>JANJGN010000001.1:250812942-252180442 GCA_026770705.1 Isurus oxyrinchus | reverse complement strand
GAATGGGGATCGAGGGGAGAGAGAGAGAATGTGGAATGGGGATCGTGGGAGAGAGAGAGAGACTGGGGAACAGGGATCGTGGGCAGAGAGAGAGACTGACAAATGTGGATCGTGGAGAGAGAAGAGACTGGGGAATGGGAATCGTGGGGAGAGAGAGAGAGACTGGGGAATGGGGATCGAGGGGAGAGAGAGAAAGACTGGGAAGTGTGGATCGTGGGGAGAGAAAGAGAGAGACACTGGGGAATGGGTTCGTGGGGAGGGTGAGAGAGAGACTGGGGAATGGGAATCATGGGAGAGAGAGAGACTGGGGAATGGGGATCATGGAGAGAGAGAGACTGGGGAATGGGGATCATGGAGAGAGAGAGAGAGACTTGGGAATGGGGATCGTGAAATGGAGAGACTGGGAAATGGGGATTATGGGAGAGAGAGAGAGACTGGGGAATGGGGATCATGGGAGACAGAGAGAGACTGGGAAATGGGGATCATGGAGAGAGAGAGACTGGGGTATGGGGATCATGGAGAGAGAGAGACTGGGGAATGGGCATCATGGGAGAGAGAGAGACTGGGGAATGGGGATCATGGAGAGAGAGGGACTGGGGAATGGGGATCATGGAGAGAGAGAGACTGGGGAATGGGGATCGTGAAATGGAGAGACTGGGGAATGGGGATCATGGAGACAGAGAGAGACTAGGGAATGGGGATCGTGAATGAGAGAGAGACTGGGGACTGGGGATCATGGGAGAGAGAGAGACTAGGGAATGGGGATCGTGAATGAGAGAGAGACTGGGGAATGGGGATCATGGGGAGAGAGAGAGACTGGGGACTGGGGATCATGGGGAGAGAGAGAGACTGGGGACTGGGGATCATGGGAGAGAGAGAGACTGGGGACTGGGGATCGTGGGGAGAGAAAGACAGAGGAATGGGGATCGTGGGGAGAGAGAGAGACTGGGGAATGGGGATCATGGGGAGAGAAAGACGGAGGAATGGGGATCATGGAGAGAGAGACTGGTTAATGGGGATTGTGGGAGAGAGAGAGAGAGACTGGAGAATGCAGATCGTGGGAGAGAGAGAGAGAGACTGGGGAATGGGGATCATGGGGAGAGACAGAAACTGGGGAATGGGGATAATGGGGAGAGAGAGAGACTGGGGAATGGGAATCATGGGAGAGAAAGACTGGGGAATGGGGATCGAGGGGAGAGAGAGAGAATGTGGAATGGGGATCGAGGGGAGAGAGAGAAAGACTGGGAAGTGTGGATCGTGGGGAGAGAAAGAGAAAGACACTGGGGAATGGGTTCGTGGGGAGGGTGAGAGAGAGACTGGGGAATGGGAATCATGGGAGAGAGAGAGACTGGGGAATGGGGATCATGGGAGAGAGAGAGACTGGGGAATGGGAATCATGGAGAGAGAGAGAGTGGGGAATGGGGATCATGGAGAGAGAGAGACTGGGGAATGGGAATCATGGGAGAGAGAGAGACTGGGGAATGGGAATCATGGGAGAGAGAGAGACTGGGGAATGGGAATCATGGGAGAGAGAGAGACTGGGGAATGGGAATCATGGGAGAGAGAGAGACTGGGGAATGGGGATCATGGAGAGAGAGAGACTGGGGAATGGGGATCATGGAGAGAGAGAGACTGGGGAATGGGGATCATGGAGAGAGAGAGAGACTTAGGAATGGGGATCGTGAAATGGAGAGACTGGGGAATGGGGATTATGGGAGAGAGAGAGAAACAGGGGAATGGGGATAATGGGAGAGAGAGAGACTGGGGAATGGGAATCATGGGAGAGAGAGAGACTGGGGAATGGGGATCATGGAGAGAGAGAGACTGGGGAATGGGGATCATGGAGAGAGAGAGACTGGGGAATGGGGATCATGGAGAGAGAGAGAGACTTAGGAATGGGGATCGTGAAATGGAGAGACTGGGGAATGGGGATTATGGGAGAGAGAGAGAAACAGGGGAATGGGGATAATGGGGAGAGAGAGAGAGTCTGGGGAATGGGAATCATGCAGAAAGAGAGACTGGGGAATGGGGATCGTGAAAGAGAGAGAGAGACTGGGGAATGGGGATCATGGGAGACCGAGAGAGACTGGGAAATGGGGATGATTTGAGAGAGACTGGGGTATGGGGATCATGGAGAGAGAGAGACTGGGGTATGGGGATCATGGAGACAGAGAGAGACTAGGGAATGGGGATCGTGAATGAGAGAGAGACTGGGGACTGGGGATCATGGGAGAGAGAGAGACTGGGGAATGGGGATCATGGGGAGAGAGAGAGACTGGGGACTGGGGATCATGGGAGAGAGAGAGACTGGGGAATGGGGATCGTGGGGAGAGAGAGAGACTGGGGAATGGGGATCGTGGGGAGAGAAAGACAGAGGAATGGGGATCATGGAGAGAGAGACTGGTTAATGGGGATTGTGGGAGAGAGAGAGAGAGACTGGTGAATGGGGATCGTGGGAGAGAGAGAGAGACTGGTGAAAAGGGATTGTGGGCAGAGAGAGAGACTGGGGAATAGGGATAATGGGAGTGAGAAATTGGGGAATGGGGATCATGGGGAGAGAGTGAGAGAGACTGGAGAATGGGGATAGTGAAAGAAAGTGAGACCGGGGACTAGGGATCATGGGAGTGGGAGAGACTGGGGAATGGGGATTATGGGAGAGAGAGAGACTGTGGAATGGGGATTATGGGAGAGAGAGACTGGGGAATGGGCATCATGGGGAGCGAGAGAAACTGGGGAATGGGGATAATGGGGAGAGAGAGACTGGGGAATGGGCATCATGGGAGAGAAAGACTGGGGAATGGGGATCGAGGGGAGAGAGAGAGAATGTGGAATGGGGATCGTGGGAGAGAGAGAGAGACTGGGGAACAGGGATCGTGGGCAGAGAGAGAGACTGACAAATGTGGATCGTGGAGAGAGAAGAGACTGGGGAATGGGAATCGTGGGGAGAGAGAGAGAGACTGGGGAATGGGGATCGAGGGGAGAGAGAGCGACTGGGGAATGGGAATCATGGGAGGAAAAGATGGCAGAATAGGGCTCATGGGGAGAGAGAGACTGGGGAATCGGATCATGGTGAGAGAGAGAGAGACTGGGGAATAGGGATAATGGGGAGAGAGAGACTGGGGAATGGGAATCATGGGCAGAGAGAGAGAGACTGTGTAATGGGGATCGAGGGGAGAGGGAGAGAGACTGGAGAATGGGGATTTGTGGCTAGAGAGAGAGAGAGAGACTGTGGAATTGGGATCATGAAGAGAGAGAGACTGGGGAATGGGGATCATGGGGAGAGAAAGAGACTGGTGAATGGGGATCATGGGGAGAGAGAGAATGGGGAATGGGGATCATGGGGAGAGAGGGAGAGACTGGGGAATGGGGATAATGGGGAGTGAGAGAGACTGGGGAATGGGGATCATGGGGAGAGAGGGAGAGACTGGGGAATGGGGACTTGTGCGGAGAGACAGAGAGAGTGTGGAATGGGGATAATGGGGAGAGAGAGTGTGGGGAATGGGGATCATGGGGAGAGAGAGAGACTGGGGAATGGGGATTTGTTGGGAGAGAGAGAGAGACTGAGGAATGGGGATTTGTGGGGAGAGAGAGTGGGGAATTGGGATAATGGGGAGAGAGAGAGACTGGGGAATGGGGATCATGAAGAGAGAGAGAGAGTGGGGAATGGGGATTTGTGGGGAGAGAGAGAGACTGGGGAATGGGGATCATGGAGAGAGAGAGAGACTGGGGAATGGGGACTTGTGGCGAGAGAGAGTGGGGAATGGGTATGCTGGGGAGATAGAGAGACTGGGGAATGGGGATCATGGGGAGAGAGAGAGAATGGGGAATGGAGATCATGGGGAGAGAGAGAGAGACTGGGGAATTGGGATCATGGGGAGAGAGAGAGACTGGGGAATGGGGATCATGGGGAGAGAGAGAGACTGGGGAATAGGGATAATAGGGAGAGAGAGAGTGGAGAATGGGGATCATGGGGAGAGAGAGGGACTGGGGAATGGGAATTTGTGGGAAGAGAGACAGAGACTGGGAAATGGGGAATGGTGGGATAGAGAGTGAGGCATGGGGATAATGTGGAGAGAGAGCCTGGGGAATGAGAATCATGGGAGGCAAAGACTGCAGAATAGGGATCATGGGGAGAGAGAGACGGGGAATCGGATCATGGGAGAGAGAGAGAGACTGGGGAATGGGGAACATGGGGAGAGATAGAGACTGGTGAATGGGGATAATGGGGAGAGAGAGAGACTGGGGAATGCGGATCAAGAGGAGAGAGAGAGACTGGGGAATTGGGATCATGGGGAGAGAGAGAGACTGGGGAATGGGGACTTGTGCGGAGAGACAGAGAGAGTGTGAAATGGGGATAATGGGGAGAGAGAGCGTGGGGAATGGGGATCATGGGGAGAGAGAGTGACTGGGGAATGGGGATCATGAGGAGAGAGAGAGAGTGGGGAATGGGGATTTGTGGGGAGAGAGAGAGACTGGGGAATGGGGATCATGGACAGAGAGAGAGACTGGGGAATGGGGACTTGTGGGGAGAGAGAGAGTGACTAGGGAATGGGGATCATGGGAGAGAAAGACTTGGGAATTTGGATCTTGGGAAGAGAGAGATCCTGGGGAATGGGTATCACGGACAGAGAGAGCGACTGGGGAATGGGGATCATGGGGAGAGAGAGAGAGACTGGGGAATGGGGACTTGTGGCGAGAGAGAGAGGGGAATGAGTATACTGGGGAGATAGAGAGACTGGGGAATGGGGATCATGGGGAGAGAAACAGACTGGGGAATATGGTTAATATGGAGAGAGAGAGACTGGGGAATGGGGACTTGTGCGGAGAGACAGAGAGAGTGTGGAATGGGGATAATGGGGAGAGAGAGAGACTGGGGAATGTGGATCATGGGGAGAGAGAGGGACTGGGGAATGGGAATTTGTGGGAAGAGAGAGAGAGACTGGGAAATGGGGACTGGTGGGGACAGAGAGTGGGGCATGGGGATAATGGGGAGAGAGAGCCTGGGGAATGGGAATCATGGGAGGCAAAGTCTGCAGAATAGGGATCATGGGGAGAGAGAGACGGGGAATCAGATCATGGGAGAGAGAGAGATTGGGGAATAGGGATAATGGGGAGAGTGATAGACTGGGGAATAGGGATAATGGGGCGAGAGAGACTGGGGAATGGGGATCATGGGAGATTAAGACTGTGGAATGGGAATCATGGGGAGAGAGAGAGAGACTGGGGAATGGGGATCGAGCGGAGAAGGAGAGAGACTGGGGAATGGGGACTTGTGCGGGAGAGAGAGAGAGTGTGGAATGGGGATCATGGGGAGAGAGAGAGACTGGGAAATGGGGAGATGGGGAGAGAGAGAGACTGGGGAATAGGGATAATAGGGAGAGAGAGAGACTGTGGAATGGGAATCATGGAAGGGAAAGACGGCAGAATAGGGATCATGGGGAGAGAGAGTCTGGGGAATCGGATCATGGGGAGAGAGAGAGACTGGGGAATTGGGATAATGGGGAAAGAGTGACTGGGGAATGGGGATCATTGGTGAGAAATACTGGGGAATTTGGATCATGGGAAGAGAGAGAGACTGGGGAATGGGTATCATGTAGACAGAGAGAGACTGTTGAATGGGGATCAAGGGGAGAGAGAGAGACAGACTGGGGAATTGGGAATTGTGGGGAGAGAGTGGGAATGGGGATAATGGGGAGAGAGACTGGGAAATGGGGATCATGGGGAGAGAGACTGGGGAATGGGGAACATGGGGAGAGAGAGAGACTGGGGAATGGGGATAATGGGGAGAGAGAGACTGGGGAATGTGGATCATGGGGAGAGAGAGGGACTGGGGAATGGGTATCATGGGGAGAGAGAGAGATTGGGGAATATGGTTAATACGGAGAGAGAGAGACTGGGGAATGGGGATCATGGGGAGAGATTCTGGGGAATGGGGACTTGTGGGGAGAGACAGAGAGAGTGTGGAATGGGGATAATGGGGAGAGAGAGCATGGGGAATGGGGATCATGGGGAGAGAGAGAGACTGGGGAATGGGGATTTGTGGGGAGAGAGAGAGAGACTGAGGAATGGGGATTTGTGGGGAGAGAGAGTGGGGAATGGGAATAATGGGGAGAGAGAGAGACTGGGGAATGGGGAACATGAAGAGAGAGAGAGACTGGGGAATGGGGATATGTGGGGGGAGAGAGAGCCTGGGGAATGGGGATCATGGAGAGACAGAGAGACTGGGGAAAGGGGACTTTTGGGGAGAGAGAGAGAGTGACTGGGGAATGGGGATCATGGGAGAGAAAGACTTTGGAATTTTGATCTTGGGAAGAAAGAGATACTGGGGAATGGGTATCACGGAGAGAGAGAGAGCGACTGGGGAATGGGGATCATGGGGAGAGAGAGAGAGACTGGGGAATGGGGACTTGTGGCGAGAGAGAGTGGGGAATGGGTATACTGGGGAGATAGAGAGACTGGGGAATGGGGATCATGGGGAGAGAGAGAGAATGGGGAATGGAGATCATGGGGAGAGAGAGAGACTGGGGAATAGGGATAATGGGGAGAGAGAGAGACTGGGGAATGTGGATCATGGGGAGAGATAGGGACTGGGGAATGGGAATTTGTTTGAAGAGAGAGAGAGACTGGGAAATGGGGACTTGTGGGGATAGAGAGTGGGGCATGGGGATAATGGGGAGAGAGAGACTGGGGAATGGGAATCATGGGAGGGAAAGACTGCAGAATAGGGATCATGGCGAGGAAGAGACGGGGAATCGGATCATGGGAGAGAGAGAGACTGGGGAATAGGGATAATGGGGAGAGAGATAGACTGGGGAATAGGGATAATGGGGCGAGAGAGACTGGGGAATGGGGATCATGGGAGATTAAGACTGTGGAATGGGAATCATGGGGAGAGAGAGAGAGACTGGGGAATGGGGATCGAGTGGAGAGGGAGAGAGACTGGGGAATGGGGATAATGGGGAGAGAGAGAGACTGGGGAATTGGGACTTGTGGGGAGAGAGAGAGAGACTGAGGAATGGGGATAATGGGGTGAGAGAGACACTGGGTAATGGGGATCGTGGAGAGAGAGAGAAACTGGGGAATGGGAATCATGGGGAGAGAGAGAGAGACTGGGGAATGGGGATCGAGAGGAGAGGGAGAGAGACTGGGGAATGGGGATCGAGAGGAGAGAGAGATACTGGGGAATAGGGATCATGGGGCGAGAGAGACTGGGGAATGGGGATCATGGGAGAGAAAGACTGTGGAATGGGAATCATGGGGAGAGAGAATGACTGGGGAATGGGGATCGAGGGGAGTGAGAGAGTGGAAAATGGGGAGAATAGGGAGAGAGAGAGACTGGGGAATGGTGATCATGGGGAGAGAGAGAGACTGGGGAATGGGGATTTGTGGGAATTGAGAGAGAGACTGGGGAATGGGGATCATGGAGATCGAGAGATTCTGGGGAATGGTGACTTGTGGGGAGAGAGAGTGGGAATGGGGATAATGGGGACAGAGAGAGACTGGGGAATGGGGATATGTGGGGAGAGGGAGAGAGACTGGGGATTGCGGATCATGGGGAGAGAGAGAGACTGGGGAATAGGGATTAGTGGATAGAGAGAGAGAGTGTGGAATGCGGATAATGGGGAGAGAGAGAGACTGGGGAATGGGGATCATGGGGAGAGAGAGAGACTGGGGAATGGGGATCATGGGGAGAGAGAGAGACACTGGGGAATAGGGATAATAGGGAGAGAGAGAGAGTGTGGAATGCGGATAATGGGGAGAGAGAGAGACTGGGGAATGGGGATCATGGGGAGAGAGAGAGACTGGGGAATAGGGATAATGGGGAGAGAGAGAGACTGGGGAATGTGGATCATTGGGAGAGAGAGGGACTGGGGAATGGGAATTTGTGGGAAGAGAGAGAGAGACTGGGAAATGGGGACTTGTGGGGATAGAGAGTGGGGCATGAGGATAATGGGGAGAGACAGACTGGGGAATGGGAATCATGGGAGGGAAAGACTGCAGAATAGGGATCATGGGGAGAGAGAAATGGGGAATCGGATCACGGGAGAGAGAGAGAGACTGGGGAATAGGGATAATGGGGCGAGAGAGACTGGGGAATGGGGATCGAGTGGAGAGGGAGAGAGACTGGGGAATGGGGATCATGGGGAGAGAGAGAGACTAGGAAATGGGGATCATGGGGAGAGAGAGAGACTGGGGAATAGGGATAATAGGGAGAGAGAGAGACTGGGGAATGGGGATCATGGGGAGAGAGAGAGACTGGGGAATTAGGACTTGTGGGGAGAGAGAGAGAGACTGAGGAATGGGGATAATGGGGAGAGAGATATACTGGGTAATGGGGATCGTGGGGAGAGAGAGAAACTGGGGAATGGGGATAATGGGGAGAGAGAGAGACTGGGGAATGGGGATCATGGGAGGGAAAGACTGCAGAATAGGGATCATGGGGAGAGAGAGATTGCGGAATCGCATCATGGGGAGAGAGAGTGACTGGAGAATAGGGATAATGGGGAGAGAGAGACTGTGGAATGGCAATCATGGGAGAGAAAGACTAGGGAATGGGAATCATGGGGAGAGAGAGAGAGACTGGGGAATGGGGATCAAGGATACAGGGAGAGAGATGGGGAATGGGGATCATGGAGAGAGAGAGAGAGAGTGAGAATGGGGAATGGGTATCATGGAGATAGAGAGAAACTGGGGAATGGGGATCATGGGGAGAGAGGGACAGTCTGTGGAATGGGGACTTGTGGGGAGAGAGTGTGGGGTTTGGGGATAATGGGGAGAGAGAGAGACGGGGAATGGGGATCATAGGGAGAGAGAGAGAATGGGGAATAGGGCTAATGGGGAGAGAGAGAGAGAGTGGGGAATGGGGACTCGTGGGGTGAGAGAGAGAGAGAGTGTGGAATGGGGATAATAGGGTGAGGGAGAGACTGGGGAATGGGGATCATGGGGAGAGAGAGAGACTGGGGAATGGGGATCATGGGGAGAGACAGAGACTGGGGAATAGAGATAATGGGGCAAGAGAGACTGGGGAATGGGGATCATGGGAGGGAAAGACTGTGGAAATGGAATCATGGGGAGAGAGAGAGAGACTGGGGAATGGGAATCATGGGAGGGAAAGACTGGGGAATAGGGATCATGGGTGGAGAGTGGGACTGGGGAATGGGGATAATATTGGAGAGAGAGACATTGGGGAATGTGGATCATGGGGAGGGAGAGAGAGGTTGGGCAATGGGAATCATGGGAGAAAAAGACTGGGGAATTGGGATCATGGGGAGAGAGAGCGATTGGGGAATGGGGATCATGGGGAGAGAGAGAGACTGGGGAATTGGGATCGTTGGGGAGAGAGAGTGACTGTGGAATGGGGATCATGGTTAGAGCGAGAGACTGGGGAATGGGGAAAATGGGGAGAGAGAGACTGGGGAATTGTGATCATGGGGAGAGAGAGAGAGACTGGGGAATTGGGTTCGTGGGAAGAGAGAGAGACTGGGGAATGGGAATCATGGGGAGAGATAGACTGGGGAATGGGGATCATCGGGAGAGAGAGAGACTGGGGAATGGGGATCATGTGGAGAGAGAGAGAGAGACTGGGGAATGGGGATTGCCGGGTGAGAGAGAGTTACTGGGGAATCGGGATCGTTGGCGAGAGAGAGACAGTGGAATGGGGATCGTTGGGGAGAGGGAGAGAGACTGGAGAATGGGCATCATGGGGGAGAGATAGAGAGAGACTGGGGAATGGGGATCATGGGGAGAGACAGAGACTGGGGAATAGAGATAATGGGGTGAGAGAGACTGGGGAATGGGGATCATGGGGAGAGAGAGAGAGACTGGGGAATGGGGATCATGGGGAGAGAGAGAGACTGGGGAATGGGATCATGGGGAGAGAGAGAGAGAGAGACTGGGGAATGGGGCTAGTGGGGAGAGAGAGAGAGACCGGGGAATGGGGATCGAGGGGAGAGAGAGCGACTGGGGAATGGGGATTATGGGAGACAGAGAGACTGGGGAATGGGAGTCGAGGGGAGAGAGAGATACTTTGGAATGGGGATAGTGGGAGAGAGACAGACTGGGGAATGGGGATAACAGGGAGAGAGACAGATTGGGGAATGGTAATTATGGGGAGACAGAGAGACTGGGGAATGGGGCTCGTGGGGAGAGAGAGCGACTGGGGAATGGGGATAACAGGGAGAGAGACAGACTGGGGAATAGGGTGACTGGGATCTCAGGGGTTGAAGGAGAATGAGACTCTGGGAAGAGGGAGGCTGGTGATCCATGGGGAGAGAGTGTGACTGATGAGTGGAGTTCACTGAGCGTTGGAGACTGGGGCATCATGACCAGACATTTGGTACTGCCCCACCCCACTCTGCAGCCACGTGAACTCAGAAAGAGGCTAAAATTATGGGAAAAATAGAAATCTGAAAAAATCCCCCCAACCTCTAAACGATCGAAGGCAATCCCAGAGGTTGTTTGGAACATATGCTCACCATTTGTAAATCTACCTCCTCCTATCTGCTGCTACCTCTGACTCCATTCAGATCCAGTCCAGCTCCCTCTTGGTGTGCGCAGGGGGAGAGTCAGCACCCAGCACATTCGCAGCCTGTACGAGGCTTGGTCACAAACCCAGCTTCCCACGCCCAGGGCTGGGCATGGATGCAGAGCACAGGGTGGTGAGATTGGGGTGATTTGTTTGATGAGGTTTGGTGAGATGAGGTCAGTAAGAGCCAAGTAGGTTTGGGGCTACGTTTCTATGACTGCTCGCCTGTAAAGTTCATTTGATTAGCAGTGACGGGTGGCAGCCATTTGTCATTTCCCATGATTCAAGGGGAAGTGTGAAATTCAGTGATTGATAAACTCTCCATCCCTATTCAAACCAGCGTTCCCAATCCTTAGCTTTATCAATGGAAATGTCCGCCATAACAACAACTTGAATTTATAGTGTGCCAGCTGCAGCACTGAGAAATGCCCCAAGGTAGTTCACCGAGGAGGGGTATTGGACAAAATTTGACACCAAGCTCTGTAAGAAGCTACTAGTGAGGGTGGCCAAAATCTAGGTCAAAGAGGTAGGTTTGAAGAAACATTTTCATGAAGGAGAAGGGGTGGGGAGGTTTAGGGAGAGAATTCCAGAGCTTGGGGCCTAGGCAACTGAAGGCAGGACTACAAATGGTGGTGAGGTTAAAATCAGGGATCTGCAAGATGCCAGAATTGGAGGAGCTCCGATTTTTAAAATTCTTTCACAGGATGTGGACATCACTGGCTAGGCCAGCATTTATTACCCATCCCTCGTTGCTCTTGGGACAGTCTCTCGGACGGAAGAGATAGGGAGTGGTGAGGCCATGGAGGGATTGGAAAACAAGATGGAGAATTTTAAAGTTGATGTGCGATTGACCAGGAACCAATGTAGGTCAGCAAGCTCAGGGGTGATGGGGCTTGATGTGAAAGCAGATGAATTTACATTCAAATCTTCTAAATCATTGCTGGAATATTGTGTCCAATTCTGGGCACCACGCTTCATGAAGGATATCAAGCCTTTTAGAGATGGTGCATGAGAGATTTCCATGCGTTCACCCATTCGTTTATGATCTCTTGAAGTCTATCACTACCTTTCTCACTGTTCACTGCAGTTTTGAGATCCGTGTCATCCACAGATTTCAAAATTGTGCCCTGGCCCACGCAGTTTCAAATCATTAACATGTATCGAAAACACAAGTGGTCCCACTACTGGACCCTGGGGAAAACCACCACATACTTTTCTGGAAGGAGAAGGGCAGCTGATAGATGGGAACACCACCACCTGCAAGCTCCCCCCACAACTCACTCACCGTCCTGGCTTGGAAATACATCAGTCATTCCTTCACTGTCGCTGGGTCAAAATCCTGGAACTCCCTCCCTTATAGCACTGTGGGTGTACCTACACCACATGGACTGCAGCGGTTCAAGAAGGCAGCTCACCACCACCTCTGTAAGGGCAACTAGGGATGGGCAATAAATGCTGGTACAGCCAGCGAAACCCACATCCTGTGAATGAATAAAAAAAATACTCTTCTGAAGACAGCCACTAACCACAGCTCTGTTCCCTATTCTTTAGTCCATTTTGTACCCTTGCTGCTCCTGTCCTGTTTATACCCGGTGAGCGTTAATTTTGTTCACGAGCCCTTATCCAACGCCTTTTGGAAGTTCACCGCATCAGCCGCATAAAACCCCCCACGTCAACCCATTCCTGTCTCCACCACCGCCGCCCTTCCCCCACACCACCCACAGCTCATCGAACCGAGCATGGGGTGGCCAATCGATGGCTGTCCCACGGGAAGGAGGCTAATCGCAGCTGTGAAGGGCTCTGCACCCGATCGGCACCGCAGGGACGTGGTGCGGCAGAGGACTCACGTTGCTCACTGGAAGCTGGTCATCACTGCATCATTGAAGGTCCCCTGCTCTCTAAATCTGTCTTTTATTTTTAGTTGAAGGTTCAAAAAAAAGTAAAAAAAAAAATGAGTTTAAGAAAAAAAGCACGCTCACCGGCAGAATCTGCTGCTATGTTCAGCCATGGTCCCCAGCAGGTTGCCAATTTCTGCAGCAGCTTGCCTTGCGTGATTTCGGAGGCTGGTGTGATGAGGCGCTCTCGTCCTCCACCCAGTGTAATCACCGCCCTGTTTTATGCTGGCGCCGGTTGGCGGGTGTGGGCGCGTCCAGTTTGCAGCCACCAAACCCAGCCCCAAGTTAGTCAAACACACGTTGCCCGGAACAAATCTGTACCGGCTCTCTTTCCTTAGGCCCGTGCTTCTTCGAGTGTGCTGGTAATTTTCTCTTGAATTAACGTGTCTAGATGCTTCTTCGCTACTGTTGTTAAATCTGCCTGTAACTCCCAGGTTTATCTCCTTCCCTTTGTTGAACGAGGGTGTAATGTTTATAAACCTCCAGTCCTTTGGTGCCACCCTTGTATCCAAGGAGAATTGGAAGGTTCTGACCAGGGTCTCTGCAATTTCCATCCTTGCTCCCTTCAGCAATCCAGGATGCATTCCATCTGGTATCTATTTTTATCTCATGCAGTAGCCTGACAACCTTCTCCTCTGTTGTCGTTTGGTACTTCTGTACCATTGCTGAGAAAAGAGAGATGCTGTCGAAGCTTTTCGCAATGCACTCACCAGAATGGATTAGCCAGAATACCAAATCTCAAAGGGCCCAACAATTTATACTGCATGAAAAGAGAGTGCTGATTAGTTGGCAAGCGGACTCTGGTTGGTAGGGGCCTTGCCATTGTGAATACACCAAGGAGCAGTTAACTCCCAAGTTTCTGTTTAAATTCAAAGCAGGTAGGTTGACTCTGGTTGGTCAAGGCATTGCCGTGAGGAATGAACCATGGAATGGCTGTCCCTCGAGCTTTTGCTTAGTTGAAAAAGATGCAATGTATGGACATGCTCCTTCTGTCCTCAAAGGACAGGCCCTGTGTGTGTGAATATATTCATCAGCTAGCACAAAAATAGACAAATTGTTGTTCCCTTAGAAATTTGATATTCTTGTGAATCTGTCCTGTTGAGTGCAAGATGAAAAGCTTCAACAGCTTGTCTCTTTTTTCAGCAATGTCCTTTCTTTATCGTAGCTTTGGCAAAATCCTCTTCCTTGGAAAACATCAATGCAAAATTCTTACTTGGAACCTCAGCCGCGTCTTCTGCCTTCACGACTAGATCTCTGCGTTGGTCCCTAATTAGCTCCATTTAATATCAATGGGTCTATAGAAGATTATTGGATTCCTCTTTGTCTTGGTAGCTAATTAATTATTGTGTGTTCCCTTTGCTTCTCTTACCTCCTTCTTCACTTCTCCTCTGGCCTTTCTATATTCAGCTTGATTCTCCCTAATATCATCAAGCTGCTCTCTGTCATAGGCCCTTCTTTTCCATTTCATTCTATTCTCTAATTCCTTTGTCATCCAGGAAGCTCTGGGTCTGTTTACCCTACATTTCTCCCTTGTGGGAGTGTACCTCCACTGTACCTGAGACTTCTCATTAGATTTCTCTCTGCTAGTCTTTGACTCAAGTTTACCTGGGCCAGATCCCTCCTCAAATCACTGACATTCCCCTCTTCCAGTTAAGAATTTTTATTCCTGTTTGCTCCTAGTCCTTCTCCATAGCTAATCTAAACCTTACAATACTATGATCACTATTCCTGCGATGCTCCCCAACAGTGCCATTCTCTATTTGACCCACCTCATTCCCCAGAACCAGGTCAAGCAATAGTTCCTCCCACATTGTGCTGGAAACATACTGATCAAGAAAATTCTCCTGAACACAATGCGGAAATTCTTAAAAATAATAAAAACAGAAAATGCTGGAAATACTCTGCAGGTCAGGCAACATCTGTTAAAGTTTCAGGCGAATGGTGAGCCTTCATCAGAACTAAGAAAAAGTAGAAACGTAATTGGTTTTGAACAGGTGAAAGGGGGGTGGGGGAGGGAGAGAACAAAAGGGAAGGTCTCTTAGAGGGTGGAGGGCAGGAGAGATTAAATAACAAAAGGCTTTGTGGTAATGGGTAAAGTAAAGAAACAAAAGGTGGGTCCAAATGAGGTGTGAATGGTGGGATTGCAGGTGTCTGAATGCAAAGTGAATGAATAAAGAAAGAAGTGAAATGAATAAAATTGTTGAACTTGATTTTGGGCCCAGATGGCTTTGGAGTGACCAGTTGAACGATGAGTTGCTGCCTCTTGAGCTAGTGTTGAGCTTCATTGGAACACTGGCAGACCAAGGACAGAAAGGTCAGAGTGGGAGCAAGATAAAGCTCAGGGTTATGCTTCCGGACTGAACTGAAGTGTTGCTCACTCTGTGTTTGGTCTCTCCAAAGTAGAGGAGACCAGATCATGAACAGCAAGTACACTGTACTGAAATAAAAGTAGTACTGGTAAATCTATGCTACGCTTGGAAGGAATCTTTGGGGCCTCGGACGGTGAGAAAGGAGGAGATAAAAAGGCAGGCGTTGCATCGACTTTGCTTGCTTTGGAAGGTGCTGTAGGAAAAGGAGGGAGTGTTGGGGGGGTGACTGAGGAGTGGACTAGAATGGAACAGTCTTTTTGGAATGCTGAAAGGGGTGGGGAGAGGAAGATGGATTTAGTGGTGGCCTCACACTGGAGGTACCGGAAATGGTGGAGGATGATTCATTAAATGGGAAGGCCCTTCCTCCTGTTGAGGGCAAGGGCCCTTCTCCTCGATCCCCTTCTGAGTTGCGGTGACTGCGCTGACTTCTCCCAGAATGCTTCTCAGTCACTTCTCACTGCCGCCCTCTGGTGACATGACATGCGTGCGGAAGGTGCGTCCAAATGCAGCTTCTAGCTAACCGGATTTCGGAGCTGGAGCTGCGGGTGGATTCATTGTGGAGCATCCGCGATGCTGAGCAAGTCGTGGATAGCACGTTTAGCGAGGTGGTCACACCGCAGGTGAAGATTTCACAGGGAGAAAGGGAATAGGTGATCATCAGGAACAGTAAAAGACTCAGGAAGGTAGTGCAGGAGTCCCCTGTGGTCATCCCCCTCTCTAACAGATATACCGCTTTGGATACTGTTGGGGGTGGGGTGGGAGGAGGGGGGGGGGGGGGGCGGGGTTGGCCTCTTAAGGGAAAGCAGCAACAGCCAAGTTCACGGCACCGTGGGTGGCTCTGCTGCTCAGAGGGCGGGAGGAAAACAAGTGGCAGGGTTATAGTGACAGGGGATTCAATAGTTAGGGCCACAGACAGACGCTTCTATGGTCGCATATGTGAATCAAGGATGGTATGTTGCCTCCCTGGTGCCAGGTTCCGGGAAGTCACGGAGCGGCTGCAGGCCATTCTGGGGAGGGAAGGTAAGCAGCCAGATGTCGTGGTACAAATTGGTACCGACGACATAGGTAAACTAAGGGATGCGGACCTGCAAGCTCAGTACAGGGAGTTAGGGGATAAATTAAAATGCAGGACCTCAAATGTAGTAATGTCAGGATCACTCCCAGTTCCATGTGCTAGCGAGAGCGGGAGTAAGAGGATAGACCAAATGAACACTTGGCTGGAGAGATGGTGTAGCCGGGAGGGATTCAGATTCTTGAGGCACTGGGATCAGTTCTGGGGAAAGTGGGACCTGTACAAAACCGGACGGGCTGCACCCAGGCAGAGCTGGGACCAATGTCCTTGCAGGGGCTTTTGTTAGTTCTGTTGGGGAGTACTTAAACTAGTGTGGCAGGGGAATGGGATCCCAGCCGTAGGATCAGATAGGTCAGATTCAGATCAGAAAAATGGAGGTAGTACATTAGCTAGGGACTTTGTGATAGACATGGAGTTACAGGAGAAGCAACGTTTAAAAAATGTCCAGCAAGGGAAGTTGATGGAGTTAAACTGTTTATACTTCAATGCAGGGAGTATTACAAACAAGGTAGATGAGTTAAGGGCACAGGTAGACACATGGCAGCAGGATGTCATTGCTATAACAGAGACCTTTCTAAAGGAGGGACAAAACTGGCAGCTAAATATCCCTGGTTATAGAGTCTTTAGACACGACAGAGTAGGAGATAAAAAAGGAAGGGGATAGCACTAATGGTTAAAGAATCAATTCCAGTTGTGAGAAGGGATGGTATACTAAATGGGTCAACAAACGAGGCTTTATGGATTGAGCTTAGAAATAAAAAAGAGGCAGTCACACTACTGGGAATATACTACAGACCCCCAAATAGTGAAAGGGAGATAGAAGAACAAATATGTAAGCAAATTTCTGCTTGGAAGAACAAGAGGGCAATAATAGTAGGAGACTTCAATTATCCTAATATCAACTGGGATTCAAACAATTTAATGGGCATTGAGGGAGAAAAATTCATGCAGTGTGTTCAGGAAAATTTTTTCAACCAATTAGTGACAAACCCAAAGAGAGGAGATGCAATTCTAGACCTAGTCTTGGGGAACGAAAAAGAGCAAGTGGGTGAAGTGACAGTTGACGACCATATCAGGGACAGTGATCACAATTCAGTTAGAATTGGCATTACCATGGAAAAGGACAGAGATAAGGCAGGAGTAAAAGTCTTGAACTGGGGGAAGGCAAATTTTGCAGAAATGAGAAGGGACTTGGTTGAGGTGGACTGGACAGCACGGCTGGAGGATAAAACAGTGGAAAACCAGTGGGATGCACTAAAAAGTGAGATCCTAATTGTACAAAGTAGGCATGTCCCTTGCACAAATAAGAGTGGTACTGCCAAATCTCAACCTCCCTGGTTGTCTAGAGGAATACAGGGGAAGATCAAACAGAAAAAGAAAGCATACAATAGGCACAAAGAACTAAGCACTGCAGATACCCTAGACGAATATAGGAAGTGCAGGGACCAAGTAAAAAAGGAAATAAGGAAATCAAAGAGAGGTCATGAAAAAAGATTAGCAAGTAAAGTTAAAGATAACCCAAAGATGTTTTACCAATACATTAATGCTAAAAGGTTAGTTAAGGAAAAGGTGGGACCTATCAGAGATGAAGATGGAAACTTGTGTGTAGATGCAGAGGCTGTGGGAAGGGTTTTAAATGAATATTTTGTCTCCGTGATTACAAAGGAAAGGGAGGATGTGGATATAATAGTCCAGGAGGAATACTGCGAGATATTGGACGGGATAGTCATAAAGAGAGAGGAAGTACTCAAAGGGTTGAAATCCTTGAAAGTTGATAAGTTGCCAGGGCCAGATGGATTGTTTATGAGGCTATTGAAGGAAGTCAGGGAGGAAATAGCAGATGCTCTAAGGATGATTTTCCAATCTTCACTAGATACAGAGGAGTTACCGGAGGTCTGGAGAAATGCAAACATAGTTCCATTATTTAAAAAGGGATCAAAGGAAATGCCAAACAATTATAGGCCAGTTAGTCTTACATCGGTGGTGAGAAAATTAGTAGAATCAATCCTGAGAGATAGGATTAACTGTCATGTGGAAAGACATGGGCTAGTCAGGGATGGTCAGCACGGATTTGTTAAAGGAAGGTCTTGCTTCACAAATTTGATTGAATTCTTTGAGGAATTGACAAGAAGGGTTGATGAAGGTAGTGCAGTGGATGTTGTGTACATGGATTTTAGCAAGGCATTTGACAAGGTCCCACATGGTCAGGAAAGTAAAAGCCCATGGGATTCAGGGTAATGTGGCAAACTGGATAAAAGGTTGGCTTTGTAACAGGAAACAAAGGGTAATGGTTGATGGATGCCCTTGCGAATAGTGTTCACAGGGCTCGGTGTTGGGACCCTTGCTGTTTGTGTTGTATATTAACGATTTGGATGTGAACGTGGGGGGCACGATTGGGAAATTTGCAGATGACACAAAGATTGGCCGAGTAGTGGATAGTGTAGAGGATAGCCATAATCTCCAAAACGATATAGATGGGTTGGTGGAGTGGGCGGTAAAGTGGCAGATGCATTTTAACATAGAAAAGTGCGAGGTCATACATTTAGGGAGGTCGAACAGTTACAGGGATTACACAATAAATGGGAAAATACTAAGAGGGGTAGATGACGTGAGAGATCTTAGCGTACAAGTACACAGGTCCCTGAAGGCAGCAGTTCAAGTAGACAAGGTTGTAAAGAAGGCATATGGAATGCTCTCCTTCATTGGCAGAGGTATAGAATATAAAAGTAAGGATATAATGTTGGAATTGTATAAAACACTGGTGAGGCCACAACTGGACTTTCGTGTGCAGTTCTAGTCACCATATTACAGGAAGGATGTAATAGCTCTGGAGAGAGTGCAGAGGAGGTTTACAAGAATGTTGCCAGGGTTAGAAAAGTGTTGCTACGAGGAGAGATTGGATAGGCTGGGGTTATTTTCCTTAGAACAAAGAAGGCTGAGAGGTGACTTGACTGAGGTGTACAAAATGATGAGGGGAATAGATAGAGTGGACAGGATAAAATTGTTTCCCTTGATGGAGAATTCTAGAACCAGGGGACATAGATTCAAGATAAGTGGCAGAAGGTGTAGGGGGGACATGAGGCAGAACTTTTTTACGCAGAGGGTAGTGGGTGTCTGGAATTCACTGCCCAAGTTGGTGGTAGAGGCAGAAACTTTAAACTCTTTAAAAAGTACCTGGATCTGCACCTTAAGTGCTGTAAGCTGCAGGGCTATGGACCGGGTGCAGGAAGGTGGGATTAGAAAGGTCACCTGGGTGTCCTCGGGCTGGCATAGACAAGATGGGTCGAATGGCCTCCTTCTGTGCTGTAACTTTTCTATGGTTCTTATCGTTCTATGGTGAGGTGGAACATCAGGGCAAGGGGAACCCTATCATGGTTGGGGGAGGGGTGAGAGCAGAAGTACATGAAATAGATTGGACACAGGAGGCCCTGTTCACCGGTGATATTCTTCCTTACTCTGTTATCAACACAGATGGAGGTGGTGGTGTAGTGTGACTGTCGCTGGACTGGTGCACTAGAGACCCAGTGTCTGAATCCCACCACAGCAGACAGTGAAATTTGAATTCAATAGAAACCTGGAATTAGTAGTCTAAAGATGACTATGAATCCATTACTGATTGTTGTAAAAACCCACCTGGTTCACTAATGTCCTTAAGGGAAGGAAATCTGTCATCCTTACCTGGTCCGGCCTACATGTGACTCCAGACCCACAGCAATGTGGTTGCCCTCTTGAACTGTAATGCTTGGCTCAATCACATGGAGTTCCAAAGGAAGTGTCATATCTGCATCCTGCCATAGAATGTGAGGTATGGTACCTACCTCTACTACAGCATTGAGGCTTGTATGTGTACACAGCTCATGCAAGTGTGCAATAACCACTGTGATACACAGTGAAGAGATATATCTCCACACACTGTATGTCATAAATTCATGTTTTTGCAGTTGAAAAGGGTGAAGAACACCAGGGAGGTGGCCTCCACTGGGAGTGGGGCAGCCTGGCTGAGAGATGTCTGCCCTGTGGGACAGATGGGCCATGGAGATTGCCAGGCTGTCTGTTGGTGATGGTGAATTGCCATTAGCAGGTGATAAAGATGGTGTTGAAATCACCTTGGCACAGGTGGTAATGGTGGAGGTCACGATGTCACTTCAGAGCACATTGGGTCGTTGGCATGAGATGGAGTGCAAGGATAGGGTTGTGTCAAACGGACAGTGCGAGCATGGTTAAGGCAATGCCATGCATCAGAGCGTGCTTTCACAATGAGAAGGGATTTCCCTAAATAGCTCCTTTTGAGTCTCACACACGCCCCAGCTCTGCTCCCCTACACCCCCCCCCCCCTCCCCACCCCCCTCCAGGCCAGATCATTCCTCGGGTATCAAGAGGAGGAAGAGATGTCCAAGGAGGCAGCATCATGTCCGCCAACTCAGATACAAGCCCTTCAGACAGGCGTAGTGTATGTAGAGTTGGTGTCATAGGGTGAAATTCCGCACAGCAGAGCAGTCAGAGGTGTCAGAGTCAGAGATATATCTGTGCAGAATCCCTCTCAGAGGAGGGAGGAAAGTCACAATGATGTTCCAGTGGGTAGGAATGTGCAGTCTCAGCGGTCACCTTTTGGGGCACAGTATTTGTACAATCAGCAGCAGACGTGTGGACATCTGGCAGAGTCCCCTGGGGCAGTGGGAGCACTTGGATTGTGAATGAAGGAATTCATCACCATCATGAACCCCACATTGTCCCAGGGGCATGAGTTTCCACCATGAGAGATTGGCCTGTCTCACAGAGAGACACATGCAGCAACACCATGAGATGCAAGAGCAGCATCGCAGCCAGGAAAGGGTGCAAGCCTCCATCAGTAGCCTGGATCAGTCTATTCAGAGTATTGTTACCCACCACGTTAGCAGGGATTAACTGACTCCTGTCTTTGTCCCATTCCTGAGTTGGTGATAACAGAATTTGAATTTAAAAGGGAGGTGATGTCACCGATTTAATATATATTTATTTTAATTTTTTATTTTCATGTTTATTTTTATTCATTTATTCGTTGTTTTATCCCCTTTCTTATCCCTTTTTCCATTCTTTTTCCCCAACCACTGCCCCCCCCCACCCCACCCCCAAAAGTGCCATCTATTCTTGTTCCATGTTCTTTCACAGCGTGCTGACCCTTGTTCTGCTATTAACACATTCTGCTTTCTTACCTTTATGCCACTGTCAGCACCTCATTTAGCCCTTACAATTAATACTCCCTTTGTTTTTTTATCCAAGACACCTTTGCCAATCTCTCCTTAGCCCCCACCTATCACTGGCCTTCTATCCAGCTCCACCTGCTCCACCCGCCTCAGAGAAATGCTTATTCACTGAGAGCCCGGTTGCTTGTTTGCAGCTGAAGGGGCCGGGTCTGCATTAGCTGCTGGCACTTGGGGTTTCCCAATGGAGTCAATGGTGTTGATTCAGAATTTTCCTTTGCAAAGGCTCGATGTGCAGCAATGAGGTCTTCTGGTGTGTTTCTCAAATCACAAACAGCTCAGCTTTGATGAGATAGCTTTCAGAGGAAAGAGCAGTGAGCTAAGGCTGTTGGCCCTGTGGCAAACTCTGCCTGTCCAAAGATCCAGTATTGTTTTTACACCCAAGAGGTGGATCACGTGACCTCTCTCTGAGGGCCCCATAGACACTGCGTCTCCATAAAAGCAGCATGTGCCCTTCACAAATGTAACATAGTAGCTGCTGTAATTCAGTGCCCTTTGCTTAGGATAAGTGTTCTTTTCAGAAAACGTTTGCTTGTCCAGCGGGCGACGTTATAGAGGCAGTCGCTGGGATGGACGAATGCTGGGCACCAGCAGCCAGCTTCATCGCACCCACCTGACAGCCAATCCAGGGCTGTGCAGCTCACCGAGGGGGATGAAGGTACCGAGAGCTCCTCGGTGCCCTCGTCATCCTCCCCTTCCCCGGCCCTACTTCCAGAGCCCTCGTCTGCTGCATGTACCAGTGACCATGGCTGCCCATGCGGAGATGCAGGGGCTGCAGTCTGAAGGAGCTCTCCTATGGACGAGGTCCACCACCATCTTCCTCATTGCCACATAGACCGAGACGTGAGGACTCTGCCTCCACCTCCTCCGAGGTAAAACGGGGGCCACCTCATAGGAGTGTGCGATAGCGAGGAGTGTCTGTCACCTAGAGCACTAACAGGCTCACCATGCTTACACTTTTCACACTGTATAGAGCAGGTTTGAGCACTTCTCTCACATATTTTCCTACTCTTGTACATGACTTGGTGTGTGATTCGACATTAGAGAGCTCGGAGAGAATGGTACCTGTCTGGTGATGATCCCCTACTGCACAACCAGCCCTGGCTTCACGGCCACACCTCTAGCTGCTCTGTCAATGGCTGCCTCCTTCTCTTCTTCCACCTCATCCTCATCCTCCTCCTCATCCTCATTCACCTCCTCATCCTCATCCTCCTCCTCCTCCTCATCCTCCTCCTCCTCCTCCTCCTCCTCCTCCTCCTCTTCCTCCTCATCCTCATTCTCCTCCTCATCCTCATTCACCTCCTCATCCTTGTCCTCCTCATCCTCGTCCTCCTCCTCCTCATCCTCCTCATCCTCCTCCTCATCCTCGTCCTCGTCCTCCTCCTCCTCCTCATCATCATCCTCATCCTCCTCCTCCTCATCCTCCTCTTCCTCATCCTCGTCCTCCTCCTCATCCTCCTCCTCATCCTCCTCCTCCTCATCCTCCTCCTCCACCTCATCCTCCTCCTCATCCTCCTCCTCCTCCTCATCCTCATCCACCTCCTCCTCATCCTCCTTTTCCTCAACCTCGTCCTCCTCCTCCTCATCCTCATTCAACTCCTCATCCTCGTCCTCCTCATCCTCATCCTCTTCCTCCTCATCCTCCTCATCCTCATTCACCTCCTCATCCTCATCCTCCTCATCCTCTTCCTCCTCATCCTCATCCTTCTCCTCCTCATCCTCCTCATCCTCATCCTCATCCTCCTCCTCCTCATCCTCATCCTCCTCCTCCTCCTCATCCTCATCCGCCTCCTCCTCATCCTCCTCTTCCTCGACCTCGTCCTCCTCCTCATCCTCCTCCTCATCGTCATTCAACTCCTCATCCTCGTCCTCCTCATCCTCATCCTCCTCCTCCTCATCCTCCTCATCCTCATTCACCTCCTCATCCTCATCCTCCTCATCCTCGTCCTCCTCATCCTCATCCTTCTCCTCCTCATCCTCCTCATCCTCGTCCTCCTCCTCATCCTCCTCCTCCTCATCCTCATCCTCCTCCTCCTCCTCATGCTCATCCTCATCCTCCTCATCCTCATCCTCCTCCTCATCCTCCTCCTCTTCCTCCTCATCCTCCTCTTCCTCGTCCTCCTCCTCATCCTCCTCCTCCTCATCCTCCTCCTCCTTCTCATCCTCCTCCTCATCCTCCTCCTCATCCTCCTCCTCCTCCTCCTCATCCTCCTCTTCCTCATCCTTCTCCTCACATCTTCCTCATTCACCTCCTCATCCTCCTCTTCCTCATCCTCGTCCTCCTCCTCCTCCTCCTCCTCATCCTCATCCTTCAGCTCATCCTCATTCACCTCCTCATCCTCCTCTTCCTCATCCTCCTCCTCCTCATCCTCGTCCTCGTCCTCCTCATCCTCATCCTCCTCCTCATCATCCTCATCCTCATCCTCCTCCTCCTCATCCTCCTCTTCCTCATCCTCCTCATCCTCCTCCTCATCCTCTTCCACCTCCTCCTCCTCCTCATCCTCCTCTTCCTCATCCTCCTCTTCCTCCTCCTCCTCCTCCTCATCCTCATCCTCCACCTCATCCTCATTCACCTCCTCATCCTCCTCTTCCTCATCCTCCTCCTCCTCCTCATCCTCGTCCTCCTCATCCTCATCCTCCTCCTCATCATCCTAATCCTCATCCTCCTCCTCGTCCTCCTCATCCTCCTCTTCCTCATCCTCCTCATCCTCCTCATCCTCTTCCACCTCCTCCTCCTCCTCATCCTCCTCTTCCTCATCGTCCTCTTCCTCCTCCTCCTCCTCCTCCTCATTCTCATCCATTCCTGAATCTCCCGAATGGGTAGCGCCTTCCTCCTCCTCCTCCTCATCCTCCTCATCCTCCTCTTGCTCCTCCTCCTCATCCTCCTCTTCCTCCTCCTCCTCATTGTCCTCATCCTCTTCCTCCTCATCCTCCTCCTCATCCTCCTCTTCCTCATCCTTCTCCTCATCCTCCTCCTCCCCCTCATCTTCCTCTTCCTCCTCCACATCCTCCTCTTCCTCATCCTCTTCATTGTCCTCATCCTCTTCCTCCTCATTCTCCTCCTCATCCTCCTCTTCCTCCTCCACATCCTCCTCTTCCTCCTCCTCCTCCTCATCCTCCTCTTCCTCCTCCTCCTCATCCTCTTCTTCCTCATCCTCCTCCTCTTCATCCTCCTCCTCTTCCTCATCCTCCTCCTCCTCCTCCTCCTCATCCTCCTCTTCCTCATCCTCCTCCTCCTCATCCTCCTCTTCCTCCTCCTCCTCCTCCTCATCCTCCTCTTCCTCCTCCTCCTCATCCTCCTCTTCCTCATCCTCCTCATCCTCCTCCTCTTCCTCCTCATCCTCCTCTTCCTCATCCTCCTCCTCATCCTCATCCTCATCCTCCTCATCCTCTTCCTCCTCCTCCTCCTCCTCCTCATCCTCATCCTCATCCTCCTCCTCATCCTCCTCTTGCTCATCCTTCTCCTCACATCTTCCTCATTCACCTCCTCATCCTCCTCTTCCTCATCCTCGTCCTCCTCCTCCTCTTCCTCATCCTCATCCTCCACCTCATCCTCATTCACCTCCTCATCCTCCTCTTCCTCCTCCTCCTCCTCCTCCTCATCCTCGTCCTCATCCTCCTCATCCTCATCCTCCTCCTCATCATCCTCATCCTCATCCTCCTCTTCCTCATCCCCCTCTTCCTCATCCTCCACATCTTCCTCCTCATCTGCTTCCACCTCCTCCTCCTCCTCATCCTCCTCTTCCTCATCCTGCTCTTCCTCCTCCTCCTCCTCCTCCTCATCCTCATCCTCCACCTCATCCTCATTCACCTCCTCATCCTCCTCTTCCTCATCCTCCTCCTCCTCCTTTTCCTCATCCTCGTCCTCCTCATCCTCATCCTCCTCCTCATCATCCTCATCCTCATCCTCCTCCTCCTCATCCTCCTCTTCCTCATCCTCCTCATCCTCCTCCTCATCCTCTTCCACCTCCTCCTCCTCCTCATCCTCCTCTTCCTCCTCCTCCTCCTCCTCATCCTCATCCTTTCCTGAATCTCCCGAATGGGTAGCGCCTTCCTCCTCCTCCTCCTCATCCTCCTCATCCTCCTCTTGCTCCTCCTCCTCATCCTCCTCTTCCTCCTCCTCCTCATTGTCCTCATCCTCTTCCTCCTCATCCTCCTCCTCATCCTCTTCTTCCTCATCCTCCTCCTCATCCTCCTCCTCCCCCTCATCCCCCTCTTCCTCCTCCACATCCTCCTCTTCCTCATCCTCTTCATTGTCCTCATCCTCTTCCTCCTCATCCTCCTCCTCATCCTCCTCTTCCTCATCCTCCTCCTCCTCCTCCTCCTCCTCCTCATCCTCCTCTTCCTCTTCCTCTTCATTGTCCTCATCCTCTTCCTCCTCATCCTCCTCCTCATCCTCCTCTTCCTCCTCCTCATCCTCCTCTTCCTCATCCTCCTCCTCTTCATCCTCCTCCTCTTCCTCATCCTCCTCCTCCTCATCCTCCTCTTCCTCATCCTCCTCCTCCTCATCCTCCTCTTCCTCATCCTCCTCCTCCTCATCCTCCTCTTCCTCATCCTCCTCCTCCTCATCCTCCTCATCCTCCTCCTCCTCCTCTTCCTCCTCCTCCTCCTCATCCTCCTCTTCCTCCTCCTCCTCATCCTCTTCATTGTCCACATCCTCTTCCTCCTCATCCTCCTCCTCATCCTCCTCTTCCTCCTCCTCCTCCTCATCGTCCTCCTCCTCCTCATCCTCCTCTTCCTCCTCCACATCCTCCTCTTCCTCCTTCTCCTCATCCTCCTCTTCCTCCTCCTCCTCATCCTCCTCTTCCTCATCCTCCTCCTCTTCATCCTCCTCCTCTTCCTCATCCTCCTCCTCCTCATCCTCCTCATCCTCCTCTTCCTCATCCTCCTCCTCCTCATCCTCCTCTTCCTCCTCCTCATCCTCCTCTTCCTCATCCTCCTCCTCTTCATCCTCCTCCTCTTCCTCATCCTCCTCCTCCTCATCCTCCTCATCCTACTCTTCCTCATCCTCCTCCTCCTCATCCTCCTCTTCCTCATCCTCCTCCTCCTCATCCTCCTCTTCCTCATCCTCCTCCTCCTCATCCTCCTCATCCTCCTCCTCCTCCTCTTCCTCCTTCTCCTCCTCTTCCTCCTCCTCCTCATCCTCCTCTTCCTCATCCTCCTCCTCCTCATCCTCCTCTTCCTCCTCCTCCTCATCCTCCTCTTCCTCCTCCTCCTCATCCTCTTCATTGTCCACATCCTCTTCCTCCTCATCCTCCTCCTCATCCTCCTCTTCCTCCTCCTCCTCATCGTCCTCCTCCTCCTCATCCTCCTCTTCCTCCTCCACATCCTCCTCTTCCTCCTTCTCCTCATCCTCCTCTTCCTCCTCCTCCTCATCCTCCTCTTCCTCATCCTCCTCCTCTTCATCCTCCTCCTCTTCCTCATCCTCCTCCTCCTCATCCTCCTCCTCCTCCTCTTCCTCCTCCTCCTCTTCCTCTTCCTCCTCCTCCTCATCCTCCTCTTCCTCATCCTCCTCCTCCTCATCCTCCTCTTCCTCCTCCTCCTCCTCCTCATCCTCCTCTTCCTCCTCCTCCTCATCCTCCTCTTCCTCATCCTCCTCTTCCTCCTCCTCCTCCTCCTCATCCTCCTCTTCCTCCTCCTCCTCATCCTTCTCTTCCTCATCCTCCTCCTCCTCATCCTCCTCATCCTCCTCCTCTTCCTCATCCTTGTCCATTTCCGAAACTGCTGCATGGACAGCGCCTTCCTCCTCATCCTCCTCATCCTCATCCTCCTCATCCTCATCCTCCTCTTCCTCATCCTCCTCCTCATCCTCGTCCTCATCCTTGTCCTCCTCCTCCTCATCCTCCTCATCCTCATCCTCCTCATCCTCATCCTCCTCTTCCTCATCCTCCTCTTCCTCATCCTTCTCCTCATCCTCCTCCTCATCCTCTTCATCCTCCTCATCTTATCTCCTCCTCAGAGGTTGGAGCTCTGCCCATGGAGTTATCGATTTCTAGGTCCCTCTGCCGCGCAATGTTATGCAGCCTGTTCCAAGTCACTACCAGTCTTCTTATCCTTTGCTGGGACGTATTGTAGACTGATCGAGGCACCTGAAACGCAGTTTTGAAAAGCCAATTGTCTACTCCTGGTGACAACATGGCGGCTGTTGTAGTTGCATTCTGCCTCAACCTGAGGGGTCCTAAAACGGAGCATTCTCCAAGTTGTTAATGGGTGGTCCTTGTCCTCTGGAAGCCAACCACTGATCTGCACTGGTGAGCGAAATAGCTGAGGGAGTGGGGAGCTCCTTGGAATGAAGGTGCCGTTGTTGCTGCCAGGGAACCTTGCACACACATGGGTCTTAGGAGCAGGAGTTGGCCATTCAGCCCTTCAGCGGAAGACCTTGTTGTGGTCACAATCACCTGGACGTTGAATGAGTGGAAGGATCCAGTTGACAAAGGTGTCCCCATGTTGAGTTGGGGTCTTTACAGTAACATGTGTTCAATCAATAACACCCGGCACCTGAGGGAAGACTGAGGGATGTGCTCCCCCCACACGAGCAAACAGGGAACTAGTCACGGCCTTAATGTAGCTCTGTACTGCTGACTGGGATACAGCAGGCAGGTCTCCTGAAGGTCCCTGGAAAGATCCTGAGGCATAAACACCGACAGTGACCTTTACAACCCTTACAGCCACGGGCAGGGCATTTGGCTCGATGGATTGTGACTCGAACCACGTGACATATGTCTGTCAGCACCTCACGGCTCAGTCTCAGTCACCTTCGACACCGGTTCTCCATCTCTACAGGGGCAGGGATGTTCTGGGTCTGTACGCCCTTCCCACAGGGTGGTACCTGGTTGCCCTGCCTCTCCACCTCCTCCTTCCTGGTGCCAGTGGCGCCGACCCTTCCTCCTGAACTCCTGCCCTCCCCCTTGGCCTCTGGCTGGTCACGGTGACTGGCTTCTATGGCACCTCTGTGTGTGGGGGTGGCAAGGTGTCACACGATGGGTCATGCCCCCCCTTCTCCAGCACAAAGTCCTCCCTGGCACCTAGGTGCACGAGTCAGTGGAGGCAAAAATAATTGCCCTGCGACATCAGGAACCCCACTTCTGGGGCTGTGAATATAATTTTTAAGCAAATTCCACATGGGGTCCCCTACCTCCCAACAGGTCCACCTGTCTATCTAAAGAAATACTCCAAGTTCAGCTATGCTCTTACCAGGTCTTGTCTGCGCTCTTCAGGATCCACGCTCCTCAGCTGCCAAGATCCGACCAGATTGGAGGCAGCGGACGATTGAAATGGTCACCCTGTCCCATTCTCTCCCCATATCCCCCCTCCCCACCGCAAAAATGGCGAGTGGCTTTCTGGACTGTTCTGCTATTTTTGCCACAACTCCGAGGCAAAAAGCTGGGCCACAATCTCTAAGTTTTGCAGATGTCATGGGCGGAATAGTCAATACTGAGGAGGGCTGCAACATGTTGCAGGAGAGGGCGTTAATAAACACGCAAAACAGGCAAATGATCAGCAATTGAAGTTCAACCCAAGAAGGTGAGGTGGTATATTTTGGTAGGGAGAATAGGGAGGTCGCTCGTTGCCTGGAAGGTGCGAGTCTAGGTGTGGCCGGGGAACAAGGGGATCTTGGAGCGCACACACAAACACACACACACACACGCTCACACACACAAACACACACACACTCACACACTCACACACTCACACACACACTCACACACACACACACACTCTCACACACACACACACACACACTCACACACACACTCACACACACACACACACTCTCACACACACACACAAACACACACACACACACGCTCACACACACAAACACACACACACTCACACACTCACACACTCACACACACACTCACACACACACACACACTCTCACACACACACACACACACACTCACACACTCACACACTCACACACACACTCACACACACACACACACTCTCACACACACACACACACACACACACACACTCACACACTCACACACTCACACACACACTCACACACACACACACACTCTCACACACACACACACACACACTCACACACACACACACACACACACTCACACACACACACACACACTCACACACACACACACACACACACACACACACACACACGCATACACACACTCACACACACACACACGCATACACACACACACACATACACACGCATACACACACACACACGCATACACACATACACGCACACACACACAGACACACACACACACAGACACACACACACACACGCAGACACAGATACACACACACACACACACACACATACACACACACACACACACACACACGCATACACACACACATATACACACACACACACAGACACACACACACACACACACAGACACACCCACACACGCAGACACAGATACACACACACACACACACACGCACACACACACACACACACACACACACGCATACACACACACACATACACACACGCATACACGTACACACACACACACACACACACACACACATACACACACACACACACACACACACACACCAATCACTAAAGGTTACATCACAGAACCACAGAGCTGTCACAGCACAGGGGAGGCCATTTGACCCATCGTGTTGGCACCAGCTCTCCCAATGAGCAATTCACTTAGTGCCAACCTCCCCCCCCCCCGCCTTCCCCCTGTAACCCCGCACATCCTTTTCCTTTCAGATAACAGTCTAACTCCCTTTCGAATGCCTCAATTAAACCCGCCTCCACCACTCTCTCAGGCAGTGCAACCCAGATCCGAACCACTCGCCGGATGAAAAAGATTTGCCTCCTGTCACTTTTGCTTCTTCTGCGGGGTTAGAAAGGTCAAAGAGAAGCGAACAGGGTTTATTTCCAGCCGGATGGGATTAAAAAGTAGGTGATGTAAGTTCCTGTATGGAAGCGTGGTTAGACCACACTTTGAGCACTGTATGCAGCTCTGGTCGCCATATTATAAAAAGGATATAGAGGGACTGGATAGGGTTGCAGTGACAATTTATAAGGACGATACCAGAAATGTGTGGGGATGCATATCAGGAAAGGATTGACAGGCTGGGTCTCTTCTCTTGAAAAAGAAGGCCAAGGGGTGTAGTGTGAGGGTCTGGTCTATACAGGATTAATGAGGTATTGAGAACAGCACCACCCACACAGTGATATAACAAGGCACGTGACCCAGACTTAAGGTCAGTGTGATGTTGGCCAGAGACGTGTAAAAACCTAGACATGGAGATAGCTCCTTTACTGTATATATGTAAATAGTTACAAGTAGTTAATAAAGACTTGCTGTTAACCTACAGAAGACTATGAAGGCTTCCTTAACAGACATGTTCTGTAACCAACGCCATTACAACATGGGGTGACCCAACAGAGGTGTTTATAATGATGAAACGTTTTGATAGAGTGGCTACAGAGAGAATATTTCCTCTTGTGGGGAAGAGCATAACCAGAGGCCATCAACATAGGAGTCACCAAGAAATCCCATAGAAACACCTTTACACAAAGAGTGGTGAGAATGTGGAACTCACTACCACAGGGAGTGATTGAAGTGAATAGTATAGATGTCTTAAAGGGAAACTGGGCAAGCTCATGAGGGAGAAGGGAATAGAGGGTTACGATGGTACATTTAGATGAGGCAAGATAGGTGCAGACACGAGGGGCCAAAGGGCCTCCTCCTGTGTCATAACAATTCAGTGATTCTGAGTGGAGCTTTAACACTGCCATGCATTGACGGGCTGAATGATCTGTTTCGCTGCTGTATATCCTATTCAGTAAGATCAGGACTGACGTTTTATCTCAACTCCACATTCCTGAACTCTCCCCATTTCCTTTAACCCCCTTAGTGTCGGGAAACCTATCAGCCTCTATCCTGAATATATTCAATGCTGCAGCACCCACAAGCCTCTGGGGTGGAGAATTCCAAAGATTCAGGGGAGAGATTTCTCAACTCAAACCTATCCCGAGACGGTGGCCCCCTTGTTATAGACTCGCCAGGCAGGAAAAAACAGTATCCTACTAAACCCTCTCAGAATTTTACAATGAGACCACCTCGCCTTTCAAACTTGAGGGAATATAGGCCCTTGATCAAGGGTGGGGCTGTTTGCTGGTAATTCTAAGCCCCGTGCAAAACTCCTTATAAGGAAATAGCCCTCTCCAGTCTGCAAAGGGATCAGTTGATTTGGATTAACAAGTGGCAATTGACATCATGTTGCCTAGGCCCAGCCATATTAACAACGCAGCCATATAAATACCGTGGCTACAAGAGCAGGTCAGACGGTAGGAATTCTGCGGAGATTAACTCACCTCCTGACTTCCCAAAGCCTGTCCACCATCTACAAGGCACAAGTCAGGAGTGTGATGGAATACTCTCCACTTGCCTGGATGAGTGCAGCTCCCACAACACTCAAGAAGCTTGGCACCATCCAAGACAAAGCAATCTGCTTGATTGGTACCCCATCCACAAACGTTCACTCCCTCCACCACTGATGCACAGTAGCAGCAGTGTGTCCCATCTACAAGGCACACAGCAGCAACTCGCCAACACTCCTTCAACAGCACCTCCCAAACTCACAACCTCTACAACCAAGAAGGATCTAGAAGGACAAGGGCATCAGATAGATGGGAGCACCACCAGCTGGAAGTTCCCCTCCAAGTCACTCACCATCCTGACTTGGAAATATATCGCCGTTCCTTCACTGTCGCTGGGTCAAAATCCTGGAACTCTCTCCCTAACAGCACAGTGGTTGTACCTACACCACATGGACTGCAGCGGTTCAAGAAGGCAGCTCACCACCACCTTCTCAAGGGGCAATTAGGGATGGGCAATAAATGCTGGCCCAGCCAGCGACGCCCACATCCCATGGAAGAATTTTGAAAAGTACAAAATCTGGGTAGAAGCCAAATACCCTGGAACAAGCGTACAGGGAGAGTGACTCTGTACCTAACCCCGTGCTGTACCTGTCCTGGGAGTGTTTGATGGGGACAGTGTAGAGGGAGCTTTACTCTGTATCTAACCCCGTGCTGTACCTGTCCTGGGAGTGTTTGATGGGGACAGTGTAGAGGGAGCTTTACTCTGTATCTAACCCCGTGCTGTACCTGTCCTGAGTGTGTTTGCTGCTGATAGGTGAACTGGAAATGAAAGTATTTTTTTCCACCACTAAAGTCACTGATAGTGGAAAAGCCAACAATTGGCGGGATTTTCCACACCTGCTCACCGCTGTGGATTGCCGGTCCCGCTGCAAGTGAATGGACTTCCGGATGGGGTGCCGCCTTGCCTACAACAGGGCGGAAAATCCTGGCCAATGTTAAAAATAGGGTGCAGCATTGCAGGAAAGATGCCAAGGTGTCTGCATGTTTGGCCCTGCAATAGCCATGTATGAACACTAGGGGGCAGGCTTGCTCAACAAATAAAATTTAGTGATAAAATTAAAATACTGCAGGTGCTGGAAATCTGAAATAAAAACAGAAAGTGCTGGAAATACTTAGTGTGCAGCATCCGTGGGACAGAGAAACAGAATTAAAGTTTTGAGTCAAACATTGGTCTTTTTCAATTCAATAAAAATGAGGAACTGGCTGGTTGGATTTAATATTATCCCGAACTGCTGCTGTCAGAAATATGAGTCGTGCACATATGTTTCGTGTGCAAGAGAATGGGAATCTGTGTGTATTTGTGTGTGGGTAGCTGCTGTGTGTATATATATTGTGTTTGTGTGTGTGTGTGTGTGTGTGTGTGTGTGTGAGCCTGCCATGTGCACGTGAGTGTAGCTGCAGTGTGAGTGTGTTTGAGTGTGTAACTGTGTGAGTGTAGCTGCAGTGTGAGTGTGTTTGAGCGTGTAACTGTGTGAGTGTAGCTGCAGTGTGAGTGTGTTTGAGCGTGTAACTGTGTGTGGGTAACTGCAGTGTGTGTGTGTTTGAGTGTGTGGGTAGCTGCAGTGTGAGTGTGTTTGAGTATGTAACTGTGTGTGGGTAGCTGCAGTGTGAGTGTGCTTGAGTGTGTGGGTAGCTGCAGTGTGAGTGTGTTTGAGCGTGTAACTGTGTGAGTGTAGCTGCAGTGTGAGTGTGTTTGAGTGTGTAACTGTGTGTGGGTAGCTGCAGCGTGTGTTTGAGCGTGTAACTGTGTGTGGGTAGCTGCAGTGTGAGTGTGTTTGAGTGTGTAACTGTGTGAGTGTAGCTGCAGTGTGAGTGTGTTTGAGTGTGTAACTGTGTGTGGGTAGCTGCAGTGTGAGTGTGTTTGAGTGTGTAACTGTGTGAGTGTAGCTGCAGTGTGAGTGTGTTTGAGTGTGTAACTGTGTGAGTGTAGCTGCAGTGTGAGTGTGTTTGAGCGTGTAACTGTGTGTGGGTAACTGCAGTGTGAGTGTGTAACTGTGTGTGGGTAGCTGCAGTGTGAGTGTGTTTGAGCGTGTAACTGTGTGAGTGTAGCTGCAGTGTGAGTGTGTTTGAGTGTGTAACTGTGTGTGGGTAGCTGCAGTGTGAGTATGTTTGAGCGTGTAACTGTGTGTGGGTAGCTGCAGTGTGAGTGTGTAACTGTGTGTGGGTAGCTGCAGTGTGAGTGTGTAACTGTGTGTGGGTAGCTGCAGTGTGAGTGTGTTTGAGCGTGTAACTGTGTGAGTGTAGCTGCAGTGTGAGTGTGTTTGAATGTGTAACTGTGTGAGTGTAGCTGCAGTGTGAGTGTGTTTGAGTGTGTAACTGTGTGTGGGTAGCTGCAGCGTGAGTATGTTTGAGCGTGTAACTGTGTGTGGGTAGCTGCAGTGTGAGTGTGTTTGAGTGTGTAACTGTGTGTGGGTAGCTGCAGTGTGAGTGTGTTTGAGTGTGTGGGTAGCTGCAGTGTGAGTGTGTTTGAGTGTGTAACTGTGTGTGGGTAGCTGCAGTGTGAGTGTGTTTGAGCGTGTAACTGTGTGTGGGTAACTGCAGTGTGAGTGTGTTTGAGCGTGTAACTGTGTGTGGGTAGCTGCAGTGTGAGTGTGTTTGAGTGTGTAACTGTGTGTGGGTAGCTGCAGTGTGAGTGTGTTTGAGCGTGTAACTGTGTGTGGGTAACTGCAGTGTGAGTGTGTAACTGTGTGTGGGTAGCTGCAGTGTGAGTGTGTTTGAGCGTGTAACTGTGTGAGTGTAGCTGCAGTGTGAGTGTGTTTGAGTGTGTAACTGTGTGTGGGTAGCTGCAGCGTGAGTATGTTTGAGCGTGTAACTGTGTGTGGGTAGCTGCAGCGTGTGTTTGAGCATGTAACTGTGTGTGGGTAGCTGCAGTGTGAGTGTGTTTGAGTGTGTAACTGTGTGTGGGTAGCTGCAGTGTGAGTGTGTTTGAGTGTGTAACTGTGTGTGGGTAGCTGCAGTGTGAGTGTGTTTGAGTGTGTGGGTAGCTGCAGTGTGAGTCTGTTTGAATGTGTAACTGTGTGTGGGTAGCTGCAGTGTGAGTGTGTTTGAGTGTGTGGGTAGCTGCAGTGTGAGTGTGTTTGAGCGTGTAACTGTGTGTGGGTAGCTGCAGTGTGAGTGTGTTTGAGTGTGTAACTGTGTGAGGGTAGCTGCAGTGTGAGTGTGTTTGAGTGTGTAACTGTGTGAGTGTAGCTGCAGTGTGAGTGTGTTTGAGCGTGTAACTGTGTGAGTGTAGCTGCAGTGTGAGTGTGTTTGAGCGTGTAACTGTGTGTGGGTAACTGCAGTGTGAGTGTGTTTGAGTGTGTGGGTAGCTGCAGTGTGAGTGTGTTTGAGCGTGTAACTGTGTGAGTGTAGCTGCAGTGTGAGTGTGTTTGAGTGTGTAACTGTGTGTGGGTAGCTGCAGCGTGTGTTTGAGCGTGTAACTGTGTGTGGGTAGCTGCAGTGTGAGTGTGTTTGAGTGTGTGGGTAGCTGCAGTGTGAGTGTGTTTGAGTGTGTAACTGTGTGTGGGTAGCTGCAGCGTGTGTTTGAGCGTGTAACTGTGTGTGGGTAGCTGCAGTGTGAGTGTGTTTGAGTGTGTAACTGTGTGAGTGTAGCTGCAGTGTGAGTGTGTTTGAGTGTGTAACTGTGTGAGTGTAGCTGCAGTGTGAGTGTGTTTGAGTGTGTAACTGTGTGAGTGTAGCTGCAGTGTGAGTGTGTTTGAGTGTGTAACTGTGTGTGGGTAGCTGCAGTGTGAGTGTGTTTGAGCGTGTAACTGTGTGTGGGTAACTGCAGTGTGAGTGTGTTTGAGTGTGTGGGTAGCTGCAGTGTGAGTGTGTTTGAGCGTGTAACTGTGTGAGTGTAGCTGCAGTGTGAGTGTGTTTGAGCGTGTAACTGTGTGTGGGCAACTGCAGTGTGAGTGTGTTTGAGTGTGTAACTGTGTGAGTGTAGCTGCAGTGTGAGTGTGTTTGAGCGTGTAACTGTGTGTGGATAACTGCAGTGTGAGTGTGTTTGAGTGTGTGGGTAGCTGCAGTGTGAGTGTGTTTGAGCGTGTAACTATGTGAGTGTAGCTGCAGTGCGAGTGTGTTTGAGCGTGTAACTGTGTGTGGGTAGCTGCAGCGTGTGTTTGAGTGTGTAACTGTGTGTGGGTAGCTGCAGCGTGAGTATGTTTGAGCGTGTAACTGTGTGTGGGTAGCTGCAGTGTGAGTGTGTTTGAGTGTGTGGGTAGCTGCAGTGTGAGTGTGTTTGAGTGTGTAACTGTGTGTGGGTAGCTGCAGCGTGTGTTTGAGCGTGTAACTGTGTGTGGGTAGCTGCAGCGTGAGTATGTTTGAGCGTGTAACTGTGTGTGGGTAGCTGCAGTGTGAGTGTGTTTGAGTGTGTGGGTAGCTGCAGTGTGAGTGTGTTTGAGTGTGTAACTGTGTGTGGGTAGCTGCAGCGTGTGTTTGAGTGTGTAACTGTGTGTGGGTAGCTGCAGTGTGAGTGTGTTTGAGCGTGTAACTGTGTGTGGGTAGCTGCAGTGTGAGTGTGTAACTGTGTGTGGGTAGCTGCAGTGTGAGTGTGTTTGAGTGTGTAACTGTGTGTGGGTAGCTGCAGTGTGAGTATGTTCGAGCGTGTAACTGTGTGTGAGTAGCTGCAGTGTGAGTGTGTTTGAGTGTGTAACTGTGTGTGGGTAGCTGCAGTGTGAGTGTGTTTGAGTGTGTAACTGTGTGTGGGTAGCTGCAGTGTGAGTATGTTTGAGCGTGTAACTGTGTGTGGGTAACTGCAGTGTGAGTGTGTTTGAGTGTGTGGGTAGCTGCAGTGTGAGTGTGTTTGAGCGTGTAACTGTGTGAGTGTAGCTGCAGTGTGAGTGTGTTTGAGCGTGTAACTGTGTGTGGGTAACTGCAGTGTGAGTGTGTTTGAGTGTGTAACTGTGTGTGGGTAGCTGCAGTGTGAGTGTGTTTGAGTGTGTAACTGTGTGAGTGTAGCTGCAGTGTGAGTGTGTTTGAGCGTGTAACTGTGTGTGGATAACTGCAGTGTGAGTGTGTTTGAGTGTGTGGGTAGCTGCAGCGTGTGTTTGAGTGTGTAACTGTGTGTGGATAACTGCAGTGTGAGTATGTTTGAGCGTGTAACTGTGTGTGGGTAGCTGCAGTGTGAGTGTGTTTGAGTGTGTGGGTAGCTGCAGTGTGAGTGTGTTTGAGTGTGTAACTGTGTGTGGGTAGCTGCAGCGTGTGTTTGAGCGTGTAACTGTGTGTGGGTAGCTGCAGTGTGAGTGTGTTTGAGTGTGTAACTGTGTGTGGGTAGCTGCAGTGTGAGTGTGTTTGAGCGTGTAACTGTGTGTGGGTAGCTGCAGTGTGAGTGTGTAACTGTGTGTGGGTAGCTGCAGTGTGAGTGTGTAACTGTGTGTGGGTAGCTGCAGTGTGAGTGTGTTTGAGTGTGTAACTGTGTGTGGGTAACTGCAGTGTGAGTGTGTTTGAGCGTGTAACTGTGTGTGGGTAACTGCAGTGTGAGTGTGCTTGAGTGTGTGGGTAGCTGCAGTGTGAGTGTGTTTGAGCGTGTAACTGTGTGTGGGCAGCTGCAGTGTGAGTGTGTTTGAGTGTGTAACTGTGTGTGGGTAGCTGCAGTGTGAGTGTGTTTGAGTGTGTAACTGTGTGTGGGTAGCTGCAGTGTGAGTATGTTTGAGCGTGTAACTGTGTGTGGGTAACTGCAGTGTGAGTGTGTTTGAGTGTGTGGGTAGCTGCAGTGTGAGTGTGTTTGAGCGTGTAACTGTGTGAGTGTAGCTGCAGTGTGAGTGTGTTTGAGCGTGTAACTGTGTGTGGGTAACTGCAGTGTGAGTGTGTTTGAGTGTGTAACTGTGTGTGGGTAGCTGCAGTGTGAGTGTGTTTGAGTGTGTAACTGTGTGAGTGTAGCTGCAGTGTGAGTGTGTTTGAGCGTGTAACTGTGTGTGGATAACTGCAGTGTGAGTGTGTTTGAGTGTGTGGGTAGCTGCAGTGTGAGTGTGTTTGAGCGTGTAACTGTGTGTGGATAGCTGCAGTGTGAGTGTGTTTGAGTGTGTAACTGTGTGTGGGTAGCTGCAGCGTGTGTTTGAGCGTGTAACTGTGTGTGGGTAGCTGCAGCGTGAGTGTGTTTGAATGTGTAACTGTGTGTGGGTAGCTGCAGTGTGAGTGTGTTTGAGCGTGTAACTGTGTGTGGGTAGCTGCAGTGTGAGTGTGTTTGAGCGTGTAACTGTGTGTGGGTAGCTGCAGTGTGAGTGTGTTTGAGTGTGTAACTGTGTGTGGGTAGCTGCAGTGTGAGTGTGTTTGAGCGTGTAACTGTGTGTGGGTAGCTGCAGTGTGTGTGTGTTTGAGCGTGTAACTGTGTGTGGGTAGCTGCAGTGTGAGTGTGTTTGAGCATGTAACTGTGTGTGGATAGCTGCAGTGTGAGTGTGTTTGAGTGTGTAACTGTGTGTGGGTAGCTGCAGCGTGTGTTTGAGCGTGTAACTGTGTGTGGATAGCTGCAGTGTGAGTGTGTTTGAGTGTGTAACTGTGTGTGGGTAGCTGCAGCGTGAGTATGTTTGAGCGTGTAACTGTGTGTGGGTAACTGCAGTGTGAGTGTGCTTGAGTGTGTGGGTAGCTGCAGTGTGAGTGTGTTTGAGTGTGTAACTGTGTGTGGGTAGCTGCAGCGTGAGTATGTTTGAGCGTGTAACTGTGTGTGGGTAGCTGCAGTGTGTGTGTGTTTGCGTGTGTAACTGTGTGAGTGTAGCTGCAGTGTGAGTGTGTTTGAGCGTGTAACTGTGTGTGGGTAACTGCAGTGTGAGTGTGTTTGAGTGTGTGGGTAGCTGCAGTGTGAGTGTGTTTGAGCGTGTAACTGTGTGTGGGTAGCTGCGGCGTGAGTATGTTTGAGCGTGTAACTGTGTGAGTGTAGCTGCAGTGTGAGTGTGTTTGAGTGTGTGGGTAGCTGCAGTGTGAGTGTGTTTGAATGTGTAACTGTGTGTGGGTAGCTGCAGTGTGAGTGTGTTTGAGCGTGTAACTGTGTGTGGGTAGCTGCAGTGTGAGTGTGTTTGAGTGTGTGGGTAGCTGCAGTGTGAGTGTGTTTGAGTGTGTGGGTAGCTGCAGTGTGAGTGTGTTTGAGCGTGTAACTGTGTGAGTGTAGCTGCAGTGTGAGTGTGTTTCAGCGTGTAACTGTGTAAGTGTAGCTGCAGTGTGAGTGTGTTTGAGTGTGTAACTGTGTGAGTGTAGCTGCAGTGTGAGTGTGTTTGAGCGTGTAACTGTGTGAGTGTAGCTGCAGTGTGAGTGTGTTTGACTGTGTAACTGTGTGTGGGTAGCTGCAGCGTGTGTTAGAGCGTGTAACTGTGTGTGGGTAGCTGCAGTGTGAGTGTGTTTGAGCGTGTAACTGTGTGTGGGTAACTGCAGTGTGAGTGTGCTTGAGTGTGTGGGTAGCTGCAGTGTGAGTGTGTTTGAGCGTGTAACTGTGTGAGTGTAGCTGCAGTGTGAGTGTGTTTGAGTGTGTAACTGTGTGTGGGTAGCTGCAGTGTGAGTATGTTTGAGCGTGTAACTGTGTGTGGGTAGCTGCAGTGTGAGTGTGTTTGAGTGTGTAACTGTGTGTGGGTAGCTGCAGTGTGAGTATGTTTGAGCGTGTAACTGTGTGTGGGTAGCTGCAGTGTGAGTGTGTTTGAGTGTGTAACTGTGTGTGGGTAGCTGCAGCGTGTGTTTGAGCGTGTAACTGTGTGTGGGTAGCTGCAGTGTGAGTGTGTTTGAGTGTGTAACTGTGTGTGGGTAGCTGCAGCGTGTGTTTGAGCGTGTAACTGTGTGTGGGTAGCTGCAGCATGAGTGTGTTTGAGCATGTAACTGTGTGTGGGTAGCTGCAGTGTGAGTGTGTTTGAGTGTGTAACTGTGTGTGGGTAACTGCAGTGTGAGTGTGTTTGAGTATGTAACTGTGTGTGGGTAGCTGCAGTGTGAGTGTGTTTCAGCGTGTAACTGTGTGAGTGTAGCTGCAGTGTGAGTGTGTTTGAGTGTGTAACTGTGTTAGTGTAGCTGCAGTGTGAGTGTGTTTGAGTGTGTAACTGTGTGTGGGTAGCTGCAGTGTGAGTGTGTTTGAGTGTGTAACTGTGTGTGGGTAGCTGCAGTGTGAGTGTGTTTGAATGTGTAACTGTGTGTGGGTAGCTGCAGTGTGAGTGTGTTTGAGTGTGTAACTGTGTGTGGGTAGCTGCAGCGTGAGTATGTTTGAGCGTGTAACTGTGTGTGGGTAGCTGCAGTGTGTGTGTGTTTGCGTGTGTAACTGTGTGAGTGTAGCTGCAGTGTGAGTGTGTTTGAGTGTGTAACTGTGTGAGTGTAGCTGCAGTGTGAGTGTGTTTGAGCGTGTAACTGTGTGTGGGTAACTGCAGTGTGAGTGTGTTTGAGTGTGTGGGTAGCTGCAGTGTGAGTGTGTTTGAGCGTGTAACTGTGTGAGTGTAGCTGCAGTGTGAGTGTGTTTGAGTGTGTAACTGTGTGTGGGTAGCTGCAGCGTGTGTTTGAGCGTGTAACTGTGTGTGGGTAGCTGCGGCGTGAGTATGTTTGAGCGTGTAACTGTGTGAGTGTAGCTGCAGTGTGAGTGTGTTTGAGTGTGTGGGTAGCTGCAGTGTGAGTGTGTTTGAATGTGTAACTGTGTGTGGGTAGCTGCAGTGTGAGTGTGTTTGAGCGTGTAACTGTGTGTGGGTAGCTGCAGTGTGAGTGTGTTTGAGTGTGTGGGTAGCTGCAGTGTGAGTGTGTTTGAGTGTGTGGGTAGCTGCAGTGTGAGTGTGTTTGAGCGTGTAACTGTGTGAGTGTAGCTGCAGTGTGAGTGTGTTTCAGCGTGTAACTGTGTAAGTGTAGCTGCAGTGTGAGTGTGTTTGAGTGTGTAACTGTGTGAGTGTAGCTGCAGTGTGAGTGTGTTTGAGCGTGTAACTGTGTGAGTGTAGCTGCAGTGTGAGTGTGTTTGACTGTGTAACTGTGTGTGGGTAGCTGCAGCGTGTGTTTGAGCGTGTAACTGTGTGTGGGTAGCTGCAGTGTGAGTGTGTTTGAGCGTGTAACTGTGTGTGGGTAACTGCAGTGTGAGTGTGCTTGAGTGTGTGGGTAGCTGCAGTGTGAGTGTGTTTGAGCGTGTAACTGTGTGAGTGTAGCTGCAGTGTGAGTGTGTTTGAGTGTGTAACTGTGTGTGGGTAGCTGCAGTGTGAGTATGTTTGAGCGTGTAACTGTGTGTGGGTAGCTGCAGTGTGAGTGTGTTTGAGTGTGTAACTGTGTGTGGGTAGCTGCAGTGTGAGTATGTTTGAGCGTGTAACTGTGTGTGGGTAGCTGCAGTGTGAGTGTGTTTGAGTGTGTAACTGTGTGTGGGTAGCTGCAGCGTGTGTTTGAGCGTGTAACTGTGTGTGGGTAGCTGCAGTGTGAGTGTGTTTGAGTGTGTAACTGTGTGTGGGTAGCTGCAGCGTGTGTTTGAGCGTGTAACTGTGTGTGGGTAGCTGCAGCATGAGTGTGTTTGAGCATGTAACTGTGTGTGGGTAGCTGCAGTGTGAGTGTGTTTGAGTGTGTAACTGTGTGTGGGTAACTGCAGTGTGAGTGTGTTTGAGTATGTAACTGTGTGTGGGTAGCTGCAGTGTGAGTGTGTTTCAGCGTGTAACTGTGTGAGTGTAGCTGCAGTGTGAGTGTGTTTGAGTGTGTAACTGTGTTAGTGTAGCTGCAGTGTGAGTGTGTTTGAGTGTGTAACTGTGTGTGGGTAGCTGCAGTGTGAGTGTGTTTGAGTGTGTAACTGTGTGTGGGTAGCTGCAGTGTGAGTGTGTTTGAGTGTGTAACTGTGTGTGGGTAGCTGCAGTGTGAGTGTGTTTGAATGTGTAACTGTGTGTGGGTAGCTGCAGTGTGAGTGTGTTTGAGCGTGTAACTGTGTGTGGGTAACTGCAGTGTGAGTGTGTTTGAGTGCGTAACGGTGTGCCAGTGAGTGTGTTATTGTGTATTTGGGTAATTGGTGGTGTGAGTGTCTTTATGGGTGAGTGAGAGTGGGGTATGAGTGTGTGTTTGCTTGTCAGAGTGTGTGAGAGTGTGTCAGAGTGTGTCAGAGTGTGGGGTGTGGTGCAGAGGTTCCTGGGGGAAGCTGTCCTAAGCACACAGGGGGGCCTGATCGAGTGGGAGAGCCCTACTCTCCCCCACCCCACTGAGCCCGCAGTCCGGCTTCCAGCCCCTCACTTTGCCCAAAGGTGGGTGGATTGCCTGATACACACCTGGCCACCGGTAAGATATCAATGGAGGTGTATTCCTGATGGGCATGGTGCCCACCTCCCCACAACCTCCCCATGCCATCACACCCAATTTCACACCCTGCTGCCTGGGTGTGGGTGTGGGGTGGGGGAACCTAACATTGGGTGTGTGTGATTGAGCGCTGGGTGATGCGTGTGTGAATGAGTGTGGATTTGCGTGGCCGTGAGGTTTTAAGTATTAATTCAATTCTCTTTGATAAGGCAAGGCTATGTGGAGAGAGAAGGGGAATTAATGGAGCTCTATCAATGAGTTGGCATAGGCATGATGGACCGAATGGCCTCCTCTTGCGCTGTTCGATCCTGTGGTTTCTTCGATCATGTCTTCTGCTTTTCGCATATTGGCCAGGAGGGCTCTCTGCTTTCCTTCAGAGAGGGGCTAAAGGACCCTCGGCCTGGGTGGGAAGGCGGTTCGGCCTCTCTTCCGAAAAATATCGACACATCCCCGAACGGCCAAACGGCTCAAGGCGTGAATTTCTGGACCCCTCCTGCCCTCGAGCTTGACGGCGCTGTCCCTTTAAATGTGGAGGCAGGGCTTAGCGGTGAGTGAGCGGCTGATAGATGAAGAGAGAGCTGATTGTTTCACTGTTAGCTCTAATGAGTTGTAATTTGCAGCCTTATGGCATCATTCACAAGAAGTAGGTCTCACCGGGGATTGTTAGCATGCTAGCTGCACAAATGAGCGGGATCATAAATCTGATTAATTTGGCTGCTGACTTTAACTCCATCGTAGAGGGACATTTATTTAATCTATTTAAAGATTCAACATGGGAAAAACTAGCAGCCACTGCAATTCGACGAGCGTGAAAGTGTTTATTTTATTTGTTCACTGGCTCACTGGCATCGCTGGCTCATCCCAGCATTTATTGCCCATCCCTAACTGCCCTTGTTCAGAGGGGCATTTTTAAGAGTCAACCACATTGCTGTGGGCCTGGAATCACAGGTAGGCCAGACCAGGTAACAACGGCAGATTTCACCCCCTAAAGGATACGAGGAAACCAAAGGAGTTTTTATGACAGTCGGCAATGGTTTCGTGGTCACCATCAGAATGCCAGCTGGACAGATGGCCCTGGCGGGGGGTGGGGTGAGGGAAGGGGACGGTGTTGGAAAGAAGATCGCAATAGGCTAAAAGATGGGGATAATACAACGAATGGGAATAAATTTAACTTCATTGTTTTATCCCTGCCTTTTAGCCTGTTATGATCTTTCTTCCCCACACCATCCCCTTCCCCTACCCCCACCCCACCACCACTAGGGCCATCTGTCACTTGCTCATCCTGCTTTCTACTCTCAATGTCCCCAGTAGCGCCTCCTTTAGCCAATATCACCACCATCAACACCCCTTCGACCTTTTGTCAATGACATCTCTGGCAATCTCTCCTTTGCCTCCGCCTATCACTGACCCTCTATCCAACTCCACCTGTCCCACCCCCCCCTCCTTAAACAGTATACATACGTCATCACATTTTTACTTCTCTCTAGCTCTGATGAAGAGTCACGCGGACTCGAAACGTTAACCCTGTCTTCCTCTCCACAGATGCTGTCAGACCTGCTGAGCTTTTCCAGCTATTTTTGTTTTTGTTTCAGGTTTCCAGCATCCGCAGTATTTTGCTTTTATGGTAATAATCGGTAATGAGATGCATCAAGCTGTCCAATCACAGGTGCCGGTGCAGCGTACCTGGGGTGAGATAAGGACTCGCCAAGTCACTCTCTGTGAACTCAAACCCCTAAAGTCTATTCCCCCATTCATTGCGATCTCGGTTGGTCTGTGACCTAAATCCATACAGCCTCCATATTCCTTAATATCTCTGACTATCATGAATCTATCCACCTTATGTTTTAAAATTGACAATTGACATCACTTGCCCTTTGTCATTGGTGTGAAGAAGAGTTTCCTAATTTCACTCTTGTGAAAAGTCTGGCTCCAACGTTTAGAATCTGCCCCTAAGTCCTGGACTTGCCGACCAGTGAAATAGTTTCTCTCTATCAACCCTATCGATTCCCTTTGATACCATGAAGACTTTGGTCGAACCACACTCTAACCATCTAAATTCCCGAGATTACAAACCTACTCCGTTTAATTTCTCCTCGGAGAAACCCTTGGAGTCTAGGAAAACCCAGGCTGTGTTTCCTCCAAAGCCAATAAATCCTTCCTGAAGTGTGATGCCCTGAACTGCTTACAGAGGAGGTCTAACGGAACTTTGTGTCGTTGAAACATGAATTCTCCTCCCCTGTATCTGGATTTAAAGATCAGTATTCCATTACCGTTTTCGATTATTTCCTGTAACTTATTTATTGGGTTTGTTGTGGTTTTATTTATCAGCCCAAGCCTGGATATTGTCCAGGTCTTGCTGCATTTGGACATGGACTGCTTCAGTATCTGAGGAGTCTCGAATGGTGCTGAAGACTGTGCAATCATCAGCGAACATCCCCACTTCTGACCTTATGATGGAAGGAAGGTCATTGTTGAAGCAGCTGAAGATGGTTGGGCCTTGGAAAATTTCTTCAGGAACTCCTACATGGGTTGCCTATGGCTGAGATGATTGACTGTCAGCAACCACAACCATCTTCAGTCTGAACGCTCATGTTGTCGCTGTACTGGAGCAGCTTGGCTAGAGGCACGGATAAAGCTGGAGTCCAACTCTTCAGTACTATTGCCAGGATATTGTCAGGACCCGTAGTGTTTGCGGCATCCAGTGCTTTCTGCCATCTCTTGATATCACATGGACTGAATTTAATTGGCTGAAGAATGGCATCCATGATGCTGGGGACCTCTGGAGGAGGCTGAGATGAATCATCCACTCGGCACTTCTGGCTGAAGATGTCTGCAAATGCTTCAGCCTTATCTTTTGCACTGATGTTCTGGGCTCCCCCAACATTGAAGATATTTGTGGAGCCTCCACCTCTAATGAGTTGTTTAATTTGTTTTATTATTCGTTCATGGGATGTGGGCTTCACTGGTCAGGCCAGCATTTATTGCCCATTCCTAATTGCCCTTGAGAAGGTGGTGGTGAGCTGCCTTCTTGAAACGCTGCAGTCCGTGTGGTGTAGGTACACCCACAGTGCTGTTAGGGAGGGAGTACCAGGGTTCTGATCCAGTGACAGTGAAGGAACGGCGATATAGTTCCCTGTCAGGATGGTGAGTGACTTGGAGGGTAACTTCCAGGTGTTGGTGTTCCCATCTATCTGCTGTCCTTGTCCTTCTAGATGGTAATGGTCATGGGTTTGGAAGGTGCTGTCAAAGGAGATTTGGTGAATTCCTGCAGTGCATCTTGTAGATGGTACACACTGCTACTACTGTGCAGTGGAGGGAGTGAGTGTTTGTGGATGGGCTACCATTAAAGCGGGCTGCTTTGTCCTGGATGGTGTCAAGCTTCTTGAGTGTTGTTGGAGCTGCACTTATCTGGGCAAGTGGACAGTATTCCATCACACTCCTGACTTGTACCTTGTAGATGGTGGACAGGCTTTGGGGAGTCAGGAGGCAGTTACTCGTTGCACGCTTCCTAGCCTCTGACCTGCTCTTGTAGCCACAGTATTTATATGGCTAGTCCAGTTCAGTTTCTGATCAATGGTAACCCTCAGGATATTGATAGTGGGGGATTCAGTGATGGTAATGCCATTGAACATCAAGGGATTATGTTGGAGATGGTCATTGCCTGACACCTGTGTGGTGCGAATGTTGCTTGCTACTTGTCAGCCCAAGCCTGGATAGTGTCCAGGTCTTGCTGCATTTGGACATGGACTGCTTCAGTATCTGAGGAGTTGTGAATGGTGCTGAACATTGTGCAATGATCAGCGAACATCCCCACTTCTCACCTTATGATGGAAGGAAGGTCATTGATGAAGCAGCTGAAGATGGTTGGGCCGAGGACACTACCCTGAGGAACTCCTGCAGTGGTGTCCTGGAGCTGAGATGATTGACCTCCAACAACCACAACCATCTTCCTTTGCGCTAGGTATGACTCCAACCAGCAGAGAGTTTTCCCCCTGATTCCCACTGATTCCAGTTTTGCTAGGGCCCCTTGATGCCACACTCAGTCAAATGCTGCCTTGATGTCAAGGGCAGTCACTCTCACCTCACCTCGGGAGTTCAGCTCTTTTGTCCATGTTTGAACCAAGATGGTAATGAGGTCAGGAGCTGAGTGACCCTGGCGGAACCCAAACTGGGCATCAGTGAGCAGGTTATTGCTAAGCAAGTGCCGCTTGATAGCACTGTTGATGACCCCTTCCATTGCTTTACTGATGATGGAGAGTAGACTGATGGGGCGGTAATTGGCCGGGTTGGATTTGTCCTGTTTTTTCTGTACAGGACACACCTGGGCAATTTTCCACATAGCCAGGTGGATGTCAGTGTTGTAGCTGTACTGGAACAGCTTGGCTAGGGGTGCCACTATTGTTCACCACCATTCACGGCTGGATGTGACAGGACTGCAGAGTTTAGATCTGATCCGTTAGTTTTGCGATTTCGTACCTGTGTGGAGATTGCTATTTTGAGGAGCCTCATTTTTAGGTGTGCCTGGTGCTGCTCCTGACATGCCCTCCTGCACTCTTCATTGAACCAGGGTTGATCCCCTGGCTTGATGGTAATGGTAGAGTGGGGGATGTGCCGGACCATGAGGTTACAGATTGTGGTTGAGTACAATTCTGCTGCTGCTGGTGGCCCACAGCTCCTCATGGATGCCCAGTCTTGAGTTGCTGGATCTGTTTGAAATCTATCCCATATAGCACGGTGGTAGTGCCACACAACACAATGGAGGGTATCCTCAATGTGAAGACAGGACTTCGTCTCCACAAGGACTGTGCGGTGGTCACTGCTACCCATACTGTCATGGACAGATGCATCTGCAGCAGGCAGGTTGGTGAGGATGAGGTCAAGTATGTTTCTCCCTCTTGTTGGTTCCCTCACCACCTGATGTATTATTCTATAAAAGTCTATGTAAACCACTCGAAACCTTTGTTTAGATTTCAGTCTCTCTGCAAAGGATCCCTTATCCTTTATTCCTCTATTCATGAACCACCCAGCTCCTTTGATTAAATCCCAGCCTCTGTTATCCACTCCTATTCTCCCTGTGAATGGGTGCACTAGTTCACCACTAGTGATTTCTTTCATTCACTGCATCTTGAAGTTGGTGGGGGGGGTTGGGGGGGAGGTAGTGGGTGGGGGAGCATGGGGTGCACTGCTTGGGTGGGGGGGTGTGGGTTGTCTGTTGTTTGGAGGGAGTGGGGTGTCCTGTAATGCTGAGGGGCTGGGGGAGAGGGTGTCTGTGATTCTCGGTTATGAGTTTGACTGTAAAGTCCCCCGGGTGCAGTAATCTAGATAATGAGGAAGAACCCACCTAATGTGCACTGTATGCAATGGGTTAAAGAGAAAGGATTAAAAAAAAACATTGCCAGGAGCTGTACAGAGACCAAGGGCTCCACTGAACCATCATCACCCTGATCGGTTTTGCTCACAGCTGCATAATTGGCAGTCAGGCTGTGCTCCTCTCTCCCATTGTTCCTGGATTTTCCCTGACAGAGTGAGGATGATTGATTGCCTGATCCCAGATTGCGTCCTGCCTCACTGAGCATCACTGCCCCTAAATCCATTGCTACCAATTTATTCTCTTCAGAGAGCCAGTCAGATGGTTAAAGCCTCCACCACCTTGGCCCTCACTGCCTCGCCCTCCCCTCCCTACGGCACCAGCCCTATCAATGCAGCCTGTGTCTTAATTCCAATTTCCACACCGCACATCCGATCTCTCGTTCAACTCCGGCATCTGTGCTACTGGGGGGAAGGGTCAAATCTGATGATGCACAGGAAGAGGCCAGAAGACTCACCACGGCTGTAACTTTCTGATCGATTCCCAGCATACCTTCTCCCAATATCCCTCAATATCCTTCAATTGCCTCTCCCCAAAGTCATCAACCCATTATCACTATATCCCTCAGTTATCCCTAACCCATTATCACTATATCCCTCAGTCATCCCTCAACCTATTATCACTATATCACACAATCATTATCACTATATCTCTCAATCATTATCACTATATCCCTCAACCCATTATCACTATATCCCTCAATCCATTATCACTATATCTCTCAATCATTATCACTATATCCCTCAACCCATTATCACTATATCCCTCAATCCATTATCACTATATCTCTCAATCATTATCACTATATCCCTCAACCCATTATCACTATATCCCTCAACCCATTATCACTATATCCCTCAATCCATTATCACTATATCTCTCAATCATTATCACTATATCCCTCAACCCATTATCACTATATCCCTCAGTTATCCCTAACCCATTATCACTATATCCCTCAGTCATCCCTCAACCCATTATCACTATATCACACAATCATTATCATTATATCCCTCAATCATTATTATCATATTCCTCAATCATTATCACTATATCCCTCAATCCATTATCACTATATCCCTCAATCCATTATCACTATATCCCTCAATCCATTATCACTATATCCCTCAATCCATTATCACTATATCTCTCAATCATTATCACTATATCCCTCAATCATTATCACTATATCCCTCAATCATTATCACTATATCCCTCGATCATTATCACTATATCCCTCAATCCATTATCACTATATCCCTCAATCCATTACCCACTATATTCCTCAATCATTATCACTATATCCCTCAACCCATTATCACTATATCCCTCAATCATTATCACTATATCCCTCGATCATTATCACTATATCCCTCAATCCATTATCACTATATCCCTCAATCCATTACCCACTATATTCCTCAATCATTATCACTATATCCGTCAATCCATTACCCACTATATTCCTCAATCATTATAACTATAATCCTCAATCATTATCACTATATCCCTCAATCCATTATCAGTATGCCCCTCAATCATTATCACTATATCCCTCAATCATTATCACTATATCCCTCAATCCATTATCACTATATCCCTCAATCATTATCACTATATCCCTCAATCCATTACCCACTATATTCCTCAATCATTATCACTATATCCCTCAATCCATTACCCACTATATTCCTCAATCCATTATAACTATATCACAGAAGAATTACAGAATTGTTATGGTATGGAAGGAAGCAATTTGGGCCATTGTGTCTGCACCGGCTCCCTGAGCATTTTAACTTAGTGCCAACCTTCTGCCTTTTCCCTGTAATGCTGCACAAGTTTTCTATTTAAAAAAAATCATCCCTCAATCCTTATCACTATATCCCTCAGTCAATTTCACCACATCCCTCAATCATTATCACTATATCCCTCAGTCAATTTCACCACATCCCTCAATCATTATCACTATATCCCTCAGTCCATTTCACCACATCCCTCAATCATTATCACTATATCCCTCAGTCAATTTCACCACATCCCTCAATCATTATCACTATATCCCTCAGTCAATTTTACCACATCCCTCAATCATTATCACTATATCCCTATCATTTTCACCACATCCCTCAATCATTATCACTATATATCGCAATCTTGAATGCCTCAGTTGAATCTGTCTCCACCGCACTTCCAGACAGTGCATTCCAAACCCTAATGACTCACTGTGTGAAAGTTTCTACTCACCTCACATTTGCTCCTTTTGTAAAAGACTTTAAAACTGTGCCCTCTGGTTCTCGATCTGTTTACGGGCTGGAAGAGTTTCTCCCGATCCATTCTGTCCAGACCCCTCATGATTTTGAAACCTTCTATCAAGCCTGCTCTTAGCCTTCTCTTTTCCAAGGAAAACAGCCTCAACTTCTCTGATCTTTCCTCATAACTGAAGCGCCTCATCCCTGGAACCATTCTTGTGAATCTCTTCTGCACTCTCTCCAATGTGTTCACATCCTTCCTATAGTGTGGTGCCCAAAGTGTACACAATACTCCAGCTGAGGTCTAACCAGTGTCTTATATAAGTTCATCATAACCTCCCTGCTCTTGTACTCTATGTCCCTATTAATGAAGCCTAGAATACTGTATGTTTTAGAAACAGCTCTCTCTACCTGTCCTGCCACCTTTAATGACTTATGTACATATCCATCCAGATCTCTCTGCTCCTGAACGCCCTTTAAAATATTATCCTTTATTTTATACTGTCTCTCCATGCTCTTTGTACCAAAATCACCTCAAACTTCTCTGTATTGAACTTCATCTGCCACCTATCTGCCCACTCTACCAATGTGTCAATGTCCTTTTGAAGGTCTACACTCTCCTCCTCACAGTTTACAATTCTCCCAAGTTTTGTGTCATCCGCAAAGTTTGAAATTGTCCGCTGCACACCAAGATCTAGATCATTTATATATATCAGGAAAAGCAAGGAACCCAACACCAAGCCCTGGGGAAACTCCACTACAAACCTTCTTCCAGCCTGTTTCCTATCCCTCAGCCAACTTTGTATACATGACCTATAGCTTTCCTCACAAGTCTGTTGTGCTGTTGTGTGGCACTGTATCGAATGCCTTTTGGAAGTCCATATATTCCACAACAACAGCCTTGCCCTTATCAACCATCTCTGTTATTCTTCAAAAAACTCCATCAAGTTAGTTAGACATGATTTTCCTTTAACAAATCCATGCTGGCGCTTCCAAATCAGTCCACATTTTTCCATGCAACTAGTAATTCTATCCCGAATAATTGTTTCTAGAAGTTTCCCCACCATTGAAGTTAAACTGACTGCTCTGTAATTGCAGGGCAGACCTTTATAACTTTTTTTGAACAAGGGTGTAATGCTCACAATTCTCCAGTCCTCCGGCACCTCCCCCAAATCCAGGGAACACTGAAAGATTATTGTCAGTGTCTCTGCAATTTCCACTCTCACTTCCTTCAATATTCTTCGATGCATCTCATCAGGTCCCAGTGCCTTAACCACTTTAAGTATCGACAGCTTATCCAATACCTCCTCCTTATCAATTTTAAACCCTTCTAGTAACTGAGTTTCCTCCTCTGTCACCAAGGCCTGGGCAGCATCTGCCTCATAGGTAAAGACAGATGCAAAGTATTTATTTAATACCTCAGCCATGCCTCTTGCCTTTCTGTGTAAATCCCCTTCTTGACCCTAATCGGCCCTACTCCTCCTTTTACCACCTTATTACTATCGCTGTGCTTATAGATTTCTATTTATGTTAGTTGCCAGTCTTTTTTCATAATCTCTCTTTGCTTCTTGCATTCGCTTTTTCACATCCCCATTTCATATTCCTCAATCATTGTCACTATACCCCTCAATCAATAATCACTATATTCCTCAATCATTGTCACTATACTCCTTAATCAATAATCACTATATTCCTCAATCATTGTCACAATACCCCTCAATCAATAAGCACTATATTCCTCAATCATTGTCACTATACTCCTTAATCAATAATCACTATATTCCTCAATCATTGTCAGTATACTCCTCAATCAATAATCACTATATTCCTCGACCATTGTCACTATACCCCTCAATCAATAATCACTATATTCCTCAATCATTGTCTCTATACTCCTTAATCAATAATCACTATATTCCTCAATCATTATCAGTATACTCCTCAATCAATAATCACTATATTCCTCAATCATTGTCACTATACCCCTCAATCAATAAGCACTATATTCCTCAATCATTGTCACTATACCCCTCAATCAATAATCACTATATTCCTCAATCATTGTCAGTATACCCCTCAATTAATAATCACTATATTCCTCAATCATTGTCACTATACCCCTCAATCAATAATCACTATATTCCTCAATCATTGTCAGTATACCCCTCAATCAATAATCACTATATTCCTCAATCATTGTCAGTATACCCCTCAATCAAAAATCACTATGTTCCTCAATCATTGTCACTATGCCCTTCAATCAATAATCACTATATTCCTCAATCATTGTCACTATACTCCTCAATCAATAATCACTATATTCCTCAATCATTGTCACTATACCCTTCAATCAATAATCACTATATTCCTCAATCATTGTCACTATACTCCTCAATCAATAATCACTATATTCCTCAATCATTGTCAGTATACTCCTCAATCAATAATCACTATGTTCCTCAATCATTCTCACTATACCCTTCAATCCATTATCATTATATCCCTCAATCATTCTCACTATACCCCTCAATCCATTATCATTATATCCCTCAATCATTATCACTATATCCCTCAATCCATTATCACCATATCCCTCAATCCATTATCACTATATCCCTCAATCCATTATCACTATATCCCTCAATCAATTATCACCATATTCCTCAATCTATTATCACCATATCCCTCAATCCATTATCACTATATCCCTCAATCAATTATCACCATATCCCTCAATCTATTATCACTATATCCCTCAATCCATTATCACCATATCCCACAACCCAATATCAGAATATCCATCAATCCCTTCTCCCCAATCCCAAAACCCTTACCCTGTATATCTCTTACCGCTGCTCTGAAGATCCATCCTTCCATTACCATACTGGCCCTCAACCCTTGCTCCTCAAATCCCTCAATCCCTTCTCCCTAAATCACTGCCACAGAGTTTCTCAAGGATCTACCCTTTGACCTCCCTCTCCCTTACCTACAAGCTGCATCATTTGTGGGGTGTCAGAATGAATGAATACGGCACCTTGATATGGTAACAAATAACAGCTTTTATGACTGGACCCTCGAGAATATTCTGCCAAATTCAGTTTGGGGTGTGATTGTCACAATGGCCTTACCCATATCACCTGGAGTTCAGCTAGTCAATGTGCAAGAGCCTACACAGCAGCAGACACCAGTCCAGTACCTGCAAGTACATCATTGTAAGTGCAATGTGAAGTCCTGATGTGGTGAAAGGTGTTTTCTTTTTAAAATGCAGTCTTTCTTTAGTAATCACCATCTTGACCCTTATTTGCCTTTTGATGTTAAGGCGACTTCCAATATCAAGGTTCAAATTGAAGAAATGTAAGTTATCAGCTGATATCAAGTGCACTTCATACATAAGGACACAAGAAGCAGGGTATGTGTGTGAAAGAGCGGGCGGACGAGTGCAGCAATCTCCCGGAGTCACAGAGCTCCCTCGGGGAGATTGAACACTAACTAAAATAATTAACGAATCGACTGAAAAATTTATTCAAACATGTCTCCTCACATGACTGTGTCACATGTTTGTAAAGTTGGGGGATTTGATTTATTTATTTTATAAGAAGCTTTAGGAAACCTCATCCCAAGGCCGCTTCGGCTTTTCGCCTGCCCGCTAACCTTAAGGTTGGACGGGCTGTGCTTTTATGTACTTTAATTAATCCCTTAATGGCTTTAACAGGCCCTAAACCTTCCAGCGGGCTCGCAGCCAACTCTGGCAAACGCCTGCTGAACGAAACATCGCGATGACCTCGGGAAGTACGCCTGACATCATCACGCGTTGACATGTCCGGCCCACCCCCACACGCCGACCGGAAGATTCTGCCCATTGACTCTTTGATGCCTACAACACAGAAGGAGGCCATTCGGCCCATCGTGTCCATACCGGCCAACAAAGACCTGACTACACTAATCCCGTTTTCCAGTGCTTGGCCCACAGCCCTGGAGGCTACGGCAACTCAAGTGAATATCTAAATACTTCTTAAATGTTGTGAGAGTTTCTGACTCAGCCACCCTGTCAGGCAGTGAGTCCCAGACTCCCACCACCCCCTGGGTGAAAAAATTTATCCTCAACTCCCCTCTTAGCTCTTTACCTCTTACCTTAAATCTATGCCCCCTGGTTATTGACCCCTCCACTAATGGAAAAAGTGCCTTCAAATCTACCCTATCTATGCCCCTCATAATCTTATTTACCTCTATCAGGTCCCCTCTCAACCTTTGCTGCTCCCAGGAAAACAATCCCAGCCTATCCGATCTTTCCTCATAGCTCAGACCCTCCAGCCCAGGCAGCATCCTGGTAAATCTCCTCTGCACCCTCTCCAGTGCAATCACATCCTTCCTATAATGTGGTGACCACAACTGCATGCAGTACTCCAGTTGTGGCCTAACCAGCGTTTTATACAGTTCCAGCAAAACCTCCCTGCTCTTATATTCTATGCCTCGGCTAATAAAGGCAAATATCCCAAACACCTTCTTCACAAGCTTCTGAATGAAGAGGTTTCTCCTTATTTCAGTCCTCACTGGCCGACCCTTGATATTGAGGTCATGCCCCCTATTTCTACATTCCCCAGCCACTATTTCTGGACTCTTGAAACAACCTTGATTTTAATCACTCCACCACTGACGGCCGTGCCCTAAACTCGGGAATTTCCTCTCTAAACCTCCCCATCTTCCTCTCTCTCCTTGATCCTTTTTTAAAATCTACCTCTTTGACCGAGGGTGGAATGGTCCCAGGTTTGCACTATAAGTGGGCTAGCGGGGTGGGTAAAACGATGCCGGCCACAATCACTCCGTATTGTCCCAATCCCGCCTCATTAATCATACATTCCCGAGGAACACGGCGTTTCCACGGAGGGCGGGTTCTCATTCGTCTGCCACGCCATCACCTCGCTGCTTCATAATGCCTGGCGCAGCCACGCGCACACCTCCCAATGCTTCCAGTCTGGAACTGCACCACAGAAGACAAGGCCTGTAAAGGCAAAAAGACTGCAGCCCCCCGGTTTAATGATGCAACCCTCAAGCGCCTTTTGGACACAGCAGAGGCTCGCCGTGATGTTCTCTACCCCTGCTCTGGCCGCAGGATGGGCAGCAACATCACCAATCCAGCGGTGGTCAGCGCCAATGCCCTGCAAAAGAGGACAGCCACCCAGTGTCACAAGTGGGTGAATGGTCTCATCGGTTCTGCCAGGTAACTCAAATTTCTCATCACTCGCCCACTCACAAGCCCATCACACATCCACAGGGATCTCACACCTCAAGAAGACAACACCACTAACTCTCACTCACGCCCTCACATCTCCACCAGGCTCATACCCTCTGGAGCTCGTGCCCTCATCCTGCCCATGGCTCTGCTCACTACACAAGCATTTCACACAGAGCCATGTGTCCTCCTCACACTCTCTCCATCTGTTTTCATGCAGGAGAAGCTGGCTCACATCAGCAGGGAGTGGTTCCAGACCTGGGGGTGGAGCGACTCACATTAGGCCCCTCACTCACTTTGAAGAGTGTGCCATCACGCTGACTGGTGAGGGTGTGGACCCTGCCTGTGGTGACGGTGAGGTCAGCGGTGAACATCCACATGAGGATCCTACAGCACATCATCCCTCTCTCAATGTAACTGTGAGTGTCTCTCTCTCCTGCTTTTGACTCTGCTACCATGCGCTAATTATCTCTATTTTGGTTCACTGGGAGCTCTGCCAAATGACCGACACCCTCAGCCAGCCAGTCCCTCAACTCCATCCAGGCCCTCACCTCCAGCCAAGAGGACACCTCCTCCATTGAAGAGCTGGAGATAAGCAGCCTGGAAGACCCATCACAGCGCTTACCCACACCCTCCACCAGCGCAGAGACACACACCTCGGTGGGACCTAGATCTAGAGCAGGCTCAGGTTCACAATCTGGTGGTCACCGCATGGACACATGTCCGCAGGAGCAGGAGGCAGGTTCGGCCGAATTCCCTGGCATTCAGAGGACTGCTGGGAATCACTGGGAACCACTGTGTCCGTTGGATAGACTTGGGATGTTTTTGCTGGAGCAGAGGAGACTGAGGGGCGACCTGATCGAGGTGTACAAGATTATGAGGGGCATGGACAGGGTGGATAGGGAGCAGCTGTTTCCCTTAGTTGAAGGGTCAGTCACGAGGGGACATAAGTTCAAAGTGAGGGGCAGGAGGTTTAGTGGAGGATGTGAGGAAAAACATTTTTACCCAGAAGGTAGTGACGATCTGGAATGCGCTGCCTGGGAGAGTGGTGGAGGCGGGTTGCCTCACATCCTTTAACAAGTACCTGGATGAGCACTTGGCACGTCATAACATTCAAGGCTATGGGCCAAGTACTGGTAAATGGGATTAGGTAGGTAGGTCAGGTGTTTCTCACGTGTTGGTGTGGACTCGATGGGCCGAAGGGCCTCTTCTGCACTCTGTGATTCTGTGATCCTGATTCGGGCATCTGCGAGGTCCGGGTCAGGTGATGAGCCTCTAGATTTGGCCTTCTGACTGATCCTGGAGAGTCAGCAGAAGGCGTGGGGGCATCACTCAGAGCTGTTGGAAGCCCTCAACAGAGTGACACGCGAGTTGGAGGAGTGAGTCCGCCTGCTCTCTGATGAAGTGGTGTTTACATATGTGTGTGTGTGGAGGTCTCCATGGGAAAGATGGTGACACCATGGAGACCCTGGTCCAGTGGAACGTGGAGATGTGTGCAGAGCTGCACTCCATTGGGGGAGCCATGGGTGAGTTCTGCAGTGGCAACATGAGAGGGAAATGGGGCACCTCGATGTCCCTCCAGGTGCTCCTTCACCCCAAGGAGTCAGGCTGGGGCCCCCAGGTACCTGATGGGAGGAGGAGCAGCAGCTGGACACCCCTGGGTCATCCACTCAGGAATCTCAGAGGCCGCCCTCTCCCTCCGAGTCCCCTTTGCCTGTGAGCCCCTCAGCCTCGTCCTCTGTCACTGCAGAGGGAGCAGCTGGTCAATGAGTGATTCTGGAGGGAGAAGTGTGTGAGTGACAGGGCCTTTTGGAGCCTCGTACAAGCCTCTCGCACACACGTGGATCCTTTACGTATCACACTCACCTCACTGACCCAGCATTTTGAATGCTGCCTGCTGGGGTTCACTTCCAGTTGTCCATCTGAGCCTGACCTGCGTCTCCACCCACTCACTGACCACACTCCCATGCAGAGCCTGATCTCGCTCACCATGACTGTCCTTTCACTTGCGATTCGGACAGTGTTGTCTGGATTCATATTTCCGTCAGCTCCTCCATCTTATCCCCTCCCCCACTCACCCATTTCCTTTCCCCCATCACTGTTGACCCACCCCCCCCCCCCCCCACCCACCACACCCGGCATCACCTTCCTCCTGCCCTCTGTGACCAACCAGCCACATCCCTTTTCCATTGGGGAGGTCCAGGTGAATGTGCACGTCCCCTTCCGCCCCAAAAATCCCATCCGCACCCACATTCACCTCCCCAACCTCCTCCTACCCACCCCCGGGATCTGTGTCTGTCTCCGAGTCCCCACCCACCACCCTCGCCGTCCCTTCTACCGCTACCGTCAAACCCTCACCCTCCCACCCTACTGCCTCACTCTGCCCTCGGTCATTCTCACCCTTCCCTCAGACCACGCCCACTCTCAGTTCACTCCCCAGGAGGCAGTCATGGACCCGTCAGATCTCTCCCTTGTACACCCTCTGCACATCCCCACATCCCCCCCCTCCGGACTCCTTCTCCCCCAGTAGCCTTTCCCCCCTCTGAGCCCCTTCCCCCGGAACCCCTTCCCCCCTCTGGGCCCCTTCCCCCTGGAACCCCTTCCCCCCTCTGGGCCCCTTCCCCCTGGAACCCCTTCCCCCCTCTGGGCCCCTTCCCCCTGGAACCCCTTCCCCCCCTCTGGGCCCCTTCCCCCTGGAACCCCTTCCCCCCCTCTGGGCCCCTTCCCCCTGGAACCCCTTCCCCCCTCTGGGCCCCTTCCCCCTGGAACCCCTTCCCCCCTCTGGGCCCCTTCCCCTGGAACCCCTTCCCCCCTCTGGGCCCCTTCCCCTGGAACCCCTTCCCCCCTCTGGGCCCCTTCCCCTGGAACCCCTTCCCCCCTCTGGGCCCCTTCCCCCTGGAACCCCTTCCCCCCTCCAGACCCCTTTCTCCCCGGAACTCCTTCCCCACGGAATCCTTCCCCCCCCCCAGAACCCCTCCTGCTCTCCGGACCCCTCCCCGGCTGGAACCCTTTCCCTCAACTTAGTTCTCCCACCATCTACCCTGGACTCCCCTCCCCCACTTATTCCCTCCTCCTTCCTGACTCCCTCAGGCACCCCCACTTCTTCCTCCAGCTTTACTCCCCCCATCTCCGCACTCCTCCCCAGCCAGCCCCCACCGGGTTCCTCCACCTCTCAGCTTTCCTTCGTCCCCCTGGATTCCCTCCATTCTCTGCACTCCTTCCTCCCTCGGGCTTCTTCTCCTCTCTGCACTCATTCCCCCCTCTGAACTCCTTCCCTTACACCTGCCAGCCCCCTCACACCTATCTCCCCAATTGCCATCTTCTCTCCGCACTCCCTCACCTCCCAACCTCACTCCCCCGACACCTTCATTCCCCCTCCCAACCTCCCCTCCGACACCTTCATTCCCCCCCCTCCCAACCTCCCCTCCGACACCTTCACTCCCCCCTCCCAACCTCCCCTCCGACACCTTCATTCCCCCCCCCTCCCAACCTCCCCTCCGACACCTTCACTCCCCCCTCCCAACCTCCCCTCCAACACCTTCATTCCCCCCTTCCCAATCTCACTCCCCTCCGACGCCTCTTCCTCTCCCAGCTGACCCTAGACCTTCCTCTCCCGCCCCCTCGATCACCATCCACTGTGAGCATCAACGGTGACTTCCCACCTTCCGTGAGAATCCACCCAGCAATGCCATGGACGCTCCTCCAGGATCCCGTTGGCTGTCGGGCTCCAGCACCTTCTGCTCCTCGGATGTCCGTGATGTGAGCAGGGCCCTGGCGGGGTAAACCCCGACTTCTGCATGTCACACATGTGTCCAGGCGTGTCCTGCACTGGCTTGTTTTCCCACCGATATGGGTGGACGATCCAGTTGGCACTGGGGGGAGTGTCGGGGGGGTGGGGTGGGGGTGTGGTGGTTGTTGGGGGATGAGTCCGACGGGCTGCTCTATAACGATCTGCTGAGGTATTCCAGTGAGATTCCCGGCGTCCGATGGTGGAGAACATGGCCCACCATCGAAGGGCTGAGCAAACGATTGCAAACTGGTTTCACGTTGGCGTGGAACTGCTTTTTGACCAGCTCACCGTATGGTCTGCCTGTGCCACTGAACATGCCCGACGCCAGCGGGCAGGGAAAACCCCTGCCCTGGTTTTTAGTCACCTGCCCTAAGGGCTCTTTCGAAGGCTTGGTGTCAGATTTGTTTGGGCTGCTTTTCACTCTTGTGAAGAACGTTGGGAGATTTTTACTACATTGAAGGTGTTATACAAATGTTTGGCTTGTGTGCTGAGCCTTTGCTGCTGTTGAATAAAAGCTGTTGTCCCACCCAGCTATCCAATTTTCGATTGGGCCCTTATTCCGTTAACTACCTGCTCTCGAGCGCAACAACACTCGGAGATGATTGTGACCAGGACTGTGTGGACCCCTCCCCCCGAGGCCGGTCTCTGCCCGGCGGATGCGGCGAGTGAGGTGAACCTCCATTCAGTCCGGCGGGACTGTCATATCCTGCCGGGCGGGAGGGGCCATATTATCCTGGCCCATGTCAACAACCTGAGCAAACTTCAGCGGTGGCTGACTTATTCAGTGTTTTTTTTAATGCGGTGCCAATGTAACAGTAGACAACCACAAGCTGTTTAAATAAATTTCAGAGTAAGGTTTTGAAACATGCGTTATAATTAGTACATGTCCCAGATAGTCTGAAATATGATTCCCATTTCCATTCACGTGACTGATCATAAATCATTACTGATTTCATCGCCCGGTGCTGATACATAGAGTCACACTTGTGGTTATAAACTATGCTCCACCGTCCAATGGACAGGTTCTCTGCATTTTCTTCTTGTTTCTGTCAGTTTTGATTTCTGTGTTTCCTTCTTTGCCTGTCTCTGTCTCTCTCTCTCTCTCTATCTGGTTTTCTCCTGTCTTCCTGTCAAGTCCCTCTGCATCTTTACATCTTTCCCATCCCTCACACCACCATCGGTAGCCTTACTTTCAGCTGCCTGGGCCCTAAGCTCTGGAATTCCCTCCCTCAACCTCTCTCCTTCACTACCTCTCTCTCCTCATTAAAGGTCAGGAGTGGGGATATTCGCTGATGATTGCACAATGTTCAGCACCACTAATGACTCCTCAGATACGGAAGCAGTCCATGTCCAAATGCAGCAAGATCTGGACAATATCCAGGCTTGGGCTGATTAGTGGCAAGTAACATGTGCACCACACAAGTGTCAGGCAATGACCATCTCCAACAAGAGAGAATCCAACCATTGACCATTGATGTTCAATGGCATTACCATCACTGAATCCCCACTGACCAGAAACTGAACTGGACTAGCCATATAAATACTGTGGCTACAAGAGCAGGTCAGAGGCTAGGAATCCTGCGACGAGTAACCCACCTCCTGACTCCCCAAAGCCTGTCCACCATCCACAAGGCACAAATCAGGAGTGTGATGGAATACTCTCCACTTGCCTGGATGAGTGCAGCTCCAACACCACTCAAGAAGTTTGACACCGTCCAGGACAAAGCAGCCTACTTGATTGGCGTCCCATCCACAAACAGTCACTCCCTCCACCACTGACGCACAGTAGCAGCAGTGTGTACCATCTACAAGATGCACTGCAGGAATGCACCAAGGCTCCTTCGACAGTATCTTCCAAACCCACGACCGCTACCATCTAGAAGGACAAGGGCAGCAAATACATGGGAATCACCTGGACATTCCCCTCCAAGCCACTCACAATCCTGACTTGGAAATATATCATCGTTCCTTCAGGAAACACCTTCTTCATACAAAGGTTAGTGGGAATCTGGAACTCTCTCCACAAAAGGCATGCTGGGAGACACTCGGGGTCAGGCTAAGTTCGATAGAATTTTGCTGGGTTTGTTGATCAAGGGCCAAGGAGCTAAAGTGGGGAAACGGAATTGATGTGCAAATCAGCTGTGATCTAGTTGAATGGTGGAGCAGGCCTGAGGGGCTGAATGGCCTCCTCCCAATACTGTGGTAAGAACATAAGAAATAGGAATAGGGGTAGACCATCCACACCCTCGAGTCCGTTACACCATTCAATAAGATGGTGGCTGATCTTCAACCTCAACTCCACATTCCTGTCTTCACAGAAACCAAAGAATTGTTACCGTGCAGGAGGAGGCCTTTCAGCCCATCGTATCTGCACTGACTCTCTGAGCATTCTTACTTAGTGCCAATCTTCTGCCTTTTCCCTGTAACCCTGCATGTTGCCTTCCTTTGATTGTCTTTTTTTTTAAACTTTCCGAACCATATCTTTATTTGCTGTGTAGATGCACTGGTAGTTTACACAGCGCTGGGGGAAGCCATTGTGGGATGTCCGGGCTTTGGGGTGGTCCTTTTGCGGAATCCGTTCCTGAATCGGCGATACAACCCCTTCAGGCGCCTCACGCGGCCTGTGCCAGTTGTGTTTCTCCTTTAGGCCTCAGCACTCCAGTTATACTTCCTCTTTCTCTTGGCAGGGAAGGCACATTTACTGCGGGTCGATTTCTGCAGCTGAAATGCTTTAGCCCCACATCAGCGGCAAAGGGTGTGGGGTCTTGTTCCGTCTCTTGCCAAATGACAATCTTCCCATCGTCCTTCATCCTCAGCCTTGAGAGCACCAAACGATGGAGCAACCACAGCCCTCTGGGTGGGGCATTCCAAAAATTCACACCCCTCTGAGTAATGAAACTCCTCCTCATCTCAGTCCTAAATGACTGACCCCTTATCCTGAGATGATAACCCCTGAGCTGAATTTTATGGCCAAACCATGGCTGCGGAGGGACTGTAAATTGCTGCGAGACATTCAAAAGTCTATTGACATCAGCTGGACTGTAAAATCACGCTAGGGTAAAATTCTGCACTCCCTCCCCCGACTGTGTTCCAGCCTGTCCAGCCAGGGGAAGCAGACTATCAGCACCTACCCTCTTGAACCCTCTAGGACACATGTGGGAACACCACCACCTGCAATGTCCCCCCCAAGTCACACACTACACTGATTTGGAAATATATCACCGTTCCTTCACTGTCACTGGGTCAAAATCCTCCCTAACAGCACTGTGGGTGTACCTACACCCCATGGACTGCAGCGGTTCAAGGATGCAGCTCACCACCACCTCCTCAAGGGCAATTAGGGATGGGCAATAAATGCTGGCCCAGCCAGCGACGCCCACATCCCATGAATGAATTTAAAGAAGACACCCCTTCAAATCTACCTCAGAGTGACCTGGCCATTACTTATCCCTCAATCAACCTCATAAAATGGCATACTATCTGGTCATCATCACCTTGCTGTTTTTGGGAGTTTGCTAAATGCAGATTGGCTGCTGCATTTCCCACTTTACAGTCGTGTCTCCACTTTAAAAAGTGCTGCGTACGCTGTAAAGCACTTTGAGACAACTGGTGGTCACAAAAGTGCTATCTGAATAGAATATTTCTTTTTTCTCTTCCAAGAAGCTTTTGATCACATGTTCTGATATCTCCCAATGTGGTTCAGCGTCAAGTGTTATTTTAATAAACATTCCTGTGAAGTGCATTGGGCGTTTTACTATGTTAAAGGCACCAGATAAATGTAATATGTTGTTCAGCTTTCTTTCTTTTGCACTTTTTGTCATCTAGCTTGTAATTCACTCGTTCCTTTTTCCATTCTATCTCTGCCATGGTCTCTGTGACTATGTCTTATCTCTAGCTCTTCCATCTTTCAATTTCCTCCCCTGTTTGCCCTCCATCTCAACTTGAATTACAGGTTGGGTGGGTGGATGTGGGCACATGGGCAGCAAGAAGGCCTGGCACTGAATTTTTCGAAACCCTCTCCACCTTCAAACCAGCCAGTGGAGCAGCGTCTCTGTCTCATTGTCCCTCTCACTGTGGCCTCTTTTTTTCGATCTTTTGCCTTCTCCCTCTGTCTCTTTGGCTTAGTCTCTCTCTCTCTCCCTCTCTCTCTCTATACCTCATTCTTTAATGAGCTCAGCCTATCACCACTTTTGCAAACAGATTGATGGGCAGAACAGCCAGCAGTGTATAACCAGCTCTACCATCTCCCAACGCCTTGTCACAAAATATTCATTTACACTAAACAGCGGAAGCCGGCTCTGACTTTGATTGAGTTGCTGTCTAGTTGTCTCTTGTCGCTTCTGCCTGGCAGAGGGCTGTTGAAATATTTATTAAGTGTGGTTGTATTGCTGGCACTTTGAGTTAATGTTTGCTCAGAAACTGAAAGATACACCCTGATTTATCGACTCCACTGGTCAGGTTTCACAGTGCATCGCTTCCCGCTATTTCACAGTCTGTAAATCTAAAGTGGGTGTATTATGTGCACAAGTCATTTAGGGGTATGCTGAGAAAAGGTTTAATAAAGCATACATCTTTATAAATAGGGGCATAGTGTACAGAAGGGGAGACTGTGGTGTAGTGGTAATGTCACAGGGTTCATGAGCCCAGCGACCTAGGCTAAAACAAAAACAGAATTACCTGGAAAAACTCAGCAGGTCTGGCAGCATCGGCGGAGAAGAAAAGAGTTGACGTTTCGAGTCCTCATGACCCTTCGACAGAACTATTTTTTTTAGTGGTGGGGTCATGGTCCAGGGAGAGGTAGGAGGAAGTGTCTGCGAGTTGACGCTCAGCCTCCGCGAGGTAGAGGTCAGTGCGCCAGACAACAACAGCACCACCCTTGTCAGCGGGTTTGATGACAATGTCAGGGTTGGACCTGAGAGAATGGAGTGCAGTAAGTTCAGAGAGAGACAGGTTAGAATGGGTGAGAGGAGCAGAGAAATTGAGACGACTAATGTCGCGCCGACAGTTCTCAATGAAAAGATCAAGAGAAGGTAAGAATCCAGAGGGAGGGGTCCAGGTGGAGGGAGAATATTGGAGATGGGTGAAAGGATCCGTTGAACGGGGAGAGGACTCCTGCCCAAAGAAGTGAGCACGGAGACGAAGATGGCGGAAGAAGAGTTCAACATCGTGCCGAGCCCGAAATTCATTGAGATGTGGGCGTAAGGGTATGAAACTAAATCCCTTGCTGAGCACTGAACGTTCAGCGTCAGAGAGGGGAAGGTCAGCGGGTATGGTGAATACACGTCTGGGGCTGGGATTGGAAGATGGGGTGGGGACGGAGGGACAGGCAGGGGTGGAGGGTCCTAGATGGGTGTTGGTGTCGATGAGTTGTTGGAGCGAGCAACCTAGGCTAATTCTCTGATAGGGGTTCAAATCCCACCATGGTAGCTGGTGGAATTTAAACTCAATATTAAGAAATGGGCAGTAATGGTGACGAAAAGCTTTAATCAATTTCTGTAAAAACCCCATCTGGCTGGCCATCCTTCCCTTGTCTGGCCTACATGTGACTTCAGATCCTCAGGTTGACTCTGAAATGGGCAAGACACTCAGTTCAAGAGCAATTAGGGATGGGCAACTAATGCTGGCCTTGCCTGTGACACCCACATCCCACGAAAGAATTAAAAAACGCATGGAAGTGATGATAAACTGGCTTGGCCTCAACTGGAGAATTGAGTCCAATTGTGGATCCCACTCTTTAGGAAGGCTTCAGAGAGAGGGCGAAAAGATTGACGAGAATGGTTCCAGAGAGGAGGGAATCAGCTGAGTGGATAGATTGGAGAAGCTGGTCCCTGATCACTCCATGAGGCAGCGCTCGACTGTTCATATGCCATGTTCATGCACCCCGTGCCCTCTCCATCACCAAGACAGCCTACTTCCGCTTTTGTGATATCACCCTACCTGCTGCTGAATCTCCATTTTGTTATCATATTCTAATGTATCTCATTGCCCGATCTTCTGCCAAATATTACAGGAGTGAACATCAATGGATATTCTATCATGATATGTATAGTCTGGTCTGGCCACAGCTGGAGTTTGTATCCAGTTCTGGGCATTAAACATTAGAAAGGATATCAAGGCCTTGGAGAGAGCGCAGAGGAGGAGAGAGTGCCAGGGGTGAGAGACTTCAGTCATGTGGAGAGGCTGAAGAAGCTGCGGTGTTCACCTTAGATCAGAGAAGGTTAATTGGAGATTTGATAGAGGTGTTCAAAAAACATGAACGGTTTTGATAAAGTAAATAAGAGAAGTGCTAATCTATCGTAAAGAAGGTTATAGCAGGGCACTTGCAAAATCCTAGCACAATCAGGAAGTATCAACATGGTCTTGTGAAAGGAAAATTGTAATTGATTAATTTATTAGAGTTCTTTGAGGAAGTAACAAGCAATGTGGATAAAGGGGAACGTGCAGATGTGCTGTACTTGGATTTCCAAAAGGCAATTGATAGGGTGCCACATCAATGGTCACTCCAAAAAATCAGAGTTCATGGTGTGGAGGGTAACATATGAGCATGGATAGAGGGTTGGTTCATCAACATGAAGCAGAGAGTAGGAGTAAATGGGTTATGACAACCTGCGGTGTGCCACAGGGATCAGAGCTGGAACCTCAACTATTTACAATCTATATCAATGGCTTGGACGAAGGGGCCGAATGTATGACTTCTAAATTTGCTGATGATACAAAGACAGGTAGGAAAGTAAGTTGTGAAGAGGACATAAGGGATATAGATGAGTTAAGTGAGTGGGCAAACGTTTGGCAGATGGAGTATAATGTGGGAAACTGTGAACTTGTCCACTTTGGCAGGAAGAATAGAAAAGGAGCATATTGTTTAAATGGGGAGAGATTACAGAACTCTGAGGTACAGAGGGATCTGGGTGTTCTGGTATATGAATCACAAAAAGTTAGTGTGCAGGTACAGCGAGTGATTAAGAAGGCAAATGGAATGTTGCTATTTATTGCAAGGGGAATACAATCTCAAAGTAGCATTTTACCGCAGTTGAACAGGGCATGGTGAGATCACATCAGGAGTTCTGTGTACAGTTTTGGTCTCCTTACTTAAGGAAGGACATCATTGCATTAGAAGACGGTAAGACTCGGGTTGACCCAGTTGATTCCTGGGATGAAGGGGTTATCCAATGAGGAAAGGTTGGGCCTGTATCAACTGGCATTTAGAAGAATGAGAGGTGATCCTATTGAAACATATAAGATCCTGAGGGGACTTGACAGGGTGGGCGCTGGGAGGGCATTTACTCTTGTGAGGGAGACTAGGGGGCACAGTTTAAAAATAAGGGGTCTCCCATTTAAGTCTGAGATGTGGAGAGCTTTTTCTTTCAGAGGGTTGATAGTCTGTGGAATTCTCTTCCCCAGAGAGTGGTGGAGGCTGGGACAAGCAATATTTTTAAGGCTGAGTTAGATAGATTCTTAATTGATGAGGGAGCCAAAGGTTATAGGGGGTAGACCAGGAAATTAGAGTTGAGGCCACAGTCAGATCATCCATGATCTTATCAAATGGTGGGACAGGCTTGAGGGGCTGAATGGCCTATTCCTGCTCCTAATCATCGATAAGCAGATCACACAGGTTTATGCTGCTTGGCAAAAAAATGGAGGTGCCCTGGGAAATACTTATTTATTGCTGCAAATTATAATTTGGATTGCAATACCAGAAAGCGTGATGGATGTGGATTCAATAGCAACTTTCAGAAGAGAATTGGATAGATACTTTAAAGGGACAATTTACAGAACTATGGGGAAAAGCAAGGGAATGGGATTAATCAGGTAGCTCTGCCAAAGAGCCAGCACAGGTATAATGGGCTGAATGGCCTCTTCTGTTGTTGTAAGGTCCTCTGGTTCTATGAAAAGGGAAATAAAGGCTATTAAGGGATGTGGAGAGAGGACAGGGAATTGGGTTTAAAACATAAAGAACTGCTTTTTCACAAATGGGGCAGGATTTCATCAGTCGTGGGCCCATCCTGACAGCAGAACCAGCAGCGTGTTCCACATCTGCTCTTCTGCTTTTCCCCATTTCCCACATGGTTACAATTAACATTTAAAATGCCGGCCGCGTGTATGGGAGACACGTGTGATTCCGCGGCAGGGGAAGCTTTGTAGTAGCTGAAACCCACCGTCAGACAACAATGAGGTAGCTACAGGTGGCCCTATTAAAGAGCCTCCTGGACAAACAGGGAGTCTCTACACCATGGCCACAATGTTCCTGCCCAACTCCACTGCCAATTAACGTAAGACTCATTGAGGGCATCAAGGTGACACGGATCTTTTACAAATTTAAATTTCGCTTGTAAATATTTCACATTACATTGGTTTCACTTTACTCATGTGGGCATCGTTATTATTTGTTGGGACCGGTTTAGTCAGAGAGCTGGCATGCCTCATGGTTGGCACGCATTGATGGTTACAGGGGAGAGTTAGGGGCATTTTCTTTATCATGGAAGAAACAATGTTGTGTTTTTTTTTTGTTTAGTCTTTATTGACCGTTCATGTTAGTGTCCAGTGTTCTGCTCAGCGCTCTGGGACAAGGCTAAACTTGCAGGCTCAGCGGCCCTCCTTTTTCTACATTGTAAAGGATATTGTCCGAAAGCAATCTCAGTTGGCGTAATTGAAATGTTGTAGGTGAACGCAAAGCCCTGTAAGGACTCAGCCAGCCATCGTGCTGAGATGGAGCCACATTTGGATAGTACTGACTCCGTCCTTCAGGCCCCTCATTTTCTTACCCCGACTGACTGTCCCCACTACCCTTCACCCCACCACACGCAGGACACCAGGCCATTCCTATTTCGCTCCTCTATGCCCGTGACCCCACTCCACAACATCCCCACCCCCCCACACCCAACCACTGGCTCACCCTTGCTGTTCTGGAGTTTCCAATGCAAGCTGCCATTCTCCCTGCTCCCCTCCCTCACGCCACAAAGTTCAACACAAGGAAACCGCTGACGTCAGACACAATCGCTCGAAGCTGATGGAAGCACACCAACTTTAAATAAACGCAAACTGGGCGCCTCGAGATGAACGTAGGCTGTAATTAAGAAAAAGTTCTATGCTAATGAGTATTCATGGAATGCAAACGTGTTACAAGTGTCAGCTTGTTGCAGGATAGCATGGAGCCCAGACAAACACGCTGCTGACTCAATCTCAGCATCTCAACCACCACCAGGCAGTTGAAATTTTGCATCCTGCTTAATTCAGTCACCCCATTCACCGCATTTCCCACTCTTGAGGCTTCATAAGATCCCTCCCAATGGAATAGGGGAGGAGGCTCAATGGTTGAGTGATCTGTTCTGCTCCATGGTCTCAATAGTTAGACTCTCTTTACCGGGTTTTAATATCAAGAGTTCTTTCATGGATGGCCCCAAGGTTGGTTCATCTCTCCTCTTTACAGCCTCTTTACATCAGGACAGCCACCTTTGCGTGCGGCTGCATCAAGCTGTGTGTAGACCCTTGGTACGCAAATGCCAAGTGTCACTAGGTGTTGAGGTATCGTGAAGGATGGGTCTGGCCACATTGCTGTGGAACGCTCCTAGTAGTTAGACCATGCCAGACCACCTGTCCCTCATGTAAAAATTTATGCAGAAAAACAGCTTTGACCAGAAGTCCGTCAGGCAGTGGTTGGGATGTAATGTCCTAGAGGCCCCGAGGGTGGATCCTGTGGGATGGTTCCCCGAGCAGACTGTCAAAGTCATTTGGCAGAATGCCTCATTGCCAGAACTTTCCAACAAGCACCAAGACGTGGCTTGGCTGGTGGTGAGAAAGGCCCACCCGTCAGATCCTTCCAATACGCCAGGAGTCTCACCCCCTCTGCATGTTGCCCTTGAGGTGGCTGTGGTGGGGACAAGATCGTTGTTCACCTCCTTGTGGATTGTGCCTTTGCAAAGAAGGTCTGGAGAGAGATGCAGTGGTTCCTGTCAAGGTTCATCCTGAGCAGTTCTGTGACACAGGACTCTGCGCTCTACGGGCTGTTCCCAGGGACACACACCCAGACAAACATCAACTGCAGCTGGAGGGTCATCAACTCGGTGAAAGACACTCTTTGGTCTGCCTGAAACTTGTTGGTCTTCCAGTGCATAGAATTGTCCCTGACCAGGTATTGCAGACTGGCACATTCCAAGGTCCAGGACTACGTGCTGAGGGACGCACTAAAGCTTGGGGCAGACACTGCAAAGGCGCAATGGGGAAAGGTCGCTGTCTAAGACCTTTCTGCCACAGTGCACCGAGGGGCTGGGAACTGTATAGACCCCTTGGGCTGTATGACTCACAATAAATGTAAATGTATCATAATTGTATTGAAGCACTGCAGAGTGCAACATGATGTATGTCGATAACTCCAATCCCATTGCACTGTCTGAGTGTCTGTAATGACCATATTGAAATGACTGTAATGTTCATTGATTGTATTGAAGGACCTCGTGATCCCTGTGTAAAAGTTGAAAATGATTGTACTTTTTGTGATGGCCATTTAGAAATGTTTTGTAATGTTCTTCCAGATATTTTATGAATAAAGTATATTTTTCCGGAAAAAAAAAATCAGAACAACCTCAAATCTTCAGCTCAGACACTACTGCAGCAAACTACGTATGTATTTATCCCCCAATTGACAAATCATCTTCATGCAGGCATGTCTACGCACACACACACACAGACACACACAAACAGATATGAACACAACACAGACATGAACACACACTCATATGAACACACACACGCACATGCAGAACACATGAACACACACACTGGGGTTGCCGACTGTGATTAAATATATTCCTTGGGAGTTTCATCATGTGACTTTCCCACATGCTCCTGCCCTTAGTCAGCCAACACATCCATCCTGTGACGCACTGACTTCCCTCTGCCAATCGGAAATCAAAAAGACTTATTACCCAATTGGATATTGCACGACTTACAGCCAATCAGCCTTTTTTAATCCCAGTTTTTATATCTGGTAAAAGAGAAATATTCAAAGAAAATGTCAAAAAAACCCACTGTTTTTTAACGCCCCAATGATTTGTCTGCAGGGTTGCACACAGCGGTGTTCCGGAGGTTGACCTTCAATGCCGGAAGACTCCAGGCCAATCCTGGAGGGTTGGCAATTCTAACACATACCCGCACACCATGGGCAGAATTTGACAACTCCACCACCGGCAGGTTTGTAGGCGGGGGAGTAGCCATAAGATTTCTTGGACGGCCTCCTTGCCATGTTCCTGCCTGCCCTGAACTCTCTGCAATTTTATGGTGGGATGGGTGAGGCCTAGCCCACCCTTGCCTCCGCTGAGGCCCTTAAGTAGCCAATTATTGACCACTTAAAGGTTGTTTCAGGCTGGCAAGAGGAGCTGAGGGGGGGTAGGGGGGGAGTGGGGGTGGGGGTGGGGGTGGGGAGATGGGGGGTGGTGGGGTGCCAACAAGTAACCCTGCTCAGGCCCCGTATGGGAAGTTAAGGGGTGAGGGGTGGGGCGTGGGGGGAAGTTGGGGTGGGGAGGGTGTTGGTGGTGGGATACCTCCACCATCTCCTTTTGACATCAGTCCCTCCCCTCCCATAAGTTCTGGCTCCTGCAGGTGCACGCTCCCTCCACTGACTTCTCCTCCAGCATCCCCGCCCCACCTCTGCCCACCCACCCTCGGGCCTTCCCTCCCCTCCCCTCCCCTCGTCTCCCCTCCCTGCCCTGAGACCTCCACACTTACCTGGTCATGAACTCCAGAACTTAGGCTCTGGAGGCTGCTTGCAGTCCCGGTCCTGTCCACTGCAGCTCCTGGCGCTGCTGCTGTTAGAGAGCTGCCGGCCAATCAGATTGGTCGGCAGCCCTCTGAGGTGGGACTTCCTCCTGACTTGTCGGGGGTGGGGGGGTGGGGGTGGTGTGAAAGTCCCATGTCCAGCCAATTGATGCACCTTGGAGTGTTAAATGGCTGCGGGGCAGCTAGTGTCAGCGGCAGTGTGTTTGCTGCCGACTCCTTGGATGGCAGGAAGGGAAACCCCGCCATCATTAAAATCCTGGTCATGTAGAACAACGCACACACATACAGAACCACACACGACCTCATGAACACGCAAACACATACAGACACAGAGATGCGCACATTTAAACAGCCTTCCATTTTAATGGACACATTAACCAAAGCTGCCGCCCTCAGTTTATTTTGAAGTTGGCACTCAGAATTGGCCACTTCTTAACAACCCAGGGATTTATTGTGGCAAATGACCCCTGAAGAAGAGGGTCAAAGGGCATCCAGTGAACCTGATCTGCTCCCTCCCCCGCCTTCTCCAGCACATTCCTTGCACCCATTTAACAGATTTCTGTGTTGATGACCTTTACAATGTTGGTGTTAAGTACTGTGTGCTGAAGTGAGCTCTGCGGGGTGCCTATTGGCTGTGTAAACAGGTCAGGCTAGTACCTTGTGAATAAGAGGATTACTTTGATTGAGAGGCCTGACATTGGGTCAGCTAGGAGCAATGGGCCTGTGACTAGACGAGGAGTTTACTGCTGGCTCCACAATATCTTAGGCCAGGGCCGAGTCCGGTAGCATGTGGCCAAAATTGACCTTCCCATAACCCTTAACCCATTCAATACCAAGTTCAGGAGGAGATCTGGACACAAGGAAAAGTAATCATCGCCTCACCTTATATCACATCCTCTCATTAGCTAACTCTATACAACTTTGGTGGGCTTCCTTGTATCCTGGGCCTCACTCCTTCACCTAGATTCTCAAACAAAGAAAAGGCACCTTGTGTGTTCAGTGCAATGATAGTGTCACCGTTTAGAGATTATCCCTTCTTTCAGTACGTTTAAAGATGGACGCTACATCAGCACATTTAGAGAAGGTCCCTATATCAGTACGTTTAGGGATGGTACCTACACAGCAAATTTAGAGATACTCACTTACTTCAATTAGATTAGAGATGGTCAGTGTCCCATCAAACACACCCAGGACAGGTACAGCGCCGGGCTAGATACAGAGTAAACTTCCCTCTACACTGTCCCCATCAAACACTCCCAGGACAGGTACAGCACGGGGTTAGATACAGAGTAAAGCTCCCTCTACACTGTCCCCATCAAACACTCCCAGGACAGGTACAGCACGGGGTTAGATACAGAGTAAAGCTCCCTCTACACTGTCCCCATCAAACACTCCCAGGACAGGTACAACACGGGGTTAGATACAAAGTAAAGCTCCCTCTACACTGTCCCCATCAAACACACCCAGGACAGGTACAGCATGGGGTTAGATACAGAGTAAAGCTCCCTCTACACTGTCCCCATCAAACACTCCCAGGACAGGTACAGCACAGGGTTAGATACAGAGTAAAGCTCCCTCTACACTGCTCTGTCATGCTCTGGCAGGTCAGATGTAATCAATATTACCTAAAAAGAAAACTTAAGCAGCAAGAAAAGGAATGTGGCACTGGTGCCTCTGTAATCCAGGGACTTTGTCTCAAAACCACCCCGTCCCTGGCAAAACCTCTGTAACAAGCACCAGGGAACAGTTTGAGCACATTGCAGTTCCTTTTTGTCTCGAGCCCTGATCGGTAGCGAAAAGAAGATAGCCATCCCATAAATCTGGGCTGATTTAGAGCCCCAACCCCTGTGGTGAACAGGCCACTTTGTGATCCCAATGCATCATCCAACTTCCTAGGGATTCCTGGCTGCTGCTTTTCCCACCTACAATGATGTCAGCAATAATATTTATTCTTCCAGCTTTTGCTTTGTTGTGCCAATTCCTCTGAGTTTTCCTTTAAAACACAACCGCAAGAGCAGAGGCACTTACACTGTCCACCGGGACCTGATGTTCCCCGTTTTATAAAAACATTTAAAAAGTAAATAATCCCACTGTTCCTGCATGACGTGCAACTCCTAACCTCGCTTTAAGTTTCAGGAACTCGGTTGCAAATATACTTGACTCCTGGAAGGCTGAACTTGAAGCTGTCCAAAGACGAACAGAATGGTGCTTAACAGATAGGCTGGGTAATTGGCATGGATTTATTAAGAAGGGTTCAGCAGATCTTGTCATCGGTCTTCTGCAGTTTCTGTCGGGGCATCTCTAGAACAGAATGGACCTCAGAGAAACCGGCTGTTTGGCCCAAGTGGTCTCTACTGGCGTTTACCCTCCATTCAAGCCTCGTTCCATTATAATTGCTTCCTGCCGTCCTGACACCCCCATTCCCTTCTCCCTCATATGCCCCCTTAAACCAGCCCGTGCGGCAGCGGGTTCCACGTTCTCAAATCGGCCGCAGATTGGTGCTGAGGGAGTGCTGCACGGCTGGAGGTGCCACCTCCATTTTGGCTGAAATGTTAAACCGAGGCGGGGGTGGGGGGGGGGTGGGGGGTGGACTTAAAAGATCCCAGACAACCAATCTGAAAAGCGCAGGGTTCTTAGCCAATGTTTATCCCTCAATCAACATCACTGAAACAGCTTGTTCGGTCCTTATCCTGCCCTTTGCAGTGCTGTGGGACATTACTTTGTTGAGGCTCGCTGCAGCGCACAGAGACTGCACTTATTTCTTCCTTTGTTTAACTTTTGGCAAAAGCCCTGGCGGAGCAGATTGCAGCTCATTGAAGAGGCTGCCCGATCGTTCTGATGACTGAAAATCATGTCGGGATCATTGGCTCCGCTGTCCAGCTGCCGTCGACTTTTAAGATCAGCCCCCCGGAATTAGAAACAGATATCTCCCTGTCTTATTGTGTAGGAGTGGGGGGGGCTGGGGGGTGGGGGGAGGTGGTGGGTGGGGATGGCTGGGGTGAGAACCCACTCAGAACTTCAGGAGAACTGACACTTCCGCAAAAAAAAGGGAAGAAATTGAAGAACGCCCTGCATTTAGATAGCGCCAACCTCAGGGCGACCCAAAGCATTTCACAGCAAAAGAAATGCTTTTGAAATGTAGCCACAGTTTCATTATAGGGAGCACGGCAGCCAATTTGCACACAGAAAGCTCCCGCAAATGGCAAGTAATGAACAGCTGATCCGTTCTTCGAACGTTGATTGGGGGATAAATATTGGTCAGGTCACCAGGATTTGCTCCCTTGTTCTACCTCGAAATAGTGCCATTTTACATCCACCTGAGAGGGCAGACTACTCTGGGAGCATCAGCCAAGATTTCATGCTCAAGCCTCCGGCGTGGGGTTCGAATCCAGGACCTCCTAACTTTGTGCGAGTCTGTGACCTGCTGTCTGCAAGGAAAACACCTCTTTCACGTGTGCCTGCCTCTACCTAGCCATTTGGCTCCATCAGTGTGAGCCTCTCTCTCTCTCCCACTTTCCCTGTCTTCCCAATTAGCTGTAGCTACACTCTCCGTGCCACAAAGGCCATATGTTGGACCATTTAACTTGGCTGTGCTTTTTCTTGTTTTTTTTTTGGGTTGTACAGTTTAATGACCTCCCCAGCACTAACTCTCCAGGGGAGAGGTGAGAAAAGCGAAGGAACAAATTTAACAGCAAGGGGAAAGAGATGAAGGGGTTGGTGTTGGTTTGGGGGAGGAGGCTGTGGTTGGGGGAGAGAAACTTTTTGGTGTGTTAGGAAAGCTGGACTTGTCAAAGCTGTCCGTCAGAGGCTGCTAACACGACAAGCTGCCCTTGGACTAACAGAACTTCAAAGTTCAGGATGAAACGAGGACAGAAACTGTTAAACAGCAGGAAGCATTCATTAGCTCGGGAAAACCTACAGCTTGCCGGGCGAGAGAATCACCCAATAACACACAGTGTCTTCGGGAAAACAAGACAATTGTTATTGTTCTACTTACTCTGTTTACATTTATTTGAATTAACTTGAATATCCTGTGAGGCTTCTAAAGGCAGGAATCAAACACAGTCAGGCTGATATTCTGTACAATATAAACAGGAGCTGCTTCTCCCTATAATACACACATAGACTGACTCTCTATACTGTATACTAGGGCTGTTAATCTCTAAAATGTACACAGGATTTGTTATTCTCGATAATATACAGATGGTTTGTTGTTCTGCATAATATACACAGGGGTTGCTATTCTCTATAATATACACAGGATTTGTTATTCTCCATAATATACACAGGATTTGTTATTCTGCATAATATACACAGGGTTTGTTATTCTGCATAATATACACAGGGGTTGCTATTCTGCATAATATACACAGGGGTTGCTATTCTCCTAATATACACAGGATTTGTTATTCTCCATAATATACACAGTGGTTGCTATTCTCTGTAATATACACAGGATTTGTTATTCTCTATAATATACACAGGGTTTGTTATTCTCCATAATATACACAGGGTTTGTTATTCTCCATAACATATACAGGGTTTGTTATTCTCCATAACATACACAGGGTTTGCTATTCTTCATAATATACACAGGGTTTGTTATTCTCCATAATATACACAGGGTTTGTTATTCTCCATAATATACACAGGGTTTGTTATTCTCCATAATATACACAGGGTTTGTTATTCTGCATAATATACACAGGGTTTGTTATTCTGCATAATATACACAGGGTTTGTTATTCTGCATAATATACACAGGGGTTGCTATTCTGCATAATATACACAGGGGTTGCTATTCTCCTAATATACACAGGATTTGTTATTCTCCATAATATACACAGTGGTTGCTATTCTCTGTAATATACACAGGATTTGTTATTCTCTATAATATACACAGGGTTTGTTATTCTCCATAATATACACAGGGTTTGTTATTCTCCATAACATATACAGGGTTTGTTATTCTCCATAATATACACAGGGTTTGCTATTCTTCATAATATACACAGGGTTTGTTATTCTCCATAATATACACAGGGTTTGTTATTCTCCATAATATACGCAGGGTTTGCTATTCTCTATGTTATACACAGGGTTCGTTATTCTCTACGTTATACACAGGAGCTGCCATTCTGTGGGTGAAATTTTCCATTCCGGGGCTAAGTTCTGTGACGGGGTGGGAACCGGGAATATTTCCTGCCACAGAGGTTGGTGGGAATTCACACCATTTCGTGGCCTAATTAATTATGCTGATGGGGGGGGGGGGGGGTGGTTCCCGATGTTTTGTGCAGTGGGGAGGGCTGGATAGCGCGGGTCCTGCTGTCCTATTCAGGCACCATAATTAAAAGGCCATCAACTTACCCACCGTTGAAGAAGATCCACCGCCTGGAAGATCCTGCAGCAGGAGATCCACCTCCTGGAAGATCCTGCAGTAGAAAACCCACCCCTTGGAAGATCCTGCAGTAGAGGATCTACCCCCTGGAAGATCCTGCAGTAGAAGATCCACCTTCTGGAAGATCCTGCAATAGAAGAGCCACCTCCTGAAAGATCCTGCAGTAGAAAACCCACCCCTTGGAAGATCCTGCAGTAGAGGATCTAACCCCTGGAAGATGCTGCAGTAGAAGATCCACCTACTGAAAGATCCTGCGGTAGAAGATCCACCCCCTGGAAGATCCTGCAGTAGAAGATCCACCTACTGGAAGATCTTTCAGTAGAAGATCCACCTCCTGGAAGATCTTGCAGTAGAAGGTCCACCTCCTGGAAGATCTTGCAGTAGAAGATCCACCTCCCGGAAGATCCTGCAGTAGAAGATCCACCCCCTGAAAGATCTTGCAGTAAAAGATCCACCCACTGAAAGATCTTGCAGTAGAAGATCCACCTCCTGGAAGATCCTGAAATAGAAGATCCACCTCCTGGAAGATCCTGCAGTAGAAGATCCACCTCCTGGAAGATCCTGCAGTAGAAGATCCACTTCCTGGAAGATCTTGCAGTAGAAGATCCACTTCCTGGAAGATCCTGCAGTAGAAGATCCACCCCCTGAAAGATCTTGCAGTAGAAGATCCACCCCCTGGAAAATCCTGCAGTAGAAGATCACCTCCTGGAAGATCCTGAAATAGAAGATCCACCTCCTGGAAGATCCTGCAGTAGAAGATCCACCTCCTGGAAGATCCTGCAATAGAAGAACAACCTCCAGGGAGACCCTGCAGTAGAAGATCCACCTCCTGGAAGATCCTGCAGTAGAAGATCCACCCCCTGAAAGATCTTGCAGTAGAAGATCCACCCCCTGGAAAATCCTGCAGTAGAAGATCACCTCCTGGAAGATCCTGAAATAGAAGATCCACCTCCTGGAAGATCCTGCAGTAGAAGATCCACCTCCTGGAAGATCCTGCAATAGAAGAACAACCTCCAGGGAGACCCTGCAGTAGAAGATCCACCTCCTGGAAGATCTTGCAGTAGAAGATCCACTTCCTGGAAGATCCTGCAGTAGAAGATCCACCCCCTGGAAAATCCTGCAGTAGAAGATCACCTCCTGGAAGATCCTGAAATAGAAGATCCACCTCCTGGAAGATCCTGCAGTAGAAGATCCACCTCCTGGAAGATCCTGCAATAGAAGAACAACCTCCAGGGAGACCCTGCAGTAGAAGATCCACCTCCTGGAAGATTCTGCAGTAGAAGATCCACCCCCTGAAAGATCTTGCAGTAGGAGATCCACCCCCTGGAAAATCCTGCAGTAGAAGATCACCTCCTGGAAGATCCTGCAATAGAAGATCCACCTCCAGGGAGATCCTGCAGTAGAAGATCCACCTCCAGGGAGATCCTGCAGTAGAAGATCCACCTCCAGGGAGATCCTGCAGTAGAAGATCCACCTCCTGGAAGATCCTGCAGTGGAAGATCCACCTCCAGGGAGATCCTGCAGTGGAAGATCCACCTCCTGGAAGATCCTGCAGTGGAAGATCCACCTCCAGGGAGATCCTGCAGTGGAAGATCCACCTCCAGGGAGATCCTGCAGTAGAAGAACCACCTTCAGGGAGATCCTGCAGTAGAAGATCCACCTCCTGGAAGATCCTGCAGTGGAAGATCCACTTCCAGGGAGATCCTGCAGTGGAATATCCACCTCCTGGAAGATCCTGCAGTAGAGATCCACCTCCAGGGAGATCCTGCAGTGGTAGATCCACCTCCAGGGAGATCCTGCAGTGGAAGATCCACCTCCAGGGAGATCCTGCAGTGGAAGATCCACCTCCAGGGAGATCCTGCTGTGGAAGATCCATCTCCTGGAAGATCCTGCAGTGGAAGATCTACCTCCTGGAAGATCCTGCAGTAGAAGATCCACCTCCAGGGAGATCCTGCAGTGGAAGATCCATATGGTGGATGCTGCACCCACCGCTTCACGTTCCATGGTCCATGGCTTCTGGGGCCCTCCATCTTCCCTTCCAACCTTCGCAGGCTGCCCCAGGCCTTCTTGCGGATAAGTCCAACCTGTGCATGGACGATCCAGACGGATGTAAAATGTTTCACGCCGGCTTCTGGTGGGAATAGTGAGCCACTATGACGGGCCGGAGTACACATTCCCACTCTCAGTTCACACCAGCAGGAAACCAATTTTTCAGCTCGTTTCCCCCCCCACCATTTGCTATTAAACCTGCCACGGGGTGGGGGTGTAGGGCTGGAAAACTTTGGCCCATAATATACACAGGGTTTGTTATTCTCCATAATATACACAGGGTTTGTTATTCTCCATAATATACACAGTGGTTGCTATTCTCTGTAATATACACAGGATTTGTTATTCTCTATAATATACACAGGGTTTGTTATTCTCCATAATATACACAGGGTTTGTTATTCTCCATAACATATACAGGGTTTGTTATTCTCCATAATATACACCGGGTTTGCTATTCTTCATAACATACACAGGGTTTGTTATTCTCCATAATATACACAGGGTTTGTTATTCTCCATAATATACACAGGGTTTGTTATTCTCCATAATATACACAGGGTTTGCTATTCTCTATGTTATACACAGGGTTCGTTATTCTCTACGTTATACACAGGAGCTGCCATTCTGTGGGTGAAATTTTCCATTCCGGGGCTAAGTTCTGTGACGGGGTGGGAACCGGGAATATTTCCTGCCACAGAGGCTGGTGGGAATTCACACCATTTCGTGGCCTAATTAATTATGCTGATGGGGGGGGGGGGGGGTGGTTCCCGATGTTTTGTGCAGTGGGGAGGGCTGGATAGCGCGGGTCCTGCTGTCCTATTCAGGCATCATAATTAAAAGGTGATCGGCCATCAACTTACCCACCGTTGAAGAAGATCCACCGCCTGGAAGATCCTGCAGCAGGAGATCCACCTCCTGGAAGATCCTGCAGTAGAAAACCCACCCCTTGGAAGATCCTGCAGTAGAGGATCTACCCCCTGGAAGATCCTGCAGTAGAAGATCCACCTTCTGGAAGATCCTGCAATAGAAGAGCCACCTCCTGGAAGATCCTGCAGTAGAAAACCCACCCCTTGGAAGATCCTGCAGTAGAGGATCTAACCCCTGGAAGATGCTGCAGTAGAAGATCCACCTACTGAAAGATCCTGCGGTAGAAGATCCACCCCCTGGAAGATCCTGCAGTAGAAGATCCACCTACTGGAAGATCTTTCAGTAGAAGATCCACCTCCTGGAAGATCTTGCAGTAGAAGATCCACCTACTGGAAGATCTTGCAGTAGAAGATCCACCTACTGGAAGATCTTGCAGTAGAAAGTCCACCTCCTGGAAGATCTTGCAGTAGAAGATCCACCTCCCGGAAGATCCTGCAGTAGAAGATCCACCCCCTGAAAGATCTTGCAGTAAAAGATCCACCCCCTGAAAGATCTTGCAGTAGAAGATCCACCTCCTGGAAGATCCTGAAATAGAAGATCCACCTCCTGGAAGATCCTGCAGTAGAAATCCACCTCCTGGAAGATCCTGCAGTAGAAGATCCACCTCCTGGAAGATCCTGCAATAGAAGAACAACCTCCAGGGAGACCCTGCAGTAGAAGATCCACCTCCTGGAAGATCTTGCAGTAGAAGATCCACCTCCTGGAAGATTCTGCAGTAGAAGATCCACCCCCTGAAAGATCTTGCAGTAGAAGATCCACCCCCTGGAAAATCCTGCAGTAGAAGATCACCTCCTGGAAGATCCTGCAATAGAAGATCCACCTCCAGGGAGATCCTGCAGTAGAAGATCCACCTCCAGGGAGATCCTGCAGTAGAAGATCCACCTCCAGGGAGATCCTGCAGTAGAAGATCCACCTCCTGGAAGATCCTGCAGTGGAAGATCCACCTCCAGGGAGATCCTGCAGTGGAAGATCCACCTCCTGGAAGATCCTGCAGTAGAGATCCACCTCCAGGGAGATCCTGCAGTGGAAGATCCACCTCCTGGAAGATCCTGCAGTGGAAGATCCACCTCCAGGGAGATCCTGCAGTGGAAGATCCACTTCCAGGGAGATCCTGCAGTAGAAGAACCACCTTCAGGGAGATCCTGCAGTAGAAGATCCACCTCCTGGAAGATCCTGCAGTGGAAGATCCACTTCCAGGGAGATCCTGCAGTGGAATATCCACCTCCTGGAAGATCCTGCAGTAGAGATCCACCTCCAGGGAGATCCTGCAGTGGAAGATCCACCTCCAGGGAGATCCTGCAGTGGAAGATCCACCTCCAGGGAGATCCTGCAGTAGAAGATCCACCTCCAGGGAGATCCTGCTGTGGAAGATCCATCTCCTGGAAGATCCTGCAGTGGAAGATCTACCTCCTGGAAGATCCTGCAGTAGAAGATCCACCTCCAGGGAGATCCTGCAGTGGAAGATCCATATGGTGGATGCTGCACCCACCGCTTCACGTTCCATGGTCCATGGCTTCTGGGGCCCTCCATCTTCCCTTCCAACCTTCGCAGGCTGCCCCAGGCCTTCTTGCGGATAAGTCCAACCTGTGCATGGACGATCCAGACGGATGTAAAATGTTTCACGCCGGCCTCTGGTGGGAATAGTGAGCCACTATGACGGGCCGGAGTACACATTCCCACTCTCAGTTCACACCAGCAGGAAACCAATTTTTCAGCTCGTTTCCCCCCCCACCACTTGCTATTAAACCTGCCACGGGGTGGGGGTGTAGGGCTGGAAAACTTTGGCCCATAATATACACAGGAGCTGTTATTCTTCATAATATACATGGGTTACTTTTCTGTATAATACATAAAGGGGCTGTTATTCACTGTCATATACGCAGCAGCAGCTGTTCTCTAAAATACATACAGAATTTGCTACTCTCTATAACATATTATTCACCATATTGTTCACTGTTACTCACTATAATATACACAGGGACTGCTATTCTTCATAATATATCCTGGGTTACTTTGTCTATTTTATATTCACAATAATATCACAGAGGCAGCTGTTCTCTAAAATATATACTAGATTTGTTACTCTCTATAATATATACATGGCTGGCTTTTCTCCATAGTATATACTGGGGTTGCTATTCTCTATGGCGCACATAGGGGCTGCTATTCTCCATAACATGCACAGCTGCTGCTATTCTCTAATGTGTACAGAGGGACTGCTATTCTCCATTATATACACAAGGGCTGCTATTCTCTACAATATACGTTGGTTGCTTTTCTGTATAATATGCAAAGGGGCTGTTATTCATTACAACATACAGAGGGGCTGCTATTCTCTATAATATACACAGGGGCTGCTATTCTCCATAATATACACAGAGGCTGTTAGTCTCTATAATATACACAGGGGTTGCTATTCTCTATAATATACACTGGGGCTGTTAGTCTCTATAATATACACAGGGGCTGCTATTCTCTATAATATACACTGGGGCTGTTAGTCTCTATAATATACACAGGGGCTGCTATTCTCCACAATATACACAGGGGCTGTTAGTCTCTATAATATACACAGGGGCTGCTATTCTCCACAATATACACAGGGGCTGATAGTCTCTATAATATACACAGGGGCTGCTATTCTCTACAATATACACAGGGGCTGCTATTCTCTATAATATACACAGGGGCTGCTATTCTCCACAATATACACAGGGGCTGATAGTCTCTATAATATACACAGGGGCTGCTATTCTCTACAATATACACAGGGGCTGCTATTCTTTATAATATACAGAGCAGCTGTTCTCTATAATATACTCCGGGGCTGCTATCCTCAATAATATACACAGGGGCTGTTATTCTCTATAATATACACAGGGGCTGCTATTCTCTATAATATACACAGCAGCTGTTCTCTATAATATACACAGGGGCTGCTATCCTCAATAATATACACAGGGGCTGCTATCCTCAATAATATACACAGGGGCTGTTATTCTCTATAATATACACAGGGGCTGCTATCCTCAATAATATACACAGGGGCTGTTATTCTCTATAATATACACAGGGGCTGCTATTGTCTATAATATACACAGCTGCTGTTCTCTATAATATACACAGGGGCTGCTATTCTCTATAACATACACAGGGGCTGCTATCTTCAATAATATACACAGCAGCTGTTCTCTATAATATACACAGGGCTGCTATCCTCAATAATATCCATAGAGGCTGTCATTCTCTATAATGTGTAAGAGCTCCACACTCCTGTTTCCCAGTATTGTTGGTTCTTGACTTTAGGATTTTATAAAGGACAAAATTACACATACACGGGGTTTAGTTCAACCACAAACCTGTTTATTAAAACACTCTTAATGCACTGATACAAGAACTCTAAACTAGTATATATGACACGACACAACATTTAATTGGTTAGCCTGATTTAAATCCCTCCACGGTTTAACCTCAGCTTCCTGTACACGCATAAAAAACCTGCGACTTATCAAATAGCCTCCAAGAAAAACCACAGGGAAAACCCCACATTTCTGCTTGAAACCTTCCTCGGGTCAACCCAACCCCCTCAGGATTGGTTGTTGCCCTTAAACAACCTTTTAAACCTCAGCCCCAATATCCCTAGGGTCTGGCTGATACTTACAGCTCCCCAAACGGTTGGTTGTTCCAGTGTCCGTGAATCAGGTTCACCATTCCTGACTCTCCTGGGTGACTGCAGTGCCAGACCCTACGGCCTTGGTCTTTTTATTACAAACTTTATTAACAATATCAAAGCATGTTTCCTGGAGGCATTCTGTTTGGTTGGTCGGTGCTTAGTACCCTTTTAATCTCTTTAGTCTAGTTCCTGCCTTGGTCCAAACTAAGCCCATTCATCGTGATGTTGTTTCCGCAGCTGCAACAATGAACCCCATCCGGGTGTGTGATGTCTCTGGCTCCCACATTGATGTGTATGTGATAAAGTCCATTTCTCCTCAGCTGTTGTCGATGTTTGTTTGGGTAATGGCTGTTCGTCTGGGGCCATCTGCTAGGATCCCAGCTTCTTTAATTGGATTGTCTGATGGAACCTGCTTTGTATCTTTGAGATGATAACGTCCCAGTGTCTTTACATAGCATCAACTTGGATTTGGTATTGATGTGTTTTGAAGATTAACCCCAAGCAGTACAGCCTGCCTCTGTGTGTTGAGGTTTGGCCTGCTTGTTTTTGCAGTGTTCATGTCCATGAAGCAAGGTTTTCTTTGGGGTTTTATATTTAATAAATGTCCATTTGGAGGGAATCCCAATCCTACAAATATACACATGGGCACCCATTCTCTATAACATACACAAGTGTTGCTGTTCTCTATAATATACACTAGGGTTGCTATTCCCTATAACATACACAAGGGTTGCTACTTTCTATAATATACACTGGGGTTGCTATTCTCTATAATATGCACTGGGGCTGTTATACTCTATAATAGACACAAGGGTTGTTATTCCCTATAACATACACTCGGGTTGCTATTCCCTATAATAGACATAGGGGTTGCGATTATCTATAATATACACTGGAGTTGTTATTCTCTATAAAATACACTGGGGTTGCTATTCTCTATCATACACACAGGAGTTGCTCTCAATAACATACACTGGGGTTGCTGTTCTCTATAATATACACTGGGGTTGTTGTTTTCTATAACATACACTGGGGTTGCTGTTCTCTATCATACACACAGGAGTTGCTCTCTATAACATACACTGGAGTTGCTGTTTTCTATAATACACACTGGGGTTGCTATTCTCTATAGCATACACTGGGGTTGCTGTTCTCTATCATACACACAGGAGTTGCTCTCTATAACATACACTGGAGTTGCTGTTTTCTATAATACACACTGGGGTTGCTATTCTCTATAAAATACACTGGGGTTGTTATTCTCTATAAAATACACTGCGGTTGCTGTTCTCTATCATACACTTAGGAGTTGCTCTCAATAACATACACTGGGGCTGCTGTTCTCTATAATACACACTGGGGTTGCTATTCTCTATAGCATACACTGGGGTTGCTATTCTCTATAATAGACATAGGGGTTGGGATTATCTATAATATACACTGGGGTTGCTATTCTCTATAACATACACTGGGGTTGCTGTTTTCTATAATACACACTGGGGTTGCTATTCTCTATCATACACACAGGAGTTGCTCTCTATAACATACACTGGGGTTGCTATTCTCTATAATACACACTGGTGTTGCTATTCTCTATAATACACACTGGTGTTGCTATTCTCTATAATATACACTGGGGTTGCTGTTTTCTATAATACACACTGGGGTTGCTATTCTCTGTAATATACACTGGGGTTGCTATTCTCTATAGCATACACTGGGGTTGCTGTTCTCTATCATACACACAGGAGTTGCTCTCTATAACATACACTGGGGTTGCTGTTCTCTATAATACACACTGGGGTTGTTATTCTCTGTAATATACACAGGGGCTGCTATTCTCCATAATAGGGTGGCCAAACTTACTGAACCTAAGAGCTGCATTCGATAATCTTCAGATGTTTGGGAGCCACAAGGCATGAACAAACTTTGCACAGGCTAACTACTGCTAACAGAGGTCTTGTGGGTTCCCATCCTGACCTTAAGTCTTTGAAAATTTGAATGATATGTTGTCAAGGCTGCAAGAAAGAGGTGTTCATTTACAAGGACTGCATGATGTTTCGACTGTACACGCTTCCCTATGGTGTATAGTGATTTACTGGAGTGGGTGGTGCTGAAAATTGAAATGAGCCATACACTAGCTTTCTTCAGTTGAGGGTATTTCATTTCCAAGGCTTGCTTCCAGAACTCGATTGTAGGTTGTGATTTATGCATCAACTTTAGACCCTTGTCCTCTTGGAAGTCCAATAGTTCCATTTCTACAGCAGATGTTTCTGTAACCAGATGTTGGAGAATCGGACAACCATCAATGACCCACATCAACCACAAATGGGTTTACAAGGAAGGTGAAGCAGGATCTGAACTTCTGCAAGTCACCAGACCTGGCTCGAAAATGATCAAGCTGTCCTTATAATTTATCCCCGTGTTCTCCGAGTTTGTGATCATTTACTTCAAAATCAGGAAATGTGTTTACCCTCCCTTTGAAAAGGGCAAGTGGTGGAAGTTTCTTGACGGTATGTCTCTTTGCAAAAGCCTAGCTTTATTCTGGAAGCTGAAAACTGAGTAAGGTCAGAAATAATCTTATCCTTCCCCTGGAGTGCCAAGTCTAGAGTTTGTAGAAGCTGTGTATTATCAGTGAGAAACATCAGGTCTGGCATCTGTTCGTCACCTTCCAGCGGTGGATGGGATCTTTTCTTTGCTTCAAGAAAAGCAATGATCGGCTCCACCAGTTCCGCAAACCTACTCACGAGGGTTGGCAGCTACCTCACAATGCAGCAGAAAGAGAGATCATCAGAGGGTCCTTTCCCGGGATTCTCAACTACACTCAAGCATCGAATGACAAGCGCAGTTTCAGCTCTTCAGCCTTGCCAAGAAGAACACTACTGCTCCCAAGGGCACCCTTTGCCTCAACGACACGCAGCATGGAGTCACCAACCTCCGGCTCCCTTCCTGGATCTTCAGGATTTCTCCTCAGTCCTCTTCGATTACCAGGAACTCTCCTGAGCCCACTTCAAATGAAGCCGGCTCCCCACAGCCCTTTTGTTTAATTGGAGGCAGCTCCTCCTTTCCTTAACTCAAACGGGACCTGTTCTTGTCCCTTGCCGGGACCCACCTTGGGGCCTCTCCCTGTCCCTCCCCCCACGTCCCTCCCCCCACCTTGTCCCTCTCTCCGGGACAGCTCCGCACCTGATCACCTGACCTGGGTTTTCACAAAGCGTTGCTGATGTGAGCACGTGCAGCTCGTTCCCTGTTGGAACATGTACAAGGAGCCAGAAGACTGTCGGGGCTTGAAGTTCCCGGCCTCTGCTCCTGAGGAGCAGGTGAACTTGGGTTACGTTAACACAGATTATATTAAATTGAGACGCAAAAGAAGGTGTTCAGCCAATATTTTTCCGCAAGAGCCCTTTCAGGATCAGAAGAGCTGCATACAGCTTGTGAGTGGTGGCTGGGTCAGAGGTGCCCTATAACATACAGACGGGTTGCTATTCTGTATAACATACAGAGGGGTTGCTATTCTGTATAACATACACAGGGGATGCTACTCTGTATAACATACACAGGTGTTGCTATTCTGTATAACAGACAGAATGTTTGCTATCCTGTATAACATACAGAATGGTTGCAATTTTGTATAATATACAGAAGGGTTGCTATTCTGTATCACATACGCAGGGTTTGCTATTCTGTATAACATACAGAAGGGGTGCTATACTGTATAACATAAGAAGGGTTGCTATACAGTATAATATTTGCAGGGTTTTCCATTCTGTATAACATACAGGAGGGTTGCTATACTGTATAACATACAGAAGGGTTGCTATTCTGTATAACATGCGCAGGGGTTGCTGTTATGTATAACATACAGAAGGCTTGCTATTCTCTATAACATACAGAAGCTTTGCTATTCTGTATAACATACGCAGGGGTTGCTATTCTGTATAACATACACAGGGGTTGCTATTCTGTAAAATGTACAGAAGGGTTGCTATTCTGTACAACATACAGAAGGTTTGCTATACTGTATAACATACAATAGGGTTGCTATTCTGTAAAACATACGCAGGGGATGCAATTCTGTATTACATACAGAAGGGTTGCTATTCTGTATAACATACAGAAGGATTGCTATTCTGTATAACATACAGAGGGGTTGCTATTCTGTATAACATATGCAGGGGTTGCCATTCTGTATAACATACAGAAGCGTTGCTCTTCTGTATGACACTCGAAAGGCTTACTATTCTCTATAACATACAGAAGCTTTGCTATTCTGTATAAAGTACACCGAGGTTGCAATTCTGTATAACATACAGAAGCGTTGCTCTTCTGTATGACAGTCGAAAGGCTTGCTATTCTCTATAACATACAGAAGCTTTGCTATTCTGTATAACATACGCAGGGGTTGCTATTCTGTATAACATACACAGGGGTTGCTATTCTGTAAAATGTACAGAAGGGTTGCTATTCTGTACAACATACAGAAGGTTTGCTATACTGTATAACATACAATAGGGTTGCTATTCTGTATAACATACGCAGGGGATGCAATTCTGTATTACATACAGAAGGGTTGCTATTCTGTATAACATACAGAAGGTTTGATATTCTTTATAACATACGCAGGGCTTGTTATTCTCTATAACAGACAGAAGGTTTGCTGTTCTGTATAACATACACAGGGGTTGCTATTCTGTACAACATACAGAAGGGTTGCTATTCTGTATAACATACAGTAGGGTTGCTTTTCTGTATAACATACGCAGGGGTTGCTATTCCGTATAACATACAGAAGGGTTGCTATTCTGTATAACATACACAGGGGATGCTGCTCTGTATAACATACACAGGTGTTGCTATTCTGTATAACAGACAGAATGTTTGTTATTCTGTATAACATACAGAATGGTTGCAATTTTGTATAATATACAGAAGGGTTGCTATTCTGTATAACATACAGAAGGATTGCTATTCTGTATAACATACAGAGGGGTTGCTATTCTGTATAACATACTCAGGGTTTGCTATTCTGTATAGCATTCGCAGGAGTTGCTATTCTGTATAATATAAAGAAGGGTTGTTATTCTGTATAACATGCACAGGGGTTCCTATTCTGTATAACATAGAGAAGGGTTGCTATTCTGAGTAATATACACAGGGGTTGCTATTGTGTAAAACATACAGAAGGGTTGCTATTCTGTATAACATTTGCAGGGGTTGCTATTCTGTGTAACATACAGAAGTGTTGCTATTCTGTATAACATACAGTAGGGTTGCTATTCTGTATAACATACGCAGGGGATGCTATTCTGTATAACATATAGAAGGGTTGCTATTCTGTATAACATACAGAAGAGTTGCTATTCTGTATAACATACTGAAGGGTTTGCTATTCTGTATAACATACGGAGGGTTTGCTATTCTGTATAACATACGCAGGGGTTGCTATTCTGTATAACAAATGCAGGGCTTGGTATTCTCTATAACAGACAGAAGGGTTGCTATTCTGTATAACATATACAGGGGTTGCTTTTCTGTACAACATACAGAAGGGTTGCTTTTCTGTATAACATACGCAGAGGTTGCTATTCTGTATAACATACAGAAGGGTTGCTATTCTGTATAACATACACAGGGGATGCTATTCTGTATAACATACACAGGTGTTGCTATTCTGTATAACATACAGAAGGGTTGCTATTCTGTATAATATACAGAAGGGTTGCAATTCTGTATAACATACAGAAGGGTTGCTATTCTGTATAATATACAGAAGGGTTGCTATTCTGTATAACATACAGTAGAGTTGCTATTCTGTATAACATACTGAAGGGTTTGCTATTCTGTATAACATACGCAGGGGTTGCTATTCTGTATAACATACTGAAGGGTTTGCTATTCTGTATAACATACGCAGGGGTTGCTATTCTGTGTAACATACAGAAGGGTTTGCTATTCTGTATAACATACGCAGGGGTTGCTATTCTGTATAACATACTGAAGGGTTTGCTATTCTGTATAACATACGCAGGGGTTGCTATTCTCTATAACAATCGCAGGAGTTGCTATTCTCTATAACATACAGAAGGGTTGCTATACTGTATAACATAGACAGAGGTTGTTAATCTGTATAACATACAGAAGGTTTGCTATTCTGCATAACATACAGAAGGGTTGTTATTCTGTGTAACATTTGCAGGGCTTGCTATTCTGTATAACATACGGAAGGATGGCTATTCTGTATAACATACAGAAGGGTTGCTATTCTGTATAAAATTCGCAGGGGTTGCTATTCTGTATAACATACAGAAGGGTTGCTATTGTGTATAACAAACGCAGAGGTTGCTATTCTGTATAATATTCACAGGGGTTGCTATTCCTTATAACATACAGAAGGGTTGCTATTCTGGACAACATACAGAAGGGTTGCTATTCTGTATAACGTACTCAGGGGTTGCTATTCTCTATAACATACACAGGGGTTGCTATTCTTCATAACATACAGAAGGGTTGCTATTCTGTATAACATACGCAGGGGTTGCTATTCTGTATAACCGACAGAAGGGTTGCTATTCTGTATAACGTACGCAGGGGTTGCTATTCTGTATAACGTACACAGGCGTTGCTATTCTGTATAATATACCGAAGGGTTGCTATTCTGTATAATACACAGAAGGGTTACTATTCTGTATAACATACGCAGGGGTTGCTATTCTGTGTAACATACAGAAGGGTTGCTGTTCTGTATAACATACAGAAGGGTTGCTATTCTGTATAACATTTACAGGGGTTGCTATTCTGTATAACATACAGAAGGGTTGCTATTCTGTATAACAAACGCAGAGGTTGCTATTCTGTATAATGTTCGCAGGTGTTGCTATTCTTTATAACATACAGAAGGGTTGCTATTCTGTGCAACATACAGAAGGGTTGCTATTCTGTATAACGTACTCAGGGGTTGCTATTCTCTATAACATACACAGGGGTTGCTATTCTTCATAACATACAGAAGGGTTGCTATTCTGTATAACATACGCAGGGGATGATATTCGGTATAACCGACAGAAGGGTTGCTATTCTGTATAACGTACGCAGGGGTTGGTATTCTGTATAACGTACACAGGGGTTGCTATTCTGTATAATATACCGAAGGGTTGCTATTCTGTATAATATACAGAAGGGTTACTATTCTGTATAACATACGCAGGGGTTGCTATTCTGTGTAACATACAGAAGGTTTGCTGTTCTGTATAACATACAGAAGGGTTGCTATTCTGTATAACATTTGCAGGGGTTGCTATTCTGTATAACATACAGAAGGTTTGATATTCTTTATAACATACGCAGGGCTTGTTATTCTCTATAACAGACAGAAGGTTTGCTGTTCTGTACAACATACACAGGGGTTGCTATTCTGTACAACATACAGAAGGGTTGCTATTCTGTATAACATACAGTAGGGTTGCTATTCTGTATAACATACGCAGGGGTTGCTATTCTGTATAACGTACACAGGCGTTGCTATTCTGTATAATATACCGAAGGGTTGCTATTCTGTATAACATACGCAGGGGTTGCTATTCTGTGTAACATACAGAAGGGTTGCTGTTCTGTATAACATACAGAAGGGTTGCTATTCTGTATAACATTTACAGGGGTTGCTATTCTGTATAACATACAGAAGGGTTGCTATTCTGTATAACAAACACAGAGGTTGCTATTCTGTATAATGTTCGCAGGTGTTGCTATTCTTTATAACATACAGAAGGGTTGCTATTCTGTGCAACATACAGAAGGGTTGCTATTCTGTATAACGTACTCAGGGGTTGCTATTCTCTATAACATACACAGGGGTTGCTATTCTTCATAACATACAGAAGGGTTGCTATTCTGTATAACATACGCAGGGGATGCTATTCGGTATAACCGACAGAAGGGTTGCTATTCTGTATAACGTACGCAGGGGTTGGTATTCTGTATAACGTACACAGGGGTTGCTATTCTGTATAATATACCGAAGGGTTGCTATTCTGTATAATATACAGAAGGGTTACTATTCTGTATAACATACGCAGGGGTTGCTATTCTGTGTAACATACAGAAGGTTTGCTGTTCTGTATAACATACAGAAGGGTTGCTATTCTGTATAACATTTGCAGGGGTTGCTATTCTGTATAACATACAGAAGGTTTGATATTCTTTATAACATACGCAGGGCTTGTTATTCTCTATAACAGACAGAAGGTTTGCTGTTCTGTACAACATACACAGGGGTTGCTATTCTGTACAACATACAGAAGCGTTGCTATTCTGTATAACATACAGTAGGGTTGCTATTCTGTATAACATACGCAGGGGTTGCTATTCTGTACAACATACAGAAGGGTTGCTATTCTGTATAACATACAGTAGGGTTGCTATTCTGTATAACATATGCAGGGGTTGCTATTCTGCATAACATACAGAAGGGTTGCTATTCTGTATAACATACACAGGGGATGCTACTCTGTATAACATACACAGGTGTTGCTATTCTGTATAACAGACAGAACATTTGCTATACTGTATAACATACAGAATGGTTGCAATTTTGTATAATATACAGAAGGGTTGCTATTCTGTATCACATATGCAGGGTTTGCTATTCTGTATAACATACAGAAGGGTTGCTATACTGTATAACATAAGAAGGGTTGCTATACAGTATAATATTTGCAGGGTTTTCCATTCTGTATAACATACAGGAGGGTTGCTATACTGTATAACATACAGAAGGGTTGCTATTCTATATAACATGCGCAGGGGTTTCTGTTATGTATCACATACAGAAGGGTTGCTACTCTGTATAACATACAGAAGAATTGCTATTCTGTATAACATACAGAAGAGTTGCTATTCTGTATAACATAGTGAAGGATTGCTATTCTATATAACATACGCAGGGGTTGCTATTCTGTATAACATATGCAGGGGTTGCTATTCTGTATAACATACGCAGGGGTTGCTATTCTGTATAACATACGCAGGGTTTGCTATTCTGTATAACATTTGCAGGAGTTTCTATTCTCTATAACATACAGAAGGGTTGCTATTCTGTATAACATAGACAGGGGTTGCTATTCTGTATAACATACAGAAGGGTTGTTATTTTGTATAACATACTGAAGGGTTGCTATTCTGTATAACATACAGAAGGATTGTTATTCTGTATACCATTTGCAGGGCTTGCTATTCTGTATAACATACAGAACGGTTGCTATTCGGTATAACATACAGAAGGGGTGCTATTCTCTATAACATACAGAAGGGTTGCTATTCTGTAAAACATATGCAGGGATTGCTATTCTGTATAACATACACAGGGGTTGCTATTCTGTATAACATATGCAGTGGTTGCTATTCTGTATAACATATGCAGGGGTTGCTATTCTGTATAACATTCGCAGGACTTGCTATTCGGTATAACATGCACAAGCGTTGCGATTCTGTATAACATACGCAGTGGTTGCTATTCTGTATAACATACGCTGGGGTTGCTATTCTGTATAACATACACAGGGGATGCGATTCTGTATAACATACACTGGGGTTGCTATTCTGTATAACATACAGAAAGGTTGCTATTCTGTATAACATACAGAACGGTTGCTATTCTGTAAAACATACAGAAGGGTTGCTGTTCTGTATAACATACGCAGGGGTTGATATTCTGTATAACCGACAGAAGGGTTGCTATTCTGTATAACGTACGCAGGGGTTGCTATTCTGTAAAACGTACACAGGCGTTGCTATTCTGTATAATATACTGAAGGGTTGCTATTCTGTATAATACACAGAAGGGTTACTATTCTGTATAACATACGCAGGGGTTGCTATTCTGTGTAACATACAGAAGGGTTGCTGTTCTGTATAACATACAGAAGGGTTGCTATTCTGTATAACATTTACAGGGGTTGCTATTCTGTATAACATACAGAAGGGTTGCTATTCTGTATAACAAACGCAGAGGTTGCTATTCTGTATAATGTTCGCAGGTGTTGCTATTCTTTATAACATACAGAAGGGTTGCTATTCTGTGCAACATACAGAAGGGTTGCTATTCTGTATAACGTACTCAGGGGTTGCTATTCTCTATAACATACACAGGGGTTGCTATTCTTCATAACATACAGAAGGGTTGCTATTCTGTATAACATACGCAGGGGATGCTATTCGGTATAACCGACAGAAGGGTTGCTATTCTGTATAACGTACGCAGGGGTTGGTATTCTGTATAACGTACACAGGGGTTGCTATTCTGTATAATATACCGAAGGGTTACTATTCTGTATAACATACGCAGGGGTTGCTATTCTGTGTAACATACAGAAGGGTTGCTATTCTGTATAACATTTGCAGGGGTTGCTATTCTGTATAACATACAGAAGGTTTGATATTCTTTATAACATACGCAGGGCTTGTTATTCTCTATAACAGACAGAAGGTTTGCTGTTCTGTACAACATACACAGGGGTTGCTATTCTGTACAACATACAGAAGGGTTGCTATTCTGTATAACATACAGTAGGGTTGCTATTCTGTATAACATACGCAGGGGTTGCTATTCTGTATAACATACAGAAGGGTTGCTATTCTGTATAACATACAGTAGGGTTGCTATTCTGTATAACATATGCAGGGGTTGCTATTCTGTATAACATACAGAAGGGTTGCTATTCTGTATAACATACACAGGGGATGCTACTCTGTATAACATACACAGGTGTTGCTATTCTGTATAACAGACAGAGCATTTGCTATTCTGTATAACATACAGAATGGTTGCAATTTTGTATAATATACAGAAGGGTTGCTATTCTGTATCACATACGCAGGGTTTGCTATTCTGTATAACATACAGAAGGGTTGCTATACTGTATAACATAAGAAGGGTTGCTATACAGTATAATATTTGCAGGGTTTTCCATTCTGTATAACATACAGGAGGGTTGCTATACTGTATAACATACAGAAGGGTTGCTATTCTATATAACATGCGCAGGGGTTGCTGTTATGTATCACATACAGAAGGGTTGCTACTCTGTATAACATACAGAAGAATTGCTATTCTGTATAACATACAGAAGAGTTGCTATTCTGTATAACATACTGAAGGATTGCTATTCTATATAACATACGCAGGGGTTGCTATTCTGTATAACATATGCAGGGGTTGCTATTCTGTATAACATACGCAGGGGTTGCTATTCTGTATAACATACGCAGGGTTTGCTATTCTGTATAACATTTGCAGGAGTTTCTATTCTCTATAACATACAGAAGGGTTGCTATTCTGTATAACATAGACAGGGGTTGCTATTCTGTATAACATACAGAAGGGTTGTTATTTTGTATAACATACTGAAGGGTTGCTATTCTGTATAACATACAGAAGGATTGTTATTCTGTATACCATTTGCAGGGCTTGCTATTCTGTATAACATACAGAACGGTTGCTATTCGGTATAACATACAGAAGGGGTGCTATTCTCTATAACATACAGAAGGGTTGCTATTCTGTAAAACATATGCAGTGGTTGCTATTCTGTATAACATATGCAGGGGTTGCTATTCTGTATAACATTCGCAGGACTTGCTATTCGGTATAACATGCACAAGCGTTGCGATTCTGTATAACATACGCAGTGGTTGCTATTCTGTATAACATACGCTGGGGTTGCTATTCTGTATAACATACACAGGGGATGCGATTCTGTATAACATACACTGGGGTTGCTATTCTGTATAACATACAGAAAGGTTGCTATTCTGTATAACATACAGAACGGTTGCTATTCTGTAAAACATACAAACGCAGGGGTTGATATTCTGTATAACATACAGAAGGCTTGATATTTTGTATACCCTACAGAAGGGTTGCTATTCTGTATAACATACAGAAGGATTGTTATTCTGTATACCATTTGCAGGGCTTGCTATTCTGTATAACATACAGAACGGTTGCTATTCGGTATAACATACAGAGGGGGTGCTATTCTCTATAACATACAGAAGGGTTGCTATTCTGTAAAACATACGCAGGGATTGCTATTCTGTATAACATACACAGGGGTTGCTATTCTGTATAACATATGCAGTGGTTGCTATTCTGTATAACATATGCAGGGGTTGCTATTCTGTATAACATTCGCAGGACTTGCTATTCTGTATAACATGCACAAGCGTTGCGATTCTGTATAACATACGCAGTGGTTGCTATTCTGTATAACATACGCTGGGGTTGCTATTCTATATAACATACACAGGGGTTGCGATTCTGTATAACATACACTGGGGTTGTTATTCTGTATAACATACAGAAAGGTTGCTATTCTGTATAACATACAGAACGGTTGCTATTCTGTAAAACATACAGAAGGGTTGCTGTTCTGTATAACAAACGCAGGGGTTGATATTCTGTATAACATACAGAAGGCTTGATATTTTGTATAACCTACAGAAGGGTTGCTATTCTGTATAACATACAGAAGGGTTGCTATTCTGTATAACATTTGCAGGGGTTGCTATTCTGTGTAACATACAGAAGGGTTGCTATTCTCTATAACATACGCAGGGGTTGCTATTCTGTATAACATACAGAAGGGTTGCTATTCTGTATAACATACAGAAGGGTTGCTATTCTCTATAACATTTGCAGGGATTGCTATTCTGTATAACATACAGAAGGGTTGCTATTCTGTATAACATACGCAGGGCTGGCTATTCTGTACAACATACAAAAGGGTTGCTATTCTGTATAACATACAGTAGCAATGCTATTCTGTATAAATTACACAGGGGTTGCTATTCTGTATGACATACAGAATGGTTGCTATTCTGTATAACATACACAGGGGATGCTATTCTGTATAACCAACACAGTTGTTGCTATTCTGTATAACAGAGAGAAGGTATGGTATTTTGTATAACAGACAGAAGGGTTTCTATTTTGTATAAAATACAGCAGGGATGCTATTTTGTATAACATACGCAGGGGTTGCTATTCTGTATAACATTTGAAGGGGTTGCTATTCTGTATAACATACAGAAGGGTGGCTATTCTGTATAACATGCACAGGATTTGCTATTCTGTTTCACATACAGAAGGGTTGCTATTCTGAATAACATACAGAAGAATTGCTATTCTGTATAACATACAGAAGATTTGGTATTCTGTATAACATACCGAAGGTGTTGCTATTCTGTATAACATACAGAAGGGTGGCTATTCTGTATAATATACACAGGGGTTGCTTTTCTATATAACATATGCAGGGGTTGCTATTGGGTATAACATACACAGGTGTTGCTATTCTGTATAACATACAGAAGGGTTGCTATTCTGTACAACATACAGAAGGGTTGCTATTCTGTATAACGTACTCAGGGGTTGCTATTCTCTGTAACATACACAGGGGTTGTTATTCTTCATAACATACAGAAGGGTTACTATTCTGTATAACATACGCAGGGGTTGCTATTCTGTGTAACATACAGAAGGGTTGCTGTTCTGTATAACATACAGAAGGGTTGCTATTCTGTATAACATTTGCAGGGGTTGCTATTCTGTATAACATACAGAAGGTTTGATATTCTTTATAACATACGCAGGGCTTGTTATTCTCTATAACAGACAGAAGGTTTGCTGTTCTGTATAACATACACAGGGGTTGCTATTCTGTACAACATACAGAAGGGTTGCTATTCTGTATAACATACAGTAGGGTTGCTATTCTGTATAACATACGCAGGGGTTGCTATTCTGTATAACATACAGAAGGGTTGCTATTCTGTATAACATACACAGGGGATGCTACTCTGTATAACATACACAGGTGTTGCTATTCTGTATAACAGACAGAACGTTTGCTATTCTGTATAACATACAGAATGGTTGCAATTTTGTATAACATACAGAAGGGTTGCTATTCTGTATCACATACGCAGGGTTTGCTATTCTGTATAACATACAGAAGGGTTGCTATACTGTATAACATAAGAAGGGTTGCTATACAGTATAATATTTGCAGGGTTTTCCATTCTGTATAACATACAGGAGGGTTGCTATACTGTATAACATACAGAAGGGTTGCTATTCTGTATAACATGCGCAGGGGTTGCTGTTATGTATAACATACAGAAGGGTTGCTACTCTGTATAACATACAGAAGAATTGCTATTCTGTATAACATACAGAAGAGTTGCTATTCTGTATAACATACTGAAGGATTGCTATTCTATATAACATACGCAGGGGTTGCTATTCTGTATAACATATGCAGGGGTTGCTATTCTGTATAACATACGCAGGGGTTGCTATTCTGTATAACATTTGCAGGAGTTTCTATTCTCTATAACATACAGAAGGGTTGCTATTCTGTATAACATAGACAGGGGTTGCTATTCTGTATAACATACAGAAGGGTTGCTATTCTGTAAAACACACGCAGGGATTGCTATTCTGTATAACATACACAGGAGTTGCTATTCTGTATAACATATGCAGTGGTTGCTATTCTGTGTAACATACGCAGTGGTTGCTATTCTGTATAACATACGCTGGGGTTGCTATTCTGTATAACATACACAGGGGTTGCGATTCTGTATGACATACACTGGTGTTGCTATTCTGTATAACATACAGAAAGGTTGCTATTCTGTATAACATACAGAACGGTTGCTATTCTGTAAAACATACAGAAGGGTTGCTGTTCTGTATGACAAACGCAGGGGTTGATATTCTGTATAACATACAGAAGGCTTGATATTTTTTATAACCTACAGAAGGGTTGCTATTCTGTATAACATACGCAGGGGTTGCTATTCTGTATAACATACAGAAGGGTTGCTATTCTGTGTAACATACAGAAGGGTTGCTATTCTCTATAACATTTGCAGGGATTGCTATTCTGTATAACATACAGAAGGGTTGCTATTCTGTATAACATACGCAGTGCTGGCTATTCTGTACAACATACAAAAGGGTTGCTATTCTGTATAACATACAGAAGATTTGCTATTCTGTATAACATACCGAAGGGTTGCTATTCTGTATAACATACAGAAGGGTAGCTATTCTGTATAATATACGCAGGGGTTGCTTTTCTATATAACATATGCAGGGGTTGCTATTGGGTATAACATACGCAGATGTTGCTATTCTTTATAACATACGCAGAGTTTGCTATTATATATAACATTCGCAGTAGTTGATATTCTGTATAACATAGACAGGGGTTGTTATTCTGTATAACATACAGAAGGTTTGCTATTTGTATAACATACAGAAGGGTTGCTATTCTGTGTAACATACAGAAGGGATGCTATTCTGTATAACATACGCAGGGGTTGCTATTCTGTATAACATACAGAAGGGTTGCTATTCTGTATAACATACAGAAGGGTTGATATTCTGTTTAACATTTGCAGGGCTTGCTATTCTGTATAACTTGCGCAGGGGTTACTATTCTGTATAAAATTACGAAGAGTTGCTATTCTGTATAACATACGCAGCGGTTGCTATGCTGTCGAAAATACGCAGGGGTTGCAATTTTGTAAAACATGCGCTGGGATTGTTATTCTGTACAAGATACTGAAGGGTTTCTATTCTGTATAACATATGCAGGAGTTGCTAGTCTGTATAACATTCGCAGGAGTTGCTATTCTGTATAAAATTCGCAGGGGTTGCTAATCTGTATAACATTCGCAGGGGTTGCTATTCTGTATAACATACAGAAGTGTTGCTATTCTGTGTAACATACGCAGGGGTTGATGTTCTGCATAACATACAGAAGGGTAGCTATTCTTTATAATATACAGAAGGTGCTAATCTGTATAAAATTTTCAGGGGTTGCTATTCTCTATAAAATACAGAAGGGTTGCTATTCTGAATAACATTTGCAAGGGTTGCTATTCTGTGTAACATACAGAAGGGTTGCTATTCTGTACAACATACGAAGGGGTTGCTATTCTGTATAACATACAGAAGGGTTGCTATTCTGTATAACATACAGAAGGTGCTAATCTGTATAAAATTTTCAGGGGTTGCTATTCTGTATAAAATACAGAAGGGTTGCTATTCAGTATAACATATGCAGGGCTTGGTATTCTCTATAACATACAGAAGGGTTGCTATTCTGTATAACATACACAGGGGTTGCTATTCTGTGCAACATACGGAAGGGTGCTATTCTGTATAACATACGCAGCGGTTGCTATTCTGTATAACAAACACAGGGGATGCTATTCTGTATAACATACACACGTGTTGTTATTCTGTATAACATACAGAAGGGTTGCTAATCTGTATAAAATTTGCAGGGGTTGCTATTCTGTATAACATACGCAGGGTTTGCTATTCTATATAACATACAGAAGAGTCGCTATTCGTTATAATATGTGCAAGGGTTGCTATTCTCTATAACTTATAGAAGGGTTGCTATTCTGTTTAACATACACAGGTGTTGCTATTCTGCATAACATTTGCAGGGGTTGATATTCTGTATAGTGTACGCAGGGGTTGCGTTTCTGTATAACATACACAAGGGTTGCTATTCTGTATATCATACAGAAGGGTTGCTATTCTGTATGACATACAGAAAGGTTGCTATTCTGTGAGACATACAGATGGGTTGCTATTCTGTATAACAAACGCAGGGGTTGCTATTATGTTTAACATACAGAAGGGTTGCTATTCTGCATAACATACAGAAGTGTTGCTATTCTGTGTAACATACGCATGGGTTGCTATTCTGTATAACATACAGAAGGATAGCTGCTCTGTATAAAATACAGAAGGCTTGCTATTCTGTATAACATACAGAAAAGTTGCTATTCTGTATAACATACAGAAGGATTGCTATTCTGCACAACATACGCTGGGGTTGCTATTCGGTATAACATACGCAGGGTTTGCTATTCTGTATAACATACAGAAGAATTGATATTCTGCTTAACATACGCAGGGGATGGTATTCTGTAAAACCTTCGCAGGAGTTGCTATTCTGTGTAACATACAGAAGTGTTCCTATAATGTACAACATACAGAAGTGTTACTATTCTGTATAACATTTGCAGGGGTTGCTATTCTGTATAACATACAGAAGAGTTGCTATTCTGTATAACATACAGAAGGGTTGCTATTCCGTATAACATTTTCAGGGGTTGCTATTCTGTATAAAATACAGAAGGGTTGCTATTCAGTATAACATACGCTGGGCTTGGTATTCTCTATAACATACAGAAGTGTGCTATTCTGTATTACATACAGTAGGGTTGCTATTCTGTATAACATACAGAAGGGTTGCTATTATGTATAACAAACACAGGGGATGCTATTCTGTATAACAGACAGAAGGTAGGCTATTCTGTATAACATACAGAAGGGTTGCTATTCTGTATAACATACGCAGGGGTTGCTAATCTGTATAATATACGCAGGGGTTGCTAATCTGTATAAAATACGCAGGGGTTCCTATTCTGTAAAACATTCGCAGGAGTTGCTATTCTGTATAACATGCAGAAGGGTTGCTAATCTGTATAAAATTCGCAGGGGTTGCTATTCTGTATAAAATTCGCAGCAGTTGCTATTCTGTATAACATACAGAATGGTTGCTATTCTGTATAGCATACAGAAGGGTTGCTATTCCATATAACATTTTCAGGGGTTGCTATTCTGTATAAAATACAGAAGGGTTACTATTCGGTATAACATACGCAGGGCTTGGTATTCTCTATAACATACAGAAGGGTTGCTATTCTGTATAACATACACAGGGGTTGCTTTTCTGTGCAACATACAGAAGGGTGCTATTCTGTATTACATACAGTAGGGTTGCTATTCTGTATAACATACACAGGGGTTGCTTTTCTGTGCAACATACAGAAGGGGGCTATTCTGCATAACATACAGAAGGGTTGCTATTATGTATAACAAACACAGGGGATGCTATTCTGTATAACATACACAGGTGTTGCTATTCTGTATAACCTACAGAAGAGTTGCTATTCTGTATAACATACGCAGGGGTTGCTAATCTGTATAACATACACAGGGGTTGCTATTCTGTATAACATACGCAGGGGTTGCTAATCTGTATAACATACGCAGGGGTTGCTAATCTGTATAACATACGCAGGGATTCCTATTCTGTAAAGCATTCGCAGGAGTTGCTATTCTGTATAACATACAGAAGGGTTGCTAATCTGTATAAAATTCGCAGGGGTTGCTATTCTGTATAACATACGCAGGGGTTGCTATTCTGTATAACATACGCAGGGGGTGCTATTCTGTATAACCTACAGAAGAGTTGCTATTCTGTATAACATACGCAAGGGATGCTAATCTGTATAACATACGCAGGGGTTGCTATTCTGTATAACATACGCAGGGGTTGCAATTTTGTAAAACATACGCAGGGATTGCTATTCTGTATAACATACGCAGGGGTTGCTAATCTGTATAACATACGCAGGGGTTGCTAATCTGTATAACATACGCAGGGGTTCCTATTCTGTAAAACATTCGCAGGAGTTGCTATTCTGTATAAGATACAGAAGGGTTGCTAATCTGTATAAAATTCGCAGGGGTTGCTATTCTGTATAACATACGCAGGGGTTGCTATTCTGTATAACATACGCAGGGGGTGCTATTCTTTATAACCTACAGAAGAGTTGCTATTCTGTATAACATACGCAGGGGTAACTATTCTGTATAACATACAGGAGGGTTATTATTCTGTATAGTGTACGGAGGGGATGCTATTCTGTATAACATACACAGGGGTTGCTATTCTGTATAACATACACAGGGGTTGCTATTCTGTATAACATACAGAATGGTTGCTATTCTGTATAACATACACAGGGGTTGCGATTCTGTATAACAAACACAAGGGTTGCTATTCTGTATAACATACAGAAGGGTTGCTATTCTCTATAACATACAGAAGCGTTGCTATTCTGTATAACATAAAGAAGAGTTGCTATTCTGTATCACATACGCAAGGGTTGCTATTCTGTATAACATACGCAGGGGTTGCTATTCTGTATAACATACACAGGTGTTGCTATTGTTTATAACATACAGAATGGTTGCTATTCTGTATAACATACGCAGGGGTTGCTATTCTGTATAACATACAGAAGGGTTGCTATTCTGTATAACATAGACAGGGGTTGCTATTCTGTATAACATACGCAGGGGTTGCTATTCTGTATAACATACAGAATGTGTGCTATTCTGTATAACATACACAGGGGTTGCGATTCTGTATAACAAACACAAGTGTTGCTATTCTGTATAACATACAGGAGGGTTGCTATTCTCTATAACATACAGAAGCTTTGCTATTCTGTATAACATAAAGAAGAGTTGCTATTCTGTATAACATACGCAGGGGTTGCTATAGTGTATAACATACGCAGGGGTTGCTTTTCTGTATAACTTACACAGAGGTTGCTATTCAGTATAACATACAGAAGAATTGATATTCAACTTAACATACGCAGGGGATGGTATTCTGTAAAACATTCGCAGGAGTTGCTATTCTGTGTAACATACAGAAGGGTTCCTATAATGTATAACATACAAATGTGTTCCTATTCTGTATAACATTTGCAGGGGTTGCTATTCTGTATAACATACAGAAGGGTTGCTATTCTGTATAACACTTGCAAGGGTTGCTATTCTGTATAACATACAGAAGGGTTGCTATTCTGTATAACATACTGAAGGGTTGCTATTCTGTATAACATACAGAAGGATTGGTATTCTGTATAACATTTTCAGGGGTTGCTATTCTGTATAAAATACAGAAGGTTTGCTATTCAGTATAACATACGCAGGGCTTGGTATTCTCTATAACATACAGAAGGGTTCCTATTCTGTATAACATACACAGGGGTTGCTATTCTGTGCAACGTACAGAAGTGTGCTAACCTGTATAACATACAGTAGGGTTGCTATTCTGTATAACATACGCAGAGGTTGCTATTCTGTATGACATACAGAAGGAGAGCTATTCTGTATAACATACAGAAGGCTTGCTATTCTGTATAACGTACAGAAGAGATGCTATTGTGTATAACATACAGAAGGATTGCTATTTTGTATAACCTATAGAAGGGATGCTATTCTGTATAACATACAGAAGGGTGGCTCTTCTTATAACATGCGCAGGGGTTGCTATTCCACATAACATACAGAAGGGTTGCTATTCTGTATATCATACATAAGGGTTGCTACTCTGTTTAACGTACAGAACGGTTGCTATTCTGTAAAACACACAAAAGGGTTGCTATTCTGTGTAACATACGCAGGCGTTGCTATTCTGTATAACATACAGAAGAGTTGTTATTCTGTATAACATACGCTGGGGTTGCTATATTGTATAACATACGCAGGGGTTGCTATTCTGTAAAACACATGCAAGGGTTGCTATTCGGCATAACATACAGAAGAGTTGCTATTCTGCATAACATACGCAGGGGATACTATTCTGTATAACATATGCAGGAGTTGCTATTCTGTATAACATACGCAGGGTTTGCTATTCTGTATAACATTCGCAGCAGTTGCTATTCTGTATAACATACAGAATGGTTGCTATTCTGTATAACATATGCAGGTGTTGCTATTCTGTATAACATAAGCAGAGGTTGCTATTCTGTATAACATACAGATGGGTTGCTATTCTCTATAGCATACAGAAGCGTTGCTATTCTGTATAACATACAGATGGGTTCCTATTCTCTATAACATACAGAAGAGTTGCTATTCTGTATATCATACGAAGGGATTGCTATTCTGTATAATATACGCAGGGGTTGATATTCTGCATAACATACGCATGGGTTGCTATTCTGTATAACATACATAGGGGTTGCTATTCTGTATAACATACGCAGGGGTTGCTATTCTGTATAACATTCGCAGGAGTTGTTACTCTGTATAACATACAGAAGGGTTGCTAATCTGTATAAAATTCTCAGGAGTTGCTATTCTGTATAACATACACAGGGTTTGCTATTCTGTATAATATATACAGGGTTTGCTATTCTGTATAACATACACAGGGGATGCTATTCTGTATAACATACAGAAGAGTTGCTATTCTGTATAACATAGAGAACAGTTGCTATTCTGTATAACATACAGTGGGGTTGCTATTCTGTATAACATACAGAAGAGTTGTTAATCTGTATAACATACGCTGGGGTTGCTATATTGTATAACATACACAGGGGTTGCTATTCGGTAAAACACATGCAGGGGTTGCTATTCGGTATAACAGACAGAAGAGTTGCTATTCTGCATAACATACGCAGGGGTTACTATTCTGTATAACATATGCAGGAGTTGCTATTCTGTATAACATACGCAGGGTTTGCTATTCTGTATAACATTCGCAGCAGTCGCTATTCTGTATAACATACAGAAGAGTTGCTATTCTGTATAGCATACAGAAAGGTTGCTATTCCGTATAACATTTTCAGGGGTTGCTATTCTGTATAAATTACAGAAGGGTTGCTATTCTGTATAACATACACAGGGGTTGCTTTTCTGTGCAACATACAGAAGGGTGCTATTCTGTATTACATACAGTAGAGTTGTTATTCTGTATAACATACAGAAGGGTTGCTATTATGTATAACAAACACAGGGGATGCTATTCTGTATAACATACACAGGTGTTGCTATTCTGTATAACAGACAGAAGGTAGGCTATTCTGTATAACATACAGAAGGGTTGCTATTCTGTATAACATATGCAGGGGTTGCTATTCTGTATAACATACGCAGGGGGTGCTAATCTGTATAACATACGCAGGGGTTGCTAATCTGTATAACATACGCAGGGGTTGCTATTCTGTATAACATACGCAGCGGTTGCAATTTTGTAAAACATACGCAGGGATTGCTATTCTGTATAACATGCGCAGGGGTTGCTAATCTGTATAACATACGCAGGGGTTGCTAATCTGTATAACATACGCAGGGGTTCCTATTCTGTAAAACATTCGCAGGAGTTGCTATTCTGTATAACATACAGAAGGGTTGCTAATCTGTATAAAATTCGCAGGGGTTGCTATTCTGTATAACATACACAGGGGATGCTATTCTGTATAACATACAGAAGGGTTGCAATTCTGTATAACATACAGAAGAGTTGTTATTCTGTATAACATACGCTGGGGTTGCTATATTGCATAACATACACAGGGGATGCTATTCTATATAACATACAGAAGAGTTGCTATTCTGTATAACATAGAGAACGGTTGCTATTCTGTATAACATACAGAAGGGTTGCAATTCTGTATAACATACAGAAGAGTATAACATACTATATAACATATTCTGTGTAACATACGCTGGGGTTGCTATATTGCATAACATACGCAGGGGTTGCTATTCTGTATCACAAACACAGGAGTTGCTATTCTGAATAACATACAGTAGATTTCCTTTTCTGTATAACATAGAGAACGGTTGCTATTCTGTATAACATACACAAGGGTTGCTATTCTGTATAACATACACAGGGGTTGCTATATTGTATAACATATGCAGGGGTTGCTGTTCTGTAAAACACATGCAGGGGTTGCTATTCGGTATAACATACAGAAGATTTGCTATTCTGCATAACATACGCAGGGGTTACTATTCTGTATAACATATGCAGGAGTTGATATTCTGTATAACATACGCAGGGTTTGCTATTCTGTATAACATTCGCAGCACTTGCTATTCTGTATATTATATACAGAAGGGTTGCTATTCTGTATAACATATGCAGGGGATGCTATTCTGTATAACATAAACAGGGGTTGCTATTCTCTATAACATACAGAAGCGTTGCTATTCTGTATAACATACAGATGGGTTGCTATTCTCTATAACATACAGAAGAGTTGCTATTCTGTATATCATACGCAGGGATTGCTATTCTGTATAACATACGCAGGGGTTGATATTCTGCATAACATACGCAGGGGTTGCTATTCTGTATAACATATGTAGGAGTTGCTATTCTGTATAACATACGCAGGGGTTGCTATTCTGTATAACATTCGCAGGAGTTGTTATTCTGTATAACATACAGAAGGGTTGCTAATCTGTATAAAATTCTCAGGAGTTGCTATTCTGTATAACATACACAGGGGTTGCTATTCTGTATAATATATACAGGGTTTGCTATTCTGTATAACATACACAGGGGTTGCTATTCTGTATAACATACAGAGGAGTTGCTATTCTGTATAACATAGAGAACGGTTGCTACTCTGTATAACATACAGTGGGGTTGCTATTCTGTATGACAGACGCAGGGTTTGCTATTCTATATAACATACAGAAGAGTCGCTATTCGTTATAATATGTGCAAGGGTTGCTATTCTCTATAACTTATAGAAGGGTTGCTATTCTGTTTAACATACACAGGTGTTGCTATTCTGCATAACATTTGCAGGGGTTGATATTCTGTATAGTGTACGCAGGGGTTGCGTTTCTGTATAACATACACAAGGGTTGCTATTCTGTATATCATACAGAAGGGTTGCTATTCTGTATGACATACAGAAAGGTTGCTATTCTGTGAGACATACAGATGGGTTGCTATTCTGTATAACAAACGCAGGGGTTGCTATTATGTTTAACATACAGAAGGGTTGCTATTCTGCATAACATACAGAAGTGTTGCTATTCTGTGTAACATACGCATGGGTTGCTATTCTGTATAACATACAGAAGGATAGCTGCTCTGTATAAAATACAGAAGGCTTGCTATTCTGTATAACATACAGAAAAGTTGCTATTCTGTATAACATACAGAAGGATTGCTATTCTGCACAACATACGCTGGGGTTGCTATTCGGTATAACATACGCAGGGTTTGCTATTCTGTATAACATACAGAAGAATTGATATTCTGCTTAACATACGCAGGGGATGGTATTCTGTAAAACCTTCGCAGGAGTTGCTATTCTGTGTAACATACAGAAGTGTTCCTATAATGTACAACATACAGAAGTGTTACTATTCTGTATAACATTTGCAGGGGTTGCTATTCTGTATAACATACAGAAGAGTTGCTATTCTGTATAACATACAGAAGGGTTGCTATTCCGTATAACATTTTCAGGGGTTGCTATTCTGTATAAAATACAGAAGGGTTGCTATTCAGTATAACATACGCTGGGCTTGGTATTCTCTATAACATACAGAAGTGTGCTATTCTGTATTACATACAGTAGGGTTGCTATTCTGTATAACATACAGAAGGGTTGCTATTATGTATAACAAACACAGGGGATGCTATTCTGTATAACAGACAGAAGGTAGGCTATTCTGTATAACATACAGAAGGGTTGCTATTCTGTATAACATACGCAGGGGTTGCTAATCTGTATAATATACGCAGGGGTTGCTAATCTGTATAAAATACGCAGGGGTTCCTATTCTGTAAAACATTCGCAGGAGTTGCTATTCTGTATAACATGCAGAAGGGTTGCTAATCTGTATAAAATTCGCAGGGGTTGCTATTCTGTATAAAATTCGCAGCAGTTGCTATTCTGTATAACATACAGAATGGTTGCTATTCTGTATAGCATACAGAAGGGTTGCTATTCCATATAACATTTTCAGGGGTTGCTATTCTGTATAAAATACAGAAGGGTTACTATTCGGTATAACATACGCAGGGCTTGGTATTCTCTATAACATACAGAAGGGTTGCTATTCTGTATAACATACACAGGGGTTGCTTTTCTGTGCAACATACAGAAGGGTGCTATTCTGTATTACATACAGTAGGGTTGCTATTCTGTATAACATACACAGGGGTTGCTTTTCTGTGCAACATACAGAAGGGGGCTATTCTGCATAACATACAGAAGGGTTGCTATTATGTATAACAAACACAGGGGATGCTATTCTGTATAACATACACAGGTGTTGCTATTCTGTATAACCTACAGAAGAGTTGCTATTCTGTATAACATACGCAGGGGTTGCTAATCTGTATAACATACACAGGGGTTGCTATTCTGTATAACATACGCAGGGGTTGCTAATCTGTATAACATACGCAGGGGTTGCTAATCTGTATAACATACGCAGGGATTCCTATTCTGTAAAGCATTCGCAGGAGTTGCTATTCTGTATAACATACAGAAGGGTTGCTAATCTGTATAAAATTCGCAGGGGTTGCTATTCTGTATAACATACGCAGGGGTTGCTATTCTGTATAACATACGCAGGGGGTGCTATTCTGTATAACCTACAGAAGAGTTGCTATTCTGTATAACATACGCAAGGGATGCTAATCTGTATAACATACGCAGGGGTTGCTATTCTGTATAACATACGCAGGGGTTGCAATTTTGTAAAACATACGCAGGGATTGCTATTCTGTATAACATACGCAGGGGTTGCTAATCTGTATAACATACGCAGGGGTTGCTAATCTGTATAACATACGCAGGGGTTCCTATTCTGTAAAACATTCGCAGGAGTTGCTATTCTGTATAAGATACAGAAGGGTTGCTAATCTGTATAAAATTCGCAGGGGTTGCTATTCTGTATAACATACGCAGGGGTTGCTATTCTGTATAACATACGCAGGGGGTGCTATTCTTTATAACCTACAGAAGAGTTGCTATTCTGTATAACATACGCAGGGGTAACTATTCTGTATAACATACAGGAGGGTTATTATTCTGTATAGTGTACGGAGGGGATGCTATTCTGTATAACATACACAGGGGTTGCTATTCTGTATAACATACACAGGGGTTGCTATTCTGTATAACATACAGAATGGTTGCTATTCTGTATAACATACACAGGGGTTGCGATTCTGTATAACAAACACAAGGGTTGCTATTCTGTATAACATACAGAAGGGTTGCTATTCTCTATAACATACAGAAGCGTTGCTATTCTGTATAACATAAAGAAGAGTTGCTATTCTGTATCACATACGCAAGGGTTGCTATTCTGTATAACATACGCAGGGGTTGCTATTCTGTATAACATACACAGGTGTTGCTATTGTTTATAACATACAGAATGGTTGCTATTCTGTATAACATACGCAGGGGTTGCTATTCTGTATAACATACAGAAGGGTTGCTATTCTGTATAACATAGACAGGGGTTGCTATTCTGTATAACATACGCAGGGGTTGCTATTCTGTATAACATACAGAATGTGTGCTATTCTGTATAACATACACAGGGGTTGCGATTCTGTATAACAAACACAAGTGTTGCTATTCTGTATAACATACAGGAGGGTTGCTATTCTCTATAACATACAGAAGCTTTGCTATTCTGTATAACATAAAGAAGAGTTGCTATTCTGTATAACATACGCAGGGGTTGCTATAGTGTATAACATACGCAGGGGTTGCTTTTCTGTATAACTTACACAGAGGTTGCTATTCAATATAACATACAGAAGAATTGATATTCAACTTAACATACGCAGGGGATGGTATTCTGTAAAACATTCGCAGGAGTTGCTATTCTGTGTAACATACAGAAGGGTTCCTATAATGTATAACATACAAATGTGTTCCTATTCTGTATAACATTTGCAGGGGTTGCTATTCTGTATAACATACAGAAGGGTTGCTATTCTGTATAACACTTGCAAGGGTTGCTATTCTGTATAACATACAGAAGGGTTGCTATTCTGTATAACATACAGAAGGGTTGCTATTCTGTATAACATACAGAAGGATTGGTATTCTGTATAACATTTTCAGGGGTTGCTATTCTGTATAAAATACAGAAGGTTTGCTATTCAGTATAACATACGCAGGGCTTGGTATTCTCTATAACATACAGAAGGGTTCCTATTCTGTATAACATACACAGGGGTTGCTATTCTGTGCAACGTACAGAAGTGTGCTAACCTGTATAACATACAGTAGGGTTGCTATTCTGTATAACATACGCAGAGGTTGCTATTCTGTATGACATACAGAAGGAGAGCTATTCTGTATAACATACAGAAGGCTTGCTATTCTGTATAACGTACAGAAGAGATGCTATTGTGTATAACATACAGAAGGATTGCTATTTTGTATAACCTATAGAAGGGATGCTATTCTGTATAACATACAGAAGGGTGGCTCTTCTTATAACATGCGCAGGGGTTGCTATTCCACATAACATACAGAAGGGTTGCTATTCTGTATATCATACATAAGGGTTGCTACTCTGTTTAACGTACAGAACGGTTGCTATTCTGTAAAACACACAAAAGGGTTGCTATTCTGTGTAACATACGCAGGCGTTGCTATTCTGTATAACATACAGAAGAGTTGTTATTCTGTATAACATACGCTGGGGTTGCTATATTGTATAACATACGCAGGGGTTGCTATTCTGTAAAACACATGCAAGGGTTGCTATTCGGCATAACATACAGAAGAGTTGCTATTCTGCATAACATACGCAGGGGATACTATTCTGTATAACATATGCAGGAGTTGCTATTCTGTATAACATACGCAGGGTTTGCTATTCTGTATAACATTCGCAGCAGTTGCTATTCTGTATAACATACAGAATGGTTGCTATTCTGTATAACATATGCAGGTGTTGCTATTCTGTATAACATAAGCAGAGGTTGCTATTCTGTATAACATACAGATGGGTTGCTATTCTCTATAGCATACAGAAGCATTGCTATTCTGTATAACATACAGATGGGTTCCTATTCTCTATAACATACAGAAGAGTTGCTATTCTGTATATCATACGAAGGGATTGCTATTCTGTATAATATACGCAGGGGTTGATATTCTGCATAACATACGCATGGGTTGCTATTCTGTATAACATACATAGGGGTTGCTATTCTGTATAACATACGCAGGGGTTGCTATTCTGTATAACATTCGCAGGAGTTGTTACTCTGTATAACATACAGAAGGGTTGCTAATCTGTATAAAATTCTCAGGAGTTGCTATTCTGTATAACATACACAGGGTTTGCTATTCTGTATAATATATACAGGGTTTGCTATTCTGTATAACATACACAGGGGATGCTATTCTGTATAACATACAGAAGAGTTGCTATTCTGTATAACATAGAGAACAGTTGCTATTCTGTATAACATACAGTGGGGTTGCTATTCTGTATAACATACAGAAGAGTTGTTAATCTGTATAACATACGCTGGGGTTGCTATATTGTATAACATACACAGGGGTTGCTATTCGGTAAAACACATGCAGGGGTTGCTATTCGGTATAACAGACAGAAGAGTTGCTATTCTGCATAACATACGCAGGGGTTACTATTCTGTATAACATATGCAGGAGTTGCTATTCTGTATAACATACGCAGGGTTTGCTATTCTGTATAACATTCGCAGCAGTCGCTATTCTGTATAACATACAGAAGAGTTGCTATTCTGTATAGCATACAGAAAGGTTGCTATTCCGTATAACATTTTCAGGGGTTGCTATTCTGTATAAATTACAGAAGGGTTGCTATTCTGTATAACATACACAGGGGTTGCTTTTCTGTGCAACATACAGAAGGGTGCTATTCTGTATTACATACAGTAGAGTTGTTATTCTGTATAACATACAGAAGGGTTGCTATTATGTATAACAAACACAGGGGATGCTATTCTGTATAACATACACAGGTGTTGCTATTCTGTATAACAGACAGAAGGTAGGCTATTCTGTATAACATACAGAAGGGTTGCTATTCTGTATAACATATGCAGGGGTTGCTATTCTGTATAACATACGCAGGGGGTGCTAATCTGTATAACATACGCAGGGGTTGCTAATCTGTATAACATACGCAGGGGTTGCTATTCTGTATAACATACGCAGCGGTTGCAATTTTGTAAAACATACGCAGGGATTGCTATTCTGTATAACATGCGCAGGGGTTGCTAATCTGTATAACATACGCAGGGGTTGCTAATCTGTATAACATACGCAGGGGTTCCTATTCTGTAAAACATTCGCAGGAGTTGCTATTCTGTATAACATACAGAAGGGTTGCTAATCTGTATAAAATTCGCAGGGGTTGCTATTCTGTATAACATACACAGGGGATGCTATTCTGTATAACATACAGAAGGGTTGCAATTCTGTATAACATACAGAAGAGTTGTTATTCTGTATAACATACGCTGGGGTTGCTATATTGCATAACATACACAGGGGATGCTATTCTATATAACATACAGAAGAGTTGCTATTCTGTATAACATAGAGAACGGTTGCTATTCTGTATAACATACAGAAGGGTTGCAATTCTGTATAACATACAGAAGAGTATAACATACTATATAACATATTCTGTGTAACATACGCTGGGGTTGCTATATTGCATAACATACGCAGGGGTTGCTATTCTGTATCACAAACACAGGAGTTGCTATTCTGAATAACATACAGTAGATTTCCTTTTCTGTATAACATAGAGAACGGTTGCTATTCTGTATAACATACACAAGGGTTGCTATTCTGTATAACATACACAGGGGTTGCTATATTGTATAACATATGCAGGGGTTGCTGTTCTGTAAAACACATGCAGGGGTTGCTATTCGGTATAACATACAGAAGATTTGCTATTCTGCATAACATACGCAGGGGTTACTATTCTGTATAACATATGCAGGAGTTGATATTCTGTATAACATACGCAGGGTTTGCTATTCTGTATAACATTCGCAGCACTTGCTATTCTGTATATTATATACAGAAGGGTTGCTATTCTGTATAACATATGCAGGGGATGCTATTCTGTATAACATAAACAGGGGTTGCTATTCTCTATAACATACAGAAGCGTTGCTATTCTGTATAACATACAGATGGGTTGCTATTCTCTATAACATACAGAAGAGTTGCTATTCTGTATATCATACGCAGGGATTGCTATTCTGTATAACATACGCAGGGGTTGATATTCTGCATAACATACGCAGGGGTTGCTATTCTGTATAACATATGTAGGAGTTGCTATTCTGTATAACATACGCAGGGGTTGCTATTCTGTATAACATTCGCAGGAGTTGTTATTCTGTATAACATACAGAAGGGTTGCTAATCTGTATAAAATTCTCAGGAGTTGCTATTCTGTATAACATACACAGGGGTTGCTATTCTGTATAATATATACAGGGTTTGCTATTCTGTATAACATACACAGGGGTTGCTATTCTGTAAAACATACAGAGGAGTTGCTATTCTGTATAACATAGAGAACGGTTGCTACTCTGTATAACATACAGTGGGGTTGCTATTCTGTATGACAGACGCAGGGGTTGCTATTCTGTATAACATACAGAAGGTTTGCAATTCTGTATAACATACACACGGGTTGCTATTCTGTACAACATACACAGGAGTTGCTATTGTGTATAACATACAGAAGGTTTGCTATTCTGTATAACATACAGAAGCGTTGCTATTCTGTATAACATTTGCAGTGGTTGCTCTTCTGTATAACATACAGAAGAATGGCTATTCTGTATAAAATACAGAACGGTTGCTATTCTGTATAACATTTGCAGTGGTTGCTATTCTGTATAACATACAGAAGAATGGCTATTCTGTATAAAATACTCAGGGGTTGCTATATTGTATAACATACGCAGGGGTTGCTATTCTGTAAAACACATGCAGGGGATGCTATGTGGTATAACATACAGAAGAGTCGCTATTCTGCATAACATACGCAGGGGTTACTATTCTGTATAACATATGCAGGAGTTGATATTCTGTATAGCATACGCAGGGTTTGCTATTCTGTATAACATTCGCAGCACTTGCTATTCTGTATAACATACAGAAGGGTTGCTATTCTGTATAACATATGCAGGGGTTGCTAATCTGTATAACATACTGAAGGGTTGCTATTCTGTATATTATATACAGAAGGGTTGCTATTCTGTATAACATAAGCAGGGGTTGCTATTCTCTATAACATACAGAAGCGTTGTTATTCTGTATAACATACAGATAGGTTGCTATTCTCTATAACATACAGAAGAGTTGGTATTCTGTATATCATACGCAGGGATTGCTATTCTGTATAACATACGCAGGGGTTGCTATTCTGCATAACATACACAGGGGTTGCTATTCTGTATAACATACGCAGGGGTTGCTGTTCTGTAAAACACATGCAAGGGTTGCTATTTGGTATAACATACAGAAGAGTTGCTATTCTGCATAACATACGCAGGGGTTACTATTCTGTATAACATATGCAGGCGTTGATATTCTGTACAACATACGCAGGGTTTGCTATTCTGTATAACATTCGCAGCAGTTGCTATTCTGTATATTATATACAGAAGGGTTGCTATTCTGTATAACATAAGCAGGGGTTGCTATTCTCTATAACATACAGAAGCGTTGCTATTCTGTATAACATACAGATGGGTTGCTATTCTCTATAACATACAGAAGAGTTGCTATTCTGTATATCATACGCAGGGATTGCTATTCTGTATAACATACGCAGGGGTTGATATTCTGCATAACATACGCAGGGGTTGCTATTCTGTATAACATATGTAGGGGTTGCTATTCTATATAACATACGCAGGGGTTGCTATTCTGTATAACATTCGCAGGAGTTGTTATTCTGTATAACATACAGAAGGGTTGCTAATCTGTATAAAATTCTCAGGAGTTGCTATTCTGTATAACATACACAGGGGTTGCTATTCTGTATAATATATACAGGGTTTGCTATTCTGTATAACATACACAGGGGTTGCTATTCTGTATAACATACAGAGGAGTTGCTATTCTGTATAACATAGAGAACGGTTGCTACTCTGTATAACATACAGAAGGGTTGCTATTCTGTATGACAAACGCAGGGGTTGCTATTCTGTATAACATACAGAAGGTTTGCAATTCTGTATAACATACACACGGGTTGCTATTCTGTACAACATACACAGGAGTTGCTATTGTGTATAACATACAGAACGTTTGCTATTCTGTATAACATACAGAAGCGTTGCTATTCTGTATAACATTTGCAGTGGTTGCTATTCTGTATAACATACAGAAGAATGGCTATTCTGTATAAAATACAGAACGGTTGCTATTCTGTATAACATTTGCAGTGGTTGCTATTCTGTATAACATACAGAAGAATGGCTATTCTGTATTAAATACGCAGGGGTTGCTATTTGTATAACATACGCAGGGTTTGCTATTCTGTATAACATACAGAAGGGTTGCTATTCTGTATAACATAGGCAGGGGATGCTATTCTGTATAACATACAGAAGGCTTGCTGTTCTGTATAACATACAGATGGTTTGCTATTCTGTATAACATTTGCAGCACTTGCTATTCTGCATAACATACAGATGGGTGGCTATTCAGTGTAAATTGCGCAGGGGTTGCTATTCTGTATAACATACAGATGGATCGCTATTCTCTATAACGTACAGAAGCATTGCTATGCTGTATAACATACAGAAGAGTTGCTATTCTGTATAACATTTGCAGGGGTTGCTATTTTGTATAACATACGTAGGGGTTGTTATTCTGTATAACATATGCAGTGTTTGCTATTCTGTATAACATTCGCAGGAGTTGCTTTTCTTTATAACATACAGAAGGTTAGCTATTCTGTATAACATTGACATTGGTTGCTATTCTGTATAGCATACAGAAGGTTTGCTATTCTGCATAACATAAAGAAAGGTTGCTATTCTGTGTAATACACAAAAGGGTTACTATTCTGTATAACATACAGAAGGTTTGCTATTCTGTATAACGTTTGCAGGTCTTGCTATTCTGTATAACATACAGAAGGGTTGCTATTCTACAAAACATACAGAAGGGTTGCTATTCTGAATAACATACAGAAAAGTTGCTATTCTGTATAAAATATGCAGGGGTTGCAATTCTGTGTAACATACGCAGGGGTTTCAATTCTGTATAACATACAGAAGGGTTGCTTTTCTGTATAACATACGCAAGGTTTGCTAGTCTTTATAACATTCACAGGAGTTGCTATTCTGTATAACACACGGAAGGGTTGCAAATCTGTATAACATAGACAGGGTTTGTTATTCTTTATAATGTACCGAAGGGTTGCTTTTCTGGATAACATACAGAAGGGTTGCTATTCTGTATAACTTACAGAAGGGTTGCTATTCTGTATAACATACGCAGGGGATGCTATTTGTATAACATACAGAAGAATTGCTATTCTGTATAACATACAGATGGGTGGCTATTCTGTAAAACTTGCGCAGGGGTTGCTATTCTGTATAACATACAGAAGCGTTGCTATTCTGTATGACATACGCAGGGTTTGCTATTCTGTATAACATACAGAAGTGTTGCTATTCTGTATAACATACAGTAGGGTTGCTATTCTGCATAACATACGCAGGGGTTACTATTCTGCATAACATATGCAGCAGTTGATATTCTGTATAACATACGCAGGGTTTGCTATTCTGTATAACATTCGCAGCAGTTGCTATTCTATATAACATACAGAAGGGTTGCTATTCTGTATAACATATGCAGGGGTTGCTATTCTGTACAACATAATCAGGGGTTGCTATTCTGTATAACATACAGATGGGTTGCTATTCTCTATAACATACAGAAGCGTTGCTATTCTGTATAACATACAGATGGGTTGCTATTCTCTATAACATACAGAAGAGTTGCTATTCTGTACATCATATGCAGGGATGGCTGTTCTGTATAACATACGCAGGGGTTGCTATTCTGCATAACATACGCAGGGGTTGCTATTCTGTATAACATACCTAGGGGTTGCTATTCTGTATAACGTACGCAGGGGTTGCTATTCTGTATAACATTCGCAGGAGTTGTTATTCTGTATAACATACAGTAGGGTTGCTAATCTGTATAAAATTCTCAGGAGTTGCTATTCTGTATAACATACACAGTGGTTGCTATTCTGTATAATACATACAGGGTTTGCTATTCTGTATAACATACAGATGGGTTGCTATTCTCTATAACATACAGAAGCGTTGCTATTCTGTATAACATACAGATGGGTTGCTATTCTGTATAACATACGCAGGGGTTGCTATATTGTATAACATATGCAGGGGTTGCTGTTCTGTAAAACACATGCAGGGGTTGCTATTCGGTATAACATACAGAAGATTTGCTATTCTGCATAACATACACAGGGGTTACTATTCTGTATAACATATGCAGGGTTTGCTATTCTGTATAACATTCACAGCAGTTGCTATTCTGTATAACATACAGAAGGGTTGCTATTCTGTATAACATATGCAGGGGATGCTATTCTGTATAACATAAACAGGGGTTGCTATTCTCTATAACATACAGAAGGGTTGCTATTCTGTATAACGTACTCAGGGGTTGCTATTCTCTATAACATACAGAAGAGTTGCTATTCTGTATATCATACGCAGGGATTGCTATTCTGTATAACATACGCAGGGGTTGCTATTCTGTATAACATTCGCAGGAGTTGTTATTCTGTATAACATACAGAAGGGTTGCTAATCTGTATAAAATTCTCAGGAGTTGCTATTCTGTATAACATACACAGGGGTTGCTATTCTGTATAATATATACAGGGTTTGCTATTCTGTATAACATACACAGGGGTTGCTATTCTGTATAACATACAGAGGAGTTGCTATTCTGTATAACATAGAGAACGGTTGCTACTCTGTATAACATACAGAAGGGTTGCTATTCTGTATGACAAACGCAGGGGTTGCTATTCTGTATAACATACAGAAGGTTTGCAATTCTGTATAACATACACACGGGTTGCTATTCTGTACAACATACACAGGAGTTGCTATTGTGTATAACATACAGAACGTTTGCTATTCTGTATAACATACAGAAGCGTTGCTATTCTGTATAACATTTGCAGTGGTTGCTATTCTGTATAACATACAGAAGAATGGCTATTCTGTATAAAATACAGAACGGTTGCTATTCTGTATAACATTTGCAGTGGTTGCTATTCTGTATAACATACAGAAGAATGGCTATTCTGTATTAAATACGCAGGGGTTGCTATTTGTATAACATACGCAGGGTTTGCTATTCTGTATAACATACAGAAGGGTTGCTATTCTGTATAACATAGGCAGGGGATGCTATTCTGTATAACATACAGAAGGCTTGCTGTTCTGTATAACATACAGATGGTTTGCTATTCTGTATAACATTTGCAGCACTTGCTATTCTGCATAACATACAGATGGGTGGCTATTCAGTGTAAATTGCGCAGGGGTTGCTATTCTGTATAACATACAGATGGATCGCTATTCTCTATAACGTACAGAAGCATTGCTATGCTGTATAACATACAGAAGAGTTGCTATTCTGTATAACATTTGCAGGGGTTGCTATTTTGTATAACATACGTAGGGGTTGTTATTCTGTATAACATATGCAGTGTTTGCTATTCTGTATAACATTCGCAGGAGTTGCTTTTCTTTATAACATACAGAAGGTTAGCTATTCTGTATAACATTGACATTGGTTGCTATTCTGTATAGCATACAGAAGGTTTGCTATTCTGCATAACATAAAGAAAGGTTGCTATTCTGTGTAATACACAAAAGGGTTACTATTCTGTATAACATACAGAAGGTTTGCTATTCTGTATAACGTTTGCAGGTCTTGCTATTCTGTATAACATACAGAAGGGTTGCTATTCTACAAAACATACAGAAGGGTTGCTATTCTGAATAACATACAGAAAAGTTGCTATTCTGTATAAAATATGCAGGGGTTGCAATTCTGTGTAACATACGCAGGGGTTTCAATTCTGTATAACATACAGAAGGGTTGCTTTTCTGTATAACATACGCAAGGTTTGCTAGTCTTTATAACATTCACAGGAGTTGCTATTCTGTATAACACACGGAAGGGTTGCAAATCTGTATAACATAGACAGGGTTTGTTATTCTTTATAATGTACCGAAGGGTTGCTTTTCTGGATAACATACAGAAGGGTTGCTATTCTGTATAACTTACAGAAGGGTTGCTATTCTGTATAACATACGCAGGGGATGCTATTTGTATAACATACAGAAGAATTGCTATTCTGTATAACATACAGATGGGTGGCTATTCTGTAAAACTTGCGCAGGGGTTGCTATTCTGTATAACATACAGAAGCGTTGCTATTCTGTATGACATACGCAGGGTTTGCTATTCTGTATAACATACAGAAGTGTTGCTATTCTGTATAACATACAGTAGGGTTGCTATTCTGCATAACATACGCAGGGGTTACTATTCTGCATAACATATGCAGCAGTTGATATTCTGTATAACATACGCAGGGTTTGCTATTCTGTATAACATTCGCAGCAGTTGCTATTCTATATAACATACAGAAGGGTTGCTATTCTGTATAACATATGCAGGGGTTGCTATTCTGTACAACATAATCAGGGGTTGCTATTCTGTATAACATACAGATGGGTTGCTATTCTCTATAACATACAGAAGCGTTGCTATTCTGTATAACATACAGATGGGTTGCTATTCTCTATAACATACAGAAGAGTTGCTATTCTGTACATCATATGCAGGGATGGCTGTTCTGTATAACATACGCAGGGGTTGCTATTCTGCATAACATACGCAGGGGTTGCTATTCTGTATAACATACCTAGGGGTTGCTATTCTGTATAACGTACGCAGGGGTTGCTATTCTGTATAACATTCGCAGGAGTTGTTATTCTGTATAACATACAGTAGGGTTGCTAATCTGTATAAAATTCTCAGGAGTTGCTATTCTGTATAACATACACAGTGGTTGCTATTCTGTATAATACATACAGGGTTTGCTATTCTGTATAACATACAGATGGGTTGCTATTCTCTATAACATACAGAAGCGTTGCTATTCTGTATAACATACAGATGGGTTGCTATTCTGTATAACATACGCAGGGGTTGCTATATTGTATAACATATGCAGGGGTTGCTGTTCTGTAAAACACATGCAGGGGTTGCTATTCGGTATAACATACAGAAGATTTGCTATTCTGCATAACATACACAGGGGTTACTATTCTGTATAACATATGCAGGGTTTGCTATTCTGTATAACATTCACAGCAGTTGCTATTCTGTATAACATACAGAAGGGTTGCTATTCTGTATAACATATGCAGGGGATGCTATTCTGTATAACATAAACAGGGGTTGCTATTCTCTATAACATACAGAAGGGTTGCTATTCTGTATAACGTACTCAGGGGTTGCTATTCTCTATAACATACAGAAGAGTTGCTATTCTGTATATCATACGCAGGGATTGCTATTCTGTATAACATACGCAGGGGTTGCTATTCTGTATAACATTCGCAGGAGTTGTTATTCTGTATAACATACAGAAGGGTTGCTAATCTGTATAAAATTCTCAGGAGTTGCTATTCTGTATAACATACACAGGGGTTGCTATTCTGTATAATATATACAGGGTTTGCTATTCTGTATAACATACACAGGGGTTGCTATTCTGTATAACATACAGAGGAGTTGCTATTCTGTATAACATAGAGAACGGTTGCTACTCTGTATAACATACAGAAGGGTTGCTATTCTGTATGACAAACGCAGGGGTTGCTATTCTGTATAACATACAGAAGGTTTGCAATTCTGTATAACATACACACGGGTTGCTATTCTGTACAACATACACAGGAGTTGCTATTGTGTATAACATACAGAACGTTTGCTATTCTGTATAACATACAGAAGCGTTGCTATTCTGTATAACATTTGCAGTGGTTGCTATTCTGTATAACATACAGAAGAATGGCTATTCTGTATAAAATACAGAACGGTTGCTATTCTGTATAACATTTGCAGTGGTTGCTATTCTGTATAACATACAGAAGAATGGCTATTCTGTATTAAATACGCAGGGGTTGCTATTTGTATAACATACGCAGGGTTTGCTATTCTGTATAACATACAGAAGGGTTGCTATTCTGTATAACATAGGCAGGGGATGCTATTCTGTATAACATACAGAAGGCTTGCTGTTCTGTATAACATACAGATGGTTTGCTATTCTGTATAACATTTGCAGCACTTGCTATTCTGCATAACATACAGATGGGTGGCTATTCAGTGTAAATTGCGCAGGGGTTGCTATTCTGTATAACATACAGATGGATCGCTATTCTCTATAACGTACAGAAGCATTGCTATGCTGTATAACATACAGAAGAGTTGCTATTCTGTATAACATTTGCAGGGGTTGCTATTTTGTATAACATACGTAGGGGTTGTTATTCTGTATAACATATGCAGTGTTTGCTATTCTGTATAACATTCGCAGGAGTTGCTTTTCTTTATAACATACAGAAGGTTAGCTATTCTGTATAACATTGACATTGGTTGCTATTCTGTATAGCATACAGAAGGTTTGCTATTCTGCATAACATAAAGAAAGGTTGCTATTCTGTGTAATACACAAAAGGGTTACTATTCTGTATAACATACAGAAGGTTTGCTATTCTGTATAACGTTTGCAGGTCTTGCTATTCTGTATAACATACAGAAGGGTTGCTATTCTACAAAACATACAGAAGGGTTGCTATTCTGAATAACATACAGAAAAGTTGCTATTCTGTATAAAATATGCAGGGGTTGCAATTCTGTGTAACATACGCAGGGGTTTCAATTCTGTATAACATACAGAAGGGTTGCTTTTCTGTATAACATACGCAAGGTTTGCTAGTCTTTATAACATTCACAGGAGTTGCTATTCTGTATAACACACGGAAGGGTTGCAAATCTGTATAACATAGACAGGGTTTGTTATTCTTTATAATGTACCGAAGGGTTGCTTTTCTGGATAACATACAGAAGGGTTGCTATTCTGTATAACTTACAGAAGGGTTGCTATTCTGTATAACATACGCAGGGGATGCTATTTGTATAACATACAGAAGAATTGCTATTCTGTATAACATACAGATGGGTGGCTATTCTGTAAAACTTGCGCAGGGGTTGCTATTCTGTATAACATACAGAAGCGTTGCTATTCTGTATGACATACGCAGGGTTTGCTATTCTGTATAACATACAGAAGTGTTGCTATTCTGTATAACATACAGTAGGGTTGCTATTCTGCATAACATACGCAGGGGTTACTATTCTGCATAACATATGCAGCAGTTGATATTCTGTATAACATACGCAGGGTTTGCTATTCTGTATAACATTCGCAGCAGTTGCTATTCTATATAACATACAGAAGGGTTGCTATTCTGTATAACATATGCAGGGGTTGCTATTCTGTACAACATAATCAGGGGTTGCTATTCTGTATAACATACAGATGGGTTGCTATTCTCTATAACATACAGAAGCGTTGCTATTCTGTATAACATACAGATGGGTTGCTATTCTCTATAACATACAGAAGAGTTGCTATTCTGTACATCATATGCAGGGATGGCTGTTCTGTATAACATACGCAGGGGTTGCTATTCTGCATAACATACGCAGGGGTTGCTATTCTGTATAACATACCTAGGGGTTGCTATTCTGTATAACGTACGCAGGGGTTGCTATTCTGTATAACATTCGCAGGAGTTGTTATTCTGTATAACATACAGTAGGGTTGCTAATCTGTATAAAATTCTCAGGAGTTGCTATTCTGTATAACATACACAGTGGTTGCTATTCTGTATAATACATACAGGGTTTGCTATTCTGTATAACATACAGATGGGTTGCTATTCTCTATAACATACAGAAGCGTTGCTATTCTGTATAACATACAGATGGGTTGCTATTCTGTATAACATACGCAGGGGTTGCTATATTGTATAACATATGCAGGGGTTGCTGTTCTGTAAAACACATGCAGGGGTTGCTATTCGGTATAACATACAGAAGATTTGCTATTCTGCATAACATACACAGGGGTTACTATTCTGTATAACATATGCAGGGTTTGCTATTCTGTATAACATTCACAGCAGTTGCTATTCTGTATAACATACAGAAGGGTTGCTATTCTGTATAACATATGCAGGGGATGCTATTCTGTATAACATAAACAGGGGTTGCTATTCTCTATAACATACAGAAGGGTTGCTATTCTGTATAACGTACTCAGGGGTTGCTATTCTCTATAACATACAGAAGAGTTGCTATTCTGTATATCATACGCAGGGATTGCTATTCTGTATAACATACGCAGGGGTTGCTATTCTGTATAACATTCGCAGGAGTTGTTATTCTGTATAACATACAGAAGGGTTGCTAATCTGTATAAAATTCTCAGGAGTTGCTATTCTGTATAAAATACAGAGGGGTTGCTATTCTGTATAATATGTACAGGGTTTGCTATTCTGTATAACATACACAGGGGTTGCTATTCTGTATAACATACAGAGGTGTTGCTATTCTGTATAACATAGAGAACGGTTGCTACTCTGTATAACATACAGAAGGGTTGCTATTCTGTATGACAAACGCAGGGGTTGCTATTCTGTACAACATACAGAAGGGTTGCTATTCTGTATAACATACAGTAGGGTTGCTATTCTCTATAACATACGCAGGGGATGCTATTCTGTATAACATACAGAAGGTTTGCAATTCTGAATAACATACACAGGAGTTGCTATTCTGTACAACATACACAGGAGTTGCTATTGTGTATAACATACAGAAGGTTTGCTATTCTGTATAACATGTGCGGGGGTTGCTATTCTGTACAACATACAGAAGGGCTGCTATTCTGTATAACATACAGAACGGTTGCTATTCTGTATAACATTTGCAGTGGTTGCTATTCTGTATAACATACAGAAGGATGGCTATTCTGTATAAAATACGCAGGGGTTGATATATTGTATAACATACGCAGAGGTTGCTATTCTGTAAAACACATGCATGGGATGTTATTCGGTATAACACAGAAGAGTTGCTATTCTGCATAACATACGCAGGGGTTACTATTCTGTATAACATATACAGGCGTTGATATCCTGTATAACATACGCAGGGTTTGCTATTCTGTATAACATTCGCAGCAGTTGCTATTCTGTATAACATACAGAAGGGTTGCTATTCTGTATAACATATGCAGGGGTTGCTATTCTCTATTACATACAGAAGCGTTGCTATTCTGTATAACATACAGATGGGTTGCTATTCTCTATAACATACAGAAGAGTTGCTATTCTGTATATCATACGCCGGGATTGCTATTCTGTATAACATACGCAGGGGTTGCTATTCTGCATAACATACGCAGGGGTTGCTATTCTGTATAACATACGTAGGGGTTGCTATTTGTATAACATACGCAGGCGTTGCTATTCTGTATAACATTCGCAGGAGTTGTTATTCTGTATAACATACAGAAGGGTTGCTAATTTGTATAAAATTCTCAGGAGTTGCTATTCTGTATAACATACACAGGGGTTGCTATTCTGTATAATATATGCAGGGTTTGCTATTTTTTATAACATACACAGTGTTTGCTATTCTGTATAACATACAGAAGTGTTGCTATTCTGTATAACATAGAGAACGGTTGCTATTCTGTATAACATACAGAAGGGTTGCTATTCTGTATGACATACGCAGGGGTTGCTATTCTGTATAATATACAGAAGGTTTGCAATTCTGTATAACATACACACGGGTTGCTATTCTGTACAACATACACAGGAGTTGCCATTGTGTATAACATACAGAAGGTTTGCTATTCTGTATAACATTCAGATGCGTTGCTATTCTGTATAACATACAGAAGTGTTGCTATTCTGTATAACATACAGATGGGTTGCTATTCTCTATAACATACAGAAGAGTTGCTATTCTGTATATCATACGCCGGGATTGCTATTCTGTATAACATACGCAGGGGTTGCTATTCTGCATAACATACGCAGGGGTTGCTATTCTGTATAACATACGTAGGGGTTGCTATTTGTATAACATACGCAGGCGTTGCTATTCTGTATAACATTCGCAGGAGTTGTTATTCTGTATAACATACAGAAGGGTTGCTAATCTGTATAAAATTCTCAGGAGTTGCTATTCTGTATAACATACACAGGGGTTGCTATTCTGTATAATATATACAGGGTTTGCTATTTTTTATAACATACACAGTGTTTGCTATTCTGTATAACATACAGAAGTGTTGCTATTCTGTATAACATAGAGAACGGTTGCTATTCTGTATAACATACAGAAGGGTTGCTATTCTGTATGACATACGCAGGGGTTGCTATTCTGTATAATATACAGAAGGTTTGCAATTCTGTATAACATACACACGGGTTGCTATTCTGTACAACATACACAGGAGTTGCCATTGTGTATAACATACAGAAGGTTTGCTATTCTGTATAACATTCAGATGCGTTGCTATTCTGTATAACATACAGAAGTGTTGCTATTCTGTATAACGTGTGCCGGGATTGCTATTCTGTACAACATACAGAACGGTTGCTATTCTGTATAACATTTGCAGTGGTTGCTATTCTGTATAACATACAGAAGGATGGCTATTCTGTATAAAATACGCATTGGTTGCTATTCTGTATAACATACGCAGGGGTTGCAATTCTGTATAACATACGCAGGGGTTGCTATTCTGTATAACATACGCAGGGGTTGCTATTCTGTATAACATTCACAGGAGTTGCTATTCTGTATAACATACGGAAGGTTAGCTATTCTGTATAACATAGACAGGGGTTGCTATTCTGTATAACATATGCTGGGGATGCTATTCTGTATAACATACAGAAGGGTTTCCTGTTCTGTATAACATACAGATGGTTTGCTATTCTGTATAACATTTGCAGCACTTGCTATTCTGCATAACATACAGATGGCTGGCTATTCAGTATAAATTGCGCAAGGGTTGCTATTCTGTATAACATACAGATGGATCGCTATTCTCTATAACGTACAGAAGCGTTGCTATTCTGTATAACATACAGAAGAGTTGCTATTCTGTGTAACATTTGCAGGGGTTGCTATTCTGTATAACATTCGTAGGGGTTGCTATTCTGTATAACAGACGCAGGGGTTGCTATTCTCTATAACATTTGCAGGAGTTGCTATTCTTTATAACATACAGAAGGATTGCTAATCTGTATAAAATTCGCGGGGGTAGCTATTCTGTATAACCTACGCAGGGGTTGCTATTCTGTATAACATATGCAGGGGTTGCTATTCTGTATAACATTCGCAGGAGTTGCGTTTCTTTATAACATACAGAAGGTTAGCTATTCTGTATAACATAGACATTGGTTGCTATTCTGTATAGCATACAGAAGGTTTGCTATTCTGCATAACATACAGAAAGGTTGCTATTCTGTGTAATACACAAAAGGGTTACTATTCTGTATAACATACAGAAGGTTTGCTATTCTGTATAACGTTTGCAGGGCTTGATATTCTGTATAACATACAGAAGGGTTGCTATTCTACAAAACATACAGAAGGGTTGCTATTACGAATAACATATGCAGGGGTTGCTATTCTGTATAAAATATGCAGGGGTTGCTATTCTGTGTAACATATGCATGGGTTGCTATTCTGTATAACATACGCAGGGGTTTCAATTCTGTATAACATACACAGGGGTTGCTTTTCTGTATAACATACGCAAGGTTTGCTAGTCTTTATAACATTCACAGGAGTTGCTATTCTGTATAACATATGGAAGGGTTGCTAATCTGTATAACATAGTCAGTGTTTGTTATTCTGTATAACGTACAGAAGGGTTGCTTTTCTGTATAACTTACAGAAGGGTTGCTATTCTGTATAACATACGCAGGGGATGCTATTCTGTATAACTTACAGAATAATTGCTATTCTGTATAACATACAGATGGGTGGCTATTCTGTATAACTTGCGCAGGGGTTGCTATTCTGTATAACATACAGAAGGGTTGCTATTCTGTATAACATACAGAAGAGTTGCTATTCTGTATAAAATATGAAGGGGTTGCTATTGTGTGTAACATATGCTGGGGATGCAATTCTGTATAACATGTGCAGCTTTTGCTATTCTGTATAACATTCGCAGGGTTTGCTATTCTGTATAACGTACAGAAGGGTTGCTATTCTGTATAACATACAGAAGGGTTGCTATTCTGTATAACATACAGAAGTGCTGCTATTCTGCCTAACAGTTGCAGGGGTTGCTATTCTGTATAACATACAGAAGAGTTGCTATTCTGTATAACATACTGAAGCGTTGCTATTCTGTATAATATATGCAGGGGTTGCTATTCTGTATAACATACGCAGTGGTTGCTATTCTGTATAACATACGCAGGGTTTGCTATTCTGTATAATATTTGCAGTAGTTGCTATTCTGTATAACATACAGAAGGCTTGCTATTCTGGATAACATACGCAGGGGTTGCAATTCTGTAAAACATATGCAGGGATTGCTATTCTGTATAACAGACGCAGGGGTTGCTATTCTGTATAACATACGTAGGGGTTGCTATTCTGTATAACATACGTAGGGGTTGCTATTCTGTATAACATACGTAGGGGTTGCTGTTCTGTATAACATTCGCAGGAGTTGCTATTCTGTTTAACATACTCAGGGGTTGCTATTCTGTATAACATACGCAGAGGTTGCTATTTTGTATAACGTACACAGTGGTTGCTATTCTTTATAACATACAGAAGGGTTGCCCTTCTGCATAACATACACAGGGCTTGCTATTTCTGTATAACATACACAGGGTTTGCTATTCTTTAAAACATACAGAAGGGTTGCTATTCTGAATAACATACTCATGTGTTGCTGTTCTGTATAACATACAGAAGTGTTGCTATTCTGTAGAACATACAGCAGAGTTGCTATTCTGTATAACATAGGCAGGGGTTGCTATTCTGTATAACATACAGGCGGGTTGCTATTCTGTGTAACATACACAGGGGTTGGTATTCTGTATAACCTACAGAAGGGTTGCTATTCTGTATAACATACAGAAGGGTTGCTATTCTGTATAACATATGCAGGGGTTGCTATTCCGTATAACATACAGAAGGATTGCTATTCTGTATAACATACAGAAGGGTTGCTATTCTGTATAACATACAGAAGGGTTGCTATTCTGTATAACATACAGAAGGATTGCTATTCTGTATAACATACAGAAGGTTTGCTATTCTGTATAACATACAGAAGGATTGCTATTCTGTATAACATACGCTTGGGTTGCTATTCTGTATAACATACGCAGGGGTTGCAATTCTGTAAAACATATGCAGGGATTGCTATTCTGTATAACATACAGAAGGTTTGCTATTCTGTATAACATATAGAAGGGTTGCTATTCTCTATAACATACGCAGGGGTTGCTATTCTGTATAACATACAGAAGAGTTGGTATTCCGCATAACATACTCAGGATTTGCTATTCTGTATAACATACAGAACGGTTGCTATTCTGTATAACATACAGAAGGGTTGCTATTCTGTATAACATACAGAAGGGTTACTATTCTGTATAACATATGCAGGCGTTGATATCCTGTATAACATACGCATGGGTTGCTATTCTTTTTAACATACCCAGGATTTGCTATTCTGTATAACGTACCCAGGGGTTGCTAAACTCTATAACATACAGAAGGGTTGCTATTCTGTATAACATACGCAGTAGTTGCTATTCTGTATAACCAACAGAAGGGTTACTATTTTGTATAACATATAGGAGGGGTGCTATTCTGTATAACATTTGCAGGGGTTGCTATTCTGTATAATATACGCAGGGGTTGCTATTCTGTATACCGTCTAGAAGGTTTGCTATTCTTTATAACATACAGAAGGGTTCCTATTCTGTATAACATTTGTAGGGTTTGCTATTCTGTATAACATACAGAGGGGTTGCTATTCTGTATAACATGCGCAGGCGTTACTATTCTGTATAACATTCAGAAGGGTTGCTATTCTGTATAACATACAAAAAGGTTGCTATTCTGTATAACTTACAGAAGAGTTGCTATTCTGTATAACATGCAGAAGGTTTGCTATTCTGTACAACATCCGCAGGGGTTGCTATTATGTTTCACATACAGAAGGGTAGCTATTCTGTATAACATACAGATGTGCTGCTATTCTGCCTGACATTTGCAGGCATTGCTATTCTGTATAACATACAGAAGGGTTATTATTCTCTATAACATACAGAAGGTTTGCTATTCTGTATAACATACAGAAGAGTTGCTATTCTGTATAACACACTGAAGGGTTGCTATTCTGTATAATATACGCAGGGGTTGCTATTCTGTATAACATATGCAGTGGTTGCTATTCTGTATAACATACGCAGGGTTTGCTATTCTGTATAATATCCGTAGTAGTTGCTATTCTGTATAACATACTGAAGGCTTGCTATTCTGTATAACATACGCACGGGTTGCAATTCTGTAAAACATATGCGGGGATTGCTATTCTGTATAACAGACACAGGCATTGCTATTCTGTATAACATACGTAGGGGTAGCTATTCTGTATAACATACGTAGGGGTTGCTGTTCTGTATTACGTTCGCAGGAGTTGCTATTCTGTTTTACATACTCAGGGGTTGCTATTCTGTATAACATACGCAGGCGTTGCTGTTCTGTGTAACATACAGAAGTGTTGCTATTCTGTTTCACGTATGCAGTGATTGCCATTCTGTATAACATACAGAAGGGTTACTATTCTGTAGAACATACAGAAGGGTTGCTATTCTGTATAAATAGGCAGGGGTTGCTATTCTGTATAACATACAGGCGGGTTGCTATTCTGTATAACATACACAAGGGTTGCAGTTCTGTGTAACATACACAGGGGTTGCTATTCTGTTTAACCTACAGAAGAGTTGCATATCTGTATGACATACAGAATGGTTGCTATTCTGTATAACATTTGCAGGGGTTACTAATCTGTATAACATAGAGAAGGGTTGCTATTCTGTATAACATACGCAGGGGTTGCTATTTTGTATAACATACAGAAGGGTTGCTATTCTGTATAACATATGCAGAGGTTGCTATTCTGTATAACGTACGCAGTGGTTGCTATTCTTTATAACATACAGAAGTGTTGCTATTCTGTACAGCGTACACTGGGGTTGCTATTCTGTATAACATACAGAAGTGTTGCTTTTCTGTATAGCGTACACAGGGGTTGCTATTCTGTATAACATACACAGGGCTTGCTATTTCTGTATAACATACACAGGGGTTGCTATTTCTGTATAACATACACAGGGGTTGCTATTCTTTATAACATACAGAAGGGTTGCTATTCTGTATAACATACGCAGGCGTTGCTGTTCTGTGTAACATACAGAAGCGTTGCTATTCTGTTTCACGTATGCAGTGGTTGCCATTCTGTATAACATACAGAAGGGTTACTATTCTGTAGAACATACAGAAGGGTTGCTATTCTGTATAAATAGGCAGGGGTTGCTATTCTGTATAACATACAGGCGGGTTGCTATTCTGTATAACATACACAAGGGTTGCAATTCTGTGTAACATACACAGGGGTTGCTATTCTGTTTAACCTACAGAAGAGTTGCTTATCTGTATGACATACAGAATGGTTGCTATTCTGTATAACATTTGCAGGGGTTACTAATCTGTATAACATACAGAAGGGTTGCTATTCTGTATAACATACGCAGGGGTTGCTATTCCATATAACATACAGAAGTGTTGCTATTCTGTATAACATACAGAAGGTTTGCTATTCTGTATAACATACAGAAGGATTGCTATTCTGTATAACATATGCTTGGGTTGCTATTCTGTATAACATACGCAGGGGTTGCTCTATTCTGTATAACATACAGAAGAGTTGCTATTCTGCATAACATACGCAGGGGATGCTATTCTGTATAACATACAGAAGGGTTGATATTCTATTTAACATACAGAAGGGTTCCTATTCTGTATATCATTTGCAGGGTTTGCTATTCTGTATAACATACAGAAGGGTGGCTATTCTGTATAACATGCGCAGGGGTTACTATTCTGTATAACATACGCAGGGGTTGCAATTCTGTAAAACATATGCAGGGATTGCTATTCTGTATAACATACACAGGGGTTGCTATTCTGTATAACATACACAGGGGTTGCTATTCTGTATAACATACAGAAGTGTTGCTATTCTGTATAACATTTGCAGGGGTTGCTAGTCTGTGTAACATACAGAATGGTTGCTATTCTGTTTAACATACAGAAGGATTGCTATTCTGTATAACATACGCTGGGGTTGCTATTCTGTATAACATACGCAGGGGTTGCTATTCTGTATAACATACGCAGGGGTTGCTATTCTGTATAACCTACAGAAAAGTTGCTATTCTGCATAACATACGCAGGGGATGCTATTCTGTGTAGCATTTGCAACGGTTGCTATTCTATATAACATACAGAAGGTTTGCTATTCTGTATAACATTCGCAGGGGTTGTTATTCTGTATAACATACGCAGGTGTTGCTATTTTGTATAACATACAGAAGGGTTGCTATTCTGTGTAACACACGCAGGGGTTGCTATTCTTTATATCATACAGAACGGTTGCTATTCTTTATAACTGACAGAAGGGTTGCTATTCTGTATAACATATAGAAGGGTTGCTATTCTGTATAACACACACAGTGGTTGCTCTTCTGTTTAACATTGGCAGGGGTTGCTATTCTGTATAACATACAGAAAGGTTGCTATTCTGTTATAACATTCGCTGGGATTGCTATTCTGTATATCATCCAGAAGGTTTGCTATTCTATATAACATACAGAATGGTTGCTATTCTGTATAACATACGCTGGGGTTGCTATTCTGTATAACATACGCAGGGGTTGTTATTCTGTATAACATACAGATGGGTTGCTATTTTGTTTAACATACGCAGGGATCGCTGTTCTGTTTAACATACGCAGGGATTGCTATTCTGTATTACATATGCAGGTGTTGCTATTCTGTATAACATACAGAAGGGTTGCTATTCTGTATAACATATGCTGGGGTTGCTATTCTGTATAACATACGCAGGGGTTGTTATTCTGTATAACATACAGAAGGGTTGCTATTTTGTTTAACATACGCAGGGATCGCTATTCTGTTTAACATTCGCAGGGGTTGCTATTCTGTATAACATTCAGAAGGGTTGCTATTTTGTTTAACGTACGCAGGGATCGCTATTCTGTTTAACATACGCAGGGATTGCTATTCTGTATTACATATGCAGGTGTTGCTATTCTGTATAACATACAGAAGGGTTGCTATTCTGTATAACATACGCTGGGGTTGCTATTCTGTATAACATACGCAGGACTTGCTATTCTGTATGAATTATAGGGAAAACAGCTGTTGCCACTCCTTATCTCTCTCCTCATGGAAAATGTGCTTGTTTGTAAACAGTGAGTGAGAGTAACGATTGGTATGAATGTGATACTGCGCACAGTTGATTCTCATGCTGATTATTTGCTTTACCTGCCTACACTCTAAGGGATGACCAGAATCTCCATGGCTGGTGAAGATTTGAATCTCTAGGGACTTCACAGAACACGTTACAAATGTATGTCAAACAAAAATTGAAGTTATTTGGTGCTGTATGGACCTAGGTCGGAATGTAAGTGATAGTTTTACATGTAAACTCCCTTCTTTTCCAGTTCTAGGGTTGCTAATCCTCTAGGATTGCCCTGGAGTCTCCAGGATTTCATATTATTCATTCTTGCGATGTGGGCCTCACTGGCTAGGCCAGAATTTATTACCCATAACTAAGTTCCCTTGAGCTGCCTTCTTGAACCGCTGCAGTTCCTGTGGTGTAGGTACACCCAAAGTGCTGTTGGGGAGGGAGTTCCAGGATTTTGACCCAGCGACAGTGAAGGAACGGTGATATATTTCCAAGTCAGGATGGTGAGTGACTTGGAGGGGAACTTGCAGGTGGTGGTGTTCACAAGTACTTGCTGCCCTTGTCCTTCTAGATGGTAGTGGTCGCAGGTTTCTAAGGTTCTGTCAAAGGAGTGTTATGGACAGGGCGTGTTATGAACTTCTTTACCCTCTCCCCATCTATCTGTAATCAGAGGTGTTTGGTTTTTTTTTAAAGCGGGCTGTGGCGTTTTTCCCCAAACCCTCAGTCTCTGTGATCCAACTTAGTAATAACTCACAGCAAACTCATGTTATGACTAACCCAGAAGGCTAGTTTAGTTACATTCAAACCTGGTGGTGGGGTGGTGGGGGTGGGGAGGGGGTGGGTGGGGGTGGGGGGGGGTGGTGGTGGTGGTGGGGTGGGGGGTGGGGGTCGTGCAGCAGGAGAATTCACAACCTTGCACACGCACATATACATATACAGAAAGGGAAGATAGAAGTGAGTAAGATTTACAACTGCGGGCAACAGTAAAAGAATCACAGAAATGAATTTTAGTTCATGTGATTTCCAGAGTCCAAGAAGTCAAAGCCCAGAGGGTGTTTCCTCGGTGGGAGAGTTCAGTCCAGAAGAGTTCCTGGTTGGAGACAACAACATATAATCCTCGAAATGATCCTGCAGCACGATGGGCTTTCTGTGCTTAGACTGCTTGCCGGGCGATGGTCAGAGACTTTTAAAATCCAACTGGCTTTGAGGGATTGAGCGATGGTGACTGGCTGCTTGCTCAGCCGGGAGCTGCGGGGGGCTCTTTCCAGTTGATGTTAAAGATGCACCCACAGTGCTGTTAGGGAGGGAGTTCCAGGATTTTGACCCAGCGACAGTGGAGGAACGGCAATATAATTCCAAGTCAGGATGGTGAGTAGCTCGGAGGGGAACTTCCAGTTGGTGGTGTTCCCATGTATCTGCTGCCCTTGTCCTTCTTGGTGGTAGAGGTCGTGGGTTTGGAAGGTGCTGTCTAAGGAGCTTTACTGAGTTGCTGCAGTGCATCTTGTAGATGGTACCCACTGTCCATTGGTGGTGGAGAGAGTGAATTCTTATGTTGGTGGATGGGTTGCCAATCAAGCGGGCTGCTTTGTCCTGGACGGTGTCGAGCTTCTTGAGTGTTGTTGGAGCTGTACTCATCCAGATAAGTCGGGGGTATTACATCACACACCTGACTTGTGCCTTGTCGATGGTGGACAGGCTTTGAGGAGTCAGAAGGTGAATTACTCACTCCAAGATTCTCAGCCTCTGACCTGCTCTTGTAGCCACAGTATTTAAGTGGCTGGTCCGGTTCAATTTCTGGTCAATGGTAACTCCAGTAATGTTGATGGATAGAGGGAAACTATCTTCTCTGGCAGGGAAATCTAGGACTGGTGGCACAATCTAAAAATGAGATTGAGTCCCTCCAGTAGAGAAATCAGGGAGTAAACCATCACACAAAGGATAGTGAAAATCCACGATGCTCTAGGTAAGGATATCCGTCAATATAATTTCATAGAAAGTGGGACTGAGGGATACCAGTCATTGTACAGATATCTATCTGAGAGAGGGACTGAGACACTAGTCAGTGTTCAAGGATCTCCCTGAGAGAGGGGCTGAGTGACACCAGTCAGTGTACAGATATCTCCCTGAGAGAGGGACAGAGTGATACCAGTCAGTGTATAGAGTTCTTTTCAGAGAGAGGGACTGAGAGACATCGGTCGGTGTACAGAGTTCTCTTTAAGAGAGGGACTACACCATCTCCCTTCCTTCACAACACCCCTGACATAAATCTAATTCTGCCTTAGGATCTCAAAACAACACATGCTGACACACACAACACATACTGACACACACAATGCACACTGACACACACAACACACACTGACACACATAACACACACATAACACATACCGACACACACAACACATACCAATGCACACAAAACATACTGACACACACAACACATCCTGACATATACAACACACACCGATACACATAATCACACACATAACACATACCGACACACATAACACATACCAATGCACACAACACATACTGACACACACAACACATCCTGACACACACAACACACACTGACACACATACACATACCGACACACACAACACATACCAATGCACACAACACATACTGACACACACAACACATCCTGACATACACAACACACACCGACACACATAACACACACATAACACATACCGACATACACAACACATACCAATGCACACAACACATACTGACACACACAATACATCCTGACATACACAACACACACCGACACACATAACACATACTGACACACATAACACATACCAATGCACACAACACATACCGACACACACAAAACATACTGACACACACAACACACACACAACACACACCAACACACATAACACAACATATCCTGACACACATAACACATACCCACATGCATAACGCACAACGGCACAGACAACACATACCGATACTTGATACTCGCACCACATACCAACACACACAACACATACTAAGGTACACAATACATATTGATACACAACACAACACACAATGACACACACACCACAACATATATCGACACACATGACACAAGGCATACCGACACACATAACACAAGACATACTGAAAAGCATAACACAGACTGACACACACAACACAACAAATACTGACACATGTAACACATATCAACACACACATGGCATACTGATGCGCATAACACAAACTGACAAGATAACACTTACTAACACACATAGGGCACATCGACACACACAACGTATGTTGATACATACAACACAACTGATACACACAACACATACTGACATACACACATACTGACACATGTAAAACAACACAGACTGACACACACAGCGCAATACATACTGACACACGTAACACAACACACACTGACACATATCACATATCGACGCACACAACACACATCAACACACAGAAAGCATGTTGACATATTCAACACCACTGACACACACAACACATACTGACATACACACATACTGACACATGTAAAACAACACAGACTGACACACACAGCGCAATACATACTGACACACGTAACACAACACACACTGACACATATCACTTATCGACGCACACAACACACATCAACACACATAAAGCATGTTGACATATTCAACACCACTGACACACACAACACATACTGACATACACAACACATATTGACACATAAGCATTGGCTAGCAGGCAGAAAACAGAGAGTAGGAATAAACGGATCATTCTCACGTTGGCAGGCTGTGACTAGTGGGGTACCACAAAGATCAGTACTTGGGCCCCAGCTGGTCACAGTACATATCAATGATTTGGATGTGGGGACAAATGTGATATTTCTGAGTTTGCGAATAATACAAAGATGAGGAGAAATTTCTTTACTCAGAGGGTTGTGAATCTTTGGAATTCTCTACCCAGAGGCTCGCGGAAGCTTAGTCGTTGAGTTGTTTAAGGTAGAGATTGATAGATTTCTGATTAACAATAACGTAAAGGGTTATGAGGATTTTATTTTTATTCATTCATGAGATGTGGGTGTCGCTGGTTGGGCCAGCATTTATTGCCCATCCCCAATTGCCCTTGAGAAGGTGCTGGTGAGCTGCTTCTTCAATCGCTGCAGTCCATGTGGTGTAGGTACACCCACAGTGCTGTTAGGAAGGAAGTTCCAGCATTTTGACCCAGCGACAATGAAGGAACAGCAATATATTTCCAAGTCAGGATGGCTTGGAGGGGAACTTCCAGGTGGTGGTGTTCCCATCTATCTGCTGCCCTTGTCCTTCTAGATGGTAGTGGTCGTGGGTTTGGAAGGTGCTGTCTAAGGAGCCTTGGTGAATTCCTGCAATGCATCTTGTAGATAGTACACACTGCTGCTACTGTGGGTCGGTGGTGGAGGGAGTGAACGTTTGTGGATATGGTGCCAATCAAGCGGGCTGCTTTGTCCTGGATGGTGTCAAGCTTCTTGAGTGTTGTGGGAGCTGCATTCATCCAGGCAAGTGCGGAGTATTCCACCACACTCCTGACTTGTACCTTGTTGATGGTGGATAGGCCTTGGGGAGTCAGGAGGTGAGTTACTTATTGCACGATTCCTAGCCTCTGACCTGCTCTTGTAGCCACAGTATTTATATGGCTAGTCCAGTTCAGTTTCTGGTCAATGGTAACCCCCAGGATGTTGAAAGTGGGGAATTCAGTGATGGTAATGCCATTGAATGTCAAGGGGCAATGGTTGGATTCTCTCTTGTTGGAGATGGTCATTGCCTGGCACTTGTGTGGTGCAAATGTTACTTGCCACTTGTCAGCCCAAACCTGAATATTGTACAGGTCTTGCTGCATTTGGACATGGACTGCTTCAGTATCTGAGGAGTCATGAATGGTGCTGAACATTGTGCAATCATGAGCGAACTTCCCCACTTCTGACCTTATGATGGAAGGAACGTCATTGATGAAGCAGCTGAAGATGGTTGGGCCGAGGACACTACCCTGAGGAACTCCTGCAGTGATGTCCTGGAGCTGAGATGACTGACCTGCAACAACCACAACCATGTTCCTTTGTGCTAGGTATGACTCCAACCAGTGGAGAGTTTTCCCCCTGATTCCCATTGACTCTAGTTTTGCTAGGGCTCCTTGATGCCACACTCAGTCAAATGCAGCTTTGATGTCAAGGGCAGTCGCTCTCACCTCACCTTGGGAGTTCAGCTCTTTTGTCCATGTTTGAACCAAGGCTGTAATGAGGTCAGGAGCTGAGGGGCCCTGGCGGAACCCAAACTGGGCATCAGTGAGCAGGTTATTACTAAGCAAGTGCTGCTTGATAGCACTGTTGATGACCCCTTCCATTACTTTACTGATGGTGTGGGTAAATGGTGGTGATGTGTTCAATCAGCTATGATCATATTGAATGGCGGAGCAGGCTCAATGGGCTGAATTGCCTTCTCCTGTTCCCATGTTCTTAACATATACTGACACACACAACACATACTGTGTCAACACACATATGTCAATACACATAACATGCTTAACAGAACACACACTGACATACACAACACAACACATACCATCACGCACAACACATACCAACACATACTGACACACACAGCATGACACATACATGTAAAAAACCACTAAAACACACAAATGACAAACACACACCAGCACACACATAGCCAGGCAACAATACAAATAGACATGTACATAACATAAACATGCATGTGTGCACATACATATATGTATATGTATAGCAGCTATATAACTACCATGGCAGATCAGAGGCTAGGAATTCTGCAATGAGTAACCCAGCTCCTGACTCCCCAAAGCCTGAAGGCAAGTCCAACCCCCACAGCACCAAGATCCACCCCACCCTGAGGTTGAACCCCTTGCTGTTGGCACCAACCTGGCCATCACAGAAGCGGCCCTTTAGCCCATCAAGTCTGCACTGGCACATGAGAAACACCTGACCTACCAAATCCCATTTACCCCCGAAGATGTCCAAGTTGCAGTGGTGACATATACCTTTACACATGTGTTGTCATCTGGAACTATGGATAGTGATGGCTGAGGTTCCAGTTTCCTTTACATGACTGACCAGGAGTCCCTCCCACTCTTACCACCTGCTATTAGCAGGATTTACAGGTTGATACTTAACTTGGCCACATTATGAACACACCTTCTTTGACCATCAAGTCCTGGAGTGGGACTTGAACCCAGAGCTCCCAGGTAGAGTACTATCCCCTGCACCACAAGACCTCCAACCACAGAGTGATAAAATGTTATATAACTTCCCTTGGTGTTTTTAGACTGTATCTCTGTTTATACAGCCATAAAGGAAGCTGCATGCTTTTCTTTTCAAACAACCTTCTCAAAGCGTCCTGCCACCTTCAAAGATTTTTGCTATGAAAACACTTCAGGGGCGGGGGGGGGGGGTGGGGGGGGTGGGGAGGTGGTGGGGGGGGGGGGGGGGGGGGGGGGGGGGGGCGGAGGGGGGGTGGGGGGGGGTGGGTGGGGAAATAAAAGGCAAATGAAAGAAATACACCCATCGTGACTGCTGGCTCCTGGGGTCAAGCACGCAAAGATCCCTCTGATACGCTTTTAATTACTTCTCCAGAATATTGGGTTTTTACAAAAAATTAATCACTGTATTTATAAATCTGCCGTAACGGTTAGTGAAACACGCTTTATCGCAGTGTCGATATCGGGTTGCGGCCCAGACAGGAGGGTCAGAGATACTCAAAGTTAAATCTTATTTGTTTTGAGCCTCACATTGCAGCTGTGGTTACAATATCTGAGGAGCTAAAGCCTTGGTGTATTAACCCTTGGCACCGAGGCAAAGGCTCACACAGCCCTCAGTTGTTGCCGGCAGCGCTCACATCCTAAGAATAAGCAAATATTTTTTTTTTAAAAAAGCACTGGTAAGACAAGAGAAGCTGAACGGGCTTAAATCAGGAAAGGCGGCGGCTAACGCGGAGAGTTGCATTGCGATGAGAAATCGGAACGAGGGTGTGGCGCTTTGAGGCTGTTCCACCTTTCAGTAAGATCGTGGCCGATCTCTACTTTCCCCTGCTGAGCCCATATTCCGCCAGTGAGCTGGGCTGTGCGATGCCCCACGCAGTCAAACTGCCCGGCTTGCTAAGTACCCACACGAAAACAGATTGAGGTTTACAAGATTAAATTGTGGGGGGTGTTTTGCGTAAACGTGACCCGAGTTCCCTTGAGCCTAGAAGATTGAGGGGACGATCTGACAGAGGTGTTTAAGATGATTAAAGGATTTGATAAGGTCGGCAGAGAGAAACTATTTCTTCTGGTTGGAAAATTCGGAACAAGGGGCCAGAACTCTTCAAATTAGAGCCAGGCTACATTGGAGTGAAATCAGGAAACACCTTTTTCACACAAAGGTTAGTGGGAATCTGGAACTCTGTCCACAAAAGGCATGCTGGGAAACACTCGGGGTCAGGCTAAGGTCGATAGAATTTTGCTGGGGAAACGGAATTGATGTGCAAATCAGCTGTGATCTAGTTGAATGGTGGAGCAGGCCTGAGGGGCTGAATGGCCTCCTCCCAATACTGTGGTAAGAACATGAGAAATAGGAATAGGGGTAGACCATCCACACCCTCGAGTCCGTTACACCATTCAATAAGATGGTGGCTGATCTTCAACCTCAACTCTACTTTCCTGCTTCTTTTGATTTACTTAGTGTTCAAAAATCTATTGTCCTCAGCCTTGAGCGCACTAAACAATGGAGCAACCACAGACCTCTGGGTAGACCATTCTAAAAATTCACAACCCTCTGAGTAATGAAACTCCTCCTCATCTCAGTCCTAACTGACTGAGCCCTTGTCCTGAGACAATGACCCCATGTTCTAGACCGTCCAGCCTGGGAAAACAGACTCTCAGCATCAACCCTAGCAAAATCTCTACAAATTTTACATGTTTCAATGAGATTCTTTTAAACCACAGAATATAAACCTATTCTGCTCAATCTTTCCTCATCAAACATCCCTCTAATCCCAGGAATTAATCAGCATATTAGGTACAGCAATGGCAGAGGACAGTACTATTGACCTCAGCCTTAATATACTCATTGATTGAGCACTCACAGCTCTCTGGATAGAGAATTCCAAAGATTCACAAACCTCTCAGTGAAGAAAAGTTTCCAAATTTCAGTCATAAATGGCCAATCCATTATTCTGAGATTGTGACTCCCTAGTTCTAGACTCCACAGCCAGGGTAAACAGCCTCCCAGCACAGTCCTCTTGAAGCCTCAAAGACACATGGGAACACCACCACCTGATTTCCCCTCCAAGTCACTCACCATCCTGACTTGGAAATATATCGCCGTTCCTTCACTGTCGCTAGGTCAAAATCCTGGAACTCTCTCCCTAACAGCACTGAAGGTGTACCTACACCACATGGACTGCAGCAGTTCAAGAAGGCGGCTCACCACCACCTTCTCAAGGGCAATTAGGGATGGGCAATAAATGCTGGCCAGTGACTCGGACATTTTGAGGATGAATAAAAAGTAAAGCTAAAAGTGCCACATAAATTGAGTTTGTTAGGATTCACCTCCAGTTTTCATCCAAGATGTTAACCAGTCTTTCCCATTTTCAGACCCTTCCTGAGCTGATGTGAGTGTTTGCAACCTTGTCTGCTTACTACAGATTATATAATATTCCCAGCATTTTATTTTCATTTCTCAGTTTAGCTGTGGGAGAGCAGGACCCATTGATACAAAACTGCCCAACATGGGCACCAACAGCTGTTCAATTGGCAATCTGACATTTCCATTTTCGTTTATGGCAAGTGCGGGTCGCTGGCAACTCCAGCATTTGCCCATCCCTAACTGCCCTTGAGAAGGTGGTGGGGCTTGGACAGGCCTTGGAATGGACAATAAACGAAGTTACAATCCTCCATTGCGGACAATTCTCTGAGGTTGGGGCAGATACCGAGAGAGCTTTACCTAGTATCCAACCCTAAATTGGAAGTGTTTGATGGTACATTGGAGAGTGAGATTTACTCTGTATCTAACCCTGTGCTGTACCTGTCCTGGGAGTGTTTGATGGGGACACGGTAGAAAGGGATTTACTCTGTATCTAACCCCGTGTTGTACCTGTCCTGGGAGTGTTGGATGGGGACACTGTAGAAAGGGATTTACTCTGTATCCAACCCCATGCTGTACCTGTCCTGGGAGTGTTTGATGAGGACAGTGTAGAGGGAACTTTACTCTGTATCTAACCCCGTGCTATACCTGCTCTGGGAGTGTGTGATGGGGACAGTGTAGAGGGAGCTTTACTCAGTATCTAACCCCGCGCTGTACCTGTCCTGGGAGTGATTGTTGGGGACAGTGTAGAGGGAGCTTTACTCTGTATCTAACCCCGTGCTGTACCTGCTCTGGGAGTGTGTGATGGGGAGTGTAGAGGGAGCTTTACTCTGCATCTAACCCTGTGCTGTATCTGTTCTGGGAGTGTTTGAAGGGGACAGTGTAAAGGGAGATTTACTCTGTATCTAACCCCGTGCTGCACCTGTCCTGGGAGTGTTTGATGGGGACAATGTAGAGGGAGCTTTACTCTGTATCTACCCATGCTGTATCTGCCCTGGGAGTGTTTGATGGGGACAGTATAGAAGGTGATTTACTCAGTATCTAACCCCATGCTGTACCTGTCCTGGGGGTGTTTGATGGGGACAGTGCAGAGGGAGATTTACTCTGTATCAAACCCCGTGCTGTACCTGTCCTGGGAGTGATTGATGGGGACAGTGTAGAGGGAGATTTACTCTATATCTAACCCCGTGCTGTACCTGTCCTGGAGTGTTTGATGGAACAGTGTAGAGGGAGCTTTACTCTGTATCTAACCCCGTGCTGTACCTATCCTGGAAGTGTTTGATGGGGACAGTGCAGAGGGAGCTTTACTTTGTATCTACCCCTGTGCTGTACCTGTCCTGGGAGTGTTTGATGGGGACAGTGTAGAGGGAGCTTTACTCTGTATCTAACACTGTGCTGTACCTGTCCTGGGAGTGTTTGATGGGACAGTGTAGAGGGAGCTTTAATCTGTATATAACCCTGTGCTGTACCTGTCCTGGGAGTGTTTGATGGGACAGTGTAGAGGGAGCTTTACTCTGTATCTAACCCTGTGCTGTACCTGTCCTGGGAGTGTTTGATGGGACAGTGTAGTGGGAGCTTTACTCTGTATCTGACCCTGTGCTGTACCTGTCCTGGGAGTGCTTGATGGGGACAGTGTAGAAGGAGCTTTACTCTGTATCTAACCCCGTGCTGTACCTGCCCTGGGAGTGTTTGATGGGACAGTGTAGAGGGAGCTTTACTCTGTATCTAACCCTGTGCTGTATTTCTCCTGGGAGTGTTTGATGGGGACAGTTTAGAGGGATCTTTACTCTGTATCTAACCCTGTGCTGTACCTGTCCTGGGAGTGTTTGATGGGACAGTGTAGAGGGAGCTTTACTCTGTATCTAACCCTGTGCTGTACCTGTCCTGGGAGTGTTTGATGGGACAGAGTTGTGGGAGTTTTACTCTCTATCTAACCCTGTGCTGTACCTGTCCTGGGAGTGTTTGATGGGGACAGTGTAGAGGGAGCTTTACTCTGTATCTTATCTCGTGCTGTACCTGTCCTGGGAGTGTTTGATGGGGACAGTGCAGAGGGAGCTTTACTCTCTATCTAACCCTGTGCTGTACCTGTCCTGGGAGTGTTTGATAGGGACAGTGTAGAGGGAGCTTTACTCTGTATATAACCCCGTGCTGTACCTGTCCTGGGAGTGTTTGATGGGGACAGTGCAGAGGGAGCTTTACTCTCTATCTAACCCTGTGCTGTACCTGTCCTGGGAGTGTTTGATGGGGACAGTGTAGAGGGAGCTTTACTCTCTATCTAACCCCATGCTGTACCTGTGCTGGGAGTGTTTGATGGGGACAGTGTAGAGGGAGCTTTACTCTGTATATAACCCCGTGCTGTACCTGTCCTGGGAGTGTTTGATGGGGACAGTGTAGAGGGAGCTTTACTCTGTATATAACCCTGTGCTGTACCTGTCCTGGGAGTGTTTGATGGGACAGTGTAGAGGGAGCTTTACTCTGTATCTAACCCCGTGCTGTACCTGTCCTGGGAGTGTTTGATGGGGACAGTGTAGAGGGAGCTTTACTCTGTATATAACCCCGTGCTGTACCTGTCCTGGGAGTGTTTGATGGGACAGTGTAGAGGGAGCTTTACTCTGTATCTAACCCTGTGCTGTACCTGTCCTGGGAGTGTTTGATGGGACAGTGTAGAGGGAGCTTTACTCTGTATCTAACCCCGTGCTGTACCTGTCCTGGGAGTGTTTGATGGGGACAGTGTAGAGGGAGCTTTACTCTGTATCTAACCCCGTGCTGTACCCGCCCTGGGAGTGTTTGATGGGGACAGTGTAGAGGGAGATTTACTCTGTATCTAACCCTGTGCTGTACCTGTCCTGGGAGTGTTTGATGGGGACAGTGTAAAGGGAGCTTTACTCTGTATATAACCCCGTGCTGTACCTGTCCTGGGAGTGTTTGCTGGGACAATGGATGATCAAATGAGAAATGGCTCAACTCCTGAGCACTGATATCCATCAACTTGAGCCCAAGAAATATGGCAAGTCTAATTGCTCAATTTAAGTTGTTGTATATTTGTATGAAGTGACTATTTTGTGGTAATTAGTTGGTGATCTTGCTATGATGGCATCATTGTTGTGTTAGCAAATTAGTTATTGTATTAAAAGCAAAATGCTGCAGATGCTGAAATCTGAAATAAAAACAGCAAATGCGGAAATACCGAGTTTTTCCTGCATTATCTGTTTCCATTTCACATTCATCATTGTATTCCTTTGTGATTCCTTTGGGGCTCAGAGCTGTACAGATGTAGCAATCCTCAGGCTTTCTGCCTGGCCATTGATCCCATTTGGGATAGCAGCAGGGCACCCACCTGTCGCCTCAGTGTCCCTGGAGTAAGGAGGGAGTAAAAGATCAGCCAGGGTTCCTAATCCTAATGGGAATTGTTGGAAAAGTATATGGTCATTGGCATTCATTGTGAGGGCAGTTTTGTTTGTGATGGCATTGACTAACTTGCTAAATATCAATTCTGGGCTCCTCCCTGAAAGGAGGTTGTTGTTGGTAGTATAGAATTCAGAGCAGACAAACAGGCCATTCAGCCCATCTGCCCTACACCCACATTTAAACTCCACATGACCTTCCACCCATCCTACAGTATTTACCTCACTTCCATTTAAAGGCATCTATACCATTTGCCTCAGTCACTGAATGGCCTCCTAAGCCATTATGAAACTATCGCCCCACAACCCTGTGTTAGTGAGATCTATCTACCTTCTAATCAATGGGCCTCGCCTTGCTGGGTTTATTAATGATCATATTTTCTTTTATTTATTCATTCACGGGATGTGCCAGCAATTATTGTCCATTCCTAATTGCCCTTGAGAAGGTGATCTTCAGTCACCTCTTGAACCACTGCAGTCCATGTGGTGTAGGTGCCACCAACAGTGCTGTTAGGGAGGGGTTTCCAAGACTTTGACCCATCAACAGTGAAAGAACTTTATAGTTCCAAGACAGGATGGTGAGAGGCTTAAAGGGGAACTTCCAGGTGGTGGTGTGCCCATGTGACTGCTGCCCTTGTCCTTCTAGGTGTTCAAGGTCATGGGTTCGGAGGGTGATATATTGATGATCACTGGTTTCAGTCTTTCCCCTACAAGTGGAAATATCTTCTCTACACCTGCTCTATCTGTGGTAGGAACGTTTGCCAGTTCAGTGGGGAAACCTCCCTTCTCTTCTCCCAATAACGTTGTGGGACCTTTTCTCCTGTACATACAGATGTCCCATCAGAAGCCCTGATTTGTGTCAAACATTAATTCAGACCTGTACAATTCCCGGTCCAGCAACAGGCCTACTGGTCCCAAAACTGGTGACAGACTGTGGGCAACAGGTGGTCATTGATAAAATAATACTCTTTGTGATTGCTTGGGATGAAGGAAATCCATCTGTCAGGAATTATGGAAAAACTGTACCCTGGACAAACGTAGCAGCTGTTCCATTACTGGACCCTTTGATAGTCGATTATTTGTTTAAGAACTTGTAACAACCCAATCTGCCCTCTGAACCCCCTCCCAAATCCCACCCAGACTTTAAAGGAGCACTGTTGGCTTTCAAGCTCATTGAGTGATCGAGGTCAGGACTGGAATTTCTTTTTATTGGGTAGTACAGGGTGAAATGTACAAAGGGCACATAGAACAGAACAACAAGAAGACTGGAAGAGGAAGTGGCATCGAACCTCGGGTTTTGAAGATTTGGAGGGTGCAGGGACTGAAGCACTTAAAGACTCACTCAGTGTTACACTCCAACCTGGGTATCCGTAATTCTATATATGAACTCCCAGGCCCCTTCGATTAGATTCCAGTCTGTAACTCATCCCTTGGTATCTATTATTCTATATATAAACACCCAAGCCCTTCAATGAAATTCCAGTCTGTAATTCACTCCAGGATGTCAATTATCCTACATATAAACCCCCTGCTTGACTCCTTCAATCACATGATTCAACATATAAACCCCCGGACCCCTAGATTAGTTTCCAGTGTGCGATTTATCCCTGTGGTCTATTATTCTACATATAAATCCCAACAACCTCCTCAATTAGATTCCAGCCTGTAATTCAGTCCCAGATATCCATTAATCTATATATAAATGATCCGGGTCCTGGGTTAGATTTGCGTGTAACTCATTCCTGAGGTCTATTATTCTATATATAAATCCCACTGAACCCCTTGATTAGATTCCAGCCTGTAACTCACTCCTAGATGTTCATTAATCTATATATAAATGACCTGAACCCCTTGATTAGATTCCAGCCTGTAACCCCATCCAAGGTATCCACTATTCTACAGATAAAACCACCTGATCCTCTGGTTTTGATTCCAACTGGGATGTCTGTTTATTCTCTGCAGCCTGCTTTTCCCATTGGCGGACCATCAAAGGATAAGGAATGTAACGAAGTGGGCCAAGAAAAGCTCCTGAACGAGTCTGACCTCTGCCCCTGGCCTCATATATCACGAAGCCTATTTAGCAGCAGCCACTTTCAGCACGGGATGCTTTCCTCCTTGTGTACGTGCTGCAGCTTAGCCAGAGTTCAGGCACCTTCAACTGAGCAATAGGTAACAGCTGGGGTGGAATAGATACTCTGTGAACCGCCCGACAGTCTCCAGGTCTTTAAATCCCAAGGCACGTCTGAGGGAAAAAGTTGATCTCCCTACTGGGGCTTGTCATTGAATTTGTATGTGACAGATTGGGCCTGGGCTTAGGCAGCTCTCCTGGTCAGGGTCAACTTTTACTGAAAGCTCTAGGTTGAGGGTTAAGTGCTAGCCACTGTCCCTGCTAAAAAGGATTTTAGTCAGTCACAAAATTACACTGGACTTCCAGATTGACTGGGGGATATTGAGCAGCCCTGTGGCATTGCTTTTTAGGGACACTGTTGCTAATATTGCACGGATTGACTTGCTCTTATTTACTTGTTGATCTACATTGGCTCTCAGTGAAGTAATTTATTGCTTATCTGAAAAGGAAGAATATAAGGGTTTATGGGGAAAAGGTGGGGGAATGGTACAAACAAGGTTAACTGTTCGTTCGGAGAGCTAGCCACTGAGATGACAGGCAGAATGGCCTCCTTCTGCATTTTTTGATTCTGTGAGAGAGGTAGAGTGACAGCGAGAGAAATGGATACAGAGGGAGAGAGAGGGAGAGCGCCGTAATAAAAACATTCAGGATAACAGCCTACGAAAGAGACACAGAGAGCAGAAAAAAAACATCAAAAGGGTCACGGGCAGAGAGATAAGTTTGTGGAACTTTGTTGTGTGTATTTTGGCTCCCCTGTTTCCTACTTTATAACAGTGATTACACTTCAAGAAAAACGTCATTAGTTGTGAAGCACTTTGGGACGAATAAATGCCAGACTCTTCCTTCTAAAAAAATGGGAAGGAAGGTTCTGCAGCCTGAGAGCATGTCATTGCAGTGTGGCACTGAAAGAAAGTACAGGGCAATGGCTTGTCCTGAAGGCTGGAGCATGAGGATGAAAAGGACTGAGAGAATGAGCTGGTGTATGTGTAGTGTATATATAAGAATATATAAGTGCCCAGCAACAATCCGCCTTGGCACTTGCACTGTGCAGAATTGCACCAGACTGGGGAATCTGGCTACTATATGGGGGCCATCAAACCTAGAGTTAACTGAGGGAGAGGTTAGCAGGGGGTCAAACGTGGGTGATTGGATTGCTCAGCATGAAGAGAATGAACTGGTAATGAATTTTCCAACACGCGGATCTCTACAAGAGGTCCCGTCCCCTCTTCACCACTCCCTATCCCTTGGTGTGGCAGGTCTTCGACAGTCAGGTCTTAATAGTTGTTAAGGTCAATATGGTGATCGGTTGGGGGCTTTTCCCTTCTGATTAAAGGAAGAGCGATCCTTGACTCCACACTGAATATTTCCCGTCTGCCTGCATTAATCAGTGCTCACAAAAGTTATAGTTGATAAACTGCAGGCTTAATCGATGCACCCAGCTCCCATCCAGCCTCCTTTCTCAGGACAGGTGGTGAAAGACAGAACGAAGAGCTCGGTCACTGAGAGAGAGAGAGAGAGATAGAGAGAGAGAGAGACGAAGTTAAAACAAAACAATTGGACACAAGCTGAAGGAGCTGCATCTCGTGCAAGAGGCCACGTCCAGGAGCTATGTGTCATTTCTGAGGCCTATACTCATGGCTTTAAATGAGGCTGGAGGAGGGGAGTCTTTAAAGGTTCACAACAGTGAGCCTCTTTCTTTCAGGGAAACTGATGGTGGGAAAGTGCAGCACTCCCTCAGTACTGCACTACAGCTAAGTGTTGGTCAAAGTTACGTTGTGGGTAGATGGTGGCATAGTGGTATTGTTACTGGATAAGAATTTCAGTAGACCCAAGATGTTGACCTGGGTTTGAATCCCACCATAGCAGATGGTCAAATTTGAGTTTAATAAAAATCTGGAATTAACAAGCCTAGTGATGCCCTTGAAACCATTGTTGATTATTGTAAAAATCCATCTGGTTCACTAATGCCCCTTAGGGAACGAAATCTGTGTCCTTACCTGGTCTGGCTTACATGTGACTCCAGACCCACAGTAACATGGTTGACTCTTAAATACCCTCTGAATAAGGGCAGTTAGGGATGGGCAATAAATGCTGGCCGAGCCAGCGACGCCCACATCCCATGAGTAAACAAATAAAAAAAACAATGTGATATTGCTCATAAAAAGGGAACTGATGGTTATTTTGCCACATTCATTGCAGTCATGTACTGAGTAACAATTCTATCAGTCAAAACTGGCAAGGACTATACTCGATGAATTAAGCTCCAGCGTTATGGGTGGAACCTTACAGCCCCTGCCCTCCTCCCCACCCCCACCCCCACCCCAGTGGTGGATGCCCCCTTGGCGGGGCCTCCAAGACATTGAAATCTCCATTCCCATTGGTGGGACCGGAAGATCCGTCTGGCGTGAGGGGCTGGAAAATTCCGGCCGATGAGTCTAAAAGTGTGGTTATTTCTAAATTATGGAAGCCAGGGCCTGAATTTTACGCTTGGCGTTAGCGCCAGGTTAGCGGTCCCAGGAGCGGACGTATAATCCGCTCCCAGGCGAGATCACGTTTCCAACCCGATTTCACACTGGGTGGCCAATTAAAGGCTGTGAAACGTGTCTGCTCAATGGTCAGAAGGGCTGGGCAGGGGCCAGAGGCTGCTGGGCGCCAGAGGTCTAATGGTGACCGGGTGGGGGGGTTTAAAAGCAGCTGTGGCAGCTCCCTGAAGGCTGCCAGGGGACACGTTGTAGCCTTGGGGTTGTTTGATGAAACTTTTTTTTTCAGCTGCAATGGCATCTGCACCTGTTGGGCACGCCAGGCGGGAGGGCAAGACCTGTGGGCACTCGGCCCTCCCCTGCTTCTCGGATGAGTGCCTGGGAATCCTCGTGGAGGCGGTCAGTGCCAGGCGAGACATCCTCCTTCCCCCAGGGATGGCAAGAGGAGGCCACCGCACCTGACCAAGAAAGCATGGGCAGAGGTGGCAGCCCAGGCTAGTCCCAATGATGTAGTGCATTGCACATGAGTGCAGTGTCGCAAAAGATTCAATGATCTGCGGTGCTCGGCGAGGGTGACTACTGAGTTGGCACGGGTCTGCGTGGGGAAGTGTCAATAGCTGGCCATCTTCCCGTGGTGCCCAGGGGTGTTAAGAGTCTGGGTGCCAACTGTCATTGACATTGGCGCCAGCCAAGGCGGTGAGCTCTGGCTGCTCGGTCTGATTGCTTTGCAGGTTGAGGGCCACGACTCGGGTGTGCCCTGCATGGTGTAACTCAGGATGGGGTTGGCCAGGTTGCAAGGGCGCTGCAAGTAGAGAGTGGACTAATCAATGCTCCTCTGTCCTTTCAGAAGAAAAGTCATAAAAACATCGAGAGGTCAAGAACAGATGGAGTATCCCCAAAACTGCTCATATTGATGAGGAACGAGATGGATGCCTTAGAGAAGAAGTAGCAATGCCCAGTTCATTCCAGCAGTCGTGGAGAGGCGGGGGCCTCTGATGAAGGTAAGAGTGCAGTGCACAGATACGAGAGTGTCTGAGTGTGCAAATGTTGTTGTGTCATCTCGTCAGCAATGGAAACCTCGAACCTGGAAGCCCCATTGATCATTGAAAGATGATGGCACCGTGATACAGATCTCCATTGTCTCAGCAGCCCGCCCAGCATGCACAGTGACAGTCTGATGACTAATACTAATGACATGTTGTTTACCTCCCCTAGAATCGCCATCCAGCAAACGACTGCAGGACCTCAGTGACCTACCCATGACGCCAGAGGATCAGTGCCCGTCAGGTGCATCTGCGTCACATGTCCTTTCTGCACCAGGCACTCGCCCAGATGCCAGAACCTTGGTGGGTGTTAGATTGTCAGCTGCACTGTCGGTGCAAGCAGAGGCACAGAGTGTCCCGGGCGCTGGCAGTCAGTGGACTTCTAGAGACTGGGACCACGCTGAGTCTGAGGCAGGTGATGAGCCTCTGGAGTTGTCCATTAGGTGGCAGATGCTGGATGTCCAGCGGAATGTGCGGGACAATCTGGCGGAGATTCCTGAGGGTCTGCGGCCCATGGTCTCTGTCATGGAGGGGCCCATGCGGAGGCATGAGTGCTGTGTTGACCGTCATGGTTGAGGGTACTGCCTCCTCCATTGACAGAGTGGCGACTCTCATGGAGAGACAGCTCTGGGAATAGGATCAGAGGTTGCAAGGGTTGCCCCCGGACCTGCAAGACCTCACACGGGCAATGACCTCAGGAGGTCTCTGCCAGTGTGAGAGATGGAAGAGATACCTCGTATCTCTGCTGGGTGCCTGTCCAGCAATGACAAGCAGGGAGGTCCAGACTGACATCACGTTGGCACCTCTGCGGGCTCCTTTCAGGGCGCTCTGGGTGATGGCAGCAGCTCCTCCACTGCTCTGCCAGTGACCGTGGCATCTAATGAGGCTGCGACAGCTGGGGAGATGCCAGCCTTGGCACTGGCCGCTACCTCCCAAGTGGGGCCAGCACAGGCTCCACTGGCCAGAGGAGGCCCGCCAAGGTCGCCAAGGCCAATAGGAGAGCAGAGTCAGCAGGCTGTCTCCAACGCTGCTGCCAGTGAGCACGGCATGGGGAGGGCACCAAGACGCAGCACTCGCAAACATAAAGTGAAGGCACTGTGAGCACAAGAGGGACATTTCACGGGTGATCTTCTGTTCTGCCATGTTTTGTTAATCTCTTTGCTGCTGTGACCATTAACACCAGATATTGTTATGTCCACTTTCTGTGAGTGTCAGTGTTGCATAAATTTTGCTTTTGTGTTAATGGCCTGAGTAGGCTTCACTTTGCTCTGTAGGTGCAGGGCACGCCTGTATCTCCTGCTGGACGTGAGTGACTCTGAACTTTACTGCACAGGCACTGAATGGACTTTGGGTTCAATGGAAAGGGTCATTTCAACATCTGGGATGGAGGTGGCACCCCTGGCATGAGGCGGAAGCAGTGCCTTGGCAGCCTAGCTGGATCGGCACCCCTGGGGTCCCTGCCTCCCTGAAGATCCCAGAGTTCTGCCTCCATGTCCTCACCATGTTCTTCCCCAGGCTTCTCTTCTGATCCCCCACTGGATTCATCCTCTGTGGCCTGTGGAGCTGCCTCGAAACATTTTTCACCCTGTGGGTCCCCCCCCTTGCCAGAGACAGATTGTGGAGAGCACAGCATGCAACCACTACCAGTGACACTCTGGGGGATATTAAAGTGCACCCCCTGAATGGTCCAGGCACCTGAATCGCATCTTCAGCAGACCTATGGTCCTTTCTATCACCGCCCTTGTGGAGGTCTGACTCCTACGATACCTCTGCTCTGCTTCTGGATGCTGGAGAGGCGTCATAAACTACCTTTTCAATGGATAGTCCTTGTCACCCAGTGACATCCATCCAGGCGAGCTGGGACTATGAACAGCCGTGGCACCTGTGAGTGCATGTGTCATAGGAGCTGCCCGGTTACCTTGCACAGACTTATAGAATCAGCATCCTGTGATCACACACTATCTGGATGCTCACGGAGTGGAATCCCTTCCTGCTGACCCTCTGGTGCCTATATGACCAATTGTGTGTAGTCAATAGCACCCTGGACACAGGGGAACCCAGCAATCACTGAGAAGTTTTTGGCTCACTCAGCCTGGCTGGTTTCGTCTGTCCGGAAATGAATAAATGTCAGTACCTGCCTGAACAGACCAGCTTCACCCAACTGCGGACAGCTGATTGGGAGACTCCACACAGATCCCACACTGACCCTTGGAAAGAGCTGGAGGCATAGAGGTTGAGGGCCACTGTGACCTTCATAGCCACTGGCATGGGGTGTCCACCCACACAGTTGGAGATGATTTCAGGCCCAATCTTCTGACATATGGAGGTCACAGCGTCCCTGGAGAGGCGGCGCCTCCTTTGGCACTGCACCTCGGACATATTAAGGTAGCTGCATTGCTGCCTGTAAACCCTGGCAGCACGATAGGGGCGTCTTCTGCAGCCCCTTCCACCTTGGACTCCCTGCTGGCCCTATGCCCCCTGTGCTTCTCCACCCTTGGACGCTGCTCATGGACACCTGACCCCCCTCTCTCTTCTGTCCCTCTCTTCCTCCTCAGAGGAGGTACCACCAGTGGCGTAAACAGTGCCCATTACTAGAGAAGCAGAAGGCTGTCTGGTGACTGAAAGGGTCCACATGGTATAAATCCTCCAGGGGCCTTGGAGACAACAACGAATCCTGAAATGAAGGCTAGCAATGCAAAGACTGAAGCTTAAAACAGAAATAGAGCTGTCTAGTTTCATGAAGCAACCAGCAACAAACTATCTCCTAAACTCCTCAATAATCCCAATGGCATCGCTCCAGACTCTTTTTATCCTGCCCTTGAGTTAAAAACAGGCTGCCTGCCTGTCTGTTTTGCTTGTGGGACAAATGCAAAATCGGGCAATGTCAAATCATGGACAATAGGCTTTTTAATGGCCTTGAAAAACTCAGAAGGTCTGGCAGCATCGGCGGAGAAGAAAAGAGTTGACGTTTCAAGTCCTCATGACCCTTGTTCTGTTGAAGGGTCATGAGGACTCGAAACGTCAACTCTTTTCTTCTCCGCCGATGCTGCCAGACCTGCTGAGTTTTTCCGGGTAATTCTGTTTTTGTTTTTGTTTTGGATTTCCAGCATCTGCAGTTTTTTTGTTTTTATATTTTTAATGGCCTTAATTGGCCCTTTAATTGTCAGTGGGCGGGGCACTAACTCCCACTCGTGCCCTCTGACCTCAATGCTGCTCGCATACACGATGCCATTTCGTGCAATTTCACGTGCGTTCGGGTCAGGCCCACGCCTGCCCGATCAACGTAAAATTCTGGCCAAGAAGACATAACCGATTAGACATTGCACTCAAGCCACTGGGGTGGGGACTTGAACCCACAACCTTCTGATTCTTTTTTTGATTCACCCATGGGGAATAGGCCAGCATTTATTGCCCATCCCTAATTGCCCTGCAATGGCTTACATTGACGGTAGCTGATGGACCACTGAGGTGCAAGGTGAGTCCAAGTGCGAGCTACAGGCAAGTGTAGCAGTTGGCACACTACAAGATGGGCAGCTTGGAGGTGGCGTGGGGCAGGAGGGGGCTGGTTGGGGGGGTGGGGGGGGTGGGGGTGGATGGTTGGTGGGGAGAACCAACTTTGTAACTCCTGATGGTGAACCACGGAGCCCAGTGCTCATGGGCACTGGATTAGACTCGGGTAGTTAAAGGAGTTGACAGGATAGGTGCAGGAGAAGTACCAATCCCTCTGATGGAGAAACTTCAGGACACGCAATCCTAACCTGCGAGTTAGACCTCTGGGGAGTGAAATCAAGAAGCACTTCTACACACAGAGGGTTGTGGAAATCTGGAACTCCCTTCCCGACAAAGCCTTTGGTGTCTTGGATGGGGGATGTTGGGATCAGCTGAAAGTTTCAGATGGAATTCTTGATTGGAAAAGCTATTTAGGGATGGGGAAGGCAAAGTGAGTCAGGTTGAGATACAGAATCACAGAAGTTTAACAGCACAGAAGGAGGCCATTCAGCCCATCGTGACTTCACCAGCTCTCCAAATGAGCATTATGACCTAGTGCCATTGCCCTGCCTTTTCCCCGTATGCCTGCACATTGTTTCTATTTAAATTGTCATCCAATGCCCTCTTGAATGCTTCGATTGAACCTGCCTCCGCCACACTACCCGGCATTGCATTCCAGACCCGAACCACTCACTGTGTGAAAAAGCTTTCACTCATGTCACACTTGCTTCCTTTGCTAATCACTTTAAATCTGTGCCTTCTCGTTCTTGATCCTTTTTATGAGGAGGGAACAGCCAAGATCTAACTGAATGGCAGAACCGGCTCGATGGGCTGAATGGCCTCCTCCCGTTCCTGTAGCCATGACGTGACACAAAACGGAACAACGCTCACCATCAGGGCTTGACCTATGGGCCAGTGTGTAACACGGGGCAGGGGGGAGGGGGGGTACACGAGCTGGGTGTGCGCGTTGGGAGTTGGGGTGGATTAACAGCCCTATAACCGAATGAGCAGTCAGATCCTTCAGGAAAGCCTGTGTTGGGGGTGGTGGGGTTGGGGCTGGGAGTGTGGAGGCTGAAACAAAGAAAGGCGAGCACCAAATAACCAGACATAAAATAAAAAACAAACGCATTTGAAACAGAAGAAAAATTTTTAAAGAAAGCTGACATAGACAACCTCCCTGGCACAATAATACAATTAGGAGGCCAACTATCAGACAAGCAACTCAGGGGCCTGGCTCAGAGCTTTGCAATTACAAAAAAAATAATGTATCCACCTCAAAGCAGGCCTTCAGACATATGTCAAGTGACAATTTCATTTCGGGAGATTACGAGTGGATATTAGAAATTATTGCGGCTTTATTGCACTTCACCGTCGAGCAGATTTGACTTGTCAAAAAAGTAGAGCGGGAGAGGGGTGACGAGGGGTGAGGGGTGATGGTGGGGAGGGTGGGGCCGCGGGGAATTGAAAGGTGACAGCTGTGAGCAGGATAGAGAGCCCTGCTCACCAGGCCCAAAGCACAGAATCGTCTCCGTCGTTAGCACCATTTGACAGCGAGGAACTGAGGAAGAGTATTCGAATCGTGCTGAGGATTTTCCACTGAATGCACTCAAAAGGGGTCTGGTGTTGTTCTGCTGGTTTCTCTCTCTCTCTCTCTCACACTCACTTTTTGACTGACCAAAATCAAAATGGGTTTGGGACACCTTTTGACACCATTGTCGGTTTGGCAGCATTCTCGCCTCTGAGGCAGAAAGTGGAGGGTCCAGGCCCCACTCTAGGCCTTAAACCACAAACCAGGCCAAAGCCAAGGGAGTGCAGTGTCGTCAAGGACGCTGAGGTTTTAAATCAAATTAAGCACTATCTCTCGGGTGGTAATTTAAAGATTGAGGGGGAAGGAGAGTCGGTCATTTCTCTAGTTGTCCTGGCCACCCTTTCTCCCCTCAATCGGAAGGCTAATGGGTCATTTCTCCATTTCTGTTTATGAAGTAGTCCCTCTGTGTCAGTCACACCCATAGCCCTGTCAGCAGGAAATTCATAGAATTCTACACACCAGAAGGAGGCCATTCATTACAATGGGGTTGACTCTTTAAGCCCTCTGGGATGGCCTAGCAAGTCACTCGGTTGTACCAAACTGTTACAAAAAGGAATGAAATCGGACTGATCACCCAGCATCAACCTAGGCACTGTAAATGACAACAGTGAACCCAGCTCTGTCGATCCTGCAAAGTCCTCCATACTAACATCTGGGGCCTAGTGCCAAGATTGGGAGAGCTGTCTCTCAGACTAGTCAAGCAACAGCCTGACATAGTCATCCTCACGGAATCATACCTTCCAGATAATGTCCCAGACACCACCATCACCATCTGTGGGTATGACCCGTTCCAATGATAGGACAAGCCCAGCAGAGGTGGCAGCACAGTAGGTATACTGTAGGGAGGGTATTGCCCTGGGAATCCTCAATAACAACTCTGGACATGAAGTCTCATGGTGTCAGGTCCAACATGAGCAAGGAAATCTGCTGCTGATTTCCACATACTGTCCCCCTGCTCTGCTGATGAATCAGTGAACCTCCATGTTGAACACCACTTGGAGAAAGCACTGGGGGTGGCAAGGGCACAGACTGTACTCTGGGTGGGGGACTTCAATATCCAGGACCAAGAGCGGCTCAGTAGCATCACTACTGACCGAGCTGGCTGAGTCCTGAAGGACATAGCTGCTAGACTGGGTCAGCAGCAGGTGGTGAGGGAACCAACAAGAGGGAAAAACATACTTACCCTAATCCTCACCAACCTGCCTGCTGCAGATGCATCTGTCCATGACAGTATCGGTAGGAGTGACCACCACACAGGCCTTGTGGCAGTGCCAGGCATAGCTAAAAATGAGGTGTCAACCTGGTGAAGCTATAACACAGGACTACTTGCCTGCCAAACAGCATAAGCAGCAAGTGATAGACAGAGCTGAGCAATCCCACAACCAATGGACCAGATCTAAGCTCTGCAGTCCTGCCACATCCAGTCATGAATGGTGGTGGACAATTAAACAACTCACTGGAGGAGGAGGCTCCACAAATATCCCCATCCTCAATGATGGGGGAGCCCAGCTCATCAGTGCAAAAGATAAGGCTGAAGCATTCGCTACAATCTTCAGCCAGAAGTGCCAAGTGGATGATTCATCTCGGCCTCCTCCGTAGGTCCCCAGCATCACAGATGCCAGTTTTCAGCCATTTCGATTCACTCCATGTGATATCAGGAAACGGCCATAGGCACTGGATACTGCAAAGGCTATGGGCCCTGACAATATTCCGGCAACATTAATGAAGACTTGTGCTCCAGAACTTGCCGTGCACCTAGCCCAGCTGTTCCAGTACAGCTACAACACTGGCATCTACCCGGCTATGTGGAAAATTGCCCAGGTATGTCCTGTACACAAAAAGCAGGACAAATCCAACCCAGCCATTTACCGCCCCATCAATCTACTCTCCATCATCGGCAAACTGATGGAGCTGTCATTGACAGTGCTGTTAGGCATCACTTGGTCAACATTAACCTGCTTATTGATGCCCAGTTGGGGTTCCACCAGGGCTACTCAGCTCCTGACTTCATCACATTCTTGGTCCAAACATAGACAAAAGAACTGAACTCAAGAGGGGAGGTGAGAGTGACATTAAGGCAACATTTGACTAAGTGTAGCATCAAAGGGCCCTAGCTAAGCTGGAGTCAATGGGAATCAGGGGGAAAATTCTCCACTGGTTGGAGTCATATTTAGTACAAAGGAAGATGCTTGTGGTTGTTGGAGGTCAGTCATCTCAGCTCCAGGACATCACTGCAGGAGTTCCTCAGGGTAGTGTCCTCAGCCCAACCATCTTCAGCTGCTTCATCAATGACCTTCCTTCCATCATAACGTCAGAAGTGGGGATGTTCGCCGATGATTGCAAGATGTTCAGCACCATTCACAACTCCTCAGGCAGCGAAACAGTCCATGTCCAAATGCAGCAAGATCTGGACAAAATTCAGGTTCGGGCTGATAAATTTCAAGTAACATTCACGCCACACAAGTGCCAGGCAATGACCATCTCCAACAAGAGAGAATCTAACCAGCGGCCTTACCCCATCGCTGAGTCAATGTTTTCCTTTTCAAATATTCATCCAATTCCCTTTTGAAAGTTACTATTGAATTTGCTTCCACCACCTTTTCAGGCAACACATTCCAGATTATAACAACTCGATGTATAAAAATAATTTCTCCTGGTTCTTTTGTCAATTACCGTGAATCTGTGTCGTCTAGTTACTGCCCCTTACAGCACAAATCAGGGTCCAGCACGGGGCAGTAGCAAAAAAGAGAGTTGGGGCAACCCAGGGAACTATAGGCCCTAAGAGATGATGAAGGTGGACAGCGAGATCCCAGGATAGAGAAGGGATGGAGATAGGGAATAATGAGAGCACATGTAGGCAGCCATGGGGAGATGGCAAAGGTTCAAACAACAATCTGGAAAGCATCAACTACTCCACATGCTGATGTTGCCTATGCCCAATCTGTGTCAAAGAGATGGGTTTTAAGGAATCTCTCAAAGGAGGAGGCTGAGGTAGCGCAGAGTGGTTTAGGAAGGAATTCCAGAGCTTAAGGTCCAGGCAGCTGAGGGCACGGCAGTCAGCGGTGGAGCTAGGGAAACAACGGATGTGCAAGAGAGCAGAGGTCTCAATGGGTTATAGGGCTGGAGGAGATTACAGAGAGCATTGGTGAGGTAATGGAGGGACAGCTGCTGTAGACTTGCTGGGCCAAATTGCCTCCTTCTGTGCTGCATTATTCTACGATTTGAACACCAGGATGTCTGTAGTTTGAACAGAGGACTTTCGCTGCCACTATGGATGCTGGGATAGGCTGGCCACCATTACACTGAATCATTGTGGTGGAGAAGGCTTTGATCCAGTAGTGGAAAGGCATGTGGCTCTTGATCTGTTTGCCTATAAACGAGTCAGTTTGTTTGTCATTCACATGGGGGGGAATAAGCAGAGGGCTCCTGCTTGCCTGAGCAGCTTTCCAAAGAAAGGGCATTTGGGTAGCATATTAGCGTGGATAGAAGATTGGCTGGCTGGCAGGAAACAGGGGGTATGCATAAATGGGTCTTTTTCTGATTGACAGGATGTGATGAGTGAAATCCCACAGAGGTCTGTGCTGGGGCCTCAACTTTCTACAAATCATATCAATGACCTAGATGAGAGGAGCAAAGGCACGATAGCTAAATTTGCAGATGACACACGGATAGGTAAGAAAGTATGTTTTGAAAAAGACATGAGGAGGTTGCAGGCGGATATAGATAGGTAGAGTGAGTGAACAAAAATCTAACAGATGGTATATAATGGGGGAAAATGTGAAGTTTTTCACTTTGGCAGGAAGAATAAAAGCAGAGCATTACATAAACAGCCATCAACTACAGAATTGGGAGGTGCCGAGGGATCTGGGTGTTCTACTGCATGAGTCACACAAAGTTAGTATGCAGGTACAGTAAGTAAGAAGGCTAATGGAACGCTATCCCTTATTATGAGAGGAATTGAACATAAAAGTAAGGATGTTATGCTTCAGTGATACAGGGCATTGGGAGACAACATCTCGAATATTGTGTAAAGTTTTGGAAGGATGTAAATGCATTGGAGGCGGTTCAGAGGAGGTTTACTAGATTGATACCTGGAATGTGCGGATTGTCTTATGAGGGAAGGTTAGACAGACAGGGCTTGTTTCCACTGGAGTTTAGAAGAGTGAAGGGTGACTTGATTGAAGTGTATAAGACCCTGAAAGGCCTTGACAAGGTGGACATTGAAAGGATGTTTCCTCTTGTGGGTGAGTCCAGAGCTAGGGGGCACTGTTTTAAAATGAGGGGTCGCCCTTTTAGAACAGAGATTAGGAGAATTTTTTTTCTCCCTGAGGGTTGTGAGACTTTGGAACTCTCTGCCTCGGAAGAATGGTGGAGATGGGGGTCATTGAATATTTGTAAGGCGGAGGTAGATAGATTCTTGTTAGGCAAGGGAATCGAAGGTTATCAGGGATAGATGGGAATTTGGAATTTGAAACACCAAGAGATCAGCTCTGATCGCATTGAATGGTGGAGCAAGCTCCAGGGGCTGAACTAAAAAAAAATGTATTTGTTCATGGGATGAGGGCACCACCAGCTAGGCCAGCATTTATTGCCCATCCCTAAATGCCCTTGTTCAAGGAGCATTTAAGAGTCAACCACATAGTTATGAGTCTGGAGTTACACATAGGCCAGACTAGGTAAGGACAGAGGATTTCCTTCCCTAAACAGCATTAGTGAACCAGATGTGTTTTGAAGACAATCGACAATGGTTTTATGATCATCACCAGGCTTTTGGTTACAGACATTTTTATTGAATTCAAATTTCATCATCTGCCATGGTGGGATTTGAACCCAGGTCATTACCCCAGGTCTTAGGGTCTATTAATCCAGTGACAACACCACTATGTCACCGTTCCTATTTCATTTTGTCTGTATGTTTGTATATTAAATCGGCAGAGGCTTGGAATGTCACTGCCATATCACGCCTGAACCCTTTCCCAGTTGTCTCTCGTTTCATTGAGTCATAGGTGTTGAATCATAGATGCTCACAGCACAGGAGGCCATTCGGCCCATCGTGTGCACATCAGTCAACAAAGATCTGACTACACTAATCCCATTTTCCAGCACTTGGCCCATTGTCCTGGAGGCTTTGACAACACAAGTGAATATCTAAATACTCCTTAAATGTTACGAGAGTTTTTGACTCAACCGCCCTTTTAGGCAGTGAGTTCCAAACTCCCACCATGCTCTGGGTGAAAAAATTTCTCCTCAATTCCCCTCTTATCCTTCTACCTGTTACCTCAAAATCTATTCCCCTAGTTATTGACCCCTCTACTAATGGAAAAAGTGCCTTCCTAGCCACCCATTTATGCCCCTCATAATCTTATTTACCTCTATCAGGTCCCCTCCTCAACATTCGCTGCTCCATGGAAAACAACCCCAGCCTATCCGATCTTTCCTCATAGCTCAGACCCTCCAGCCCAGGCAGCATCCTGGTAAATCTCCTCTGCACCCTCTCCAGTGCAATCACATTCTTCCTATAATGTGGTGACCAGAACCGCACGCAGTACTCCAGTTGTGGCCTAGCCGGTGTTTTATACATTTCCAGCATAATCTCCCCGCTCTTGTATTCTATAGCTCAACTAATAAAGGCAAGTATCCCATATGCCTTCTTAACCACCTTACCTACCTGCCCTGCTACCTTCAGGGATCTGTGGATATGCACACCAAGGTCCCTCTGATCTTCAGTACTTTCCAGGCTCCTCCCATTCATAGTGTAATCCCTTGCCTTGTTAACCCTCCCCAAGTGCATTACCTCACATTTTTCTGGGTTGAATTCCATTTGCCACTGCTCTGCCCACCTGACCCAGTCTATTGATATCCTCCTGCAGTTTACAGCTATCCTCCTCACTATTTACTACCCTACCAATTCTCATATCATCTCCGAATTTCTTGATCATACCCCCTACATTTAAGTCCGAATCATTTATGTACACCACAAACAGCAAGGGCCCCAGAACCGAGCCCTGCGGAATCCCACTGGAAACAGACTTCCAGTCACAGAAACATCCCTCCACCATCACACTCTGCTCCCTGCCTCTTAGCCAATTTCGGACCCAATGTGCCACTTTGCCTTAGATCCCTTAGGATCTTACTTTCTTGACCAGTTTGCCACGAGGGACCTTATGAAAAGCCTTGCTGAAGTCCATGTAGATCACATCAAATGCATTATCCTCATTAACACTCCTGGTTACCTCCTCAAAAAATACCATCAAGTTTGTCAAACACAACCTTCCCTTAACGAATCCATGCTGGCTATCTCTGATTAATCCCTCTCTCCCCAAGTGCAGATATAGTCTGTGCCTCAGAATTCTTTCTAGTAACTTCCCCACCACCGAGGTTAGACTGACTGGCTTGTAATTCCCTGGGTCTATCCCTTCCTCCCTTTTTTAATAAGTCGTATTGGCTACATTCCCAGGCATTGTCTGGCTGGGATTATTTGATGCTGTCAGATTGATTCCACCCCAATCTAAACAGTAGAAGGGAAGAACAGCGAGTGGGGAGAAAGAACAAATTAAAAGGAAAACAAATCAATACTTTTACTTATAGAATATTTCAGAGGTGAAGGGGGTGAACTGGCTGCTTGTATATTGCTTTAATAGTCAGCATTACTGATCAAAAATGAATTGCTTTACAAATATCCTTGAAAAATCCATTTCTCTTTGACCTTTTCCCCTCCTATCCTGAAGAGTTTGACTGAAATATGATTTCCCAGGTCATATCTCACGCTACTGATTGATTCCTGGGATGAGAGGGATGTCTAATGAAAAGAGATTGAGCAGAATATATTCTCTGGAGTTCAGGAGAATGAAAGATGATCTTGCTGAAATGTGTAAAATTTGTGGAGGCTTTGCCAGGGTGGATGCTGAGGCCTGAATTTTCACTCCCGGGTCGGGCACAGTTCCCGGCCCAGCACACCTGACTCAGGAGGAAGAGGCCCGGAACTTCCAATTTTTGCTGTGGCAGGGACGGGGTGTATTGGGAGTCATGGTGGGTGACCTTGGAATCAGTGCAGAAGGCGGCTTCAGAGACTGTTATGTGGGAGGCAGGCTGGAAAGAAAAGCCCGCCTTGCTGCTCCGGCATTTTGTCCCAGCTTTGAAAACAAGAATAACACATAAAAGAGCCCTCCAGCATTCTCCTCTCTCACCCCCATTATCCTCCCCATGCCCCCATGGTTCTTTATACCCTCCCATGCCAACTTAGGCTACTCCACTCACCTCCATGGACCACCATTTTTCTTCATTCATTCATGGGATGTGGGTGTCTATGGCTAGGCCAGCGTTTATTGCCCATCCCTAATTGCCCTTGTTCAAGGGGCGTATAAGGGTCAACCACATTGCTATGGGTCTGGAGTCACACGTAGGTCAGACCAGGTGAGGACAGCAGATTCCTTCCCTAAAGGACATTAGTGAACCAGATGGGTTTTTACGACAATCAGCGGGATTCGAACGTGGGTGCCTAGAACACTACCCTGAGTCTCTGGATTACTAGTCCACTGGAAATACCACTATGTCATCGCTTCCCCTTGGGGAAGCTCATACCCTCCATGCCAACCTGTGCCTCTTCACCCATCCCTATGGCCCTCATAGCCCTTACACCAAGCTCATGACAACTCATGCCAACCTATGCCCCTCCCACCCATCATGTTTTGTCCTTACAGCCTCCATGCCAATTCACCTCCACCATGGGCAGACCTCAGGACCCATGCTGAGATTAAATAAAATCCTTAAGTGTCTATTGATGAATTCACTATTTAAAAAAAAACACTCACTGATTTAAAAAAAATTATTCAGTACATTTAACTTCCTTCAAATATGTAATCCCTTATAACACCAAACATTTGTATTCATTGTTTCACTTCAAAGACTTTCAAAGCACTTGGAGCTGCCACTTAAACTGTGAACTGACAGGCACTGTGATACTGATAAGTGGTGAAAGCAGCCATACTGCGCTAATTTTACAATGCTAACTCTCAGGCTTATGTCAACAGATAGAGCGGAATAGCAAGTGCTAATCTTTTTTAAATTGCTGAGTTTTTTCCCCAAATATTTAAATGGCAGGAGATTTAAATTACTTGACAGTTCTAATGAACCTGATAGTTCCAATGAGTTTATCCACATTGTAGGCACATTCATGTCTAATTTTAATGACCCCAAAGGGCGCCTTCTGTCTTCCAAAGGGTACCTTATTCCAGAGCCGGGACAATTCCCAGCTCTGGAAACCCATACTGGAGAGCCCCGAGGCTTCCAACTTTCTTTCTGGGTCTGGGTGAGGGTGGGGGGGTGGGGGGGGGTGGGGAAGAGGGGGGGTTGTGGGGGGGGGGCAGTGGTTCGCAGTGGTAGGATTTATTATGAATCGTGCAGGGTGACCCCAGAAACAATGCAGAAGCAGCCACATTGACGGCTGCTGGGATGGGGTGGGCTGAGCAGAAAGGCAGTTAGTAATTGAGTTAAGCTCTGCTGCTTTTTGTGGGACAGGGTTTCATATTTCTCATCACTGCAGTGCTAAGTGACTGACCCTTTATCCTGAGATGATGACCCTGTGTTTCCAGCCCCGGGAAACAGACTCTCAGGCCTGAATTTTCACGCAGATGGAGAGGCTTTCTGTCTTAGCAAAAATGGCTGTGGAGGAACAGATCGAGAAGACCTGCTCTGAAAATAGCCCCACCTTTTCCACATGGGGCCGGGGGGAGCATTCTAAATAGCACATCCAGGGTTTACGGAGGCAATTGCACATGTTAAGGTGGAGCTACCTTCAGCGTTATCTGGTTTTTGCTTGTGGGGTGTCCAAAACATCACTTGTGCACTTTACCCATGGCAGAAGAAAGTCTAAAGTAAGTGGGGTTATCTAGAGAGGTAGGATAACCTTTTGGATATGGTCCCAGGACACCTTTGGGAGTGGTGAGGTGCGACAGAGTTTTCCATCTGTAAAACTCCCTACATTGAGCTATATTCCACCAGTTGCCCTCTGCTTGCCTCTCTTCAATCAAAACGCAATAGGCATCAATCCCTGAGGATTTTGGAATAAAAATAGGTTTTATGGGTTGACGCATTCCTTGAGGTTTCATTGATTGACCTCCCACTTCATAGAAACATAGGAACCGCAGGAGACTAAAATAAAAGTAAAATACTGCGGAAATGCTGGAAATCTGAAACGCAAACAGAAAATGCTGGAAAAATTCAGCAGGGTCTGACAGCATCCGTGAAGAGAGAAATGGAGTTAACGCTTTGAGTCCGTACGACCCTTCTTCGGAGCTGTATAGGAGGCTATTCAGCCGCTTTAGCTTTTTCTGACATCCAAGTAGATTATGGTTGATCTGTATGCCAGTATCATCACTGCTGACTGCCGCTGCTGCTACAATATCGTTAAAGGTCACCTCACATGTCCTTGCTTGTAGGGCCCTGCATTCCTGCATTAGTGGGAAAGCAAACAGACTTGGACTGCAAGTTCTTCATTCTTAGCCAACGACTCTTTTGGTTGCTGTGGTATAAATGGGCTTCCAAGAGACATTTATTGGCTGAGTGACGGGAAACAGAGTAGTGGTGAATGGTAGTTTTTCAGGCTGGAGGAATTTGTACAGTGGGGTTCCCCAGGGGTCAGTGTTCGGATCCCTGCTCTACCGGGTGAATATTTATGACCTAGGCTTTGGCGTACAGGGCACAATTTCAAAAATTTGCGGATGACGCAAAACTTGAAAAATGGTGTAACCGTGAGGAGGGTACTTCGAAAGGACATCGGTGGGTTGGTGGAATGGGCGGAGAAGCAGCAGGCAAAATTTCTTGCAGAGGAGTGTTTTTGGTAGGAGACACAATATAAAATAAAGAGTACAATTCCAAAGGAGGGTGCAGGAACAGAAGGAGCTGGGTTACATATGCACAGAGGTTGCAGGACAGGTTGAAAGCTTGATCAAGAAAGCACAAGGGATCCTGGGATTTGTAAGTAGGGCTGTAGAGTACAAAAGCAAAAAGTTATGTATGAAACAGTGGCTCACCCTCAGCTGCAGTGTTGTGTCCAGTTCTGGGGACTGCACTTTAGGGAGGATATGAATGTTGCAGGGATGAGGGACTTCAGTTACGTAGGTAGATTGGAGAAGTTGGGACTGTTTTCCTTGGGGAAGAGAAGGTTGAGAGGAGATTTGATGGAGATATTCAAAAACATGGGGGGTCCGGATGGAGTAGATAGGGAGAAACTGTTCCCACTGGTGGAAGGATCGAGAACCAGGGGGCACGTATTGAAGATAATAGGGAGGGGGGAGTTGAGGAAAAATGTTTTTAAGCAGCCAGCTGTTGTGATCTGGAATGCACTGTCTGAAAAAATGGCGGATATGGATTCAATAAACTTTCAAAAGGGAATTGGATGTCCTGCAGGACAATGGGAGAAAGAACAAGGGAGAGTTATACAGCTCTTTCAAAGAGCCAGTGCAAGCAGGATTGGCAGAATGGCTTCCCCTGTGCCCTGTCTTTCTATGGCAGGTGCAAGTATAAAGGAAAAAGGGAACAGGCAGTAAAGAGAGAAAGAAAGAAGCAGTGACTGGAGAAAAGAAAGATCAACTGAGTGTACGAGTGAAAGAAAAAAGAAGCATTGTAAGAAGACAAAATACGTGAAGACAAATCAAGGAAAAGAACGCCAGAGAAAAGAGGATGGCCTGGGGAGAGAAGATAAATATATTGCACCCTTCACCATCCCCTCTGACCACCCCCCACAAAAGCTTCTCGGGGTAAGCCTGCTTGTATTTTTTCCATGGGGTGAAAGACAGATTGCCCATTAACTGGATATGCGTTTCTCATTCTCCCTTGTGCTTGTTTTGTTTTCCTGGTCCTTTTCTCCGCCGTGAACTTCCTGTTGGGAGTAAGCTGATTAATTTATGAAGGATTGTGTGGTTTTATTCTTGCCTCAGTGACAGTGTACGCCAACGATTTGCATTGACCTTTTGGCTCCTTCTCCTCCCTCCAGTGTGAGCCATTAATCACTTGTTAATGACCCGTAGTCACACAACTAACAGCCTCAGACTGTGGTTAATGGGCCTTTCCTCTCTTCTTATTTTGCCAATTTGTTCCGTTCCTGGTGCTGGGACACTTGCTCACCCAGGACCTAAATGAGTCAGTTGTGGCTCAGTGGGTAACACTCTCACCTCTGAATCAAAGCTCTCGGGTCCAATTCCCCGCTCCAGAGCTGTAATTCAGGCTGACATGGCCAATGTAGTACTGAGGTGGCATCACGTGCATTGTCAGAGGTGCCATCTTTCGGATGAGATGTTAAAGTGAGGCCCTGCTGTCTCTCTCAGGTGGGTTTCAAAGGTTTTATTTTGAGGAAGAGTCCCCAATTAATTTATTCTCCTGGTTCCCTAGCCGATATTTATCCTCAAACCCACATCACTGAACAAACAGATTATCTGGTCATTGTCATGTAGTTGCTTGCAGGAACTTTTTGTGTGTAAAGTGCTCGCTGCAATTCCTAAATTATAACAATGACTGTGCTTCATTAGATTTACAAGCACTTTGGATCGCCCTGAGATCTTTCCTTTTTTTAGTCAGTATTGAGGGAGTGTGCTGCACTGTCAGAGGTGCTGCCTTTTAGATAAGAGGCTAAACCAGGGCCCCGGTTGCTCTCCCAGGTGACCAAAGGCACTATTTTGCAGAAGAGCAGGGGTTTTCCCCCGGGCGTCCATGGCCAATGTCTACCCCTCAACCAACAACGTTAAAAAATGACTGCCTGGCCATTGTCACATTGCTACCTGTGGAATCTTGCTGTGTGAAAATTGGCTGACACATTTCGCAAAGTAGCAGAGGGAATGTCTCTGAACAGAAATGCTTCTTCAGCCACAAAGCTGTATGACGAGCGTGTGAAAGGCACCATAGAAAGTGCTAACCAAGCCGGCCATCAGCAAGTGCAGGCAGCGGAGGCTTGAAGGGGGTGTTCAGCCTGCCTGCTTGCCTTGAAAGAGCAGTTGCTAAGGATTTGGGGGATAGTTTTCCCAAGGGTGGACACAGAAGGAAGTGGGGTTGAGGTGTGGAGGAGGAATGTGGGTAGTGAGGGATACAAGGAAGTGATCAGAGATGGCCTTACTACGGATTGATCTATGGAACCAGAAATCAGAGATGGCCTTAATTGATCCAATGGAACCAGAAAGACTGTGTGAGATGGCAAGGACAAGGAATCGGCCATGAGTATGGGCTGGGGAGCTTGCATGGAGGGAGAGATATAGGGAGGAATAAGGGGCCCTGAACTCTGCAGGGAGGAAGAACGATGAGTGGAGATGGGGTCCCTGTTTGTATCACAGGTGGAGCACTCTGCTCACTCCCAGTCTTCCATGGCCATCGTAGCCTTGAGACAACTCTGGGGAAGTGTGCAGGAAAGAAAGCACAGTTAGCAGGAAATGCTCTCTAGTGTCTGTCAAAAATACTGTTACAAACAGCACCAGGCATCTCTCAACAAATTCAAGAAGTAAATTAATCTTGTACGGGGCTGATGTTTGGAGTGTTCAGGCAGATGTGATGTTACCGGGGATGTTTGATTGCATCACTGACAGGAACCCCTGATTCAGTGTTAGTTTTGGAGCTGCAGTTCATTGCTGATTGATAATGAAAAGGTACAACAAAAGAAACTAAAATTGTTTCAGTGAGGACACATCCTGACCATCTAATGCAGTGTGTGTCTACAGTAAGTTACCAAGGCCTAGAACAGGAGCACACGCAATCAGACTATCCTATTGTTCCCATTCATGCTTTCAAATCCCTCCAGGGCCTTGTCCCTTCCTATCTCTGCAACTTCCTGCACCTCCACAACCCCCTGAGATCTCCCTGTTCCTCCAATTCAGGCTTCTTGAGCATCCCCGATTTTAACTGCTCCATTACTGGTGGCTGTGTCTGCAACTGCCAAGGCCCCAAGTTGTGGATACCCCTCCCTATACCTCTCTGCCTCTCGACCACTCACTTCTTTAAGACGTTTCTTAAACCCTATCTGTTTGACCAATCTTCCTGAAGGAAAAGCAGGGGAGTTATCCTGGTGTCCTGGCCAATTATTATCCTTCAATCAACATCACAAGAGATTATCTGATCATCATCAAATGCTGTGTATAACAACTTGCTGTGAGAAAATTGGCTGCAATGTCTCCTGCTATCTCCTTACTTGCTTCAGTGTCCAACTTTGCTTTATAAAGCTCCCGTGAAGTGCCTGGACATGTTTTATGATGTTAAAGGTGCTATATAAATACAAGTTGTTGTTATGCAGTGCTGTGCCATAAAAATCAGGAAGGTGGCAGGCTCTACTGGTCTGACCGGAGCGGCTCAGCTGGTAGCACTTTCCCTTCTGAATAAGAGGGTTGTGGGATCAAATCCCACTTCAGCACATGAATCTAGGCTGACACTGCAGTGCAGTACTGAGGGAGTACTTCATTGTCAGTAGGGCTGTTTCTCAGATGAGACCTTAGACCAAGGACCTCTGTGCCCTCTTGGATAAAATGTCCTGTGGCACTATTTCAAAGAAGAGCAAAGAGTTCTTCCTGATGTTCTGAGCAATAAATATCCTGCAATTAACATAAAAAAAAGATTATCTGGTCATTGTCCCATTGCTATTTGTGGGAGCTTGCTGTGTGCAAATTGGCACCCATGTTTCCTACATTCCAACAGTGACTATGTTTCAAAAGAGCTTCATTGGTGTAAAGTGCTCCAGGAAAGGTGCTATATAAATGCAATACATTGTATAGCTATTATGCTCACTGACACTCAGTTTGGGTTCTGCCAGGGCCGCTCAGCTCCTGACCTCATTGCAGCCTCAGTTCAAACATGGACAAAAGAGCTGAACTCCCGAGGCGAGGTGAGAGTGACTGCCCTCAACATTGAGGCAGCATTTGACCGAGTGTGGCATCAAGGAGCCCCAGCAAAACTGGAGTCAATGGGAATCAGGGGAGAAACTCTCTGCTGGTTGGGGTCATACCGAGCACAAAGGAAGATGGCTGTGGTTGTTGAAGGTCAATCAATGCAGTTCCAGGACATCACTGCAGGAGTTCCTCAGGGTAGTGTCCTCAGCCCAACCATCTTCAGCTGCTTCATCAATGACCTTTCTTCCATCATAAGGCCAGAAGTTATGAAGAGAGGTTGGATAGACTTGGGTTGTTTTCGTTGGAGCAGAGAAGAATGAGGGGTGACCTGATCGAGATGTACAAGATTATGAGGGGCATGGACAGGGTGGATAGGGAGCAGCTGTTCCCCTTAGTTGAAGGGTCAGTCACAAGGGGACATAAGTTCAAGGTGAGGGGCAGGAGGTTTAGGGGGGATGTGAGGAAAAGCATTTTTACCCAGAGGGTGGTGACGGTCTGAAATGCACTGCCTGGGAGGGTGGTGGAGGCGGGTTGCCTCACATCCTTTAAATAGTATCTGGATGAGCACTTGGCACGTCATAACATTCAAGGCTATGGGCCAAGTGCTGGTAAATGGGATTAGGTAGGTAGGTCAGGTGTTTCTCACATGCCGGTGCAGATTTGATGGGCCGAAGGGCCTCTTCTGCACTGTGTGATTCTGTGATTCTGAGAAGTGATCATTGCACAATGTTCAGCACCATTTGTGACTCCTCAGATACTGAAGCAGTCCATGTCCAAATGCAGCAAGACCAGGACAACATTCAGGCTTTGGCTGATAAGTGGCAAGAAATATTCACACCTCACAAGTGTCAGGCAATGACCATCTCCAACAAGAGAGAATCTGACCATCTCTTCTTGACACTCAATGGCATTACCACTGCTGAATTCCACACTATCAACATCCTGGGGGTTACCATTGATTAGAAACTGAACTGGACCAGCCATATAAATACTATGGCCACCGGTGCAGGTCAGATGCTGGGACTTCTGTGGAGAGTAACTCACATCCAGAATCCCCAAGGCCTGTCTGCCATCTACTAGATACAAGTCAGGGGTGTGATGGAATACTCTCCACTTGCCCAGATGAGTGCAGCTCCCATAACACTCAAGAAACTCGACACTATCCAAGAAAAAGCAGCCCGCTTGATTGGCATCCCATCCACCACCTTCAACATCCACTCCTTGCACTACTGACGCACAGTGGTAGCAGTGTGTTGCACTGCAGGAATTCACTAAGTCTCCTTAGGCAGCACCTTCCAAACCCCATGACCTCTGCCATCTAGAAGGGCAAAGTAGATAGATGGAAGCATCACTGCCTGGAAGTTCCCCTCTAAGACACTCACCACCCTGACTTGGAAATATATCGCCGTTCCTTCACTGTCACTGGATCAAAATCCTGGAACTCCCTCCCTAACAGCACTGTGGGTGTACCTACACCACATGGACTGCAGCGGTTCAAGAAGGCAGCTCACCACCACCTTCTCAAGGGCAACTAGGGATTGGCAATAAAAATGCTCACCCAGCCAGCAATACCCACATCCCATGGAAGAATTAAGAAAAATATATTTTTTTATTTTTAATTAATCTTTAAGGTATTTCAGGAGAAACCTTTTTACCCAGAGACTGGTTAGAATCTGAGTCTTGCTAGCACAGGAGTAGTTGAAGTGAATAGGGGAAGTTAGGTAAACACGAGGGAGAAAAAATAGAAGATTATGTTGATTGGGTTGATGGAGAGAGCTGGGAGGAGGCTCATGTGGAGCATAAAGGCCAGCATGGACCATTTGGGCTGAATGGCCTTTTTCTGTGCTGTAAATATTATGTCATCCTAATTAGCAAAGGATCTGGAGCTAAGGCAGGCAATTGGAGTTCAGGTACAGATCATCCAGGATCTAACTGGGAGATGGAACAGGCTCAAGGGGCTGAATGGCCTCCTCCTGTTCCTGGGCAAAGCACAAAACTGCCTTCTTTTTGGAGTTTGGAGTTTGTGCCCAGTGGACTCCCTGTTACCATCCTACTTTCTGTACTGTGAGGCTAGAGGCTGAGCCCAGGCTCCTAGTTACACTCTTCATGTGACTGGGTAAGAGGCTGCAGTTAGATTGTACTGGCTGATAGCTACAGTCAAACCTGTAAAGTTCTTTGGAGCCAGGGTAAAATTCTCCTAAAGCCAGGAGCAGAGAGCTGTGTACTAATTGGCTCTGACAGTGTCCATAGTTGAAACGTTTGATAGCTCCAGTTGTTGAGGAGGGCGAGTTCATTCAGCCAGACAGTTTTAGGACAGTTCAATGAACAAATAAACAGACCGCAGTATGACAGCGATCCCTGGTCTAAGTCAGAATGAAATCCTCACCAGCCTTCTCACTCTTACCTCTCATCCCAACTGCCCGTTCCCCCCCTCCCCAACAAATATAGCCCAACATCAGCCTGCTGTTGTGCTTTCGGGGGTAAATTCACAGGGAGCTGTTCCAATCCGTGCCTGAAAGGGCTGCAGGAAACATCGAAAAAGAGAAATAACCTGAAGAGAAAATTAAAAGTTCGTAGACCCCTGGGGAAAGAGTAAGGGGAGTGGGACTAACTGGATAGCTCTTTCAAAGAGCCAGCAGAGGCTGAATGGCTGCCTCTGATCTGTATGATTTTGTGGTACTAAGGGAATTGGGCAGTGATTTCTTTTTTCCGCTTTAATATAAGTAAAGCAGAGGGTGAGAAGGGTCAATTTTAACTCGGGACAGGAATCAGACGGGAAGAAGTGAACAAAACCAGGATCACCGGGAAAAACTCAGCAGGTCTGGCAGCATCGGCAAAGCCGACGTTTCGAGTCCTCATGACCCTTCAACAGAACAGGAAGAAGTGAACACCAGCGGGAGGTCTGGGCCCTACTAACTCAGGCCTCATTTCAATAAAACTTCTTGCATCCCATCTGAAACTGGCAGGGACCCTTTTTCTTAAAAAAAAGTAACACGTTCATGGGATTTGGAAGGAGGCAGTAAGTATCAGCATTTAATGCCAAACCCACATTGCCTTTGATGAGATGGCGGTGAACCATCTTCTTCAGCAATGGCAATCCATGTTGTTATGGGGTTCCAGGATTTTGACCCGGTGATAGTGAAGGAAGGCCAATCTAAGTAAGGATGGTGCGTGGCTTGGGGGAGATTGAAACTTACAGAGTACTGAAAGGCCTGGATAGAGTGGACGTGGGGAAGATGTTTCCATTAGTAGGAGAGACTAGGACCCGAGGGCACAGCCTCAGAGTAAAGGGAAGACCTTTTAGAACAGAGATGAGGAGAAATTTCTTTAGCCAGAGAGTGGTGAATCTATGGAATTCATTGCCACAGAAGGCTGTGGAGGCCAGGTCATTGAGTGGGTTTAAGACCGAGATAGACAGGTTCTTGATTAGTAAGGGCATCAAAGGTTACGGGGAGAAGGCGGGAGAACGGGGTTGAAAAGCTTATCAGCCATGATTGAATGGTGGAGCAGACTCGATGGGCCGAATAGCCTAATTTGTCCTCCTGTGTCTTGTGGTCTTATGGAGAACCTGTTGTTGGTGGTGTTGCTGCCCTTGTGCTGGAGATCCTGGGAGTGGGAGGTGTCACTGAATAAGAGTGGTGATGGCAGGAACAAGGGTTGGTTCAGGGAGCTCTGACTGAAGACCACTGAGAACAGTTCCCGGCTTGAATCCAATGCTGGTGAGCTGGTGGGTGTGGTCAGAATGAAAATATTGGCACTGTAGGAGATAAGGCCGGGGCTGGCGCTCCTCACGGCCCACAGGAGTTCCACATAAAAGTGAACCGCTCACCCTGGACCTCTCCTGCTCACTCCCTTCCCTCCATGCTGGCTGCGGCCCGTAGGCTTTCTGAGGTTTTCCAGTGGTGTCATCAGCCCGCGACTTTATAAAACAGGCCCCCGCCACCCAGGGAGTGGGAGGCCCTCCTCTGCCCAAGCTGAAGTCAGCGAGGCTGGCCGGGGGGAAAAAAGATGGTGGGAACGTGACTGGAAAGCTGCCCGAACATTACCCCTCACCCACCCCACCATCCCAAATGCGCCCAGAAAAGAAAATGGTCACACTTGGGAAATGACTGGTACTGGTCTGAGCTGGAGCTCCATTTTAAGGTATACAAGATCAGTTCAGACCAGTACCAGTCGTTTCCCAAGTTTTACTGGTTTTTCTTCTGTAGTGAGTGGGCTGGGCTAAAATCCCACGTATAATGTTAGGATAGTAACAACAGCCAACTACAACAACAACTTCCATTTATCCAGCACCTTTGACATAGTAAAACATCCCAATTCTTCACAGGAGCATTATCAGGAAAAATAATTGACACCAGGTAAAAAAGTACTTGTAGAGTTAGGGTGTTGAGGGCTGAAAGGTGTTAATGTGTGGGACTGGAGAAATCCTACTGCCCACATAATGATGTAGGACAGGCTAAAGGAGAAAGCTCTTGGCTTAGACTGAGTGATACATGTTTGTGTATCGGTGAATAGTTATGTTCATAAAATAAACCAGTTATCATTCAGAGCCGTCTACATCTCTGCAACTTTCTTAGCCATTCAAAACCAACACACAACAATATTGGGAACAGATGACCAAACTTGATCAAAAGAGATGGAATTTAAGGACCATTGTATAGAAGGCGAAAGAGAGAGAGAGAGGTGAAGGGGTTCGGGGAGGGAGTTACAGAGCTGAAGTCATGGCCAACAATTGTGGGGCAATGATAATGGGGGATGCGTTAGAAGCCAGAACTGGAGGAGAGCAGGGATCTCAGGGGAGCTGTAGGAGGTTACAGAGACAGGGGGCAGAAAGGAGTGGGTGTGAGGTCATGTAAGAATTACAAAACAAGGGTAAGAATTTTAAAATCCTAATATTTTAACAATTGCTCCTCCAAAATTCATGACAATATCCAAAGCTTGGTGTTAGTCAACAGAACTCAGAATTCCGTCATGGAAGCTGAGGGAGAAGCAGTGGGGAGGAAATCTGGGATCAGTATCCATTGGCCACTATCAAAGGGAAGCAATAATGATTTTAATAACTGGAGCAGGACTTGCATAGACAGCTGAAAATAGATGGGAAAAAAAATCATGAAGGTAGGTATTAGCTATCAGGAAAGATTGAACAGACTGGGGCTCTTTCTCTAGAGGAAAGAACACTGAGAGGTAGCCTGACAGGAGTCTTATGAAAGAAAGATTATGAAAGGGTTTGATCGAGTAGACGTACAGAAGATGTTTCCACTTACAGGCAAGACCAGAACTAGAAGTGATAAATATAACATAGTCACAAATAAATTCAGTAGGAAATTCGGGAGAAACATCTTTACCCGGAGAGTGGTGAGAATGTGGAACTCGCTAGCCAAGGGAGTGATTGAGGTGAATAGATACATTTAAGGGGAAGCTAAATAAGTACAGAGGTGAGAATGGAGGTGAAGGGTCTGTTGATGGGTATACATAAGGAAGCTCATGTGAAGCATAAACATCGGCTGAGTGGCCTGTTTCTGTTCTGTAAAGCCTTTATAAGGTATTGTAAGTGGAGAGACATTGGAAAGACATGAAGGGGAAAAAGAGAAATTGTTCCAAAGCGGAAGTGAAGGTAGATGGGGTGAAAACAAGAAAGAAAATAGACCTGACAGGAAAGGTCAGAAGTTGGTACCAAAGAGTTTTATGTGGTTTTAATTTAGATTTCGTTACAGAATGCTTTATGTAACTGGGCTGTCATCCAAATATTGCACATCAATCAGTCTCCAAGTGTAATTTATACACAAAGCAGCACCCAAGCATGGCGAGTCTTGGCTAACTAGCTCTGCCACTCATCAGGGTCCCAGTCCATTGACACCATTACTCTTCCTGCTCCTGGAGTTTCATATGAGCCTCCCCCCCCACCCCCCACCACCTTCATGTTGTGGGACTCTCTTGTCAGGAGGAGCTTGAAGACCTCCTCCCACATGTTGCAATTGTGAGGCCTTGCCTGAAGTACTTGATGAGTGAGTGTGAGAATCCCAGGAGCCTTTGCTCTCTCCAGGGCTGGAAGACATCCACGATGACCTTCAAGAGCATGCTTTTTTTTTTGTTCACATGCTTTGCCATGCATTGCAGATTAATTACGCCCATTTAATGTGACCTGCTTCAGCTCAACTATTGTTGAAGCCCTCATCCTTGCCTTTGTGACGTCTCTAGACTTGTCAGTTCCAATGCTCTCATGGCCAGTCTCTCAGCTTTCACCCTCCAAAAACTTGGGTGTATTCCAAACTCTGTTGCCCATGCCCTAACTCACACCGAGTCCTGGTTACCCATCGCCCCTGCATTGGCTTCCAGCCTGGCAATACTTCAACTGTAAAATTCTCATCCAAATTTTCAAATCCGCCGCTCCATGTCCTCTACCCTCCCGATCTCTGTAATCTCCTCCAGCCCTACTGAGAACTCTGCACTCCTCTAATTTTGGACTTTGATCGGAGTTTTGCAGTTCCATCACTGGAGACCGAGCAAAAACAGAATTACCTGGAAAAACTCAGCAGGTCTGGCAGCATCGGCGGAGAAGAGCTGACGTTTCGAGTCCTCATGGCCCTTCAACAGAACAGTTTTGTTGAAGGGTCATGAGGACTCGAAACGTCAACTCTTTTCTTCTCCGCCGATGCTGCCAGACCTGCTGAGTTTTTCCAGGTAATTCTGTTTTTGTTTTGGATTTCCAGCATCCGCAGTTTTTTTTTGTTTTTATCTACCCCCTTATGTTTTAAAACAATAATGACCGTCTCCTCAATAGCTCAAGATATCACCTTTCTTCCCAAAATATTCAAATCCTGAAGGCCACACCAGACAGTCAGTCAATATAAATAACAATATTTAATATGTTTCCAGTCCATTTAGAAAGGAGGCATTGCTGGACCTGGTTCTTGGGAATGAGGTGGGACAAGTGGATCGGGTGACAGCAGGGGAATGTTTAGGGGACAGTGATCATTGTGTCATAGTCTAAGGTCAAGGGCAAGGAGCAATGCAAGGTTAAAATCATTATTTGGGGGAAGCCAACTTCAATAGGCTAAGAATGGATCTGGCCCAGACTAACTGGAATCAGAGATTATCAGGGAAAGCAGTAACTGAACAATGGGCACGTCATGTACAGTCAAGTTATATTTCTATGAAGGGGAAAGGAAGGGCAAGCAAACAGAGAGCTCCCTGGATGATGAAAGAGAGATTAGGACGAAGCAGAAAAAGTGTGTTTCTGACAGATGTCAGGCGGATAGAACAACCGAGAGGCAGACCGAATATAGAAGGTTCAGGGGCGAAGTGTAAAAGCAAAGAAGAGAAGCAAAGAGAGAGTATGAGAAGAGACTGGCAGCTAACATAAAAGGGAATCCAAAAGTCTTCTATAGACATTTGATAGTCAAAGACTGGTAAGAGGAGGACATTGATTAGGGACCAAAAGGGGTCTCACACAGGGAGGCAGGTTGAGCATGGTTGGGGTACTTACCAAGGAAGAAAATGCTGCCAAGGTCATGGTGAAAGAGGAGGTGATTCAGACACTTGAAGGGTTTAAGACTGACAAGGAGAAGGTATTGGATAGGTTGTTGATAAGGCACCAGAAATGCATCCAAAGATACTGAAGGAACTGAGAGTAAAAATTGTGGAGGCACAAGCCATAACTTTTCAAGTTTCCTTAGACTGAGGGATGCCGTTAGTGGACTGAAGAATTGCCAATATACAACCTTGTTCAAAGAAAGGGTATAAGGACAAGCCCAACAACTACAGGCTAGTCAGTTTAAGTCTGGTAGAGGGGAAACTTTTAGAAATGATAATTCGGGACAAAATTCATAGTCACTTGGTCAAATGTGGGTTAATTAAGGAAAGCCAGAATGGATTTGTCAAGAACAAATTGTGCTGACCTAAGAGATAAAAACAAAGAAAACTGCAGATGCTGGAAATCCAAAACAAAAACAGAACTGTCGAAGGGTCATGAGGACTCAAAACGTCAACTCTTTTCTTCTCCGCCGATGCTGCCAGACCTGCTGAGTTTTTCCAGGTAATTCTGTTTTTGTTTTGTGCTGAACTAACTTGCTTGAGTTTTTTGATGAGATAACAGAGAGGGTTGATGAGAGTTGATGAGGATAATGCTCTTGATGTGGTATATATGGACTTCCAAAAGGCATTTAATAAAGTGGCACACAACAGACTTGTGTGCAAAGTTAGAACTCATGGAATAACAGGGACAGGAGCAACAAGATAGCAACAAAATTGACTGGGTGACAGGTAACAAAGCTTATTGGTGATAAAAACAAAAAAACTGTGGATGCTGGAAATCCAAAACAAAAACAGAATTACCTGGAAAAACTCAGCAGGTCTGGCAGCATCGGCGGAGAAGAAAAGAGTTGACGTTTCGAGCCCTCATGACCCTTCGACAGAACTTGAGTTCGAGTCCAAGAAAGAGTTGAAATATAAGCTGGTTTAAGGTGTGTGTGTGGGGCGGAGAGATAGGGAGAGAGAGAGGTGCTTGTGTAGACAAACAAGCAGTGATAGAAGCAGATCATCAAAAGATGTCAACAACAATAGAACAAAAGAACACATAGGTGTTAAAGTTGGTGATATTATCTAAATGAATGTGCTAATTAAGAATGGATGGTAGGGCACTCAAGGTATAGCTCTAGTGGGGGTGGGGAGAGCATAAAAGATTTTAAGATATTTAAAAATAATGGAAATAGGTGGGAAAAGAAAAAAAAATCTATATAATTTATTGGAAAAAAAAGGAAGGGGGAAACAGAAAGGGGGTGGGGATGGGGGAGGGAGCTCACGACCTAAAGTTGTTGAATCCAATATTCAGTCCGGAAGGCTGTAAAGTGCCTAGTCGGAAGATGAGGTGCTGTTCCTCCAGTTTGTGTTGGGCTTCACTGGAACAATGCAGCAAGCCAACGACAGACATGTGGGCAAGAGAGCAGGGTGGAGTGTTAAAATGGCAAGCGACAGGGAGGTTTGGGTCATTCTTGCGGACAGACCGCAGGTGTTCTGCAAAGTGGTCGCCCAATTTACGTTTGGTCTCTCCAATGTAGAGGAGACCACCTGTGGCCACCCAAACCTCCCTGTCGCTTGCCATTTTAACACTCCACCCTGCTCTCTTGCCCACATGTCTGTCCTTGGCCTGCTGCATTGTTCCAGTGAAGCCCAACGCAAACTGGAGGAACAACACCTCATCTTCCGACTAGGCACTTTACAGCCTTCCGGACTGAATATTGAATTCAACAACTTTAGGTCGTGAGCTCCCTCCCCCATCCCCACCCCCTTTCTGTTTCCCCCTTCTTTTTTTTCCAATAAATTATATAGATTTTTCTTTTCCCACCTATTTCCATTATTTTTAAATATCTTAAAATCTTTTATGCTCTCCCCACACCCACTAGAGTTATACCTTGAGTGCCCTACCATCCATTCTTAATTAGCACAAGCTTATTGGTGAATTGTTGTTTTTTTGGATTGGAGCAAGGTTCCCCAGGGGTCAGTGTTAGGATTGCTATTTCTTCTGATATGTATTAATGACCTCAACCTTGGTGTACAGGGCGCAATTTCAAAATTTGCGGATAAGACGAGACTTGGAAATATTGTGAACCATGAGGATGATAGCGTAGAGATTCAAAAGGACATTTGGAATGGGTGAACAGGTGGCAGGTGAAATTTAAGGCAGAAAAGTGTGAAGTGATTCACTTTGATGGGGAGAAATCAGAGGGTTTTAGAATGAGGGCAATGGATACAAGATAAATTGTAACAGAGTTAGGACAGGAGTAACCCCTTCAGACAGAAAGTTGCGAGGCTGTGAATGTACTATCAAAGATGACGATTGAAGCAAAAACCTTTCTATCAAAACTCTCTTAGAGCAAGTACAGCACAGCTTAGATACAGAGCCCAGGTCTCCCTATAATTCAACACTCTTCATGCTCTCTCCTAAAACTGTGGAAAATGTAATTCCAACCACGCTGCACTGGTGCAGCACTCAGTAGAGAGGATGAGACCAATCAGCAATATGTAGTGAAACTGGCTTTTAATACAAGGTGGAATACTTGAAGTTGAGTATCTCGACAGCTTTGAGGTCCAATATCTAACCTGGAGTGAGCTGCGGTATCTTGCATTTCACATGAGGAAGGCTGTAAATAACATTTTTATCTCTATCACAAGCTGCATCGTCCTCCACCCCCCTCCATCCCTTCCCCCCACCCCCACCCCCATCCCTGTTTGCCCTCCTCCATCCGTATCTGCCCTCCTCTATCCCTCCCCACCCTCCTCCATCCCTCATCCCAATGTTTTAGGCTGAGCCAGACTCTTGCAACAACACTGGGGCGATCTGTTTGACCTCAAGCTGATTTTCTGGCCTTGGCTCTACCCAGTGAATAAGATCGCTTCCACTTCCAGCACATTCTTCATTCCACCACCACCCCCCTGCACACCGCCCCCCCCACCCCCACCACCACCCAGGACAGCTCACTCACCAATAACACCTTTGCTATGCATTTGGCACCTCCAGTCAAATACTAGTTAGCCTGCCCCTGAGGATATTGGGCCCAGCTCTGTGACCTTCCATCTTACAAACACATGCATGCAAATATGTACACATAATACACACACACACTCATTCACAGACACGCACACACATATATTATATATAACATATGTATATACAGATATATATATATATATATAAACATACATACACACACGCACCATGAGCTGACTTCAGGAAATTGCTGTCACAGTTGATTAAATTTGGTTTCTCCAGACTTTACTAATTTGTACAAATGGGATATGAGGGAAGACATACATCAGCTCCCTGCAGCTCAGTAGCACGAGGTAGTAAAAGCAAAAGGTATTGACGGAGGTTGTACGGGGAAGGTGGCCTGGAAATCCACAGCCTCCGGACCATCCCCATACGTCACATTCCATTCAACAAGAGTCATTTGTTTTAAAATTTCCCATTCCTTTTTGTCTCGATTTCTAAATACTTCTTGCGGGAGGGAGAAGCGGGTATTTCTCAGCGTCTGTTTATCGTCTCCCAGCTTGTTGTAACGCTCGTTGAACACAAGTGACACTCGGCAAAAGTCAATGAGTTAATGGGCTCCACCCTTCATTTGGCAGGGAGGGGGGTGGGGGGGGATGGGCACCAGAATGAAACATTCGGAAAGAGAAACAAGGTGCACTGAAACTGGGAGAGGCAAATAGCAATGGAGTGGGGAGGTCGGGGAGGCTGGAAGATGGTGGTATAGTGGTTACATCACTAGTAATCCAGTGTCAAGGCTAATCCTCTGTGGGCACGAGTTCAGATCCCATGGCGGCTGATGGAATTTAAATTCAATTAATAAAGTCTGAAATTGAAAGCTACTTTCAGTAATGGTGACCATGAAACTACCATTGATTGTCATAAAAACCCATCTAGTTCACTAACGCCCTTGAGGGAAGGAAATCTGCTGTCCTTACCTGGTCTGGCCTACATGTGACTCCAGACCCACAGCAATGACTCTTAGCTGCCCTCTGAAATGGCCAAGCAAGCCACTCAGTTCAAGGGCAACTAGGGATGGGCAACAAATGCTGACATTGACAACGATGCCCACATCCCATGAAATGAATAATAAAAAAAAGGTGAAGAATGGTTCAGAAATCAGAATGACCTGGCAGGGGAATAATGCAAGGTTTCAAGGTTGGGAGAGCATATATGGAAATGCCCCAGGCATGGTAAGTAAGGGTGGTGAGCTGCAGGCTCAAGTCATCACACGGGACCATGACATAGTGGCAATGATAGGGAGACCAGCCTCAAATAAGGGGAGGAATGGGAAATTAATATTCCTGATCATGAGGGATAATTGAGGGGATCAGAGTCTCTTTCCTTAGAATAAGGGAACAACAGAGGAGTTACTACACCACTGGGTGTATAGTAATATTTACCAAATAGTGAAGAGATTGTTTGGGTGCAATTTACAGGCAGGCAAGGCCACAGAGTAATGATATTGTAGGACTTCAATTATCCTAATATAGATTGGCCAAGCAATGGTAAAGGGCAAAGAGGTGGAAGAATTCTCTTGTACTTTTATTATGAAGTTACAAAATATTCACATCTCAGAAATTGGCCATTTGTCCCAGTAGATTCATGTTGGCATTTATACTCCACATGAGCCCCCTCTCACATCTCTTTGTCTAAACCCCATCTATATATTCTCTATTCCTTTCTCCTTCATGTGCTTATTTAGTATGTTCTTGATAAACACTTTCTTTTACATAATAAAGCGATCCAAGGTGCTTCACAGGAGTGTTCTCAATCACTGAGCCAAAGAAGCAAATATTAGGTTTTGAGAATGCTACAGGCATTCCAGTCAACACTTTTAAAAATTGGATACAAAGAAGCTTTTAAGATGGTTGCCCCAAATCATGTAACTTTTGGCACTTGGACTACAGGCAGTATCAAGCCTCCAGCGAATACCTGGTTAAACATGGGCATAGGTGATGAGGGTACTTCACAGCCACTTATGGAATTCACACATCTCATTGTTTAAGATGGGCCAATGACTAAAGACTAAGGAGTTTCCAGACTGCCTGTCTCCATGTTTTGTACTGGACAAAAGGGAAGATCGAAACTCAATAGCCACTATAAACTTTCCATTGTATCAGGATGGCCTCCTGCATCCAAACTAGATTGGCAGGGTTGCAGAACTGTTAACCCAGTGGTCATGTAAGCAAAAGCTAATTTCAGGGGTTTATTATTCCAGGACTCAGCAAATCCATAAGAACCATCAGTCATTAGCCAGAATCTGGAACTGGCTGCAAATTATCAAACAGTCAAAGATCTTAACCAAAGATCAAAGTTCATCTGAGAACCAAACTCCTAGATATTCGACTACAAGGAACTTCACAACCTGCTGTGAACCCTCGGCTTTACAAGACCATCACTTCAACTTTAAATCGTTGAATCCATTCAAGAAACCATAGGCCTGCTGCTTGAGAGGCCGAAATAGTAAATCAGGGACTCAATTAACTGTAATCTGTAAAAGTGAACTGTATCCAAACTGTGTGTGTGTATTAGTGTGTGTGTGTGCATGCACGCGTGTGTGTGTGTGTGTGTACGCATGTATGCATGCTTGTGAGACTGAGTGGTTGATGTGTTACTTCAGGTTAAGTGTATGACAATACCTAACTTTCTTTATTTTAAACACATGAAAGCTTGCTGCTGAGCTATTCACTTGGAATACAAGCTGCAAGGGTAAGAAAAGGCACACCTCTTTCCGTACAAAACATACCGATTATGGACAGTTAGTGGGCAAATGCATTTTGTCCATGATAGCATGAACAGGAAGAATGTAAAGATGTCAGATCTTGTAGGTTTCGAAGAAATTATAGAGAGTGTGGGTGGGGGAGGGAGGGTCGGTGGGGGTGGTGCGGGGGGAGAGGTGTTGCAAGGCTATGATTGAACAAAAAGATGGTCATTTTAAATTTGAGGCCAGTGTTGGTCAGTGAACACAGGGGATAATACCCTTACCTAACAAAAGTCTTTCAATTTCAGCTCTGAAATTATTTTGAATTGTCCTTCCCGACATCACCCTGAATGGGCCCGGCTCTCATTTTAAAGTTGTCTAAGGATTTGCGTTCCATTCTCTGCCGTGCTCGGTCACCAAACTCTCCTCAGCCTGACCGATCACGCCTCTCAGAACGAAGCCAGTTTTGGGGTAGGATGCCTTGACATTTGTAACCTGGATGTTAAGATTTCTTAAAGAAGAGGAAATTCCTGAAGAGTGGATGAATTAATGATCATTTATTTTAGTCAGAGTAGGGGGAAACGTGCCTTTCCCTCCTGACCTCAGCTCCCTACCCTTATAATGAAGATAAATGCAAGCAGCTTAAATCAATCAGCAATTGCTGCAAAACACATTGGTGCTGGAGACATTATCCCCTGTGACTTTGCAGGCCTGACTTTTTACAGGCCAAGATTTGGTCAGCCAGGAACAGAAACAGTGGGTCTTGGCCCCAACATCAACAGCTCCAGATCTGATCCATCCAGAAACTGCAGATGGAGGCACTTTAACATCTTTTTTTTTCCTTCCCCTCTTACCTTTACCTTCAAACGCTGTAGATATTTCTCCAAAAAGTGACACACCAGGAAGGAAAGGGATGGTCACCTATCTTAAAGCAGCTCCCATCCAGTGAATTGCTTTGCGACAGGGTGACTGATTCGTTGCATCAGCCGCTTTGCGCACAGTTAGATTCCGCCAACAGTGCTGACCCGATCAGCTGTTTCTCTGGGGACATTGGGTGGTGGGGGAGCGCAGGGCATGGAGGAAAATGGAGGCTGGTCAGGAAGTCAGGAAAGCTTCCCGAGTGTCTTCAAAACTTCCACATACAGCGTGACCTGAATGATAGAGTCCATGTTTGGATGTCCCAATAACATCGCTTTCAACAAAGCATCATTCCTTCAGTATTGCCAACTCTGATTGGACGTTTCATTGCTCGGTCTTCCACCTCCAGCCAATCCTCTCCACCATTGGTCACCCAATATGTCTATCCTTGGGGCGCAACTCCTTTCAAGCCATTGATTGATTTGCGAATCTTGGCTGTCTGTCAATCCACCCACCCTCACTCCAACATTTTTATACCTAGCAAATAAAAGTGATCAAAGAAAATAGAACATTTTTTTAATGGTACCTATGGTTAATAGGAACAAGAATAGCCTATTCATTCATGGGATGAGGGTGTCGCTGGCTAGGCCAGTACTTATTGCCCATCCCTAGTTGCCCTTGAGAAGGTGGTGGTGAGCTGCCTTCTTGAACCGCTGCAGTCCATGTGGTGTAGGTACACCCACAGTGCTGTTAGGGATGTAGTTCCAGGATTTTGACCCATCGACAGTGAAGGAACGGCAACATATTTCCCAGTCAGGATGGTGAGTGATGGTGTTCCCATCTATCTGCTGCCCTGGTCCTTCTAGATGGTAGCAGTCGTGGGTTTGGAAGTTGCTGTCTAAGGAGCCTTGGTGAATTCCTGCAGTGCATCTTGTAAATAGTACACACTGCTGCTACTGTGCATTGGTATTGGAGGGACTGAATATTTGTGGATGGGGTGCCAATAAAGCGGGCTGCTTTATCCTGGATGGTGTCAAGTTTCTTGAGTGATGTTAGAACTACTCATCCAGGCAAGTGGAGAGTATTCCATCACATTCCTGTCTTGTGCCTTGTGGATGGTGGACAGGCTTTGGGGAGTCAGGAGGTGAGTTACTTGCTGCAGGATTCTTAGCCTCTGACCTGTCCTGTAGCCACAGTGTTCATGTGGCTGGTCCAGTTCAGTTTCTGGTAAATGGTAACTCCCAGGATGTTGATAGCAGGGGATTCAGTGATGGTAATGCCATTGAATGTCATGGGGCGATAGTTAGGTTCTCTCTTGTTGGAGATGGTCATTGCCTGGCACTTGTGTGGTGCAAATGTTACTTGCCACTTATCAGCCCAAGCCCGGATAATGTCCAGGTCTTGCTGCATTTGGACATGGACTGCTTCCGTATCTGAGGAGTCATGAATGGTGCTGAACATTGTGCAATCATCAGGGAACATCCCCACTTCTGACCTTATGATGGAAGGAAGGTCATTGATGAAGCAGCTGAAGATGGTTGGGCCTAGGACACTTACTTGAGGAACTCCTGCAGTCTTGTCCTGGAATTGAGATAATTGACCTCCAACAACCACAACCATCATCCTTTGTATTAGGTATGGCTCCAACCAATGGAGAGTTTTGCCAGTGATTCCCATTGACTCCAGTTTTGCTAGGGCTCCTTGATGCCACACTCAGTCAAATGCTGCCTTGTTGTCAAGTGCAGTGACTCTCACCTCACCTCGGGAGTTCAGCGCTTTTGTCCATGTTTGAACCAAGGCTGTAATGAGGCCAGGAGCTGAGTGACCTTGGCGGAACTGAAACTGGGCATCAGTGAGCAGGTTATTGTTAAGCAAGTGCCGTTTGATAGGCCTGTCAATGACCTCTTCCATCACTTCGTTGTTGATGGAGAGTAGACTGATGGGGTGGTAATTGGCTGGGTTGGATTTGTCCTGATTTTTCTGTACAGGACATACCTGGGCAATTTTCCATATAGCTGGGTAGATGCCAATGTTGTAGGTGTACTGGAACAGCTTGGCGAGGGGCACGGCCTGGACCACAGGTCTTCAGTGCTATTGTCGGAATATTGTCAGGCCCACAGCCTTTGCACTATCCTACGCCTTCAGCCATTTCTTGATATCACTTGGAGTGAATCAAATTGGCTGAGGACTGGCATCTGTGATGCTGGGGACCTCCGGAGGAGTCCGAGATGGATCATCCACTCGGCACTTCTGGCTGAAGATTGTTGCGAATGCTTCAGCCTTATCTTTTGCACTGAAGTGCTGGGGATTGTCGGGTTAACGAGATAGGGAGGGACAAGGACATGGAGGGATTGAAAACGAGGATGAGAATTTGTATGGCCTGGTCTCTGTTGGTCAGTGTGAGGTGGATCTGAGTCCCACAGTGCTGGAGTTAGGCAGTGCCGAACAGTCAGCAATCTGCTGGTGTCCTGAGCTAACCCACGATCTCTATAATTATTTTACAATTCCTATTTCCAGACTGAATTCAATTGCCAATGGTAATGGAATAGCTTGAGTCAAGGTCGTGTCTCACTGGTCTGCATCATTAACTTTCTTCTCTGCACAGATGCCGCCAGATCTGATGAGTATTTCCAGCATTTTCCGTATATATTTCAAATCACGCACTGTTCTCACTGCTCAGCGTCCTTATTGCGCCCACAGTCATCCCAAATGATGTGTCACAGTAACGTAGGGAGAGCTAATGGTGATGATTAGTGGACACTTTGACAGGCATGATTCTAAACTAAACGAGATATGCCTCTCGTTCATAGGATCACAGAAACGAATAGCACAGAAGGGGGCCATTCAACCCCCTGTGCTGGTGCTGGCTCTTTCAAAGAGCCATCCCATTTAGCCCCACACCCCTCCATTATCACCATGAAAATTAGTCTTCTTAAAGTACGTGTCCAATTGTTTCTGAAACTTTGTTTCCACTACCCCTTAACTTTCTCTGCTCCAAGGGGAACAATCCCAGCATAAAAACATAAGAACGTAAGAAATAGGAGCTGGAGAAGGCCATTCGGCCCACCATGCCTGCTTCGCCAGTCAATAATCACGGCTGGTCTGGACTTCTGTCTTGTCGGGCTTGTAGCCCACTGTGCACCCCTTCATTTCGTGCGCCTCTCTCTGCTGCTGTGCACACCCTTCTTCTTGTCCGGACTGACGACAACCTGTACTGCGACCAGCCACTGTCTTGTAGCATTACAACCACACTCGAATTGAAGGGCTTGGGTGCTGCCTGGTGGCTTGAACAGTGATCGGCCACCATGAACTCCGCAGGGACCGAAGTGGGGATGCAAGCACGGCTTTTCTTCCCCACCGTGGGGACACTTTGGTTGCTCTGGTCACTCTCCCTTTAAGTGTCCAGGGTATGTGGCCTTAACTCCACTTTCTTGCCCACCCCCCATAACACTCAACTCCCTTGTCAATCAAATACCTGTCTAACTCAGCTCTGAATATATTTAATGATCCAGCCTCCACTGCTCTCTGGGGAACAGAATTCTAAAGACTAACAGCGCTCTGAGAGAAGAAATTCCTCCTCAACTACACCTTAAACGGGGGACCCCTTATTTTTAAACTGTGTCTCCTAGTTCTAGATTCCCCCATGAGGGAGAACGTCCTCTCGGCATCCACCCAACCCCCAGCCCCCTCAGAATCTTATATGTTTCAACACGATCTCCTCTCATTCTTACAAACTCCAACAAGTATAGGCCCAACCTGCTGAACCGTTCCTTCACCAATCTCCCTTCAAAATTGAAATTCTATATTTATGGTATCATCTTGTAAACTTGCTCTGTGTGTTCTCCCAGGCCTTCACATCCTTCCTAAAGTTTGATGCTCGGAATTGTCCATAATTCCAGTTGAGGCCTAACCAGTTAAGGGTTAGCCTTCCTTGTTTTTGTGATCCAATGTTCCGATTTACAAAGCCAAGATTCCCATTGGATTCCAACGTGAACTGACCTCAATTGTGATGCAACAGTTGGCCTCAGCGTCCATGGAGGAGGGGTGTGTTCTCACAATGCAGGTTGTTACTGGCAACACAGGAGGAAAAAAAACAGTTCGGACCAGGACTCTTATTTCCCAGATTTACTGGTGTTCCATTTTAAGGCCTACAAGGCCAAGGCCAATTTGGACCAGTATTCCTCTTTCCCACTTTTTACTGTTTTGTCCCTCTGGGAAGGCCGATATTTGTACTTGCCCCTGGTTGCCCTTGAAAAGGATTCGTAGCAATTTTTTGGATGACCTGTTTGACTCTCTCTGAGCCCTTGAAGTGGTTGAATTTCGTTCGGGGTTCTCCGATCCACTGCCAGAACTCGAAGGAAATGGGATCCTGAGAAAAACCACAAAGAAACTCACCTCATGAGGAATCCTGTGTCAGCCACACCCTGAAGGGGTGGCAGGTTGTCTTCCCTGTTGGGTTTGTTCACATCACTGACCATTATTAGATGTAGTCAGAATGTCGTGGTTTTGAATCCCAGTTCAGAGGCATGAACACGTAATTCAGAGCTGACGTTCCCAGTACAGTACTAAAGGAGTGCTGCACTGTCAGAGGCGCAAACGTTCAGATTCTATTAAACCAAGGCCTCTCTGTGTCCTCTCAGGTGGATGTGAGAGTCCACGGCACAATTTCAAAGAAGGGCAGGGGACTTTTCCCCTGTGAGCTGGCCAGTGAAAACCGATGCATGCCATTATGTATCGCATTGCTATTTGTGGGGGCTTGCTCTGCGCAAATTGGTGGCCTTGTTTCCAAACATTTACAAGCATTGTATTGGCTTTTAAGTGCCTTTGGGATGTCCTTAGGTTGTCAAAGGTGCCAAATAAAAGTACTAACCATATAAATGCTGTGGCTACAAGAGCAGGTCAGAGGCTAGGAATCGTGCGACGAGTAACTCACCTCCTGACTCCCCAAAGCCTGTCTACTATCTACCAGGTACAAGTCAGGAGTGTGATGGAATACTCCCCACTTGCCTGGATGAGTGCAGCTACCACAACACTCAAGAAGCTTGACATCCTCCAGGACAAAGCAGCCCCGCTTGATTGGCACCCCATCCACAAACATTCACTCCCTTCACCACTGATGCACAGTAGCAGCAGTGTGTACCATCTACAAGATGCACTGCAGGAACTGACCAAGCCCCCCTAGACAGCACCTTCCAAACCCATGACCGATACCACTGAAAGGTCCGAGGAATACTCTGGTACAAAATGTCAACACTTGGAGTCCAGATGCAATATTCAAGTGGTTCCTTTATTACTCATGTGGGGAGCAAACACTGGACAATCCAGGCACTTCTCCCCCCAGGTTCAAATGAGCACAGTTTATATATCTTTTACTATCAGTTACAACTTAATGGTGTTGGTTAGAAAAAGGCCACAGCGCAATGATCCCCCGGTGGGCTGATAAAGGTGTTCCTGTACAGTAATTGCAGTGCAGAGACTGGGCATTGTCCTTTTTGAAGATGGCTATCAGACGGAGCGAAATGGCCTTCCCCATCTCTTGACTGAGTTATCCCGTGTCCCTGCCCGTGTGCGTGTGTCTCCCATTTCCTAATCGCAAGTTTACAGCTGAGCCCTTTGTACAAGTTTTTCACTTTCATGTAAGGCTCTGATTGCTTGTGTATGCTTTGGCACCTTAGATTCATAGAATCAGAGAATCACAGAATCACACAGTGCAGAAGAGGCCCTTCGGCCCATCGAGTCTGCACCAACACATGAGAAACACCTGACCTACCTACCTAATCCCATTTACCAGCACTTGGCCCATAGCCTTGAATGTTATGACGTGCCAAGTGCTCATCCAGGTACTTTTTAAAGGATGTGAGGCAACCCACCTCCCCCACTCTCCCAGGCAGCACATTCCAGACCGTCACCACCCTCTGGGTAAAAAGTTTTTCCTCACATCCCCCCTAAACCTCCTGCCCCTCAGTTTGAACCTATGACCCCTCGTGACTGACCCTTCAACTAAGGGGAACAGCTGCTCCCTATCCACCCTGTCCATGCCCCTCATAATCTTGTACACCTCGATCAGGTCACCCCTCAGTCTTCTCTGCTCCAATGAAATCAATCCAATTCTACCAACCTCTCTTAGCTGCTGGTCCTGGCTAGCACTTTAAAATAAATCCAAATTTTCTGCATCTTCACTATACAGAAGGACAAGGGCAGCAGATAGATGGGAACCCCACCACCTGCAAGCTTCCTTCCAACTCACTCACCATCCTGACTTGGAAATATATCGGCCGTTCCTTCACTGTCGCTGGGTCAAAATCCTGGGACTCCCTCCCTAACAGCGCTGTGGATGTACCTACACCACATGGACTGCAGCAGTTCAAGAAGGCAGCTCACCACCACCTTCTCAAGGGCAACTAGGGATGGGCAATAAATGCTGGCCCAGCCAGTGACGCCCACAGCACATGAAAGAATGAAAAAAAGCTTTCTAACAAAAATCGTTTGCAGTGTTCTCAACATCCATAGCTGTCTGGTGGAAGAGGGCAGCTGTAACCTTGCCCTGGAGACACAATGCGAACCAACAGTGATCTTTTCCATAACATGACCACAGAAACATTCAAACAATGGGACCTGGCTGTTGGAACGTCCAATTTAAAATAAATACATAAACCGCTCCATCAAAACCCTGCTAGCCGATGATTAATGAGGGCAGGAAATGGGGAATGGTCAGAGAGAAATGTCTACACCTTTAAAAGCATTTGGAGAGGCCACAGTTGTCCTCTAAAGTGTTTGGAGAATATATTTGTTGCTGATGTTGAAAAGGTTAATTACTGAAGGTAACCTCCCTCCCGGCTGTAACGCTCCCTGTGGGAACCTGCTGCAAGAGTTGCGTTGGATGAAATACACGTTCAAGGGGGACTTGGGATCCAGAAAGTCTGCCCTTAGAAAGTGAGGGTTCCTCAGAGTGTGTGATCGATGGAGTTTGCCTTATGAAATGAGGAGGGTGAGAAAGATTATGTCAGAGTGGAGGCCTCCTCCCTCCTCCCTTGGCGAACTTGAACTCATGCGTGTATGCATTTATATCGTATTTTTCATAGGAACAAATGAACAGATCAGCATCACCAAATGATTCCAGGGACGCTATGCAATCTGTTCTATTAGCATGGGGTGAGGAGGGGGCTATCATCGAATGAGAACTTGGGACTAAGAAGAAAGAAAGACTTACATTTAGATAGCACCTTTTAGAACTTCAGGGTTTCCCAAATCACTTTACAGCCAAAGAATTCCTTTTTTGGAGTGTAGTCCTCTTCCAATATGAGAGCCGCAACAGCTAATTTGTACACAGCAAGCTCCCAAAAACAAGCAATGTGATAATGGTCAGCTTATCTGTTTTTGTGATGTTGTTTGAGGAATATTATCAGGGAGCTCCCCTCCTTCGAAATAGTGCAGGGGAATCTTTTTTTCCACATTTTTCTGAGAGGGCAGACAAAGCCTCACCTCTTCTAAAAGACAGCACCACTGACTGTGCAGCACTCCCTCAGCGCTGCACTGGGAGCCCCAGCCCTCATATTGAGATCCAGTCTCTGGAGTGGAACTTGAGCCCCTTGACCTTCTGACCTGTGGGAGGATGCCTAACGCCGGTAGCTATCTCAGAGGTTTATCCCATTCCACATAGACTAGGTCACGGGAACAATTCTGGTTTGTCCAACATTCCAACATCGTCATCGCCACTTTCCTGTTTCCAGCTATACGCTTGCAGGTTCCTTGAACTAAACTTATTGTCTCAATCTGCTGATGGCGGAATCTGAACTTGTATTCTTTGGATTCAGCAACATTAGCGCTACACACCGGCGCTCTGACTGAAGGACCCCATCTCCTCTTCCCTGCATGCTGCCTTCACCCTGCCGGAAAGTCCTGGAAGCTTGTAACCTTCAGGCCTGAGTTAATGTTTCAGCGGTGGGGGGGATGGGGGGGGGATGGGGTGGTGGGGGGTGGGGTTGTGGGGGCCGCCCAATGTCATCATCAGGATCCGACATGACCGTCAGGAAGGACCCGGCCAGTTTTAGGTGGCTGTCTTCGCTGCCCGCAGAGCAGAGCAGGTTAAAGTTCGAAATGCTGGCATCCTGAGGGTCTTACTGATCTTCTGGGGTTGAAGTCAGCGCCTGCCGATCTGTGTGGGACGCAAATACGCTCTGGCTCATTTCATGGCAGCGCCAGCCCAAATGAAGGTCCGAAGCTTGTCTATAAAACTGAGTGCGGGCCTCAATTCAACGCTTTGAGCCTGCTGCTGGAGCTGTGCATCCCTAGGGGCAGCGGTTCCACTTCGACATGATCAAATTTGGGTCAGGAGAGAACAGTTTGGACCGGTACTTTTATTTCCCAATATCTGTTTTGCTGCTTTTTCGTTCTGGGGTCAGGGGGACGAATAGTAGGTGAAGGAAGGAGGCAGCTGATCGCTGGGCCTAGGGAGGTGGTGTGGAGATGGGAAAGAGCGCTCTGCTGGTTCCTTGTAAAGTTGTTAAAGCAAAAAAATAAACTTGCCTTCCTGGTGATGGCTGTTTGCCCGACCACATCCTAAACAGGGAAAATCTAGAGTGAGAATCAGGCCCAGCTCTCAGGGAAGCCCAGTTTGGCTCTAAACCAGGAGTTAGGCCCCTCATCAATGTACACAAAGAGCCTGATGGCTGTTTTAGTTGGCCACAACTTTAGCTCAGGAACTTGGGCCCTGAAAATGGGAATGAGACCAACTCCTACCCCCCCTGTGTTTTGATGGCCCGGGTTCACATGAATGGGGCCCAGGGATGCAGCCCAATATTAGGCCTCAGGCCTGGTTTACATGAGCTCAGTAAGCTGCATAATTCCTGCTGACCTTCCGCAGGAGGTCCATTAGCGAAGAGAAAGAATAACAGACTTGCATTTATCTAGCGCTTTCCATGCTCACTGGGCGTCTCAAAGCGCTTTACAGCCAATGAAGTATGTTCACCGTTATATTGTCGGAGGATTGAAATCAGCAGAAATTTAAATCTGGAGAGAGATTTCACAGGCATAGGAGAAAAGGAAATAGGAGCAGGAGTAGGCCATTCGGCCCCTCGAGGCTGGTCTGCTATTCAGTTAGATCATGGCTGATCTTCTGCCTCAACGCTATTTCCTGAATTATCCCCACATCCTTGATATCTTTAAAAGCTACATATCCAGACTTACCACGCTCTCTGCGCATGTCATTGTCTTTGTGTTTGTCTGTCTGTTGGTCTCTCTCTCTCTCTCTGTCTGTCTCTCACTGTGTCTGTCAACCTCTGGTCTCTGGTCCACCTCCATCTCTGCCTCACATTCTCTCTGTCCATGTCATTCTGTCTCTTTCTCTCTCTCTCCCCCTCGGTTTGTGTATGTATCTCTCTCCCTGTGCCTGCGTGTGCTCCTCCTGAGGGGGAGCGTTGGGGTTTCGCCTGTTGACGAGAGAGTTGGCGAGAGACCTGCACTGTCTCCTCCAGGAAGGCCTGCCAATATTAAGTGCCTGAGTGACCACCAGTGGACCCTCCCTGGGATCAAGGGCCTTTCCCCCCACCCCCAGCCCCCCCCCCCAACTCCTGGCCCCAGATAGTTGCCAGCCAGTCATTTCTTTTGCTCATCAGCGTCACCACGGAGGCGGTGGTTGCTGCCACTGGAGGCCCAGGATCGAGGAGCGGCCTAGGGCAAATGTGAGTCATAGTGGGAGGGAGGTTGCCGGGGTCCCGCAGGGGGGTGGTTGAGGGTTCGGCAGCAAGGGCAGGGGCTGGCTCTCCTCAGGCCCCCCCCCCTTCCTAGTGCTGCGCCCCTTGAGTGCCGAACAAGGGAACCCCTCTCCGGGGAGGCCACAAGCAGCTCACACCGGTTGCCATGCACGTCGCGTGGGGGGCAGGCCCAGTTAATATTGGTGTGTCAGTGGGACGTGGGCCGAAGGTGATCGTTAATTGGCCACTTCTCAATTGGTGGATGGGCAGGAGATCCGACCATGGGCCTTCTAGGCCGCGCCTTCATTTTGATGGAGGCAGGAAGGCTCGCACTCCACCCTCCGGCCTGATTAAAGGCCTTCTGCCTTCAAACACATCCTGAGAGAAGACATAAGATGCCCTACCCATCCCTGTGTTTGTGTCTGTGCCTCTGTCTCCCTGTATTTGTGTGTGTGTGTGTGTGTGTGTGTGTGTGTGTGTGTGCGTGTGTCTGTCTCCCTGTGTTTCATTTTCTGTTTATCTTTCTCTCAGTGTCTCTCTACGTCTTTCTCTCTCTCTCTGCCTCTCCATCTCTGTATCTCTCCCCGTGCCTTTCTCCAGGTCTCTTTCTCTCCGTCTGCCTTTCTCACTCTCACTCTCTCTCTCTCTCTCTCTCTGCCTCATGGTGGCTGTGTGTGGGAGGATTAGAGAAACAGATGCTGCTCGGAGTTTGTTTTCATTCCGCAGCACCTGATTAGCACAGATGCTATCCGGGATTGGCGTATTTAGCCACACTATCCAGGGCGCTTGGCTGGGGGCCATGAGTTTTTGCAAAGTCTATATTTAACGATGTCAGTGTGTTTATAGCGATGTCAGTGTGTTTACTACTTAATAAAATGAAACTGCATTCGACTGGAGCTGCTGCAGCAGATGGGAGTGAGCTGAGTGTTAATCGTCTCTCCAGATACTTTCTGATTCCTCCAATTGCAATGGAACTGGAAAGGACTACAGTTGCCAACTCTCCAGGATTGCGCCGGAGTCTCCAGGCATTAAAGATTAGTTTCTGGGACACTGCGGCCAGCAAAACCCAGGAGGAAAACCATGCTGGCCTCAAAATAAAACCCTGTTCAAAAAAATGTCTTTGCCCTCTTCGATTTACTAATACTGAAGTGTCGGACTCGATGAAGGAAGACTGTCTAAATGGACAGGCACAAACCATTCAACTGGACAGTCGAGGACCTATTTGCTTTCTGATTGGTCAGGGGGAGGCGGGGCAACATGAGGATTGGCACGTGAGGCAACCAATGGCAGGAGTGTGGGGGTGGGGCAGCTGCAGTTTATGTGATAAATCCAGGAATATGCCCAACTAGAGTGGGCAATGCAACTTGGGCTAAGAGTAGGGGGTTAACAGAGGGCATCTAAATATTTGGAGCACCGAGGCAAAAAAAAGCCTCCACCTTATATCGTTTCCCATTTCTTATCCACTTGACCCCATTGACTCAATCCTTCTTGATCAGATTCTCTCTCCTAACCGATCCCACCCCCTCCCTTGGGGCAGCCATTCTCTCCCAAATTTGATGAGCCTATCAGCAGCAAGAACAGGAGAGAAGTGGCCCGTGATTGGAGGAGCAGATCCTTGCAGATCTTTCATTCAACTCACCCATAGTTTGAACAGTGAGTCCACAGGCTGGATACAGAGGCTCTGGGGGCAGGGTTGTGGCCCATGGGCCAGGCATTGGGCAAGCCTGTGGTAGAGGGGGATTTATTTTATATCTAACCCTGTGCTGTACCTGTCCTGGGAGTGTTGGATAGGGACAGTGTAGAGGGAAAACAAAAACAGAATTACCTGGAAAAACTCAGCAGGTCTGGCAGCATCCTGTCGAAGGGTCATGAGGACTCGAAACGTCAACTCTTTTCTTCTCCGCCGATGCTGCCAGACCTGCTGAGTTTTTCCAGGTAATTCTGTTTTTGTTTTGGATTTCCAGCATCCGCAGTTTTTTTGTTTTTATCACAGTGTAGAGGGAGCTTTACTCTGTATCTAACCCCATGCTGTACCTGTCCTGGGAGTGTTTGATGGGGACAGTGTAGAGGGAGCTTTACTCTGTATCTAACCCCATGCTGTACCTGTCCTGGGAGTGTTTGATGGGGACAGTGTAGAGGGAGCTTTACTCTGTATCTAACCCCGTGCTGTACCTGTCCTGGGAGTGTTTGATGGGGACAGTGTAGAGGGAGCTTTACTCTGTATCTAACCCCATGCTGTACCTGTCCTGGGAGTGTTTGATGGGGACAGTGTAGAGGGAGATTTACTCTGTATCTAACCCCATGCTGTACCTGTCCTGGGAGTGTTTGATGGGGACAGTGTAGAGGGAGATTTACTCTGTATCTAACCCCATGCTGTACCTGTCCTGGGAGTGTTTGATGGGGACAGTGTAGAGGGAGCTTTACTCTGTATCTAACCCCATGCTGTACCTGTCCTGGGAGTGTTTGATGGGGACAGTGTAGAGGGAGATTTACTCTGTATCTAACCCCATGCTGTACCTGTCCTGGGAGTGTTTGATGGGGACAGTGTAGAGGGAGCTTTACTCTGTATCTAACCCCATGCTGTACCTGTCCTGGGAGTGTTTGATGGGGACAGTGTAGAGGGAGATTTACTCTGTATCTAACCCCATGCTGTACCTGTCCTGGGAGTGTTTGATTGGGACAGTGTAGGGGGTGCTTTACTCTGTATCTAACTCCGTGTTGTACCTGTCCTGGGAGTGTATGATGGGGACAGTGTAGAGGGAGCTTTACTCTGTATCTAATCCCATGTTGTACCTGTCCTGGGAGTGTTTGATGGGGACAGTGTAGGGGGTGCTTTACTCTGTATCTAATCCCATGTCGTACCTGTCCTGGGAGTGTTTGATGGGGACAGTGTAGAGGGAGCTTTACTCTGTATCTAACCCCGTGCTGGACCTGTCCTGGGAGTGTTTGATGGGGACAGTGTAGGGGTGCTTTACTCTGTATCTAATCCCATGTTGTACCTGTCCTGGGAGTGTTTGATGGGGACAGTGTAGAGGGAGCTTTACTCTGTATCTAACCCCGTGCTGTACCTGTCCTGGGAGTGTTTGATGGGGACAGTGTAGAAGGAGCTTTGCTCTGTATCTAACCATGTGCTGTACCTGTCCTGGGAGTGGTTGCATGGCACAGTGTAGGGGGTGCTTTACTCTGTATCTAACCATGTGTTGTACCTGTCCTGGGAGTGTTTGATGGGGACAGTGTAGAGGGAGCTTTACTCTGTATCTAACCCTGTGCTGTACCTGTCCTGGGAGTGTTTGATGGGGACAGTGTAGAGGGAGCTTTACTCTGTATCTAACCCCATGCTGTACCTGTCCTGGGAGTGTTTGATGGGGACAGTGTAGAGGGAGATTTACTCTGTATCTAACCCCATGCTGTACCTGTCCTGGGAGTGTTTGATTGGGACAGTGTAGGGGGTGCTTTACTCTGTATCTAACTCCGTGTTGTACCTGTCCTGGGAGTGTATGATGGGGACAGTGTAGAGGGAGCTTTACTCTGTATCTAATCCCATGTCGTACCTGTCCTGGGAGTGTTTGATGGGGACAGTGTAGAGGGAGCTTTACTCTGTATCTAACCCCGTGCTGGACCTGTCCTGGGAGTGTTTGATGGGGACAGTGTAGGGGTGCTTTACTCTGTATCTAATCCCATGTTGTACCTGTCCTGGGAGTGTTTGATGGGGACAGTGTAGAGGGAGCTTTACTCTGTATCTAACCCCGTGCTGTACCTGTCCTGGGAGTGTTTGATGGGGACAGTGTAGAAGGAGCTTTACTCTGTATCTAACCATGTGCTGTACCTGTCCTGGGAGTGGTTGCATGGCACAGTGTAGGGGGTGCTTTACTCTGTATCTAACCCCGTGTTGTACCTGTCCTGGGAGTGTTTGATGGGGACAGTGTAGAGGGAGCTTTACTCTGTATCTAACCCCGTGCTGTACCTGTCCTGGGAGTGTTTGATGGGGACAGTGTAGGGGGTGCTTTACTCTGTATCTAATCCCATGTTGTACCTGTCCTGGGAGTGTTTGATGGGGACAGTGTAGAAGAAGCTTTACTCTGTATCTAACCCCGTGCTGTACCTGTCCTTGGAATGTTTGTTGGTGACAGTGTAGAGGGAGATTTACTCTGTATCTAACTCATGTTGTAACTGCCCTGGGAGTGGTGGTAGGATGTAGTAACAGAGGAGCGGTAGTTTGAACTGAACCCGTGCTTAGGGGAGCTGGTTCAGTAGACCTTCCGGTTTCTCTAAAATATAAGCAAAATAATGCAGATGCTGGAAAACTGTAATAAAAACAGAAAATGCTGGAAAAGCTCAGCAGGTCTGACAGCATCTATGGAGAGAGAAACAGGGTTAACGTTTCGAGAGCAATAAGACTCTTCTGCGGAACTCCGGCACAGAATTTGCCAGACCTGCTGAGTTTTTCCAGCACTGTTGGTTTTTACTCTTGGGCTGAATATTTTGGATGACCGAGTTTCGTATCCCATCATCCGGAGAGTCGGCAGGGAACACACCCCCTGCTGACTCTGACTGCCCCGCAGTCGTTTCATACCCGAGTGAGCATCAGCTGCCTGCAGGCAGGACTTCTGCCCCTCACTCAGGACGTAGGCACATGTTAGAGAGTTGCAGGCCAAACTCTCTCTTCTGTGCAATGCCGAGAGCTGCACTGGGTTGACGGGGAAGTTCAGGAGGCCACCCGAGCCCACGTCCTGGGACTGGAGGTCAAGGTAATTTTTCGGGTTCCCAGGGTGGGGAGGCTAGGGTGGGTCTGGGGTGAGTGGAAAGTGGGTGATAGGAGCGTTGGGAGATGGGGACGGGGTGGTAGGGAGGTCCAACGGCCTCCAGACCTTAAGTGGGGGTGGCCCCTCAGTTAGAAGAGGGCTTCTGGCAGAGACGCCCCTCCCTCACCTCCCGCCCAAGGCCTTAACATAGATGATTTTCGGGCTTCCCCCACACCCTGGAAATCCTCCCGCCAGCCTAAAAATTGAGGCTGGGTGGGAAACGGTGGCCGATGATTGGCCATTGAAGGGCCTCAACTGGGGCAAGGGCAGGTGGTCAGCCTGAGGCCTTGTCCACCCCAACGTAAAGTCACTGTGAGGTCGAGGCGGGTGGGGATTCAGAGGGAAGCCTGTTCCCTCTACTTCACACTCACCCCTGACCTAAAAACCTGCTCAGGAGGGAATGTGAAATTCAGGCCCCTGTTTTTATTCCTTGTCCAATTTTAACCCCCACTGTGATTTGGGAGAAAGGACAGTCACAATGGGAGGCACGTCACTTCCTGGTTGGTTAGGATATCACCAAGAGAGCGTGAGGGGTGATAAAATGCGCGTGAATTTTTACATTGCTGTATGATTCCTGACTGAAGCTACCTTAATGAGAGTATTGAGCCTAAGCAGGGCTTAGGGGTGAATCATCACCATGGCGACTGAAGCCCGGGTCAGAGAGACTCTCAGGGTGACATTTGGAGGCCGCGGAGAGAGCTTTGCAAAGGCCGGGCTGGGGAATTGGGACTGGGAATGTTGTAGGATGTTATGGTGCGCGGTGGGTGGGTGGGAGGGAGGGAGGGGGGGGTGGTGGTTGTGAGTGAAGGGTGGGGTAGCTGGTGGTGGGGTGAAGGGGAGGGTGGATGAGCGGGAGGGAGGAACCTGGTGTTTTGACTTACCGAAGATTGGAGCAGTAACCTGAAACAACGTCATGGAGGAACAAGCCAAACACTAAGACTGGGTCTTAAAGAAATGTCGGAGAAATAGCTCCGTGAGCTAACAATATGGATGTAGTCCAGTTCAGCTATAACTCTTTTACTCCATGTCACCAGTCCCTTTAATGGCTATTTATTGGTTTCTAATTGCCTGGTTATAAGGCTGCTTCCTTTTTATTGGGGAATCCAAGCCTGTTATCTGAGGTCAGCGGGTGTCACATTAAAGTCCTATGTATCTCTTCTCTCTTTATCTTAAGTGCTGTCTGTCTTACTCGCTTAATTAGGAATCAAAGGGTTTCATAGGGATCCATCAATCATTGTGTCTGCAGAAGGATTACCTCCTTCTACAGATGCTAACAGATGGCAATTCGAGGCTGTGATCCCCTTTACGGGAATGGTGGAGGGTGTGTGGGGGCGATGAGGGAGAAGGAAGGGGAACCCACCCCCCAGCTCATCCGACTCCTCTCCTGTAAGATGAACTCCGTGGGCAGGATTTTTAGCTCGGCGTGTGCGTGCCCGTTCGAGTGTTAAGCAGCGCGTGGCGATGTCGGGCAAGTGTCCCGATGTCATCCTGCGCCCGAGCGATATTTCGGCAGGCGGGCGTGCGTGAAAGCTGGAATCGCACCCTCCCCTCCCCCACCCGAACCAACGACGGAGAGCGAAGTTAGGCCCCTTAAAGTTCCAGTTGGCCCCGATTTCTCGCGGCCTGTCCAACCCCCGCGGCTGGTGGAGGGGTGAACCTGCCAGGCGGACGTTGGGTTTTTTTTGCTGAAACCTCATCCAAGGGCGGGATGACATTTCTGTTATTAAATTGGAAAAGAAATTTTCATCCTCCTCCCGCTCGGGTGACTGATTCTGATGCATGGACTTTTTTTTCTTCCTCCCCCCCGCCAGGATTTTAAAATCTTTCTTTATTGCTTTAAAGTTCTTCAGCTCCCTGAGGAGGCAGCTCTCGGCCTACGGGGGGCCTTTCATTCTGTGCTCCCCACTCCCCCCTCCCCCCCAACCACCCCGTGCCCATGCTTATGTCAGCGTTCACCAACCCCCCACCCCTCCTCCACCCGGACCTGCCCCTCCCCCCCCCAACCCCGGCGGCGCTGGCTGCCCGGTAACTGGTCAACACCCACAGCGTGAGACCGCTGTCCAGGGGGCCGATCGCGGCCCGCGGTCTGTTCCCCGGCCAATCCCGGACCCACTGTCCATTCCCTCCCGCCGCATTGAAAATTCTGCCCAGTCGGTTTCCTATCTCCCGGTCAATCTCTGGTACGGGCTCCCCAGGAGAGAGCGTGGAAGCAGTTACTAGGGAGCCGTTTGAACACAAAATTAGCTGAGAGATGGCCAAGAGTTTCACTAAAGTGGCTGGCTTTTAAGGAGCATTGTAAAGGAAGAAAGAGAGAGGTAATGGCAGGAATGGGCGGCTTGCTTTATGAGGAAAGGCTGGGCAGGTTAGGCTTTTATCCGCTGGAGTTTAAAAGAGTAAGATTCCACCTGACTGAAACCTTCAAGGTCCTGAGGGGCTTTGACAGGGTGGGTGTGGAGGGGATGTTTCCTCTTGTGGGACAGTCTAGAACTAGGGGGTCACTGTTTAACAATAAGGGGTCGCTCATTTAAGACAGAGATGTTGAGAATTTTTTTGAGAATCTTTGGAACTCTCTTCCTCAAAAGGCGGTGGAACCAGAGTTTTTGAATACTTTTAAAGCAGAGCTAGATAGATTCTTGATTACCAAGGGGGTGAAAGGTTATCGGGGGTAGGCCGGAATGTGAGGCTGAGGTTACACTCTGATCAGCCATGATCTTATTGAGTTGCGGAGCAGGCTCGAGGGGCCTACTCCTGCTCCTAATCCGTACGTTCGTACTCCAGAGTTTAGGGCCCTGGCAGCTGAAGACACGGCCGCCAATGGTGGCAAGATTAAAATCGGGGATGCTCGAGAGCCAGGAATCGGTTTCTTTCAGAAAATAACATTTTGGGATCCAATACATGAATAGAGTAGGCCACTCAGCCCCTCGAGCCTGCTCCGCATGTTTGAGGAACAGGCGACTTTGTCCTGGCCAGTTATTATCCTTCAACGAACATCTGTAAAACAGATCGGTGCCTCATTGCTGGTTGTGGGATCTTGCTGTGTACACTTTGATTACACTTCAAGAAAACATTCTATGAAGTCCTTTGGGATGTCCCAAAGTTGTAAAAGGTGCTATGTAAATGCAAGTTCCTTCATTCATTGTTTTTATTTTTTGGACCTATGGATGCCAGGGTTTTCTGGCTGGTGGTATCTGTCGGGGGTGGGGGGGATGCAGAAAATCCCACCCCATGTGTTTCAAAGATCTCCGCCTTGGGGGATTCTCTCAGCTCATGTGTAGTCTGTAGGATAATTGATAGAGATTGTTTGGACTGATCATCATGAGGTTACTAGGGTTGGAGAAGAGGAGCTAAAGAGATCTAGCTCCCTATCTGTAATAATCCTCAGACATATCTGGGCTCTTCTAATTTTGATTCCTTGAGCATCTCTGGTCTTAATCACTCCACTATTGGTTGCTGTACTAAAACCCTAAGCTCTGGAATTCCCTTCCTGAACCTCTCCTCTTCTTCCTCGTTTAAGTTGCTCCTCCAAACCTCAGGTCCAGATTTTCGTGGCTGAGACAGGTATCGGAAGCTGGGAATTTTCCCAACCCCACGATCCTGAGCCCTACTTTTGTGTCAGGGAGGCAGTCAGGCACGGCCTGGAGACAGGCCCGCTCTCTCAGGGGGCAGGTTGGGGGCAGAAACGGGGCCCAGAGAGGTGGGGGGGGCCGGTGTGGATGTGGCTGGTTTCCAAGCCCTTGTTCGTGGTTGGGAACATTGGCGGCTTGAAGCAATAAGTAAAGCAATTCAGCTCATTTTTATGGCTCCTCACTCTCATCCCACTTCACTCCCTTCACACCCCCATACCCACCTTCACCCTCCCCCAACCGCCCCATACACTCACCTAAGTGTTCGCTTTTGTGCTTATAATAACACACTGCAACCTCTTCAACCGTTCAGAGAACTGTCAAAATTTTTCTAAAAGCCTTAGCCGAATAAGCTATTGAAATGAAACACCCCCCCAGCCGAAGGCCTGCCAGTTCTGGGTGAGACAGGTACACCTGAGATTGCAGTATCTCCTGATGAACTGTAAAGCAGGAGTCACTCCTCCTGCCTCCAGGTCACAGTTCACGACCTCTCACACCAGATATTAATCCACAAGGCTTTCCCGATCGACGCCGGTGTTGGGCTCTGAACTGGGCACCTTTAAAATGGTGCCAGAAACTTTAAGCAACAAGAGGCTGGGAGAGTCATAAGCCACCGTCTCTCCTGTCCTGGTGAAACAGCCGGCGCCGGGAATGGAGGTGGGGCTTCCGGATCTGGGACCCAGCCCCGCCTGCATTCCTGTCCACACCTCCATTCCCAGCCCCGCCTGCATTCCTGTCCACACCTCCATTCCCAGCCCTGCCTGCATTCCCAGCCCTGCCTCCATTCCCAGCCCCGCCTCCATTCCCAGCCCCGCCTCCATTCCCAGCCCCGCCTCCATTCCCAGCCCCGCCTCCATTCCCAGCCCTGCCTCCATTCCCAGCCCTGCCTCCATTCCCAGCCCCGCCTGCATTCCTGGCCCCGCCTCCATTCCCGGCCCTGCCTGCATTCCCAGCCCCGCCTCCATTCCCAGCCCTGCCTCCATTCCCAGCCCTGCCTCCATTCCCAGCCCTGCCTCCATTCCCAGCCCCACCTGCATTCCTGGCCCCTCCTGCATTCCTGGCCCCGCCTCCATTCCCGGCCCCACCTGCATTCCCGTCCCACTGGGGCCTTGAGAGTATGACCCTGCCTCTTTGGCCAAACCTTGGGTCGTCTGCCCTAATATCTCCTGTGGGGCTTGGTGTCAAATTTTATTTTAATAATGTAATAATGTCCCTGCAAAGTGCCTTGGGATGGTTTATTCTGTGAAAGATGCTATATGAATACAAGCTGTTGTTGTTGTTCAAGTCCCATTCTGGAGCCTCGTGGATATAATCCCGCCTGACTCTTCAGTGCGGGACTGAGGATGTAACTGCCCTGGAAGAGGTACTGTCTTTCGGATACCCTTTTTTGCCCGGCCCCAGTCACAGGCCTGGTCCTCCAGATCTCACCAACTGGAAGAGCAGGCTGGAGAAACTCCAAAGTTCAATGAGAAGCGCGCACTTGTTTAACAGGGAGCCTGTCATATCAAATAACTCACTGTGGAGCCATCTCAACACGAAAGCGATCTCACTATTGTTTTCCGAGAAGGATCATAATGAAGGTGGGAGCCACTTAATAAGTTACTGATGATGAAGCACTCTGTTTAATGAAACTGATACCCCTCTATTCTGGGTATAAATGATGAGACTCTTCAAGGGAAATTGATGGTGTAAGGAGCCCAATAGCGGAACAGCCTAGATAATGTGTAGGGATGGTGAGATGTCCTGGTTAAAGGGAGTGATGGTGACATATCCTAGTTAAGAGTTACTGACGGTGAATGCACTGGTTAAGGATTACTGATGGCTGTGTGGTACTGAATTGTGTATGTCCATTTGTATTGGATAAGTTAGGGAGAACCAGAGGTGATAATTACAGGCTATGTAAGGGCAGAGAATGATTGAATGTCAGGAAGAGTTTCAATTCCCAGAGAATTGCGGTCCTGTGGAACAGGCTGCAATGAATGCTCCACAGTGAATCCAGGTGCAGCTCCAGTTCCAAAACACAGGTTTCGAGTAGTTGCAGCTGGAGCCACTTCCTGCACACATGGTTGCCCTGGGTACTGGAAGTGCCCCTGACTTCCCACATTGCACAGGAGGAGCATTCCACATGGCCGAGCTGTCCTGCTATGATATACCCTTAAATTACTCCCTTTACTTTTATTTCCTCTAGTTTAGAGAATATCAGGGAGAAGAAATACTTACCAAGGCCACTGCTCGTCTTACTGAGGAAAGGTAGAAAATGTAAGGATCACCTCCTTCCCTCTTCAGTGAACTCCCTCTCTCACCAAACTCCAACTGAAGCACATTAATGCAACCCAAAGCAGCACTCCAGTGCAGATGCACTGCTTTTTTATTCTTCCTGCCAAAATGGACCAGTTCACATTTCCCGCATTATACTCCATCTGCCAATTTTTTCCCACTCACTTAACCTAACTATGTCCCTTTACCGGCTCCTTATGTTCTCTTCATAACTTACGTGTCTTTGTATCATCAGCAAATTTAGCAACCATACATTCAGTCCCATCATCCCAGTCATGAATATAAATTGTAAATAGTTCAGGCCCCAGTACTAATCCTTGTGGTACTCCACTTGTTGCACCAACCTGAAAATGACCACTTACGCCTATTCTCTGTCTCCTGTTAGCCAACCAATCCTCTGTCCATGCTCACATGTTAACTATGTACCATGAGTTCTTATTTGGGTGAGACACCTTGTCAAATGCCTTGTGGAAATCTAAGTACACTACATCTGCAGGTTCCCCTTTATTCACATTGCTTGTTACCTCCTCAAAGAACTCTAATAAATTAGTCCAACATTATTTTCTTAGTTCCCTGCTATAACCTCCTTGACAATAGATTCTAGCATTTCTCTATTATAGATGTTAAGCTAACTGCCCTGTAGTTTCCTGCTTTCTGTTTCTCCCCTTTCTTGAATAGAGGAGTTACATTCACTCTTTACCAATCTGATGGGACCTTTCATAATATTGGAAGTTTGGAAAATTCAAACCAATGCACCTTAAAAGAAGTGGCTGCGGAGATAGTAGAAGCATTGGTTTGAAAGAACCCAGGGTGAAGTCCCTCAGGGCCTGGGGACATGTCTGCTTTTAGTTCTAATCATTTGCTCTTTACTCTTTCTCTGGTGATTGTTTTAAGTTCCTCTCTCCCTTTCACCTCTTGATGCATTTATTTCTGGGGTGTTATTTGTATCTTCTATAGTGGCAACAGATGCAAAATATCAGTTCAGTTCATCCTCCATTTCCTTAATTTCCATTATTAATTCCCTCGACTTGCTCTCTGGAGGACCAACGCTCATTTTACCTACTCTTTTCCTTTTAAAATGCCTGTAGAAACTCTTACTTTTTGTTTTTATATTTCCAGCTAGCTTTCTCTCGTACTGCCTCTCCTTCTTAGCCATTCTTCGAAATAGAGTCACAGGATGTTTTTTACATCCACCTGACAGGGCAGACAGGGCCTCCCTCCAACATCTCAGGTGAAAGACAGATCCGCCAACAATGCAACATCCCTCAGTACAGCACGGTGGAGCAGCAGCATTTTGTGCCCAGGTCTCTGGGATGGGGTTGGAACTGACAGCTGAGATGAGAATCTTACTCACTGAGCCACAACCCAATGCCACCCTCCTTCCTCAATGGTTTCCAAATCCCTTTCAATGTTACAATCAGGTCAAATTATTACTGTCCAAACTATCCCTACGAAACCATTGCACTGATACCTGATAAGTAGCGAAAGGTTAAACAACGTGTTTCAAACTTCATGGTAAAACAAGATATCCTTACCACAATCAGTCAAGCCAATGAGGTTGGGACCTGCTTACGTAAATCTTCCTTTTACTGTTAAAATAATATTTGTGGCTGTATATCAGAGTTAATTTGTTTGAAATACGATGCCAGTCCCATTAAAAGAGAGGCTGCTCTCTCCCCTTGTAGCGAAGTGAAATGGACCTGTCCAGACCCAATCAGGTAAGTAAATGAGAACTTTGGCTCTCTGTTGTTTCCTGAACTGCAGGATTTCGTGGGAGTAGGGACTGAGGAGAGGCATTGTTCCTGGTACAGACCCGTGCATCCGTTCACTTTGAAAAGCCACTCCTGGGCTCCAATTGCCCGATTGTGCTTCTAAATTGAACCCGTGCCAACCTAGGGTTGCCAACTTCTGTTGGACGTGTTCCTGGAGTTTTCATCCTCCACTTTCCTTGCCCAGCCAAATAATCCTTTTCCCCCAGTCTTGAAAATGAATAAACAAAAATATTTCAAACTCACGACCTCTGCCTGGAAGGACAAGGGCAGCAAATGCATGGGGACAAGTTCCTGCAAGTTCAACTCCAACTCACACACCATTCCGACTTGGAAATATATCAATGTTTCTTCAGTGTCGTTGGGTCAAAATCATGGAACTCTCTCCCTAACAGCATGGTCCAAGAAGGCGGCTTACCACTACCTCCTCAAGGGGAACGTAGGGATGGGCAAGAAGTGCTGGCCTAACCAGCAATGCCCACATCCTATGAATGAATACGTACAGAAAAAAATTCAAAGGCATTGGTAACATACAATTGTTTTTGCACTGGGCCCTATGAGATTTCTCCTTGGTTTTGCTCAGAGTAATGTCCATGAGATTAATCATCAGCCGTTGGAGATGCCAGGGTTGGCAACTGAATGTCAGCACTATGTTCGGTGGCAAAGAGCTGAGGTAAGTGAGGCACAGTTCGTACCTCTGGGTGTTCCATTTGAAAGACTTTGCTTTTCTATAGCACCTTTTATGACTACAGGGTGTCCCAAAGCATGTCACAATGAAGTAATTTGGAAGAATAGTCACTGTTGCCTTGTAGGAAACACAGCAGCCAATTTGCGCACAGCAAGCTCCCACAAACCACAATGAGATAATAATCAGATAATATAATTTAGTGATGTTCATTGAAGATAAATATTGGCCAGAACTCTAGGGAGAAATCCCCTGCTCTTCTTCAAAATAGTGACATGGTATTTTTTACATGCATCTGAGAGGGCGGCCTGGGGCCTTTGGTTTAAAATCTCACCAAGTTCTGTCGAAGGGTCATGAGGACTCGAAACATCAACTCTTTTCTTCTCCGCCGATGCTGCCAGACCTGCTGAGTTTTTCCAGGTAATTCTGTTTGTGTGAGAGATGGAATGTCTGACAGTGCAGCACTCCCTTTGTACCCACTGCAAGTGTCTGTTTAGGTCTTGCACTCGGGTTTTTGGAGTGGGATTTGAACCCACACCTGAGACAGGGCTACCTTCTTGAAGAGGTACTGTCAGCATATTAAAACCAACGTTGCCTGAGCCAACGGAGTTTCACCATTTCCCCCTCATTGTGAGTGGGCTGGACAGCCCCATCGGAAACAACAACTGGCCTCTATAACCATTACTGAAATCTCTGCCCTCATCTAATCCTGACCACTTGAGCGATCTCGATTTTAATCGCTCCATCATGAGTGGCTGCGTCCCCAGCTCTAGAATCCCCTCCCTAAACCAATCCACCTCTTTCCCTCATTCCCCTCCTTTATGATGCTCCTTAAAACCTACCTCATGTGCCTTCACGTGGAAGACTGCCTCAGAGTCTGTGGAGAGAGGAGGTATCAGTAAAATGTAACAATAAAGTTATCAGTTTGTCATAATAACTCAGCCGGTTCACTCATATCCTTTAAGAATGGAACACTGCCTGTCCTTCCCTGGCCTGGGTCTGTTGGTGTCTCCAGTCTCACACCAAGGACTGAGTTTTACGCTGAGGTGTGAAAGTCAGGGGGCAAGCAGACCCGTGGATGGCCGGTTCACCCCGCAGCTATTTAACGGCCTTTGGGCCTTTAATTGGTTTGAGGCTGGCCTTCCACTTCTACTGGCAAGTTTACCCAGCTGGCTGGACACTTGACAGATACAGTTGCAGCGAGGACAGGGGGTGGGTGAGTAGGTGCGGAGGACTGTGCTGCTGGCATAGTGCCCAATTTTACACCCGCACCCTCACTCCACCCCTCCCCCCCCCTCCCACCCGCACCTCCACAACGTGCCATTCTTCAACCCCCCCACGCGCCCCCCCCCACCCCGCCCCGCCTCGGGAGAGAGCTGTAATATTCTCTAAAGTGGCCATATCAAGCTACACAGTCGGGGGAAATAAGGACAGGCAGTAATTGTCAGCTTTGCCATTTGGAGTTTGGTTCGGAAACTGTTAGACAATGGGTTCCATGTGTATCAGCCACCCAGTTCCTGCAATGATAGGAGAATGAAGCCAGACCCCTCTGTAAACCCACCCCATGACCTGCCTTTCAAATGGACACTGGCGTGAGGAATGAATGGATTTGAGAGAGCAAAGAGCAGCTTCCCTCTAGTTTGGCTGAGTTAAGTTATATTGCCACCTCATCTGTCTCTTTTATCTCTTCCGTGCCTCGTCATTCATCCTACTTCGTGCCTTTCCATTGCTCCTTAACCCTTCCTCCCACTTCTGAAATGACTCTCTGCTCTGTTCCTCATCGCAGCTCATTTTTCTCACTTGATATCGATCTCACGGTGTCGAAACTCCAATGCGAAGCTCCTGCCTTTCTCACCGCCCACCCCAGAGCAGCGCTCCGCCGGCACAGTCCCCTCAGCTTCTCCAGCTCCCCTTCCCACCTCCCCCCCCCCACCAGCTGCTCCCCGGCCAGGCTGGTATAACGTGCGCCCCAATCACCTCTTACCGCCTTCCTTCAGCTGCCACGTTGCGTTGTGGGCAAGCCCAGCCTTCAACTGTCACCGCAATGTGACCAGGTTCACCCTGCCTGGCCGACCCTCTGTACTGACCTCCTCACTGATCCACTTAGCTGCACCCCCAGTTGAATTGGTGGAATCACCTTAATAAGTCAGCGCTTTATCCCACAATTGGCCAGCACGTACCTCGGCTCTCCTCCTTTTAACATGATAAAGTCAGTGCTCCCTCACGTCAAAACTTATACTTTCTTTAGTCAGGTTAATTGCTACCTTTTTTTTAAAAAAAAAAGGAATTTATCCTTTCAAGCTCCTTTAGTGGGATTCGAACTCATTTTTTTTTCGGAATAACTGGTCCAATCACATACCCAGCACTGTCAGAATCAAAGTGACTCTATTTGTGTTGTAGCTGTCCTATACCTCCCCCAGTACTGGACAACAGTTCTTTAGCCTCCTAGGTGAAGAGCCCACCAAACTGTGTCAGGTATAGAAGCAGCAAATCGTTCTCTTGTGTGAAGTTAGGAAGGGTGTGGGTTCAAATTCCATTCCAGACAGATGTTCCTAATGCAGTAACTGCAGGGGTTGCTGTATGGCTGGAGGTTTGCCTCTCAGGTGAGATGTTAAGCTGAGGTTCTGTCTGTTCTTCACGGAGATGTCAAAGATCCCATGGCACTCTTGGAAGAAGAACAGGGGGCGCTCTCCCCTCTGTCCTGTGTTTAATAATTATCCCTCAACCAACGTCACCAAAAATATGATCCGGTCATTAACTCATTTGTTTCTGTGAGGCGCATTTTATTATGCTGAAGGCACTCTGCAAATGCAAGTTGTTGTTGTGCCTTCATGTAGAATGGTGGAGCAGGCTCAAGGTGCTGAATGGTCTACTCCTATCTCTATCACTCTTATGTGCTTATGTTTGCCGGAGTTTGCTATGCGCAAATTGGCAGCTGTGATCTGTACATTACACCAGTGACTAAGTCTCTTTATTGGCCGTGAAGTGTTTTGGGACATACTAAGGCCATGAAATTCATGACAAAAATGCAGGTGTTTCTCATCTCACTCAATGGCCAATGGCCTGAAAGTAAGTAGACTTGCCTGTGTGGATAAGGACGTTCAGAATTGATCCGTGTACTGATTCCAGACTGAATGATTCCCCTGTGGCCTCAGAGAAGGGGTGAATTGGTGGCCCTGGCAGAAACTATATTGGATGTGAAGAGGAATCGGTTGACTGCAGTGCCCCCCCAAGGTTAAATAATTCATACTGTGCTAGCTGGCAGGTACAGAATGGCTACTTACCTCAGCACAGAAAGATCCCAGGTTACAACGCAAACCTGCATTTATATAGCGCCTTTAACATAGTAAAACATCTAATGCAGCTGTGTATTCAAACAAAATTTGACATTTAGCGTGATATTAGGACTGGCGACCTAAATCTTGGTTAAAGAGGTAGATTTTGAACAACGTCTTAAAGAGGGAGGGAAAGGTAGAGAGAGGGAGTGGTTTGGGGAAGGAATTCTAGAAATTAGGGTCTATGCAGTTGGAGCAAAGCTGCCAGTAGTGGACAGATTAAAATTGGGGATGCACATGAGGCCAGAATTGGATGAGTACAGAGATCTCGGAGGGTTGTGGGGCCAGAAGGGGTAACAGAGAAAAGGAGGGCTGTGGCCATGGAGGGTTTTGAAAATGAGAATGAGAATATTAAAACTGAGGTATCGGGTCAGTGAGCTCAGGGGTGATAGCGAGTGGGTAGAATCTGAGAGAGAGCGCTCCCTCAGTTCAAGACACACTGGGCGTGTTAATATAGTGCAGATAGTCTCAGGAGCAACAACACCAAATGCTGCACATGCAATAAATTCTAATTAGGAGCCGCTGATTTAAATTGCTCATTTATTCCCCATTTATCAGAGCTTAGCAGCGTGGATGATATCAGTGGGAGAGTTCAGATAGTGACCATGTGTCCCTGTCTATCAGACAAGTGAATCTCCTTTCCAGATAAGCTAGATGGAGTGAAAGAATCCAGAAATCAGAATGGGCCAGATTAGATGGAAATAGTGCCTGATTGAAGCTTACTACAGTTTAGTGAATCGGAAAACTAATTTTATCTAAAAGCATGAAGAGATGCTGTCGAAATCTTGACTCTTGATTACCAGTGCCTATTCACTGGATGATTAATTTACTGGAAGGCCGTGCTTTATGTTCTGCCGATTGTCATTCATACAGAGCCCGTCTCTTCTATCTCTCATGATTTACGTTTTGCTTCCTGCTGTGGTTAACTCTTTGTGGCTTCAGATACACTTCCCTGTACAGGTCAAAAGAGAATGGGATTTGGAGGGAGTCCTGATCCAGTTGCCAGGGATCCAGTTGCACAAGGGTTATCAATCGTTGGTTAAAAGGTACACAATTTAGTACAGGAATAAAATTGCCACATTCTGGCATTGAAGTTGGGCCTGAGGGGTATTGCTGAGCAAAAACTTTAACCTTTGCTGTACCTGCCCTGGGAGTGTTTGATGGGGACAGTGTAGAAGGAGCTTTACTCTGTATCTAACCCTGTTCTGTACCTGTCCTGGGAGTGTTTGATGGGACAGTGTAGAGGGAGCTTTACTCTGTATCTAACCCTGTGCTGTACATGTCCTGGGAGTGTTTGATGGGGATGGTGTAGAAGGAGCTTTACTCTGTATCTAACCCCATGCTGTACCTGTCCTGGGAGTGTTTGATGGGGATGGTGTAGAAGGAGCTTTACTCTGTATCTAACCCCATGCTGTACCTGTCCTGGGAGTGTTTGATGGGACAGTGTAGAGGGAGCTTTACTCTGTATCTAACCCCATGCTGTACCTGCCCTAGGAGTGTTTGATGGGGACAATGTAGAGGGAGCTTTATTCTGTATCTAACCCCGTGCTGTACCTGCCCTGGGAGTGTTTGATGGGGACAGTGTAGAGGGAGCTTTACTCTGTATCTAACCCCATGCTGTACCTGACCTGGGAGTGTTTGATGGGGACAGTGTAGAAGGAGCTTTACTCTGTATCTAACCCTGTGCTGTACTTGCCCTGGGAGTGTTTGATGGGGACAGTGTAGAGGGAGCTTTACTCTGTATCTAACCCCGTGCTGTACCTGACCTGGGAGTGTTTGATGGGGACAGTGTAGAGGAAGCTTTACTCTGTATCTAACCCCGTGCTGTACCTGTCCTTGGAGTGTTTGATGGGGACAGTGTAGAGGGAGCTTTACTCTGTATCTAACCCCGTGCTGTACCTGTCCTGGGAGTGTTTGATGGGGACAGTGTAGAGGGAGCTTTACTCTGTAACTAACCATGTGCTGTACCTGCCCTGGGAGGGTTTGATGGGGACAGTGTAGAAGGAGCTTTACTCTGTATCTAACCCCGTGCTGTACCTGACCTGGGAGTGTTTGATGGGGACAGTGTAGAGGAAGCTTTACTCTGTATCTAACCCCGTGCTGTACCTGTCCTTGGAGTGTTTGATGGGGACAGTGTAGAGGGAGCTTTACTCTGTATCTAACCCCGTGCTGTACCTGTCCTGGGAGTGTTTGATGGGGACAGTGTAGAGGGAGCTTTACTCTGTAACTAACCATGTGCTGTACCTGCCCTGGGAGGGTTTGATGGGGACAGTGTAGAAGGAGCTTTACTCTGTATCTAACCCCGTGCTGTACCTGACCTGGGAGTGTTTGATGGGGACAGTGTAGAGGGAGCTTTACTCTGTATCTAACCCCGTGCTGTACCTGTCCTGGGAGTGTTTGATGGGGACAGTTTAGAGGGTGCTTTACTCTGTATCTAACCCCGTGCTGTACCTGTCCTGGGAGTGTTTGATGGGGACAGTGTAGAGGCAGCTTAACTCTGTATCTAACCCCGTGCTGTAGCTGTCCTGGGAGTGTTTGATGGGGACAGTGTAGAAGGAGCTTTACTCTGTATCTAACCCCGTGCTGGAACTCCCCTGGGAGTGTTTATCACATTTACCCTCCTTTACTGCATATCCCTTGATGCCCTCACCTATCCAAAATGCATTGATTTGAAAGTTACAATTCAGGTCCATAGCCTTCAGTAAAAGCAGTAGTCCAAGGCATTGCCTTGTGTTCCTAAGTAAATGGACAGGAACATGTTTTGCACCTTCTTAATATAGGGTGAAAGTTGAAGAGTGACTTCAGCTGCCAGATTAACTCATCAACACTGCATTTCAGCATGTCAACGAGAGGCTCTGCAGGCTTGGCTGGACACGGAATGAAAACAGCGAGGAAGACTGAAAATCTTCTGATTGTGAGATCCGCAGATCGTCCCTCTGTTCACGGCTGATCAGTGAATTCTATTACTCAAGGGTAAAACTAAATAAACAGTCAAGAAGTGGTTTAGCTCTGAGATCTCGTATATCATGGTTCCTGGTACCTACGTGAGTGAAATGTGGCAGATCATCTTACAGAAATATTGTCAGACAGTAATTCCATCTAATGTAACCCTGATCCAAGGATGGGTCAACTTTGGGGGAAGATACCTTGTGTGTGTGAGTGTGTGTGTGTGTGTGTGTGTGTGTGTATTTGCCCATATGTTTTGTGTGCGTGTATAGATTTATGTGTGTGCCCGTATGTTTTTTGTGTGTGTGCGTGTGTGTCTGCAGTTTTGTGTGTATCCATATGTTTTGTGTGTCAAGTTTTGTGTGTGTGTGTGTGTGTGTGTGTGTATATAGTTTTGTGTGTGTGTGTATGTGTGTATATAGTTGTGTGTGTGTGTGCATGTGTAAGTGTGTTTATAGTTTTGTGTGTGTGTGTGTGTATATAGTTTTGTGTGTGTGTGCTTATGTGAATAGTTTTATGCATGTGCTCATATGTTTTATGTGTGTGTGTATAGTTTTGTGTGTGTGCCCATGTTTTGTGTGTGTATAGTTTAGTTTTGTGTGAGTGTGCACATATGTATTGTGTGTGTGCATATGTGTGAATAGTTTTTGTTGAGTGTGCACATCTGTTTGTGCATGTGTGTGTGCATGTGTGTGTGGTGTGTGTGGGTGTCTGTGTGTGTGTGTGGTGTGGATGTGTGGGTGTGTGTGTGGTGTGTGTGTGTGTGGTGTGTGTGTGGTGTGTGTGGGTGTGGGTGGTGTGTGTGTGTGGTGTAGATGTATGTGGTGTGTCTGTGTGGGTTTGTGTGGGTGGCTATGTGTGTGTGTGTGGGGGTGTCTGTGTGCGTGTGTGCGTGTGGGTGTGTGTGGGTGTGCGTGTGTGTTTGTATGTGGTGTGTGTGGGTGTGTGTGGGTGTGTGTGTGTGGGTGTGTGTGCATGTGTGTGTGGTGTGTGTGGGTGTCTGTCTGTGTGTGTGTGGGTGTGTGTGTGGGTGTGTGTGCATGTGTGTGTGTGGGTGTGTGTGCATGTGTGTGTGGTGTGTGTGGGTGTCTGTCTGTGTGTGTGTGGGTGTCTGTGTTGGTGTGTGTGTGGTGTGTGTGTGTGTGGTGTGTGTAGGTGTGTGTGGGTGTGGGTGTTTGTGTGTGGTGTGTGTGGTGTGTGTGTGTTTGTGTGTGGTGTATGTGTAGGTGTGTGTGGGTTTGTGTGTGTGTGTGTGTAGGTGTGTGGGTGTGTGTGGGTGTTTGTGTGTGGTGTGTGTGTAGGTGTGTGGGTGTGTGTGGTGTGTGTGTAGGTGTGTGGGTGTGGTGTTTGTGTAGGTGTGTGGGTGTGGTGTTTGTGTAGATGTGTGTGTGTGTGTGTGTGTGTGCATGTGTGTGTGTGGTGCATGTGTTTGTGTGCATGTTTCTGCCTCTATGTGCAGGTCAACAGTGGATTAGAAGTAATATCACTGGATTAATAATCCAGACCCTCAGATTAATGCAATGGGAGCACTGGTTCAAATCCCACCATGGCAACTGGTAGAATTTAAATTCAATGAATAACAAAATCTGGATTTGAATGCTAGTCTCAGTACAGGTGGGATTTTCTGGTCCTGACACCAACAGGCACAGTTGTGGTGGGAGGGGCAAATTTGGAGAGTTGTTAAAAGTTAGCGGCTCTAAATTTTCCCATGATGCTGGGCTGGAAAATCCCATCCCAGGAAAATATCATTGATTGTCATAAAAAACCATCGAGTTCACTAATGCCCTTTAGGAAAGGAAATCTGCTGTCCTTACCTGGTCTGGCCTACGTGTGGTTGACTCTTAAATGCCCTCTGAAATGGCCTAGCAAACCACTCAATTCAGTTCAAGGGCTTTTAGGCATGGGCAGCAAAGCTCATTAGAGAATAAAACAAATATGTGTGTGTGTCTGTGCACGTGTCTGTGCACGTGTCTGTGTGTGTGTGTGTGTGTGTGTGTGTGTGTATTTTTGCATGAGTACTGAATATCGTGGAGACGATGGTGTAGTGGTATTATCGTTGGACAAGTCCCAGGGTATTGCTCTGGGAACCCAGGTTTATATCCTGCTACAGCAGATGGTGGAATTTGAATTCAATAAAAATCTGGAATGAAAAGTCTAATGATGACCATGAAACCATTGTTGACTGTTGTAAAAACCCATCTGGTTCACTGATGCCCTTTAGGGAAGGAAATCTGTCGTCCTTACCTGGTCTGGCCTACACCTGACTCTAGACCCACAGTAGTTGACTCTTAAATGCTGTGTGAAATGGCCTAACAAGCCACTCAGTTGTAATAAACTGCAACGAAGACTCAAAAAAGGAATGAAACCGGACGGATCATCCAGCATCGACCTAGGCACCAGAAACGACAACAGCAAACTCAGCCCTGTCGACCCTGCAAAGTCCTCCTTACTAACATCCGGGGGCTAGTTCCAAAATTGGGAGAGCTGTCTCACAGACGAGTCAAGCAACAGCCAGACATAGTCATCCTCATGGAATCATACCTTACAGATAATATCCCAGACACCACCAGCACCACCCCTGGGTATGTCCTGTCCCACCAGCAGGACAGACCCAGCAGAGGTGGGGCACGGTGGTGTATAGTCAGGAGGGAGTTGTCCTGGGAGTCGACAACAACGGGTCAGGACCCCATGAAGTCTTGTGGCATCAGGTCAAACATGGGCAAAGAAATCATCTGCTGATTACCAGGTACCGCCCTCCCTCAGCTGATGATTCAGTGCTCCTCCATGTTGAACACCACTTGGAGGAAGCACTGAGGGTGGCAAGGGTGCAGGATGTACTCTGGGTGGGGGACTTCAATGTCCATCACCAAGAGTGGCTCGGTAGCACCACTACTGACCGAGCTGGCCGAGTCCCAAAGGACAGAGCTGCTAGACTGGGTCTGCGGCAGGTGGTGAGGGAACCAACAAGAGAGGAAAACCTACTTGACCTCATCCTCACCAACCTGCCTGCCGTAGATGCATCTGTCCATGACAGTATCGATAGGAGTGACCACCACACAGACATCACCTTCACATTGAGGATACCCTCCATCGTGTTGTGTGGCACTACCACTGTGCTAAATGGGATAGATTTTGAACAGGTCTAGCAACTCAAGACTGGGCATCTATGAGGTGCTGTGGGCCATCAGCAGCAGCAGAATTGTACTCAAACACAATCTGTAACCTCATGGCCCGGCATATCCCCCACTCTACCATTACCATCAAGCCAGGGGATCAACCCTGGTTCAATGAAGAGTGCAGGAGGGCATGTCAGGAGCAGCACCAGGCATACCTAAAAATGAGGTGTCAACCTGGTGAAGCTATAAAACAGGACTACTTGCACACCAAACAGCATAAGCAGCAAGTGATAGACAGAGCTAAGCAATCCCACAACCAACGGATCAGATCTATGTTCTGCAGTCCTGCCACATCCAGTTGTGAATGGTGGTGGACAATTAAACAACTCACTGGAGGAGGTGGTTCCACAAATATCCCCATCCTCAATGATGGAGGAGCCCAGCACATCAGTGCAAAAGATAAGGCTGAAGCATTCACAACAATCTTCAGCCAGAAGTGCCGAGTGGATGATCCATCTTGGCCTCCTCCGGAGGTCCCCAGCATCACAGATGCCAGTCTTCAGCCAATTCGATTCACTGCACACAACATCAAGAAACAGCTGAAGGCACTGAATACTGCAAAGGCTATGGGCCCTGACAATATTCCAGCAATAGTACTGAAGACTTGTGCCCCAGAACTTGCCATTCCTCCAGCCAAGCTGTTCCAGTACAACTACAACACTAACATCTATCCGGCTATGTGGAAAATTGCCCAGGTATGTCCTGTACACAAAAAGCAGGACAAATCCAACCCAGCCAATTACCGCCCCATCAGTCTACTCTCCATCATCAGTAAAGTAATGGAAGGGGTCATCAACAGTGCTATCAAGCAGCACTTGCTTAGCAATAACCTGCTCACTGATGCGCAGTTTGGGTTCCGCCAGGGCCACTCAGCTCCTGACCTCATTATAACCTTGGTTCAAACATGGACAAAAGAGCTGAACTCCCGAGGTGAGGTGAGAGTGACTGCCCTTGACATCAAGGCAGCATTTGACTGAGTGTGGCATCAAGGAGCCCTAACAAAACCGGAGTCAATGGGAATCAGGGGGAAAACTCTCCACTGGTTGGAGTCATATCTAGCACAAAGGAAGATGGTTGTGGTTGTTGGATGTCAGTCATCTCAGCTCTAGGTCATCACTGCAGGAGTTCCTCAGGGTAGTGTCCTCAGACCAACCATCTTCAACCGCTTCATCAATGACCTTCCTTCCATCAAACAGTCAGGAGTGGGAATGTTCACTGATGATTGCACAATGTTCGGCACCATTCACTGCTCTTCAGGTACTGTAGCAGTCCACGTCCATATGCAGCAATATTTGGACAATATCCAGGCTTGGGCTGACAAATGGCAAGTAACATGCTACACAAGTGCCAGGCAATGACCATCTCCAAGAAGAGAGAATCCAACCATTTCCCCTTGATGTTCAACGACATTACAATCACTGAATCCCCACTATCAACATCCTGGTGGCTAACATTGACCAGAAGCTGAACTGGACTAGTCACATAAATACTGTGGCTACAAGAGCAAGTGAAATGCTAGGAATTGTGCGACGAGTAACTCACCTCCTGACTCCCCAAAGCCAGTCCACCATCTACAAGGCACAAGTCAGGAGTGTGATGGAATACTCCCCACTTGCCTGGATGAGTGCAGCTCCCACAACACTGTAGAAGCTTGACACCATCCAGGACAAAGCAGCCCACTTGATTGGCATCCCATCCACAAACACTCACTCCCTCCACCACTGACGCACAGTAGCAGCAGTGTGTACCATCTACAAGATGCACTGCAGGAATTCACCAAGGCTCCTTAGCGAGCACCTTCCAAACCCACAACCACTATCATCTAGAAGGACAAGGGCAGCAGACAGATGGGAACACCACCACCTGGATGTTCCTCTCCAAGTCACTCACCACCCTGACTTGGAAATATATCGGCCGTTCCTTCACTGTCGCTGGGTCAAAATCCTGGAACTCCCTCCCTAACAGCACTGTGGGTGTACCTACATCACATGGACTGCAGCGGTTCAAGAAGGCAGCTCACCACCGCCTTCTCAAGGGCAATTAGGGATGGGCAATAAATACTGGCCCAGCCAGAGAAGCCCACATCTCATGAATGAATAAAAAAAAAATCTCTTTAAGTGAACCAACACAAGTATAATGGGCCGAGTGACCTCTTCCTCAGCTGTAAGATTTCATGACCCTGTTCAACAAGTATGGAGTGATCCATTTTAGTAGCAAGAATTAAGGGGTAATACGGAAACAAGTTGGTGCGCTTTTAAAGTGGGTTCAGGAACAGAGGACCAGAAACGTTTGAAGGTGGCAGGACAAGCTGAGCACCGGTTAAATCGACTTTAAAAATAGAGGAACAGAGACCAAAGGCAGGGAAGTTATGCCAAACCTTCACAAAACAGCTGGAGTATTGTGTCCAATTCTGGGAGAAAGTCTTCATATTGGTGTTCTAAACAATGATTGAGTAAAAGAGGAAAAACTGTTTCCACTGGCAGGAGGGTCAGTAACCTGAGGAACCAGACTTAAAAATAATTTACAAAAGAGCTATAGACAAGATGATGAAATAAAATAGGTAGCGAGTGAGTTGTGATGCACGGCCTGAAAGGGAACCGATTCGTTCGGAACTTCCAGAGGGAAATGGATAAATACCTGAGGGGAAAAAAAAATGTGTAGGGCTCTGGGGAATGAGCAGGAGGCGTGGGAGCAATTAAAGAATGGGCACAGGCAAGTTGGGCTGAATGGCCTCCTTCTGTACTGTAAGACACTATGGTTCTATCCTGGAGCTAAGCTGCAAAATCTAGAGGTCAAGGTGAGGTCAGGGTTGGGATTGTGCTGTGGGATGGTTCCTAGATTTGAATAGCCGTCTGGCAGGTTGAGCATGCTGGGGTACCAGTGTGCCGCCAGTGGCTGTGACCCAAACCTCCAGGAAGAAAGGGTGGGGGGGGTGCGAAAGCTGGGAAAAGAATGTTGATTGGAAAGCCCCATGACGACCCACTGATTCTCAGGAATTTATTACAGTTTTTTGAGAATATAACCAGTAGGGTGGATTAAGGGGAACCAGTAGATGTAGTATACCTGGGTTTCCAAAAGGCATTTGGTAAGGTGCTGAACAAAAGGTTAATCGGCAAGGTCAGTATGAATGGGGTTGGGGGTAATATCTTAGCCTGGATGGAGGATTGGTTAATGCATAGAAAGCAGAGAGTGGGCATTAATGGGGCTTTCTCATGCTGGCAGGCAGTGAATAGTGGAGTGTCACAAGGATTAGCGCTGGGGCCTCAGCTATTTACAATTTGTATTAATGATTTGAAGAGACAAGGAGTAATGTATCTAAGTTTGCTGATGATACCAAGCTTGGTGGAAAGGTAAGCTGTGGGGAGGACACAGAGAGGCTGATAAGAGATATAGATGGGGTAAGTCAGTGAGCAACATGGTGCTAGATGGAAGATAATATAGGGAAGCGTGAAGTTATTCACTTTGGTTGTAAGGATCAAATAGCAGAATATTTTTTAAAATGTGAGCAACATGTAAGGGTTGATGTTCAAAGACTTGGGTGTGTTTGTACAAGGAATGCAGCAAGTTAGCATACAGGTGCAGCAAGCAATTGAGGAGGTGAATGGCGTGTTGGTCTTTATTGCAAGGGGATTGGAGTACTACAATAAAGATGTCCTGCTACAATTATACAGGGTTTTTGCTGAGACTACATCTGGCGTATTGTGTGCAGTTTTGATCTCCACTTTTAAGAAAGGATATACTTACCCTGGAGACATTACAGCGAATCTTCACTAAGTCGGTCCCTGGAATGAGGGGGATATCCTACGATGGGAGGCTGAGTAAATTGGGCTTATATTCTCTGGAGTTTAGAAGAATGAGAGGAGGTTTCATTGAAACCTGCAAAGCTCCACAGGAACTGAGAGATTGTTTCTGCCGGTCAGGAAATCTAAAACACGGGGGCACAGTCCCAGGATAAGAGGCTGAACATTTAGGACTCAGACGGGAAGAAATTACTTCATTCAAAGGGATGTGAATCTTTGGAAGCCTCTACCCCAGAGGGTTATGGATTCTCCACCGTTGGATATATTTAAAGCTGAGATAGGCAGATGTTTGGCTTCTCAGAGAATTAAGGGATATGGGGAATGGGCAGGAAAATGGAATTGAAACCCAAGCTCAGCTATGATCATATTGAACAGCAGAGCGGGCCATGTGCTCCACCCCTGCTCCTGTTTCTTGTGTTCCAATGTTCTTGAAGCCATGGTAACATGGAGATTAGGATTTCCTATGCTCTCAAGTCTGTCGTGTGCCACTTTACCAAAAGCCTTTTGCAAGTCCATGTGGTGTAGATAGACCTACAGAGCTGTTAAGGGGGGAGTTCCAGGATTTTAACCCAGTGACAGCGAAGGAACGGCGCTATGGTTCCAAGTCAGGATGGTGAGTGTCTTGGAGGGGAACTTGCAGATGGTGGTGTTGTTACAATCCCTGTGGAGGAACTGTAAACAAATAACCAAATTTGTCAAATGACCCCCCCCCCCCCCCACCAAAGTAGAAATGACCAATGCTTTCCACTTGTTGCAACTTTTACTTTAACGTAGAGTCGGCGTAGATTACACATGAATTAATAAGCAGAGTGTTATCACCGAGCCACAGCTGAGGCATGGCTGGTTGGTGGTCACTGCTTTCCCCTCATAACATGTCGCTGTTTTCGGAGAGGTCAGCCTGAGTTAGAAATGGCATCTCTCCTGCTCAGGATCTCAGCCTGCAATGTGCAGCCGGCCAGCCTTAATGCAAACAGACAGGGGGAGTCAGCGTTCTGACTCCCTTCCATCTTCCCACCCAGCCTCATATGAATCTTACGTGGAACCAGCATCCCGGAGCCGGGGGATTATGTTGAATCTATGACAGATTAGGCCATTTGGAGGTCACCCCTCGGCCTTTTCTTTTCAAAGGAAAAGGAGCCACCGCCGATTTCCGGAAGCGAGGTTGTTCAAACAGCAAGAAATATGAGAGGCAATAAAGTAGGGCTTGATAGCGCACTGGTGGTAGGTAGGCCTCAGGCTTCAAACTCTTCCGTCCAGCCTTGTGCCTGGTGGTTGGTTTGGCTGGAGATCTGATTGCTTGACTTTCACATTCCTGCTATAGCTCGTGACAGGTGGGGGAAGAGTAAAAAACAAATCACACACTGCGGTTGCTATGGGGACAGCAATGACAAGGATTGCACGTCTTGCTTTAAACTAGATCTCGCAGCTGTCATCAAGTGGCACCCATTACTTCTGGAGTAATTATCCCGGCTCTCATAGCAAACAATGTGACAAATATAACGAGAGTGTATTTACAGCTCTGTTTTGACAGTTGTCTTAACCCCTTCCCTGCCGATCGCATCAATGGAAAGGCCAAGAGTGAAACATAATTTGCGTATACAAATTCCCTTATCCAAACAACTAAGATTTATGAAGGACTTTTGCTACCAGAGTAAATAGCGGTGTCTCTGTCTCCGCAAGGTTCTTTACATCCACGCCTCCGAGTGAACCTGGGGCCTGCAAGGGATTGCTTAACGGGCAGCGAGAATTTCATAGGTGATCTCAAAAGAGGACCCCTTAGAGAGAACGTCTCCCACCATCAGTTCCCCTTAAAGAGAGAGATCCACGACAAGTTCCCCTTGAAGAGACAGACTCACTACTTTAAAAGCATAGAATATTTGTGATACAGAAGAGGCCTTTCTGCCCATTGTGTCTGTGCTGGCCAAAACAAAGCATTCCAGTCTAATCCCACTTGGCAGCTCTTGCTCCATAGCCCTGTGGGTTACATCACCTCACGTGCTTATCTAAGTACACTCCTAAAAGAAATAAAAACAAAGAGTGCTGGAAATTGAGTTCGTGTTTCAGGTCGATGCCCTTTCATCACACCTGTTTTTATTTCAGATAAATCCAAAACTAGAGTGTAAATATTAATATAGTCACTAATAAACCCAATAGGGGGTTCAGGAGAAACTTCAGGAGTGATGAGTGTGGGACTCAGAGTAATCGTGACAAATAGGACAGATGCATTTAAGGAGAAGCTAGATCATTCCCCCACTAACAACATCCTGAGGGTTACCATTGACCAGAAACTGAACTGGACTAGCCATATAAATACTGTGGCTACAAGAGCAGGTCAAAGGCTAGGAATCCCGCGATGAGTAACTCACCCCCTGACCCCTCAAAGCCTGTCCACCATCTACAAGGCACAAGTCAGGAGTGTGATGGAAAACTCCCCACTTGCCTGGATGAGTGCAGCTCCCACAACACTCAAGAAGCTCGACACCATCCAAGACAAAGCAGCCCCACTTGATTGGCACCACATCCACAAACATTCACTCCCTCCACCACTGACGCACAGTAGCAGCAGTGTGTACCATCTACAAGATGTACTGCAGTAACTCACCAAGGCTCTTTCGACAACACCTTCCAAACCCAAACCACTACCATCTAGAAGGACAAGGGCAGCAGACATATGGGAACACCACCACCTGGAAGTTCCCCTCCGAGCCCCTCACCATCCTGACTTGGAAATATATCGGCCGTTCCTTCACTGTCGCTGGGTCAAAACCCTGGAACTCCCTCCCTAACAGCACTGTGGGTGTACATACACCACATGGACTGCAGCGGTTCAAGAAAGCAGCTCACCACCACCTTCTCAAGGGGCAATTAGGGATGGACAATAAACCAGCCAGCGAAGCCCACATCCTGTGAATGAATAAAAAAAAACACAAGAGAAAGAAAGGAATAGTCTGTGTGGAGCGTAAACACCAGCTGGGCCAAGTGGTCTGATTCTGTGGGGTAAACTTGTAGCAACTCCTAGAGACTGTTCTCTACCATTTGAGATGATGGAGATTGCATTGATCCTGGGACTGGGTGCAGCAGGGAATTCTCAGTTCCTGCTCACTTCTAATGGGATTGGGAGAAGGGAATGGGGGAGGGAGGGCGTGGAAAGACTTGTCTGCCCAAGCTCACGGCCGCAGAATGGGAAATTGCCGTTGGAGGATCCATGCCTGAGCAAGAGCTGGGAGAAGAAAAACAAGCGAACAGGAGAATAATAATAAATCGTCCAGCGCGATCGAGCAGAGGCCCCACTCTGTGCTCATAAAGCAAACTTTATAAGGCAAGGATTTGGAGATCAGAAAATGAGCTGGGCAGCAATTAAAGTGATGTTTTACAACACCTAAAGCAGTAAGAGCTGGATTATATACAGATGCTCCTGACTGACTAACAGCAACGAGCTGCTGAGTGGGAATATGACTAGGGACAAGGAGAGGAGACTGCTGGTGGTCTTGACTGCGAGTTTATTATTTTCTCAGAGGAATTTTCTCATGTCTTGGGAATGTTTGATGGATGAGAAGGAGGATTTGGCTGTTTGCTCAGATATTTTTACATCGATTTATGTTGAATTTTCAGCTCAGAAACTGGACATTTGGTATGACAGGTCTAAGCCGCTGTTTATGCTCCACAGAAGTCTCCATGACCATATCATTGTTGGCTCGCGGTCCAGTTACATCTCGATTGTTAAATTCTCATCCTTGTTTTCAAATCTCCCCATGACTTGCCCCTCTCTATCTCTGTAACCTCCTCCAGCCCCACAAACCTCCAAGGTACCTGCGCCCCTCCGATTCTGGCCTCTTGAGCATCCTCAGTTTTCATCACTCCGCCACTGGAGGCCTCTTCATCCGCTGCCTGGGCCCGAGACTCGGAAATGTCCTCCCGAATCCCTCTCTTTCTACTTCCTTGACCAATCCTTTGGCCACCAGCCCTGATACTTCCTTATGTGGTCTGGTGCTAAATGTTTGGCTGGTCACATTCATGTGAAGTGCCTTGGGACATTTTACTGCCTTAACGGTGTTACATCAATGCAAGTGGTAGCTGTTGTTGTTGTTGGTTGCATTGCGGCCTCTGATTCGGAAGAGGGTCAGGTTTGGGGCCAATTCCCAACCTTGACCTGCAGAAACTGCGGACTCTGAATACTCGGTTGCTGCCCAGCACCTGCTGGTTGTGAGTACTTCCTCCCAACTTTATCGAGGTCAGTTTGGTCTTTTTTAGGCTTGCTTACAGCTCCCTTAGGAGAAGTTATTTTCTCAGATGGAAGAATTCAGAACAAGAAGGGAACATGAGCTGGAATATTCAGGAAGAACTTCTTCACACGAAACCGAGTGGAATCCTCGAACTCCCTTCTCCCCCAAAAGAAAGGCTGTAGATGCTGAGGGCCATTTGGATCTTTTAAGGCCGAGATTGTAGGTCTGTTGTTAGGCGAGGGCATACAGGAGGATTCTGCCCCTCGAGCTTGTTACATAGTAGCAAGAGTAGGTCACTTAACCCCTCAAGCCTCTTACATAGGGACAGGTGTAGGCCATTCAGCCCCTAGAGCCTGTGATGTAGGAGTGAGATAAGCTTCTGACCTCATGCTAGTGCCATCACTAATATCCATAATTCCATCTCTTACCTGACCTTGCCCTGTCTCAGATTATCTGCTGCTAAAATCCTCAGTCCGGCTTTAGTTAGCTCTAGAATTGACTATTCCAACGCACTCCTGGCTGGCCTCCCACATCCTACTCTTTGTAAATTTGAGGTCACCCAAAACTCTGTTGCCTGTTTCTTAACTCACAGGAAGGCCCATTCCCCTATCGCCCCTTGTTCTACGTTGGCTCCCAGTCAAGCCATGTCTTGATTTTAAAATTCTCATCATTGTTTCAAAACTCTCCGTGGCTTCATCCCTCCCTATCTCTGTAATCTCCTCCAGCCCCACACCTCCCCCACTATGTGCTGGCGTAGTGATAACATGTGCTGGGCTAGTAACCTAGAGACCCGAGCTAATGTTCTGGGGAGATGGGTTTATATGGCAGCTGGTGGAATTTCAATTCAATTAATAAATCTGGAATCTTGATTGGTAAGGGGATCAAAGGTTAGGGGGAGAAGATGGGAGAATGGGGTTGAGAAACTTATCAGCCATGATTGAATGGCAGAGCAGACTCGATGGGCCGAATGGCCTAATTTCTGCTCCTATGTCTTATGGTCGTATGGTCTAATATAAAGCTAGTATCAGTAACGGTGGCCATGAAACTATCGTTGATTGTCAGAAAAGCCCATCTGATTCCCTAGCTCTGAAGAAGAGTCCTATGGACTCGAAATGTTAAATCTGTTTCTCTGTCCAGACCTGCTGAGGTTTTCCAGCATTTTCTGCTTTTATTTCAGGTTTCCAGCACCTGCAGTATTTTTTCTGACCCGCTCAGGACCTTTACGGGGGGAAATTTCCCATCCTTACCCGGTCTGACCTACATGTGACCCCAGACCCACAGCAATCTAGTTGACTCTTAACTACCCTCTGAAATGACCTAACAAGGTCAGTTCAAGGGCAATTAGAGAAGGGCAACAAATGCTGGTCTTGCCAGCGATGCCCACATCCCATGAAATAATAAGAAACAAGATACCCGCGCTCCCCTAATTGTGGCTCCTTGTGCATCCCCAATTTTAATTGCTTCACCATCAGTGGCTGGACCTTCACTTTACCAGGGCCCAAGCTCTGGAATTCTCTCCCTAAACCTCTCCGACTCTACCTCTCTTTCCACCTTTCAAGCACTCCTAAAACCTACCTCTTTGGCCAAGTTTTTGATCACCTGACTTAGTATTTCCTGATGTGGCTTGGTGTCATACTTTGATTTATAAAGCTCCTGTGAAGCGCTTTGGGACGTTTTATTACATTAAAGGCGCTATATAAATATGAATTGTTTTTGAACAGGAGGAGTACATTTAGCTACTTCAGCCGGCTACGTAGGGACAAAGGAGTCTATTCGGCCCCTCGAGTGTGGCACACAGGAACAGGATGGACAATAAAAATGCTGGCCAAGCCAGCGACACCCACACCCCTTGACAAAGGAGTCCATTCAGCCCTTGACTGAGCCATTCTATTATTCTACTCCTACTGAGCTACTTCAATGCTCATCCGCCTCAAAGGGTCTGATCAACAACATGTCGGAAGGAGGCGCTCTGAGGGAAGGGGGGCTGGGAACAGAGAACTTCCATCTCACCTATTACAGTGCGGCCGCACAAACAGAACCCATTAGTGCTGCTTTGAGCCGAGGACCCTTTCAGTGACAGGAGAGGGCTGTGCAGTTTGCCCCCCAGACCACTGGGTGGCCCTATCAGATAGAGGAATAAGGGGAACAAAATGAGAGGTTGAGAAAAGGAATCCGGGCCGGCCCGATTAAGAGGTCCGGCCGGTTACAGCTGGGGCCAGGGAAGCTGGGCAGTTCTGGCATCAATCTTTCTTCCTTGCTGAGCTGCCAGGTTCTCAGTCAGATTCTCAGGAACGCATCTGAACCTTAACTCCGTTAATCTGACTTTTCACCGCATCCCTTCCTAACCTCCCTCAATAAAAAAATCGATCAATCTCGGCCTCAAAATCTCCAACTGAGCCCAGGCATCAAAAGCCTTTTTGTTTTTTAAGGGGAGAGCATTGCAGATTTCTACTCCGCTTGCACAGAGTTTCCCGATTTCTCTGCTATCCTTCTTTCAGGTTTCCCTCACCAGGGCATCCACCCTTATCAGTGTAGAAACATCGAAATCATACCAAGGAGCAGGCCATTCGGCCCTTCGAGCGTGCTCCGCCTTTTCAATATGATCACGGCTGATCCCTCTATCTCAACACCGAACTGCTGCTCTCTCCCCACAACCCCCCTTGACGCCTTTGGAGTCCAGAAATCTATCCATCAAATCCTTTAAACGTCTCGATCAGACCCCCCCGCTCCCCCTCCCAATCTTCTAACCTCAAAGGAACGCGAGCCAAGTTCCTGTAACCTGTCATCGATCGGCGGCATCTTTCTGGTCATTCTGTGCTCTTCATAGGCTGTCAGGTCCCTCCTGACCGTCAGCGCTCAAAGCCCCAAAGCAAATTAAATTCTAAAATGATCAAGCTATTCCTGACGCTAGGTACAGGGAAATGATTTAATCTGGTGGTGGTTGGGGGTGGGGGTGGGGTGGGGGTGGTGGGGGGTGGGGTGGGTGGGAGTTCAGGACAAGGCCACACAGTCTCAATATTAAATCTAGGCCATTCAGAGGTGATATGAGGAAAAAACTTCTTTTCTCACAAAAGGTAATGGAAATTTCCCGAAAAGCTGTTGAGACCTGGGTGGGTGGGTGGGTGGGGTGGGTGGGGTGGGGGAGGGGGGTTTTTCCAGATGAAATGTTCAAATGTTCATCGATTTTACAGAATGATGTTTCAGAAGATGGACCCAAGGCAAGTAAATAGAGTTGAGGCATGGACCATTCGTGAGCTAATTGAATGGCTTGAGGGGGCTGAATGGCCACCTCCTGTTTTCATGCTGCCCCTCCCCTCACCCACCCTTGGGGCCCCCACACCCTGGGAACTTCCTCCATACAGCTCTCTTAACACCCCCCACCTTCTCGTTCCTCCTTTAAGACTCTTCTTAGACCCCACCCTCTACGAGCAGCTTTTGCTCACCCCTCCAATCATCTCCCCCTTGGGCTCGTGCGTCCATCTCCCCTCTCGCCTCTGGAAAGCGCCTTGGGACATTTCTTTCCGCAGGGAAGGCCCTGTATAAATGTGTTAAATTCCAGCCTCCGAATCAAGCATCCCTGAATTTAATCGCTCCACCATTGGCAGGAGTGCCTTTGACTGCCTGGACCCTGACTCTGGGATATTCTCCCTTGACCTCTCCACCTCTGTACCTTGCTCTGCCCCTTTAAGACTCACTTTAAAAACCAGCCTCTTTGTGACCAAGCTTTTGATCAACCTCTATACGTGCCACGGGGTCACATTTTGTTCAATAATGCCCCAGGCGAAGCCCTTTACACCATTTAAAGGCTCTTCTGCTTTGGTTTTCTCAACATCACAGTTGAACATCCGTATTCCGCCAAAACATTGTCGTTTGGTAGGACAGAATTTCAGTATTGCTGAAAAAAAGAGACACGTAGAAGCTTTTCGTTGTGAACTCATCAGGAGGCTCCGCAAAAATGCCAACATAAGGGGAAAACAATAAGTTATACCGTGTGCAAAGAGAGTGCTTATTGGTTGGCAAGTGGACTTTGATTGGTGGAGGCATTTCAGTGGAGAGCGCACCAGTGATGGTAACTGACAGTTAACTGCCAAGCATTGCTTGAAATTTAAACCAGGCAGCTTGACCCTGATTGGTCGAGGCATTGTCCTGAGGAAGGAGTCACTTATTTTGTTTAGCAGTATCCTGGTGGGTGCAAGATGAAAAGCTTCAACATGTCTCTTTTTTCAGCAATATTCCATCAACAACTATGAATATGGGTAATAACTCGATGATCTTTTTTGTGATGTTGAATGAGGGATAGATATTGGCCAGGACACCGGGGATAGCTCCCCTGCTCTTCTTCGAGACAGTGCCTTGAGATCCAAACAGGCAGGTAGCTTAATGTATTAACCGAAAGACAGTGCAGCACACCCTCAGTACTGCATCAAGCAAGTCAGCCTTGACTTTAGCGCTGAAGGCCCGGGGGTAGGAATGGAACCTGGAATCTTGCGATTCAGAAGCGAGAATGCCACCCTTGAGCCACAGCTGACACAGGCAAAGCGCTTCGCGAGTCTGCGTGTTCCTATCAATTTAGGTTGTTGTTTTTGTTAATTAAGTCAGGGGGAAATCAGCTAATGCAAAATGCAAAGCCGGCCAGTGCTTAAACAGTCAGGTGGGGTCAGGCAGGTGAAGGGACAGAGCCCAAAGCACTCTTATTCCAATTAAATGCAGCCTGTCGATTTGCTTGTCAAATGTGGCAGGACCGCATCATCTTCCTGAGCAGAATGACTCTGAAAACAATCAAGTGAGGAGGCTTGTTTCCTGAGAAAAAAAAATCTGTGGCATGCTTGCAAGTGAACAATTAGCACTTTACATTTAAACACAGAGTTTAATTTGAGTGTGGTGTGTGTGTGTGTGTGTGTGTGTGTGTTTTGCATGTTTCTCCTTCAATATTTCGCTTTGTTTGCTATTAATTTACTCCAGTATTTGTGTTCCATTGAAATTTTTCAGATGTCCATGCCAATCAATATAATTTGTGGCGAGCAAGCTGCTCAGACAGAACAATATTACGAGTGCTGTCAAACCAGGGTCTCCTGCTGCTTATCACAGTGCACTCTGTGGGTCCCATTTTCTCTTTTACTTTTTTCATTTATTTTAAGCCGAGCTATTTTGACAGCCTCAGCGGCTCTCTGACAGGAACAAGCTCCTTGCACAATCCTCTCTCTCTCTCTCTCTCTCTCTCTCTTTCTCTATCCCTGTGTCAGTCTGCTCCGCAGTGCGGCACTGCAGTCCCGCAAATCAGGAGGGGGCGGCTGAGTGGGGGTTGGGGGGGGCGGGCCGGAAATGACAAGGGAACAGCAGCCACTTTGGAGCTCTGGTCCCTTTAATTCTCTCAGTGGATTGGCAGCAATTGCTGACGCTCATTCAGTGGTGTGTTACAGACAGGCTGGAATGTGTTACACACACACACACACACACACACACACACACATGGTAATACACAGGCTGGGATTTGCACACTGAGTGTGAGCGTGTGCAGTAAATGTGAGCAGGGAAGTTGTGCTGAATTCACCAAGGCTCCTTAGCCAGCACCTTCCAAACCCACGATCACTCCCATCTGGAAGGACAAGGGCAGCAGATAGATGGGAACACCACCACCTGGAAGTTCCCCTCCAAGTCACTCACCATCCTGACTTGGAAATACATCGCCGTTCCTTCACTGTCGCTGGGTCAAAATCCTGGAACTCCCTCCCTAACAGCACAGTGGGTGTACCTACACCACACGTCCTGCAGCGGTTCAAGAAGGCAGCTCACCACCACCTTCTCAAGGGCAATTAGGGATGGGCAATAAATGCCGGCCCAGCCAGCGAAGCCCACATCCCGTGACAGAATAAAAGAAAACTTTTAGAAGGCTCTGGTTATGCCACAACGAGAGGATTGTGGCCTGTTCCGCTCACCATGCTTTAGGAAGGATGTGAGCAGGTGCAAAGGAGATTTACCAAAATGGTTCCAGGGCCGAGGGATTTTAGCTACAAGGTTAGGTTGGAAAAGCGGATGCTCATGTTTCTGTCCTTGGCCTGCTGCATTGTTCCAGTCAAGCCCAACACAACCCGGAGAAACAGCACCTCATCTTACAGCCTTCCGGACTCAGCATGGAGTTCAGCAACTTCGGCCACGAGCTCTGTCTTCCATTTTGAATTCCTTTCCCCCGAGTGCCGGCCTGCATCTTGTTCTTGTGTTTTTGCTTTCAGCCAGCCCTGACCTTTATTCGGCCATTAACACATTCTGCTACTTTGCTTCCAGACAACGCTGACCTTTGTTCTGCTATTACCACCTACTATGGACCAAAGCTTTTTCCTTTATACTATCATTACCACCCCTTTTGTCTTGTGCACCACGACATCTTTGTCCTTTAACCTCTCCTGCGCTCTAACCGATCCCTGAACTCTAACCGATCCCTACTTCTAACCGACACCTGACCTCTAACCGACCCCTGACCTCTAACCGATCCCAGACCTTCTATTTTGCTCCACCTGCCCCTCTCCCTTTTTTCTCAACCGCCTAAAACCCATCACATTTCTACCTCCCTTCCGTCCTGAAGAAGAGTCAGATCGGTCTCGAAACGTTAACTCTGTTTCTCTCTCCACAGCTGCTGCCAGACTAGCTGGGGTTTTTCCAGCACTTTCCGTCTTTATTTTGGAAAAGCTGGGCTTGTTCTCCTTTGAGCAATGGAGATTCGGGGGGGGAGACTTGGTAGAGGGGCACGAGATTATGACAGGTTAAAAAAAAGTCGGCTGAGAAACCTGTTCCCATTAGCTGATAGCGCGAGGAGTGGGGGTTGGGGGGGGTGGGCGCAGATCAAAGGTTTTGGGCAACAGATGCAGGGCCAACATGAGGAAGAGTCTTACTTACGCAGCGAGTGGTAGTGACCTGGAACTCGCTGCCCACGATTTCTGAAGCAAGTTGGGTGAGCACTCGGGGCAAATAAATCTACAGGGGTAGAGCCATAGGCCTGAGCAGCTCCCCCCATTTGGTGCAATCTTATCTCGGGGGAAGAGGGCAGGTGCAGATACAGCCAGACCCACTGCTCCGGGATGGTGATTGGACAGGGCCACAGCCGCTGTTTAAAAGACCCACCTTGGTCCTCTGGGACTTCATTCCTTCTATTTTGTTAAATTTTAGGCCCTCTAACCCCTACTGCTCACATCGCCTCAACCACCATAACCCCCCGCCCATCCACTCCCCATGCCCCGTCCATGCCACTCATGCCCCCTTCCCCCCCATTACCCTTGTACCCTCCATGCCAACTCACCAGTATTCACCTTGGGCAGACTTAAAGAGCCAAGCTGAAATGAAATAAATTAAAGTACCAAACACTTATTGCTGCCTGTACAATAGTTAAAAAAATTCCATTCGTGAGAGCCGATTCAAAACTTTTTTTTTGTTTGATAGGGATGCGGGCACCATTGGCAAGGCCAGTGGCTGTTGTCCATCCCGAACTGCCCTTGGACATGGTTTACTAGGCTATTTCAGAAAGTAGTTAAGAGTCAACCACATTACTGTGGAACTAAGCCAAGCCAGACAAAGACAGAAGATTTCCTTCCCTAAAGGACATTAGTGAAACAGATGGATTTTTATGACAAGCCATGATGCCTTCATGGTCACCATTACTGAGACTAGCTTCCAATTCCAGTTTTTTTTTATTAATTGCATTTTAATTCCACCAGCTACTACAGTGGAATTTGAACCCATGCTCCCAGAGCATTAGCCTTTATCTCTGGATTACTCGGCTAGTGAAGTTATCACTGTAGCACCGTCTCCCCTTAAATTTGCTCAAATACTTAATCCCATATAAAAACAAACAGCTACATTCATAACCCTACATCAAAGACAGCTAATCCTTTAATACTCTCTTTGAGCTGTCAATCAAACTACGAACTGACAACATCCTGCTGAGATAATGATGGATTGGGCAAAGCAGCCAAGTATTAATAATGACATAATGATTGCTTTTGGGGTAATGTCAACAAATAGCTGCTGTAACTGCTGGACTGGATTTTTTCAAACACTGACACAGGCAGATATTTTAAAAAAAATGCTTAATGGGCTGGGGATTTAAATAACTCGAAAGTTTGAGTTTTTCTTATCTGTCACTGTCATGGGCAGGCTGCTTATTAATTGTTGAAAGGCCGTGGATTTAAACAACGCGACAGCTTGACAGACATTATCCACCTTTCAAGCGCTTTTACAAGTTCTCTAAAAGCTCATAACTCCCACTCTGTGGCTTAAGGCTACAGTGAAATTGGGGTCTGTTTGAACTCAGCATTGAGTTCCAAGGGTCCTGCTGAGTTCAGGTTTCCCACATGTGTGAGTCATGCCCCTCCCCCTTCCCCCTGCCGGTGAAAATGTGATCTGTCAGAAATGGAGGTGGGGCTTCTGAATCTGGGTCCCGCCCACCATGTTTAAATATCTGCAGAGTCTCCATGACTCTGTGAAAATCAAGGCCATGGAGCCATTTACAGCACAGGAGGAGGCCATTTGGTCCATTGGGTCCATGCCAGAGTGGGTAAATGGGACTGATTGAATTGCTCCAGTTGCACTCGATGGACTGAATGGCCTCCTTCTATGTCGTAATGACTCTATGTGTGGTGAGTGTGAGCGTGTCCAGTGTGAGTGTGAGCGAGTTGCAAAACCAGGGAGGAAAACAATGACCCAGTTGTAACTTGTTACCAATGTTCATGAGGCAAGATTCAGGAGTGGAACCGGGCTGATTTTCCCCTTCCACGAGCACAGGGTACTGAGGCTAATTATTCCAGTCCTTACTGCCACCCCACCCCTTAGTGCTGCTGGCAATGGACCAATCTTCGCCTCAGCTCCCCCCAGCGATGCTGATAATGGACTAGCCCTGCCCCGAGCCCATCGACCTTGCCTCCCCCCTCCCCACAGTTCAATTGTTACTGATTTGCAGCTTGACTCTATCTACCCACCTTGGTTCCAAAGTCCTTACTATACCCTTGATACCTGAACAAAAATTGATAAGTCTTGGCTTCCAAATTTTCAATTGGCCCCACCCCCGCCAGCCTCAACAGCCTTTTGGGGGAGAGTTCTGGATTTCCACTACCCTTTAGGTGAATGGCCTAGGTCTGATGTTAAGGTTCTGCACACCCCCTGCCTGGACTCTACCCTACTTTGTAAACTCCTTCAATCATACTGAACACCTCAGTGAGCACCTTAATCTTACATATTTGATGGAGTACAAACTTAGTCCATGCAACCTGTCCCCATAGTTAACCTTTTAAGGTCAAGTGTCACCCTGGTGAGTCTGCTCTAAGGTATTCCTCCAGTCGTGTGGTGCCAGAGCTGACTGTAGTAATGCAGCCCGAGCTTCATGTAACTGCCACATAGTTTCCACTCCAACTTCATAGATATTTACCGGACAAGAGTGAAAAGCAGGATATGGAGCCAAGTCAGGTGAATGGTGTTAAGACACAAATCAACCATGATACAACGGATGCCCACTAGATTGAATCGGGGGATGAGAGTACTGTTCTGTTGGAACATCCTGGGGATTACTATTGACCAGAAACTGAACTGGACCACCTATATAAATACTGTGGATACAAGAGCAGGTCAGGGGCTAGGAATCCTGTGGCAGGTAACTCACCACCTGACTTCCTAAAGTCTGTCTGCCATCTACAAGGCACAAGTCAGGAGTGTGATGGAATACTCCACACTTGCCTGGATGAGTGCAGCTCCCACAACACTCAAGAAGCTCGACATCATCCAGGACAAAGCAGCTTGATTTGCACCACATCCACAAACATTCACTCCCTCCACCACTGTCGCACAGTAGCAGCAGTGTGTACCATCTACAAGATGCACTGCAGGAATTATCCAAGGTTTCCTAGACAGCACCTTTCAAACCTGCGACCTCTACCATCTAGAAGGACAAGGGTAGCAGACAGATGGGAGCACCATCACCTGGAAGTTCCCCTCCAAGTCACTCACCATCCTGACTTGGAAATATATCGGCCATTCTTTCACTGTCACTGGGTCAAAATCCTGGAACTCCCCCCCTAACAGCACAGTGGGTGTACCTACACCACATGGTCTGCAGCGGTTCAAGAAGGCAACTCACCACCACCTTCTCAGGGGCAACTAGACATGGGCAATAAACACTGGCCTAGATGGCGACACCCACATCCCATGAAAGAATGAAAAAAAGGGTTGTTTTCCCCCGGCTGGATATTCTAGACCTCAGGTCAGGATAGGTTCGTCAGTCATTTAGGGCTGAGATGAAGGGAAATGTTTGCACTCAACAGGTTGTGAATCTTTGAACTTCTTTGTAAAATGGTTTATTTCTGCTCCTATCTTTCTTTGTATTCCTTAAAGGCCAATTTTACATTAGCTTTTTAAGTTATTCTTTGTTCTTGTCCACTAGCTTTTCCTGATTTCTGTAATTAGATCCCAAATCTCTCTCCTGACTACAACCCTCAAAGGAAGAGGATCTGCTCTGTTGCCAGCAGAGAGGGGGGAATCCCTGCCCAGGCTGATGAAGGGGAGACATGTCAGACATGTCCCACATTGGGGGCAGCACTGAGGTAGGGCAGATGTGAGGGGCAGGGGGAAGGGAAACAGAAGGTAACAGGGGGGAAAAGTACAAGGAGGGTGAGAAGGGGCAAATGATTAGGAGAGAAACTGGGAGCTGGGTCTTTAGGGGAAGAAGGCGGGAAACTTGGAGTGATTTCTTAGAGGCAGTGAGGAAGGAACATGGCAGAATTAACAGGAAGATGAAGAGAATGGGAATGGAGATGTCGGTGGTGAGAGGGGAGAATCACAGAATGATAGCTCAATATGGGAGCAATAGAAGGAGGCATTGTGCCAATGGTGGCTTTTTGACAGAGCCATCCAATTGGTTCCACTTCCCCTGCTCTTTCCCCATAGCTCCCTGGATACTTGTTAATTTCCATTATTTATCCAATTCCCTTCTGAAAGTTCCGATTGAATCTGCTTCCACTGCCCTTCCAGGCAGCATATCCTAGAACATCTGGCCGTGTAAGAAGAGGGAGAGATGGTGATGTGAGTGTTAATACCACTGGACTAGTAATCCAGGGGCCCAGGCTAATGCTGGCAACTGGTGGAATTTATATTCAAATCTGGAGTGTGAAGCTAGTCTCAGTAATGGTGACCACGAAACTATCATCGATTGTTGTAAAAACCCATCCGGTTCACTAATTCCCTTTAGGGAAGGAAATCTGCTCTCCCTACCTGGTCTGGCCAGATCCACAGCAATGTGGTTGACTCTTAACAGCCCTCTGTAGTGGCCGAGCCAGCCACTCAGTTCAAGGGCAATTAGAGATGGGCAACAAATGCTGGCCTTGCGTTTGCAATTTTAAAAAATAGAACTGAAAAGAAGCGTATGTTTAAGACCTGTGGCTGTTGGAGCAAGGAAGAGAATATCAATTTGGACTTGGTTAGAGAAGAGAAATCTTGCAGATGACATCACGTGGTGAAGGGGACTGAAGCAGCAGTGGCGATGCTCACTGTGGTTGAACAGCCAGCCACTGACGGCTGAGATAACTCAATTACGAGATGCCGCTGGGTGCGCAAGGTGCCGGGGGCCTTAAACCTCGTGGAACTTTACAGAAAAGGAGGAGGCCTTTCAGAGCCCATCGTGCCCGCGCTAGCTGTTAGAGCAGTGCAAAATTAACCTGTACCTCCTGCCAGGTCCTCCACCCCCTCACCCCCACCACCCCCTCCCTCCCTGGAGCCTCCTCTGCCACACCAAAAAACATTTTGGGGACTTTCAGCAAGGCCTGCTTGTGGTGTCGTCTGCATTCAGCTTCTCCTGGACACGATGATTTAATGGAGTGGGAGACGAGGGACGATGAGGGTGAGTGGAAGGGGCGGGGGGGGGGGGGGGGGGGGGGGGGGGGTGAGATGAAGCAAGAGGTGGGAGGATTCAGTTTCCACTGCAATGGGCCAGTTAGCATACCCTCCGGAATTCTCTCCATCGCATTCGAAGACCAGATTCCAGCACCTGAAGCTAAATATAATCTGAGAGCTGCCCTCTAGAATCTGGAGCGACACAAGCAAAGCTGATACTGGCACTGCGACTGAGGGAGCAGAGTCAACGAGTAATCTGGGAGAGCCAGGGTAATTGGGTGACCTTTTAACAGGGAGAGAGAGAAAGAGAGAGAGTGCCCGTTATTTTATGTTGTGCCTCAGGCCACCGCCGTTCATTGACTAAATTCTGGCTGAGAAACGAAAACGAGATTTCATTTAGTTTTGGGCCTCTCAGTTTGTGGGAGTTCCCTATAGCTGGAGAACACGCCGCACTGCCACTTTTAACAGTCAGGAACAGCATCCCAGCTCAGGTACGGCACGGATTTAGATACAGAAAACACGGACTAGCAATTAGATTGCGTTTTTCATGACCACCAGACGCCTTAGAGGCCAGAATGTTGCTAACTGAGTCGCAGCTGATGCTGAGTGAAGCTCCCTCTACGCTGTCCCATCAACACTCCCAGGGTTGGTGTATTATTGAGCCAGGGGATCTTTTACATTCACCAGGGAGGACAGGTGGCTCTTGCTGTAACGTCTCATACAAAAGACAGAACCTCCGACAGTGCAGCACCCCCTTGGTACTGTATTGGGAGCAATGATACATGGATTTGAGGCATAGATCAGCCCTGCTATTATTGAAGGGAGCTGAATGGCCTACCCTACATTCCTACTTACAGTATCCAACAATCCCATGTTATTGTGTTCCTTGTCACTTTCCCTTCCCACAGTGAAACTCTTACCTGGACCATCTTGTCGATTCCCTTGCTAATCTTGAAAACTTTAACTATGTGGGCATGATCCATTGTAAACATTGTTAATCTGTCCATTCTCGTCCTATCATAGAATTGCAATGCACAGAAGGAGCCCACCCTCCCTGTGCCAGCTCTTTGAAAGAGATATCCAGCTAGATCCACTCCCTCAGCAAATGTTTCCCTTTTCAAGTTTATATCCTTTTAAAGGTAACTAATGAATCTCCTTCCAATGCCCTCTCGGCCAGTGCCTTCCAGATCATGACGCCATGTGCTAACTCTGCTCTCTTACTTCATAAGTGAAACAACAGCAAGTGTAAATGAGAGCCAGTAATGCAGCCTCACTGAGGCAAGTCCAGGACCATTTTTATCCCAGTATTTTTCATCTCGGGGACAGCTGTCGGTCTGAATGGTTAGACAGCACCTTTCACAACCTCAGGATGACCCAAAGCGTTTTATAGTCAATGATGTACTTTTGAAGTGTCGTCACTAATGTAATGTGGGAAATTCAGCAGCCAATTTGTGCACAGTAAGCTCCTATAAACAGCAATGTGATAATGAGAAGATAATCTGTTTTTAGTCATGGCTGAGGGGTAAATATTGACACAGGTCACCACAAAGCACTTCCTGCCTCCTCTTTGAAGTAATGCCTTGGAGCTTTGTACATACGCCAGTGAGAACAGATGGAGACTCAGATTAACATCTTATCTGAAAGATGTCTGCTCCGACAGCTCTCCCCTAGGACTGTACTGGGAGTCTCAGCACTCGGTCTTGTACTCAAGTCTCCGGAGTAGTGGGGCTTGAACCCCTGAGTTTCTGACTGAGAAACCAGAGCATCATCCATACTGGACCACAGCTGGGCATTTCATGTGGAAGGATGCTAATAATAACAGGCTAAGCGTTTGGGGACAGGGTGAATGATGTGCCCAGTGACCACCCAGATCGTGGGACAAGGTGAGGGGAGAGTTCAACAACTGGCTGTCCAAAGGTCACAGCCTTTCCTGATGTCTAGGATCACCTTTCCTGCTGTTCTCTCTCTACCTGTCCTGTCTCAAGCTGGCCAATCCTCTTACCGGCGGTCGACCAGAACTGCACAGAATATGAGATGAAGGGTCTGATCAGTTCTCTGTAAAACCTGAACCCACATTCATCCCAATATCATGTTGTGCCATCAGCAAGCCTCATGTTCCATTCTGCTCAGTGCTGACACACATGGCCAAGCAGTGAACTGCAACAGATTAAACGTTCGTTGAGAAACTCTTATCTGGCTGTCTGTATTTATCGAGTTATTGTTATGCCTGGAAAGTTTTGGCATCGATGTTGCCTTTCAAAATGCCAAAAAGTGTAAAATATGAGAAGAAAGACAGCCATTTAGCCAGGGCCTCAGTTCTGAGACTGAAGCTCATTAGTTCAAATGCCAGTCCAGGAGTTTGAGAATATCATTCAGGCTGATCCTCCGGTCCAGCACTGGTGAAATCTTTCAGAGGGAGATGTTAAACCGAAGACCCATCTCCCTCCTCAGGTGAGCACAAGAACACAAGAATCATAGGAGCAGGAGTAGGCCATTCGGCCCCTCGAGCCTACTCTGCCATTCAATAAGACCATGGCTGATCTGATGGTGCCTCAACTCCACTGTCCTGTCTTCCCTACCCGCACCCCCCCAAAACCATTGACTCTCTTGTCAATCAAAAATCTAACTCGACCTTGAATAAATTCAATGACCCAGCCTTCACTACTTTCCGTGGAGGAGAATTCTACAGACTAACAATCCCCTGAGAGAAGAAGCCTCTCTTCATCTCAGTCTTAAATGGGAGACCCCTTATTTTTAAACTTCGTCCCCTAATTCTAGACTCCCACATCCTTTCAGCATCCACCTTGTCAAGCAACCCCTCCCCCCACCGAAGATCCTATATGCTTCAATAAGGTCACCTCTCGTTCTTCTAAACTCCAATGGGAATAACCCAACCTGCTCAACTTTTCCTCATAAGATATAGAAAGGTGGGTGTAAGAGATCCCATGGCACTACTCGAAGGGGAACAGGGGAACATTAACTTTGTGCCCTAGTTAATATTTATCTCTCAAAACAACATCACTAAGTAAATAGATTATCCGGTCATAACCGCATTGCTGCTTATGGGAGCTTGCTGTGCACAAATTGGTTGCTGTTTTACAATGATGACTACGCTTCAAAAGTCATTGATTTGCTGTGAAGCGTTTTGGGATGCCCTGCGGTAGTGAATGATGCTATAGAAATGCAAAACTTTCTTTTTTTAATGCACTCATAGTCAACTTTTCTTCCTCCCCACTTTAGGTGCAATCCTCGCTAACCACAAAACCACCGCACCGCCTCTCCTATCTTTTCTTGCACATTGGAGGAGATTGGCAATCCCCAGCCACAACCCCAATCCCTGGTCCAGCCCCAGGTCCAACTCTAGACCCAGCCCCAGTCTCAGGCCCACAACCAACTTCAGACCCAACCCCAGGCCTGGTCTGGCCCTAGCCCCAGGCTCAGCCCAGGCCCAACTGCAGGCCCAACCCAATTCCAGACCCAGCCCCAGGCCCTGGTCCAGCTCCAGCCCCTGCCCCAGGCCCAGGCCTTGGTCCAGCACCAGGCCCAGGCCAGGTCCCAGGCTCAGCCCTAGTTCCAACTTCAGAGCCAGGTCCACCCAGTCCAGGCCCAGATCTCCCCTCAACTCCAGACATTACCTAAGGCCTGGCCCAAAACAGAAAGGATGGGCTGAATGGCCTCCTTGCATGCTGCATGTTTTGATGATTCTCAGGCCCAGGTCACAACTCCAGCTCCAGGCCCATGTGCCGACTCTAACAGTTTCGGCTCCGGGCCCCATCACCAGCCCAGCACCAGCCCCGGCTAGCTGCCTGGGATATAAATGTCAGAGATGAATAACTCTTGAACAAGGATTTGGACACTGCGCTCAGAGTCTGCGGCAGCCATGACTCTGGAACGCGCTGATAATGCGTATAAAATTTGTGTGCTAGAGGTTTGACGTTGTCTCACAGCAGCTGTACAGTATAACATTTCTAAATCTTAGCAATCCTGGGGCAGATTGAGTTTCACCGTTATAGGGAGTTCAGGCCAACAGATCCATCACTTTGTTGTGGGAGAGTGGCAGCCACTTCTGCTTTACTTTTCACAAACAGTTTGAATATGGGGCAGATTCCTCTTTCTTCTTATCGTTTCTCTTTATTTAAGGCCTATTCCACTTTTAAGAGCATGAGGAACAAGAGGAGGATCCATTCAGCCCCTCAGGCCTGTTTCAATTTGCACCTCACTTACCCATCATTGCTCCATGCCCCTTGATAGCCTTGGCCAAGAAGAACCTGTCGATCTCAGTCCTGAAAGGCCCAATTGTCTCTCAGAATCCATAGCGTTTTGGAGGAGGGGAGTTCCAGACTTCCAATAAACTGCACAGTCCTAAGCAGACCTGGACCGGCATGGCGACAGCAGTCCGTCCGCAGTGACTGACAGGCATCAGCAAGGGCATTGTGGAGTGGCAGGAATGGGAGGATGAACGTTGTCACCCTGGGAGAGGAGGGGGTGCGGTAGTGATATCGTCACTGGACTAGTAACCCAGCAATCCATGGTAATGCTCTGGGGACCTGGGTTCGAATCCCACCACGGCAGATGGTGGAATATGAAATCAATAAATACCTGGAATTAAAATTCTAATGATGAGCATTGTCGATTGTTGTAAAAACCCATCTGGTTCACTAATGCCTTTTAGAGAAGGAAATCTGCTGTTCTTACACAGTCTGGCCTACATATGGCTCCAGACCCACAGCAAAAAAATACCCTCTGAACAAAGGCATTATGGGATGGGCAATAAATGCTGGTCTTCTCAATGATGCCCAACATCCCGCAAGCAAATAAAACGAAAAGCAGACTGGAGGAGCAACTACCATTCCCCCCCAAATGACGTCTCTGTCATCCTCATAACCTGTTGGAGGACATACTGCTGAAGGCTGCCCTGTGAAGGGGCAAGCTCCTTTGAGCACAGCAGCCTGCAGCCATTACGAGAGCAGTCAGATCTTCTGCTCAGACACCGGGGCTGGGATTTTTCCGGCCCAGCTGTGGGGTGGGGGATGTGGTGGGCCAGCCAAAAGCCTGTCGGCGGGGCTGGAAGATCCCGGTGGTGGAGCAGGGCCGGAAAACCCTGGCCTGGCCTGGGCGACAGTTGCTATGGAAGATACGAGATGGGTCATCAGACCTGGCATCACGTTCGGGTCCATGAGCCTCTGAACAGAGTTGGCCACTACCCCCCCACGCACCCCCCCCCTCCGCACTGGAAAGGAAAGTTGGGTGCAAAAAAACCCCTGTGCCCATATTGATACCGGGCTTCTCTGCGCTCCTTCACAATGGACACAGACTTCCATGCACCAATCGCTTAGCTGCGTAAACCGGTCCGTGCTGCTCGGTGGGGCTGCCCCAGCGAGATTTGCATCACTGGGAAAGAGAAAAGAAAGAAAATCAACAGCTCCGAAATGTGGTGCTTAAGGAAGATCCCAAAGGTAAACTGGGTGCGGAAAGGGATTAATGACGCAGTGCTGAGCGAAGCCGGTAGAACAGGAGAACTCTTAAATAAGATCCAAAAGAAGATAAATGGAGCTCTTCGGACGTGTTCCCCATGCGGAAGAGTTGGGGCAGGTACAATAGGGCGGGTGCCCGCCCCACCACCTTCTCACCCACCCACAAGCTCACCCCCATAATACAGGGGTGGGGGCGGGGGGGGTGCGGTTTGGCAGGTGCTGGGCGCTGAAATTGGCAGCCCCCAGGCCAGATTTAAATCGATAATCAATGGTCAATTAGACCATTGACCAATTAACCCTGATAATACGCTGCCCACGCCATTAAATATTTGGCACGGGCAGTCAGACAGGAGTGGGCAGTCCGATCTTTAAATGAATCACTTCAAAGAGCGGGACGGAAAGGGGGAGTTCCATCTTTGCGGGCTGCCCTTGCCGATCAAGGGTGGGAGAGGTGGGGGGGGGATGCAATTGGATTGGCCGCCAGCTCCCACGGGCAGGACTTGCTCCCCACTGAGGGGTGGATTTCCCACTCGGGCCTTGTTTAGTCTGCTCACAGGGCATTATGGCTGCAGGACAGGGCAGGCTGGCATGCAGCGGGTCGCTCCCACACCGACTTTACTTCTGGGCTTGTAACTGCATGCGTCAAATCAAGTGACATTTTTTTTTTATCAATGCTCTCTTCTTGGTGTTCCTTCACCGCCTGGCCAGATTGCAGATTTTGGGTGTCTGGTAGGAGAAAGGCAGAAGGGTAAACATTGTGGTGCAGGGTGGGAAGGACATTGGGAGGAGCCGCTTACACCATGTGCAGCTTATAAGTTAGAAGAGAGTGTGAGATGAGGGGCAGTGGGATGTATGTGAGAAAGAGGATTAGACTCGATGGTCTTTAATCACTTCAGCCCCACCGCTGGCCACAGCTTCGGTAATAAGCATCTCAATAACAGTGAGCGCTGTCTTGTCATGCAGGTATGACTTTCACCCTCCCGTTAACCCCTGCTGCCTCTGGATGTGAGCCAACTTGCCCTGAAAGAGAGATGGAAGTGTGTCATTTAGCATTGTGTAATCTGTTTGATAGGCGTGGCTCTCATGGTTGAATATCTGGCAGTCTGTGCAAACTGTAAGACGTGGGTGTGAGGCTCGCAGCAGTGCTAAGCCTGTGAGGGTGCAGTGGAGCATATTAATGTCAGGTATAAATCCTGTTTGGTTAAGATGGTTGGTAGGTAACTGTTGGGGGTATGATGATTGGAATAGCATCTGTGGTTAGTGGTGCAGTTGGTGAGATATGACATTTGAAGATACATTCACTGACCTTGAACACTCATGTGAGATCATTGAACTTCTTGTGGCAGTGCATCCAGGTCCTCCGTGTTTTTACGGATTTCTGTTTTATGATCAATATGTTTTAGAAGTGTAACTTTTAGTTTGGGGATTGAATTTCTAAATGCAAGGTAACTGGAAACACCTGATTGAGAAGCTGGTAAACAAACCTAAAGTAAGCGCAAATCAAAGAGTGGCCTGTGTTTATTTAATGAGGCCAGAGAAGTGGAGAGACCCTAAACAATGGGTGACCCATCTCTGAGTTCTTGGTAGATACAGGTTGTCTACAATTATTCCATTAAAGGTAAAAATTATTTGTGTGCATCCCAGAATCAAAGAGTTGTTTTGAAGGTAAAAGAGAATGAGTTTGAAACATCCCAGTTATGCCATATTGCTATGGAAGTAGGTCATGTAGGGAGGTTCTTTTTTGCTTTGGGTTTTATCTGTATGTTTTCTCACAGATTCAGGCAGTCACCTTGGTTGCTGTTTGATGGTGGCAGGGAAATAGAATCTGACAGGAGCTGTAAAGCAACTGTAGACCAGGAGCAGATAACTATTAGGAACCCTGGTGTTTCTGTTTAACAGCCACAAAACAAGGAAGCAGTGCGGCCCATGTTTGAACTAGGGAGTCCACAATCATTAGGTATTAAAGGAGAATCGGAGGGTCAGCTAGCCGAATGCTAGTGGAAGGATTCTAAGGAATCTCATACCTCGGAGAATAGCTAGAACACTAAGAACCAAAGTGAATTCCTGAGAGTTGTGGCACACCTTGGTTTAGACCCAGGAGAAGTAAATGAATGTTCAAGATCCTGTAAAGTAAAGGGGAACTAATTGGGTGGAATTAAAAACAGAACTAGGTTTAAAATATAAGTAGATTACAAAGTACAAATTGGGGGAGGACGATGGTGTAGTGGTAATGGCACTGGACTAGTAATCCAGAAACCCAGGCTAATGTCCTGGAGACAGGGGTTTAAATCCCACCACGGCAGCTGATAAAACTTAAATTCAATCAATAATCTGGAATTAACAGATGTCTTGGTAATAGTGACTATGAAACAATTGTTGCAAAGACCCATCTGGTTCACTAATGTCCTTTAGGGAAGGAAATCTGCCATCCTTACCTGGTCTGGCCTACATGTGGCTCTGGATCTGCACCAATGTGGGTGACTCTTAACTGTCCTCTTGCCAATGATGACCACAATCTATTAAAGAATAAAGAAACACAATAGTGTTGATTTAGTAGAACTTGCTTTTTTTAACCCTTGTACAGTAATATTTTTTTTAAAACATGAAATCTTCTGGTACAGTTCTTTCAGTTAATAACTAGGAGGTTGAATTTCTCTTTAAAAGTCATCAGTCTCAGTTGGAATAAAAACAGGGTTTGTACTAGCATTGACCTCCATAGCTATCTACTCCTACTGCCATGTGTCTGGAGGTCTTCCAGACACCTTGTGGATACAGGACATCCCTTCTTCTTTGCACCATCTCCACCAAGGCCTCCAGCGCAGCTTCCAAAACCCTTCCAGCCAGCTGTCTTCCTATTTGTGCCATTCTTCAATGTCCCCCAGGTTCCTCCACGACTACCAGCACCTGCTCCAGACGTAGTGCGCACCTCGCCTTTAAGAGATGCAGGCACGCTTTAAGCATGAAAGGCTAACTTTAATTGGTATGAAAGCAAATTATTGCAGATGCTGGAAATCTGAAATAAAAACAGAAACTGCTGGAAAAACTCAGCAGGTCTGGCAGCATCTGTAGAGAGAGAAAGTGTTAACGTTTTGAGTCCGTATGACTCTCCTTCAGAGATGAAGCGAGGTAGAAATCTGATAGATTTTATGCACATTTCTACCTCACTTCCCCTGTCAGCATTCCCTCCCTGACACACTGGTACACTCCCCCATCGCCCCCAACACCTCATACCCTTCCCACAGGACCTGCCCATGCAATTGCAGAAGGTGCAACATCTGCCCCTTTACCTCCTCCCTCCTCACTGTCCAAGGGCCCAAACACTCCTTTCAGGTAATGCAGCGATTCAATTGCACCTAGTTCAATTTCGTCTACTGTGTTTGCTGCTCCCAACGTGGTCTCAAAGACAGTGGGGAGACTACACACAGACTGCGTGACTGCTTTGCGGAACACCTTATCTCAATCTCAAGCAAGACCCTGACTTCCTGTTTGCCATTTTAATTCACCATCTTACTCTCATGCCCACATTTCTTGTCCCTGGCCTGCTGAAATGTTGCAGTGAAGCCCCACACAAGTGGCAAGAACAGTATCTCATCTTCCGTTTAGGTACTTTACAGCCTTCTGGACTTAACATTGAGTTTAACAACTTCAGACCATGAACTCTCTTCTCCATTTTGATCTTTTAAAAATATGTTTTCCAACCCCCACTCCCACTGCGCCATCTGTAACCTGTTCTTAAGTTTTGCTTTCAGAGTACTGACCCCTGTTTTGCTATTAACACATTCTGCTCTCTTACCTTAATGCCACTATTAGCACCTTCTTTAGTCTTTAATACTATTATTAGCACTCCCTTTGTCTTGTGTCCATGAGGTCTTTCGCAAACCTCCCCTGAGCTCCCACCTATCCCTGACCTTCTGTTTTGTTCCACCGCCAGCCCACCACAAACCACCCCTAACTTCAGTGGTATAAAACCCACCACGTTTCCACCTCTCTTCAGTTCTGAAGAAGAGTCAGGCGGACTCGAAACGTCAACTCTGTTTCTCTTTCCGCAGGTGCTGCCAGACCTGCTGAGTTTTTCCAGCATTTTCTGTTTTTATAACTTTAATTGGTGTTAGCCCCAAATGATATTGACCCCCCTGCCCAAGGAATCATCCAGTCAAGCAGTGTGACTAGCAACTATGTTGGCGTTCTGCCTTCATTTTAATAAACATATTGCAATTCACTTGCCTGTTTTCAGGGGGGGTTATTGAATACATTCTCCTAACTGTCCTATAAGCATCACATTAGTCTTAAGACAGAAATTCCTGAGGAAACTATATATATATACATTATACACACAGTGAGAGACTGTTTAGTAACAATTAGAGTATATAGGAAAAGGAAAAGATTATACTAAAAAAAAAATATTTTTGAAAGAAAACATTGTAACTATTTCCTTCAGGTTCAGAATGACCTTGGCTAATTGTAACCCCAATGTTTGATGATGAAAAGGTTAAGTGAAAGGTTTCCTGAGGTGTGTCTTTTGTTCCGGGCAAGTGTGTGTGCGGAGAGAGCAGCCCCTGGGACCTGGTCTGTGCGAGCATTTCCAACCGTCCAGCATTGTCATCGAGTCTCCAAGAATGAAAGATTAGTCTGTACTGTCAGAACACCAGGGTGAGAAACCACAGGAGGAGTTTCAAAAAGACAAACGTGCGTTTTGTTTGGATTGAATGTGACCACTTTCATTTACTCGCTCTTAAAGTATTGGAGCTAGACTGTGACCGGGGGCAATGGGGGGGAAAGTGGGGCCAGGGGAAGGATGGACGGGTTGACTGGTGGCCATGAATTAACCAATCACCTAAGGAAGGGTCTGCTCACTTTCCGAATGGTTGGGAAGAGAGTGCGCTGTCAGGCAACAATGGTGGGAGTGCAGAGGTGGGAGATCAGAAATGATAAACCTCCAGGAACACCTCAATCAGAGTTGGCAATTCAGACCCTAAGTCAGGAAAAGGAGGATCTATTCTTACAGCTTCTCCTCATCCTCTCTGGACTGAACATGATCCCATAGAATCATGCTGCATAGAAAGAGGCCATTCAGCCCATCGTGCTTGTTTTGGCTCTTTGACAGAGTGATCCCACTCTTGCCACACAGACCTCTATGTATTTTCTTTTGCATCTTTCTCACGATTTCGTTTTGAAGTTACTATTACTGCTGCTTTCACCACTCTTTCAGGCAGTGAATTCCAGGTCATAACTCACTGTGTTAAAAAAAAGGTTCCTCATGGCTCTTTTGCCAAACACCTTGCATCTGGTGTCCTTTGGTTATTGATCTTCTGCTACTATAAACAGTTCCTCAATATCAGAACATAAGAAATAGGAGCGGGAGTGGACTACATGGCCCATCGAGCCTGCTCCACCATTCAGTATGATCATGGCTGATCCATTTTCCTGGCCGCTCCCCATATTCCTTCATTCCCTGAGAGACCAAAAGTATGTCTATCCCACCCTTCAATATATTCAACGATGGTGCATCCACAGCCCTCTGAGGTAGAGAATTCCAAAGATTCACAAGCCGTTGAGTGAAGAAATTTCCCCTTATCTCAGTCCTAAATGATCAGGCCCTTACCCTGAAGCTGTGCCCCCATATTTCCGATTCCCCAACCAGGGGAAGTAACCTCTCAGCGTTTGCCCTGTCAACCCCCTTCAGAATCTTGAATGTTTCAATGAGACCACTTCTCATTCTTCTGAACTCCAGAGGTTATAAGTCCAGTTTACTCAGCCTCTCATCATTGGACAACCCTTTCATTCTAGGGACCAATCTAATGAACCTTTGCTATAGCACTTCCAATACAACTATATCCTTCCTTGGATATGGAGACCAAAACTGTACACATTATTACAAGTGCGGTCTCACCAAAGCTCTGTAAAATTGTAGCAACACTTCTTTGTTCTTATACTCCAATGCTCTTTCAATAAAGATGAACGTGCCATTTACCTTTCTAATTGCTTGCTGTGCCCGCTTTCTGTCTTCCTTGTATGAACACGTGCAAGTCTCTCCGAACATCAACATTGAGAAATTTTCATACCTTTGAAAAAAATTCTGCCTTTCCATTCTTAGGGCCAAAGTGAATAACCTTACATTTCCCCACATTATAGTCCATCTGCCACCTTTGTTGCCCACTCACTTAACCACTTATTCACTCAAATAAATGTTGAGTGAACAAATGCCAAATCATGTTTATTAAGTGAATGGAGAATGTTCCAACTCTACACAGTCTTGATGCTACCTGTCGGAAAAGTCTTCCACTTCTCCTCACAACACTCCTGGTTCAGTGCTTTATTCTTGTACGGTCCAAATTTTCTATCCTTCCCTCTCCCTGAATTGTGGGCCTTAAATCGAACTGTGGCAGTGAAACCGCCACAGGGATGGAAGGATCCCAAGTGGAACTGGCCTGTCCCTTGCTCCTTCCTGTTCCTCTAAGATATCCCATTCAGAGGGGCTGGGTCCAAATACAGGCATTAGGTGCCTTATTTCAATAGGTGATGGAGGTGGGGGGGCCTACTACCTGCTTTAGGTGACCGCCAAGGATGCCTGAAGAAAATGTCCAGATCGAAGATTGGATCGGATGCATTTTAGATATCCTTTGGATGTGAGACGGTGCTCCCCGAAACCAGGATTCATTGTGCCCATTTACACCCACAGATCGGGCAGGATGAAGCCTGAATTCCGCCTCCCACAGCCTCCTCAGCCTGTCCCTTACCATCTTTCCCAAACTCCTCATCTTCCTCACCTTCGCACCCAAGTTTATGTTTCTCAACGTGGACGAAATAGAGGGAGAGATTGCTTGGAAATGGTTTTTGTTCAACACAATGGTCTTAAGTTATTCTCTCCTTTAAAACTTTCATTTCTCAGAGCTTCCAGGGCCCCTCCCTTGGAGGCAGGGAAGGTTCTAGAAGCACGCACACAATGTGAGTTTAAGTCTCACATAAAGCGGCCTTTTCTATATTTGAGCCTTTTATTTATTTGATTAAGGCGACAACTCCAAGTACTACAAGTTTCAGCTTTGCTTTCTTTTTTAACTCCTACTCTGATTTTTATAAGATGATTTATGGGTTGTCGGGGAGACGCTTGGAGCTAACACAAGGAGCAGACAGATGAAAGATCAGTGGGTAATGTTAACAATCTTTCAACAGGAATGAGATATATTTGGCTGGGTTTCAAGTTTAATGCATAATAGTTTTGTTTTGTCATCATCCCTCTCTTTGCCTAAGGCAGAAAAAGGATTAATTAGTCAATGTTGCATGTTATTAGGGAAGAGTGAACTAGTATTAAGGCCTAAAGAGTCACTGTTCAAACAAATGAGATAAATTGTTTGGAAAATTTATATATATACACATACACGCACTACATAAACAGTCAACTGTTTCTGAGAGTGAAGACTTTTGTTCTCAAAGGGAGGTTAAGTGAGGTGTCAGATGTTGGTCACTGGGTAGGACCTGTACCTCTGAGGTTAGAAAGGTTGTGGGCTTGATCCCCACTCTGAGAGATCCAGAAATTTAATCTATTTCAGTCAACACCCCCAGTGCAGTACCCTGGGAATGTCAGGCTGTCAGAGGTGCCATCCTTCAAGTAAGACGTTAAACCAACTCTCCTCAAAGTCTGCCCTCTCAGGTGGAGATCCTATGTTACTGTTAGAAGAAGGGCAGGGGAGCTCTCCCCATTCTTCTGTGGCTACCTCTCAGCAGCATCACTAAAAAACAGATTAACTGGCCGCAATCTCACTGTTGTTTGTAGGAGCTTGCTATGATCAACCTGGCTGCTGTGTTTCACATCTCCTGACAGTGACCATGCTCCAAAAGCATGTCACTTGCTACAGAGTGCTTGTGGGATGTCCTGAGGTTTGAAAGGCATCAAGAACGAGGGGGCACAGATTTAAAGTGATTTTCAAAAGAAGCAAGTGTGACCTGAGAAAAAACCTTTCCTCCCAGCCAGTGGTTTGGGTTTGGAATGCACTGCCTGGAGGTGTAGCAGAGGCAGGTTCAATTAAGGCATTCAGGAGGGCATTAGATGATTATTTGAATAGAAACAATGTGCAAGGGTATGGGGTAAAGGCAGGGCAATGGCACTAGGTCATAATGCTCCTTTGGAGAGGCGGTGCAGACATGATGGGCTGAATGGCCTCCTTCTATGCCATTAAGATTCTGTGATTCTGAGATATACAGTTCTTTCTTTTCATTTTGACCTGCATTTGAACAGGATGAGGACAAACAGGCCACCTTATACACACTGCCTTACACAGCATCTCATTAGCCTTATCGCTTCCAGCTCACTCTATCCCAGGTGCTCAGTACTGAAGGACTTTTGTGGGGTCCAGGAGTATGATCAACCACTTCAGATATCTTATGGTGTCTTTTCTTACTCTTTATGAACTAAGTTTATGAAAGAGAGATGAGTTAGTGTTGATGAAGGAGCCTCACACTGTCACGCAGTAACCCCTCTCCCCCAATGCCCTATGTTACTGACTGTATCTTTACTGATGTTAATCCAGCTCCTTCACACTATCACTCAGTAACCCCTCTCCCCCAGCACCCTGTGTTACTGACTGTATCCCCACCAATGTTAATCCAGCTCCCTCACATTGTCACTCAGTAACCCCTCTCCCCCAGTGCCCTGTGTTACTGATTGTATCTTTACTGATGTTAATCCAGCTCCCTCACATTGTCACTCAGTAACCCCTCTCCCCCAGCACCCTGTGTTACTGACTGTATCTTTACTGTTGTTAATCCAGCTCCCTCACACTGTCACTCAGTAACCCCTCTCCCCCAGCACCCTGTGTTACTGACTGTATCTTTACTGATGTTAATCCAGCTCCTTCACACTATCACTCAGTAACCCCTCTCCCCAGTGCCCTGTGTTACTGATTGTACCTCTACTGGTGTTAATCCAGCTCCCTCACACTGTCACTCAGTAACCCCTCTCCCCCAGTGCCCTGTGTTACTGACTGTATCTTTACTGATGTTAATCCAGCTCCCTCACATTGTCACTCAGTAACCCCTCTCCCCCAGCACCCTGTGTTACTGACTGTATCTTTACTGTTGTTAATCCAGCTCCCTCACACTGTCACTCAGTAACCCCTCTCCCCTAGCACCCTGTGTTACTGACTGTATCTTTACTGATGTTAATCCAGCTCCTTCACACTATCACTCAGTAACCCCTCTCCCCCAGCACCCAGTGTTACTGACTGTATCTTTACTGATGTTAATCCAGCTCCTTCACACTGTCACTCAGTAACCCCTCTCCCCAGTGCCCTGTGTTACTGATTGTACCTCTACTGATGTTAATCCAGCTCCTTCACACTATCACTCAGTAACCCCTCCCCCAGCACCCTGTGTTACTGACTGTATCCCCACCAATGTTAATCCAGCTCCCTCACATTGTCACTCAGTAACCCCTCTCCCCAGTGCCCTGTGTTACTGATTGTACCTCTACTGATGTTAATCCAGCTCCTTCACACTATCACTCAGTAACCCCTCTCCCCCAGCACCCTGTGTTACTGACTGTATCTTTACTGATGTTAATCCAGCTCCCTCACACTGTCACTCAGTAACCCCTCTCCCCCAGTGCCCTGTGTTACTGACTGTATCTTTACTGATGTTAATCCAGCTCCCTCACATTGTCACTCAGTAACCCCTCTCCCCCAGTGCCCTGTGTTACTGACTGTATCTTTACTGATGTTAATCCAGCTCCCTCACACTGTCACTCAGTAACCCCTCTCCCCCAGTGCCCTGTGTTACTGACTGTATTTTTACTGATGTTAATCCAGCTCCCTCACATTGTCACTCAGTAACCCCTCTCCCCCAGTGCCCTGTGTTACTGACTGTATCTTTACTGATGTTAATCCAGCTCCCTCACATTGTCACTCAGTAACCCCTCTCCCCAGCACCCTGTGTTACTGACTGTATTTTTACTGATGTTAATCCAGCTCCCTCACATTGTCACTCAGTAACCCCTCTCCCCCAGTGCCCTGTGTTACTGACTGTATCTTTACTGATGTTAATCCAGCTCCCTCACACTGTCACTCAGTAACCCCTCTCCCCCAGTGCCCTGTGTTACTGATTGTATCTTTACTGATGTTAATCCAGTTTCTTTGCACTGTCCACAGATGAGATCAATCAGGGATGGGCAATGACAGTGGACTTGCCAGTATCACCCACATCTTCTGATGATTCATTCTGTGCCGTCCCATTCGCATTTCTCCTGACCAGTAAAAACAATGTCATTTTACACTCACAGAACAATCACTGCGCTTCACCAATAATCCATTGGCTATGAGGCATTCAGGAGCATCCTGATTCACTACAGGAAGACCAGCTCTTTCCCTTCTTTGGTTTATTACATGACTGGAAGCGACCCTTTGGTCTCAGGGATAACATTTCCTACCCCAATCTGGGGGGGCAGTGATCAACCTTTGTTCCAGTCCGCACTGGCAAGTGGAAACTGGAATTCCGACTTGGAATTTTGGGATGACATCCAGCCGGATGCTTGCAACCGATGGGTGTTTGTGCCCTTCATCCCTTATCATTTGTCAGGCATTCTCTCTCCTCTGAGCCAGAAAGTTGTGGGTTCACAGTTTATCGCCCAGCTGTTACTGTTGGAGTACCGAGGGAATCCTGCACTGTCAGAGGTGCTGTATTTTGTTGAGGCCCACCTGCCTCTCGGATGGACATAAAAGATCCCATGGCACTATTTCAGCGTAGACTGTTGGGGAGCTCTCCCTAATATCCTGACTGACATTTATACCTGAGTCCAAAGAGCTTATCTGGTCATTAGCACATTTCTGTTTGTGGGAGCTTGCTGTGCATAAATTGGCTGCCATATTTCTTAGATCACAACTGTTCAAATATACTTCATTGGCTCTAAATCACTTCGGAACGTCCTGAGGTGCTGAAAGGTGCTATAGAAATGCAAGCTCCTTTGTCTTTAGTGTAAAGTTGAAATCCGACAATCTAGGATGAACTCACCCCCCAATACCCATCCTCAATCAGCTGATGAAAGAATAGTCTTGAGAATGGAAGGAGCATTCAGGCGGCATCCTAATGGACTGTTAATGAGCCTGTGAAGCCTCCCACCACTTCACGGTGTCCGACAGGGAAGAGAGCAAAGATACGGAAACAGTAACTCTTCATAAAGCTTGAAGACATTTATCAGGTGGCTTCATAATCTTTTCAGTTGTGGTGAAACTCCTCACCCTTTCCATTGTTTTTAAATCCCTCTTGTGATGCCCAATTATATTGATTCAAAGACTCCTGTTCATTAAGATTAGGTTGAGCGTTGGTGATTTCCCAATTTGTGCAGAATCAGCTCTAACTCTACACCTGCACCCTAAGATCTCCAATTCTACCATCATTGAATGACATGGCAGAGAAGAAAGCCATGCAGTCCATCATACCTATGCTGGCTCTTTGGTAGAGCTACCCAATTAATCCATTCCCTGTTCTTCTCTCGATAATCTTGAATTGTTTCTTTTTCCCTTCAAGTGCTTATCCAATCCTCACTGGAAGTTATCAGTGAATCAACTCCAGATCATGACAAGTTCCTCAAAGCTCAGTATTACTGTACACAGGGTAAGTATCTGGCAATGAAAAGGAACTATTCACTCGTCTCTGCTCAGGGCCATATAATTCCAGTCAACGTGCCATTGCTGACTCCTGTTACCCTTCAAAGAAGCCTTAAGGCTACCAATGCTGAACGAGTCTGGTGGCAAGACCGAGAGAAATTGGCCTGTCAGCATTATCTGTTTATCACTAGTGAGCTGAGGTCATTGCTTGTGGCCACAATGGTTACAAACAAACGAGAACCACCCATTATATCGGATGCTTAGCAGCTAGTCTTGTGCCCACAAAAATGACCATGGGGCCATCCAATTTCTGGCGCTGCTGGGAAGAGAGACTTGCACTTATATAGTGCCTTTCACAACCACAGGATGTCTCAAGCAGGACCGAAGGTAAAGAAGCTGGAGGGGTGATCCAACTGAGATGATCAAAATCTTTAAAGGATTCATTAAAGGATACATTGAATGTATTTCCTCCAGTAGGTCAAAGCAGACCAAGAGGGCTTAGCCTTAAAATCAAAGCTAGGCTTTTCAGCCGTGAAATCAGGAAGCACTTTTACACACAAGACGGACTGGAAATACGGAATTCACCTGATTTCCTCCTAAAGGCTGTGAATGCCGGGGCATAATTGGAGCCTTTAAGACGCAGATGGATAGATTTTAGTTAGGTAAGAATATCGAGGGAGATGGAGCTGAGGCGGGTAAATAGATTTGAGGTTAAAGTTAGCCATGGTCTAATTGAATGGCAGAACACACTCAAGGGGCTGAATGGCCCACTTCTGTTCAAATATTCCAATGACCATCTGCAGTACTTGTTTCTTCTGTAAATCAAGTTTCTGTAAGATTGTTCTATGGTAATATGATCACCTCCCAGGCCATTTGTTCAGTGAATTTCTTATCAAAGTAATATTCACTGCTGGGAGGGTTAATTACCTCTGATATTGTTTCCAATTATGTGCAGATAAAGCTGTCTGGTCCTTGACTTCATAAAACATGTCACAGGGGAATCATTGCCTCTCTCATTGTCTCTGTCTGTCTCTTGCTCCCTGTGGACAAACACCCTGGAGTGATAAGCTCGACGAAATAATCATTCATTAACCTCTGACCTGGAAGTGATTTCTGTTTGAGAGGCCTCCATTGTGATTTCACTCCCAGCTGCTATTGACAGTTCCCGTGACAACCCCAAATAGATTAACTCTGTTACATGACAAAGGGGACAATAAAGCTTTCAATTATTCAAATCATATAATTTGCAATAACACCAGCCATAATTAATGAGTTGGTTTCTTCTGTCACTTGCCTGAGGCTATAGCGGCCTATTATATTTACATTCTTTACAGTGAAGGCAACAAATAAAGTCAAACAGCTCTTATCCACCCACCCCCCGTATCGCAATACTCATCCCTGTTTCTTTACACACCTACCCATATCTCATCATCTAACACCCAAACAAAATAACAAGAGGTTTGTTACAATCCAAAGCTTCAGGGAGTCAGAATCTCTGACCAAATATGACTGCAGCGGCAGTGAGACTTCATGCTTATCATCTTTTCTTCATTTTGGTGAATCTGTGCTGTTCCCCTTCCAAGGCCAATAAATCCCTCCTCAGGTGTGGTGCCCAGAACTGACCAGAGTTTTGTACATCTGTATTATATAAATAATGGAATGTAATATAACATTTTATTAGGTTTTTAGAGTGCTCTCAGTACCTGTGCACAAGCTTTTTATGATCTGTGTGCATAGTTGATTAAACTACTTTACTCTTCCTCAGTTCCTAGTCTCTTGCCATTTCAGAAAAGATTTCGATCTGCCATTCAAAGTGGGTGACATTACATTTTCCTATGTTGAGCTCCATCCATCACAGTTATATCCCTTCATTTAACCTGTCTTACATTCCTTAGTAACTTCCTGCCCAAACCTGCAGAACTTTTCATGACCTGAATTTTCACACAGAAGGAGAAGATCCCCGGCTTTTCCAACGTGACACTGGAAGCCCGAATCTGGAAGTCGGACCCTTGGATCCAGCCCCCATCATTTTCACAAGGGTGGGGGGAGGGGAGGGGAGGTGGGGCAGGTTGCACTTTGCACATCTGTGGTTTACAGAGGCAACTGCACATGCTGACGGAGACATGAATTTGCATAAAAGTGGATTAGTTTATTGGAATTGTCAAGCTTATTGGAAACGTTAGAGAGTTGTCAAGGGAGCTGTCAAGGGGACAGTTCAGCTGTGAAGGCATTTAACTCTCCTATCTTTTAAATATTTGAAAAAATCTGTCTGCAGTGTTAAAAAAGAGTGCTTGCTATTTCACTCTGTTTATTGACACAAACCTAAAGGTTATCATTATAGGATTAGTGCTGCATGACTCATTTCATAACCGATCATTATCACAGTTGTGTGCCTGTCAGTCCACAGCTTTATTGATAGCTCCAAGTTCTAATATAATCTTTGAAGTGGGACTATGAATACAAATGCTTGTTTTTAATAAAGGGTTAAGTGGCTGAATGAATTTAAATTAATGGATTTTTATCAATGAGGGTTTCTTTTAATAATGAATTCATCAATAGACCCTTAGAACTTTATTTTATTTCCTCTCAGCATGGATCCTGAGGTATACCCGTGGTGGATAGTAAGTGAGTTGGCATGGAGGGTGAAAGGTGGTGGGTGGGGGACATGGGCTGGCATGCATTGGCACTAAGTTGGCATTGGGGCTATAAAGAGCCAGTGGGTGTGGGTGGAGGGACATTGGTTGGCATAGGGGCTATGAAGGGTGGCCAGTGGTGCACATGTTGGCATGGAGGGTATGAGAGGCCATGAGGTTGGTAGAGGAGCATAGGCTGGCATGGAGGGTATGAAGGGCCATTGGGATGGGTGGGGGACTTAGGTTGGCATGGGCTGGCATGGATAGGACATAGGGAAAGTGTGTGGTGTGATGGGGTGAGAGTTGGAGGGCTGTTTCTAGTTTTATTCTTACTTTTTGCAGCTGGGACAAAGTTCCTGATCATCAAGGCTGGCCTTTCATCCTCCTCACCCTCACAGTCTCTGTGCTGCCTCCAGACTGTTTCTTGGGTCAGTGGGCCTGACTCCGGTTACACCCTCGGAACAAAAATCGGAACTTCCGGGGCTGTTTTTCAGGAGTTGGATTTGCGGAGTCTGGAATTCTCCCAACTCTGGTCCCCGGACCCAGGAGCAAAAACTTCAGGCCTATGCCTCCCGGCTTAACATCAGCTGCAAGCGTTGATGTTTGCCTCTCCGTTCCTTCATCCCGAACACTGATAACTATGAAGAAAAGCTGAGGCCCTACTTGGAGAATGCAATATTAAAGAACGTCAGTGAGTCACATCTCACCAATTATAGCCTAGCTTTGCAAAGTGGGCAGACAAAAGCAGACAGTAAGGCCTGAGGTGGACATAGGTTGCTAAAATGGATAGACACATGGCAGATTCAATTTAATACAGACAAGTGTAAAGTGATGCATTTTTGGTACAAAAAATGTGGGGGGGGTGTGCACATGATTTAAACTAAATTGTACAATTTTAAAGAGGCTGCAGGAACAGAGAGACCTGGGGCTGTGTGTGCACAAATTATTGAAGGTGGCAGGGCAGGGTTGAGAAGGCTGCTATAGACACAAATGGGTTCCTTTACCTTATTAATAGAGGAATAGGGTACAAAAGCAAGGCAAAAGCAAGGAAGCTGTGCTAAACCTTAAAACAAACTGTTTAAACCTCATCTGGTGCATTACGTCCCATTCTGGACACCAGACTTTAAGAAGGATGTTTTGCTTTGGAGAGACTGTAGAACAGGTTTACTAGAATGGTACCAGGGATGAGGGACTTCAGCCATGTGGAGAGACTGGAAAAACTGAGGCTGTTCGCCTCGAGCAGAGAAGGTCAAGAGGACATTTGATAAGGGTGTTCAAAATCATGAGTGATTTTTTCTCTCTGTCCCCCCATGTTCTCTCCCCACCTTGTCTCTCTTTCTTTCTACCTCCATTGTCTCTCTCTCTCTCTCTTTCCCTATGTTGTCTCTCTATCTCTCACCCCACTGTCCCTCTCTCTCCCCCATGTTGTCTCTCTTACCCCATGTTGTTGCTCTCTCTCCCTTGTTGTCTCTCTGCTCTCTCTCCCTATATTTTGTTTCCCTCTGTCTCCTTCCCGATGATACTCCCCATGTTGTCTCCCTCTCTCTTCCCCATGTTGTCTCTCTACTCCATGTTACCTCTCTCTCTCTCCCCTGAGTTCTCTCTCCCCCATGTTAGTTCTCTCTCTGTCTTTCCATCTCTCTCTCTCTCCCCATATTGTCTCTCTCTGTCTCCTCAATGCTGTCTTCTCTCTCTCCTTGTTGTCTCTCCATCCCTCCTCACCCCTATATTGCCTCTCTCTTTCCATATTTCTCTTCCCATGTCTCTCTCTCTTACACAATTTTGTCCCTCTCTCTCTCCCTAATAATGCGTCTCTCTCTCTCATTCTCTGTCTTCCCGTGTTTCTCTCTCTCTCCACTGTTGTCTCTTTCTCCCCAGCGTCGTTGCTCTTTCTGTTTCTCCCCCAAGTTGCCTCTCCATCTCTCTCCCCATGTCTCATAGAATCATAGAACCATAGAAAAGTTATGGTGCAGAAAGAGGCTATTTAGCCCATCATGTCTGTGTTGTCCAAAAAGAGAAAACAAGAAACTAGCCACTCATTTTAATCCCACTTTCCAGCACCTGGTCCGTAACCTTTGCAGGTCACAGCACTTCAGGTGCAGATGCAGGTACCTTTTAAATGAGTGAAGTTAAGTTGAGTGTTTCAGCCTCAGCCACCAACTTAGGCAGTGAATTCCAGACGCCCACCACCCTCGGGGTGCAAAAGTTTTTCCTCATGTCCCCTCTAATCCTACCAATCACCTTAAATCTATGCCTCCTGGTAACTGGCCCCTCAGCTAGGGGAAACAAATCTTTCCTGGCATAACCAGTGTTTTATAAAGTTCCATCATTACACCCCTGCTTTTGTTTTCAATACCTCGTCCAATAAAGGAAAGCATTCCTTATGCTTTCTTGACCACTTGATCCACCTGTCCTGCCACCTTCAAGGACCTGTGGACATGCACTCCAAGGTCTCTCATTTCCTCAACACCTCTCAATAACTCCCCTCTTATTGAGCAATCCCTTGCTTTGCCCTCCCCAAATGCATTACCTCACACTTTTCTGGCTTGAATTCCATTTGCCACTTTTCCACCCACTCAACCAAACCATTGATATCATTCTGGAGACAATAGGTATCCTCTTCACTATCAACGACACAGTCAATTTTTGTGTCGTCTGCAAACTTCCTTATGATGCCTCCCACACTGAAGTCTAAATCATTAATATATACAACAAACAGCAAGGGCATCAAAACTGAGCCATGTTGAACACCACTGGAAACTGTTTTCCATTCACAAAAACATCCATTGCCCATTACCCTTTATTTCCTGTCACTGAGCCAATTTTGGATCCAACCTGCAACCTTCCCCTGTATCCCATGTGATCTCACTTTCCTGACCAGTCTGCCATGTGGGATCTTGTCAAATGCCTTACTGAAATCCATGTAGACAACATCCACTACACTACCCTCATCAATCCTCCTTGTTACTTCCTCAAAAAATTTGATTAAGTTAGGAAGACACGCTCTTCCCCTAACAAAACCATGCTGACTGTTCCTGATCAATTCCTGTCTTTCTAATTGACAGTTCATCCTGTCTCTCAGGACTGTTTCCAACAATTTGCCTACCGCCAAATTCAGACTGACCAGCCTATAATTTTCTGGCCTATCCCTCACACCCTTTTTAAGTAATGGTACAACGTTTGCAGGCCTCAAATCCCCTGGGACCTCGCCTGTATCCAGTGAAGATTAGAAAATGATTCTCAGAGCATCCGCTATTTCCTCCCTGTATTCCTTCAACAGTGTGGGATACAATCCATCTGGCCCTGGGAGTTTATCCACCTTCAAGGATTCCAGCCCTACAGCACCTCCTCACTCACTATGCTTATTGTAGCTAATATTTTGCACTTCTCCTCATTAAATAGAATGTCTTCATCATCCCTCTCCTTAATGAAGACAGAGACAAAGTACTCATTGAGAATCCTGCCCATGTCTTCTGCATCAGCCCACAAGTTACCATGTACATCTCTGAAAGGCCCTCCCTTTTCCTTAGTTATTCTCTTGCTCTTAATATACTTTTTCATATCTTCTCTATTACAAAGCTGGGTGGGAGGGTGAACTATGAGGAGGATGCAGAGATGCTTCAGTGTGATTTGGACAAGCTGAGTGAGTGGGCAAGTGCATGGCAGATGCAGTATAATGTGGATAAATGTGAGGTTATCCACTTTGGTAGCAAAAACAGGAAGGCAGATTATTATCCGAATGGCTATAAATTGAGAGAGGGAAATGTGCAACGAGACCTGGGTGTCCTGGTACACCAGTCGCTGAAGGTAAGCATGCAGGTACAGCAGGCGGTAAAGAAGGCAAATGGTATGTTGGCCTTCATAGCCAGAGGATTCGAGTACAGGAACAGGGATGTCTTGCTGCAATTGTACAGGGCCTTGGTGAGACCACACCTGGAATATTGTGTGCAGTTTTGGTCTCCTTATCTGAGGAGAGGGAGTGCAGCGAAGGTTTACCAGACTGATTCCTGGGATGGCGGGACTGACATATGAGTCGGTTAGGATTATATTTGCTGGAGTTCAGTAAAATGAGGGGGAATCTCATAGAGACCTATAAAATTCTAACAGGACTAGACAGTGTAGATGCAGGAAGAATGTTCCCGATGGTGGGGGAGTCCAGAACCAGGGGTCACAGTCTGAGGATATGGGGTAGACCATTTAAGACTGAGATGGGGAGAAATTTCTTCACCCAGAGAGTGGTGAGCCTGTGGAATTTGCTACCACAGAAAGTAATTGAAACCAAAATATTGTATGTTTTCAAAAAGCAGTTAGGTATAGCTCTTGGGGCGAAGGGGATCAAAGGATAGGGGGAGAAAGCAGGAGCAGGCTATTGAGTTGGATGATCAGCCATGATCCTAATGAATGGCAGAGCAGACTCGAAGGGCTGAATGGCCTACTCCTGCGCCTAGTTTCTATGTTTCTACGGTTCCTAATTTCCACTTTTACTTCACCCCTGTACATTCTATATTCCTCTATACTTTTTACAGTATTGAGCCTTTATCTTGGCCTGTAGTCACACCCATGGCCACAGAAATGTCTGTCTATTTCCCTAACAAACAAATCCCCCATTACTACTGTAGTTCCCCTCTTCTTTCTCCCCTCCTGTACAGCCGAGCTGCCTGTGGCCCCACAGTTGTGGTTCTGAGGAACCAACGCCCTCACCGGTATCCCAAATGGAAACCCGATTAGTGAGAGAGGCCCCAGGGGACTGCTGCCCTACTTGCCTAATTTTCTCGGACTGCCTCCAGACACTTAAGCTGTGGCGTGACCATCTCTCTGAATGTGCTACCCATGTAGCTTTCAGTCTTGCGGATGCACCACGGTGACTCCAGCCACTATTTGAGCTCTGAAACTTGGAGATCAAGGTTCTGAAACTGGTGACACCTCCTGCATGTGGTTGTCTAGGACACTGGTAGCGTCCATGACTACCCACAGATTACAGGACACACATTCCACATGACCGAGCAATCCTGCCGTGGCTTCAATTTACTTCCCTTGCGTTAACTTTATCTTACTTATGCAACTTTATTTTACCTGGCCTCGACTTAACTTAATTTCTCTACTGCTTGTGTTTCTTACTTAAATGTAAATAGCCCCTTCTTATAATTCTCAGCTACTTGATGACACTCCCTAACAGCAGTTTCTCACCAAAAAATGAACTTATGCTCCTCCGGTCATGTTAGGTGCTCGGTGCTGCTGACTGCCTGGCTTGGGGTTCTCCTCTCACACTCTCTCTCACCTCCCCATGTTGCCTCTCTCTCCCCTCCAGTGTGAGAGGAGAGAGAGAGAGAAAACCAGAGGCAGCCTGAGAAAACCTTTTATTTACACAGTGAGTTGTAATGATTTGAAATGAGCTACCTGAAAGGCTGGTGGAAGCAAATTCAATGGTAATTCTGGAAGGGAAAATGGGCTAAATGCTTCAAAGGACAGAACAACTACAGACCTATGAGACAGAACTATAATGCTATACCAAAGAAATGGAGCAGGCATGATGGACTGAATGGCCTCCTCCTGTGCTGTACCATTCTTTGGTTGTATGACCTTGTTGGTTTGGTACTAAGTTCCCACTATGGGCACCTTTACAAAGGGCCAGCCGCAGATTTGACCCTGGGACTGAGCTATACTGTGCGGTATTATATTCTGATTTATATGTGCTCAGTTGAAGTAATGTCAGAGGAACAATTTCCCTGAGTCTGTCCCCTCCAGCCACAATCTGGCCCTGACTGCCTGCTACAAACCAGGAAGCAGGAGTTAACTGACCTGACAGGCTGGCTGGCTGAAAAATTATTATTGCATAAAGTTTATTTTTAACGGTGCTGCCGGATAAATGAGTTTTCAAAGACAGCCACTTTACAGCAGGTTATGGCTCATTTCTTGCCTTTTTCATAAATATGAATTGTCATCAATCTCCACCAAATGAGCAGCAATGATATGCGACTCAGTTTATTTAATGAAAACACATTCTGCTGGTTCCCTCTCAATTCATCCTCTCCTTTCTCTCTGTCACAGTCTCTCCTCCCTCTCTCTCACTGTCTATCTCTCTCCTCTCAAACTCTCTCCTCCTCCTCTCTCACTGTCTATCTCTCTCCTCTCAAACTCTCTCCATCCCCTCTCTCACTGTATGTCTCTCTCCACTCACACTCTCTCCTCCCCCCTCTCACTGTCTATCTCTCTCCTCTCACAATCTCTCCTCCCCCTCCCTCACTATCTCTGTCTTCTTACAGTCTCTCATTGCCCTCTCTCACTGTCTATCTCTCTCCTCTCACAGTCTCTCCTCCACCTCTCTCACTGCCTATCTCTCCGCGCTCACACTCTCTCCTCCCCCTCTCTCACTGTCTATCTCTCTCCTCTCACAGCCTCTCCTCCACCTCTCTCACTGCCTATCTCTCCGCGCTCACACTCTCTCCTCCCACTCTCTCATTGTCTGTCTCTCTCCTCTCACACTCTCTCCTCCCCGTCTCTCACTGTCTATCTCTCTTCTCTCACACTCGCTCCTCCCTGTCTCTCACTGTCAATCTCTCTCCACTCACACTCTCTCCTCCCCCTCTCTCAATGTCTATCTCTCTCCTCTCAAACATTCTACTCCCCCTCTCTCACTGGCTATCTCTCTCCTCGTACATTCCCTCCTCCCCGTCTTTCACTGTCTATCTCTCTCCTCTCACACGCTCTCCTCCTACTCTCTCACTGTCTATTTCTCTCCTCTCACACGCTCTCCTCCTACTCTCTCACTGTCCATCTCTCTCCTCGCACATTCTCTCCTTCCCCTCTCTCAAAGCCTATCTCTCTCCTCTCACACTCTCTCCTCCCCCTCTATCACTGTCTATCTCTCTCCTCTCACACTCTCTCCTCCCCGTCTCTCACTGTCTATCTCTCTCCTCTCACAAACTCTATTCCCCGTCACTCACTGTCTATCTCTCTCCTCTCACACTCTCTCCTCCCCCTTTCAAACTGTCTGTCTTTCTCCTCTCACAGTCTCTCCTCCCCCTCTCTCAATTTATATATCTCTCCTCTCACACTCTCTCCTCCTACTCTCTCACTGTCTATCTCTCTCCTCTCACACGCTCTCCTCCTACTCTCTCACTGTCTATCTCTCTCCACTCACACTATCTCCTCCCCGTCTCTAACTCTCTATCTCTCTCCTCTAACAGACTCTCCTCCTCCTCTCTCACTGTCTATCTATCTCATCTCACTCTCTCCTCCCACTCTCTCACTGTCTATCTCTCTCCTCTCACATTCTCACCTCCCCCTCTCTCACTGTCTATCTCTCTCCTGTCACACTCTCTCCTCCCCCTTTCTCACTGCCTATCTCTCCACTCACACTCTCTCCTCCACCTCTCTAACTGTCAATCCCTCTCCTCTCACACTCTCTCCTCACTGTCTATCTCTCTCCTCTCACACTCTCTCCTCATAATCTCTCACTCTCTATCTCTGTCCTCTCACATTCTCTCCTCCCCGTCCCTCATTTATCTAGCTCTCTCCTCTCACACTCTCTCCTCCCCCTCTCTCACTGTCTATCTCTTTCCTCACACACTCTCTCCTCCTACTCTCTCATTGTCTATCTCTCTCCTCTCACACTCTCTCCTCCTACTCTGTCACTGTCTATCTCTCTCATCTCAAACTCTCTTCTCACTTTCTCTCAATGTCTATCTCTCACATCTTACACTCTCTCCTCCCCCTCTCTCACTATCGCTCTCCACTCACAATCCCTCCACCCCCTCTCTCACTGTCTATCTCTCTCCTCTCGCACTCTCTCCTCCATCTCTCACTGTCTGAAAATCTCCTCTCACACATTCTCCTACCCGTCTCTCATTGTCTATCTCTCTCCTCTCACAATCTCTCCTCCTCCTCTCTCACTGTCTATCTCTCCTCTCCCACTCTCTCCTCCTCCTCTCTCACTGTCTATCTCTCTCATCTCACATTCTCACCTCCCCCTCTCTCACTGTCTATCTCTTTCCTCTCACATTCTCTACTCCACCTCTCTCACTGTCTATCTCTCTCCTCTCACACTCGTTCCTCCCCATCTCTCACTGTCTATCTCTCTCCTCTCAGAATCCCTCCTCCCCCTCTCTCACTGTCTATCTCTCTCCTCTCACACTCTCTCCTTCCCCTCTCTCACTCTCTATATCTCTCCTCTCACAATCTCTCCTCCCCCTCTCTTAATTTCTATCTCGCTCCTCTCACACTCTCTCCTCCCCATCTCGCACTGTCTATCTCTCTCCTCTCACACTCTCTCCTCCCCATCTCGCACTGTCTATCTCTCTCCTCTCACACTCTCCTCCTCCTCCTTTCTCATTGTCAATGTCTCTCCTCTCACACTCTGTCCTCCTCCTCTATCACTGTCTATCTCTCTCCTCTCACACTCTCTCCTCCCCCTCTCTCAAAGTCTATCTCTCTCCTCTCACAATCTCTCCTCCTCCTCTCTCAATGTCTACCTCTCTCCTCCCACAATCTCTCCTCACCCTCTCTCAATGTCTATTGCTGAACTCTTACACAATCTCCTGCCTGTCTCTTTGTCTATCTCTCTCCTCTCACACTATCTCCTCCCCCTCTCAAACTGTCTGTCTTTCTCCTCTCACAATCCCTCCTCCCCGTCTATCACTGTCTATCTCTCGCCTCTCACAATTTCTCCTCCACCTCTCTCACTGTCTATCTCTTGCCTCTCACAATCTCTCCTCCCCCTCTCTCAATTTCTATGTCACTCCTCTCACAGTCTCTCCTCCCCGTCTCTCAATTTCTATTTCTCTCCTCTCACACTCTCTCCTCCCCCTCTCGCACTGTCTATCTCTCTCCTCTCACACTCTCTCCTCCCCCTCTCTCAAAGTCTATCTCTCTCCTCTCACACTCTCACCTCCTCCTCTATCACTGTCTATCTCTCTCCTCTCACACTCTCTCCTCCCCGTCTCTCACTGTCTATCTCTCTCCTCTCACACTCTCTCCTCCCCGTCTCTCACTGTCTTTCTCTCTCCTCTCACACTCTCTCCTCCCCCTCTCTCACTGTCTATCTCTCTCCTCTCAAACTCTCTCCTCCCCGTCTCTCACTGTCTTTCTCTCTCCTCTCACACTCTCTCCTCCCCCTCTCTCACTGTCTATCTCTCTCCTCTCAAACTCTCTCCTCCCCCTCTCTCACTATCGCTCTCCACTCACAATCCCTCCACCCCCTCTCTCACTGTCTATCTCTCTCCTCTCGCACTCTCTCCTCCATCTCTCACTGTCTGAAAATCTCCTCTCACACATTCTCCTACCCGTCTCTCATTGTCTATCTCTCTCCTCTCACACTCATTCCTCTCCCTCTCTCACTGTCTATCTCTCTCCTCTCACACTCTCTCCGCCCCCTCTCTCACTGTCTATCTCTCTCATCTCACATTCTCACCTCCCCCTCTCTCACTGTCTATCTCTTTCCTCTCACATTCTCTACTCCACCTCTCTCACTGTCTATCTCTCTCCTCTCACACTCGTTCCTCCCCATCTCTCACTGTCTATCTCTCTCCTCTCAGAATCCCTCCTCCCCCTCTCTCACTGTCTATCTCTCTCCTCTCACACTCTCTCCTTCCCCTCTCTCACTCTCTATATCTCTCCTCTCACAATCTCTCCTCCCCCTCTCTTAATTTCTATCTCGCTCCTCTCACACTCTGTCCTCCTCCTCTATCACTGTCTATCTCTCTCCTCTCACACTCTCTCCTCCTCCTCTCTCACTGTCTCTCTCTCTCCTCTCACAATCTCTCCTCCTCCTCTCTCAATGTCTACCTCTCTCCTCCCACACTCTCTCCTCACCCTCTCTCAATGTCTATTGCTGAACTCTTACACAATCTCCTGCCTGTCTCTCACTGTCTATCTCTCTCCTCTCACACTATCTCCTCCCCCTCTCAAACTGTCTGTCTTTCTCCTCTCACAATCCCTCCTCCCCGTCTATCACTGTCTATCTCTCGCCTCTCACAATTTCTCCTCCACCTCTCTCACTGTCTATCTCTCACCTCTCACAATCTCTCCTCACCATCTCTCACTCTCTATCTCTTGCCTCTCACAGTCTCTCCTCCCCGTCTCTCAATTTCTATCTCTCTCCTCTCACACTCTCTCCTCCTCCTCTCTCATTGTCTATATCTCTCCTCTCACGCTCTCTCCTCCCCGTCTCTCACTGTCTATCTCTCTCCTCTCACACTCTCTCCTCCCCGTCTCTCACTGCCTATCTCTCTCCTCTCACACTCTTTCCTCCTCCTCTCTAACGGTCTGTCTTTCTCCTCTCACACTCACTCCTCCCCCTCTTTCACTGTCTATATCTCTCCTCTCACATTATCTCCTTCCCCTCTCTCACTGTCTATCTCTCCCCTCTCACTCTCCCTCCTCCCCCTCTCTCAATGTCTATCTCTCTCCTCTCACACTCTCTCCTCCCCCTCTCTCACTGTTATCTCTCTCCTCTCACACTCTCTGCTCCCCCTCTCTCACTGACTATCTCTCTCCTCTCACACTCTCTCCTCCTCCTCTCTCATTGTCTATCTCTCTCCTCTCACACCCTCTCCTCCTCCTCTCTCATTGTCTATCTCTCTCCTCTCACGCTCTCTCCTCCCCCTCTCTCAAAGTCCATCTCACTCCTCTCACACTATCTCCTTCCCCTCTCTCCTTGTCTATATCTCTCCTCTCACACTCTCTCCTCCCATTCTCTCACTGTCTATCTCTCTCATCTCACATTCTCATCCCCCTCTCTCACTGTCTGTCTCTCTCCTCTCACACTCTCTCCTGCCCCTCTGTCACTGTCTATATCTCTACTCTAACACTCTTTCCTCCATCTCTCTCACTGTCTATCTCTCTTGTCTCACAATCTCTCCTCCCCCTCCCTCACTGTCTATATCTCCTCTCACACACTCTCCTCCCCCTCCCTCACTGTCTATCTCTTTCCTCTTACAGTCTCTCCTCCACCTCTCTCACTGTCTATCTCTCCGCTCTCACACTGTCTCCTCCCACTATCTCATTTTCTGTCTCTCTCCTCTAACACTCGCTCCTCGCCGTCTCTCAATGTCTATCTCTCGCCTCTTACACTCTCTCCTCCTTCTCTCTCACTGTCTATCTCTCTCCTCTCTCTCTCTCTCCTCCCCCTCCCTCACTGTCTATCTCTTTCCTCTTACAGTCTCTCCTCCACCTCTCTCACTGTCTATCTCTCCGCTCTCACACTGTCTCCTCCCACTATCTCATTTTCTGTCTCTCTCCTCTAACACTCGCTCCTCGCCGTCTCTCAATGTCTATCTCTCGCCTCTTACACTCTCTCCTCCTTCTCTCTCACTGTCTATCTCTCTCCTCTCTCTCTCTCTCCTCCCCCTTCTCAATGACGTCTCCCTCCTCTCACACTCTCTCCTCCCCATCTCTCACTCTATAACTATCTCCTCTCACACATTTTCCTACCGCTCTATCACTGTCTATCTCTCTCCTCTCACACTCTCTCCTCCCGCTCGCTCACTGTCTATCTCTCTCCTCTCACACTCTCTCGTCCCCCTCTCTCACTGTCTTTCTCTCCTCTCACATTCTGACCTCCTCCTCGCTCACTGTCTATCTCTCTCCTCTCACACTCTCTCCTCCCCCTCTCTCACTATCTGTCTCTCTCCTCTCACACTCTCTCCTCACCCTCTCTCACTGTCTGTCTCTCTCCTCTCACATTCTCTCTTCCTCCTCTCTCATTTTCTATCTCTCACCTCTCCCATTCTTTCCTCCATCTCTCTCACTGTGTTTCTCTATCCTCCCACCCTCTCTCCTCCCCCACTCGCACTCTCTATCTCTCTCTCGTCTCACACTCTCTCCTCCATCTCTCTCACTGTCTATCTCTCTCCTCTCACACTCGCGCCTCCCCGTCTCTCACTGTCTATCTCTCTCCTGCCACACTCTCTCCCCTCCCTCTCTCACTGTCTATCTCTCTCCTCTCACACTCACTCCTACCCCTCTCTCACTGTCTGTCTCTCTCCTCTCACATTCTCTCCTCGCCCTCTCTTAATGTCCATCTCTCTCCTCGTACACTCTCTCCTCCCCATCTCTCGCTGTCTTTCTCTCTCTCCTCCCTGTCTCTCACTGTCTATCTCTCTCCTCTCAAACTCTCCCCTCCCCCGCTCTCACTGTCTATCTCTCCTCTCACACTCTCTCCTGCCCCTCCCTCACTGTCTATCTCTCTCCTGTAACAGTCTGTCCTCGCCCTCTCTCACTGTCTATCTCTCTCCTCTCATACTCTCTCCTCCACCTCTCTCACTGTCTATCTTTACGCTCTGACACTCTCTCCTCCCACTCTCTCATTTTCTGTCTCTCTCCTCTCACACTCGCTCCTCCCCGTCTCTCAAAGTCTATCTCTCTCTTCTTACAGTTTCTCCTCCCCCTCTCTCACTGTCTGTCTCTCTCCTCTCACAATCTCTCCTTCACCTGTCTCAATGTCTATCTCTCTCCTCTCACACATTCTCCTCCCCCTCTCTCATTGTCTATCTCGCTCCTCTCACACTCGCTCCTCATTCTCTCTCACTGTCTATCTCTTTCCTCTCACACTCTCTCCTCCCCCTCTCTCTCTTTCTATCTCTCTCCTCTCACACTCTCTCCTCCCCTTCTCTCACTTTCTGTCTCTCTCATCTCACACTCTCTCCTCTCCTCTCACTGTCTATCTCTCTCCTCCCACAATCTCTCCTCCCCCACTCTCACTGTCTAACTCTCTCCTCTCACACTCTCTCCTACCTGTCACTCACTGAATATCTCTCTCGTCTCACATTCTCCCCTCCCCCTCTCTCACTGTCTATCTCTCTCCTCTTATAGTCTCTCCTCCACCTCTCTAACTGTCTATGACTCTCCTCTCACACTCTCTCCTCCACCTCTCTCACTGTCTATCTCTCCGCTCTCACAGTCTCTCCTCCCACCATCTCATTTTCTGTCTCTCTCCTCTCACACTCGCTCCTCACCGTCTCTCACTGTCTATCTCTCTCCTCTTACAGTCTCTCCTCCCCCTCTCCCACTGTCTATCTCTCCACTCTCACACTCTCTCCTCCCCCTCTCTCACTGTCTATCTCTCCACTCTCACACTCTCTCCTCCCCCTCTCTCACTGTCTATCTCTCTCCTCTCACCCCTCTCCTCCTCCTCTTTCACTGTCTATCTCTCTCCTCTCACACTCTCTCCTCCCCCTCTATCACTGTCTATCTCTCTCCTCTCTCACGCTCTCCTCCCCCTCTCTCACTTTCTATTTCTCTCCTCTCACATTCTATCCATGCCCTCTCTCACTTTCTATCTCTCTCCTCTCACAATCTCTCCTCCACCTCTCTCACTGACTATCTCTCTCCTCTCACCCCTCTCCTCCTCCTCTCTCACTGTCTATCTCTCTCCTCTCACCCCTCTCCTCCTCCTCTTTCACTGTCTATCTCTCTCCTCTCACACTCACTCCTCCTCCTCTCTCACTGTCTATCTCTCTCCTCTCACATTGTCTCCTCCCCCTCTACTCTCTTTCTATCTCTCTCCTCTCAGAATCTTTCCTCCATCTCTCTCACTGTCTATCTCTCCGCTCTCACACTCTCTCCTCCCACTCTCACATTTTCTGTCTCTCTCCTCTCACACTCGCTCCTCCCCGTCTCTCACTGTCTATCTCTCTCCTCTTACAGTCTCCCCTCCCCGTCTCTCACTGTCTATTCTCTCCTCTCACACTCTCTCCTCCACCTCTCTCACTGTCTATCTCTCCGCTCTCACAGTCTCTCCTCCCACCATCTCATTTTCTGTCTCTCTCCTCTCACACTCGCTCCTCACCGTCTCTCACTGTCTATCTCACTCCTGTTATAGTCTCACCTCCCCTCTGTCACTATCTCTCTCCTCTCACAATCTCTCCTTCATCTCTCTCAATGTCTATCTCGCAGCTCTCACACTCTCTTCTCCCACTTTCTCATTTTCTCTCTCTCTACTCTCACAGTCGCTCCTCCCCGTCTCTCACTGTCTATCTGTCTCCACTTACACTCTCTCCTCCATCTCTCTCACTGTCTATCACTCTCCTGTCACACTCTCTCCTCTCCCTCTCTCACTGTCTGTCTATCTCATCTCACACCCTATCCTCCCCTCTCACTGTCTATCTCTCTCCTCTCACACTCTCTCCTCCCCCACTCTCACTGTCTATCTCTCTCCTCTCACACTCTCTCCTCACCCTCTCTCACTGTCTGTCTCTCTCCTCTCACATTCTCTCATACCCCTCCCTCACTGTCTATCACTCTCCTCTTATAGTCTCTCCTCCCCCTCTCTCACTGTCTATCTCTCTCCTCTCACACTCTCTCCTCCACCTCTCACACTGTCTATCTCTCCGCTCTCACACTCTCTCCTGCACTCTCTCATTTTCTTTCTCTCTCCTCTCACATTCTCTCCTCCCGCTCTCTCACTTTCTATCTCTTTCCGCTCACACTCTTTCCTCCATCTCTCTCACTGTCTTTCTCTATCCTCCCACACTCTCTCCTCCCCCACTCTCACAGTCTATCTCACTCCTCTCGGAATCTCTCCTCCCCATATCTCAGTGTATATCTCTCTCCTCTCACACTGTCTCCTCCCCTCTCTCACTGTCTATCTCTATCCTCTCACTCTGTCCTCTCCCCCTTTATCACTGTCTGTCTCTCTCATCTCACAATCTCTCCTCCACCTCTCTCAATGTCTATCTCTCTCCTCTCACACACTCTCCTCCCCCTCACTCATTGTCTTTCTCTCTCCTCGTACACTCTCCCCTCCCCGTCACTCACTATCTCTCTCCTCGTAAACTCTCTCCTCCCCGTCTCTCACTGTCTATCTCATCCTCGCACACTCTCTCCTCCTCCTCTTGCACTGTCTTTCCCTCTCCTCTCTCAATCCCTCCTCCACCTCTCTCACTTTCTATCTCTCTCCTCTCACAATCTCTCCTCCCCCTCACTCACTGTCTATCTCTCCTCTCACACTCTCTCCTCCATCTCTCTCACTGTCTATCTCTCTCCTCTCAAATTCCTTCCTCCATCTCTCTCACTGTCTTTCTCAACCTCCCACACACTCTCATCCCCCACTCTCACTATCTATCTCTCTCCTCTCACACTCTCCCCTCCCCCTATTCACTGTCTATCTCTCCTCTCAAATTCTCTCCTCCCCATGTCTCACTGTCTATCTCTCTCCTCTCACACTCTCTCCTCCCCATCTCTCACAGTCTACATCTCTCCTCTCACACTCTCTCCTCCCCCTCTCTCACTGTCTATCTCTGTACTCTCACATTCTCACCTCCCCCTCTCTCACTGTCTATCTCTCTCCTCTCACACTCTCTCCTCCCCGTCTCTCACTGTCTATCTCTCTCCTCTCACACTCTCTCCTCCCCCTCTCTCACTGTCTATCTCTCTCCTCTCAGACTCCCTCATCCCCCGCTCTCAATGTCTGTCTCTCTCCTCTCACACTCTCTCCTCCTCCTCCTCTCACTCTCTATCTCTCTCCTCTCACACTCTCTCCTCCCCCTCTCTCACTGACTATCTCTCTCCTCTCACACTCCCTCCTCCTCCTCTCTCACTGTCTATCTCTCTCCACTCACACTCTCTCCTCCTCCTCTCTCACTGTCTCTCTCTCTCCAATCACACTCTCTCCTCCCCCTCTATCACTGTCTATCTCTCTCCTCTCAGACGCCCTCATCCCCACCTCTCAATGTCTATCTCTCTCCTCTCACATTCTCTCCTCCCCCTCTCTCAATGTCTATCTCACTCCTCTCACACTCTCTCATCCCCCTCTCTCACTGTCTATCTCTCTCCTCTCACACTCTCTCCTCCCCAACTCTCACTGTCTATCTCTCTCCTCGTACACTCTCTCCTCCTCCTCTCTCACTGTCTATCTCTCTCCTCTCAGACTCTCTCCTCCCCCTCTCTCACTGTCTATCTCTCTCCTCTCACACACTCTCCTCCCCCTCTCTCACTGTCTATCTATCTCCTCTCAGACTCCCTCATCCGCCTCTCTCAATGTCTGTCTCTCTCCTCTCACGCTCTGTCCTCCTTGTCTCTCACTGTCTTTTTCCATCCTCTCACACTCTCTCCTCCACGTCTCTCACTGTCTATAACTCTCCTGTCACACTCTCTCCTCCCCCTCTCTCACTGTCTATCTCTCTCCTCTCACACTCCCTCCTCCCCCTCTCTCACTGTCTATCTCTTCACTCACACTCTCTCCTCCCCCTCTGTCACTGTCTATCTCATTACTCTCACACTCCCTCCTCCCCCTCTCTCACTGTCTATCTCTCTCCACTCACACTCTCTCCTCCTCCTCTCTCACGGTCATTCTCTCTCCTCTCACTCTCACTCCTTCTGCTCTGTCACTGTCTCTCTCTCTCCAATCACATTCTCTCCTCCCCCTCTATCACTGTCTATCTCTCTCCTCTCAGACGCCCTCATCCCCACCTCTCAATGTCTATCTCACTCCTCTCACACTCACTCCTCCCCCTCTCTAACAGTCTATCTCTCTCCGCTCACATTCTCTCCTCCCCGTCTCTCACTGTCTATCTCTCTCCTCTCACAGTCTCTGATCCTCCTCTCTCAATGTCCATCTCTCTCCTCTCACACTCTCTCCTCCCGCTCTCTCACTTTCTATCTCTCTCCTCTCAAACTCCTTCCTGCATCTCTCTCACTGTCTTTCTTTCTCCTCCCACACTCTCTCCTCCCCCACTCTCAGTCTATCTCTCTCCTCTCACACTCTCTCCTCCCCATCTCTCACTGTCTATCTCTCTCCTCTCACACTCTCTCCTCCCCCTCTCTCACTGTCTATCTCATCCTCTCACACTCGCTCCTCATCATCTCTCACTGTCTATCTCTCCGCTCTCACTCTCTCTCCTCCCCCTCTTTCACAGTCTGTCTCTCTCCTCTCAAAATCTCTCCTCCACCTCTCTCAATGTCTATCACTGTCCTCTCACACATTCTCCTCCCCCTCTCTCACTGTCTATCTCTCTCCTCGTACACTCACTCCTCCCCGTCTCTCACTGTCTATCTCTCTCCTCTCACAGTCTCTGATCCTCCTCTGTCAATGTCTATCTCACTCCTCTCACACTCTCTCATCCCCCTCTCTCATTGTCTTTCTCTCTCCTCTCACACACTCTCCTACATGTCTCTCACTGTCCATCTCTCTCCTCTCACAATCTCTCCTCCCGCTCTCTCACTTTCTATCTCTCTCCTCTCACACTCTTTCCTCTTTCTCTCTCACTGTCTTTCTTTCTCCTCCTACACTCTCTCCTCCCCCACTCTCAGTCTATCTCTCTCCTCTCACACTCTCTCCTCCCCCTCTCGCACTGTCTATCTCAATCCTCTCACAATCTCTCCTCCCCCTCACTCACTGTCTATCTCTCCTCTCACACTCTCTCCTCCATATCTCTCACTGTCTATCTCTCTCCTCTCAAACTCCTTCCTCCATCTCTCTCACTGTCTTTTTCAACCTCCCACACACTCTCATCCCCCACTCTCACTACCTATCTCTCTCCTCTCAAATTCTCTCCTCCCCATTTCTCACTGTCTATCTCTCTCCTCTCACACTCTCTACTCCCCGTCACTCACTGTCTGTCTCTCTCCTCTCACACTCTCTCCTTCACCTCTCTCAATGTCTATCTCTCTCCTCTCACACTCTCTCCTCCCTGTCTCTCACTGTCTATAACTCTCCTGTCACACTCTCTCCTCCCCCTCTCTCACTGTCTATCTCTCCAATCCCACTCTCTCCTCCTCCTCTCTCACTGTCTATCTCTCTCCTCTTACAGTCTCTCCTCCCCCTCTCTCACTGTGTATGTCTCTCCTCACACTCTCTCCTCCACCACTCTCACTGTCTATCTCTCTCCTCTCACACTCTCTCCTCACCATCTCTCACTGTCTACATCTCTCCTCTCAGAATCTCTCCTCCCCCTCTCTCACTGTCTATCTCTGTACTCTCACATTCTCACCTCCCCCTCTCTCACTGTCTATCTCTCCCCTCTCACACTCTCTTCTCCCCCTCTCTCACTGTCTATCTATCTCCTCTCAGACTCCCTCATCCCCCTCGCTCAATGACTGTCTCTCTCCTCTCACGCTCTCTCCTCCTCCTCTCTCACTGTCTATCTCTCTCCTCTCACACTCTCTACTCCCCATCCCTCACTCTCTGTCTCTCTCCTCTCACACTCTCTCCTCCCTGTCTCTCACTGTCTATAACTCTCCTGTCACACTCTCTCCTCCTCCTCTCTCACTGTCTATCTCTCTCCTCTCACACTCCCTCCTCCCCCTCTCTCACTGTCTATCTCTCTCCTCTCACACTCCCTCCTCCTCCTCTCTCACTGTCTATCTCTCTCCTCTCACACTCCCTCCTTCTGCTCTCTCACTGTCTATTGCAATCCACTACATTCTCGACTCCCCCTCTCTCACTGTCTCTCTCTCTCCAATCACACTCTCTCCTCCCCCTCTATCACTGTCTATCTCTCTCCTCTCAGACGCCCTCATCCCCACCTCTCAATGTCTATCTCACTCCTCTCACACTCTCTCATCCCCCTCTCTCACTGTCTATCTCTCTCCTCTCACATTCTCTCCTCCCCCTCTCTCACTGTCTCTCTCTCTCCAATCACACTCTCTCATCCCCCTCTCTCACTGTCTCTCTCTCTCCTCTCACACTCTCTCCTCCCCAACTCTCAATGTCTATCACTGTCCTCTCACACTCTCTCCTCCCCCTCTCTCATTGTCTATCTCTCTCCTCGTACAGTCACTCCACCCCGTCTCTCACTGTCTATAACGCTCCTGTCACACTCTCTCCTCCCCCTCGCTCACTGTCTATCTCTCCACTCACACTCTCTCCTCCTCCTCTCTCACTGTCTATCTCTCTCCTCTTACAGTCTCTCCTCCCCCTCTCTCACTGTGTATGTCTCTCCTCACACTCTCTCCTCCACCACTCTCACTGTCTATCTCTCTCCTCTCACACTCTCTCCTCCCCATCTCTCACTGTCTACATCTCTCCTGTCACACTCTCTCCTCCCCCTCTCTCACTGTCTATCTCTGTACTCTCACATTCTCACCTCCCCCTCTCTCACTGTCTATCTCTCTCCTCTCAGACTCTCTCCTCCCCCTCTCTCACTGTCTATCTCTGTCCTCTCACACTCCCTCCTTCTGCTCTCTCACTGTCTATTGCAATCCACTACATTCTCGACTCCCCCTCTCTCACTGTCTCTCTCTCTCCAATCACACTCTCTCCTCCCCCTCTATCACTGTCTATCTCTCTCCTCTCAGACGCCCTCATCCCCACCTCTCAATGTCTATCTCACTCCTCTCACACTCTCTCATCCCCCTCTCTCACTGTCTCTCTCTCTCCTCTCACACTCTCTCCTCCCCAACTCTCAATGTCTATCACTGTCCTCTCACACTCTCTCCTCCCCCTCTCTCATTGTCTATCTCTCTCCTCGTACAGTCACTCCACCCCGTCTCTCACTGTCTATAACGCTCCTGTCACACTCTCTCCTCCCCCTCGCTCACTGTCTATCTCTCCACTCACACTCTCTCCTCCTCCTCTCTCACTGTCTATCTCTCTCCTCTTACAGTCTCTCCTCCCCCTCTCTCACTGTGTATGTCTCTCCTCACACTCTCTCCTCCACCACTCTCACTGTCTATCTCTCTCCTCTCACACTCTCTCCTCCCCATCTCTCACTGTCTACATCTCTCCTGTCACACTCTCTCCTCCCCCTCTCTCACTGTCTATCTCTGTACTCTCACATTCTCACCTCCCCCTCTCTCACTGTCTATCTCTCTCCTCTCAGACTCTCTCCTCCCCCTCTCTCACTGTCTATCTCTGTACTCTCACATTCTCACCTCCCCCTCTCTCACTGTCTATCTCTCTCCTCTCACACTCTCTCCTCCCCCTCTCTCACTGTCTAACTATCTCCTCTCAGACTCCCTCATCCCCCTCTCTCACTGTCTATCTCTCTCCTCTCACACTCTCTCCTCCCCGTCTCTCACTGTCTCTCTCTCTCCTCTCACACTCCCTCCTCCTCCTCTCTCACTGTCTATCTCTCTCCTCACACACTCCCTCCTCCTCCTCTCTCACTGTCTATCTCTCTCCTCACACACTCCCTCCTCCTCCTCTCTCACTGTCTATCTCTCTCCACTCACACTCTCTCCTCCTCCTCTCTCACGGTCTATCTCTCACCTCTCACACTCCCTCCTTCTGCTCTCTCACTGTCTATTGCAATCCACTCACATTCTCGACTCCCCCTCTCTCACTGTCTCTCTCTCTCCAATCACACTCTCTCCTCCCCCTCTATCACTGTCTATCTATCTCCTCTCAGACTCCCTCATCCCCCTCTCTCAATGTCTGTCTCTCTCCTCTCACGCTCTGTCCTCCTTGTCTCTCACTGTCTTTTTCTCTCCTCTCACACTCTCTCCTCCCCGTCTCTCACTGTCTATCTCTCTCCTCTCACACTCCCTCCTCCTCCTCTCTCACTGTCTATCTCATTCCTCTCACACTCTCTCCTCCCCGTCTCTCACTGTCTATCTCTCTCCACTCACACTCTCTACTCCTCCTCTCTCACTATCTATCTCACTCCTCTCACACTCTCTCCTCCCCCTCTCTAACAGTCTATCTCTCACCACTCACATTCTCTCCTCCCCCTCTCTCACTCTCTATCTCTCTCCTCTCACACTCTCTCCTCCGTCTCTCTCACTGTCTATCTCTCTCCTCTCACGGTCTCTCCTCCCCGTCTCTCACTGTCTATCTATCTCCTCTCACAGTCTCTGATCCTCCTCTCTCAATGTCTATCTCACTCCTCTCACACTCTCTCATCTCCCTCTCTCACTGTCTTTCTCTATCCTCTCACACACTCTCCTACACGTCTCTCACTGTCCATCTCTCTCCTCTCACAATCTCTCCTCCCGCTCTCTCACTTTCTATCTCTCTTCTCTCACACTCTTTCCTCCATCTCTCTCACTGTCTTTCTTTCTCATCCCACACTCTCTCCTCCCCCACTCTCAGTCTATCTCTCTCCTCTCACAATCTCTCCTCCCCCTCTCGCACTGTCAATCTCATCCTCTCACACTCTCTCCTCCCCCTCTTTCACAGTCTGTCTCTCTCCTCTCAAAATCTCTCCTCCCCCTCTCTCATTGTCTATCTCTCTCCTCGTACACTCACTCCTCCCCGTCTCTCACTGTCTATCTCTCTCCTCTCACAGTCTCTGATCCTCCTCTCTCAATGTCTATCTCACTCCTCTCACACTCTCTCATCGCCTCTCTCACTGTCTTACTCTCTCCTCTCACACTCTCCTACATGTCTCTCACTGTCTATCTCTCTCCTCTCACAATCTCTCCTCCCGCACTCTCACTTTCTATCTCTCTCCTCTCACACTCTTTCCTCCATCTCTCTCACTGTCTTTCTGTCTCCTCCCACACTCTCTCCTCCCCCACTCTCAGTCTATCTCTCTCCTCTCACACACTCACCTCCCCCTCTCTCACTGTCTATCTCTCTCCTCTCACACTCTCACCTCCCCCTCTCTCACTGTCTATCTCTCTCCTCTCACACTTTCTCCTCTCCCTCTCTCACTGTCTATCTCTCTCCTCTCACAGTCTCTGATCCTCCTCTGTCAATGTCTATCTCACTCCTCTCACACTCTCTCATCCCCCTCTCTCATTGTCTTTCTCTCTCCTCTCACACACTCTCCTACATGTCTCTCACTGTCCATCTCTCTCCTCTCACAATCTCTCCTCCCGCTCTCTCACTTTCTATCTCTCTCCTCTCACACTCTTTCCTCTTTCTCTCTCACTGTCTTTCTTTCTCCTCCTACACTCTCTCCTCCCCCACTCTCAGTCTATCTCTCTCCTCTCACACTCTCTCCTCCCCCTCTCGCACTGTCTATCTCAATCCTCTCACAATCTCTCCTCCCCCTCACTCACTGTCTATCTCTCCTCTCACACGCTCTCCTCCATATCTCTCACTGTCTATCTCTCTCCTCTCAAACTCCTTCCTCCATCTCTCTCACTGTCTTTTTCAACCTCCCACACACTCTCATCCCCCACTCTCACTACCTATCTCTCTCCTCTCAAATTCTCTCCTCCCCATTTCTCACTGTCTATCTCTCTCCTCTCACACTCTCTACTCCCCGTCACTCACTGTCTGTCTCTCTCCTCTCACACTCTCTCCTTCACCTCTCTCAATGTCTATCTCTCTCCTCTCACACTCTCTCCTCCCTGTCTCTCACTGTCTATAACTCTCCTGTCACACTCTCTCCTCCCCCTCTCTCACTGTCTATCTCTCCAATCCCACTCTCTCCTCCTCCTCTCTCACTGTCTATCTCTCTCCTCTTACAGTCTCTCCTCCCCCTCTCTCACTGTGTAAGTCTCTCCTCACACTCTCTCCTCCACCACTCTCACTGTCTATCTCTCTCCTCTCACACTCTCTCCTCACCATCTCTCACTGTCTACATCTCTCCTCTCAGAATCTCTCCTCCCCCTCTCTCACTGTCTATCTCTGTACTCTCACATTCTCACCTCCCCCTCTCTCACTGTCTATCTCTCCCCTCTCACACTCTCTTCTCCCCCTCTCTCACTGTCTATCTATCTCCTCTCAGACTCCCTCATCCCCCTCGCTCAATGACTGTCTCTCTCCTCTCACGCTCTCTCCTCCTCCTCTCTCACTGTCTATCTCTCTCCTCTCACACTCTCTACTCCCCATCCCTCACTCTCTGTCTCTCTCCTCTCACACTCTCTCCTCCCTGTCTCTCACTGTCTATAACTCTCCTGTCACACTCTCTCCTCCTCCTCTCTCACTGTCTATCTCTCTCCTCTCACATTCCCTCCTCCCCCTCTCTCACTGTCTATCTCTCTCCTCTCACACTCTCTCCTCCGTCTCTCTCACTGTCTATCTCTCTCCTCTCACGGTCTCTCCTCCCCGTCTCTCACTGTCTATCTATCTCCTCTCACAGTCTCTGATCCTCCTCTCTCAATGTCTATCTCACTCCTCTCACACTCTGTCCTCCTTGTCTCTCACTGTCTTTTTCTCTCCTCTCACACTCTCTCCTCCCCGTCTCTCACTGTCTATCTCTCTCCTCTCACACTCCCTCCTCCTCCTCTCTCACTGTCTATCTCATTCCTCTCACACTCTCTCCTCCCCGTCTCTCACTGTCTATCTCTCTCCACTCACACTCTCTACTCCTCCTCTCTCACTATCTATCTCACTCCTCTCACACTCTCTCCTCCCCCTCTCTAACAGTCTATCTCTCACCACTCACATTCTCTCCTCCCCCTCTCTCACTCTCTATCTCTCTCCTCTCACACTCTCTCCTCCGTCTCTCTCACTGTCTATCTCTCTCCTCTCACGGTCTCTCCTCCCCGTCTCTCACTGTCTATCTATCTCCTCTCACAGTCTCTGATCCTCCTCTCTCAATGTCTATCTCACTCCTCTCACACTCTCTCATCTCCCTCTCTCACTGTCTTTCTCTATCCTCTCACACACTCTCCTACACGTCTCTCACTGTCCATCTCTCTCCTCTCACAATCTCTCCTCCCGCTCTCTCACTTTCTATCTCTCTTCTCTCACACTCTTTCCTCCATCTCTCTCACTGTCTTTCTTTCTCATCCCACACTCTCTCCTCCCCCACTCTCAGTCTATCTCTCTCCTCTCACAATCTCTCCTCCCCCTCTCGCACTGTCAATCTCATCCTCTCACACTCTCTCCTCCCCCTCTTTCACAGTCTGTCTCTCTCCTCTCAAAATCTCTCCTCCCCCTCTCTCATTGTCTATCTCTCTCCTCGTACACTCACTCCTCCCCGTCTCTCACTGTCTATCTCTCTCCTCTCACAGTCTCTGATCCTCCTCTCTCAATGTCTATCTCACTCCTCTCACACTCTCTCATCGCCTCTCTCACTGTCTTACTCTCTCCTCTCACACTCTCCTACATGTCTCTCACTGTCTATCTCTCTCCTCTCACAATCTCTCCTCCCGCACTCTCACTTTCTATCTCTCTCCTCTCACACTCTTTCCTCCATCTCTCTCACTGTCTTTCTGTCTCCTCCCACACTCTCTCCTCCCCCACTCTCAGTCTATCTCTCTCCTCTCACACACTCACCTCCCCCTCTCTCACTGTCTATCTCTCTCCTCTCACACTCTCACCTCCCCCTCTCTCACTGTCTATCTCTCTCCTCTCACACTTTCTCCTCTCCCTCTCTCACTGTCTATCTCTCTCCTCTCACAGTCTCTGATCCTCCTCTGTCAATGTCTATCTCACTCCTCTCACACTCTCTCATCCCCCTCTCTCATTGTCTTTCTCTCTCCTCTCACACACTCTCCTACATGTCTCTCACTGTCCATCTCTCTCCTCTCACAATCTCTCCTCCCGCTCTCTCACTTTCTATCTCTCTCCTCTCACACTCTTTCCTCTTTCTCTCTCACTGTCTTTCTTTCTCCTCCTACACTCTCTCCTCCCCCACTCTCAGTCTATCTCTCTCCTCTCACACTCTCTCCTCCCCCTCTCGCACTGTCTATCTCAATCCTCTCACAATCTCTCCTCCCCCTCACTCACTGTCTATCTCTCCTCTCACACGCTCTCCTCCATATCTCTCACTGTCTATCTCTCTCCTCTCAAACTCCTTCCTCCATCTCTCTCACTGTCTTTTTCAACCTCCCACACACTCTCATCCCCCACTCTCACTACCTATCTCTCTCCTCTCAAATTCTCTCCTCCCCATTTCTCACTGTCTATCTCTCTCCTCTCACACTCTCTACTCCCCGTCACTCACTGTCTGTCTCTCTCCTCTCACACTCTCTCCTTCACCTCTCTCAATGTCTATCTCTCTCCTCTCACACTCTCTCCTCCCTGTCTCTCACTGTCTATAACTCTCCTGTCACACTCTCTCCTCCCCCTCTCTCACTGTCTATCTCTCCAATCCCACTCTCTCCTCCTCCTCTCTCACTGTCTATCTCTCTCCTCTTACAGTCTCTCCTCCCCCTCTCTCACTGTGTAAGTCTCTCCTCACACTCTCTCCTCCACCACTCTCACTGTCTATCTCTCTCCTCTCACACTCTCTCCTCACCATCTCTCACTGTCTACATCTCTCCTCTCAGAATCTCTCCTCCCCCTCTCTCACTGTCTATCTCTGTACTCTCACATTCTCACCTCCCCCTCTCTCACTGTCTATCTCTCCCCTCTCACACTCTCTTCTCCCCCTCTCTCACTGTCTATCTATCTCCTCTCAGACTCCCTCATCCCCCTCGCTCAATGACTGTCTCTCTCCTCTCACGCTCTCTCCTCCTCCTCTCTCACTGTCTATCTCTCTCCTCTCACACTCTCTACTCCCCATCCCTCACTCTCTGTCTCTCTCCTCTCACACTCTCTCCTCCCTGTCTCTCACTGTCTATAACTCTCCTGTCACACTCTCTCCTCCTCCTCTCTCACTGTCTATCTCTCTCCTCTCACATTCCCTCCTCCCCCTCTCTCACTGTCTATCTCTCTCCTCTCACACTCCCTCCTCCTCCTCTCTCACTGTCTATCTCTCTCCTCTCACACTCCCTCCTTCTGCTCTCTCACTGTCTTTTGCAATCCACTACATTCTCGACTCCCCCTCTCTCACTGTCTCTCTCTCTCCAATCACACTCTCTCCTCCCCCTCTATCACTGTCTATCTCTCTCCTCTCAGACGCCCTCATCCCCACCTCTCAATGTCTATCTCACTCCTCTCACACTCTCTCATCCCCCTCTCTCACTGTCTATCTCTCTCCTCTCACATTCTCTCCTCCCCCTCTCTCACTGTCTCTCTCTCTCCAATCACACTCTCTCATCCCCCTCTCTCACTGTCTCTCTCTCTCCTCTCACACTCTCTCCTCCCCAACTCTCAATGTCTATCACTGTCCTCTCACACTCTCTCCTCCCCCTCTCTCATTGTCTATCTCTCTCCTCGTACAGTCACTCCACCCCGTCTCTCACTGTCTATAACGCTCCTGTCACACTCTCTCCTCCCCCTCGCTCACTGTCTATCTCTCCACTCACACTCTCTCCTCCTCCTCTCTCACTGTCTATCTCTCTCCTCTTACAGTCTCTCCTCCCCCTCTCTCACTGTGTATGTCTCTCCTCACACTCTCTCCTCCACCACTCTCACTGTCTATCTCTCTCCTCTCACACTCTCTCCTCCCCATCTCTCACTGTCTACATCTCTCCTGTCACACTCTCTCCTCCCCCTCTCTCACTGTCTATCTCTGTACTCTCACATTCTCACCTCCCCCTCTCTCACTGTCTATCTCTCTCCTCTCAGACTCTCTCCTCCCCCTCTCTCACTGTCTATCTCTGTCCTCTCACACTCCCTCCTTCTGCTCTCTCACTGTCTATTGCAATCCACTACATTCTCGACTCCCCCTCTCTCACTGTCTCTCTCTCTCCAATCACACTCTCTCCTCCCCCTCTATCACTGTCTATCTCTCTCCTCTCAGACGCCCTCATCCCCACCTCTCAATGTCTATCTCACTCCTCTCACACTCTCTCATCCCCCTCTCTCACTGTCTCTCTCTCTCCTCTCACACTCTCTCCTCCCCAACTCTCAATGTCTATCACTGTCCTCTCAAACTCTCTCCTCCCCCTCTCTCATTGTCTATCTCTCTCCTCGTACAGTCACTCCACCCCGTCTCTCACTGTCTATAACGCTCCTGTCACACTCTCTCCTCCCCCTCGCTCACTGTCTATCTCTCCACTCACACTCTCTCCTCCTCCTCTCTCACTGTCTATCTCTCTCCTCTTACAGTCTCTCCTCCCCCTCTCTCACTGTGTATGTCTCTCCTCACACTCTCTCCTCCACCACTCTCACTGTCTATCTCTCTCCTCTCACACTCTCTCCTCCCCATCTCTCACTGTCTACATCTCTCCTGTCACACTCTCTCCTCCCCCTCTCTCACTGTCTATCTCTGTACTCTCACATTCTCACCTCCCCCTCTCTCACTGTCTATCTCTCTCCTCTCAGACTCTCTCCTCCCCCTCTCTCACTGTCTATCTCTGTACTCTCACATTCTCACCTCCCCCTCTCTCACTGTCTATCTCTCTCCTCTCACACTCTCTCCTCCCCCTCTCTCACTGTCTAACTATCTCCTCTCAGACTCCCTCATCCCCCTCTCTCACTGTCTATCTCTCTCCTCTCACACTCTCTCCTCCCCGTCTCTCACTGTCTCTCTCTCTCCTCTCACACTCCCTCCTCCTCCTCTCTCACTGTCTATCTCTCTCCTCACACACTCCCTCCTCCCCCTCTCTCACTGTCTATCTCTCTCCTCACACACTCCCTCCTCCTCCTCTCTCACTGTCTATCTCTCTCCACTCACACTCTCTCCTCCTCCTCTCTCACGGTCTATCTCTCACCTCTCACACTCCCTCCTTCTGCTCTCTCACTGTCTATTGCAATCCACTCACATTCTCGACTCCCCCTCTCTCACTGTCTCTCTCTCTCCAATCACACTCTCTCCTCCCCCTCTATCACTGTCTATCTATCTCCTCTCAGACTCCCTCATCCCCCTCTCTCAATGTCTGTCTCTCTCCTCTCACGCTCTGTCCTCCTTGTCTCTCACTGTCTTTTTCTCTCCTCTCACACTCTCTCCTCCCCGTCTCTCACTGTCTATCTCTCTCCTCTCACACTCCCTCCTCCTCCTCTCTCACTGTCTATCTCATTCCTCTCACACTCTCTCCTCCCCGTCTCTCACTGTCTATCTCTCTCCACTCACACTCTCTACTCCTCCTCTCTCACTATCTATCTCACTCCTCTCACACTCTCTCCTCCCCCTCTCTAACAGTCTATCTCTCACCACTCACATTCTCTCCTCCCCCTCTCTCACTCTCTATCTCTCTCCTCTCACACTCTCTCCTCCGTCTCTCTCACTGTCTATCTCTCTCCTCTCACGGTCTCTCCTCCCCGTCTCTCACTGTCTATCTATCTCCTCTCACAGTCTCTGATCCTCCTCTCTCAATGTCTATCTCACTCCTCTCACACTCTCTCATCTCCCTCTCTCACTGTCTTTCTCTATCCTCTCACACACTCTCCTACATGTCTCTCACTGTCCATCTCTCTCCTCTCACAATCTCTCCTCCCGCTCTCTCACTTTCTATCTCTCTTCTCTCACACTCTTTCCTCCATCTCTCTCACTGTCTTTCTTTCTCATCCCACACTCTCTCCTCCCCCACTCTCAGTCTATCTCTCTCCTCTCACAATCTCTCCTCCCCCTCTCGCACTGTCAATCTCATCCTCTCACACTCTCTCCTCCCCCTCTTTCACAGTCTGTCTCTCTCCTCTCAAAATCTCTCCTCCCCCTCTCTCATTGTCTATCTCTCTCCTCGTACACTCACTCCTCCCCGTCTCTCACTGTCTATCTCTCTCCTCTCACAGTCTCTGATCCTCCTCTCTCAATGTCTATCTCACTCCTCTCACACTCTCTCATCGCCTCTCTCACTGTCTTTCTCTCTCCTCTCACACACTCTCCTACACGTCTCTCACTGTCTATCTCTCTCCTCTCACAATCTCTCCTCCCGCACTCTCACTTTCTATCTCTCTCCTCTCACACTCTTTCCTCCATCTCTCTCACTGTCTTTCTGTCTCCTCCCACACTCTCTCCTCCCCCACTCTCAGTCTATCTCTCTCCTCTCACACACTCACCTCCCCCTCTCTCACTGTCTATCTCTCTCCTCTCACACTCTCACCTCCCCCTCTCTCACTGTCTATCTCTCTCCTCTCAAACTCCTTCCTCCATCTCTCTCACTGTCTTTCACAACCTCCCACACACTCTCATCCCCCACTCTCACTCTCTATCTCTCTCCTCTCACACTCTCTACTCCCCGTCACTCACTGTCTGTCTCTCCCCTCTCACACTCTCTCCTCCCTGTCTCTCACTGTCTATAACTCTCCTGTCACACTCTCTCCTCCCCCTCTCTCACTGTGTATGTCTCTCCTCACACTCTCTCCTCCCCATCTCTCACTGTCTACATCTCTCCTCTCAGACTCTCTCCTCCCCCTCTCTCACTGTGTATCTCTGTACTCTCACAATCTCTCCTCCCCCTCTCTCACAGTCTATCTCTCCCCTCTCACACTCTCTCCTCCCCTCTCTCTCACTATCTATCTCCTCTCAGACTCCCTCATCCCCCTCTCTCAATGTCTGTCTCTCTCCTCTCACGCTCTCTCCTCCTCCTCTCTCACTGTCTATCTCTCTCCTCTCACACTCTCTACTCCCCGTCTCTCACTGTCTGTCTCTCTCCTCTCACACTCTCTCCTTCACCTCTCTCAATGTCTATCTCTCTCCTCTCACACTCTCTCCTCCCTGTCTCTCACTGTCTATAACTCTCCGGTCACACTCTCTCCTCCGCCTCTCTCACTGTCTATCTCTCCACTCACACTCTCTCCTCCTCCTCTCTCACTGTCTATCTCTCTCCTCTCACACTCCCTCCTCCCCCTCCCTCACTGTCTATCTCTCTCCGGTCACACTCTCTCCTCCGCCTCTCTCACTGTCTATCTCTCCACTCACACTCTCTCCTCCTCCTCTCTCACTGTCTATCTCTCTCCTCTCACACTCCCTCCTCCCCCTCTCTCACTGTCTATCTCTCTCCTCTCACACTCCCTCCTCCTCCTCTCTCACTGTCTATGTCCTCTCAGACTCCCTCATCCCCCTCTCTCAATGTCTGTCTCTCTCCTCTCACACTCTCTCCTCCCCCTCTCTCACTGTCTATCTCTCTCCTCTGACACTCCCTCCTCCCCCTCTCTCACTGTCTATCTCTCTGCTCACAAACTCCCTCCTCCTCCTTTCTCACTGTCTATCTCTCTCCACTCACACTCTCTCCTCCTCCTCTGTCACGGTCTATCTCTCTCCTCTCACACTCCCTCCTTCTGCTCTCTCACTGTCTATTGCAATCCACTCACATTCTCGACTCCCCCTCTCTCACTGTCTCTCTCTCTCCAATCACACTGTCTCCTGCCCCTCTATCACTGTCTATCTCTCTCCTCTCAGACGCCCTCATCCCCACCTCTCAATGTCTATCTCTCTCCTCTCACATTCTCTCCTCCCCCTCTCTCAATGTCCATCTCACTCCTCTCACACTGTCTCCTCCCCTCTCTCACTGTCTATCTCTCTCCTCTCACACTCTCTCATCCCCCTCTCTCACTGTCTATCTCTCTCCTCTCACACTCTTTCCTCCTTCTCTCTCACTGTCTTTCTTTCTCCTCTCACACTCTCTCCTCCCCAACTCTCACTGTCTATCGCTCTCCTCTCACACTCTCTCCTCCCCGTCTCTCACTGTCTTTCTCTCCTCTCATACTCTCTCCTCAACCTCTCTCCCTGTCAATATCTAGCCTATCACAATCTGTCCGCCGCCTCTCTCACTGTCTGTGTGTCTCATCTCACACTCTCACCTCCCCTCTCACTTTCAAACTCTCTGCTCTCACACTCTTTCCTCCATCTCTCTCACCGTCTTTCTCTATCCTCCCACAAACTCTCCCCCTCTCTCAATGTTTATCACTCCTCTCAAACTCTCTCCTCCCCCTCTCTCACTGTCTATCTCTCCTCTCACACTTTCTCCTCCACCTCTCTCCCTGTCTATCTCTCTGCTCTCACATTCTCTCCACCCACTCTCTCATTTTGTGTCTCTGTCCTCTCACACTCTCTCCTCCCCGTCTCTCACTGTCTATCTCTCTCCACTCACACTCTCTCCTCCATCTCTCTAACTGTCTATCTCTCTCCTCTCACACTCTCTCCTCCTCCTCTCTCACTTTCGATCACTCTCCTGTCACACTCTCTCTTCCCTCTCTCTCACTGTCTGTCTCTCTCATCTCACACACTCTGCTCCCCCTCTCTCACTGTCTATCTCTCTCCTCTCACTTTCTCTCCGACCCCTCTCTCACTTTCTATCTCTCTCCTCTCATACTCTTTCCTCCATCTCTCTCACCGTCTTTATCTATCCTCCCACAGTCTCTCCTCCACCTCTCTCAATGTCTATCTCTCTCCTCTCACACTCTCTCCTCCCCTCTCACTGTCCATCTCTCTCCTCTCACACTCTCTCCTCCCCCTCTCTCACTGTCTATCTCTCTCCTCTCACACTGTCTCCTCCCCCTCTCTCACTGTCTATCTCTCTCATCTCACACTCTCTCCTTCCCTCTCACTGTCTATCTCTCCTCTCACACTCTCTGATCCTCCTCTCTCACTGTCTATGTCTCTCCTCTCACACTCTCTCATCCCCCTCTCTCACTGTCTATCTCTCTCCTCTCACACTCTCTCCTCCATCACTCTCACAGTCTTTCTCTATCCACCCACACTCTCTCCTCCTCCACTCTCACAGTCTAACTCTCTCCTCTCACACTCTCTCCTCCCCATCTCTCACTGTCTATCTCTCTCCTCTCTCACTCTCTCCTTCCCCTCTCATTGTCTATCTCTCTCCTTCACACTCTCTCCTCCCCCACTCTCACTGTCTATCTGTCTCCTCTCACACTCTCTCCTTCCGCTCTCAGTGTCTATCTCTCTCCTCTCACACTCTCTCCTTCCCGTCTCTCACTGTCTTTCTCTCTCCTCTCACACTAACCCCTCCCCCTCTCTCACTGTCTATCTCTCTCCTCTCTCACTGTCTCCTTCCCCTCTCATTGTCCATCTCTCTCCTTCACACTCTCTCCTCCCCCACTCTCACTGTCTAACTGTCTGCTCTCACACTCTCTCCTTCCGCTCTCAGTGTCTATCTCTCTCCTCTCACACTCTCTCCTCCCCGTCTCTCACTGTCTTTCTCTCTCCTCTCACACTAACCCCACCCCCTCTCTCATTCCCTATCTCTCCTCTCACACTCTCTCCTCCCGCTCTCTCGCTCTCTAATTCTCTGCTCTTACAGGCTCTCCTCCTCCACTCTCACAGTCTGTCTCTCTCCTCTCACAGTCTCTCCTCCCCATCTCTCACTGTCTATCTCTCTCCTCTCTCACTCTCTCCTTCCCCTCTCATTGTCTATCTCTCTCCTTCACACTCTCTCCTCCCCCACTCTCACTGTCTGTCTCTCTCCTCTCAGACTCTCTCCTCCCCGTCTCTCACTGTCTTTCTCTCTCCTCTCACAAACACTCCTCCCCGTCTGTCACTGTCTCTCTCTCTCCTCTCACACTAACCCTTCCCCCTCTCTCATTCCCTATCTCTCCTCTCACACTCTCTCCTCAGTCTCTCTCACTGTCTATATCTCTCCTCTCACACTGTCTCCACCCCCTCTCTCACTGTCTATCTCTCTCATCTCACACTCTCTCCTTCCCTCTTACTGTCTATCTCTCTCCTCTCACACTGTCTCCTCCCCCTCTCTCACTGTCTATCTCTCTCATCTCACACTCTCTCCTTCCCTCTCACTGTCTATCTCTCTCCTCTCAAACTCTTTCCTCCATCACTCTCACAGTCTTTCTCTATCCACCCACACTCTCTCCTCCTCCACTCTCACAGTCTGTCTCTCTCCTCTCACAGTCTCTCCTCCCCATCTCTCACTGTCTATCTCTCTACTCTCACACTCTCTCCTCCCCGTCTCTCACTGTCTATCTCTCTCCTCTCACACTCTCTCCTCTCCTCTCACTGTCTATCTCTCTCCTCTCACACTCTTTCCTCCTCCTCTCTCACTGTCTATCTCTCTCCTCTCACACTCTCTCCTCCCCCTCTCATTGTCTATCTCTCTCCTTCACACTCTCTCCTCCCCGTCTCTCACTGTCTTTCTCTCTCCTCTCACAAACACTCCTCCCCGTCTGTCACTGTCTCTCTCTCCTCTCACACTAACCCCTCCCCCTCTCACACTCTCTATCTCTCCTCTCACACTCTCTCCTCCCCCTCTCTCGCTCTCTATCTCTCTGCTCTCACACTCTCTCCTCCCCATCTCTCACTGTGTATGTCTCTCCTCACACTCTCTCCTCCCCATCTCTCACTGTCTATCTCTCGCCTCTCACACTCTCTCCTCCCCGTCTCTCACTGTCTTTCTCTCTCCTCTCACACTCTCTCCTCCCCCTCTCTCACTGTCTATCTCTCTCCTCTTACAGTCTCTCCTCCCCCTCTCTCACTGTGTATGTCTCTCCAATCACACACTCCCCTCCTCCTCTCTCACTGTCTATCTCTCTCCTCTCACACTCCCTCCTCGTCCTCTCTCCGTGTCTATCGCTCTCCTCTCACACTCTCTCCTTCCTCTCTCTCACTTTCTATCTCTGCTCTCTCACATTCTATCCAGGCCCTCTCTCACTGTCTATCTCTCTCCTCTCACACTCCCTCCTCCCCCTCTCTCACTGTCTATCTCTCTCCTCTTAGAGTCTCTCCTCCCCGTCCCTCACTGTCTATCTTTCTCCTCTTAGAGTCTCTCCTCCACCTCTGTCACTGTTTATCTCTCTCCTCTCACACTCTCTCCTGCACCTCTATCACTGTCTATCTCTCTGCTCTCACACTCGCTACTCCCCGTCTCTCACTGTCTGTCTCTCTCCTCTCACACTCTCTCCTCCTCCTCTCTCACTGTCTATCTCTCTCATCTCACACTCTCTCCTCATCCTCTCTCACTGTCTATCTCTCTCTTCTCACAATCTCTCCTCCTCCTCTCTCACTGTCTATCTCTCTCCTCTCACACACTCTCCTCCCCCTCTCTCAATGTCTATCTCTCTCCTCTCACACTCTCTCCACCCCTCTCTCACTTTCTATCTCTCTCCTCTCACATTCTTTCATCCATCTCTCTCACAGTCTTTCTCTATCCTCCCACACTCTCTCCTACCCCTCTCTCACTGTCTATCTCTCTCCTCTCACAGTCTCTCCTCCCCCTCTCTCATTGTCTATCTCTCTCCTCTCACACTCTCTCCTCCCTCTCTCTCACTGTCTATCTCTCTCCTCTCACACTCTCTCCTCCCCGTCTCTCACTGTCTATCTCTCTCCTCTCACACACTCCCCTCCCCTTCTCTCTCAATTTCTATCTCTCCGCTCTCACACTCTCTCATTTTCTGTCTCTGTCCACTCACACTCGCTCCTCCCCCTCTCTCACTGTCTATCTCTCTCCTCTCACACGCTCTCCTCCCTCTCACTGTCTATCTCTCTCCTCTCACATTCTGTCCTCCCCCTCTCTCACTGTCTATCTCTCTCCTCTCACACTCTCTCCTCCCCATCTCTCACTGTCTTTCTTTCTCCTCTCACACTCTCTCCTCCCCAACTCTCACTGTCTATCGCTCTCCTCTCACATTCTCTCCTCCCGTTGTCTCACTTTCTATCTCTCTCCTCTCACACTCTCTCCTCCCCCATCTCTCACTGTCTATCTCTCCTCTCACACTCTCTCCTCCCCGTCTCTCACTGTCTATCTCTCTCCTCTCACACTGTCTCCTTCCCTCTCACTGTCTATCTCTCCTCTCACACTCTCTCCTCCTCCTCTCTCACTGTCTATCTCTCTCCTCTCACACTCTTTCCTCCATCACTCTCACAGTCTTTCTCTATCCACCCACACTCTCTCCTCCTCCACTCTCACCATCTGTCTCTCTCCTCTCACAGTCTCTCTTCCCCTCTCTCATTGTCTATCTCTCTCCTCTCACACTCTCTCCTCCCTCTCTCTCACTGTCTATCTCTCTCCTCTCACACTCATTCCTCCTCCTCTCTCACTATCTATCTCTCTCCTCTCACACACTCTCCTCCCCCTCTATCAGTGTCTATCTCTTTCATCTCACACACGTTCCTCCCCCTCTCTCACTGTCTGTCTCTCTCCTCTCACACTCTCTCCTCCCCCTCTCTCACTGTCTATCTCTCCTGTCCCACTCTCTCCTCCTCCTCTCTCACTGTCTATCTCTCCGGCCCCCTCTCTCCTCCTCCTCTCTCACTGACTATCTCTCTCCTCTCACAATCTCTCATCCGCCTCTCTCACTGTCTATCTTTCTCATCTCACACTCTCTAATCCCAATCTATCACTGTCTATCTGTCTCCTCTCACATTCTCTCCTCCACCTCTCTGCCTGCCTATGTCTAACCTCTCACACTCTCTCCTCCCTCTCTCTCACTGTCTATCTCTCTCCTCTCTCACTCTCTTCTCCCCCTCTTTCACTGGCTATCACTCTCCTCTCACACTCTCTCCTCTCCCTCTCTCACTGTCTATCTCTCCTCTCCCAATCTCTCCTCATCCTCTCTCACTGTCTATCTCTCTCCTCTCACACTCTCTCCTCCTCCTCTCTCACTGTCTATCTCTCTCCTCTCACACTCCCTCCTCCTCCTCTCTCACTGTCGATCTCTCTCTTCTCAAACTCACTCCACCCCCTCTCTCACTGTCGATCTCTCTCTTCTCACACTCTCTCCTCCACCTCTCTTACTGTCTATCTCTCTCCTCTCACACTCTCTCCACCCCCTCTCTCACTGTCTATCTCTCTCCTCTCACACTCTCTCCTCCCCGTCTCTCACTGTCTATCTCTCTCCTCTCACACACTCCCCTCCCCTTCTCTCTCAATTTCTATCTCTCCGCTCTCACACTCTCTCATTTTCTGTCTCTGTCCACTCACACTCGCTCCTCCCCCCCTCTCACTGTCTATCTCTCTCCTCTCACACGCTCTCCTCCCTCTCACTGTCTATCTCTCTCCTCTCACATTCTGTCCTCCCCCTCTCTCACTGTCTATCTCTCTCCTCTCACATTCTGTCCTCCCCCTCTCTCACTGTCTATCTCTCTCCTCTCACACTCTCTCCTCCCCATCTCTCACTGTCTTTCTTTCTCCTCTCACACTCTCTCCTCCCCAACTCTCACTGTCTATCGCTCTCCTCTCACATTCTCTCCTCCCGTTGTCTCACTTTCTATCTCTCTCCTCTCACACTCTCTCCTCCCCCATCTCTCACTGTCTATCTCTCCTCTCACACTCTCTCCTCCCCGTCTCTCACTGTCTATCTCTCTCCTCTCACACTGTCTCCTTCCCTCTCACTGTCTATCTCTCCTCTCACACTCTCTCCTCCTCCTCTCTCACTGTCTATCTCTCTCCTCTCACACTCTTTCCTCCATCACTCTCACAGTCTTTCTCTATCCACCCACACTCTCTCCTCCTCCACTCTCACAGTCTGTCTCTCTCCTCTCACAGTCTCTCCTCCCCCTCTCTCATTGTCTATCTCTCTCCTCTCACACTCTCTCCTCCCTCTCTCTCACTGTCTATCTCTCTCCTCTCACACTCATTCCTCCTCCTCTCTCACTATCTATCTCTCACCTCTCACACACTCTCCTCCCCCTCTATCAGTGTCTATCTCTTTCATCTCACACACGTTCCTCCCCCTCTCTCACTGTCTGTCTCTCTCCTCTCACACTCTCTCCTCCCCCTCTCTCACTGTCTATCTCTCCTGTCCCACTCTCTCCTCCTCCTCTCTCACTGTCTATCTCTCCGGGCCCCTCTCTCCTCCTCCTCTCTCACTGACTATCTCTCTCCTCTCACAATCTCTCATCCGCCTCCTTCACTGTCTATCTTTCTCATCTCACACTCTCTAATCCCAATCTATCACTGTCTATCTGTCTCCTCTCACATTCTCTCCTCCACCTCTCTGCCTGCCTATGTCTAACCTCTCACACTCTCTCCTCCCTCTCTCTCACTGTCTCTCTCTCTCCTCTCTCACTCTCTCCTCCCCCTCTTTCACTGGCTATCACTCTCCTCTCACACTCTCTCCTCTCCCTCTCTCACTGTCTATCTCTCCTCTCCCAATCTCTCCTCCTCCTCTCTCACTGTCTATCTCTCTCCTCTCACACTCTCTCCTCCTCCTCTCTCACTGTCTATCTCTCTCCTCTCACACTCCCTCCTCCTCCTCTCTCACTGTCGATCTCTCTCTTCTCAAACTCACTCCACCCCCTCTCTCACTGTCGATCTCTCTCTTCTCACACTCTCTCCTCCCCCTCTCTTACTGTCTATCTCTCTCCTCTCACACTCTCTCCACCCCCTCTCTCACTGTCTATCTCTCTCCTCTCACACTCTCTCCTCCCCGTCTCTCACTGTCTATCTCTCTCCTCTCAGACACTCCCCTCCCCTTCTCTCTCAATTTCTATCTCTCCGCTCTCACACTCTCTCATTTTCTGTCTCTGTCCACTCACACTCGCTCCTCCCCCCCTCTCACTGTCTATCTCTCTCCTCTCACACGCTCTCCTCCCTCTCACTGTCTATCTCTCTCCTCTCACATTCTGTCCTCCCCCTCTCTCACTGTCTATCTCTCTCCTCTCACATTCTGTCCTCCCCCTCTCTCACTGTCTATCTCTCTCCTCTCACACTCTCTCCTCCCCATCTCTCACTGTCTTTCTTTCTCCTCTCACACTCTCTCCTCCCCAACTCTCACTGTCTATCGCTCTACTCTCACATTCTCTCCTCCCGTTGTCTCACTTTCTATCTCTCTCCTCTCACACTCTCTCCTCCCCTTCTCTCACTGTTTATCTCTCCTCTCATACTCTCTCCTCAACCTCTCTCACTGTCAATATCTAGCCTATCACAATCTGTCCGCCGCCTCTCTCACTGTCTGTGTGTCTCATCTCACACTCTCACCTCCCCTCTCACTTTCAAACTCTCTCCTCTCACACTCTTTCCTCCATCTCTCTCACCGTCTTTCTTTATCCTCCCACAATCTCTCCCCCTCTCTCACTGTTTATCTCTCCTCTCAAACTCTCTCCTCCCCCTCTCTCACTGTCTATATCTCCTCTCATACTCTCTCCTCCACCTCTCTCCCTGTCTATCTCTCTGCTCTCACATTCTCTCCACACACTCTCTCATTTTGTGTCTCTATCCTCTCACACTCTCTCCTCCCACTCTCTCATTTTGTGTCTCTATCCTCTCACACAAACTCCTCCCCGTCTCTCACTGTCTATCTCTCTCCACTCACACTCTCTCCTCCATCTCTCTCAATGTCTATCACTCTCCTATCACACTCGCTCCTCCCCCTCTCTCACTGTCTGTCTCTCTCATTTCACACTCTCTCCTCTCCTCTCACCTTGTATCGCTCTCCTCTCACACTCTCTCCTCCACCTCTCTCACTGTCTATTTCTCACCTCTCACTCTCTCTCCTCCCCCTCTTTCACTGTCTGTCTCTCTCCTCTCACAATCTCTCCTCCACCTCTCTCAATGTCTATCACTGTCCTCTCACACATTCTCCTCCCCCTCTCTCACTGTCTGTCTCTCTCCTCTCACATTCTCTCCTCCTCCTCTCACACTTTCTATCTCTCGCCTCTCACACTCTTTCCTCCATCTCTCTCACCGTCTGCCTCTATCCTCTCACACTCTCTCCTCCCCCTCTCTCACTGTCTATCTCTCTCCTCTCACACTCTCTCCTCCCCGTCTCTCACTGTCTGTCTCTCCCCTCTCACTTTCTCTCCTCCCCCTCTCTCACTTTCTATCTCTCTCCTCTCATACACTTTCCTCCATCTCTCCCACCGTCTTTATCTATCCTCCTACACTCTCTCCTCCGCCACTCTCACTGTCTATCTCTCTCCTATCACAGTCTCTCCTCCCCCTCTCTCACTGTCTATCTCTCTCCTCTCACACTCTCTCCTCCCCGTCTCTCACTGTCTATCTCTCTCCTCTCACACTCTCTCCTCCCCCTCTCTCACTGTCTATTTCTCTCCTCTCACACTCACTCCTCCATCTCTCTCACAGTCTATCTCTCTCATTTTACAGTCTCCCCTCCACCTCTCTCACTGTCTATCTCTCCGCTCTCACACTCACTCCTCCCCCTCTCTCACTGTCTATCTCTCTCCTCTCACACTCTCTCCTCCATCTCTCTCAATGTCTATCACTCTCCTATCACACTCGCTCCTCCCCCTCTCTCACTGTCTGTCTCTCTCATTCACACTCTCTCCTCTCCTCTCACTGTGTATCTCACTCCTCTCACTCTCTCTCCTCCCCCTCTTTCACAGTCTGTCTCTCTCCTCTCACAATCTCTCCTCCACCTCTCTCAATGTCTATCACTGTCCTCTCACACATTCTCCTCCCCCTCTCTCACTGTCTATCTCTCTCCTCGTACACTCACTCCTCCCCGTCTCTCACTGTCTATCTCGCTCCTCTCACACTCTCTCCTCCCCCTATCTCACTGTCTATCTCTCCTCTCACACTCTCTCCTCCTCCTCTCTCACTATCTATCTCACTCCTCTCACACTCACTCCTCGCCCTCTCTAACAGTCTATCTCTCTCCGCTCACATTCTCTCCTCCCCCTCTCTCACTGTCTATCTCTCCACTCTCACGCTCTCACCTCCCACTCTCTCATTTTCTGTCTCTCTACTCTCACACTCGCTCGTCCCCCTCTCTCACTGTCTGTCTCTCTCAGCTCACACTCTCACCTCTCCCACTCTCACTGTCTAAGTCTGTCCTCTCACACTCTCTCCTCCCCTTCTCTGACTGTCTATCTCTCTCTTCTCACACTCTCTCCACCCCCTCTATCACTGTCTATCTCTCTCCTCTCACTCGCTCTCCTCCCTCTCACTGTCTATCTCTCTCCTCTCACATTCTATCCACGCCCTCTCTCACTTTCTATCTCTCTCCTCTCACAATCTCTCCTCCCCCTCTCTCACTTTCTATCTCTCTCCTCTCACACTCTCTCCTCCCCATCTCTCACTGTCTATCTCTCTCCTCTCACAATCTCTCCTCCCCCTCTCTCACTTTCGAACTCTCTCCTCTCAGACTCTTCCCTCCATCTCTCTCACTGTCTTTCTCTATCCTCCCACACTGTCTCCTCCCCCACTATCAATGTCTATCTCTCTCCTCTCATACTCTCTCCTCTCCGTCTCTCATTGTCTTTATCTCTCCTCTCACGCTCTCTCCTCCCCCTCTCTCACTGTCTATCTCTCTCCTCTCACACTCTCTCCTTCCCCTCTCACAGTCTATCTCTCCTCTCACACTCTCTCCTTCCCCTCTCACTGTCTATCTCTCTCCTCTCACTCGCTCTCCTCCCTCTCACTGTCTATCTCTCTCCTCTCACGCTCTCTCCTCCCCCTCTCTCACTGTCTATCTCTCTCCTCTCACACTCTCTCCTTCCCCTCTCAATGTCTATCTCTCTACTCTCACACTCTCTCTTCCACATCTCTCACTGTGTATCTCTCTCCTCTCACACTGTCTCCTCCTCCTCTCTCACTGTGTATCTCTCGCCTCTCACAGTCTCCTCCCCGTCTCTCACTGTCTTTCTCTCTCCTCTCACAAACACTCCTCCCCGTCTGTCACTGTCTCTCTCTCTCCTCTCACGCTAACCCCTCCCCCTCTTCACTGTCTATCTCTCCTCTCACACTCTCTCCTCCCCCTCTCTCACTGTGTATGTCTCTCCTCAGACTCTCTCCTCCCCATCTCTCACTGACTATCTCTCTCCTCTTGCAGTCTCTCCTCCCCCTCTTCACTGTCTATCTCTCCTCTCACACTCTCTCCTCCCCATCTCTCACTGTCTATCTCTCGCCTCTCACACTCTCTTCTCCCCGTCTCTCATTGTCTTTCTCTCTCCTCTCACAAACTCTCCTCCCCGTCTGTCACTGTCTATCTCTCTCCTCTCACACTAACTGCTCCCCCTCTCTCACTGTCTATCTCTCCTCTCACACTCTCTCCTCCCCCTCTCTCACTCTCTATCTCTCTCCTCTTACAGTCTCTCCTCCCCCTCTCTCACTGTGTATGTCTCTCCTCTCAAACTCTCTCCTTCTCCTCTCTCAGTGTCTATCTCTCTCCTCTCACACTCCCTCCTCGTCCTCTCTCCCTGTCTATCGCTCTCCTCTCACGTTCTCTCCTCCCTCTCTCTCACTTTCTATCTCTCTCCTCTCACATTCTATCCAGGCCCTCTTTCACTTTCTATCTCTCTCCTCTCAAACTCCCTCCTCCCCCTCTCTCACTGTCTAACTCTCCCCTCTCACACTCTCCACCCCCCCTCTCTCACTGTCTATCTATCTCCGCTCAGATTCCCTCATCCCCCTCTCTCACTGTCTATCTCTCTCCTCTCACACTCTCTCCTCCCCGTCTCTCACTGTCTGCCTCTCTCCTCTCACAGTCTCTGATCCTCCTCTCTCAATGTCTATCTCACTCCTCTCACACTCTCTCATCCTACTCTCTCTCTGTCTTTCTCTCTCCTCTCACACACTCTTCTACACGTCTCTCACTGTCCATGTCTCTCCTCTCACAATCTCTCCTCCCGCTCTCTCACTTTCTATCTTTCTCCTCCCACACTCTCTCCTTCCCTCTCACTATCTCTCTCCTCTCACACTCTCTCATCCCCCTTTCCCACTGTCTATCTCTCGCCACTCACACTCTCTCCTCCCCATCTCTCACTGACTATCTCTCTCCTCTTGCAGTCTCTCCTCCCCCACTATCACTGTCCATCTCTCTCCTCTCACGCTCTCTCCTCCCCCTCTCTCACTGTCTATCTCTCTACTCTCACACTCTCTCTTCCACATCTCTCACTGTGTATCTCTCGCCTCTCACACTGTCTCCTCCCCGCCTCTCACTGTCATTCTCTCTCCTCTCACAAACACTCCTCCCCGTCTGTCACTGTCTCTCTCTCTCCTCTCACACTAACCCCTCCCCCTCTTCACTGTCTATCTCTCCTCTCACACTCTCTCCTCCCCCTCTCTCACTGTGTATGTCTCTCCTCAGACTCTCTCCTCCCCATCTCTCACTGACTATCTCTCTCCTCTTGCAGTCTCTCCTCCCCCTCTTCACTGTATATCTCTCCTCTCACACTCTCTCCTCCCCCTCTCTCACTGTGTATGTCTCTCCTCACACTCTCTCCTCCCCATCTCTCACTGTCTATCTCTCGCCTCTCACACTCTCTTCTCCCCGTCTCTCATTGTCTTTCTCTCTCCTCTCACAAACTCTCCTCCCCGTCTGTCACTGTCTATCTCTCTCCTCTCACACTAACTGCTCCCCCTCTCTCACTGTCCATCTCTCCTCTCACACTCTCTCCTCCCCCTCTCTCACTCTCTATCTCTCTCCTCTTACAGTCTCTCCTCCCCCTCTCTCACTGTGTATGTCTCTCCTCTCAAACACTCTCCTCCTCCTCTCTCAGTGTCTATCTCTCTCCTCTCACACTCCCTCCTCGTCCTCTCTCCCTGTCTATCGCTCTCCTCTCACGCTCTCTCCTCCCTCTCTCTCACTTTCTATCTCTCTCCTCTCACATTCTATCCAGGCCCTCTTTCACTTTCTATCTCTCTCCTCTCAAACTCCCTCCTCCACCTCTCTCACTGTCTATCTCTCTCCTCTCACACTCTCTCCTCTCCCTCTCTCACTGTCTATCTCTCTCCTCTTAGAGACTCTCCTCCACCTCTGTCACTGGTTATCTCTCTCCTCTCACACTCTCTCCTCCACCTCTTTCACTGTCTATCTCTCCGCTCTCACACTCGCTACTCCCGGTCTCTCACGATCTGTCTCTCTCCTCCCACACTCTCTCCTCCTCCTCTCTCACTGTCTATCTCTCTCATTTCACACTCTCTCCTCCCTGTCTCTCACTGTCTTTCTCTCTCCTCTCACACTCTCTGATCCTCCTCTCTCACTGTCTATCTCTCTCCTCTCACACTCTCTCCAACCCCTCTCTCACTGTCTATCTCTCTCCTCTCACTCGCTCTCCTCCCTCTCACTGTCTATCTCTCTCCTCTCACATTCTATCCACGCCCTCTCTCACTTTCTATCTCTCTCCTCTCACAATCTCTCCTCCCCCTCTCTCACTTTCGAACTCTCTCCTCTCAGACTCTTCCCTCCATCTCTCTCACTGTCTTTCTCTATCCTCCCACACTGTCTCCTCCCCCACTATCAATGTCTATCTCTCTCCTCTCACACTCTCTCCTCTCCGTCTCTAATTGTCTTTATCTCTCCTCTCACACTCTCTCCTCCCCCACTATCACTGTCCATCTCTCTCCTCTAACACTCTCTCCTCCCCCTCTCACTGTCTATCTCTCTACTCTCACACTCTCTCTTCCACATCTCTCACTGTCTATCTCTCGCCTCTCACACTGTCTCCTCCCCGCCTCTCACTGTCATTCTCTCTCCTCTCACAAACACTCCTCCCCGTCTGTCACTGTCTCTCTCTCTCCTCTCACGCTAACCCCTCCCCCTCTTCACTGTCTATCTCTCCTCTCACACTCTCTCCTCCCCCTCTCTCACTGTGTATGTCTCTCCTCACACTCTCTCCTCCCCATCTCTCACTGACTATCTCTCTCCTCTTGCAGTCTCTCCTCCCCCTCTTCACTGTCTATCTCTCCTCTCACACTCTCTCCTCCCCCTCTTCACTGTCTATCTCTCCTCTCACACTCTCTCCTCCCCCTCTCTCACTGTCTATCTCTCTCCTCTCACACTCTCTCCTTCCCCTCTCAATGTCTATCTCTCTCCTCTCACACTCTCTCCTCCCCCACTATCACTGTCCATCACTCTCCTCTCACACTCTCTCCTCCTCCTCTCTCACTGTCTATCTCTCTCCTCTCACACTCTCTCCTCCCCCTCTCACTGTCTATCTCTCTACTCTCACACTCTCTCTTCCACATCTCTCACTGTGTATCTCTCGCCTCTCACACTGTCTCCTCCCCGCCTCTCACTGTCATTCTCTCTCCTCTCACAAACACTCCTCCCCGTCTGTCACTGTCTCTCTCTCTCCTCTCACACTAACCCCTCCCCCTCTTCACTGTCTATCTCTCCTCTCACACTCTCTCCTCCCCCTCTCTCACTGTGTATGTCTCTCCTCAGACTCTCTCCTCCCCATCTCTCACTGACTATCTCTCTCCTCTTGCAGTCTCTCCTCCCCCTCTTCACTGTCTATCTCTCCTCTCACACTCTCTCCTCCCCCTCTCTCACTGTGTATGTCTCTCCTCACACTCTCTTCTCCCCTTCTCTCACTGCGTATGTCTCTCCTCTCAAACACTCTCCTCCTCCTCTCTCAGTGTCTATCTCTCTCCTCTCACACTCCCTCCTCGTCCTCTCTCCCTGTCTATCGCTCTCCTCTCATGTTCTCTCCTCCCTCTCTCTCACTTTCTATCTCTCTCCTCTCACATTCTATCTAGGCCCTCGTTCACTTTCTATCTCTCTCCTCTCAAACTCCCTCCTCCCCCTCTCTCACTGTCTATCTCTCCCCTCTCACACTCTCCACCCCCCCTCTCTCACTGTCTATCTATCTCCGCTCAGATTCCTTCATCCCCCTCTCTCACTGTCTATCTCTCTCCTCTCACACTCTCTCCTCCCCGTCTCTCACTGTCTTTCTCTCTCCTCTCACAGTCTCTGATCCTCCTCTCTCAATGTCTATCTCACTCCTCTCACACTCTCTCATCCCCCTCTCTCTCTGTCTATCTCTCTCCTCTTACACTCTCTCGTCCCCTCTCACTGTCCATCTCTCTCCTCACACACTCTGTCCTCCCCCTCTCTCAATGTCTATCTCTCTCCTCTCACACTCTCTCCTCCCCCTCTCTCACTGTCTATCTCTCTCCTCTCACATTCTCTCTTCACCCTCTCTCACTGTCTATCTCTCTCATCTCACACTCTCTCCTTCCCTCTCACTGTCTATCTCTCTCCTCTCACACTCTCTGATCCTCCTCTCTCACTGTCTATCTCTCTCCTCTCACACTCTCACATCCCCTTCTCTCACTGTCTATCTCTCTCCTCTCACACTCTCTCCTCCCCCACTATCACTGTCCATCTCTCTCCTCTCACACTCTCTCCTCCCCCTCTCACTGTCTATCTCTCTCCTCTCACACTCTCTCCTCCCCCTCTCTCACTGTCTATCTCTCTACTCTCACACTCTCTCTTCCACATCTCTCACTGTGTATCTCTCGCCTCTCACACTCTCTCCTCCCCGTCTCTCAATGTCTATCACTATCCATTCACACTCTCTTCTCCCCCTCTCCCATTGTCTATCTCTCTCATCTCACACTCCCTCCTCCCCCTCTCTCACTGTCTATCTCTCTCCTCTCACACTCTCTCTTCCTCCTCTCGCACTGTCTCTCTCTCTCCTCTCACAATCTCGCCGCCCTTTCCCTTACTGTCAATCTCTCTCCTCTCACACTCTCTCCTCCTCCTCTCTCAGTTTCTGTCTCTCTCATTTCACACTCTCTCCTCTCAGTCTCTCACTGTCTATGTCTCTCCTCTCATGCTTACACCTCCATCTCTCTGATTGGCTATCTCCCTCCTCTCACATTCTTTCCTCCCCCTCCCTCAATATCTATCTCGCTCCTCTCTCACTCTCTCCTCCCCCTCACTCGCTGTCCGTCTCTCTCCTCTCACACTCTCTCTTCCTCCTCTCTCACTGTCTATGTCTCTCCACTCACCCTCTCTCCTCCTCCTCTATCACTGTCTATCTCTTTCCTCTCACACACGTTCCTCCCCCTCTCTCACTGTCTATGTCTCTATTCCCACCCTCTCACCTCCTCCTCTCTCACTGTCTATCTCTCTCCTCTCAAACTCACTCCTCCCCCTCTCTCACTGTCTATCTCTCACCTCTCACACTTTCTCTAGCCCCTCTCACACTGTCTATCTCTCTCCTCTCACACTCTCTCCTACCCCTCTCTCAGTGTCTATCTCTCCTCTCACACTCTCTCCTCCCCCTCTCCCACTGTCTATCTCTCACCTCTCACACTCTCTCCTCACTCTCTCTCACTGTCTATCTCTCTCCTCTCACACACTCTCCTCCTCCTCTCTCACTGTCTATGTCTCTTCACTTACACTCTGTCATCCCCCTCTATCACTGTCTATCTCTCTCCACTCACACTCTCTCCTCCTCCTCTCTCACTGTCTATCTCTTTCCTGTCACACTCTCTTCTCCCCCTCTATCACTGTCTCTCTCCTTTCAAACTCACTCCACCCCCTCTCTCACTGTCTATCTCTCTCCACTCACATTCTCTCCTCCACCTCTCTCCCTGCCTATGTCTACCCTCTCACACTCTCTTCTCCCCGTCTCTCATTGTCTATCTTTCTCATCTCACACTCTCTCCTCCTCCTCGCTCACTGTCTATCTCTATCCTCTCAAACTCTCACCTGCCCCTCTCTCACTGTCTATCTCTATCCTCTCACACTATCTCCTACCCCTCTCTCAGTGTCTATCTCTCCTCTCACACTCTCTTGTCCCCCTCTCCCACTCTCTATCTCTCTCCTCTCAGTCTCTCTCCTCCCTGTCTCTCACTGTCTATTGCTCTCCTCTAACACTCTCTGCTCCCCCTCTCTCACTGTCTGTCTCTCTCTTCTCACACTCTCTGCTCACCGTCTCTCACTGTCTATCTCTCTCCTCTCACACTCCCTCCTCACCATCTCTATCTGCCTATCTGTCTCCTCTCACATTGTCACCTCCCCCTCTCTCACTGTCTATGTCTCTCCTTTGACACTCTCTACTCTGCGTCTCTCACTATCTCTCTCCTCTCACGTTTTCTCCTCCTCCTCATTCATTGGCTTTCTCTCTCGTCTCACAGTGTCTCCTCCTCCTCACTCCCTGCCTATCACTCTCCTCTTACACTGTCTCATCCCCCTGTGTCACTGTCTATCTTGCTCCTCTCACATTCTCACATCCCCCTCTCTCACTGTCTATCTCTCTCTTCTCACACTCTCTCCTCCCTCTCTCTCACCATCTATCTCTCTCCTCTCACACTCTCTGTTCCCCCTTTCTCAATGACTCTCTCTCTCTTCTCACCCTCTCTCACTGTTTATGTCTCTTCTCTCACAATCTCTCCTCCCCCTCTCTCACTGTCTACCTCTCCTCTCACACTCTCTCCTCCCCCTCTCCCTCTGTCTATCTCTCTCCTCTCACACTCATTCCTCTCCCTCTCTCACTGTCTATCTCTCTCTTCTCACATTCTCTCCTCCTCCTCCCTCCCTTCATATCTCTATCCTCTCACACTCTCTTCTCCCCCCTCTCACTGTCTATCCCTCCTGCCACACTCTCGCCGGCCCTTCCCTCACTGTCTATCTCTCTCCTCTCACACTCTCTCCTCCTCCTCTCTCACTGACTGCCTCTCTCCTTTCACACTCTCTCCTCTCAGTCTCTCACTGTCTATCTCTCTCCTCTCACAATCTCTCCTCTCCGTCTCTCACTGTCTATCTGTCACCTCTCACACTCTCTCCTCTCCCTCTCTCACTGTCTATCACTATCCTCTCAAAATCTCCGCTCCTCCTCTCTCACTGTCTATCTCTCGCCTCTCAAACTGTCTCCTCCTCCTCTCTCACTGTCCATCTCTCTCCTCTCACACTCTCTCCTCCCCCACTCTCACTGTCTATCTCTCTCCTCTCACACTCTCTCCTCCTCCTCTCTCACTGTCTATTTCTCTCCTCTCACACTCACTCCTCCCCCTCACCCACTGTCTATCTCTTTCCTCTCACACTCTGTCCGCACCTTCTCTCACTGTCTATCTCTTTCATCTCACGCACGTTCCTGCCCCTCTCTCACTTGCTATCTCTTTCCTCTCACACTCTCTCCTCCCCCTGTCCCACCATCAGTCTCTCTCATCTCACACTTTCTCCTCCGCTTTTCTCACTGTCTATCTCTCTCCTCTCACACTCATTCCTTCCCCTCTATCACTGTCTATCACTTTTCTCTAACACTCTCTCCACCCCCTCTCTCACTGTCTAACTCTCGCCTCTCACACTCTCTCCTCCCCCTCTTTCACTGTCTATCACTTTCCTCTCACACTGTCTCATCCCCGTCTCTCACTGTCTATCTCTCTCCTCTCACATTCTCACCTCCCCCTCTCTCACTGTCTTTCTCTCTCCTCTCACGCTTTCTACTCATTGTCTATCTCCCTCATGTCACACACTCTCCTCCCTGTCTCTCACTGTCTATCTCTATCATCTCACACTTCCCTCCTGCTCACTCCCTGCCTATCTCTCTCCTCTTAAACTGTCTCATCCCCCTCTCTCACTGTCTATCTCTCTCCTCTCACACTCTCTCCTACCTCTATCTCACCATCTATCTCTCTGCTCACATACTCTCTGTTCGACCTCTCTCACTGACTCTCTCTCTCCTCTCACACTCTCTCCTCTGCCTCTCCCACTGTCTATCTCTCTCCACTCACACTCTCTCCTCCCCATCTCTCACTGTCTATACCTGTCCTCTCACACTCTCTCCTCCTCCACTCTCACAGTCTATCTCTCTCTAATTACACACTCTTTTCTCCTCTCTCACTGTCTGTTTCTCTCCTCTCACACTCACTTCTCTCCATCTCTCACTGTCTATCTCTCTCCTCTCACACTCTCTCCTCCCCCTGTCTCACTGTCTATCTCTCTCCTCTCACACTCTCTCCTCCTCCACTCTCCCTGCCTATCTCTATCCTCTCACAATCTCTCCTCCCCCTCTCTCACTATCTCTCCTCTCACACTCTCGCCGCCCCCTCTCTCACTGTCTATGTATCTCCTTTCACAATCTCTCCTGTCCGTCTCTCACTATCTCCCTCATCTCATACTCCACTCCTGCTCACTCCTTGCCTATCTCTCTCCTCTTATACTGTCTCATCCCCCTCTCTCACTGTCTCTCACTCTCCTCTCACACTCACTTCTCTCCATCTCTCACTGTCTCTCACTCTCCTCTCACACTCACTTCTCTCCATCTCTCACTGTCTATCTCTCTCCTCTCACTATCTCTCTTCACACTCTCTCACTTTCCATCTCTCTCCTCTCACACTCTCACCTTCATCTCTCTCACAGTCTATCTCTATCCTCTCAGAGTCTCTCCTCGCCATCTCTCACCATCTAAATCTCGACTCTCACACTCTCTCCTACCTCTATCTCACCATCTATCTCTCTCCTCTCATACTCTCTGTTCCCCCTCTCGCACTGACTCTGTCTCTCCTCTCACACTCTCTCCTCACCGTCTCTCACTGTCTATCTCTCACCTCTCACACTCTCTCCTCTCCCTCTATCATTGTCTATCTCTTTCCTCTCACACACGTTCCTCTCCCTCTCTCACTGTCTATCTCTCTCTTCTCACACACGTTCCTCCTCCTCTCTCACTGTCTATCTCTCTTCTCTCACACTCTCTCCTCCCCCTCTCTCACTGTCTATCTCTCTCCTCTCAAACTCTCTCCTCCCCCTCTCTCACTGTCTATCTCTCTCCTCTCATACTCTCTCCTCCTCCTCTCCCACTGTCTATCTCTCTCCTCTCACACTCTCTCCTCCTCCTCTCTCACTGACTATCTCTCTCCTCTCACACTCTCTCCTCCTCCTCTCTCACTGACTATCTCTCTCCTCTCACAATCTCTCAACCGCCTCTCTCACTGTCTATCTTTCTCTTCTCACACTCTTTCCTTCCCCCCTCTCAATTTCTATGTCTCTCCTCTCACATTCTCCTCTCATCAACCTCTCTCCCTGCCTATGTCTATCCTCTCACACTCTCTTCTCCCCCTCTCTCACTGTCTATCTCTAACCTGTCACTCTCTCTCCTCCCCCTCTCACTGTCTATCTCTCTCCTCTCACACTCTCTCCTCCTCCTCTCCCACTGTCTATCTCTCTCCTCTCACACTCTCACCTCCCCCTCTCTCACTGTCTATCTCTCTCCTCTCACACTCTCTCCTCCCCATCTCTCACTGTCTATCTGTCTCTAATTACACTCTCTTTTCCTCCTCTCTCACTGTCTGTTTCTCTCCACTCACACTCTCTCATCACCCTCTATCGCTGTCTATCTCCTTCCTCTCACACACGTTCCTCCCCCTCTCTCACCGTCGATCTCTCTCTTCTCAAACTCACTCCTCTCCCTCTCTCACTGTCTATCTCTCTCCTCTCAAACTCTCTCCTCCCCCTCTCTCACTGTCTATCTCTCTCCTCTCAAACTCTCTCCATCCCCTCTCTCACTGTCTATCTCTCTCCTCTCACTCTCTCTCCTCTCCCTCTCTCACTGTCTATCTCTCCTCTTAAAGTCTCTCTTCCCCCTCTCTCATTGTCTATTTCTCTCCTCTCACACTCTCTCCTCCCCCTCTATCACTGTCTATCTCTCTCCTCTCACAGTCTCTCCTCCCCCTCTCTCACTGTCGATCTGTCTCTTCTCACACTCTCTCCTCACTCTCTCTCACTCTCTCTCTCTTCTCAAATTCTCTCCTCCTCCTCTCTCACTGTCTATCTCTCTCCTCTCACGCTCTCTCCTCACTCTCTCTCACTCTCTCTCTCTTCTCAAATTCTCTCCTCCTCCTCTCTCACTGACTATCTCTCTCCTCTCACAATCTCTCATCCGCCTCTCTCACTGTCTATCTTTCTCATCTCACACTCTCTACTCCCAATCTATCACTGTCTATCTCTCTCTTCTCACACTCTCTCCTTCCCCCCTCTCAATTTCTATGTCTCTCCTCTCACATTCTCTCCTCAACCTCTCTCCTTGCCTATGTCTATCCTCTCACACTCTCTTCTCCCCCTCTCTCATTATCTGTCTCTCTCCTCTCACACTCTCTCCTCCCCCTCTCTCACTGTCTATCTCTCCTCTCACACTCTCTCCTCCTCCTCTCTTACTGTCTATCTCTCCTCTCACTCTCTCTCCTCCCCCTCTCTCACTGTCTATCTCTCTCCTCTCACACTCTCTCCTCCCCCTCTCTCACTGTCTATCTCTCTCCTCTCACACTCTCTCCTCCCCCTCTCTCACTGTCTATCTCTCTCCTCTCACACTCTCTTCTCCCCCTCTCCCACTGTATATCTCTCTCCTCTCACACTCTCTCCTCCTCCTCTCCCACTGTCTATCTCTCTCCACTCACACTCTCTCCACCCCATCTCTCACTGTCTATACCTGTCCTCTCACACTCTCTCCTCCTCCACTCTCACAGTCTATCTCTCTCTAATTACACACTCTTTTCTCCTCTCTCACTGTCTATCCCTTTCCTCTCACACTCTCTCCTCCCCCTCTCCCACTGTCTATCTCTCTCCTCTCCCTCTCTCACTGTCTATCTCTCCTGTCCCACTCTCTCCTCCTCCTCTCTCACTGTCTATATCTCCGGCCCCCTCTCTCCTCCTCCTCTCTCACTGACTATCTCTCTCCTCTCACAATCTCTCATCCGCCTCTCTCACTGTCTATCTTTCTCATCTCACACTCTCTAATCCCAATCTATCACTGTCTATCTGTCTCCTCTCACATTCTCTCCTCCACCTCTCTGCCTGCCTATGTCTAACCTCTCACACTCTCTCCTCCCTCTCTCTCACTGTCTATCTCTCTCCTCTCACACTCTCTCCTCTCCCTCTCTCACTGTCTATCTCTCTCCTCTCACACTCTCTCCTCCCTCTCTCTCACTGTCTATCTCCCTTGTCTCACACTAATTCCTCCCCCTCTCTCAATGTCTATCTCTCTCCTCTCTCACTCTCTCCTCCCCCTCTTTCACTGTCTATCTCTCTCTTCTCACACTCTCTCCTCCCCCTCTCTTACTGTCTATCTCTCTCCTCTCACACTCTCTCCTCCCCCTCTCTTACTGTCTATCTCTCTCCTCTCACACTCTCTCCTCCCCCTCTCTCACTGTCTATCTCTCTCCTCTCACTCTCTCTCCTCCGTCTCTCTCACTGTCTATCTCTCTCCTCTCACACTCTCTCCTCACTCTCTCTCACTGTCTATCTCTCTCCTCTCACAATCTCTCATCCGCCTCTCTCACTGTCTATCTCTCTCCTCTCACAATCTCTCATCCGCCTCTCTCACTGTCTATCTCTCTCCTCTCACAATCTCTCATCCGCCTCTCTCACTGTCTATCTCTCTCCTCTCACACTCATTCCTCCTCCTCTCTCACTGTCTATCTCTCTCCTCTCACACTCATTCCTCCTCCTCTCTCACTATCTATCTCTCCTATCACACTCTCTCCTCCTCCTCTCTCACTGTCTACCTCTTTCCTCTCTCACTCTCTCCTCCCCCTCTCTCACTGTCTATCTCTCTCCTCTCACACTCTCTCCTCCCCCTCTCTCACTATCTATCTCTCCTCTCACACTCTCTCCTCCCCCTCTCCCACTGTCTATCTCTCTCCTCTCACACTCTCTCCTCCTCCTCTCCCACTGTCTATCTCTCTCCACTCACACTCTCACCTCCCCATCTCTCCCTGTCTATCTCTCCTCTCACACACTCTCCTCCCCCTCTCTTACTGTCTATCTCTCTCCTCTCACACTCCCTCCTCCTCCTCTCTCACTGTCTATCTCTCTCCCCTCACACACTCTCCAAACACTCTCCCACTGTCTATCTCTCTCCTCTCACTCTCACTCTCACTCTATCTCTCTCCTCTCACTCTCACTCTCACTCTATCTCTCTCCTCTCACACTCCCTCCTCCCCCTCTCTCACTGTCTGTCTCTCTCCTCTCACTCTCTCTCCTCTCCCTCTCTCACTGTCTATCTCTCTCCTCTCACACTCATTCCTCCTCCTCTCTCACTATCTATCTCTCTCCTCTCACACACTCTCCTCCCCCTCTATCAGTGTCTATCTCTTTCATCTCACACACGTTCCTCCCCCTCTCTCACTGTCTGTCTCTCTCCTCTCACACTCTCTCCTCCCCCTCTCTCACTGTCTATCTCTCCTGTCCCACTCTCTCCTCCTCCTCTCTCACTGTCTATCTCTCCGGCCCCCTCTCTCCTCCTCCTCTCTCACTGACTATCTCTCTCCTCTCACAATCTCTCATCCGCCTCTTTCACTGTCTATCTTTCTCATCTCACATTCTCTCCTCCACCTCTCTGCCTGCCTACGTCTAACCTCTCACACTCTCTCCTCCCTCTCTCTCACTGTCTATCTCTCTCCTCTCTCATTCTCTCCTCCCCCTCTTTCACTGGCTATCACTCTCCTCTCACACTCTCTCCTCTCCCTCTCTCACTGTCTATCTCTCCTCTCCCAATCTCTCCTCCTCCTCTCTCACTGTCTATCTCTCGCCTCTCACACTCTCTCCTCCTCCTCTCTCACTGTCTTTCTCTCTCCTCTCACACTCCCTCCTCCTCCTCTCTCACTGTCGATCTCTCTCTTCTCAAACTCACTCCACCCCCTCTCTCACTGTCGATCTCTCTCTTCTCACACTCTCTCCTCCCCCTCTCTTACTGTCTATCTCTCTCCTCTCACACTCTCTCCACCCCCTCCCTCACTGTCTATCTCTCTCCCCTCACACTCTCTCCTCCCCCTCTCTCACTGTCTATCTCTCTCCTCTCACTCTCTCTCCTCTCCCTCTCTCACTGTCTATCTCTCCTCTCACACTCTCTCCTCCTCCTCTCTCATTGTCTACTTCTTTCCTCTCTCACTCTCTCCTCCCCCTCTCTCACTGTCTATCTCTCTCCTCTCACACTCTCTCCTCCTCCTCTCCCACTGTCTATCTCTCTCCACTCACACTCTCACCTCCCCATCTCTCCCTGTCTATCTCTCCTCTCACACTCTCTCCTCCCCCTCTCTTACTGTCTATCTCTCTCCTCTCACACTCCCTCCTCCTCCTCTCTCGCTGTCTATCTCTCTCCTCTCACACTCTCTCCTCCCCCTCTCTCACTGTCTATCTCTCTCCTCTCACTCTCTCTCCTCCCCCTCTCTCACTGTCTATCTCGCTCCTCTCACACTCCCTCCTCCTCCTCTCTCGCTGTCTATCTCTCTCCTCTCACACTCATTCCTCCTCCTCTCTCACTATCTATCTCTCTCCTCTCACACACTCTCCTCCCCCTCTCTCACTGTCTACCTCTCTCCACTCACACTCTCTCCTCACCGTCTCTCACTGTCTATCTCTCTCCTCTCACACTCTCTCCTCACCGTCTCTCACTGTCTATCTCTCTCCTCTCACACTCTCTCCTCCCCCTCTCTCACTGTCTATCTCTCTCCTCTCACACTCTCTCCTCCCCCTCTATCACTGTCTATCTCTCTCCTCTCACACTCCCTCCTCACTCTCTCTCACTGTCTCTCTCTTCTCAAATTCTTTCCTCCTCCTCTCTCACTGTCTATCTCTCACCTCTCCCACTCTCTCCTCCTCCTCTCTCACTGACTATCTCTCTCCTCTCACCATCTCTCATCCGCCTCTCTCACTGTCTATCTTTCTCATCTCACACTCTCTAATCCCAATCTATCACTGTCTATCTCTCTCTACTCACACTCTTTCCTTCCCCCCTCTCAATTTCTATGTCTCTCCTCGCACATTCGCTCCTCCACCTCTCTCCCTGCCTATGTCTATCCTCTCACACTCTCTTCTCCCCCTCTCTCATTATCTGTCTCTCTCCTCCCACACTCTCTCCTCCCCCTCTCTCACTGTCTATCTCTCCTCTCACACTCTCTCCTCCCCCTCTCTCACTGTCTATCTCTCCTCTCACACTCTCTTCTCCCACTCTCCCACTGTCTATCTCTCTCCTCTCACACTCTCTCCTCCTCCTCTCCCACTGTCTATCTCTCTCCACTCACACTCTCTCCTCCCCATCTCTCACTGTCTATACCTGTCCTCTCACACTCTCTCCTCCTCCTCTCTCACTGTCTATCTCTCTCCTCTCACACTCCCTCCTCCTCCTCTCTCACTGTCGATCTCTCTCTTCTCAAACTCACACCACCCCCTCTCTCACGGTCGATCTCTCTCTTCTCACACTCTCTCCTCCCCCTCTCTTACTGTCTATCTCTCTCCTCTCACACTCTCTCCACCCCCTCCCTCACTGTCTATCTCTCTCCCCTCACACTCTCTCCTCCCCCTCTCTCACTGTCTATCTCTCTCCTCTCACTCTCTCTCCTCTCCCTCTCTCACTGTCTATCTCTCCTCTCACACTCTCTCCTCCCCCTCTCTCATTGTCTACTTCTTTCCTCTCTCACTCTCTCCTCCCCCTCTCTCACTGTCTATCTCTCTCCTCTCACACTCTCTCCTCCCCCTCTCCCACTGTCTATCTCTCTCCACTCACACTCTCACCTCCCCATCTCTCCCTGTCTATCTCTCCTCTCACACTCTCTCCTCCCCCTCTCTTACTGTCTATCTCTCTCCTCTCACACTCCCTCCTCCTCCTCTCTCGCTGTCTATCTCTCTCCTCTCACACTCTCTCCTCCCCCTCTCTCACTGTCTATCTCTCTCCTCTCACTCTCTCTCCTCCCCCTCTCTCACTGTCTATCTCGCTCCTCTCACACTCCCTCCTCCTCCTCTCTCGCTGTCTATCTCTCTCCTCTCACACTCATTCCTCCTCCTCTCTCACTATCTATCTCTCTCCTCTCACACACTCTCCTCCCCCTCTCTCACTGTCTATCTCTCTCCACTCACACTCTCTCCTCACCGTCTCTCACTGTCTATCTCTCTCCTCTCACACTCTCTCCTCACCGTCTCTCACTGTCTATCTCTCTCCTCTCACACTCTCTCCTCCCCCTCTCTCACTGTCTATCTCTCTCCTCTCACACTCTCTCCTCCCCCTCTATCACTGTCTATCTCTCTCCTCTCACACTCTCTCCTCACTCTCTCTCACTGTCTCTCTCTTCTCAAATTCTTTCCTCCTCCTCTCTGACTGTCTATCTCTCACCTCTCCCACTCTCTCCTCCTCCTCTCTCACTGACTATCTCTCTCCTCTCACCATCTCTCATCCGCCTCTCTCACTGTCTATCTTTCTCATCTCACACTCTCTAATCCCAATCTATCATTGTCTATCTCTCTCTACTCACACTCTTTCCTTCCCCCCTCTCAATTTCTATGTCTCTCCTCGCACATTCTCTCCTCCACCTCTCTCCCTGCCTATGTCTATCCTCTCACACTCTCTTCTCCCCCTCTCTCATTATCTGTCTCTCTCCTCCCACACTCTCTCCTCCCCCTCTCTCACTGTCTATCTCTCCTCTCACACTCTCTCCTCCCCCTCTCTCACTGTCTATCTCTCCTCTCACACTCTCTTCTCCCCCTCTCCCACTGTCTATCTCTCTCCTCTCACACTCTCTCCTCCTCCTCTCCCACTGTCTATCTCTCTCCACTCACACTCTCTCCTCCCCATCTCTCACTGTCTATACCTGTCCTCTCACACTCTCTCCTCCTCCACTCTCACAGTCTATCTCTCTCTAATTACACACTCTTTTCTCCTCTCTCACTGTCTGTTTCTCTCCTCTCACACTCTCTCCTCCCCCTCTATCGCTGTCTATCTCTTTCCTCTCACACACGTTCCTCCCCCTCTCTCACTGTCTATCTCTCTCCTCTCACAATCTCTCATCCGCCTCTCTCACTGTCTATCTCTCTCTTCTTACAATCTCTTTTCCTCCTCTGTCACTGTCTATTTCTCTCCACTCACACTCTCTCATCACCCTCTATCACTCCCTATCTCTTTCCTCTCACACTCTCTCCTCCCCCTCTCTCACTGTCTATCTCTCCTGTCCCACTCTCTCCTCCTCCTCTCTCACTGACTATCTCTCTCCTCTCACACTCTCTTATCCGCCTCTCTCACTGTATATCTTGCTCATCTCACACTCCCTAATCCCAATATATCACTGTCTATCTCTCTCTACTCACACTCTCTCCTTCCCCCCTCTCACTGTCTATGTCTATCCTCTCACACTCTCTCCTCCCTCTCTCTCACTGTCTATCTCTCTCCTCTCACACTCTCTCCTCCCCCTCTCTCATTGTCTATCTCTCTCCTCTCGCACTCTCTCCTCCCCCTCTCCCACTGTCTATCTCTCTCCTCTCACACTCTCTCCTCCCCCTCTCTCACTGTCTATCTCTCTCCTCTCACACTCTATCCTCGTCCTCTCACACTGTCTATCTCTCTCCTCTCAAACTCTCCCCTCTCGCTCTATCACTGTCTATGTCTCTCCTCTCACACTCTCACCTCCCCCTCTCTCACTGTCTATCTCTCTCATCTCACACTCTCTCCTCCCCCTCTCTCACTGTCTATCTCTCTCCTCTCAAACTCTCTCCTCCCCCTCTCTCACTGTCTATCTCTCTCATCTCACTCTCTCTCCTCCCCCTCTCTCACTGTCTATCTTGCTCCTCTCACACTCCCTCCTCCTCCTCTCTCGCTGTCTATCTCTCTCCTCTCACACTCATTCCTCCTCCTCTCTCACTATCTATCTCTCTCCTCTCACACACTCTCCTCCCCCTCTCTCACTGTCTATCTCTCTCCACTCACACTCTCTCCTCACCGTCTCTCACTGTCTATCTCTCTCCTCTCACACTCTCTCCTCACCGTCTCTCACTGTCTATCTCTCTCCTCTCACACTCTCTCCTCCCCCTCTCTCACTGTCTATCTCTCTCCTCTCACACTCTCTCCTCCCCCTCTATCACTGTCTATCTCTCTCCTCTCACACTCTCTCCTCACTCTCTCTCACTGTCTCTCTCTTCTCAAATTCTTTCCTCCTCCTCTCTCACTGTCTATCTCTCACCTCTCCCACTCTCTCCTCCTCCTCTCTCACTGACTATCTCTCTCCTCTCACCATCTCTCATCCGCCTCTCTCACTGTCTATCTTTCTCATCTCACACTCTCTAATCCCAATCTATCACTGTCTATCTCTCTCTACTCACACTCTTTCCTTCCCCCCTCTCAATTTCTATGTCTCTCCTTGCACATTCTCTCCTCCACCTCTCTCCCTGCCTATGTCTATCCTCTCACACTCTCTTCTCCCCCTCTCTCATTATCTGTCTCTCTCCTCTCACACTCTCTCCTCCCCCTCTCTCACTGTCTATCTCTCCTCTCACACTCTCTCCTCCCCCTCTCTCACTGTCTATCTCTCCTCTCACACTCTCTTCTCCCCCTCTCCCACTGTCTATCTCTCTCCTCTCACACTCTCTCCTCCTCCTCTCCCACTGTCTATCTCTCTCCACTCACACTCTCTCCTCCCCATCTCTCACTGTCTATACCTGTCCTCTCACACTCTCTCCTCCTCCACTCTCACAGTCTATCTCTCTCTAATTACACACTCTTTTCTCCTCTCTCACTGTCTGTTTCTCTCCTCTCACACTCTCTCCTCCCCCTCTATCGCTGTCTATCTCTTTCCTCTCACACACGTTCCTCCCCCTCTCTCACTGTCTATCTCTCTCCTCTCACAATCTCTCATCCGCCTCTCTCACTGTCTATCTCTCTCTACTTACAATCTCTTTTCCTCCTCTGTCACTGTCTATTTCTCTCCACTCACACTCTCTCATCACCCTCTATCACTCCCTATCTCTTTCCTCTCACACTCTCTCCTCCCCCTCTCTCACTGTCTATCTCTCCTGTCCCACTCTCTCCTCCTCCTCTCTCACTGACTATCTCTCTCCTCTCACACTCTCTTATCCGCCTCTCTCACTGTATATCTTTCTCATCTCACACTCCCTAATCCCAATATATCACTGTCTATCTCTCTCTACTCACACTCTCTCCTTCCCCCCTCTCACTGTCTATGTCTATCCTCTCACACTCTCTCCTCCCTCTCTCTCACTGTCTATCTCTCTCCTCTCACACTCTCTCCTCCCCCTCTCTCATTGTCTATCTCTCTCCTCTCGCACTCTCTCCTCCCCCTCTCCCACTGTCTATCTCTCTCCTCTCACACTCTCTCCTCCCCCTCTCCCACTGTCTATCTCTCTCCTCTCACACTCTCTCCTCCTCCTCTCCCACTGTCTATCTCTCTCCACTCACACTCTCTCCTCCCCATCTCTCACTGTCTATACCTGTCCTCTCACACTCTCTCCTCCTCCACTCTCACAGTCTATCTCTCTCTAATTACACACTCTTTTTTCCTCTCTCACTGTCTGTTTCTCTCCTCTCACACTCTCTCCTCCCCCTCTATCGCTGTCTATCTCTTTCCTCTCACACACGTTCCTCCCCCTCTCTCACTGTCTATCTCTCTCCTCTCACAATCTCTCATCCGCCTCTCTCACTGTCTATCTCTCTCTTCTTACAATCTCTTTTCCTCCTCTGTCACTGTCTATTTCTCTCCACTCACACTCTCTCATCACCCTCTATCACTCCCTATCTCTTTCCTCTCACACTCTCTCCTCCCCCTCTCTCACTGTCTATCTCTCCTGTCCCACTCTCTCCTCCTCCTCTCTCACTGACTATCTCTCTCCTCTCACACTCTCTTATCCGCCTCTCTCACTGTATATCTTGCTCATCTCACACTCCCTAATCCCAATATATCACTGTCTATCTCTCTCTACTCACACTCTCTCCTTCCCCCCTCTCACTGTCTATGTCTATCCTCTCACACTCTCTCCTCCCTCTCTCTCACTGTCTATCTCTCTCCTCTCACACTCTCTCCTCCCCCTCTCTCATTGTCTATCTCTCTCCTCTCGCACTCTCTCCTCCCCCTCTCCCACTGTCTATCTCTCTCCTCTCACACTCTCTCCTCCCCCTCTCTCACTGTCTATCTCTCTCCTCTCACACTCTATCCTCGTCCTCTCACACTGTCTATCTCTCTCCTCTCAAACTCTCCCCTCTCGCTCTATCACTGTCTATGTCTCTCCTCTCACACTCTCACCTCCCCCTCTCTCACTGTCTATCTCTCTCATCTCACACTCTCTCCTCCCCCTCTCTCACTGTCTATCTCTCTCCTCTCAAACTCTCTCCTCCCCCTCTCTCACTGTCTATCTCTCTCATCTCACTCTCTCTCCTCCCCCTCTCTCACTGTCTATCTTGCTCCTCTCACACTCCCTCCTCCTCCTCTCTCGCTGTCTATCTCTCTCCTCTCACACTCATTCCTCCTCCTCTCTCACTATCTATCTCTCTCCTCTCACACACTCTCCTCCCCCTCTCTCACTGTCTATCTCTCTCCACTCACACTCTCTCCTCACCGTCTCTCACTGTCTATCTCTCTCCTCTCACACTCTCTCCTCACCGTCTCTCACTGTCTATCTCTCTCCTCTCACACTCTCTCCTCCCCCTCTCTCACTGTCTATCTCTCTCCTCTCACACTCTCTCCTCCCCCTCTATCACTGTCTATCTCTCTCCTCTCACACTCTCTCCTCACTCTCTCTCACTGTCTCTCTCTTCTCAAATTCTTTCCTCCTCCTCTCTCACTGTCTATCTCTCACCTCTCCCACTCTCTCCTCCTCCTCTCTCACTGACTATCTCTCTCCTCTCACCATCTCTCATCCGCCTCTCTCACTGTCTATCTTTCTCATCTCACACTCTCTAATCCCAATCTATCACTGTCTATCTCTCTCTACTCACACTCTTTCCTTCCCCCCTCTCAATTTCTATGTCTCTCCTTGCACATTCTCTCCTCCACCTCTCTCCCTGCCTATGTCTATCCTCTCACACTCTCTTCTCCCCCTCTCTCATTATCTGTCTCTCTCCTCTCACACTCTCTCCTCCCCCTCTCTCACTGTCTATCTCTCCTCTCACACTCTCTCCTCCCCCTCTCTCACTGTCTATCTCTCCTCTCACACTCTCTTCTCCCCCTCTCCCACTGTCTATCTCTCTCCTCTCACACTCTCTCCTCCTCCTCTCCCACTGTCTATCTCTCTCCACTCACACTCTCTCCTCCCCATCTCTCACTGTCTATACCTGTCCTCTCACACTCTCTCCTCCTCCACTCTCACAGTCTATCTCTCTCTAATTACACACTCTTTTCTCCTCTCTCACTGTCTGTTTCTCTCCTCTCACACTCTCTCCTCCCCCTCTATCGCTGTCTATCTCTTTCCTCTCACACACGTTCCTCCCCCTCTCTCACTGTCTATCTCTCTCCTCTCACAATCTCTCATCCGCCTCTCTCACTGTCTATCTCTCCCTACTTACAATCTCTTTTCCTCCTCTGTCACTGTCTATTTCTCTCCACTCACACTCTCTCATCACCCTCTATCACTCCCTATCTCTTTCCTCTCACACTCTCTCCTCCCCCTCTCTCACTGTCTATCTCTCCTGTCCCACTCTCTCCTCCTCCTCTCTCACTGACTATCTCTCTCCTCTCACACTCTCTTATCCGCCTCTCTCACTGTATATCTTTCTCATCTCACACTCCCTAATCCCAATATATCACTGTCTATCTCTCTCTACTCACACTCTCTCCTTCCCCCCTCTCACTGTCTATGTCTATCCTCTCACACTCTCTCCTCCCTCTCTCTCACTGTCTATCTCTCTCCTCTCACACTCTCTCCTCCCCCTCTCTCATTGTCTATCTCTCTCCTCTCGCACTCTCTCCTCCCCCTCTCCCACTGTCTATCTCTCTCCTCTCACACTCTCTCCTCCCCCTCTCTCACTGTCTATCTCTCTCCTCTCACACTCTATCCTCGTCCTCTCACACTGTCTATCTCTCTCCTCTCAAACTCTCCCCTCTCGCTCTATCACTGTCTATGTCTCTCCTCTCACAATCTCACCTCCCCCTCTCTCACTGTCTATCTCTCTCATCTCACACTCTCTCCTCCCCCTCTCTCACTGTCTATCTCTCTCCTCTCAAACTTTCTCCTCCCCCTCTCTCACTGTCTATCTCTCTCATCTCACACTCTCTCCTCCTCCTCTCTCACTGTCTATCTCTCTCCACTCACACTCTCTCCTCTCCCTCTCTCACTGTCTATCTCTCTCCTCTCACACTCTCTCCTCTCCCTCTCTCACTGACTATCTCTCTCCTCTCACACTCTCTCCTCCCCCTCTCTCACTGTCTATCTCTCACCTCTCACACTCTCTCCTCCTCCTCTCTCACTGTCTATCTCTCTCCTCTCTCACTCTCTCTCTCTTCTCAAATTCTTTCCTCCCTCTCTCTCACTGACTATCACTTTCCTCTCACACTCTCTCCTCCACTTCTTTCACTGTCTATCTCTTCTCTTCCACTCTCTCCTCCTCCTCTCTCACTGTCTATCTCTCTCCTCTCACACTCTCTCATCCGCCTCTCTCACTGTCTATCTCTCTCCTCTCACACTCTCTCATCCCAGTATATCACTGTCTATCTCTCTCCTCTCACACTCTCTCCTCCCCCTCTCTCACTGTCTATCTCTCACTTCTCACACTCTCTCCTTCCCCTCTTCAGTATCTATCTCTCCTCTCCCACTCTCTCCTCATCCTCTCTCACTGTCTATCTCTCTCCTCTCACACTCGCTCCTCCCCCTCTCTCACTGTCTATCTCTATCCTCTCACACTCTCTCCTCCCCCTCTCTCACTGTCTATCTCTCCTCTGAAACTCTCTCCTCCCCCTCTCCCACTGTCTATCTCTTTCCTCTCAGTCTCTCTCCTCCGCCTCTCTCACTGTCTATCTCTCTCCTCTCACACTCTTTCCTTCACCTCTCTCACTGTCTATCTCTCGCCTCTCACATTCTCTCATCCTCCTCCCTCCCTTCCTATCTCGCCCCTCTCACACTCTCTCCTCCCCCTCTCTCACTATCTATCTCGCTCCTCTCACACTCTCTCCTCCCCCTCTCTCACTGTCTATCTCTCTCCTCTCAAACTCTCTCCTCCCCCTCTCTCACTGTCTATCTCTCTCTTCTCACACTCTCTCATACCTCTCTCTCAGTGTCTATCTCTCCTCTCACACTCTCTCCTCTCCCTCTCACACTCTCTATCTCTCTCCTCTCAGTCTCTCTCCTCCCCCTCTATCACTGTCTATCTCTCTCTTCTCACACTCTGTCCTTCACCTCTCTCACTGTCTATCTCTCTCCTCGCGTATTCTCTCCACCTCCTCCCTCCCTTCATATCTCTATCCTCTCACACTCGGTTCTCCCTGTCTCTCACTGTCTATCTCTCCTCTCACACTCTCGCTGCCCCTTCCCTCACTGTCTATCATCTCCTCTCACTCCTCTCTCCTCCTCCTCTCTCACTGTCTGACTCTCTCCTTTCACACTCTCTCCTCTCAGTCTCTCACTGTCTATCTCTCTCCTCTCACATTCTCTCCTCCCCCTCTCTCACTTTGTATCTCTCCCCTCTCACACTTTCTCCTCCCCCTCTCTCACTATCTATCTCGCTCCTCTCACACTCTCTCCTCCCCCTCACTCGCTGTCCATCTCTCTCCTCTCACACTCTCTCCTCCCTATCTCTCACTGTCTATCTCTCTCCTCTCACACTCTCTCCTCCCCGTCTCTCACTGTCTATCTCTCTCCTCTCACACTCTCTCCTCCCCGTCTCTCACTGTCTATCTCTCTCCTCTCACACTCTCTCCTCCCTATCTCTCACTGTCTATCTCTCTCCTCTCACACTCTCTCCTCCCCATCTCTCACCGTCTATCTCTCTCCTCTTACACTCTCTCCTACCTCTATCTCACCATCTATCTCTCTCCTCAAATACTCTCAGTTCCCCCTTTCTCACTGACTCTCTCTCTCGTCACACACTCTCTCCTCACCTTCTCTCACTGTCTATCTCTCACCTCTCAAACTCTCTCCTCTCCCTCTCTCACTGTCTATCTCTCTCCTCTCACACTCTCTCCTCCCCCTCTCTCACTGTCTATCTCTCTCCTCTCACACTCTCTCCTCCCCCTCTCTCACTGTCTATCTCTCTCCTCTCACACAGTCTCCTCTCCTCTCTCACTGTCTACCTCTCGCACCCCCACTCTCACCTCCCCCTCTCTCACTGTCTATCTCTCTCTTCTCACACTCTCACCTCCCCCTCTCTCACTGTCTATCTCTCCTCTCACACTCTCTCCTCCCCCTCTCTCACTGTCTATATCTCTCTTCTCACATTCTCTCCTTCCTCTCTCTCACTGTCTATCTCTCTCCTCTTACATTCTCCCCCGTCCTCTCACACTGCCTATCTCTATCCTCTCACATTCTCCTCTCCCCCTCTCACATTGTCTATCTCTCTCCTCTCACATTCTCTCCTCCCCCTCTCTCACTGTCTATCTGTCACCTGTCACACTCTCCTCACCCTCTCTCACTTTCTATCTCTCTCCTCTCACATTCTCTCCTCCTCCTCTCTCTCTGTCTATCTCTCCTCACCCTCTCTCACTGTCTATCTCTCTCCTCTCACACTCTCCTCCCCCTCTCTCACTGTCTGACTCTCTCTTCTCAAACTCTTTCCTCTTCCTCTCTCTCTGTCTATCTCTCCTCTCACACTCTCTCCTCAGTCTCTCTCACTGTCTCTCTCCTCTCAAATTCTTTCCTCTCCCACTCTCACTGTCTCTCACTCTCCTCTCACACCCGCTCCTCCCCCTCTCTCACTGTCTGTCTCTCTCCTCTCACACTCTCTCCTCCCCCTCTCTCACTGTCTATCTCTCCCCTCTCACACTATCTCCTCCCCTCTCTCTCACTGTCTATCTCTCTCCTCTCACACTCTCTCCTCAGTCTCTCTCACTGTCTCTCTCCTCTCAGATTCTTTCCTCCTCCTCTCTCACTGTCTATCACTCTCCTCTCACACCCTCTCCTCGCCCTCTCTCACTGTCTATCTCACCTCTCCCACTCTCTCCTCCTCCTCTCTCACTGTCTATCTCTCTCCTCTCACACTCTCTCATTCCCCTCTCTCACTGTCTATCTCGCTCCTCTCACAGTCTCTCCACCCTCTCTCTCACCGTCTATTTCTCTCATCTCACACTTTCTCCTCTCCTTCTGTCATTGTCTATCTCTCTCCTCACACACTCTCTCCTCCCCCTCTCTCACTTTGTATCTCGCATCCTCTCACACTCTCTACTCCCCCTCTCACACTGTCCATCTCTCTCCTCTCACACTGTCTCCTCCCTATCTCTCACTGTCTATCTCTCTCCTCTCACACTCTCTCCTCACCAACTCTATCTGCCAATCTCTCTCCTCTTAGACTGTCTCATCCCCCTCTGTCACTCTCTATCTCTCCTCTCACATTCTCACCTCTCCCTCTCTCACTGTCCGTCTCTCTCCTCTCACACTCTCTCCTCCCCATCTCTCACTGTCTATCTCTCTCTTCTCACACTCTCTCCTCCTCCTCTCTCATTGTCTGCCTCTCTCCTTTCACACTCTCTCCTCCCTCTCTCTCACTGTCTATCTCTCCTGTCACACACTCTCCTCCCCCTCTCTCACTGTCTATCTCGCTCCTCTCTCACTTTCTCCTCCCACTCTCTCACTGTCCGTCTCTCTCCTCTCACACTCTCTCCTCCCCATCTCTCACTGTCTATCTCTCTCCTCTCACACTCTCTCCTCACCGTCTCTATCTGCCTATCTCTCTCCTCTTACACTGTCTCATTCCGCTCTCTCAGTCTCTATCTCTCTTCTCTCACATTCTCACCTCTCCCTCTCACACTGTCTGTCTCTCTCCTCTCACACTCTCTCCTCCCCATCTCTCACTGTCTATCTCTCTCCTCTCACAATCTCTCTTCACCCTCATTTTCTATCTCTCTCCTCTCACACTCTCACCTTCATCTGTCTCACTGTCTATCTCTCTCCACTCACACTCTCTCCTCCCTCTCTGTCACTATCTATCTCTCTCCTCTCATACTCTCTGTTCCCCCTCTATCAATGACTCTCTCTCTCCTCTCACACTCTCTCCTCACCTTCTCTCATTCTCTATCTCGAACCTCTCACACTCTCTCCTCTCCATCTCTCACCGTCTATCTCTCTCATCTCACAGTTTCTTGTCCCCTTCTCTCACTGTCTAACTCTTTCCTCTCACAATCTCTCCTCCCACTCACTCACTGTCTATCTCTCTCTTCTCACACTCTCTCCTCCTCCTCTCTCACTGTCTATCTCTCCCCTCTCACACTTTCTCCTCCCCGTCTATCACTGTCTATCTCTCTCTTCTCACACTCTCTCCTTCCCCTCTCTCACTGTCTATCTCTATCCTCTCACAATCGCTTCTCTCCGTCACTCACTGTCTGACTCTCTCCTCTCACAATTTCTCCTCCCACTCACTCACTGTCTATCTCTCTCTTCTCACACTCTCTCCTCCTCCTCTCACACAGTCCATCTCTCTCCTCTCACACTGTCTCCTCCCTATCTCTCACTGTCTATCTCTCTCCTCTCAAACTCTGTCCTCAACGTCTCTCACTGTCTATCTCTGTCCTCTCACACTCACTACTCACCGTCTCTATCTGCCTATCTCTCTCACTCTCTGTCTCTCTCCTCCCACATTCTCACCTCACCTTCTCTCACTGTCTGTCTCTCTCCTCTCACACTCTCTCCTCCACCTCTCTCACTGTCTATCTGTCACCTGTCACACTCTCTCCTCACCCTCTCTCACTTTCTATCTCTCTCCTCTCACACTCTCTCCTCCTCCTCTCTCTCTGTCTATCTCTCCTCACCCTCTCTCACTGTCTATCTCTCTCCTCTCACACTCTCCGCTCCCCCTCTCTCATTGTCTATCTCTTTCTTGTCACACACTCTCCTCCCCATCTCTCACTGTCTCTCTCTTCTCAAACTCTCTCCTCTTCCTCTCTCTCTGTCTAACTCTCTCCTCTCAAACTCTCACCTCTCCGTCTCTCACTGTCTATCTCTCTCCTCTCAAACTCTCACCTCTCCGTCTCTCACTGTCTATCTCTCTCCTCTCATGCTTTCTTCACCCCCACCCCCTTTGGCTAGCGCTCTCCTCTCACACACTCTCCTCCCGCTCTCTCACTGTCCGTCTCTCTCCTCTCACACTGTTTCCTTCCCATCTCTCACTGTCTATCTCTCTCCTCTCACATTCTCTCCTCACCGTCTCTATCTGCCTATCTCTCTCCTCTTACACTGTCTCATCCCCATCTCTCACTGTCTATCTCTCTCCTCTCACATTCTCCCCTCCCCCTCTCTCACTGTCTATCTCTCTCCTCTCACACTCTCACCTTCATCTCTCTCACTGTCGATCTCTCTCCTCTCACAGTCTCTCCTCCCCCTCTCTCACTGTCTCTCTCCTCTCAGATTCTTTCCTCCTCCTCTCTCACTGTCTATCTCACCTCTCACACTCTCTCATTCCCCTCTCTCACTGTCTATCTCTCTCCTCTCACAGTCTCTCCACCCTCTCTCTCACCGTCTATTTCTCTCATCTCACACTTTCTCCTCTCCTTCTGTCATTGTCTATCTCTCTCCTCACACACTCTCTCCTCCCTCTCTCTCACTTTGTATCTCGCATCCTCTCACACTCTCTACTCCCCCTCTCACACTGTCCATCTCTCTCCTCTCACACTGTCTCCTCCCTATCTCTCACTGCCTATCTCTCTCCTCTCGCACTCTCTCCTCACCGTCTCTATCTGCCTATCTCTCTCCTCTTAAACTGTCTTATCCCACACTCTCACTCTCTATCTCTCTCCTCTCACATTGTCACCTCACCTTCTCTCACTGTCTGTCGCTCTCCTCTCACACTCTCTTCTCCCCATCTCTCACTATCTATCTCTCTCCTCTCACACACTCTCCTCCCCCTCTCTCACTGTCTGTCTATCTCTTCTCAAACTCTCTCCTCTTCCTCTCTCTCTGTCTATCTCTCCTCTCACACTCTCTCCTCAGTCTCTCTCACTGTCTCTCTCCTCTCAAATTCTTTCCTCTCCCACTCTCACTGTCTCTCACTCTCCTCTCACACCCGCTCCTCCCCCTCTCTCACTGTCTATCTCTCCTCTCCCACTCTCTCCTCACCCTCTCTCACTGTCTATCTCTCTCCTCTCACATTCTCTCCTCCCCTTCTCTCACCGTCTATCTCTCTCATCTCACACTTTCTCCTCTCCTTCTCTCACTGTCTATCTCTTTCCTCTCACACACGTTCCTCCCCCTCTCTCACTGTCTATGTCTCTCTTCTCACACTCTCTCCTCCTCCTCTCTCACTGTCTATCTCTCCTTTCACACACTCTCCTCCCCCTCTCCCACGGTCTATCTCTCTCATTTCACTCTCTCTCCTCCACCAATCTCACTGTCACTCTCTCTCCTCTCACAGTCTCTTCTCCCCGTCTCGCACTGTCTATCACTCTCCTCTCACACTCTCTCCTCACCAACTCTATCTGCCTATCTCTCTCCTCTTAGACTGTCTCATCCCCCTCTCTCACTCTCTATCTCTCTCCTCTCACATTCTCACCTCACCTTCTCTCACTGTCTATCTCGCTCCTCTCTCACTCTCTCCTGCTACTCTCTCACTGTCCGTCTCTCTCCTCTCACACTCACTCCTCCCCATCTCTCACTGTCTCTCTCCTCTCAGATTCTTTCCTCCTCCTCTCTCACTGTCTATCTCACCTCTCACACTCTCTCATTCCCCTCTTTTACTGTCTATCTCTCTCCTCTCACAGTCTCTCCACCCTCTCTCTCACCGTCTATTTCTCTCATCTCACACTTTCTCCTCTCCTTCTGTCATTGTCTATCTCTCTCCTCACACACTCTCTCCTCCCCCTCTCTCACTTTGTATCTCGCATCCTCTCACACTCTCTACTCCCCCTCTCACCTTGTCCATCTCTCTCCTCTCACACTCTCTCCTCCCCCTCTCTCACTGTCTATCTCTCTCCTCTCACAGTCTCTCCACCCTCTCTCTCACTGTCTATCTCTCTCATCTCACACTTTCTCCTCTCCTTCTGTCACTGTCTATCACTCTCCTCACACACTCTCTCCTCCCCCTCTCTCACTTTCTATCTCGCATCCTCTCACACTCTCTACTCCCCCTCTCACACTGTCCATCTCTCTCCTCTCACACTGTCTCCTCCCTATCTCTCACTGCCTATCTCTCTCCTCTCGCACTCTCTCCTCACCGTCTCTATCTGCCTATCTCTCTCCTGTTAAACTGTCTTATCCCACACTCTCACTCTCTATCTCTCTCCTCTCACATTGTCACCTCACCTTCTCTCACTGTCTGTCTCTCTCCTCTCACACTCTCTTCTCCCCATCTCTCACTATCTATCTCTCTCCTCTCACACACTCTCCTCCCCCTCTCTCACTGTCTGTCTATCTCTTCTCAAACTCTCTCCTCTTCCTCTCTCTCTGTCTATCTCTCCTCTCACACTCTCTCCTCAGTCTCTCTCACTGTCTATCTCGCTCCTCTCTCACTCTCTCCTGCTACTCTCTCACTGTCCGTCTCTCTCCTCTCACACTCTCTCCTCCCCATCTCTCACTGTCTATCTCTCTCTTCTCACACTCTCTCCTCCTCCTCTCTCTTTGTCTGCCTCTCTCCTTTCACACTCTCTCCTCCCTCTCTCTCACTGTCTATCTCTCCTGTCACACTCTCTCCTCCCCCTCTCTCACTGTCTATCTCTCTCCGCTCACAATCTCTCTTCACCCTCTCTCATTTTCTATCTCTCTCCTCTCACACTCTCACCTTCATCTGTCTCACTGTCTATCTCTCTCCTCTCACACTCTCTCCTCACTGTCTCTATCTGCCTATCTCTCTCCTCTTACACTGTCTCGTCCCCATCTCTCACTGTCTATCTCTCTCCTCTCACATTCTCCCCTCCCCCTCTCTCACTGTCTGTCTCTCTCCTCTCACACTCTCTTCTCCCCTTCTCTCACTGTCTATCTCTCTCCTCTCACACTCTCACCTTCATCTCTCTCACTGTCGATCTCTGTCCTCTCACACTCTCTCCTCCCCATCTCTCACTGTCTATCTCTCTGCTATCACACTCTCTCATCACCCTCTATCACTGTCTATCTCTCTCATCTCACACTTTCTCCTCCCCCTCTCTCACTGTCTATCTCTCTCATCTCACACTTTCTCCTCCCCCTCTCTCATTGTCTATCTGTCACCTGTCACACTCTCTCCTCCCCCTCTCTCACTGTCTATCTCTTTCCGCTCACACTCTCTGCTCTCCCTCTCTTACTGTCTATCTCTCTCCTATCACACACTCTCCTCGCCCTCTCTCACTGTATATCTCACCTCTCCCACTCTCTCCTCCTCCTCTCTCACTGTCTATCTCTCTCCTCTCACAGTCTCTCATTCCCCTCTCTCACTGTCTATCTCTCTCCTCTCACAGTCTCTCCACCCTCTCTCTCACCGTCTATCTCTCTCATCTCACACTTTCTCCTCTCCTTCTGTCATTGTCTATCTCTCTCCTCGCACACTCTCTCCTCCCCCTCTCTCACTGTCTGTCTCTCTCTTCTCAAACTCTCTCCTCTTCCTCTCTCTCTGTCTATCTCTCCTCTCACACTCTCTCCTCAATCTCTCTCACTGTCTCTCTCCTCTCAAATTCTTTCCTCTCCCACTCTCACTGTCTCTCACTCTCCTCTCAAACCCGCTCCTCCCCCTCTCTCACTGTCTATCTCTCCTCTCCCACTCTCTCCTCATCCTCTATCACTGTCTATCTCTCTGCTATCACACTCTCTCATCACCCTCTATCACTGTCTATCTCTCTCATCTCACACTTTCTCCTCCCCCTCTCTCACTGTCTATCACTCTCCTCTCACAGTCTCTCCACCCCTTCTCTCACTGTCTATCTCTCTCCTCTCACACTCTCTCCTCCTCCTCTCACACTGTCTATCTCTCTCCTCTCACACTCTCACCTTCATCTCTCTCACTGTCGATCTCTGTCCTCTCACCCTCTCTCCTCCCCGTCTCTCACCGTCTATCTCTCTCCTCTCATACTCTCTGTACCCCCTCTCTCAATGACTCTCTCTCTCCTCACCTTCTCTCACTGTCTATCTCTCTCCACTCACAATCTCTCCTCCCCCTCTCTCACTGTCTATCTCTCTCCACTCACAATCTCTCCTCCTCCTCTCTCAATGTCTATCACTCTCCTCTCACACCCTCTCCTCCCCCCCTCTCTGTGTCTATCTCTCTCCTCTCACACTCTCTCCTCCCCCTCTCTCACTGTCTATCTCTTTCTTCTCACACTCTCTCCTCCTCCTCTCTCACTGTCTATCTCTCTCCTCTCACACTCTCTCCTCCACCTCTCTCACTGTCTATCTCTGTCCGCTCACACTCTCTCCTCACCGTCTCTATTTGCCTATCTGTCTCCTCTTACACTCTCTCCTCCCCCTCTCTCACTGTCTAACTCTTTCTTCTCACACTCTCTCCTCCTCCTCTCTCACTGTCTATCTCTCTCATCTCACACTTTCTCCTCCCCCTCTCTCACTGTCTATCTCTCTCCTCTCACAGTCTCTGCTCCCCTTCTCTCACTGTCTATCTCTCTCCTCTCACACTCTCTCCTCCTCCTCTCTCACTGTCTATCTCTCTCCTCTCACACTCTCTCCTCTCCCTCTCTCACTGTCTATCTCTCTCCTCTCACACTCCCTCCTCCCCCTCTCTCACTGTCTATCTCTCTCCTCTCAGACTCTCTCCTCCCCCTCTCACTGTCTATCTCTTTCCTCTCACACTATCTCCGCCCCATCTCTCTCTGACTATCTCGTGCCTCTCACAATCTCTCCTCCCCCTCTCTCACGGACTATCTCCCCTCTCACACTCTCTCCACCCCCTCTCTCACTGTCTATCTCTCTCTTCTCACAATCTCTCATCCCCCTCTCTCACTGTCTTATCTCTCTCCTCTCACACTCTCTCCTCCACCTCAATCACTGTCTATCTCTCTCTTCTCACACTCTCTCCTTCCCCTCTCTCACTATCTACCTCTCTCCTCTCACATTCTCTCCTCCTCTTCTCTTCCTTCATATCTCTATCCTCTCACACTCTCTTCTCCCCCTCTCTCACTGTGTATCTCTCTCCTCTCACACTCTCTCCTCACCGTCTCTCACTGTCTATCTCTCTCCTCTCACACTCTCTCCTCCCCGTCTCTATCTGCCTATCTCTCTCCTCTTACACTGTCTCATCCCCCTGTCTCACTGTCTATCTCTCTCCTCTCACATTCTCACCTCCCCCTCTCTCACTGTCTGTCTCCTCTCACACTCTCACCTTCATCTCTCTCACTGTCGATCTCTGTCCTCTCACCCTCTCTCCTCCCCGTCTCTCACCGTCTATCTCTCTCCTCTCATACTCTCTGTACCCCCTCTCTCAATGACTCTCTCTCTCCTCACCTTCTCTCACTGTCTATCTCTCTCCACTCACAATCTCTCCTCCCCCTCTCTCACTGTCTATCTCTCTCCACTCACAATCTCTCCTCCTCCTCTCTCAATGTCTATCACTCTCCTCTCACACCCTCTCCTCCCCCTCTCTCAGTGTCTATCTCTCTCCTCTCACACTCTCCTCCCCCTCTCTCACTGTCTATCTCTTTCTTCTCACACTCTCTCCTCCTCCTCTCTCACTGTCTATCTCTCTCCTCTCACACTCTCTCCTCCACCTCTCTCACTGTCTATCTCTGTCCGCTCACACTCTCTCCTCACCGTCTCTATTTGCCTATCTGTCTCCTCTTACACTCTCTCCTCCCCCTCTCTCACTGTCTATCTCTTTCTTCTCACACTCTCTCCTCCTCCTCTCTCACTGTCTATCTCTCTCATCTCACACTTTCTCCTCCCCCTCTCTCACTGTCTATCTCTCTCATCTCACAATTTCTCCTCCCCCTCTCTCACTGTCTATCTCTCTCCTCTCACAGTCTCTCCTCCCCTTCTCTCACTGTCTATCTCTCTCCTCTCACACTCTCTCCTCCTCCTCTCTCACTGTCTATCTCTCTCCTCTCACACTCTCTCCTCTCCCTCTCTCACTGTCTATCTCTCTCCTCTCACACTCCCTCCTCCCCCTCTCTCACTGTCTATCTCTCTCCTCTCACTCTCTCTCCTCCCCCTCTCACTGTCTATCTCTTTCCTCTCACACTATCTCCGCCCCATCTCTCTCTGACTATCTCGTGCCTCTCACACTCTCTCCTCCCCCTCTCTCACGGACTATCTCCCCTCTCACACTCTCTCCACCCCCTCTCTCACTGTCTATCTCTCTCTTCTCACAATCTCTCATCCCCCTCTCTCACTTTCTATCTCTCTCCTCTCACACTCTCTCCTCCCCCTCTCTCACTGTCTATCTCTCTCCTCTCACACAGTCTCCTCTCCTCTCTCACTGTCTACCTCTCGCACCCCCACTCTCACCTCCCCCTCTCTCACTGTCTATCTCTCTCTTCTCACACTCTCACCTCCCCCTCTCTCACTGTCTATCTCTCCTCTCACACTCTCTCCTCCCCCTCTCTCACTGTCTATATCTCTCTTCTCACATTCTCTCCTTCCTCTCTCTCACTGTCTATCTCTCTCCTCTTACATTCTCCCCCGTCCTCTCACACTGCCTATCTCTATCCTCTCACATTCTCCTCTCCCCCTCTCACATTGTCTATCTCTCTCCTCTCACATTCTCTCCTCCCCCTCTCTCACTGTCTATCTGTCACCTGTCACACTCTCCTCACCCTCTCTCACTTTCTATCTCTCTCCTCTCACATTCTCTCCTCCTCCTCTCTCTCTGTCTATCTCTCCTCACCCTCTCTCACTGTCTATCTCTCTCCTCTCACACTCTCCTCCCCCTCTCTCACTGTCTGACTCTCTCTTCTCAAACTCTTTCCTCTTCCTCTCTCTCTGTCTATCTCTCCTCTCACACTCTCTCCTCAGTCTCTCTCACTGTCTCTCTCCTCTCAAATTCTTTCCTCTCCCACTCTCACTGTCTCTCACTCTCCTCTCACACCCGCTCCTCCCCCTCTCTCACTGTCTGTCTCTCTCCTCTCACACTCTCTCCTCCCCCTCTCTCACTGTCTATCTCTCCCCTCTCACACTATCTCCTCCCCTCTCTCTCACTGTCTATCTCTCTCCTCTCACACTCTCTCCTCAGTCTCTCTCACTGTCTCTCTCCTCTCAGATTCTTTCCTCCTCCTCTCTCACTGTCTATCACTCTCCTCTCACACCCTCTCCTCGCCCTCTCTCACTGTCTATCTCACCTCTCCCACTCTCTCCTCCTCCTCTCTCACTGTCTATCTCTCTCCTCTCACACTCTCTCATTCCCCTCTCTCACTGTCTATCTCGCTCCTCTCACAGTCTCTCCACCCTCTCTCTCACCGTCTATTTCTCTCATCTCACACTTTCTCCTCTCCTTCTGTCATTGTCTATCTCTCTCCTCACACACTCTCTCCTCCCCCTCTCTCACTTTGTATCTCGCATCCTCTCACACTCTCTACTCCCCCTCTCACACTGTCCATCTCTCTCCTCTCACACTGTCTCCTCCCTATCTCTCACTGTCTATCTCTCTCCTCTCACACTCTCTCCTCACCAACTCTATCTGCCAATCTCTCTCCTCTTAGACTGTCTCATCCCCCTCTGTCACTCTCTATCTCTCCTCTCACATTCTCACCTCTCCCTCTCTCACTGTCCGTCTCTCTCCTCTCACACTCTCTCCTCCCCATCTCTCACTGTCTATCTCTCTCTTCTCACACTCTCTCCTCCTCCTCTCTCATTGTCTGCCTCTCTCCTTTCACACTCTCTCCTCCCTCTCTCTCACTGTCTATCTCTCCTGTCACACACTCTCCTCCCCCTCTCTCACTGTCTATCTCGCTCCTCTCTCACTTTCTCCTCCCACTCTCTCACTGTCCGTCTCTCTCCTCTCACACTCTCTCCTCCCCATCTCTCACTGTCTATCTCTCTCCTCTCACACTCTCTCCTCACCGTCTCTATCTGCCTATCTCTCTCCTCTTACACTGTCTCATTCCGCTCTCTCAGTCTCTATCTCTCTTCTCTCACATTCTCACCTCTCCCTCTCACACTGTCTGTCTCTCTCCTCTCACACTCTCTCCTCCCCATCTCTCACTGTCTATCTCTCTCCTCTCACAATCTCTCTTCACCCTCATTTTCTATCTCTCTCCTCTCACACTCTCACCTTCATCTGTCTCACTGTCTATCTCTCTCCACTCACACTCTCTCCTCCCTCTCTGTCACTATCTATCTCTCTCCTCTCATACTCTCTGTTCCCCCTCTATCAATGACTCTCTCTCTCCTCTCACACTCTCTCCTCACCTTCTCTCATTCTCTATCTCGAACCTCTCACACTCTCTCCTCTCCATCTCTCACCGTCTATCTCTCTCATCTCACAGTTTCTTGTCCCCTTCTCTCACTGTCTAACTCTTTCCTCTCACAATCTCTCCTCCCACTCACTCACTGTCTATCTCTCTCTTCTCACACTCTCTCCTCCTCCTCTCTCACTGTCTATCTCTCCCCTCTCACACTTTCTCCTCCCCGTCTATCACTGTCTATCTCTCTCTTCTCACACTCTCTCCTTCCCCTCTCTCACTGTCTATCTCTATCCTCTCACAATCGCTTCTCTCCGTCACTCACTGTCTGACTCTCTCCTCTCACAATTTCTCCTCCCACTCACTCACTGTCTATCTCTCTCTTCTCACACTCTCTCCTCCTCCTCTCACACAGTCCATCTCTCTCCTCTCACACTGTCTCCTCCCTATCTCTCACTGTCTATCTCTCTCCTCTCAAACTCTGTCCTCAACGTCTCTCACTGTCTATCTCTGTCCTCTCACACTCACTACTCACCGTCTCTATCTGCCTATCTCTCTCACTCTCTGTCTCTCTCCTCCCACATTCTCACCTCACCTTCTCTCACTGTCTGTCTCTCTCCTCTCACACTCTCTCCTCCACCTCTCTCACTGTCTATCTGTCACCTGTCACACTCTCTCCTCACCCTCTCTCACTTTCTATCTCTCTCCTCTCACACTCTCTCCTCCTCCTCTCTCTCTGTCTATCTCTCCTCACCCTCTCTCACTGTCTATCTCTCTCCTCTCACACTCTCCGCTCCCCCTCTCTCATTGTCTATCTCTTTCTTGTCACACACTCTCCTCCCCATCTCTCACTGTCTCTCTCTTCTCAAACTCTCTCCTCTTCCTCTCTCTCTGTCTAACTCTCTCCTCTCAAACTCTCACCTCTCCGTCTCTCACTGTCTATCTCTCTCCTCTCAAACTCTCACCTCTCCGTCTCTCACTGTCTATCTCTCTCCTCTCATGCTTTCTTCACCCCCCACCCCCTTTGGCTAGCGCTCTCCTCTCACACACTCTCCTCCCGCTCTCTCACTGTCCGTCTCTCTCCTCTCACACTGTTTCCTTCCCATCTCTCACTGTCTATCTCTCTCCTCTCACATTCTCTCCTCACCGTCTCTATCTGCCTATCTCTCTCCTCTTACACTGTCTCATCCCCATCTCTCACTGTCTATCTCTCTCCTCTCACATTCTCCCCTCCCCCTCTCTCACTGTCTATCTCTCTCCTCTCACACTCTCACCTTCATCTCTCTCACTGTCGATCTCTCTCCTCTCACAGTCTCTCCTCCCCCTCTCTCACTGTCTCTCTCCTCTCAGATTCTTTCCTCCTCCTCTCTCACTGTCTATCTCACCTCTCACACTCTCTCATTCCCCTCTCTCACTGTCTATCTCTCTCCTCTCACAGTCTCTCCACCCTCTCTCTCACCGTCTATTTCTCTCATCTCACACTTTCTCCTCTCCTTCTGTCATTGTCTATCTCTCTCCTCACACACTCTCTCCTCCCTCTCTCTCACTTTGTATCTCGCATCCTCTCACACTCTCTACTCCCCCTCTCACACTGTCCATCTCTCTCCTCTCACACTGTCTCCTCCCTATCTCTCACTGCCTATCTCTCTCCTCTCGCACTCTCTCCTCACCGTCTCTATCTGCCTATCTCTCTCCTCTTAAACTGTCTTATCCCACACTCTCACTCTCTATCTCTCTCCTCTCACATTGTCACCTCACCTTCTCTCACTGTCTGTCGCTCTCCTCTCACACTCTCTTCTCCCCATCTCTCACTATCTATCTCTCTCCTCTCACACACTCTCCTCCCCCTCTCTCACTGTCTGTCTATCTCTTCTCAAACTCTCTCCTCTTCCTCTCTCTCTGTCTATCTCTCCTCTCACACTCTCTCCTCAGTCTCTCTCACTGTCTCTCTCCTCTCAAATTCTTTCCTCTCCCACTCTCACTGTCTCTCACTCTCCTCTCACACCCGCTCCTCCCCCTCTCTCACTGTCTATCTCTCCTCTCCCACTCTCTCCTCACCCTCTCTCACTGTCTATCTCTCTCCTCTCACATTCTCTCCTCCCCTTCTCTCACCGTCTATCTCTCTCATCTCACACTTTCTCCTCTCCTTCTCTCACTGTCTATCTCTTTCCTCTCACACACGTTCCTCCCCCTCTCTCACTGTCTATGTCTCTCTTCTCACACTCTCTCCTCCTCCTCTCTCACTGTCTATCTCTCCTTTCACACACTCTCCTCCCCCTCTCCCACGGTCTATCTCTCTCATTTCACTCTCTCTCCTCCACCAATCTCACTGTCACTCTCTCTCCTCTCACAGTCTCTTCTCCCCGTCTCGCACTGTCTATCACTCTCCTCTCACACTCTCTCCTCACCAACTCTATCTGCCTATCTCTCTCCTCTTAGACTGTCTCATCCCCCTCTCTCACTCTCTATCTCTCTCCTCTCACATTCTCACCTCACCTTCTCTCACTGTCTATCTCGCTCCTCTCTCACTCTCTCCTGCTACTCTCTCACTGTCCGTCTCTCTCCTCTCACACTCACTCCTCCCCATCTCTCACTGTCTCTCTCCTCTCAGATTCTTTCCTCCTCCTCTCTCACTGTCTATCTCACCTCTCACACTCTCTCATTCCCCTCTTTTACTGTCTATCTCTCTCCTCTCACAGTCTCTCCACCCTCTCTCTCACCGTCTATTTCTCTCATCTCACACTTTCTCCTCTCCTTCTGTCATTGTCTATCTCTCTCCTCACACACTCTCTCCTCCCCCTCTCTCACTTTGTATCTCGCATCCTCTCACACTCTCTACTCCCCCTCTCACCTTGTCCATCTCTCTCCTCTCACACTCTCTCCTCCCCCTCTCTCACTGTCTATCTCTCTCCTCTCACAGTCTCTCCACCCTCTCTCTCACTGTCTATCTCTCTCATCTCACACTTTCTCCTCTCCTTCTGTCACTGTCTATCACTCTCCTCACACACTCTCTCCTCCCCCTCTCTCACTTTCTATCTCGCATCCTCTCACACTCTCTACTCCCCCTCTCACACTGTCCATCTCTCTCCTCTCACACTGTCTCCTCCCTATCTCTCACTGCCTATCTCTCTCCTCTCGCACTCTCTCCTCACCGTCTCTATCTGCCTATCTCTCTCCTGTTAAACTGTCTTATCCCACACTCTCACTCTCTATCTCTCTCCTCTCACATTGTCACCTCACCTTCTCTCACTGTCTGTCTCTCTCCTCTCACACTCTCTTCTCCCCATCACTCACTATCTATCTCTCTCCTCTCACACACTCTCCTCCCCCTCTCTCACTGTCTGTCTATCTCTTCTCAAACTCTCTCCTCTTCCTCTCTCTCTGTCTATCTCTCCTCTCACACTCTCTCCTCAGTCTCTCTCACTGTCTATCTCGCTCCTCTCTCACTCTCTCCTGCTACTCTCTCACTGTCCGTCTCTCTCCTCTCACACTCTCTCCTCCCCATCTCTCACTGTCTATCTCTCTCTTCTCACACTCTCTCCTCCTCCTCTCTCTTTGTCTGCCTCTCTCCTTTCACACTCTCTCCTCCCTCTCTCTCACTGTCTATCTCTCCTGTCACACTCTCTCCTCCCCCTCTCTCACTGTCTATCTCTCTCCGCTCACAATCTCTCTTCACCCTCTCTCATTTTCTATCTCTCTCCTCTCACACTCTCACCTTCATCTGTCTCACTGTCTATCTCTCTCCTCTCACACTCTCTCCTCACTGTCTCTATCTGCCTATCTCTCTCCTCTTACACTGTCTCGTCCCCCTCTCTCACTGTCTGTCTCTCTCCTCTCACACTCTCTTCTCCCCTTCTCTCACTGTCTATCTCTCTCCTCTCACACTCTCACCTTCATCTCTCTCACTGTCGATCTCTGTCCTCTCACACTCTCTCCTCCCCATCTCTCACTGTCTATCTCTCTGCTATCACACTCTCTCATCACCCTCTATCACTGTCTATCTCTCTCATCTCACACTTTCTCCTCCCCCTCTCTCACTGTCTATCTCTCTCATCTCACACTTTCTCCTCCCCCTCTCTCATTGTCTATCTGTCACCTGTCACACTCTCTCCTCCCCCTCTCTCACTGTCTATCTCTTTCCGCTCACACTCTCTGCTCTCCCTCTCTTACTGTCTATCTCTCTCCTATCACACACTCTCCTCGCCCTCTCTCACTGTATATCTCACCTCTCCCACTCTCTCCTCCTCCTCTCTCACTGTCTATCTCTCTCCTCTCACAGTCTCTCATTCCCCTCTCTCACTGTCTATCTCTCTCCTCTCACAGTCTCTCCACCCTCTCTCTCACCGTCTATCTCTCTCATCTCACACTTTCTCCTCTCCTTCTGTCATTGTCTATCTCTCTCCTCGCACACTCTCTCCTCCCCCTCTCTCACTGTCTGTCTCTCTCTTCTCAAACTCTCTCCTCTTCCTCTCTCTCTGTCTATCTCTCCTCTCACACTCTCTCCTCAATCTCTCTCACTGTCTCTCTCCTCTCAAATTCTTTCCTCTCCCACTCTCACTGTCTCTCACTCTCCTCTCAAACCCGCTCCTCCCCCTCTCTCACTGTCTATCTCTCCTCTCCCACTCTCTCCTCATCCTCTATCACTGTCTATCTCTCTGCTATCACACTCTCTCATCACCCTCTATCACTGTCTATCTCTCTCATCTCACACTTTCTCCTCCCCCTCTCTCACTGTCTATCACTCTCCTCTCACAGTCTCTCCACCCCTTCTCTCACTGTCTATCTCTCTCCTCTCACACTCTCTCCTCCTCCTCTCACACTGTCTATCTCTCTCCTCTCACACTCTCACCTTCATCTCTCTCACTGTCGATCTCTGTCCTCTCACCCTCTCTCCTCCCCGTCTCTCACCGTCTATCTCTCTCCTCTCATACTCTCTGTACCCCCTCTCTCAATGACTCTCTCTCTCCTCACCTTCTCTCACTGTCTATCTCTCTCCACTCACAATCTCTCCTCCCCCTCTCTCACTGTCTATCTCTCTCCACTCACAATCTCTCCTCCTCCTCTCTCAATGTCTATCACTCTCCTCTCACACCCTCTCCTCCCCCCCTCTCTGTGTCTATCTCTCTCCTCTCACACTCTCTCCTCCCCCTCTCTCACTGTCTATCTCTTTCTTCTCACACTCTCTCCTCCTCCTCTCTCACTGTCTATCTCTCTCCTCTCACACTCTCTCCTCCACCTCTCTCACTGTCTATCTCTGTCCGCTCACACTCTCTCCTCACCGTCTCTATTTGCCTATCTGTCTCCTCTTACACTCTCTCCTCCCCCTCTCTCACTGTCTAACTCTTTCTTCTCACACTCTCTCCTCCTCCTCTCTCACTGTCTATCTCTCTCATCTCACACTTTCTCCTCCCCCTCTCTCACTGTCTATCTCTCTCCTCTCACAGTCTCTGCTCCCCTTCTCTCACTGTCTATCTCTCTCCTCTCACACTCTCTCCTCCTCCTCTCTCACTGTCTATCTCTCTCCTCTCACACTCTCTCCTCTCCCTCTCTCACTGTCTATCTCTCTCCTCTCACACTCCCTCCTCCCCCTCTCTCACTGTCTATCTCTCTCCTCTCACACTCTCTCCTCCCCCTCTCACTGTCTATCTCTTTCCTCTCACACTATCTCCGCCCCATCTCTCTCTGACTATCTCGTGCCTCTCACAATCTCTCCTCCCCCTCTCTCACGGACTATCTCCCCTCTCACACTCTCTCCACCCCCTCTCTCACTGTCTATCTCTCTCTTCTCACAATCTCTCATCCCCCTCTCTCACTGTCTTATCTCTCTCCTCTCACACTCTCTCCTCCACCTCAATCACTGTCTATCTCTCTCTTCTCACACTCTCTCCTTCCCCTCTCTCACTATCTACCTCTCTCCTCTCACATTCTCTCCTCCTCTTCTCTTCCTTCATATCTCTATCCTCTCACACTCTCTTCTCCCCCTCTCTCACTGTGTATCTCTCTCCTCTCACACTCTCTCCTCACCGTCTCTCACTGTCTATCTCTCTCCTCTCACACTCTCTCCTCCCCGTCTCTATCTGCCTATCTCTCTCCTCTTACACTGTCTCATCCCCCTGTCTCACTGTCTATCTCTCTCCTCTCACATTCTCACCTCCCCCTCTCTCACTGTCTGTCTCCTCTCACACTCTCACCTTCATCTCTCTCACTGTCGATCTCTGTCCTCTCACCCTCTCTCCTCCCCGTCTCTCACCGTCTATCTCTCTCCTCTCATACTCTCTGTACCCCCTCTCTCAATGACTCTCTCTCTCCTCACCTTCTCTCACTGTCTATCTCTCTCCACTCACAATCTCTCCTCCCCCTCTCTCACTGTCTATCTCTCTCCACTCACAATCTCTCCTCCTCCTCTCTCAATGTCTATCACTCTCCTCTCACACCCTCTCCTCCCCCTCTCTCAGTGTCTATCTCTCTCCTCTCACACTCTCTCCTCCCCCTCTCTCACTGTCTATCTCTTTCTTCTCACACTCTCTCCTCCTCCTCTCTCACTGTCTATCTCTCTCCTCTCACACTCTCTCCTCCACCTCTCTCACTGTCTATCTCTGTCCGCTCACACTCTCTCCTCACCGTCTCTATTTGCCTATCTGTCTCCTCTTACACTCTCTCCTCCCCCTCTCTCACTGTCTATCTCTTTCTTCTCACACTCTCTCCTCCTCCTCTCTCACTGTCTATCTCTCTCATCTCACACTTTCTCCTCCCCCTCTCTCACTGTCTATCTCTCTCATCTCACAATTTCTCCTCCCCCTCTCTCACTGTCTATCTCTCTCCTCTCACAGTCTCTCCTCCCCTTCTCTCACTGTCTATCTCTCTCCTCTCACACTCTCTCCTCCTCCTCTCTCACTGTCTATCTCTCTCCTCTCACACTCTCTCCTCTCCCTCTCTCACTGTCTATCTCTCTCCTCTCACACTCCCTCCTCCCCCTCTCTCACTGTCTATCTCTCTCCTCTCACTCTCTCTCCTCCCCCTCTCACTGTCTATCTCTTTCCTCTCACACTATCTCCGCCCCATCTCTCTCTGACTATCTCGTGCCTCTCACACTCTCTCCTCCCCCTCTCTCACGGACTATCTCCCCTCTCACACTCTCTCCACCCCCTCTCTCACTGTCTATCTCTCTCTTCTCACAATCTCTCATCCCCCTCTCTCACTGTCTATCTCTCTCCTCTCACACTCTCTCCTCCACCTCAATCACTGTCTATCTCTCTCTTCTCACACTCTCTCCTTCCCCTCTCTCACTATCTACCTCTCTCCTCTCACATTCTCTCCTCCTCTTCTCTTCCTTCATATCTCTATCCTCTCACACTCTCTTCTCCCCCTCTCTCACTGTCTATCTCTCTCCTCTCACACTCTCTCCTCACCGTCTCTCACTGTCTATCTCTCTCCTCTCACACTCTCTCCACCCCGTCTCTATCTGCCTATCTCTCTCCTCTTACACTGTCTCATCCCCCTGTCTCACTGTCTATCTCTCTCCTCTCACATTCTCACCTCCCCCTCTCTCACTGTCTGTCTCCTCTCACACTCTAACCTTCATCTCTCTCACTGTCGATCTCTGTCCTCTCACCCTCTCTCCTCCCCGTCTCTCACCGTCTATCTCTCTCCTCTCATACTCTCTGTACCCCCTCTCTCAATGACTCTCTCTCTCCTCACCTTCTCTCACTGTCTATCTCTCTCCACTCACAATCTCTCCTCCCCCTCTCTCACTGTCTATCTCTCTCCACTCACAATCTCTCCTCCTCCTCTCTCAATGTCTATCACTCTCCTCTCACACCCTCTCCTCCCCCTCTCTCAGTGTCTATCTCTCTCCTCTCACACTCTCTCCTCCCCCTCTCTCACTGTCTATCTCTCTCCTCTCACACTCTCTCCTCCCCCTCTCTCACTGTCTATCTCTTTCTTCTCACACTCTCTCCTCCTCCTCTCTCACTGTCTATCTCTCTCCTCTCACACTCTCTCCTCCACCTCTCTCACTGTCTATCTCTGTCCGCTCACACTCTCTCCTCACCGTCTCTATTTGCCTATCTGTCTCCTCTTACACTGTCTCCTCCCCCTCTCTCACGGTCTATCTCTCCTCTCCCACTCTCTCCTCCTCCAATCTCATTGGCTATCTCCCTCATCTCATACACTCTCCTCCCCGTCTCTCACTGTCTATCTCTCTCCTCTCACACTTTCTCCTCTCCTTCTCTCACTGTCTATCTCTCTCCGCTCACACTCACTCCTCCCCCTCACCCACTGTCTATCTCTCTCCTCTCACCCTCTCTCCTACCCCTCTCTCACTGTCTATCTCTTTCCTCTCACACTCTCTCCTCCCCTTCTCCCACTGTCATTCTCTCTCCTCTCACACTCTCTCCTCCTCCTCTCTCACTATCTATCTCTTTCCTCTCACACACGTTCCTCCCCCTCTCTCACTGTCTATCTCTCTCTTCTCACACTCTGTTCTCCCACTCTCTCACTGTCTATCTCGCTCCTCTCACAGTCTGTCTCTCTCCTCTCACACTCGCACCTCCCCATCTCTCACTGTCTATCTCTCGCCTCTCACACTCTCTCCTCACCGACTCTATCTGCCTATCTGTCTCCTCTTACACTGTCTCATCCCCCTCTCTCACTGTCTATGTCTCTCCTTTCACACACTTTCCTCCCCGTCTCTCACTGTCTGTTTTTCTCGTCTCACAGACTCCCCTCCTCCTCACTCCCTGACTATCTCTCTCCTCTTACACTGTCTCATCCCCCTCTCTCACTGTCTATCTTGCTCCTCTCACATTCTCACCTACCCCTCTCTCACTGTCTGTCTCTCTCCTCTCACACTCCCTCCTCCCCATCTCTCACTATCTCTCTCCTCTCACACTCTCACCGTCATCTCTCTCACTGTCTATCTTTCCCCTCTCAGACTCTCTCCTCCCTCTCTCTCACCATCTATCTCTATCCTCTCCTACTCTCTGTGCCCCCTCTCTCACTTACTCTGTCCCTCCTCTCACACTCTCTCCTCCCCCTCTCTCACTGTCTATCTCTCTCCTCTCACAGTCTCTCATTCCCCTCTCTCACTGTCTATCTCTCTCCTCTCACAGTCTATCCACCCTCTCTCTCACCGTCTATCTCTCTCATCTCACACTTTCTCCTCTCCTTCTGTCATTGTCTATCTCTCTCCTCGCACACTCTCTCCTCCCCCTCTCTCACTGTCTGTCTCTCTCTTCTCAAACTCTCTCCTCTTCCTCTCTCTCTGTCTATCTCTCCTCTCACACTCTCTCCTCAATCTCTCTCACTGTCTCTCTCCTCTCAAATTCTTTCCTCTCCCACTCTCACTGTCTCTCACTCTCCTCTCAAACCCGCTCCTCCCCCTCTCTCACTGTCTATCTCTCCTCTCCCACTCTCTCCTCATCCTCTATCACTGTCTATCTCTCTGCTATCACACTCTCTCATCACCCTCTATCACTGTCTATCTCTCTCATCTCACACTTTCTCCTCCCCCTCTCTCACTGTCTATCACTCTCCTCTCACAGTCTCTCCACCCCTTCTCTCACTGTCTATCTCTCTCCTCTCACACTCTCTCCTCCTCCTCTCTCACTGTCTATCTCTCTCCTCTCACACTCTCTCCTCCCCCTCTCTCAGTGTCTATCTCTCTCCTCTCACACTCTCTCCTCCCCCTCTCTCACTGTCTATCTCTTTCTTCTCACACTCTCTGCTCCTCCTCTCTCACTGTGTATCTCTCTCCTCTCACACTCTCTCCTCCACCTCTCTCACTGTCTATCTCTGTCCGCTCACACTCTCTCCTCACCGTCTCTATTTGCCTATCTGTCTCCTCTTACACTCTCTCCTCCCCCTCTCTCACTGTCTAACTCTTTCTTCTCACACTCTCTCCTCCTCCTCTCTCACTGTCTATCTCTCTCCTCTCACAGTCTCTCCTCCCCTTCTCTCACTGTCTATCTCTCTCCTCTCACACTCTCTCCTCCTCCTCTCTCACTGTCTATCTCTCTCCTCTCACACTCTCTCCTCTCCCTCTCTCACTGTCTATCTCTCTCCTCTCACACTCCCTCCTCCCCCTCTCTCACTGTCTATCTCTCTCCTCTCACACTCTCTCCTCCCCCTCTCACTGTCTATCTCTTTCCTCTCACACTATCTCCGCCCCATCTCTCTCTGACTATCTCGTGCCTCTCACACTCTCTCCTCCCCCTCTCTCACGGACTATCTCCCCTCTCACACTCTCTCCACCCCCTCTCTCACTGTCTATCTCTCTCTTCTCACAATCTCTCATCCCCCTCTCTCACTGTCTATCTCTTTCTTCTCACACTCTCTCCTCCTCCTCTCTCACTGTCTATCTCTCTCATCTCACACTTTCTCCTCCCCCTCTCTCACTGTCTATCTCTCTCATCTCACAATTTCTCCTCCCCCTCTCTCACTGTCTATCTCTCTCCTCTCACAGTCTCTCCTCCCCTTCTCTCACTGTCTATCTCTCTCCTCTCACACTCTCTCCTCCTCCTCTCTCACTGTCTATCTCTCTCCTCTCACACTCTCTCCTCTCCCTCTCTCACTGTCTATCTCTCTCCTCTCACACTCCCTCCTCCCCCTCTCTCACTGTCTATCTCTCTCCTCTCACACTCTCTCCTCCCCCTCTCACTGTCTATCTCTTTCCTCTCACACTATCTCCGCCCCATCTCTCTCTGACTATCTCGTGCCTCTCACACTCTCTCCTCCCCCTCTCTCACGGACTATCTCCCCTCTCACACTCTCTCCACCCCCTCTCTCACTGTCTATCTCTCTCTTCTCACAATCTCTCATCCCCCTCTCTCACTGTCTATCTCTCTCCTCTCACACTCTCTCCTCCACCTCAATCACTGTCTATCTCTCTCTTCTCACACTCTCTCCTTCCCCTCTCTCACTATCTACCTCTCTCCTCTCACATTCTCTCCTCCTCTTCTCTTCCTTCATATCTCTATCCTCTCACACTCTCTTCTCCCCCTCTCTCACTGTCTATCTCTCTCCTCTCACACTCTCTCCTCACCGTCTCTCACTGTCTATCTCTCTCCTCTCACACTCTCTCCTCCCCGTCTCTATCTGCCTATCTCTCTCCTCTTACACTGTCTCATCCCCCTGTCTCACTGTCTATCTCTCTCCTCTCACATTCTCACCTCCCCCTCTCTCACTGTCTGTCTCCTCTCACACTCTCACCTTCATCTCTCTCACTGTCGATCTCTGTCCTCTCACCCTCTCTCCTCCCCGTCTCTCACCGTCTATCTCTCTCCTCTCATACTCTCTGTACCCCCTCTCTCAATGACTCTCTCTCTCCTCACCTTCTCTCACTGTCTATCTCTCTCCACTCACAATCTCTCCTCCCCCTCTCTCACTGTCTATCTCTCTCCACTCACAATCTCTCCTCCTCCTCTCTCAATGTCTATCACTCTCCTCTCACACCCTCTCCTCCCCCTCTCTCAGTGTCTATCTCTCTCCTCTCACACTCTCTCCTCCCCCTCTCTCACTGTCTATCTCTCTCCTCTCACACTCTCTCCTCCCCCTCTCTCACTGTCTATCTCTTTCTTCTCACACTCTCTCCTCCTCCTCTCTCACTGTCTATCTCTTTCCTCTCACACTCTCTCCTCCACCTCTCTCACTGTCTATCTCTGTCCGCTCACACTCTCTCCTCACCGTCTCTATTTGCCTATCTGTCTCCTCTTACACTGTCTCCTCCCCCTCTCTCACGGTCTATCTCTCCTCTCCCACTCTCTCCTCCTCCAATCTCATTGGCTATCTCCCTCATCTCATACACTCTCCTCCCCGTCTCTCACTGTCTATCTCTCTCCTCTCACACTTTCTCCTCTCCTTCTCTCACTGTCTATCTCTCTCCGCTCACACTCACTCCTCCCCCTCACCCACTGTCTATCTCTCTCCTCTCACCCTCTCTCCTACCCCTCTCTCACTGTCTATCTCTTTCCTCTCACACTCTCTCCTCCCCTTCTCCCACTGTCATTCTCTCTCCTCTCACACTCTCTCCTCCTCCTCTCTCACTATCTATCTCTTTCCTCTCACACACGTTCCTCCCCCTCTCTCACTGTCTATCTCTCTCTTCTCAAACTCTGTTCTCCCACTCTCTCACTGTCTATCTCGCTCCTCTCACAGTCTGTCTCTCTCCTCTCACACTCGCACCTTCCCATCTCTCACTGTCTATCTCTCGCCTCTCACACTCTCTCCTCACCGACTCTATCTGCCTATCTGTCTCCTCTTACACTGTCTCATCCCCCTCTCTCACTGTCTATGTCTCTCCTTTCACACACTTTCCTCCCCGTCTCTCACTGTCTGTTTTTCTCGTCTCACAGACTCCCCTCCTCCTCACTCCCTGACTATCTCTCTCCTCTTACACTGTCTCATCCCCCTCTCTCACTGTCTATCTTGCTCCTCTCACATTCTCACCTACCCCTCTCTCACTGTCTGTCTCTCTCCTCTCACACTCCCTCCTCCCCATCTCTCACTATCTCTCTCCTCTCACACTCTCACCGTCATCTCTCTCACTGTCTATCTTTCCCCTCTCAGACTCTCTCCTCCCTCTCTCTCACCATCTATCTCTATCCTCTCCTACTCTCTGTGCCCCCTCTCTCACTTACTCTGTCCCTCCTCTCACACTCTCTCCTCCCCCTCTCTCACTGTCTATCTCTCTCCTCTCACAGTCTCTCATTCCCCTCTCTCACTGTCTATCTCTCTCCTCTCACAGTCTCTCCACCCTCTCTCTCACCGTCTATCTCTCTCATCTCACACTTTCTCCTCTCCTTCTGTCATTGTCTATCTCTCTCCTCGCACACTCTCTCCTCCCCCTCTCTCACTGTCTGTCTCTCTCTTCTCAAACTCTCTCCTCTTCCTCTCTCTCTGTCTATCTCTCCTCTCACACTCTCTCCTCAATCTCTCTCACTGTCTCTCTCCTCTCAAATTCTTTCCTCTCCCACTCTCACTGTCTCTCACTCTCCTCTCAAACCCGCGCCTCCCCCTCTCTCACTGTCTATCTCTCCTCTCCCACTCTCTCCTCATCCTCTATCACTGTCTATCTCTCTGCTATCACACTCTCTCATCACCCTCTATCACTGTCTATCTCTCTCATCTCACACTTTCTCCTCCCCCTCTCTCACTGTCTATCTCTCTCCTCTCACAGTCTCTCCACCCCTTCTCTCACTGTCTATCTCTCTCCTCTCACACTCTCTCCTCCTCCTCTCTCACTGTCTATCTCTCTCCTCTCACACTCTCTCCTCCCCCTCTCTCAGTGTCTATCTCTCTCCTCTCACACTCTCTCCTCCCCCTCTCTCACTGTCTATCTCTTTCTTCTCACACTCTCTCCTCCTCCTCTCTCACTGTGTATCTCTCTCCTCTCACACTCTCTCCTCCACCTCTCTCACTGTCTATCTCTGTCCGCTCACACTCTCTCCTCACCGTCTCTATTTGCCTATCTGTCTCCTCTTACACTCTCTCCTCCCCCTCTCTCACTATCTAACTCTTTCTTCTCACACTCTCTCCTCCTCCTCTCTCACTGTCTATCTCTCTCATCTCACACTTTCTCCTCCCCCTCTCTCACTGTCTATCTCTCTCCTCTCACAGTCTCTCCTCCCCTTCTCTCACTGTCTATCTCTCTCCTCTCACACTCTCTCCTCCTCCTCTCTCACTGTCTATCTCTCTCCTCTCACACTCTCTCCTCTCCCTCTCTCACTGTCTATCTCTCTCCTCTCACACTCCCTCCTCCCCCTCTCTCACTGTCTATCTCTCTCCTCTCACACTCTCTCCTCCCCCTCTCACTGTCTACCTCTTTCCTCTCACACTATCTCCGCCCCATCTCTCTCTGACTATCTCGTGCCTCTCACACTCTCTCCTCCCCCTCTCTCACGGACTATCTCCCCTCTCACACTCTCTCCACCCCCTCTCTCACTGTCTATCTCTCTCTTCTCACAATCTCTCATCCCCCTCTCTCACTGTCTATCTCTCTCCTCTCACACTCTCTCCTCCACCTCAATCACTGTCTATCTCTCTCTTCTCACACTCTCTCCTTCCCCTCTCTCACTATCTACCTCTCTCCTCTCACATTCTCTCCTCCTCTTCTCTTCCTTCATATCTCTATCCTCTCACACTCTCTTCTCCCCCTCTCTCACTGTCTATCTCTCTCCTCTCACACTCTCTCCTCACCGTCTCTCACTGTCTATCTCTCTCCTCTCACACTCTCTCCTCCCCGTCTCTATCTGCCTATCTCTCTCCTCTTACACTGTCTCATCCCCCTGTCTCACTGTCTATCTCTCTCCTCTCACATTCTCACCTCCCCCTCTCTCACTGTCTGTCTCCTCTCACACTCTCACCTTCATCTCTCTCACTGTCGATCTCTGTCCTCTCACCCTCTCTCCTCCCCGTCTCTCACCGTCTATCTCTCTCCTCTCATACTCTCTGTACCCCCTCTCTCAATGACTCTCTCTCTCCTCACCTTCTCTCACTGTCTATCTCTCTCCACTCACAATCTCTCCTCCCCCTCTCTCACTGTCTATCTCTCTCCACTCACAATCTCTCCTCCTCCTCTCTCAATGTCTATCACTCTCCTCTCACACCCTCTCCTCCCCCTCTCTCAGTGTCTATCTCTCTCCTCTCACACTCTCTCCTCCCCCTCTCTCACTGTCTATCTCTTTCTTCTCACACTCTCTCCTCCTCCTCTCTCACTGTCTATCTCTCTCCTCTCACACTCTCTCCTCCACCTCTCTCACTGTCTATCTCTGTCCGCTCACACTCTCTCCTCACCGTCTCTATTTGCCTATCTGTCTCCTCTTACACTCTCTCCTCCCCCTCTCTCACTGTCTATCTCTTTCTTCTCACACTCTCTCCTCCTCTCTCACTGTCTATCTCTCTCATCTCACACTTTCTCCTCCCCCTCTCTCACTGTCTATCTCTCTCATCTCACAATTTCTCCTCCCCCTCTCTCACTGTCTATCTCTCTCCTCTCACAGTCTCTCCTCCCCTTCTCTCAATGTCTATCTCTCTCCTCTCACACTCTCTCCTCCTCCTCTCTCACTGTCTATCTCTCTCCTCTCACACTCTCTCCTCTCCCTCTCTCACTGTCTATCTCTCTCCTCTCACACTCCCTCCTCCCCCTCTCTCACTGTCTATCTCTCTCCTCTCACACTCTCTCCTCCCCCTCTCACTGTCTATCTCTTTCCTCTCACACTATCTCCGCCCCATCTCTCTCTGACTATCTCGTGCCTCTCACACTCTCTCCTCCCCCTCTCTCACGGACTATCTCCCCTCTCACACTCTCTCCACCCCCTCTCTCACTGTCTATCTCTCTCTTCTCACAATCTCTCATCCCCCTCTCTCACTGTCTATCTCTCTCCTCTCACACTCTCTCCTCCACCTCAATCACTGTCTATCTCTCTCTTCTCACACTCTCTCCTTCCCCTCTCTCACTATCTACCTCTCTCCTCTCACATTCTCTCCTCCTCTTCTCTTCCTTCATATCTCTATCCTCTCACACTCTCTTCTCCCCCTCTCTCACTGTCTATCTCTCTCCTCTCACACTCTCTCCTCACCGTCTCTCACTGTCTATCTCTCTCCTCTCACACTCTCTCCTCCCCGTCTCTATCTGCCTATCTCTCTCCTCTTACACTGTCTCATCCCCCTGTCTCACTGTCTATCTCTCTCCTCTCACATTCTCACCTCCCCCTCTCTCACTGTCTGTCTCCTCTCACACTCTCACCTTCATCTCTCTCACTGTCGATCTCTGTCCTCTCACCCTCTCTCCTCCCCGTCTCTCACCGTCTATCTCTCTCCTCTCATACTCTCTGTACCCCCTCTCTCAATGACTCTCTCTCTCCTCACCTTCTCTCACTGTCTATCTCTCTCCACTCACAGTCTCTCCTCCCCTTCTCTCACTGTCTATCTCTCTCCGCTCACACTCACTCCTCCCCCTCACCCACTGTCTATCTCTCTCCTCTCACCCTCTCTCCTACCCCTCTCTCACTGTCTATCTCTTTCCTCTCACACTCTCTCCTCCCCTTCTCCCACTGTCATTCTCTCTCCTCTCACATTCTCTCCTCCTCCTCTCTCACTATCTATCTCTTTCCTCTCACACACGTTCCTCCCCCTCTCTCACTGTCTATCTCTCTCTTCTCACACTCTGTTCTCCCACTCTCTCACTGTCTATCTCGCTCCTCTCACAGTCTGTCTCTCTCCTCTCACACTCGCACCTCCCCATCTCTCACTGTCTATCTCTCGCCTCTCACACTCTCTCCTCACCGACTCTATCTGCCTATCTGTCTCCTCTTACACTGTCTCATCCCCCTCTCTCACTGTCTATGTCTCTCCTTTCACACACTTTCCTCCCCGTCTCTCACTGTCTGTTTTTCTCGTCTCACAGACTCCCCTCCTCCTCACTCCCTGACTATCTCTCTCCTCTTACACTGTCTCATCCCCCTCTCTCACTGTCTATCTTGCTCCTCTCACATTCTCACCTACCCCTCTCTCACTGTCTGTCTCTCTCCTCTCACACTCCCTCCTCCCCATCTCTCACTATCTCTCTCCTCTCACAATCTCACCGTCATCTCTCTCACTGTCTATCTTTCCCATCTCAGACTCTCTCCTCCCTCTCTCTCACCATCTATCTCTATCCTCTCCTACTCTCTGTGCCCCCTCTCTCACTTACTCTGTCCCTCCTCTCACACTCTCTCCTCCCCCTCTCTCACTGTCTATCTCTCTCCTCTCACACTCCCTCCTCCCCCTCTCTCACTGTCTATCTCTCTCCTCTCACAATCTCTCCTCCTCCTCTCTCACCGTCTATCTCTCTCATCTCACACTTTCTCCTCTCCTTCTGTCATTGTCTATCTCTCTCCTCGCACACTCTCTCCTCCCCCTCTCTCACTGTCTATCTCCCTCCTCTAACACTCTCTCCTCCCCCTCTCCCACTGTCTATCTCTCTCTTCTCACACTCTCTCCTCCTCCTCTCTCACTGTCTATCTCTCTCTCCTCTCACACTCTCTCCTCCTCCTCTCTCACTGTCTATCTCTCTCTCCTCTCACACTCTCTCCTCCACCTCTCTCACTGTCTATCTCTGTCCGCTCACACTCTCTCCTCACCGTCTCTATTTGCCTATCTGTTTCCTCTTACACTGTCTCCTCCCCCTCTCTCACTGTCTATCACTCTCCTCAAACAAACTCTCCTCCCCCTCTCTCACAGTCTATTTCTCCTCTCCCACTCTCTCCTCCTCCAATCTCATTGGCTATCTCCCTCATCTCATACACTCTCTTCCCCGTCTCTCACTGTCTATTTCTCTCCTCTCACACTCTCTCCTCCCCCTCTCTCACTGTCTATCTCTCTCCTCTCACACTTTCTCCTCTCCTTCTCTCACTGTCTATCTCTCTCCACTCACACTCACTCCTCCCCCTCACCCACTGTCTATCTCTCTCCTCTCACCCTCTCTCCTACCCCTCTGTCACTGTCTATCTCTTTCCTCTAACACTCTCTCCTCCCCCTCTCCCACTGTCTATCTCTCTCCTCTCACACTCTCTCCTCCACCTCTCTCACTGTCTATCTCTCTCCTCTCACACTCTCTCCTCCCCCTCTCTCACTGTCTATCTCTCTCCTCTCACACTCTCTCCTCCTCCTCTCTCACTGTCTATCTCTCTCCTCTCACACTCGCACCTCCCCATCTCTCACTGTCTATCTCTCTCCTCTCACACTCTCTCCTCACCGACTCTATCTGCCTATCTGCCTCCTCTTACACTGTCTCATCCCCCTCTCTCACTGTCTATGTCTCTCCTTTCACACTGTCTCATCCCCCTCTCTCACTGTCTATCTTGCTCCTCTCACATTCTCACCTACCCCTCTCTCACTGTCTGTCTCTCTCCTCTCACACTCAATCCTCCCCATCTCTCACTATCACTATCCTCTCACACTCTCACCTTCATCTCTCTCACTGTCTATCTTTCTAATCTCAGACTCTCTCCTCCCTCTCTCTCACCATCTATCTCTCTCCTCTCCTACTCTCTGTTCCCCCTCTCTCACTTACTCTGTCTCTTCTCTAACACTCTCTCCTCACCTTCTCTCACTGTCTGTCTCTCTCTTCTCACACTCTCTCCTCCCCCTCTCTCAGTGTCTGTCTCTCTCTTCTCACACTCTCTCCTCCTGCTGTCTCACTGTCTATCTCTCTCCGCTCAAACTCGCACCTCCCCCTCACCCACTGTCTATCTCTCTCTTCTCACACTCTCTACTCCCCCTCTATCACACTCTATCTCTATCCTCTCACACACGTTCCTCCCCCTCTCTCACTGTCTATCTCTCTCCTCTCACACTCTCTCCTCCTCCTCTCTCACTGTCTATATCTCTCCTCTCACACTCTCTCCTGCTCCTCGCTCCCTGCCTATCTCTCTCCTCTTACACAGTCTCATCCCCCTCTCTCACTGTCTATCTCTCCTCTCCCACTCTCTCCTCCCCCTCTCTCACTGTCTATCTATCTCATCTCACACTTTCTCCTCTCCTTCTCTCACTGTCTATCTCTCTCGTCTCACACTCACTCCTCCCCCTCACCCTCTGTCTCTCTCTCGTCACACACTCTCTCCTCCCCCACTCTCAATGTCTATCTCTCTCCTCTCACACTCTCTCCTCCACCTCTATCACTGTCTATCTCTCTCCTCTCACACTCTCTCCTCCCCCTCTCTCACTGTCTATCTCTCTCCTTTCACAATCTCTCCTCTCCGTCTCTCACTGTCTATCTCTCTCCTCTCACGTTTTCTCCTCCCCATCTCTCTTGGCTATCTCCCTCATCTCACACACTCTCCTTCCCGTCTCTCACTGTCTGTTTCTCTCATCTCACAGTCTCCCCTCATCCTCTCTCACTGTCTATCTCTCTCCTCTCACACTCTCTCCTCCCCCTCTCTCACTGTCTATCTTGCTCCTCTCACATTTTCACCTACCCCCCTCTCACTGTCTGTCTCTCTCCTCTCACACTCACTCCTCCCCATCTCTCACTATCGCTATCCTCTCACACTCTCACCTTCATCTCTCTCACTGTCTATCTTTCTCCTCTCAGACTCTCTCCTCCCTCTCTCTCACCATCTATCTCTATCCTCTCCTAATCTCTGTTCCCCCTCTCTCACTTACTCTGTCTCTCCTCTAACACTCTCTCCTCCCCCTCTCTCACTGTCTGTCTCTCTCTTCTCACACTCTCTCCTCCTGCTCTCTCACTGTCTATCTCTCTCCGCTCACACTCGCACCTCCCTCTCACCCACTGTCTATCTCTTTCCTCTCACACACGTTCCTCCCCCTCTCTCACTGTCTATCTCTCTCCTCTCACACTCTCTCCTCCTCCTCTCTCACTGTCTATCTCTCTCCTCTCACACTCTCTCCTCCCCCTCTCTCACTGTCTATCTCTCTCCTATCACACTCTCTCCTCCCCCTCTATCACTGTCTATCTCTCTCCTCTCACACTCTCTGCTCCTCCTCGCTCCCTGCCTATCTCTCTCCTCTTAGACTGTCTCATCCCCCTCTCTCACTGTCTATCTCTCCTCTCCCACTCTCTCCTCCTTCTCTCTCACTGTCTATCTCTCTCCTCTCACAGTCTCTCCTCCCCCTCTCTCATTGTCTATCTATCTCTTCTCACAATTTCTCCTCTCCTCCTCACCCTCTGTCTATCTCTTTCCTCTCACACTCTCTCCTCCCCTTCTCTCACTGTCTGTCTCTCTCCTCTCACCCTCTCTCCTACCCCTCTATCACTGTCTATCTCTTTCCTCTCACACACGTTCCTCCCCCTCTCTCACTGTCTATCTTGCTCCTCTCACAGTCCGTCTCTCTCCTCTCACACTCGCATGTCCCCTTCTCTCACTGTCTATCCCTCTCCTTTCACACTCTCTCCTCTCCGTCTCTCACTGTCTATCTCTCTCCTCTCACACTTTCTCCTCCCCATCTCTCTTGGCTATCTCCCTCATCTCACACACTTTCCTCCCCGTCTCTCACTGTCTGTTTCTCTCGTCTCACAGTCTCCCCTCCTCCTCACTCCCTGCCTATCTCTCTCCTCTTACACTGTCTCATCCCCCTCTCTCACTGTCTATCTTGCTCCTCTCACATTCTCACCTACCCCACTCTCACTGTCTGTCTCTCTCCTCTCACACTCACTCCTCCCCATCTCTCACTATCTCTCTCCTCTCACACTCTCACGTTCATCTCTCTCACTGTCTATCTTTCTCCTCTCAGACTCTCTCCTCCCTCTCTCTCACCATCTATCTCTATCCTCTCCTACTCTCTGTTCCCCCTCTCTCACTTACTCTGTCTCTCCTCTTACACTCTCTCCTCACCTTCTCTCACTGTCTGTCTCTCTCCTCTCCCACTAACTCCTCCCCCTCTCTCACTGTCTGTCTCTCTCTTCTCAAACTCTCTCCTAATCCTCTCTCACTGTCTATCTCTCTCCTCTCACACTTCTTCCCCCTCTCTCACTGTCTATCTCTCTCCTCTCACACTCGCACCTCCCCATCTCTCACTGTCTATCTCTCTCCTCTCACACTCTCTCCTCACCGACTCTATCTGCCTATCTGCCTCCTCTTACACTGTCTCATCCCCCTCTCTCACTGTCTATGTCTCTCCTTTCACACTGTCTCATCCCCCTCTCTCACTGTCTATCTTGCTCCTCTCACATTCTCACCTACCCCTCTCTCACTGTCTGTCTCTCTCCTCTCACACTCAATCCTCCCCATCTCTCACTATCACTATCCTCTCACACTCTCACCTTCATCTCTCTCACTGTCTATCTTTCTAATCTCAGACTCTCTCCTCCCTCTCTCTCACCATCTATCTCTCTCCTCTCCTACTCTCTGTTCCCCCTCTCTCACTTACTCTGTCTCTTCTCTAACACTCTCTCCTCACCTTCTCTCACTGTCTGTCTCTCTCTTCTCACACTCTCTCCTCCCCCTCTCTCAGTGTCTGTCTCTCTCTTCTCACACTCTCTCCTCCTGCTGTCTCACTGTCTATCTCTCTCCGCTCAAACTCGCACCTCCCCCTCACCCACTGTCTATCTCTCTCTTCTCACACTCTCTACTCCCCCTCTATCACACTCTATCTCTATCCTCTCACACACGTTCCTCCCCCTCTCTCACTGTCTATCTCTCTCCTCTCACACTCTCTCCTCCTCCTCTCTCACTGTCTATATCTCTCCTCTCACACTCTCTCCTGCTCCTCGCTCCCTGCCTATCTCTCTCCTCTTACACAGTCTCATCCCCCTCTCTCACTGTCTATCTCTCCTCTCCCACTCTCTCCTCCCCCTCTCTCACTGTCTATCTATCTCATCTCACACTTTCTCCTCTCCTTCTCTCACTGTCTATCTCTCTCGTCTCACACTCACTCCTCCCCCTCACCCTCTGTCTCTCTCTCGTCACACACTCTCTCCTCCCCCACTCTCAATGTCTATCTCTCTCCTCTCACACTCTCTCCTCCACCTCTATCACTGTCTATCTCTCTCCTCTCACACTCTCTCCTCCCCCTCTCTCACTGTCTATCTCTCTCCTTTCACAATCTCTCCTCTCCGTCTCTCACTGTCTATCTCTCTCCTCTCACGTTTTCTCCTCCCCATCTCTCTTGGCTATCTCCCTCATCTCACACACTCTCCTTCCCGTCTCTCACTGTCTGTTTCTCTCATCTCACAGTCTCCCCTCATCCTCTCTCACTGTCTATCTCTCTCCTCTCACACTCTCTCCTCCCCCTCTCTCACTGTCTATCTTGCTCCTCTCACATTTTCACCTACCCCCCTCTCACTGTCTGTCTCTCTCCTCTCACACTCACTCCTCCCCATCTCTCACTATCGCTATCCTCTCACACTCTCACCTTCATCTCTCTCACTGTCTATCTTTCTCCTCTCAGACTCTCTCCTCCCTCTCTCTCACCATCTATCTCTATCCTCTCCTAATCTCTGTTCCCCCTCTCTCACTTACTCTGTCTCTCCTCTAACACTCTCTCCTCCCCCTCTCTCACTGTCTGTCTCTCTCTTCTCACACTCTCTCCTCCTGCTCTCTCACTGTCTATCTCTCTCCGCTCACACTCGCACCTCCCTCTCACCCACTGTCTATCTCTTTCCTCTCACACACGTTCCTCCCCCTCTCTCACTGTCTATCTCTCTCCTCTCACACTCTCTCCTCCTCCTCTCTCACTGTCTATCTCTCTCCTCTCACACTCTCTCCTCCCCCTCTCTCACTGTCTATCTCTCTCCTATCACACTCTCTCCTCCCCCTCTATCACTGTCTATCTCTCTCCTCTCACACTCTCTGCTCCTCCTCGCTCCCTGCCTATCTCTCTCCTCTTAGACTGTCTCATCCCCCTCTCTCACTGTCTATCTCTCCTCTCCCACTCTCTCCTCCTTCTCTCTCACTGTCTATCTCTCTCCTCTCACAGTCTCTCCTCCCCCTCTCTCATTGTCTATCTATCTCTTCTCACAATTTCTCCTCTCCTCCTCACCCACTGTCTATCTCTTTCCTCTCACACTCTCTCCTCCCCTTCTCTCACTGTCTGTCTCTCTCCTCTCACCCTCTCTCCTACCCCTCTATCACTGTCTATCTCTTTCCTCTCACACACGTTCCTCCCCCTCTCTCACTGTCTATCTTGCTCCTCTCACAGTCCGTCTCTCTCCTCTCACACTCGCATGTCCCCTTCTCTCACTGTCTATCCCTCTCCTTTCACACTCTCTCCTCTCCGTCTCTCACTGTCTATCTCTCTCCTCTCACACTTTCTCCTCCCCATCTCTCTTGGCTATCTCCCTCATCTCACACACTTTCCTCCCCGTCTCTCACTGTCTGTTTCTCTCGTCTCACAGTCTCCCCTCCTCCTCACTCCCTGCCTATCTCTCTCCTCTTACACTGTCTCATCCCCCTCTCTCACTGTCTATCTTGCTCCTCTCACATTCTCACCTACCCCACTCTCACTGTCTGTCTCTCTCCTCTCACACTCACTCCTCCCCATCTCTCACTATCTCTCTCCTCTCACACTCTCACGTTCATCTCTCTCACTGTCTATCTTTCTCCTCTCAGACTCTCTCCTCCCTCTCTCTCACCATCTATCTCTATCCTCTCCTACTCTCTGTTCCCCCTCTCTCACTTACTCTGTCTCTCCTCTTACACTCTCTCCTCACCTTCTCTCACTGTCTGTCTCTCTCCTCTCCCACTAACTCCTCCCCCTCTCTCACTGTCTGTCTCTCTCTTCTCAAACTCTCTCCTAATCCTCTCTCACTGTCTATCTCTCTCCTCTCACACTTCTTCCCCCTCTCTCACTGTCTATCTCTCGCCTCTCACAATCCCTCCTCCCTCTCTCTCACTGTCTATCTCAACTCAACACTCTCCCCTCTCCCTCTCCCACTGTATATCTCTCTACTCTCAATCTCTCTCCTCCCCCTCTCTCACTGTCTATCTCTCTCCTCTCTAACTCTCTCCTCCCCCTCTCTCACTGTCTGTCTCACTCTGCTGACACTCTCTCCTCCTCCTCTCTCACTTTCTATCTCTCTCCGTTCAAATTCACACCTCCCCCTCACCCACTGTCTATCTATCTCCTCTCACACTCTCTCCTCCCCGTCTCTCACTGTCTATCTCTCTCCTCTCACACTCTCTCCTCACCGTCTCTATCTGCCTATCTCTCTCCTCTTACACTGTCTCATCCCCCTCTCTCTCTTTCTATCTCTCTCCTCTCACACTCTCTCCTCCCTCTCTCTCACCATCTATCTCTCTCCTCTCATAGTCTCTGTTCCCCCTTTCTCAATGACTCTCTCTCTCCTCTCACATTCTCTCCTCCCCATCTCTCACTGTCTATCACTCCTCTCAAACTCTCTCCTCGCCCTCTCTCACTCTCTATCTCTCTCCTCTCACACTGTCTCATCCCCCTCTCTCTCTTTCTATCTCTCTCTCCTCACAGTCTCACCTCCCCCTCTCTCACTGTCTATCTCTCTCCTTTCACACTCTCTCCTCTCCGTCTCTCACTGTCTATCTCTCTCCTCTCACACTCCCTCCTCCCCCTCTCTCACTGTCTGTCTCTCTCCTCTCACACTCCCTCCTCCCCATCTCTCACTATCTCTCTCCTCTCACACTCTCACGTTCATCTCTCTCACTGTCTATCTTTCCCCTCTCAGACTCTCTCCTCCCTCTCTCTCACCATCTATCTCTATCCTCTCCTACTCTCTGTTCCCCCTCTCTCACTTACTCTGTCTCTCCTCTAACACTCTCTCCTCCCCCTCTCTCACTGTCTATCTCTCTACTCTCAATCTCTCTCCTCCCCCTCTCTCACTGTCTATCTCTCTCCTCTCTAACTCTCTCCTCCCCCTCTCTCACTGTCTGTCTCACTCTGCTGACACTCTCTCCTCCTCCTCTCTCACTTTCTATCTCTTTCCGTTCAAATTCACACCTCCCCCTCACCCACTGTCTATCTATCTCCTCTCACACTCTCTCCTCCCCGTCTCTCACTGTCTATCTCTCTCCTCTCACACTCTCTCCTCACCGTCTCTATCTGCCTATCTCTCTCCTCTTACACTGTCTCATCCCCCTCTCTCTCTTTCTATCTCTCTCCTCTCACACTCTCTCCTCCCTCTCTCTCACCATCTATCTCTCTCCTCTCATAGTCTCTGTTCCCCCTTTCTCAATGACTCTCTCTCTCCTCTCACATTCTCTCCTCCCCATCTCTCACTGTCTATCACTCCTCTCAAACTCTCTCCTCGCCCTCTCTCACTCTCTATCTCTCTCCTCTCACACTGTCTCATCCCCCTCTCTCTCTTTCTATCTCTCTCTCCTCACAGTCTCACCTCCCCCTCTCTCACTGTCTATCTCTCTCCTTTCACACTCTCTCCTCTCCGTCTCTCACTGTCTATCTCTCTCCTCTCACACTCCCTCCTCCCCCTCTCTCACTGTCTGTCTCTCTCCTCTCACACTCCCTCCTCCCCATCTCTCACTATCTCTCTCCTCTCACACTCTCACGTTCATCTCTCTCTCTGTCTATCTTTCCCCTCTCAGACTCTCTCCTCCCTCTCTCTCACCATCTATCTCTATCCTCTCCTACTCTCTGTTCCCCCTCTCTCACTTACTCTGTCTCTCCTCTAACACTCTCTCCTCCCCCTCTCTCACTGTCTATCTCTCTCCTCTCACACTCTCTCCTCTCCCTCTCTCACTGTCTATCTCTCTCCTCTCACACTCCCTCCTCCCCCTCTCTCACTGTCTATCTCTCTCCTCTCACTCTCTCTCCTCCCCCCTCCCATTGTCTATGTCTCTCGTCTCACATTCTCTCCTCCCCCTCTCTCACTGTCTATCTCATCTCTCACACTCTCTCCTCCCCCTCTCCCACTGTCTATCTCTCTCCTCTCATACTCTCTCCTACCCCTCTATCTCTGTCTATCTCTCTCTTCTCTCACTCACTCCTCCTGCTCTCTCACTGTCTATCTCTCTCCGCTCACACTCATACCTCCCCCTCACCCACTGTCGATCTCTCTCCTCTCACACTCTCTCCTCCCCCTCTCTCACTGTCTATCTCTCTCCGCTCACACTCACACCTCCCCCTCACCCACTGTCTATCTCTCTCCTCTCACACTCTCTCCTCCCCTTCTATCACACTCTATCTCTTTCCTCTCACACACGTTCCTCCCCCTCTCTCACTGTCTATCTCTTTCCTCTCACACTCTCTCCTCCTCCTCTCTCACAGTCTATCTCTCTTCTCTCACACTCTCTCCTCAACCCTCTATCACTGTCTATCTCTCTCCTCTCAAACTCTCCGCTCCCCCTCTTTCACAGTCTATCTCTTTCCTCTCACACTCTCTCCTCCCCCTCTCTCACTGTCTATCTCTCTCCTCTCAAACTCTCCGCTCCCCCTCTTTCACAGTCTATCTCTTTCCTCTCACACTCACTCCTCCTCCTCTCTCACTCTCTATCTCTCTCCTCTCACACTCTCTCCTCCCCCTCTCTCACTGTCTATCTCTTTCCTCTCACACTCTCTCCTCACACTCTCTCACTGTCTATCTCTCTCCTCTCAAAGTCTCTTTTCCCCCTCTCTCAATGACTGTCTCTCTCCTCTCACACTCTCTCGTCCCCATCTCTCACTGTCATTCTCTCTCCTCTCACACTCTCTCCTCCTCCTCTCTCACTGTCTATCTCTCTCCTCTCAAACTCTGTCCTCAACGTCTCTCACTGTCTATCTCTGTCCTCTCACACTCACTACTCACCGTCTCTATCTGCCTATCTCTCTCACTCTCTGTCTCTCTCCTCCCACATTCTCACCTCACCTTCTCTCACTGTCTGTCTCTCTCCTCTCACACTCTCTCCTCCACCTCTCTCACTGTCTATCTGTCACCTGTCACACTCTCTCCTCACCCTCTCTCACTTTCTATCTCTCTCCTCTCACACTCTCTCCTCCTCCTCTCTCTCTGTCTATCTCTCCTCACCCTCTCTCACTGTCTATCTCTCTCCTCTCACACTCTCCGCTCCCCCTCTCTCATTGTCTATCTCTTTCTTGTCACACACTCTCCTCCCCATCTCTCACTGTCTCTCTCTTCTCAAACTCTCTCCTCTTCCTCTCTCTCTGTCTAACTCTCTCCTCTCAAACTCTCACCTCTCCGTCTCTCACTGTCTATCTCTCTCCTCTCAAACTCTCACCTCTCCGTCTCTCACTGTCTATCTCTCTCCTCTCATGCTTTCTTCACCCCCACCCCCTTTGGCTAGCGCTCTCCTCTCACACACTCTCCTCCCGCTCTCTCACTGTCCGTCTCTCTCCTCTCACACTGTTTCCTTCCCATCTCTCACTGTCTATCTCTCTCCTCTCACACTCTCTCCTCACCGTCTCTATCTGCCTATCTCTCTCCTCTTACACTGTCTCATCCCACACTCTCACTCTCTATCTCTTTCCTCTCACATTGTCACCTCACCTTCTCTCACTGTCTCTCTCCTCTCACACTCTCTTCTCCCCATCTCTCACTATCTATCTCTCTCCTCTCACATACTCTCCTCCCCCTCTCTCACTGTCTGTCTATCTCTTCTCAAACTCTCTCCTCTTCCTCTCTCTCTGTCTATCTCTCCTCTCACACTCTCTCCTCAGTCTCTCTCACTGTCTCTCTCCTCTCAAATTCTTTCCTCTCCCACTCTCACTGTCTCTCACTCTCCTCTCACACCCGCTCCTCCCCCTCTCTCACTGTCTATCTCTCCTCTCCCACTCTCTCCTCACCCTCTCTCACTGTCTATCTCTCTCCTCTCACATTCTCTCCTCCCCTTCTCTCACCGTCTATCTCTCTCATCTCACACTTTCTCCTCTCCTTCTCTCACTGTCTATCTCTTTCCTCTCACACACGTTCCTCCCCCTCTCTCACTGTCTATGTCTCTCTTCTCACACTCTCTCCTCCTCCTCTCTCACTGTCTATCTCTCCTTTCACACACTCTCCTCCCCCTCTCCCACGGTCTATCTCTCTCATTTCACTCTCTCTCCTCCACCAATCTCACTGTCACTCTCTCTCCTCTCACACTCTCTTCTCCCCGTCTCGCACTGTCTATCACTCTCCTCTCACACTCTCTCCTCACCAACTCTATCTGCCTATCTCTCTCCTCTTAGACTGTCTCATCCCCCTCTCACACTCTCTATCTCTCTCCTCTCACATTCTCACCTCACCTTCTCTCACTGTCTATCTCGCTCCTCTCTCACTCTCTCCTGCTACTCTCTCACTGTCCGTCTCTCTCCTCTCACACTCACTCCTCCCCATCTCTCACTGTCTCTCTCCTCTCAGATTCTTTCCTCCTCCTCTCTCACTGTCTATCTCACCTCTCACACTCTCTCATTCCCCTCTCTCACTGTCTATCTCTCTCCTCTCACAGTCTCTCCACCCTCTCTCTCACCGTCTATTTCTTTCCTCTCACACTCTCTCCTCCACCTCAATCACTGTCTATGTCTCTCTTCTCACACTCTCTCCTTCCCCTCTCTCACTATCTACCTCTCTCCTCTCACATTCTCTCCTCCTCTTCTCTTCCTTCGTATCTCTATCCTCTCACACTCTCTTCTCCCCCTCTCTCACTGTCTATCTCTCTCCTCTCACACTCTCTCCTCACCGTCTCTCACTGTCTATCTCTCTCCTCTCACACTCTCTCCTCCCCGTCTCTATCTGCCTATCTCTCTCCTCTTACACTGTCTCATCCCCCTGTCTCACTGTCTATCTCTCTCCTCTCATATTCTCACCTCCCCCTCTCTCACTGTCTGTCTCCTCTCACACTCTCACCTTCATCTCTCTCACTGTCGATCTCTGTCCTCTCACCCTCTCTCCTCCCCGTCTCTCACCGTCTATCTCTCTCCTCTCATACTCTCTGTACCCCCTCTCTCAATGACTCTCTCTCTCCTCACCTTCTCTCACTGTCTATCTCTCTCCACTCACAATCTCTCCTCCACCTCTCTCACTGTCTATCTCTCTCCACTCACAATCTCTCCTCCTCCTCTCTCAATGTCTATCACTCTCCTCTCACACCCTCTCCTCCCCCTCTCTCAGTGTCTATCTCTCTCCTCTCACACTCTCTCCTCCCCCTCTCTCACTGTCTATCTCTTTCTTCTCACACTCATCCCTCCTCCTCTCTCACTGTCTATCTCTCTCCTCTCACACTCTCTCCTCCACCTCTCTCACTGTCTGTCTATCTCTGTCCGCTCACACTCTCTCCTCACCGTCTCTATTTGCCTATCTGTCTCCTCTTACACTGTCTCCTCCCCCTCTCTCACGGTCTATCTCTCCTCTCCCACTCTCTCCTCCTCCAATCTCATTGGCTATCTCCCTCATCTCATACACTCTCCTCCCCGTCTCTCACTGTCTATCTCTCTCCTCTCACACTTTCTCCTCTCCTTCTCTCACTGTCTATCTCTCTCCGCTCACACTCACTCCTCCCCCTCACCCACTGTCTATCTCTCTCCTCTCACCCTCTCTCCTACCCCTCTCTCACTGTCTATCTCTTTCCTCTCACAATCTCTCCTCCCCTTCTCCCACTGTCATTCTCTCTCCTCTCACACTCTCTCCTCCTCCTCTCTCACTATCTATCTCTTTCCTCTCACACACGTTCCTCCCCCTCTCTCACTGTCTATCTCTCTCTTCTCACACTCTGTTCTCCCACTCTCACACTCGCACCTCCCCATCTCTCACTGTCTATCTCTCTCCTCTCACACTCTCTCCTCACCGACTCTATCTGCCTACCTGCCTCCTCTTACACTGTCTCATCCCCCTCTCTCACTGTCTATGTCTCTCCTTTCACACACTTTCCTCCCCGTCTCTCACTGTCTGTTTTTCTCGTCTCACAGACTCCCCTCCTCCTCACTCCCTGACTATCTCTCTCCTCTTACACTGTCTCATCCCCCTCTCTCACTGTCTGTCTCTCTCCTCTCACACTCTCTCCTCCCCCTCTCTCACTGTCTATCTTGCTCCTCTCACATTCTCACCTACCCCTCTTTCACTGTCTGTCTCTCTCCTCTCACACTCCCTCCTCCCCATCTCTCACTATTTCTCTCCTCTCACACTCTCACCGTCATCTCTCTCACTGTCTATCTTTCCCCTCTCAGACTCTCTCCTCCCTCTCTCTCACCATCTATCTCTATCCTCTCCTACTCTCTGTGCCCCCTCTCTCACTTACTCTGTCCCTCCTCTCACACTCTCTCCTCCCCCTCTCTCACTGTCTATCTCTCTCCTCTCAAGCTCTCTCCTCAGTCTCTCTCACTGTCTCTCTCCTCTCAGATTCTTTCCTCCTCCTCTCTCACTGTCTATCTCTCTCCTCTCACACTCCCTCCTCCCCCTCTCTCATTGTCTATCTCTCTCCTCTCACACTCTCTCCTCCTCCTCTCTCACTGTCTATCTCTCTCCTCTCAAAATCTCTCATTCCACTCTCTCACCGTCTATCTCTCTCATCTCACACTTTCTCCTCTCCTTCTGTCATTGTCTATCTCTCTCCTCGCACACTCTCTCCTCCCCCTCTCCCACTGTCTATGTCTCTCTTCTCACACTCTCTCCTCCTCCTCTCTCACTGTCTATCTCTCTCTTCTCACACTCTCTCCTCCTCCTCTCTCACTGTCTATCTCTCTCTCCTCTCACACTCTCTCCTCCTCCTCTCCCACTGTCTATCTCTCTCCTCTCACATTCTCACCTCCCCCTCTCTCACTGTCTGTCTCCTCTCACACTCTCACCTTCATCTCTCTCACTGTCGATCTCTGTCCTCTCACCCTCTCTCCTCCCCGTCTCTCACCGTCTATCTCTCTCCTCTCATACTCTCTGTACCCCCTCTCTCAATGACTCTCTCTCTCCTCACCTTCTCTCACTGTCTATCTCTCTCCACTCACAATCTCTCCTCCACCTCTCTCACTGTCTATCTCTCTCCACTCACAATCTCTCCTCCTCCTCTCTCAATGTCTATCACTCTCCTCTCACACCCTCTCCTCCCCCTCTCTCAGTGTCTATCTCTCTCCTCTCACACTCTCTCCTCCCCCTCTCTCACTGTCTATCTCTTTCTTCTCACACTCTCTCCTCCTCCTCTCTCACTGTCTATCTCTCTCCTCTCACACTCTCTCCTCCACCTCTCTCACTGTCTATCTCTGTCCGCTCACACTCTCTCCTCACCGTCTCTATTTGCCTATCTGTCTCCTCTTACACTGTCTCCTCCCCCTCTCTCACGGTCTATCTCTCCTCTCCCACTCTCTCCTCCTCCAATCTCATTGGCTATCTCCCTCATCTCATACACTCTCCTCCCCGTCTCTCACTGTCTATCTCTCTCCTCTCACACTTTCTCCTCTCCTTCTCTCACTGTCTATCTCTCTCCGCTCACACTCACTCCTCCCCCTCACCCACTGTCTATCTCTCCCCTCTCACCCTCTCTCCTACCCCTCTATCACTGTCTATCTCTTTCCTCTCACAATCTCTCCTCCCCTTCTCCCACTGTCATTCTCTCTCCTCTCACACTCTCTCCTCCTCCTCTCTCACTATCTATCTCTTTCCTCTCACACACGTTCCTCCCCCTCTCTCACTGTCTATCTCTCTCTTCTCACACTCTGTTCTCCCACTCTCACACTCGCACCTCCCCATCTCTCACTGTCTATCTCTCTCCTCTCACACTCTCTCCTCACCGACTCTATTTGCCTACCTGCCTCCTCTTACACTGTCTCATCCCCCTCTCTCACTGTCTATCTCTCTCTTCTCACACTCTGTTCTCCCACTCTCTCACTGTCTATCTCGCTCCTCTCACAGTCTGTCTCTCTCCTCTCACACTCGCACCTCCCCATCTCTCACTGTCTATCTCTCGCCTCTCACACTCTCTCCTCACCGACTCTATCTGCCTATCTGTCTCCTCTTACACTGTCTCATCCCCCTCTCTCACTGTCTATGTCTCTCCTTTCACACACTTTCCTCCCCGTCTCTCACTGTCTGTTTTTCTCGTCTCACAGACTCCCCTCCTCCTCACTCCCTGACTATCTCTCTCCTCTTACACTGTCTCATCCCCCTCTCTCACTGTCTGTCTCTCTCCTCTCACACTCTCTCCTCCCCCTCTCTCACTGTCTGTCTCTCTCCTCTCACACTCCCTCCTCCCCATCTCTCACTATTTCTCTCCTCTCACACTCTCACCGTCATCTCTCTCACTGTCTATCTTTCCCCTCTCAGACTCTCTCCTCCCTCTCTCTCACCATCTATCTCTATCCTCTCCTACTCTCTGTGCCCCCTCTCTCACTTACTCTGTCCCTCCTCTCACACTCTCTCCTCCCCCTCTCTCACTGTCTATCTCTCTCCTCTCAAACTCTCTCCTCCCCCTCTCTCACTGTCTATCTCTCTCCTCTCAAACTGTCTCCTCAGTCTCTCTCACTGTCTCTCTCCTCTCAGATTCTTTCCTCCTCCTCTCTCACTGTCTATCTCTCTCCTCTCACACTCCCTCCTCCCCCTCTCTCACTGTCTATCTCTCTCCTCTCACACTCTCTCCTCCTCCTCTCTCACTGTCTATCTCTCTCCTCTCAAAATCTCTCATTCCACTCTCTCACCGTCTATCTCTCTCATCTCACACTTTCTCCTCTCCTTCTGTCATTGTCTATCTCTCTCCTCGCACACTCTCTCCTCCCCCTCTCCCACTGTCTATGTCTCTCTTCTCACACTCTCTCCTCCTCCTCTCTCACTGTCTATCTCTCTCTTCTCACACTCTCTCCTCCTCCTCTCTCACTGTCTATCTCTCTCTCCTCTCACACTCTCTCCTCCTCCTCTCCCACTGTCTATCTCTCCCCTCTCACACTCTCTCCTCCACCTCTCTCACTGTCTATCTCTGTCCGCTCACACTCTCTCCTCACCGTCTCTATTTGCCTATCTGTTTCCTCTTACACTGTCTCCTCCCCCTCTCTCACTGTCTATCACTCTCCTCAAACATACTCTCCTCCCCCACAGTCTATTTCTCCTCTCCCACTCTCTCCTCCTCCAATCTCATTGGCTATCTCCCTCATCTCATACACTCTCTTCCCCGTCTCTCACTGTCTATTTCTCTCCTCTCACACTCTCTCCTCCCCCTCTCTCACTGTCTATCTCTCTCCTCTCACACTTTCTCCTCTCCTTCTCTCACTGTCTATCTCTCTCCACTCACACTCACTCCTCCCCCTCACCCACTGTCTATCTCTCTCCTCTCACCCTCTCTCCTACCCCTCTGTCACTGTCTATCTCTTTCCTCTAACACTCTCTCCTCCCCCTCTCCCACTGTCTATCTCTCTCCTCTCACACTCTCTCCTCCACCTCTCTCACTGTCTATCTCTCTCCTCTCACACTCTCTCCTCCCCCTCTCTCACTGTCTATCTCTCTCCTCTCACACTCTCTCCTCCTCCTCTCTCACTGTCTATCTCTCTCCTCTCACACTCTCTCCTCACCGACTCTATCTGCCTATCTGCCTCCTCTTACACTGTCTCATCCCCCTCTCTCACTGTCTATGTCTCTCCTTTCACACTCTCTCCTCTCCGTCTCACACTGTCTATCTCTCTCCTCTCACGCTTTCACCTCCCCGTCTCTCACTGTCTGTTTTTCTCGTCTCACAGTCTCCCCTCCTCCTCACTCCCTGACTATCTCTCTCCTCTTACACTGTCTCATCCCCCTCTCTCACTGTCTATCTTGCTCCTCTCACATTCTCACCTACCCCTCTCTCACTGTCTGTCTCTCTCCTCTCACACTCACTCCTCCCCATCTCTCACTATCACTATCCTCTCACACTCTCACCTTCATCTCTCTCACTGTCTATCTTTCTAATCTCAGACTCTCTCCTCCCTCTCTCTCACCATCTATCTCTCCCCTCTCCTACTCTCTGTTCCCCCTCTCTCACTTTGTCTCTTCTCTAACACTCTCTCCTCACCTTCTCTCACTGTCTGTCTCTCTCTTCTCACACTCTCTCCTCCCCCTCTCTCAGTGTCTGTCTCTCTCTTCTCACACTCTCTCCTCCTGCTCTCTCACTGTCTATCTCTCTCCGCTCACACTCGCACCTCCCCCTCACCCACTGTCTATCTCTCTCCTCTCACACTCTCTACTCCCCCTCTATCACACTCTATCTCTATCCTCTCACACACGTTCCTCCCCCTCTCTCACTGTCTATCTCTCTCCTCTCACACTCTCTCCTCCTCCTCTCTCACTGTCTATCTCTCTCCTCTTACACAGTCTCATCCCCCTCTCTCACTGTCTATCTCTCCTCTCCCACTCTCTCCTCCCCCTCTCTCACTGTCTATCTATCTCATCTCACACTTTCTCCTCTCCTTCTCTCACTGTCTATCTCTCTCCTCTCACACTCACTCCTCCCCCTCACCCTCTGTCTCTCTCTCGTCACACACTCTCTCCTCCCCCACTCTCACTGTCTATCTCTCTCCTCTCACACTCTCTCCTCCACCTCTATCACTGTCTATCTCTCTCCTCTCACACTCTCTCCTCCCCCTCTCTCACTGTCTATCTCTCTCCTTTCACACTCTCTCCTCTCCGTCTCTCACTGTCTATCTCTCTCCTCTCACGCTTTCACCTCCCCGTCTCTCACTGTCTGTTTCTCTCGTCTCACAGTCTCCCCTCCTCCTCACTCCCTGCCTATTCTCTCCTCTTTCACTGTCTCCTCCCCCTCTCTCACTGTCTATCTTGCTCCTCTCACATTTTCACCTACCCCTCTCTCACTGTCTGTCTCTCTCCTCTCACACTCACTCCTCCCCATCTCTCACTATCGCTATCCTCTCACACTCTCACCTTCATCTCTCTCACTGTCTATCTTTCTCCTCTCAGACTCTCTCCTCCCTCTCTCTCACCATCTATCTCTATCCTCTCCTAATCTCTGTTCCCCCTCTCTCACTTACTCTGTCTCTCCTCTAACACTCTCTCCTCCCCCTCTCTCACTGTCTGTCTCTCTCTTCTCACACTCTCTCCTCCTGCTCTCTCACTGTCTATCTCTCTCCGCTCACACTCGCACCTCCCTCTCACCCACTGTCTATCTCTTTCCTCTCACACACGTTCCTCCCCCTCTCTCATTGTCTATCTCTCTCCTCTAACACTCTCTCCTCCCCCTCTCCCACTGTCTATCTCTCTCTTCTCACACTCTCTCCTCCTCCTCTCTCACTGTCTATCTCTCTCTCCTCTCACACTCTCTCCTCCTCCTCTCCCACTGTCTATCTCTGTCCGCTCACACTCTCTCCTCACCGTCTTTAATTGCCTATCTGTTTCCTCTCACACTTTCTCCTCTCCTTCTCTCACTGTCTATCTCTCTCCACTCACACTCACTCCTCCCCCTCACCCACTGTCTATCTCTCTCCTCTCACCCTCTCTCCTACCCCTCTGTCACTGTCTATCTCTTTCCTCTAACACTCTCTCCTCCCCCTCTCCCACTGTCTATCTCTCTCCTCTCACACTCTCTCCTCCTTCTCTCTCACTGTCTATCTCTCTCCTCTCACAGTCTCTCCTCCCCCTCTCTCATTGTCTATCTCTCTCCTTTCACACTCTCTCCTCCCTCTCTCTCACCATCTATCTCTATCCTCTCCTAATCTCTGTTCCCCCTCTCTCACTTACTCTGTCTCTCCTCTCACACTCTCTCCTCCTGCTCTCTCACTGTCTATCTCTCTCCGCTCACACTCGCACCTCCCTCTCACCCACTGTCTATCTCTTTCCTCTCACACTCTCTCCTCCTCCTCTCTCACTGTCTATCTCTCTCCTCTCACACTCTCTCCTCCCCCTCTCTCACTGTCTATCTCTCTCCTATCACACTCTCTCCTCCCCCTCTATCACTGTCTATCTCTCTCCTCTCACACTCTCTGCTCCTCCTCGCTCCCTGCCTATCTCTCTCCTCTTAGACTGTCTCATCCCCCTCTCTCACTGTCTATCTCTCCTCTCCCACTCTCTCCTCCTTCTCTCTCACTGTCTATCTCTCTCCTCTCACAGTCTCTCCTCCCCCTCTCTCATTGTCTATCTATCTCTTCTCACAATTTCTCCTCTCCTCCTCACCCACTGTCTATCTCTTTCCTCTCACACTCTCTCCTCCCCTTCTCTCACTGTCTGTCTCTCTCCTCTCACCCTCTCTCCTACCCCTCTATCACTGTCTATCTCTTTCCTCTCACACACGTTCCTCCCCCTCTCTCACTGTCTATCTTGCTCCTCTCACAGTCCGTCTCTCTCCTCTCACACTCGCATGTCCCCTTCTCTCACTGTCTATCCCTCTCCTTTCACACTCTCTCCTCTCCGTCTCTCACTGTCTATCTCTCTCCTCTCACACTTTCTCCTCCCCATCTCTCTTGGCTATCTCCCTCATCTCACACACTTTCCTCCCCGTCTCTCACTGTCTGTTTCTCTCGTCTCACAGTCTCCCCTCCTCCTCACTCCCTGCCTATCTCTCTCCTCTTACACTGTCTCATCCCCCTCTCTCACTGTCTATCTTGCTCCTCTCACATTCTCACCTACCCCACTCTCACTGTCTGTCTCTCTCCTCTCACACTCACTCCTCCCCATCTCTCACTATCTCTCTCCTCTCACACTCTCACGTTCATCTCTCTCACTATCTTTCTCCTCTCAGACTCTCTCCTCCCTCTCTCTCACCATCTATCTCTATCCTCTCCTACTCTCTGTTCCCCCTCTCTCACTTACTCTGTCTCTCCTCTTACACTCTCTCCTCACCTTCTCTCACTGTCTGTCTCTCTCCTCTCCCACTAACTCCTCCCCCTCTCTCACTGTCTGTCTCTCTCTTCTCAAACTCTCTCCTAATCCTCTCTCACTGTCTATCTCTCTCCTCTCACACTTCTTCCCCCTCTCTCACTGTCTATCTCTCGCCTCTCACAATCCCTCCTCCCTCTCTCTCACTGTCTATCTCAACTCAACACTCTCCCCTCTCCCTCTCCCACTGTATATCTCTCTACTCTCAATCTCTCTCCTCCCCCTCACCCACTGTCTATCTATCTCCTCTCACACTCTCTCCTCCCCGTATCTCACTGTCTATCTCTCCTCTCTCACACTCTCTCCTCACCCTCTCCCATTGTCTATGTCTCTCTTCTCACACTCTCTCCTCCCACTCTCTCACTGTCTATCTTTCATCTCTCACACTCTCTCCTCTCCCTCTCTCACTGTCCGTCTCTCTCTTCTCACACTGTCTCATCCCCATCTCTCACTGTCTATCTCTCTCCTCTCACACTCTCTCCTCACCGTCTCTATCTGCCTATCTCTCTCCTCTTACACTGTCTCATCCCCCTCTCCCTCTTTCTATCTCTCTCCTCTCACACTCTCTCCTCCCTCTCTCTCACCATCTATCTCTCTCCTCTCATAGTCTCTGTTCCCCCTTTCTCAATGACTCTCTCTCTCCTCTCACATTCTCTCCTCCCCATCTCTCACTGTCTATCACTCCTCTCAAACTCTCTCCTCGCCCTCTCTCACTCTCTATCTCTCTCCTCTCACACTGTCTCATCCCCCTCTCTCTCTTTCTATCTCTCTCTCCTCACAGTCTCACCTCCCCCTCTCTCACTGTCTATCTCTCTCCTTTCACACTCTCTCCTCTCCGTCTCTCACTGTCTATCTCTCTCCTCTCACACTCCCTCCTCCCCCTCTCTCACTGTCTGTCTCTCTCCTCTCACACTCCCTCCTCCCCATCTCTCACTATCTCTCTCCTCTCACACTCTCACGTTCATCTCTCTCACTGTCTATCTTTCCCCTCTCAGACTCTCTCCTCCCTCTCTCTCACCATCTATCTCTATCCTCTCCTACTCTCTGTTCCCCCTCTCTCACTTACTCTGTCTCTCCTCTAACACTCTCTCCTCACTTTCTCTCACTGTCTATATCTCTCCCCTCACAATCTATCCTCCCCCTCTCTCACTGTCTATCGCACCTCTCACACTCTCTCCTCTCCCTCTCTCACTGTCTATCTCTCTCCTATCACACTCTCCGCTCCCCGTCTCTCACTGTCTATCTCTCTCCTCTCACACTCATTCCACCCCCTCTCTCACTGTCTATCTCTTTCCTCTCACACTCTCTCCTCCTCCTCTCTCACTGTCTATCTCTCTCCTCTTACACTGTCTCATCCCCCTCTCTCTCTTTCTATCTCTCTCCTCTCACACTCTCTCCTCCCTCTCTCTCACCATCTAACTCTCTCCTCTCATAGTCTCTGTTCCCCCTCTCTCAATGACTCTCTCTCCCCTCTCACATTCTCTCCTCCCCCTCTCTCACTGTCTATCTCTCCTCTCCCACTCTCTCCTCCTCCTCTCTCAGTGTGTATCTCTCTCCTCTCACACTCTCTCCTCCTCCTCTCTCACTGTCTATCTCTCCTCTCACACTCTCTCCTCCTCCTCTCTCACTGTCTATCTCTCTCTTCTCACACTCTCTCTTCCCCCTCTCTCACTGCCTATCTCTCTCCTCTCAAATTCTACGCTCCCCCTCTCTCACTGTCTATCTCTCACCTCTCACACTCTCTCCTCCCCCTTCCTCACGGTCTATCTCTCCTGTCCCACTCTCTCCTCCTCCTCTCTCACTGACTATCTCTCTCCTCTCACATTCTCTCCTCCCCCTCTCTCACTGTCTATCTCTCTCCTCTTACACTCTCTCAACCCCTCTCTCACTGTGTATCTCTTTCCTCTCACACTCTCTCCTCCCCCTCTCTCACTGTCTGTCTCTCTCCTCTCACAGTGTCTCCTCCCCCTCTCTCACTGTCTATCTCTCTCCTCTCACACTCTCTACTCCTCCTCTCTCACTGTCTATCTCTCTCCTCTCAACTCACTCCTCCCTCTTTCTCACTGTCTATCTCTCGCCACTCACACTCTCTCATCCCCCTCTCTCACTGTCTATCTCTCTCCTCTCACACTCTCTCCTCCTCCTCTCTCGCTGCCTATATCTATCCTCTCACACTCTCTTCTCTCCGTCTCTCACTCTCTATCTCTCTCCTCTCAAAATCTCTCCTCACCCTCTCTCACTTTCTATCTATCCTCTCACACTCTCGCCGCCTGCTCTCTCACTGTCTATCTCTCTCCTCTCACACTCTCTCCTCCCCCTCTCTCTTTGTCTATCTCTCTGCTCACACTCTCTCCTCCCCCTCCCTCACTGTCTATCTATTTCCTCTCACACTCTCTCCTCCCCCTCTATCACTGTCTATCTCTCTCTTCTCACACTCTCTCCTTTCCCTCTCTCACTGTCTATCTCTCTCCTCTCACATTCTCTCCTCCTCCTCTCTCCCTTCCTATCTCTATCCTCTCAACACTCTCTTCTCCCGCTTCTCACTGTCTATCACTTTCCTCTCACACTCTCTCCTCCCCCTCTCTCACTGTCTATCTCTCTCTTCTGACACTCTCTCCTCCTCCTCTCTCACTCTCTATCTCTCTCCGCTCACACTCACACCTCCCCCTCACCCACTGTCTATCTCTCTCCTCTCACACTCTCTCCTCCCCCTCTATCACTGTCTATCTCTTTCCTCTCACACACGTTCCTCCCCCTCTCTCACTGTCTATCTCTCTCTTCTCACACTCTCTCCTCCTCCTCTCTCACTGTCTATCTCTCTCCTCTCAACTCACTCCTCCCCCTCTCTCACTGTCTATCTCTCTCCTCTCACATTCTCTCCTCCTCCTCTCTCCCTTCCTATCTCTATCCTCTCAACACTCTCTTCTCCCGCTCTCTCACTGTCTATCTAACTCCTCTCATGCTTTCTCCCCCCTGCCTCTCTCAATGGCTATCTCTCTCCTCTCACACTCTCTCCCTGTCTATCTTTCCTGTCACACTCTCTCCTCCCCTTCTCTCAATGTCTATCTCGAGCCTCTCACACTCTCTCCTCCCCTTCTCTCACTGACTATCTCGAGCCTCTCACTCTCTCTCCTGCCCCTCTCTCACTGTCCATCTCTCTCCTCTGACACTGTCTCCTACCCATCTCTCACTGTCTATCTCTCTCCTCTCAAACTCTCTCCTCACCGTCTCACACTGCCTATCTCTCTCCTCTCACACTCTCTGCACTACGTCTCTATGTGCCTATCTCTCTCCTCTTACACTGTCTCATCCCCCTCTCTCACTGTCTGCCTCTCCTCCCACACTCTCTCCTCCCCATCTCTCACTGTCTATCTCTCTCCTCTCACACTCTCACCTTCATCTCTCTCACTGTCTATCTCTGTCCTCTCAAACTCTCTCCTCCACATCTCTCATCATCTATCTCCTTCCTCTCACACTCTCTCCTCCCTCTCTCTCACCATCTATCTCACTCCTCTCATACTCTCTGCTCCCCCTCTCGTAATGACTCTCTCTCTCCTCTCACACTCTCTCCTGACCTACTCTCACGGTCTATCTCTCTCCTCTCACAATCTCTCCTCCCCCTCTCTCTCTGTCTATCGCTCCTCCCACACTCTCTCTTCCCCCTCTCTCACTCTCTCTCTCTCTTCTCACACTCTCTCCTCCCCATCTCTCTCTTTCTATCTCTCTCCTCTCACACTCTCTACTCCCCCTCTCTCACTGTCTATCTCTCTCCTCTCACACTCTCTCCTCCTCCTCTCTCACTGTCTATCTCTCTCCTCTCACACTCTCTCCTCCCCCTCTCCCACTGTCTGTCTCTCTCTTCTCACACTCTCTCCTCCTGTTCTCTCACTATCTATCTCTCTCCGCTCACACTCACACATCCCCCTCACCCTCTGTCTATCTCTCTCCTCTCACACTCTCTCCTCCCCCTCTATCACTGTCTATCTCTTTCCTCTCACACACGTTCGTTCCCGTCTCTCACTGTCTATCTCTCTCTTCTCACACTTTCTCCTCCTCCTCACTCATTGTCTATCTCTCTCCTCTCACACTCTCTCCTCCCCCTCTCTCATTGTCTATGTCTCTCCTCTCACATTCTCTCCTCCCCATCTCTCACTGTCTAACTCCTTCCTCTCACATTCAATTCTCCCCCTTACCCACTGTCTCTCTCTTTCCTCTCACACTCTCTCAACCCCCTCTCTCACTGTCTATCTCTCTCCTCACACACTCTCTCCTCCCCCTCTATCACTCTCTATCTCTCTCTTCTCACACTCTCTCCTTCCCCTCTCTCACTGTCTATTTCTCTCCTCTCACACTGTCTGCCTCTCTCCTCTCTCATTCTCTCATCCCCCTCTCTCACTGTCTATCTCTCTCCTCTCACATTTTCTCTTACCCCTCTCTCACCTTCTGTCTCTCTCATCTCACACTTTCTCCTCTCCTTCTCTCACTGTCTATCTCTCTCCGCTCACACTCTTTCCTCACCCGCTCTCACTGCCTATCTCTCACCTCTCATGCTCTCTCCTCCCCCATTCTCACAGTCTATCTCTCCTCTCAAACTCTCTTCTCCCCCTCTCCCACTTTCTAACTCTCTCCTCTCAAACTCTCTCCTCCCCGTCTCTCAATGTCTTTCTCGCTCTTCTCACACTCTCTCCTCCTCCTCTCTCACTGTCTATCTCTTTCCTCTCACACCCTCTCCACCCCCTCTCTCACTGACTATCGCTCTCCACTCACACTCTCTCCTCTCCGTCTCTCTCTGTCTATCTCTCTCCTCTCACACCCTCTCCTCCCCCTCTCTCACTGTCTATCTCTTTCCTCTCACACCCTCTCCACCCCCTCTCTCACTGTCTATCTCTTTCCTCTCACACTCTCTCCACCCCCTCTCTCACTGTCTATCTCTCTCCTCTCACAATCTCTCCTCCCCCTCTCTCACTGTCTATCTCTCTCCTCTCACACTCTTTCCTCCACCTCTCTCACAGTCTATCTCTCCTCCCACACTCTCTCCTCCACCTCTCTCACTGTCTATCTCTCTCCTCTCACACTCTCTCGTCCCCCTCTCTCACTGTCTATCTCTCCCCTCTCACCCTCTCTTCTCCCCTTTTCTTACTGTCTATCTCTCTCCTCTCACACTCTCTCCTCCCCCTCTCTCACTGTCTATCTCTCTCCTCTCACACAAGTTCCTTCCCCTCTCTCACTGTCTGTCTCTCTCCTCTCACACCCTCTCCTCCCCCTCTCTCACTGTCTATCTCTCTCCTCTCACACTCTCTACTCCTCCTCTCTCACTTTCTATCTTTCTCCTCTCGCACTCTCTCCTCCTCCTCTCTCACTCTCTATCTCTCTCCTCTCACACTCTCTCCTCCCCCTCTTTCAATATCTATCTCTCCTCTCACACTCTCTCCTCCCCCTCTGTCACTGTCTATCTCTCTCCTCTCACAATCTCTCCTCTCTCTCTCTCACTCTCTATCTCTCCTCTCACACACTCTCCTCCACCTCTCTCACTGTCTATCTCTCTCCTCTCTCTCTTTCCTCTCTGTCTCTCACTGACTATCTCTACTGTAACACTCTCTACTCCCCATCTCTCACTGTCAATTCTCTCTTCTCACTCTCTCTCCTCCTCCTCTCTCACTGTCTATCTCTCTCCTCTCACATACCACCCACTTCCACGCACCCTGCCTATCTCTATCCTCTCACACTCTCTCCTCTCCCACTCTAACTGTCTGTCTCTCTAATCTCACTCTCTCACCTCCCCGTCTCTAACTGTCTATCTCTCTGCTCTGCCGCGATCTCCTCTCCGTCTCTCACTGTCTATCACTCTCCTCTTACTCTCTCAACTCATCCTCTCTCACTGTCTATCTCTCTCCTCTCACACTTTCTGCTCCCCCTCTCATTGTCTATCTCACCTCTCACACTCTCTCCACCCCCTCTCTCACTGTCTATCTATCTCCTCTCAGACTCTCTGATCCCCCTCTACACTGTCTGTCTCTCTCTTCTCACATTCTCTCCTCCTGCTCGCTCACTGTCTATATCTCCTCTCACACTCTCTCCTCCACCTCTCTCACTGTCTATCTCTCTCCTCTCACATTCTCTCCTCCCCATCTCTCACTGTCTATCTCTCTCCACCCACACTCTCTCCTACCAGTCTGGCACTGTCTATTTCTCTACTCTCAGATTCTCTCCTCCTCCTCTCTCCCTGCCTATCTCTTTCCTGTCACACTCTCTCCTTCCCGTCTCTCAATGTCTATCTCTCTCCTCTCACATTCTCTCCTCCCCCTCTCTGAATTTCCATCTCTCTCCTCTCACACTCTCTACTCCCCCTCTCTCACTGTCTATCTCTCTCCTCTCACACTCTCTGCTCCCCCTCTCTCAATGTCTATCTCTCTCTTCTCACAGTCTCTCCTCCCCCTCTATCACTGTCTATATTTATCTTCTCATACTCTCTCCACCCCCGCTCTCACTGTCTATCTCTCTCCTCTCACAATCTCTACTAACCCTCTCTCATGGTCTATCTCTCACCTCTCACACTCTCTACTCCCCCTCTCTCACTGTCTGACTCTTTCTTCTCACACCCTCTCCTCCCCCTCTCTCACTGTCTATCTCTTTCCTCTCACACCCTCTCCACCCCCTCTCTCACTGTCTATCTCTTTCCTCTCACACTCTCTCCACCCCCTCTCTCACTGTCTATCTCTCTCCTCTCACAATCTCTCCTCCCCCTCTCTCACTGTCTATCTCTCTCCTCTCACACTCTTTCCTCCACCTCTCTCACAGTCTATCTCTCCTCCCACACTCTCTCCTCCACCTCTCTCACTGTCTATCTCTCTCCTCTCACACTCTCTCGTCCCCCTCTCTCACTGTCTATCTCTCCCCTCTCACCCTCTCTTCTCCCCTTTTCTTACTGTCTATCTCTCTCCTCTCACACTCTCTCCTCCCCCTCTCTCACTGTCTATCTCTCTCCTCTCACACAAGTTCCTTCCCCTCTCTCACTGTCTGTCTCTCTCCTCTCACACCCTCTCCTCCCCCTCTCTCACTGTCTATCTCTCTCCTCTCACACTCTCTACTCCTCCTCTCTCACTTTCTATCTTTCTCCTCTCGCACTCTCTCCTCCTCCTCTCTCACTCTCTATCTCTCTCCTCTCACACTCTCTCCTCCCCCTCTTTCAATATCTATCTCTCCTCTCACACTCTCTCCTCCCCCTCTGTCACTGTCTATCTCTCTCCTCTCACAATCTCTCCTCTCTCTCTCTCACTCTCTATCTCTCCTCTCACACACTCTCCTCCACCTCTCTCACTGTCTATCTCTCTCCTCTCTCTCTTTCCTCTCTGTCTCTCACTGACTATCTCTACTGTAACACTCTCTACTCCCCATCTCTCACTGTCAATTCTCTCTTCTCACTCTCTCTCCTCCTCCTCTCTCACTGTCTATCTCTCTCCTCTCACATACCACCCACTTCCACGCACCCTGCCTATCTCTATCCTCTCACACTCTCTCCTCTCCCACTCTAACTGTCTGTCTCTCTAATCTCACTCTCTCACCTCCCCGTCTCTAACTGTCTATCTCTCTGCTCTGCCGCGATCTCCTCTCCGTCTCTCACTGTCTATCACTCTCCTCTTACTCTCTCAACTCATCCTCTCTCACTGTCTATCTCTCTCCTCTCACACTTTCTGCTCCCCCTCTCATTGTCTATCTCACCTCTCACACTCTCTCCACCCCCTCTCTCACTGTCTATCTATCTCCTCTCAGACTCTCTGATCCCCCTCTACACTGTCTGTCTCTCTCTTCTCACATTCTCTCCTCCTGCTCGCTCACTGTCTATATCTCCTCTCACACTCTCTCCTCCACCTCTCTCACTGTCTATCTCTCTCCTCTCACATTCTCTCCTCCCCATCTCTCACTGTCTATCTCTCTCCACCCACACTCTCTCCTACCAGTCTGGCACTGTCTATTTCTCTACTCTCAGATTCTCTCCTCCTCCTCTCTCCCTGCCTATCTCTTTCCTGTCACACTCTCTCCTTCCCGTCTCTCAATGTCTATCTCTCTCCTCTCACATTCTCTCCTCCCCCTCTCTGAATTTCCATCTCTCTCCTCTCACACTCTCTACTCCCCCTCTCTCACTGTCTATCTCTCTCCTCTCACACTCTCTGCTCCCCCTCTCTCAATGTCTATCTCTCTCTTCTCACAGTCTCTCCTCCCCCTCTATCACTGTCTATATTTATCTTCTCATACTCTCTCCACCCCCGCTCTCACTGTCTATCTCTCTCCTCTCACAATCTCTACTAACCCTCTCTCATGGTCTATCTCTCACCTCTCACACTCTCTACTCCCCCTCTCTCACTGTCTGACTCTCTCCTCTCAGAATCTCTCCTCCACCTCTCTCACTGTCTATCTCTCCTCTCACACTCTCTACTCCTCCTCTCTCACTGTCTATCTCTCTCCTCTCACAGTCTCTCCTCCCCCTCTATCACTGTCTATCTCTAACCTCTCACAATCTCTCCTCCCCCTCTCTCACTGTCTATCTCTCACCTCTCACACTCTCTACTCCCCTCTCTCACTGTCTATCTCTCTCCTCTCACACTCTCTCCTCCTCCACTCTCACTGTATATCTCTCTGCTCTCCCATTCACTCCTCCCCCTCTCTCACTGTCTATCTCTCACCTCTCACACTCTCTCCTCTCCGTCTCTCACTGTCTAGCTCTCTCGTCTCACACTCTCTCCTCCCCCTGTCTCACTGTCTATCTCTCTCTTCTCACACTCTCTCCTCCTCCTCTCTCACTGTCTATCTCTCTCTCCTTTCACACTCTCTCCTCCTCCTCTCTCACTGTCTATCTTTCCTCTCCCAATCTCTCCTCGTCCTCTCTCACTGTCCATCTCTCTCCTCTCACACTCTCTCCTCCCCTTTTCTCACTGTCTATCTCTCTCCTCTCACACTCTCTCCTCCCCTTTTCTCACTGTCTATCTCTCTCCTCTCACACTCTCTCCTCCCCCTCTCTCACTGTCTATCTCTCTCCTCTCACACACTCTCATCCTCCCCTCTCAATGTCTATCTCTCTCCTCTCACACTCTCTCCTCCCCCTCTCTCACTGTCTACCTCTCTCCTCTCAAACACTCTCCTCTCCATCTCTCAGTGTCTGTCTCTCTCTTCTCACACTCTCTCCTCCCCCTCTCTCACTGTCTGTCTCTCTCCTCTCACACTCTCTCCTCCCCCTCTCTCCCTGTCTATCTCTCTCCTCTCACACTCTCTCCTCCCCCTCTCTCACTTTTTTACTCTCTCCTCTCACAATCTCTCCTCCACCTCTCTCACTGTCTATCTCTGTCCTCTCACAATCTCTCCTCCCCCTCTCTCGCTGTCTATCTCTCCTCTCCCAGTCTCTCCTCATCCTCTCTCACTGTCTATCTCTCTCCGCTCACACTCTCACATCCCCCTCTCTCACTGTCTATCTCTCTCCTCTCACACTCTCTGCTCCCCGTCTATCACTGTCTATCTCTCTCCTCTCACACTCTCTCCTCATTCTCTCTATCTGTCTATCTTTCTACTCTCAACCTCTCTCCTCCCCGTCTCTCAATGTGTATCTCTCCCCTCTCACAATCTCTCCTCTTCCTCTCTCACTGTGTATCTCTCTACTCTCACATTCACTCCTCACCCTCTCTCACTGTCTGTATCTCTCCTTTCACAATCTCTCCTCTCCCTCTCAGTCTATCTCTCGCATCTCACACTCTCTCCTCCCAATCTCTCACTGCCAACTACCTCCACTCAGTCTCTCTCTTCTCCACCTCTCTCACTGTCAATCTCTCTCCTCTCACACTTTCTCATCCCACTCTCTCACTTTGTATCTCTCTACTCTCACACTCTCTCATCCCACTCTCTCACTTTGTATCTCTCTGCTCTCACACTCTCTCCTCCCTCTCTCTCACTGTCAAACTCTCTCGTCTCACATTCTCTCCTCCTCCTCCTCTCTCACTGTCTATCCCTCTGCTCTCACACTCTCTCATCCTCCTCTCTCACTGTCTCTCTCTCCTTTCACACTCTCTCCTCCCCCTCTCTTACTGTCTATCTCTCTCCTCTCAAACTCTTTCCTCTCCGTCTCTTACTGTCTATCTCTCTCCTCTCGCACTCTCTCCTGCCCCTCTCTCACTGTCTATCTCTCTCTTCTCACACTCTCTCCTCCCCCTCTCTCACTGTCTATCTCTCTCCTCTCACACTCTCTCCTCCCCCTCTCTCACTGTCTATCTCTCTCCGCCCACACTCTCACATCCCCCTCTCTCACTGTCTATCTCTCTCCTCTCACACTCTCTGCTCCCTGTCTCTCACTGTCTATCTCTCCTCTCACATTCTCTCCTCACCCTCTCTATCTGTCTATCTCTCTACTCTCAAACTCTCTCCTCCCCATCTCTCAATGTGTATCTCTCTCCTCTCACAATCTATCCTCCTCCTCTCTCACTGTGTATCTCTCTACTCTCACATTCACTCCTCATCCTCTCTCACTGTCTGTATCTCTCCTTTCACAATCTCTCCTCTACCTCTCAGACTATCTCTCGCATCTCACACTCTCTCCTCCCCATCTCTCACTGCCAACTACCTCCACTCACTCTCTCTCTTCTCCACCTCTCTCACTGTCAATCTCTCTCCTCTCACACTCTCTCCTCCCACTCTCTCACTTTGTATCTCTCTACTCTCACACTCTCTCCTCCCTCTCACTCACTGTCTAACCTTCTCGTCTCACACTCTCTCCTCCTCCTCTCTCACTGTCTATCTCTCTCCTCTCACACTCTCTACTCCTCCTCTCTCACTGTCTGTCTTTCTCTTCTCACATTCTCTCCTACTCCTCTCTCACTGTCTGTCTCTCTCCACTTAGACTCTCTCCTCACCCACACTATCACTGTCTATCTCTCTCCTCTCACACACTCTCCTCCCTCTCTCTCACTGTCTTTCCTCTCACACTCTCTCCTCCCCCTCTCTCGCTGTCTATCTCTCTCCTCTCACAGTCTCTCCTCCTCCTCTCTCACTATCTATCTCTCTCCTCTCACACTCTCTACTCCTCCTCTCACACTGTCTGTCTCTCTCCTCTCACAATCTCTCGTCCCCCTCTCTCACTGTCCATCTCTCTCCTCTCACACTCACTCCTCCCCCTCTCTCGTTTTCAATCTCTCCTCTCCCAATCTCTCCTCATCCTCTCTCACTGTCTATCTCTCTCCTCTCACACTCTCTCCTCCCCGTCTCGCACTGTGTATCTATCGCCTCTCACACTCTCTCCTCCTCCTCTCTCACTGTCTATCTCTCTCCTCTCACGCTCTCTCCTCCTCCTCTCTCACTGTCTATCTCTCTACTCTCACACTCTCTCCTCCCCTACTCTCACTGTCTATCTCGCTGCACTCACACTCTCTCCTCCCCGTCTCCAACTGTGTATCTCTCTCCTCTCACACTGTCTCCTCCACCTCTCTCACTGTCAATCTCTCTCCTCTCACACTCTCTCATCCCACTCTCTCAATTTGCATCTCTCTAATCTCACACTCTCTCATCCCACTCTCTCAATTTGTATCTCTCTCCTCTCACACTCTCTCCTCCCTCTCTCTCACTGTCTAACTCTCTCGTCTCACACTCTCTCCTCCTCCTCTCTCACTGTCTATCTCTCTCCTCTGACACTCTCTCCTCCGCCTCTCTCACTGTCTATCCCTCTGCTCTCACACTCTCTCATCCCCCTCTCTCAATGTCTATCTCTCTGCTCTCACACTCTCTCATCCCACTCTCTCACTTTGTAACTCTCTCCTCTCACACTCTCTCCTCCCTCTCTCTCACTCTCTATCTCTCTCCTCTCACACTCTCTTATCCCGCTCTCTCACATTGTTTCTCTCTCCTCTCACACTCTGTCCTCCCCATCTCTCACTGTCTATCTTTCTCCTCTCACACTCTCTCCACCCCCTCTCTCACTGTCTATCTCTCTCCTCTCACACTCTCTACTCCTCCTCTCTCACTGTCTGTCTCTCTCTTCTCACACTCTCTCCTCCTCCTCTCTCACTGTCTATCTCTCTCCACTTACATTCTCTCCTCACCCACTATCACTGTCTATCTCTCTCCTCTCACACACTCTCCTCCCTCTCTCTCACTGTCTATCTCTCTCCTCTCACACTCTCTCCTCCCCCTCTCTCACTCTATCACTCTCCTCTCACACTCACTCCTACCCCTCTCTCACTGTCTATCTCTCTCCTCTCATACTCTCTCCTCCCCATCTCTCACTGTCTATCTCTTTCCTCTCACACTCTCTACTCCTCCTCTCACACTGTCTGTCTCTCTCCTCTCACACTCTCTCCTCCCCCTCTCTCACTGTCTATCTCTCTCCTCTCAAACTCTCTCCTCTCCATCTCTCACTGTCTATCTCTCTGCTCTCACAATCTCTCCTCCACCTCTCTCACTGTCTATCTCTCTCCCCTCACACTCTCTCCTCCCCCTCTCTCACTGTCCATCGCTCTCCTCTCATACTCTCTCCTCCCCCTCTCTCACCGTCTATCTCTCTCCTCTCACACTCTCTACTCCTCCTCTCTCACTGTCTGTCTCTCTCTTCTCACACTCTCTCCTCCTCCTCTCTCACTGTCTATCTCTCTCCACTTACATTCTCTCCTCACCCACTATCACTGTCTATCTCTCTCCTCTCACACTCTCTCCTCCCTCTCTCTCACTGTCTATCTCTCTCCTCTCACACTCTCTCCTCCCCCTCTCTCACTCTCTATCACTCTCCTCTCACACTCACTCCTACCCCTCTCTCACTGTCTATCTCTCTCCTCTCATACTCTCTCCTCCCCATCTCTCACTGTCTATCTCTTTCCTCTCACACTCTCTACTCCTCCTCTCACACTGTCTGTCTCTCTCCTCTCACACTCTCTCCTCCCCCTCTCTCACTGTCTATCTCTCTCCTCTCAAACTCTCTCCTCTCCATCTCTCACTGTCTATCTCTCTGCTCTCACAATCTCTCCTCCACCTCTCTCACTGTCTATCTCTCTCCCCTCACACTCTCTCCTCCCCCTCTCTCACTGTCCATCGCTCTCCTCTCACACTCTCTCCTCCCCCTCTCTCACTGTCTATCTCTCTCCTCTCACACTCACTCCTCCCCCTCTCTCATTTTCTATCTCTCCTCTCCCAACTCTCCTCGTCCTCTCTCACTGTCCATCTCTCTCCTCTCACACTCTCACATCCCCCTCTCTCACTGTCTTACTCTCTCCTCTCACACTCTCTCCTCCACCTCTCGCACTGTCTATCTATCGCCTCTCACACTCTCTCCTCCCCCTCTCTCACTGTCTATCTCTCTCCTCTCACACTCTCTCCTCCCCCTCTCTCACTGTCTATCTCTCTCCTCTCACACTCTCTCCTCCCTTTTTCTCACTGTTTATCTCTCTCCTCTCACACTCTCTCCTCCCCCTCTCTCACTGTCTATCTCTCTCCTCTCACACTCTCTCATCCTCCTCTCTCACTGTCTATCTCTCCTCTCACACTCTCTCCTCACCCTCTCTATCTGTCTATCTCTCTACTCTCAAACTCTCTCCTCCCCATCTCTCACTGTGTATCTCTCTACTCTCACATTCACTCCTCACCCTCTCTCACTGTCTGTATCTCTCCTTTCACAATCTCTCCTCTCCCTCTCAGTCAATTTGTCGCGTCTCACACTCTCTCCTCCCAATCTCTCACTGCCAACTACCTCCAGTCACTCTCTCTCTTCTCCACCTCTCTCACTGTCAATCTCTCTCCTCTCGCACTCTCTCATCCCACTCTCTCACTTTGTATCTCTCTAATCTCACACTCTCTCCTCCTCTCTCACTGTCTATCTCTCTCCACTTACACTCTCTCCTCACCCACTATCACTGTCTATCTCTCTCCTCTCACACTCTCTCCTCCTCCTCTCTCACTCTCTATCTCTCTCCTCTCACACTCCCTCCTCCCCCTCTCTCACTGTCTATCTCTCTCCTCTCACACTCTCTCTTCCCCCTCTCTCACTGTCTATCTCTCGCCTCTCACACACTCTCATCCCCCTCTCTCACTCTCTTTCTCCCACATCTCACACCCTTTCCTCTGCCTCTCTCACTGACTATCTCTCTACTCTCACACTCTCTCCTCCCCTTCTCTCACTGTCTATCTCGCTGCTCTCACACTCTCTGCTCCCCGTCTCTAACTGACTATCTCTCTCCTCTCACACTCTCCCCTCACTCTCTCTATCTGTCTATCTCTTTACTCTCACACTCTCTCTTCCCCGTCTCTCAATGTGTATCTCACTCCTCTCACAATCTCTCCTCCTCCTCTCTCCCTGTGTATCTCTCTCCTCTCACATTCACTCCTCACCCTCTCTCACACTCTGTATCTCTTCCCTCTCACAATCTCTCCTCTCCCTCTCAGTCTATCTCTCGCATCTCACACTCTCTCCTCCCCATCTCTCACTGCCAACTATCTCCACTCAGTCTCTCTCTTCTCCACCTCTCTCACTGTCAATCTCTCTCCTCTCACACTCTCTCATCCCACTCTCTCACTTTGTATCTCTCTCCTCTCACGCTCTCTCCTACCTCTCTCTCACTGTCTAACTCTCTCGTCTCACACTCTCTCCTCCTCCTCTCTCACTGTCTATCTCTCTCCTCTCACACTCTCTCCTCCCCCTCTCTCAATGTCTATCTCTCTCCTCTCACACTCTCTCATCCCCCTCTCTCACTGTCTATCTCTCTCCTCTCACACACTCTCCTCCCCTTTTCTCAATGCCTATCTCTCCCCTCACACACTCATTCATCCCCCTTTCTCAATTTGTATCTCTCTCTTCTCACACTCTCTCCGCCCCCTCTCTCACTGTCTATCTCTCGCCTCTCACACTCTCTCCTCCCCCTCTCTCACTGTCTATCTCTCACCTCTCACGTTCTCCCCTCCCCTTTTCTCACTGCCTATCTCTCTCCTCTCACACTCTCTCCTCCCCTCTCTCACTGTCTATGTCTCGCCTCTCACAATCTCTCCTCCCCCTCTCTCACTGTCTATCTCTCTCCTCTCACACTCTCTGCTCCCTCTCTCTCACTGTCTATCTCTCTCCTCTCACAATCTCTCCTCCCCCTCTCTCACTGTCTATCTCTCTCCTCTCACACTCTCTGCTCCCTCGCTCTCACTGTCTATCTCTCTCCTCTCACACTCTCTCCTTCCACTCTGTCACTGTCTATCTCTCTTCTCTCAAAGTCTCTCCTCTCCGTCTCTCACTGTCTATCTCTCTCCTCTCACACTCTCTCCTCCCCCTCTCTCACTGTCTATCTCTCTCCTCTCACACTCTCTCCTCCTCCTCTCTCACTGTCTATCTCTCTCCTCTCACTCTCACTCCTCCCCCTCTCTCACTGTATATCTCTCTCCTCTTACATTCTCTCCTTCCCCCCTTCACTGTCGATCTCTCTCCTCTCACGCTCTCCCCTCCCCTTTTCTCACTGCCTATCTCTCTCCTTTCACACTCACTCCTCCCCCTCTCTCATTTTCTATCTCTCCTCTCCCAATCTCTCCTCGTCCTCTCTCACTGTCCATCTCTCTCCTCTCACACTCTCACATCCCCCTCTCTCACTGTCTATCTCTCTCCTCTCAAACTCTCTCCTCCCCCTCTCGGACTGTCTATCTATCGCCTCTCACACTCTCTCCTCCCCCTCTCTCACTGTCTATCTCTCTCCTCTCACACTCTCTCCTCCTCCTCTCTCACTGTCTATCTCTCTCCTCTCACTCTCACTCCTCCCCCTCTCTCACTGTATATCTCTCTCCTCTTACATTCTCTCCTTCCCCCCTTCACTGTCGATCTCTCTCCTCTCACGCTCTCCCCTCCCCTTTTCTCACTGCCTATCTCTCTCCTTTCACACTCACTCCTCCCCCTCTCTCATTTTCTATCTCTCCTCTCCCAATCTCTCCTCGTCCTCTCTCACTGTCTATCTCTCTCCTCTAACACTCTCACATCCCCCTCTCTCACTGTCTATCTCTCTCCTCTCAAACTCTCTCCTCCCCCTCTCGGACTGTCTATCTATCGCCTCTCACACTCTCTCCTCCACCTCTCTCACTGTCTATCTCTCTCCTCTCACACTCTCTCCTCCCCCTCTCTCACTGTCTATCTCTCTCCTCTCACACTCTCTCCTCCCCCTCTCTCACTGTCTATCTCTCTCCTCTCACACTCTCTCCTCCCCTTCTCTCACTCTCTATCTCTCTCCTCTCACACTCTCTCCTCCTCCTCTCTACTGTCTATCTCTCTCCTCTCACACTCTCTCCTCCCCTTCTCTCACTGTCTATCTCTCTCTCCTTTCACACTCACTCCTCCCCCTCTCTCGTTTTCTATCTCTCTTCTCCCAATCTCTCCTCGTCTTCTCTCATTGTCCATCTCTCTCCTCTCACACTCTCTCCTCTCCCTCTCTCACTGTCTATCTCTCCCCTCTCACACTCTCCACCCCCCCTCTCTCACTGTCTATCTCTCTCCTCTCACACTCTCTCCTCCCACTCTCTCACTGTCTCTCTCCTCTCACACTCTTTCCTCCCCCTCTCTCACTGTCTATCTCTCTCCTCTCACACTCTCTCCTCCCCCTCTCTCGCTGTCTATCTCTCTCCTCTCACACTCTCTCCTCCCCCTCTCTCGCTGTCTATCTCTCTCCTCTCCCAATCTCTCCTCCTCCTCTCTACTGTCTATCTCTCTCCTCTCAAACTCTCTACTCCCCCTCTCTCACTGTCTATCTCTGTCCTCTCACACTCTCTCCTCCTCCTCTCTCACTGTCTATCTCTCTCCTCTCACACTCTCTCCTCCTCCTCTCTCACTGTCTATCTCTCTCCTCTCACACTCTCTCCTCCCCCTCTCTCAATGTCTATCTCTTTCCTCTCACACTCTCACATCCCCCTTTCTCACTGTCTATCTCTCTCCTCTCACACTCTCTCCTCCCCTTCTCTCACTCTCTATCTCTCTCCTCTCACACTCTCTCCTCCTCCTCTCTACTGTCTATCTCTCTCCTCTCACACTCTCTCCTCCCCTTCTCTCACTGTCTATCTCTCTCTCCTTTCACACTCACTCCTCCCCCTCTCTCGTTTTCTATCTCTCTTCTCCCAATCTCTCCTCGTCTTCTCTCATTGTCCATCTCTCTCCTCTCACACTCTCTCCTCTCCCTCTCTCACTGTCTATCTCTCCCCTCTCACACTCTCCACCCCCCCTCTCTCACTGTCTATCTCTCTCCTCTCACACTCTCTCCTCCCACTCTCTCACTGTCTCTCTCCTCTCACACTCTTTCCTCCCCCTCTCTCACTGTCTATCTCTCTCCTCTCACACTCTCTCCTCCCCCTCTCTCGCTGTCTATCTCTCTCCTCTCACACTCTCTCCTCCCCCTCTCTCGCTGTCTATCTCTCTCCTCTCCCAATCTCTCCTCCTCCTCTCTACTGTCTATCTCTCTCCTCTCAAACTCTCTACTCCCCCTCTCTCACTGTCTATCTCTCTCCTCTCACACTCTCTCCTCCTCCTCTCTCACTGTCTATCTCTCTCCTCTCACACTCTCTCCTCCCCCTCTCTCACTGTCTATCTCTCTCCTCTCACACTCTCTCCTCCCCCTCTCTCACTGTCTATCTCTCTCCTCTCACACTCTCTCCTCCTCCTCTCTCACTGTCTATCTCTCTCCTCTCACACTCTCTCCTCCCCCTCTCTCACTGTCTATCTCTCTCCTCTCACCGTCTCTCCTCCCCCTCTCTCACTGTCTATCTCTCTCCTCTCACACTCTCTCCTCTCCCTCTCTCACTGTCTATCTCTCCCCTCTCACACTCTCCACCCCCCCTCTCTCACTGTCTATCTCTCTCCTCTCACACTCTCTCCTCCCACTCTCTCACTGTCTCTCTCCTCTCACACTCTTTCCTCCCCCTCTCTCACTGTCTATCTCTCTCCTCTCACACTCTCTCCTCCCCCTCTCTCGCTGTCTATCTCTCTCCTCTCACACTCTCTCCTCCCCCTCTCTCGCTGTCTATCTCTCTCCTCTCCCAATCTCTCCTCCTCCTCTCTACTGTCTATCTCTCTCCTCTCAAACTCTCTACTCCCCCTCTCTCACTGTCTATCTCTCTCCTCTCACACTCTCTCCTCCTCCTCTCTCACTGTCTATCTCTCTCCTCTCACACTCTCTCCTCCCCCTCTCTCACTGTCTATCTCTCTCCTCTCACACTCTCTCCTCCCCCTCTCTCACTGTCTATCTCTCTCCTCTCACACTCTCTCCTCCTCCTCTCTCACTGTCTATCTCTCTCCTCTCACACTCTCTCCTCCCCCTCTCTCACTGTCTATCTCTCTCCTCTCACCGTCTCTCCTCCCCCTCTCTCACTGTCTATCTCTCTCCTCTCACACTCTCTCCTCCCCCTCTCTCACTGTTCTTTCTCTCCCTTCTCACACTATCTTCTCTCACGTTCTCTCCCCTCTCACACACTATCCCTCCCTTCTCTCTCTGCCTGTCTGTCTCTCTCTCTTCTCTCCCTCTCTCTCTCTCTCCTCACTTTCCCTGTCTCTCCCCCTCTCCACACTCCATCTCCTCTCTCTCATACTCACATTTCTTTTTTCACCCTTTCTCCCTTTAAACCGCCTTTCATTCTATTTTTCTCCCTTTCTTTTCTCTCTTCTCTTTTTCTATTTTTATGCTGCTCATTTTCCTCTTATTAATACCTGTCTTTTGCTCTCTTTTTCTCTCACCCTAATTTGCAATCTTTCATCTCTGCCTTTTTATCATCTTTTTTCTCCCTTTCAACCTCTTTTTCTTTCTCCTCTCCCTTGATACTGCCCTTCCTTGTCTCTCTGCCTCTCTCCTTTGCTGTCTCTGCCTCTCTTTCTGTCCCTCCTGCTCTCTGTCTCTGTCTTTCGTTTTGTATTTATCTCTCTGAGTGTTTCTCCATTCACCCCTTGCCCTATCGTCCTCTCTCTCTCTCATACAGCATGAACCTTCTTCAGGTGCCAGTGTTCGGGTCATTCAAGAGTCTCTGGGTTCCATCCCTCCAAAACAAACCAAAACGATTTGCCAAACAATGTTTCTTTAAGAATCAGATGGAAACACTTCAAGTGAGGGTCACTGTGGGAGGATACCTTTGAGACTGGGACACTGCCACTGTGAGAAAGGTTTGGGAGAAGATGACATAAATCCAGAAGTCATGGGCAGCTTTTAAATAAACTGGCAGGTAGACAGGAAGTCATGAGGGAGTTCCATAGGCCAGAGGAGGAGGTGGAGGGAGGGTAGGAACAAAAGGAATGCTGGGAGTAATGGCTGTTATGCCAGCAATGCAGGAGGTACGAGTGTTGGGTTGCAGCGAGTTCCTCACCACTTGTGTCCCAAAAATAAGAAGCAGCATGTGCAGCAAAGACACTGGGGTGCAGTTGAGTTTGACTTTGGGCCATCGTGCCAAGTGGACTATCGCCTCAGCTCCCCATGATAGATCTCTCTCCACTTTCATTTCCATTGACCTCAATGTGACGGGGCCAATGGTGCATTGGGTAGGGAGGGGATGGGGTGAAGTACAAACCCTAAATTACTTTGAGATAGCTGAGCTCCTCCAATTCTTGCGCATCCCTGATTTTAACTGCGCCACCGTTGGTGGCTGTGTCTTTAGCTGCCCAAGCCCTGAGCTCTGGAATTCCTTGCCTAACCTTTCCCCTTCTCTTTCTGTCCTCCGTTAAGACATTCCTTAAAACCTACCTCTTTGACCAAGCTTTTTGTCACTTGTCCTACTATCTCAGTGTCAAATTCTGTTCAATAATGTTCTTGTCAAGTGCCATGGGGATATTTTACTACATTAATTCTCTATACGTGCAAGGCTGTTGTACATCTGTGCCAAAGGGAGCAATGGGAGGGAGTAGGAGCCTGAAACTTGCCTTTGATGCCCGTTTCACTTGCTCTCTGAATTACCTACGCTTTCATCTTTTCCATCAAATAAGAGCCAAGGGAAGAAGGCCATTCGGCCCATTGTGCCTATGTTGGCTTTGTGAAAGAGTTATTCAATTGGCCCTAATCTCCCCTGCTCTTTCCTCAAAGCCCTCAAAACTTCTCTCAGCATTCCAGATCATAACAAGGCATTGTGTGTTCTCTTTCCTCATTTCCCCTCTGTTCTCTCGGCCAATTATTTTAATTTTCTGCCCTCTGGCTACTGTTCCTTCCACCACCGGAAATGGTTTCTCCTGTTTTTCTCCTTCCCCTGACTCTGACAGCCGAAAGGTCAGTGATAATCAGACAGCAAAGTGGCCTTGCTTCCATAGAGGAAGCTCCTGTTGACTGAGGCTGCTAGCCAATCAGGTTGTCCCCATGGAACCTTTCCCCCCACCGCCTGCCCACTTGGGATATTCCTGCTGTCTCCTCTCCTGAATCCCTGGAGAAGTGCCAATTGGTCTGCCTGTGAGCAGTCTTCCTCCGGCCTTTGAAGCTGTCACAGTTATTCAGTTTGCACAGCTGCACTGCCCCGCGATGCTGTTGTTGATGCTTCCTGTAGTCCCAGGCAGCTTATGGACTGTGCGTTTTTAGATCTGTGCCAGGCCAGGTTTATTATTCAGCTCAGCCCAGGGAAGCCCCAGCTCCACAGCTCACCCAGGCCCAGCCCAGCCCTGCTCAGCCCAGCCCAGCCCTGCTCAGCCCAGCAGTGCTCACTCCAACCCAGCTCAGTGCAGTAATGCAGAGCTTTTAGCCCAATGGTGTATAAATGAGCTCCATGAGTGCCTGTGTCAGCATGTGTACATCTATGTATATCTGTATGTTTGGACACGCATGTAGGTGTATGTCTGCAAAAATAGACAAGTGTGGAGGTGCGTGGCTGTGTATGAACATGTGTGTAGGCCTGTGTTTGCGTATGGACATGCATTTAGTTGTGTGCCTGTGTATGAACATGTGTGTAGGCCTATGTTTGCGTATGGACATGCATTTAGTTGTGTGCCTGTGTATGAACATGTGTGTAGATGTGTGTTTATGTGTGGACAGGCATGTAGGTGTGTGTCTGTAATTGTAGACAAATGTGTAGGTGTGTGTCTGTGTATAGATGTGTGTGTAGGTGCGTGTTTGTATATGGACATGTGTGCAGATGTGTGTATGAACATATGTGTAGATATATATGTGTATTGTTATGATCCCAGCTGTTGTTAACACTGGACAAGTCAGATCCCAGTGTGAAACCTGGCTTGGTAGATCCTAACTTTGTCTTTATTTTAGGAACTGTGGAAGTCAATTACTGAATTTCATACAGATGCCAGAAAATGATTCAAACTCACACTCCCTTTTATCCCAGCAACCCTTACAGATACACAGTCCCAGTGAAGATTTACCACTGTCTCAACACCAAGGTTTCTTGCTTGGGTTAGCTCAGTTTCAAACAGTTTTCTTCCGGCGGACTGCTGAGCATTAACTAAATACTTTTCTTCAGCTGGTATCTCTCCCTGAATCACCAAAAAAACCATCTAAACTCACTATTACTTCAACTTCAGAACAAACACAAGTTCCTTAAACTCAGTTCCCCAGCGGGCTTGAAAGATTCCTTATTAGAGAGATTAGACCTTCTGCTTGCACTACCTGGTATACACACACTAACTGACCACCCTTCTGTGTTTCCGTGTCTCTGTCTGTGACTCTGGGTCTCTGTAACTAGGCAACAACCCAGTTTTTTCTACTTTAAGTTTTTTTTTTAACTTCAGTAAACTACTAACCCCTTGGTAGCCCATCTCTTCATTTCAAGGGTTTGTAAAACGTCATTAAAAATGCACATATACAAACAAGGCCCCAGACTTCCCAGCACCCAGCTCACAAAAAACTCTAACTAAAACCAAGTTACACCTTTCCTAATACCCAAATAGAAAATAAAAATTAAACTTAAAGCTACACATTATTCCTAACACAATATATGAATTTGCGTGTAGTTGTATGCCTGTGCGGGGTTTTGATAGAGTGGATGCAGAGAGAATGTTTCTAGATCATAACTAGAGGTCATCAAAATAAGAGTCACCAAGAAATCCAATAGGGAATTCAGAAGAAACTTCTTTACCTAAGGAGTGGTTAGAACGTGGAACTCGTTACCACAAGGGAGTGGTTGAAATGAATAGTGTTATGGCCAGGAGTGGGGTGGGGGGGGTGGTGTCAATTTGAACAGCTCTAACTTCTCCTCTCATCGCCTGTCCATAAACAGAAAGTTTTTTTTTGATCTGCTTCCAAAGCCCTTGGTTCCAGTGTGATCCAATTTTCTATGAATAACCCGACAGCAAACTTGTGATAGGATGAACTCAGAGGGTTAGTTTATTTGTGCACACTTAAATGTTGGAAGAGAATAGCAACATTGTCTCCTTTTCATTCATACAATAAAAGAGGAATGGAGAAAGGAAGGTTTACAGGGCAAAGACCACAGAGAAAAGAATTATTGTTTCACGTATGTCAAGAGCCCAGAAACAAATCCAATGGTGTATTCCTTCACAGAGGTCATCAGGTTCAGAAGTGATGCTGGTTAGGAACATAGGAACAGGAGATGGCCATTCAGCCTGTCGAGCCTGTTCTACCATATAATATGATCATGGCTGATCGAACATTTCAATGCCTTTTACCCACACATTCCCCATAACCCTTTACATTACTGTTAATCAGAAATCCATCAATCTCTTTTCCAGTAGAGATTACTTCCATGATGAGATAGGCACGCAGAGAGGAATCAGTCTTGTAGGCAATGGTGCAGAGGTTCCAGTCAAAACAATGTGGAAAGAGGCCAGGCATTCAAACTGGGAAGAGCCCCTTTCCGGACAGATGGAAGGACGGCAGACCGAGCTTTGAAGCTCCACAAGGTTCCACCAGCGAGGTGGGGTCAAGTCACATGATTCTCACCTCCCCACTTCGGTTTTGACAAAGAGTGTGTATCCCTTTGTCTGTGTCCCTGAGATTGTGAAGGGTCCGACCATTACATTGGACAGAGAGGTTGCAGATGAATTGGCTCCGGTGGGCCAGGCCTGGTTTATGAAATGTAGATGGCCTTTGCGTAATTCAGTTTGAATTTGGCCTCTGCAGCCCAAAGAGGTCATTAGCGCCTCTTCAGAGATAATGAGGCACAAGTTTCTGCGACACTGTCAAATAGTCCCTTTTGTTCAGGGCCCCAGGCAGACGTAGCTTCAGATATTTTAGGAAGGGTCTTGGTCCGGTTTTTTTAAATTTTAGAAATTAGCTGTGAGGGTAGACGATATAAAAATATAGGCCAGAACTCTCCGGCCCCGTTGGCGTCGGGTGTCATGGCAAGTGGTGGTGGTGGTGGTGGTGGTGGCGGTGGTGGAGAGGGTGGAGGGGTGGGGGTGGGGGGTTGGGGGGTGGGGGGGAGGTGGGGGCGCAGGTACAACATGGCGAGAAGTCCAAAAATCAGTTTTGTGCCGTCGTCAAACCAATTTGCAACCGTCCGCTCCACCCGTCAATGACGGGGCCGCATTTCCCACCGCAGCGCGTCAGGATCTAGTTGCAATACTTTAGCGCCTAATTATAAGCCCTGCTCGCCGGAATCACGCCTCCCCCCACCCCACCCCACCCCCCCCCACCCCACCCCCAGAACAGCGCGCTCCACGACTGCCTTTAAAAAGCGTGCCACGGCGAGCGGAACTTCGGCGGGAGCTCGGAGGTGAGCGCTCACAACCTTGTGCGGTGCTCATGAGCATCGCTCATGGCGCATCAGGACAGAGGCGCTGTGTAGTCGGGGGTGAGGGGAGGGGAGTCGGGGGGGGGGGTTGGTCACAGACAAGTTACTTTTCCCTGGCTGGCTTTCAGTGTGGTGCCAGGGCCAGGACTCCAGTACAGGTGAGGCCGGGCTGAAGGGGCGGCAAACAAGGTGGCACAGATTGACTGAAGCAAGTACACAAGCGCAAGGCGGAGGTGGGCAAGGCAGCGCAGACTGAAGGAAATCTCAAGCATACGCCATGGTGGTGAGGGGGGAGGGGGAGGGGGGTTGGGGGTGAAGGAAGCAGCCAAGCACTTGGAAAAGCTTGTCAAAAGTGAGCATTCTTCCACAGCTGAGACCGTTCGGCTGCAGCTCGGTTGACCTGCTGGGAGTCGGGCCTCTGAAGCTTTCCTGCTCACTCAAGCAAATGCTCCAGAACCTTTCACCCCTCGGGCGCAGATGGCAAATGAACGTGCGTTTTAGGGGGTAGCAGGACAATTGGCTGACTGGGCAAGTTGTAGAATCCTCTAGTGAAAGGTGGCCATGGTGCAGCTCCTTGCAATGTCTTTATTAAGGTTTGGGCCTGTATCCCTCACGGTTCAAGCTAACAGCGCAGCCTTGCAGTGCGAGTTAAGAGAATGCCTTCGCCTGAACACAGCCAGTCCAGTGGCCAAAGTTGGCGACAACCGATCAAGTGGAGTGGGGCGGAGGTGGGTGGGGCTTCGGACAGCCAATGTGTAATGAGCGCCCTACACCCTGGCCATCCAAGTGGCGGCCAGCACCCTCCTGTATGCGTGAAGGGGCCTTAACCAAGAGAAGTTCTTAGGATGCTTATGCTGACCCATGTGTCTCTCCCTTTGATCCTGAAGGAGGAGAACATCAGGATCGTGGAGCCTGGTGATCTAGTGATGTGCCCGATGGCTTACAGAGAGCAGGGAAGGAAGAGAAGGGAGCGGCGCAGGGACCTGGCTGTGATTCTGTGTGTGTGTGGGAGAGTGAATGGTGATGTCCCTTGAACAGGCAGTGAGTGGGATCCCCGTGGATGTGTGATGGGTTTGTGAGTGTGCGAGTTGACGGCGATGAGAAGATTGACTTACCCTGGAAGAATGGTGGAGATCATCCATCTTCTTTTGGCACTGGGTGGCTGCCCTCTTTTGAAGGGTGTTGGCGCTGACCGCATCTGCCACTGCCTCCCAAGCTGGATTGGTGACTTTGCTTGTTGGTCTTCACCCAGAGCGAGGGTAGAGGACTTCATGGTGGGCCTTCGCTGCATCCTTGGTGTCCAAGGGAGGTGCACAAAATTTAGCGGCAGCATGTTTCCTCCCTTTGGCAGCCATTACTTTCCAGAAACTTACATCTCCTACAGGGGCGCAGCTTAAATGTGACGTCTGGTTTACTGAAGGCCTGAGGTGATGCCAGGACGGGGGAATCAGAGGCCGCCCCGCCAGTGACCTGGTGTGTTTCCCTGGGATGCATTATTGATGAGGTGGAACACGCCGGGAACGTGACAATATGGCGCGATAACCCACCACTGCAGCTAGCGGGGAAAACATCTTTTTGTGCAAACCTGGGACAAATCTGCCCTTAGTGTGAGGCCTTAGCCCTGCTGCATTAATATAGCTGTATTTGAGGGGAAACTGAGCAAACATATGAGGGAGAAGGACATAGATGGGAAGAGGCAAAAGTGGAACATAGAAACTGGCAAGGCTTTGTTGGGCTGAATGGCCTGTTTCTGTGCTCTATATTGTATGCAATCCTAAGTATGGACATGTGTGTCTGTGTGCATTTGTACATGTGTGTAGATGTGTGTCTATCTGAATGGACATGTGTATAGTTGTGTGTCAGTGTGTTTGGACATGTGTGTAGGTGTGCCTCTGTGTGTATGGATACTTGTGTAGGTGTGTGTCCGTGTGCATGGACATGTGTGTAGGTGTATGTCTGTGTATGTGGACAGGTGTGTGGGTGTGTGCCTGTGTGTGTGGACAGGTATGTGGGTGTGTGTCTGTGTGTGTGGACAGGTATGTGGGTGTGTGTCTGTGTGTGTGGACAGATGCGTGGGTGTGTGTCTGCGTGTGTGGACAGGTGTATGGTTGTTTGTCTGCGTGTGTGGACAGGCTTGTGGGTGTCTGTCTGTGTGTGTGGACAGATGTGTGGGTGTGTGTCTGCATGTGTGGACAGATGTGTGGGTGTGTGTCTGCGTGTGTGGAGATGGAAAAATCAATATAAGCTTTGGGACCACCCAGGGGTATTGCGCCTCAATCAGCAGGAAACACTCTCTGACTAACTGAATGTGCTAATTGTGTGAATGAATCACATTTATACATTTTTTACAGCTCAGTGCAGAACTTTGGAAAAGCCTCATCAAAGGAAGGCAGGCTGTGCCTTACTTCCTGAGCCACATCCCACTTGGCGATTTTGTCTCTAATCTCTGTAGTCCCTCGAGGCCTCTCAGTGTTAATGTTGGGCTCAGTCTATATTTGCTCTACAAATTCCAGACTGTATGAGCACCAGAGTGACAGTGAGAGTAAGGGACGGGAGAGAGAACAGCAGTGGGGTGCTTTGAGAGAGTGCATCGTGTGTCATAGAGTCACCACGGCACAGAAGGAAGCCGATTGGCTGAGCAAGCCCATGCCAGCTTGTGTGTTTGTGCGAGTGTTTATACGCGTCTCAGCGTGTATGTAACTGTGCCTTTGCTAAGGCTGAATTTTAACCAGGAGCAGGAGCGTTGCGAGTGTGTAGAGAACCCAGGAGTCGGGCGTTGTGGAGTTGGATGTGTAATGTCACTGACCGGTCCATCAACCTAGAAAGCAGCTGATTGGCAGGCCTCACTCCCAATCAGAGCGAGAGAGATCCATTGGTGGCCACAGGAGCAGGTGCCTGAGTATGTGGTGGGGGGGGGGGTTAGTCATCTGGGGTCAGTGGATTCGGGGAGGGTGGGTACCAATCCAATTGTCTGTGAGGGAGATGTCAGGCGTGGGGGTCCCAGGGAGGCTGCTGATCATTCAGTCTGGGGTCCGATTGGCCTCAGGTGGAGGTGGACGGAGAGGGGGGGAGGTCTGTGGGATTGGGGGGGTGAAATCAGATTAAGAAATCTGGGTGGGGGGAATCAGGAGCTTTGTGAGGTGGGGGTTGGGGGTAGGGGGGGTGCGGTGTGAATTCCAATCCCATGCAGGGAAGTCGGTGGCTGTAGGTAAGTGTGGAGACCTGACAGGGATTGGGAGGTCAAAGATCTGGGGGATGAAATGGAAACCTCATGGGGAAAATTAAGGGAACTTTGGAAGTGGTAGGTGTGGGATCCTGGATATGGAAGGGTTTTCTTATGATGAAAGGTTGAGTAGGTTGGGCCTGTACTCATTGGGGTTCAGAAGAATGAGTGGCGACTTTATTGAAACATGTAAGGTTCTTAGGGGGCTTGATGCTGAGGAGTTGTTACCCCTTGTGGGAGAGTCTAGGGCTAGAGGGCATAATCTCAGAGTAAGGGATCGCCCATGAGATGAGGGGGAATTTCTTCTCTCTGAGGGTACTGAATCTATAGAATTCTTTACCGCAGAGGGCTGTAGAAGCTGGGTTGTTAAGTATACTCAAGGCTGAGATAGACAGATTTTTAATCAGTAAGGGAATCAAGGGTTCTGGGGAAAAGGCAGGAAAGTGGAATTGACAACTATCAGATCAACCATGATCTCATTGAATGGTGGAGCAGACTCGATGGGCCGAATGGCCTCCTTCTGCTCCTACGTCTTATGGTCTTATGGGTGGGCGATGGTGAGGGTGCTGTCCAGGCAGACAAGCTGGATCCGACAGTCCCTCAGGATTGTGGATGATTTACGGCCAATCCAGTTTGATGGATTCTGAATGGCTGATAAATGCAATGGGTGATCTGCAAACTCTGCCACATGTGGGGCAGGTGGTGTTTGGAGGGCTGGGTAGATGAGGTTCTTGGAGGCGTGTGCGCTCTCTCCGACACCTCAGCTTCGCCTCTGAATGCTCCTGTGAAGTCTCTTAATATGTCCAGTAGACTGAAACTTCCGGAATGAATCTTCCATCTTGGTCACAAGCTAGGGACTCCCATGGGTCAATGGGAATGTTTGATCTCCTCAGGGATGCTTTTGAGGGCATCTCTAAAGAGTTTCCGCTGTCATCCGCGGAGTCTCCTGTGGCGACCGAATTCTGAGTGCAGCAGTTGCTCCGGCAGCCTGGTGTCAGGTAGATGGATGACATGTCCCACCCAGCAGAGCTGGAGCGTTTAGTATTTCGATGCTGGGCATGTTGGCTTGGGAAGGAATGCTGCTGCTGGACTGTGTTTCCTGGCACCGGATTTGGTGGATAAAAATATATTGGAGCACATGGGAGCGCGGTAGATCACTGCTGCCTGAAAACTGTGACCTTTGTTGCGTGTTTGAGATCCAGGTGCTCAAGTGGCGAAAGGCCGAACTGGCACATTGGAGGCGATGATGAATTTTGTTGGCTACATCTGCCCTCATCCAGAGGAGAATCCCAAGATTTGGATAATGATATATACACACACACACGCACGCACACACTCACACACACACTCGCACACACACACACACTCGCACACACACACACACACGCATGCACACACTCACACACACACTCGCACACACACACACACGCACGCACACATGCACACACACACTCACACACGCACGCACACATGCACACACTCACATGCATGCACACACGCACACACACATACACGTGCATTCACACATGCACGCGCTCACACGCATACACACGTACGCACACACGAATGCGCACACGCACACACGCGCACACACTCACCTGCACGCACACACACACATGCACACACGCACGCACACACACACGCACACGCACACACATGCACACACACACGTGCACACACACACACACACACACACACACACACTCTCTCTCACACACTCACATAATCTCCAACACACAGTCACACACACTCTCAGATACAAAAACACGCACACACACACGCAAACACAAACTCTTACTCTCACAGGCAAACACAAACACACACTCACATGCAAACACAAACAAACACACATACACACACACACTCTCACACACACACACACAGCCACACACTCTCATATGCACACACACTCACAGTCTCCCTCACATGCACACACAAACACATGCACACACACACATTTACATACATACGCTCACGTGCACACTCACAGACACTCTCACACATGCACACATACATGCACGTGCACACATGCACGCAAACACACAGACACACTCTCACACGCACACTCACACACACACACACACACACACACGTCTGCAGCCGCACCTCCAGCTGCCTGAACCTGAAGCTCTTGAATTCCCTCCCCAAACCTCCCTGATTTTATACTTCTTTCTCTCTCCTCCTTTAAAACCCACCTGACTTAAATCCAGCTTTTTCACCAAGCTAGCATTTCTTGATAACCTGTCATAATATCTCCTGTGGCCTGGTGTCAAATTTTGTTTAAAAATGCCCCTTGAGATGTTTTACTTCATTAAGGGTGCTATATAAATGCAAACTGTTAATTGCTACTATCTTACACAAAAAGAACTAGGATGTGGCGCAGGACCCCCTTTGCTCTCTCTCTGGCTGAGGTAAGGTAACTCAGCTCAGGCTGGAGATGGAGCCTGGGTCCTTACTGCATCTTATGGGAAGCAGGAGGGCAGGTATGGCGGGGGTGGGGGGTGGGGGGGGGGGGGGGGAGTGTGGTGGTGTTGCAGGGAACGAGTCTTTCCACTGAAGAACTGGCACCATCTTTTTTTTCTGAAAAGCGAGTTTCACACAATTCAGCGCAATCTTTTATAAACAGTTTTAATTGTTTGTGAAAGACAGAAATAAGAAGTGAATTACTATAATCACATCCTGCCGTGTATTGCCACTGCCCAACAACCGCTCTAACAATGACTGCGTGATGAAACATTGATGGCTATTGTTTGTCCGCATTTCCATTTGAAGTTGGTGAGATTTCCTGCCTGGTGCTTGCATTTGTAGAGTTGAACTCTGTGCGTGTTTCCTAAACATGCAATGACGCTTCTCATCAAAGGCCCAAAGCAGCCCCACAGGAGGACAGCACCTTCCAGAAATACCACAAGGTCAGAAGAAAATTTTCTCACTGTTCTATCTGTGGGTCCTGGGCTGGTTAATAATGGGGACGAACGAGATAGGACGAACGTTGAAAACACTTGACTGCGCAGCAAGGACGGTGTTACTGACAGGATGAATCCCACCCTGCGCTATATATATACATATACATATACATATACTTACATATATAGTTATATATCTCAGATATACATTGTCCAAACCCCTCGATTAGATTCTAGACTTAAATTAGCAAAGGAGATGGAGGAGAAATGAGGAGCAATGATTTCACCAGGAGGGCTATTTAGATTTGAAACATTGTGACTGAACAGGTCATCAGATTCCATAGGAACTTTCAAAAGACAATTGGACATATATTTGAGGAAGACTAATTCACAGGATTACAGGGAGAAAGGCGAGGGGTGGGACGAAACTGGACAGATCCCTGAAAGATCCTTGGGCCTGAATTTTTGGTGCGGTGGAGAGCCTTGTTGTATGTTGGCTGTGGCTGGCTGAGGAATGGTTGCTGTGGCATTGATGTGTTTGAACGATAATGTTTATCAGATAAACATAACACTATACAGATATACATGGTTAGGAGTCACTCAGTCTAAGCCTTAAACATTCTCCCTGTCGACTCTTGGTCACATGTCTCTTATATCATCATGTGGGTGGTACTGTTACCACAGTCCCACACATTAACCCTTTCAACCCTGATCGCCCTAATACTACAAGCGTCTCCGTTGCAGCCAAAATGGTGGATGCACCCAGACATTGGAAGTCCTGCTCTCCCTTGCCCCCCGGGCACAGTGCCAACCATTTTCGTGGGGATTGAAGGGACCGTGTTCAGGACTTGCACGTGTGTTTCCCAGAGCCAGCTGCCCCTTATAAATCAGCAGCTGCCGCCTCCACTCAAGTCGGACTTTGGTCTCTCAGGTGTCTGAACGGATTTGCGAAAATGCTGGAATCTATTATTAAGGAAGTGTTAACAATGCGCTTAGAAAAGTATAGGATGATTGGAACAAGTCAACGTGGTTTCACAAAAGGGAAATCCTGTTTAACAAATTTATTTTAGTTTTTTGAGGACGTTACTAGTGGGGTAGATAAAGGAGAACTAGTAAATGTAGTATGCCTGGATTTCCAAAAGGTATTCGATAAGATGCCACACAAAAGGTTAATAGGAAAGATAGCAAATGGAGTTGGAGGTAATATATTAGCATGGATAGAGGATTGGTTAACAGATAGAAAATAGAGAGTGGGCATAAACAATGCTTTTTCAAGTTGCCAGGCAGTGAATAGTGGAGTGCCGCAAAGATCAGTGCTGGGGCCTCAGCTATTTACACTCTATATTAATGACTTGAAGAGACAAAGCATAATATATTTAAGTTTTCTGATGATACCAAGCTTGGTGGAAAAGGTAAGCTGTGTGTGTGAAGGACATGGAGAGGCTACAAAGGAATATCGACAGGCTAAGTGAGTGGGCAACAAGATGGCAGATGGATTATAATGGAGCAAAGTGTGAAGTTATTCACCTTGATTTTAAAAATAGAAGAACTGAATATTTTTTAAAAGATGGGAAAATTGTAAGTGTAGATGTCCAAAGAGACTTGGTTGTGCTTGTATAAAGTTAACATACTGGTACAGCAAGCAATTAGGAAGGCAAATGGATTGTTGGCCCTTATTGCAAGGTGTACAGGAATAAATAAGCCCTGCTACAATTGTACAGGGTTTTTAGTAACACTGCATCTGGAGCACTGTATCCTGTTTTGGTCTCCACATTTTAGAAATCAAATATTTGCATTGGAGGTGGTTCAGCGAAGGTTCACTAAATTGGTCCCTGGGATGACGGGGTTGACCTATGATGAGAGGCTGAGTAAATTGGGTTTATATTCTTCAAAGTTTAGAAGGGTGAGAGGCGATTTTGTTGAAACCTGAGGCAGTTAAGAGGACCCAGAGGGCAGGAGTGTGAGCCTCTGCAATTGTCCAACAGGTTTGAGGTTCTTCCAGTTTGTTTGGATCAGTGTAGATGAGCTGATTGACCATGGCACTCTGGTACAGGAAGCCATCCAAGTGGGGAGGGGCAAAAAGGAATGTAGTGGTGGTATGGGACAGTATAGTGAAGAGGATTGACTGCAACAAAGAGCTAGAGTCCAGGTGGCTGTGTTGCCTATCCAGTGCCAGGTTTCAGGACATCTGCTCAGGATTGGGGAGGAACTTATAATTGGAGAGGGAGGATCCAGTTGTCGTGGTCCATGTAGGTGCCAACAACATAGGCAGGATGAGGAAGGAGGCTCTGGATAGTCAGTATGAGAAGATAAGCACCCCATTAAGAAGCTGAACCTCAAATGTAATAATCTCTGGATTATTACGTGTGTCACGTGTAAATTGGCATAGAGCAAATAAGACTGGAGAAGTGAATGCATGGCTCAAAGAGTAGTCTGGGAGAAGTGGGTACCAGTTTGTGGAGCACTGACACCAGTATTGGGGAAAGTGGGATCTGCACCATTGGGATGGTCTACACCTCAACCGTGGTGGGGCTGGTGCCCTCGCGAGCCTCATAACCAGGGAAGTAGAGAGAGTTTGAATCGAGGGGGTAAGGAGTCAAACTTGGGAAGATGTGGTAAACCAAAGGGACAAGGCAAGAGAGAACGGTACTAACATGGGAAATCATAAACAGACCTTGACAGGAAGGGACAGAGAGTACAAGTCTAAGAATAAATCAGCAGATAAGGCTAGACATTGCAAAAATAATAAAAGGACAAAACTAAAGGCTCTGTATCTGAATGCATGTTGCATTTGAAACAAAACATATGAACTGATAACGCAAATAGAAATAAATAAATAAGACCTGATAGGCATTACAAAGGCACGGCTACAAGGTGACATAGATTGTGAGCTGAATATTGAAGGGTATGTGACATTTAGGAAGGACAGGAAGTTAGGAAAAGGTGGAGGGGGGGCTCTGTTAATTAGTGATGGTGCAGGAGAGAGGGATGGCCTAAGTTTAGGAAACCAGGATGTAGAAGAGCTAAAAACAAAAAACTGCGGATGCTGGAAATCCAAAACAAAAACAGAAACAGAAATACCTGGAAAAACTCAGCAGGTCTGGCAGCATCGGCGGAGAAGAGCACAGTTGATGTTTCGAGTCCTCATGACCTTTCAACAGAACTAAGTAAGAAAAGGAGAGGGGTGAGATATAAGCTGGTTTAAGGCGGGGTGGGGGGGGGGAGGGGGGGGGTGGTTGTTGGGACAAGCTTGTGCCAACAACCTCCCCCCACTTCTCCCCCACCCCCCCCCCCCAAAACCAGCTTATTTTTCACCCCTCTCCTATTTTTACTTAGTTCTGTTGAAGGGTCATGAGGACTGAAAACGTCAACTGTGCTCTTCTCCGCCGATGCTGCCAGACCTGCTGAGTTTTTCCAGGTATTTCTGAGGATGTAGAAGCGGTTTGAGTTGAGATATGGAATGATACAGGCAAGTAGTCACTTGTGGGAGTGGTGTACAGGCCCCCCTAATTGTAACTACATGGTAGGACAGAGTGTAAAAGTAGAGATAATTGGAGCTTTCCAGAAAGGTACAGCGATAATCATGGGGGATTTTAATCTGCATATAGACTGGAAAAATCAGATGGGCAAAGATAGCGTAGATGAGGAGTTCATAGAATGTTTTCAGAATAGCTTCTTAGAACAGCATGTTCTGAGGCCAGTCAGTGAGCAGGTTATACTAGACCTGGTATTGAGCAACGAGATAATGACCTCATAGTGAAGGTGCCCCTTGATTGAATTCTACATTCATTTTGAGGTAGAAACGAATGCATCCAATTCTAGCATATTAACCTTAAATCAGGGCAATTATGAGGGCATGAAAGCAGAACTGGCTAAAGTGAACTGGCAAATGAGGTTAATGGATATGTCAATAGAAGTTCAGTGGCAGACATTTAAAGGGACATTTCTGAATCCATTAGAAAGAGGAGTGCCTACCATCCATGATTAACTAAAAAAGTTAAAGACAATATTAAACTTAAAGAAAAAGTATATAATTATGCAAAGACGGTTGGCAGGTCAGAAGATTGGAAAGAATATAAAGGACAGCAAAGAATGACAAAAAGATTAATAAGGAGGGGAAAATGAGAGTATGAGAGAAAGGTAGCTAGCAATGTAAAGATGGATATTAAGAGTTTCTGTAGATACTTAAATAAGAAAAGAGTTAACAAAGCGAGCATTGATCCTATAGAGATTGCATTCGGGGAATTGATAATGGAAAGTAGGGAGATGGCCGATGAATTAAACAAGTTTTTTGCTTCAGTCTTCACTATAGAGGACAAAAACAAAACATCCCAGAAATAGCAGTAAATCAGGAACTGGAAGGGAGGGAGGGACCAGGGAAATTACAATCACCAGGGAAGTGGCGTTGAGCAAAGTGTTGGGGCTGCGGGCTGACAAATCCCCAGGTCCGGATGCACTTCATTCATTTATATTCTGTGGATTCTGACTCAGGTCTTGAAAGAAGTGGCTAGTGAGAGAGTTGATGCACGGGTTTTAATTTTCCAAGATTCCCTGGATTCGGGCAAGGTCCTGTTGGACTGGAAAATAGCAAATGTAACTCTTTTATTCAAAAAGGGAGGGAGATGGAATGTAGGAAACTAAGGCCAGTTAGCATAAAATCTGCCATTGGGAAAATGTTAGAAGCTATTATTAAAGATGTTATGGCAGGGCACTTAGAAACATTCACGGCAATCAGGCAGAGTCAACATGGTTTTATTAAAGGGAAAATCATGTTTAACCAATTTTTTGGAGTCTTTGAAGGAGTCACATGTGCTGTGGATAAAGATGGATGTATTGTACTTTAAATTTCCAGAAGGCATTTGATAAGGCGCCACATCCAAGGTTGTTGTGGAAAATTAAAGCTCATGGTATAGGAGAGTAACATACTGGCTGGCTAACAGGAAGCAGAGAGTTGGCTTAAATGTTTTTTTTTTCTGATTAGCAGGATGTGATGAGTGGTGTGCTTCAGGGATCAGTGCTGGGGCCTCAGCCTTTTACAATTTATGATTTGGATGAAAGTACCGAAGGTATGGTTGCTAAATTTGCTGACAACACAAAGATAGGTAGGAAAGCAAATTGTGAAGAGGACATGAGGGGGCTACAGAGTGACACAGATAGGTTAAGTGAGTGGACAAAGATCTGGCAAATGGAGTATAATGTGAGCAAATGTAAAGTTGTTCATTTTGGCAGGAAGAATAGAAAAGAAGCTTATTATCTACATGGTGAGAGGTTGCAAAGCTCTGAGATTCAGAGGGATCTGGGTGTCCTAGTGCATGAATCACAAAAGGCTAGTATGCAGGTATAGCAGGTAATTAGGAAAGCTAATAGAATGTTATCATTTATTGTGAGGGGAATTGATTACAAATGTAGGGAGGTTATGCTTCAGTTGTACAGGGCATTGGTGAGACCACATCTGGAGTATTGTGTACAGTACTGGTCTCCTTATTTAAAGAAAGATATAAATGTATTAGAAACAGTTCAGAGAAGGTTTACTAGACTGATACCAGGAATGGGTGGGCTGTCCTCTGAGGAAAGGCTGGGCAGGTTAGGTTTGTATCCACTGGAAGTTAGAAGAGTAAGAGGTGACTAAGATCCTGAGGGGTCTTGACAGGGTGGATGTGGAGAGGATGTTTCCTCTAGAATCTAGAACTAGAGGTCTGTTTAAAAATAAGGGGTCGCCCATTTAAGACAGAGATGAGGAGAATTTTTTTCTCTTAAAGGGTTGTGAGTCCTTGGAACTCTCTTCCTCAAAAAGCAGTGGAAGCAGAGTCTTGGAATATTTTTAAGGCAGAGCTCAATAGATTCCTGATTAACAAGGGGGTGAAAGGTTAGCAGGGGTAGGCAGGAATGTGGGATTGAGGTTACATTTAGATCAGCCATGATCTTATTGAATGGCAGAGCAGGCTCGAGGGGCCGAGTGGTTCCTAATCCGTATGTTCATTTGGATTTCTTGCCCAGAAGCTTTTGTCAAAATCCACTGTTCACATCCAATCTGATAAAAAGAGTACTGTGGCTAGTTTGGCAAGGCTCTCATCCACTGAGGCCGTTGGGTGGATCTCACGTTCCACTGATTTGTTTAGTTGAGTTAAATCCATGCAGATTCTTATAGAGCCATTTGACTTTGGGACCATAGCCATTCTAGAGTACCATTTCATTGGCATGGTGACTGGTAAGATAACCCCTTGCTGCTGCATCTTTTCAATTTCACCCTTGACTCTGTCCAAGATTGGGTGAGGGAGATTCCTCAGTGTAAAGAGGCAAATTATCATAGGCTGATATGGTACTCCGTCCTTAACTTCCCTCAGCCTGTAAACAATTTATAGATTCATTTCAGTTTTCACAGAATCACACAGTGCAGAAGAGGCCCTTCGGCCCATCGAGTCTGCACCGACACATGAGAAACACATTCTAGGCATGTCTTTCTGCTGAGTAAGGAGCACTCTTGACTCTGAATGTCATAGAGAGGTTCAAGGATTTCTTGGTCTTTATATTTCAGCTTTGCCATGAGTTGGCCTTTCACTTTTAAAATTATCCCATCAGGGCCTTGCAATTTGATAGCTGAGGGTTGCAATGTAATCTGTTGGAGCTATTTGACTTCATCTGATAAAACAGAAACCCCTGTTCTTGCATCTGCTTTTAAACTCTGTGGGGTGTCCATCCACTTCGAGTTTAATGTTCCAATACTTACTTCCAGTGTCATTTACCTCCGCCAGGAAAGTTAATTCCTTTGCTTGTGATTCTTCCACTTCTTGTATGTGGCTCTGTTTTAAAAACTTTCTCCCTATTTTTTTTTACAGGTTGTCGGCATTTTTGACTGACAAACATTTTTGAAGCGGCCTATTTCCCACCGCCCTGCCGCTGGACATTCCGCTTGCTTGCACGGTCTGTTACCGCCACACCGAAGACATTTCAAAATGGTGGTTGGCGCGTTTTTCCCTGTTTTGGCAAGCTTAGAATTTGGAGCACTTTCTCTCTTGCGGCCTACAAACCCGTTGGTCTCACTTATTCTCCTCCACGGGACCTCTCCTTTCCCGGGAACAAATGCCTGATTCTGTCTCCTGAGTTCTGTTTGTCTCACAAGCTGCACTGCTTTTACCGGTGTTAAATCCTCTCTTGCCTGTAGGAAATCTGATAACGCTTCACCTAGGACCCCGACTACAATTCTCTCTTGCCTGTAGGAAATCTGATAACGCTTCACCTAGGACCCCGACTACAATTCTCTTGCAAATCAGCTCATTCTTTAAGATCCCATAATAACAGTTCCCTGCCAGCCTATAGAGGTTGTTGATGAATGAATCCATGCTTTCGCTGGACTTTGCTTACTTTTATTAAATTTAGCCCAGCACAGATCCCTGAGGCACACCACTAGTCACAGACCTCCACTACCACTCTCTGTCTTCTCCCACACAGCCAATTTCGAACCCAGTTTACAACCACTCCATGGATACCAAGTGTCTGAACCTTCTGAACTAACCTCTAATGTGGGACCTTGTCAAAGGCCTTACTAAAGTCCATGTAGACAACATCCACAGCCTTTCCTTCATCTACGTTCTGGGTAACCTCCTCGAAAAACTCTGCAAGGTTCATTAAACACGACCTACCACGCACAAAGCCATGCTGACTATCCTTAATCAGCCCCTGGCTGTCCAAATAATTATATATCCGATCTCTCAGAACACCTTCCAATAATTTACCATGACTGACGTCAGGCTCACTGGCCTGTAATTACCTGGTTTACCCTCCAATCCTCCGGCACCTCACCCGTGGTTAAGGACATTTTAAATATATCTGCCAGGACCCCTGCAATTTCTACACTAGTCTCTCTCAAGGTCCGAGGGAATATCATGTCAGGCCCGGGGATTTATCTACCTTTATTCGCTGTAAGGCAGCAAGCACCTCCTCCTCTTTAATCTCTACATGTTCCATGAAACTACTGCTTGTTTCCTTTCCTTCCTTATACACTATGCCAGTTTCCTGAGTAAATACTGATGCAAAAAAACTGTTTAAGATCTCCCCCATCTCGTGAGGCTCCACACATAGACGACCACTCTGATCTTCAAGGGGACCAATTGTGTCCCTTGCTATCTCTTTACTCTTAATATACTTGTAGAAACCCTTCGGGTTTACCTTCACATTATCTGCCAAAGCAACCTCATGTCTTCTTTTTGCCTTCCTGATTTCCTTTTTTAGTATTTTCTTACATTTTCTATACTCTACAAGTACCTCATTTGCTTCTTGTTGCCTATACCTGCTATACACCTCTCTCTTCTTAACCAGATCGCCAATACCCCTTGAAAACCAAGGTTCCCAATGCCTGTTAACTTTGCCTTTAATCCTGACAGGAACCTTGTGGCCCTTTTTCTCTAGTTGTCCCAGTTCTGGGCCTGCTGCGAATCTTCTGCACTCTGAAGTGGTTCCGCAAGTGATAGTGTGGATTCCATGTTTCTGCTGAGCCCTGGAATTGTTCCTGCTTCTATGCTGCTGTCTGGTCTCCAGGTCTGTGTCTCAGCTCGTATCAGTTGCTCCCGAGATGCCGCAACATCTTGGTGAGTCTTAAATTTTTCCTTTTGCCTTCCTTTGAGGATTTCTTTTCTTGCCAGCCTTGTGTCTTCTTTTTAATGTTCGCTGGGTCTTTTACTCACTGCCGCCAGGTTTCATTGTGTGGTCAGTGTCTAGATCAGGTTTTCGGTGATTGTCTGTTCTCCCAAAGTACGCTGCTTGAGTCTGTAGTTTCATAAAAACCATCGCTTCTTATTTACAGCATGTATTTACACAGTTGGTACGCTACACAAGATTTGAGCTTCTCCTCCTTCCAAATCTCTCTTATTTCCCTGTCATGTGATCTGACATCATTATTACATCAGCAGCAGTATATTTCTGAATGCTTTCTGTATGCTTTACTCTACATCTCTCTTTGTCTGTTTCTGTCTCTCTCTCTCTATGACAGTCTCCCTCTCCGTCTCTTCTCTCTTTCTTTATCTCTCCCTGTCTTTATCTGCCACTGTCTGCCTCTCTGTCTATCTCTATCTACCTATCTCTCTCTGTTTGTCTCTCTGTCTCCCCTGAATCTCTGTCTCTCTCTCTATCAGGCTCTCTGTCTGTCTCTCACCCTGTGCCTCTCTCTCTCTCACTCTCTCAATTTATCTCTTTCTTTCTGCCTCTCTCTATCTGTCTCTCCCCTTCTCTATCTCTCTGCCTCTCTATCCATCTCTCCCCTTCTCTATCTCTCTGCCTATCTATCTGTCTCTCCCCTTGTCTGTGCTTCTGTCTCTCTCTCTCTACTTTCAGTTTCTCTCTATATTTCTCTGTCAGCCCATTTTTCTCCACCTCTCAAACCCCAGCCAGAAAAGAGGATTTAGGAAACTGAGTCCTACCAAGGGGGGAGCAAATAGGGTGAAAATATGAAACAAAGAATAAAGTGAGCTAGCACTGAGCAGAATAGAACATTCTGGTAGACAGCTGAGGTTTCACACTGCCTCGCAAACAAATCCCACGTTACACTGAACACCCGGGAGCAGTTAAAGGGAATGCTGTAACATTTGCTAGAAGTGTGAAGTAGGTGATGGATTCCAACCAGATATGGCCGGTTCAGTCAGTCGTGGTGTTACCGAGCCACTCTTAGTGATGGACATGGAAGTACCCCAGCCAATGTACATTCTGTGCCCTTGCCACTCTCAGTGCTTCCTCCAAGTGGTTCTCAACGTGGAGGAGCACTGATTCATCAGGTGAGGCAGTGCAGTAAGTAGTAATCATCATCCTTACCCATGTTTGACCTGATACCATGAGACTTCATGGTGTCCGGAGTTGATGTTGAGGACTCCCAGGGCAACTCCCTCCCAAATGTGCCACATGTGTCAGTGGGACAGGACAGAGATGGTGATGGTAGTGTCTGGGACATTATCTGTAAGGTATGATTCTGTGAGGATGACTGTGTCGGGCTGTTGTTTGACTAGTCTGTGAGACAGCTCTCCCAATTTTGGCACTAGCCCCCAGATGTTAGTAAGGTGGACTTTGCAAGGTCGACTTGACTGAATTTGCTGTTGTTGTTTCCGGTGCCTGGTTAGATGCCAGGTGGTGTGTCCTGAGTGGGAGCAGGCCCTGTTCATCACTGACTAACATCCAAAAGGGACCTTTTAACTGGCTTTATAAGGGCCTAGTGTATGGTGGCCTAAAAATCTGGCTCCAGTAAATTGAGAAGCAGAACCAGGCCTGTGCAGATGGGGCGCATGCTGTCCCGCTGCTAAGTTGGTCTGCCTTGCACCTGGTTTACATCAGAAGCATTGACTTAATGAACACCAATTCCCATTCCAGGGTGCTTTTATAAAGAGAATATCTTTCCATGTGAGTGTGTGTCAAAGGAGGGGTGTGGGGTGGGGTGAGGGGTGAGGGTCGAGGGCACAGGGGTGTGTGGGTGAGAGAGATGGGGGAAAGGGAGTTGGGGGTTAAGGGATGAGGGGAGGGACCCAGGCCAAGGGGGTGAGGGGTCTGGTGCAAGAGATCAAGAGGCCTGATGGCTAGGCAGTGAGATTCCTATGGACAAGGGGGTTGAGGAATAGGTGGTGAAGGGGTAAGGAAGCCTGGAAGAGAGGAGGCAAAGAGGCTTGGGGGCAAGGGGGTGCTCTTGAGATGAGACTGAATAGGCTCCTGTGTCATTCTAATGAGGCCACAAACCCCTCATCCCCACCCCTCATTGACACCCCCACCAACACCAATGAGATGGTTCTGCTGGGCACAGCAGATGAGTTTTTGGGAGCAGGGGGCAGGGGGGTAGGGTGTGATGGCACAGGCAGGCAGAATCTTGGGGGCTGGGGTGGGTAGGGACTGAGAGCACCAACAGGCTGAAAGGCAACCCAAGCGATTTTGGAGCTCAACAAGGGACGGGAGCCGAAAACTAGGACAAAAATAATTCACCAAGAAGAAAATAATACAAATCTTGGCTCCCCTTCCCCCTCCCCCACTCTTCAACACAACAAACTTCTTAAACTACTTAAACAAATATTCCAAAGGAAGAACATGGCTTATGTTATTTCCACACAGGATGTGGGCACAGAGCTCTGGCACTGTGCTGTCTTTGAAGGCTTTCTGTGCTGTTTTCTCTGGATACTGGTTTATTTATGGGGACCCTATTCTGAGTTTCCACTTCCTCTACCAGGCTGGGAAAGGGAGAACTGGTTGTGAGTATATCGGTCATGATCTCATTGATGGCGGGACAGGATCAAGAGGCTAAATGGCCTCCTCCTTTTCCTAGGAAATGCAACCTACCAGCCCTTACATCCACCACCCCTCCACCAACCCCCAACACCCTCCCACTCCTCGACTGTGCAGGGATGGTAAAGGGGGACTGTAATTAGTGTAAATGCAGATAGAAATAGACAGAAAATAATGGAAGCCTGGGAGGGAGTTACACGGAGTGGTTTATTTTTAGATTTGGTCATGAGACGTGGGCATCATTGGAAAGGCCAGAATTTGATGCCCGTCCCCAGTTGTCCTTGAGAGTAGTTAAAAGTCAACCATATTGCTGTTTTACATCAGAAACACTGACTTAGCGCACACCAATTCCGATTCCAGGGCACTTTGATAAGCAGAATATCTTTCCATCGACTTGCATGTCAAAGGAGTGGGGTGGGGGCGCAAAAGGGCATTAATGAACCAGTTGGGCTTTTACTACAATCAATGATAGCTTCATGGTCAATGTTACTGATATGAGCTTTATATCCCAGAGCTAGACATGAACTCATCTCTAGAGCATTGAGCACTGCTCTCTGCATTACTAGTCCAGTGATATTGCCACTATGTCACCATCACACCCACATCATGTATACCTGCGAGTGAGTTACACAGAGTAATGTATACCTGTGAGTGAGTTACACAGAGTAATGTATACCTGGGAGTGAGTTACACAGAGTAATGGATATCTGCGAGTGAGTTACACAGAGTTTTGTATACCTGCGAGTGAGTTACACAGAGTTTTGTATACCTGCGAGTGAGTTACACAGAGTAATGTATACCTGGGAGTGAGTTACACAGAGTAATGGATACCTGCGAGTGAGTTATACAGAGTAATAGATATCTACTAGTGAGTTACACAGAGTAATGTATACCTGCGAGTGAGTTACACAGAGTAATGGATACCTGGGAGTGCAACGACTAATTCATCTCCTGACTCCCCAAAGCCTGTTCACCATCTACAAGGTGCAAGTCAGGAGTGTGATGGAATATTCCCCACTTGTCCAACAACACTCAAGAAGCTTGACATTGTCCAGAACAAAGCAACCTGCTTGATTGGCATCACATCCACAAACATTCACTCCCTCCACCACCGACGCACAGTAGCAGCAGTGTGTACCATCTACAAGATGTACTCATGAATTCATCAAGGCTCCTTAGACAGCACCTTCCAAACCCACGACCACTACCATCTAGAAGGACAAAGGCAACAGATAGATGGGAACACCACAACCTGGATGTTCCCCTCCCAATCATTCACCATCCTGACTTGGAAATATATCACCGTTCCTTCACTGTCGCTGGGCCAAAATCTTGAAACTCCCTCCCTAACAGTACTGTGGGTGTACCTACACCACATGGACTGCAGCGGTTCAAGAAGGCAGCTCACCACCACCTTCTCAAGGGCAAATAGGGATGGGCAATAAATGCTGGCCCAGCCAGTGAAGCCCACATCCCATGAGTGAATGAAAAAAGGGTTACACAGAGAGTAATGGATACCTGGGAGTGAGTTACATGGAGTAATGGATATCTGGGAGTGAGTTACTCAGGGTATTAGATACATGGGAGTGAGTTACATAGAGCAATGGATATCTGGGAATGAGTTACTCAGGCTAATGGATACCTGGGAGTGAGCTATACAGAGTAATGGATACTTGGGAATGAAATACACAGGGTGATGGCTATCTAGGAGTGAGATACACAGATTAATAGATACCAGGGAGTGAGATACACAGATTAATAGATACCTGGGAGTGAGATACACAGATTAATAGATACCAGGGAGTGAGATACACAGATTAATAGATACCTGGGAGTGAGATACACAGATTAATAGATACCAGGGAGTGAGATACACAGATCAATAGATACCTCGGAGTGAGATACACAGATTAATAGATACCAGGGAGTGAGATACGCTGATTAATAGATACCTGGGAGTGAGATACACAGACTAATAGATACCAGGGAGTGAGATACACAGATTAATAGATACCAGGGAGTGAGATACACAGATCAATAGATACCTCGGAGTGAGATACACAGATTAATAGATACCAGGGAGTGAGATACGCAGATTAATAGATACCTGGGAGTGAGATACACAGACTAATAGATACCAGGGAGTGAGATACACAGATTAATAGATACCTGGGAGTGAGATACACAGATTAATAAATACCTGGGAGTGAGATACACAGATTAATAGATACCAGGGAGTGAGATACACAGATTAATAGATACCTGGGAGTGAGATACACAGATTAATAAATACCAGGGAGTGAGATACACAGATTAATAAATACCAGGGAGTGAGATACACAGACTAATAGATACCTGGGAGTGAGATACACAGATTAATAAATACCAGGGAGTGATATACACAGATTAATAAATACCAGGGAGTGAGATACACAGACTAATAGATACCTGGGAGTGATATACACAGATTAATAAATACCAGGGAGTGAGATACACAGACTAATAGATACCTGGGAGTGAGATACACAGATTAATAAATACCAGGGAGTGAGATACACAGATTAATAGATACCTGGGAGTGAGATACACAGATTAATAGATACCTGGGAGTGATATACACAGATTAATAAATACCAGGGAGTGAGATACACAGACTAATAGATACCTGGGAGTGAGATACACAGATTAATAAATACCAGGGAGTGAGATACACAGATTAATAGATACCTGGGAGTTAGATACACAGATTAATAGATACCTGGGAGTGAGATACACAGATTAATAGATACCTGGGAGTGAGATACACAGATTAATAAATACCAGGGAGTGAGATACACAGATTAATAGATACCAGGGAGTGAGATACACAGATTAATAAATACCAGGGAGTGAGATACACAGATTAATAGATACCTGGGAGTGAGATACACAGATTAATAAATACCAGGGAGTGAGATACACAGACTAATAGATACCTGGGAGTGAGATACACAGATTAATAGATACCTGGGAGTGAGATACACAGTAAGTAATGGATTCCTGGGAGTGAGTTACACAGAGTGATGGATATCTGGGAGTGAGACTGCAGATTGCGTATTGGACTTATCAGCTACCCAGCGAGCCGGAGTGGAAGCAATTCATCTTCGATCCCAAGGGATTGCCAGAGAAGAAGAAGAAGAATTTTCCACATTTCCATTTATCTGGGACATCGCATAACAGTATCTTCTTGGCCAAGATCCTGCTATAAAAGACAGCAAAAGAAACCTTTCCACGACACACATAACATATCCCATTATACAAGCATAAATGAACTATCTTTGTTCATTACCTTTGCCTGTCCAGTGCTCCTACACAGTGCTACCCCAGTGGCTGCAGCATGGCTGGTAGAAGGGGAGGGGGCTAGAGATGGCTTCACAGGACAACCTCAAACACCTCTGGGCCCCGAAGGCCCAGCTTCGGAATGCAGCATCTTGGCATGGGTGGCAGGAGCCTGGGCGGGCTGGTAGAGAAGCAACAGCAAGAGCACTGGTGGGAGTGGCAGTGTCGTGTGCACAAACACTGTTTGTGAGAGAGGAGCAGGTTTGTTCCCCACAAGGTCACTGCCACTCACACAGGGCAGCACCTCAATAATCCTAGTTATCTGTTGGAGGACAGTTGCTGGAGTTGTTGTGAGGTGCTGCAAGCCCCTTTGAACGCTGAGATCTGCAGCCAATGTGGCATCAAGCATGGACCTCATAGCATAAGAACAGAAATTTCTGGCAGCACTTAGCAGGTTTGTCAGCATCTGTAGAGGGAGGAACAGAGTTTGCATTTCAGGCCTGTGACCTATCATCAGAAAACATGGAAGGCCCTGCCCTTTGGAATTCTACAATAGACAAAAACACGAAGTAGATTAATCCATGGAAATTCTATATAATGGGTGGAATGTCACCTGTCTGTGTGCTACTTAGAAGAATTGAATGGGCAGAAGTTTGGTTCATTGGAATTTTATACTGGGAGAGTCAACGAGAAAGAGTCTCGTTCATTTGTAATTCGAGGCAGGGAGGGTGAATGGGAAGGAGTTTCGTTCATTGGGGTTTGAATGGGAAAGAGTTTGGAAATAGTTCATTGGAATTCTGCACATGTGGAGTGAATGGGAAGGGGTTCGCTTCATTCGGGGCCTGTGTTTAATTGAAGTTGCTTGCTCCCACACTACATGCCTGTAGAATTCTCACTGAGGGCTGAGTTACAGATCAGTATCCAGTGTCGATACAAGGAGAGAACACAGGCAGGCTTTGCTGCGTCAGAATGGCGAGGCTTCAGGGTCTGAAGAATGAAAAGCGAGGCGGCTCTCAGAATTCCTGGCACGTATTAATGGGATTAGTGGAACATGGGCGAAGGTCATGTGGCAAAGTGTCAATAACCCCCCTCCCCAACACTTCCCATTCCCAGTGACAAGGCAATACTTGCTTTGCTGGAATATTGAAAAGCCTGCTTGGGTATAGCTTGGAGCCCTGTGTATCATGTATATTTCTGAATTTCTACATTCCCTCCCCCCACCCCCTCCCCTCTCACCCTGGCCCAGAAAACTCCCCTTTCTCTCTCGACCTGCTCCAAGTAACAGCTTGGCCCCGAACATGGACAATATTGTTCTCTTGTCTCACACCAGGTGTCCCTATTCCGTGTAATGAAAAAGGGCAAGTGACAAAAGGGGGCCGTGCCAGATCTCATCAAGGAGCCTGCGTGCTGAATTAACAAGTCAATTAAACTCTCCCCAGCATCTGCTGCTCAGCTGTAGCATCTAAGGATTTGTCTATGACGAGAGCCTTAGCCAGACCTGCGCAGCTCCCCTGCTGACACCTCCTTTCATCAGGGATGGTGACGATTTTGGCCATTTCCTTTTAAAGTTACAGCACCTCGCACTTCTCCAGGGTGCCATTGAAAAACATTGTTTCTCTTCTCTTGTCCAAAACTACTCCTCCACCATCCCCCCACCCCACCCCCACACCAGGCGACTGCCAAAAACAACATGCTTGCATTTATTTTTCTAGCGCCTTTAATGCAGTAAATCATCCCGAGGTGCTTTCCAGGAGTGATTACCCGACAAAATTTGATACCGCGCTGCACAAGGAGAAGCCATTCCTTATCTTCACACACACCTTTCTCCCCTTTGGGAAATAGTGGGGAAGTGTCAGAAAGATTAGCAGGCTTATTACCAACCTGTTGAACAACGTCATGAAGACCTCTTCCATGGCCATCAAGTCCTCAAGTGGAACTTGAAACTGGAGATTCTGCCTCGAGGCAGGGACGCTACCTACTGAACCACAAAACCTTCATGTATGGGGAGAAATTGGGGTGGATTACCAAAGGTTCGGTAGGTTTTAAGGAGCAACTTGACTGGGGTAAAAAGAGGCAGAGAGGAGAAGAGGTTCAGTGGGGGAATTCCAGAGCTTAGGGCCTTGGCAACTAAAGGCACTGACACTAATGTTGGAGTGACTAAAATCAGGGATGCTCATGAGGCAAGAATTGGAAATGCGTGGATATCATGGAATGCTGTAAAAGGTGCTAAATAAATACAAGTTGTTGTGTAACTTCAATCCCCTGCTGCTCAATATCTGCCTTTTTTACCCTTGTGAACCACCTTGGTGTTAATTGTATAACAATTTAGTGTTAATTGCATTCGGGTAGTGGATATTAACTAGGGACTCCTCTGTGTTCGTGTTTATCAGTTGAAAGATGGCAGTACTGTTGGTAATGTGATGAGTAGTTCTGCAAGTAAAAATTAATAATTGAATAAAGACTTGAATTCAGCGTTACATCCTTCGCTGCCTGGTTATCTAAATTTCGACACGTGGGACATTGTACTATGTTAAAGAATCTATATGACTGCAAGGTGCCATATTCTACACATGTACTCTTTGCAATAACATTGTGTGAGCTCTTCCCAGCTGTTCTGGTGCTTTCCTCAGCATTAGTGTTTCCATCAGCTTGAGTATTAACTCGAAAGCATTTTTCTAATAATCAGTATTTGCAAGCACCAATTAGGGGACTACCATTAACTGGTGGCTAAAGACGTTGCTTGTTAGAGGACACTTATCCCCTAAATGTTTGCTATTTAAACCTTCATGGAGTCATTCCTTCTTCACTCAGTTTTAGATTACAAGAGACATCAATAAAATTTCATCATAAAGGCCACAATTTTCTGGAAGCCTGGTGATGTCCTGCAAAATGTGGGACTTGGCCCATCATTGAGCTTTCTTAATGGTAAAGGTTGATGACTCAAGAAAGAAAGAACTTGCATTTATATAGCACCCTTCACGACCTCAGGATGTCGCAGGGCACTTCAGAGCTTTTGATGAACTTTTGAAGTGTAGTCACTGAGTGTAATGTAGGAAATACAGCTTGCCAGTTTATGCACAGCAAGCTCCCACAACTGCAATGTGATAATCTATTTTGGTGATATGGGAAGAGGTATTGGCCTTGACAATGGGGAGAACTCCCCAGCTCTTCTTCAGATAGCATCTTGGGTTTTGTTACCCCCTTAGAGCAGAGAAGATTGAGATGAGGCCGAATAGAGGCATTCAAGAAAGTGAGGGGTTCTGACAGAGCAAATTGGGAGAAACTGTTTCCTCTGACAAGTAGCTCAATAACCAAAGGTCACAGATTTAAAATAATTGACAAAAGAATGAGAGGGCAAATGGGGAGGTGGTTATTAAGGTCTGGAACACACCACTTGAACATGTGATAAAATCAGAGTTCATAGAAACTTTCAAAAGACAATGGGCATTTGTTGAGGACCAATTTTCAGGGTTATCAGGAAAAAGGTAGGGTCTGGGATTAAATTGGACACCTCTTTCGAAGAGCCGGCACAGGCACAATGGGTGGAATGGCCTCTTTCTGTCAGTCCCTATGATTCCATCTGAACTAATAAATCCCCTTGAGATCAGAAGGCAACATTTAACAAACATTGACATCACAGGAAGTGTTGCTAGGTGGGAGCAGGAGAAGGCCTCAGACAATCGTACTAGGGACCAAAATGGAAAGTCACAGATTTGCTGCAGCTAGTCTCACAGTCCAATAACCCTGCTTCCACACGTGATGGATAGATCTACGTATGGCCTTCTGCACCTACGTGCAAGAGACCAGCCGTCTGTGTGACACTGTCTGCGAGCGATGGTCCTGACATTCTGGGTGAACCGTTAGGATGGAGGCAGAGTGCCGAGAGAGCTGGTGTGACAGCTCTTGCATTGCTGGCATCCATCTCCAGCCCTGGCTTAAGTGCTGATGCCTCTGGTGGTTGCTGCTTTCACTCATCACTTTCTAGAGCACTGACAGGTTGGCCACATCGCAGTGATGTTGGACGGGATTGAATTTGGCATTCAGTTGTCTAGCCTGGTCCAATCCACCAAGCTGTGTGGCTTTGACATTTACTGAATCTGAGGGGGAGCTGCAATGTGAATGAATGTTATTCTTTCAATCCTTGGCTCCACCTCCCCAGACAACCCTTTCAAACAGGACACACTCTCATGATACTACCTGTCCAGCGTTTATAAACTCCTAAGACTATTTTATAGCGAGGACAAACTGATCGGTTCAGCAATGTCATTCCTATCTCATGGATCAACCCGCTTCTCACCATAACCCATCACCCTTTTTCACAATTCTCCAGTGACTTCTCATTGCATCCTGCAATCCCTACCCAACACATAATGTAAATCCTTTTCAACATATTCCCAATTTCCTCTCACCAGAATCCCCAATTCATTCTTATCAATATCCTCTCATTGCTTTTTTCCAAAAGTACCCCAATTCCTGCTCACCAAAGCCCCCAATTCCAATTTGACTGTATTCCTATATCTCTTCTCAAAATATCTTCTATCTTTTCTCCACGTAGCCCACAATCACTTCTCCCCATGTACCCTAATTCCCTACCATGTTTCTCAATCCCTTCACATCTCATCCTTGAAACCCATCTCTCTATATCCCCATTCTCTACACCATGTTCTTCAAATATGTGCCTTTGGATTGCAATACTACAGTGGTGCCATCTTTTGGCGGATGTTAAACAGAGGTCCTTTCTGCCTGCTCAAGGTGACAGTAGTGATCCGGGATGCTATGTGTAGAGCAGTTCGCTTATCAGTGGAACGGCAGAGGTTTCTCCAGTTCCCCTTCCATATATCCAGGGGCAGTCATCGAAGGCTCTGGAGAAAGAATAGGAGCAGAGCTTTTCTTTCTACGGTTTATTCCACAACATCAGAATATCCCAAAGTGCTTTCATCAAGTACTCTTTGAAGGATGGTCACCGTTGTAATATAAGACATGTCATAGCCAATTTGTGCACAGTAAGAAACCACAAACAGCAATGAGACTTTGCTCTTTGCCAGAGGAATTCAAATGTCCCACCCTCTCCCCATGACCCTGTATCAATCCAAAACTAATCCCACTGCCCCACTCTCCCCCCATAGACCTGTATCAATCTCAAACTAATCCCACTGTCCCATAGACCTGTATCAATCTCAAGCTAATCTTACTGCCCCATAGCCCTGTATCAATATCAAACTAATCTCACTGCCCCACTCTCCCCCCATAGCCCTGTATCAATCTCAAACTAATCCCACTGTCCCATAGCCCTGTATTAATCTCAAACTAATCCCACTGCCCCAAAGCCCTGTATCAATCTCAAACTAATCCCACTGCCCCACACCTTACCCATAGCCCTGTATCAATCACAAACTAATCCCACTGCCCCATAGCCCTGTATCAATCTCAAACTAATCCCACTGTCCCATAGCCCTGTATCAATCTCAAACTAATCCCACTGCCCCACACCCTCCCCATAGCCCTGTATCAATCTCAAACTAATCCCACTGCCCCATTGCCTTGTATCAATCTCAAACTAATCCCACTGCCCCATAGCCCTGTATCAATCACAAACTAATCCCACTGCCCCATAGCCCTGTATCAATCTCAAACTAATCCCACTGCCTCATTGCCCTGTATCAATCTCAAACTAATCTCACTGCCCCAGACCCTCCCCATAGCCCTGTATCAATCTCAAACTAATCCCACTGCCTCATAGCCCTGTATCAATCTCAAACTAATCCCACTGCCTCATTGCCCTGTATCAATCTCAAGCTAATCCCACTGCCCCACACCCTCCCCATAGCCCTGTATCAATCTCAAACTAATCCCACTGCCCCATAGCCCTGTATCAATCTCAAACTAATCCCACTGCCCCATTGCCCTGTATCAATCTCAAACTAATCCCACTGCCCCACACCCTTTCCCATAGCCCTGTATCAATCTCAAACTAATCCCACTGCCCCATAGCCCTGTATCAATCTCAAACTAATCCCACTGCCCCATTGCCCTGTATCAATCTCAAACTAATCCCACTTCCCCACACCCTCCCCATAGCCCTGTATCAATCACAAACTAATCCCACTGCCCCATAGCCCTGTATCAATCTCAAACTAATCCCACTGCCCCACACCCTCCCCATAGCCCTGTATCAATCTCAAACTAATCCCACTGCCCCATAGCCCTGTATCAATCTCAAACTAATCCAACTGCCCCACTCCCACTACCCCATTCTCCCCTCATAGCCCTGTATCAATCTCAAACTAATCTCACTGCCCCACTCCCTCTCCATAGTCCTATATCAATCTCAAACTAATCCCACTGCCCCACTCTCTCCCCATAGCCCTGTATCAATCTCAAACTAATCCCACTGCCCCACTCCCTCCCCATAGCCCTGTATCAATCTCAAACTAATCTCACTGCCCCAATCTCTCCCCATAGCCCTGTATCAATCCCAAACTAATCCCACTGCCCCACTCCCTCCCCATAGCCCTGTATCAATCCCAAACTAATCCCACTGCCCCACTCTCTCCCCATAGCACTGTATCAATCTCAAACTAATCCCACTGCTCCAAAACCCTGTATCAATCTCAAACTAATCATACTGCCCCATAGCCCTGTATCAATCTCAAACTAATCCCACTGCCCCACTCCCTCCCTATAGCCCTGTATCAATCTCAAACTAATCCCACTGCCCCATAGCCCTGTATCAATCTCAAATTAATCCCACTGCCCCATTCTCCCCCCATTGCCCTGTATCAATCTCAAACTAATCCCATTGCCCCACCCTCTCCCCATAGCCCTGTATCAATCTCAAACTAATCACACTGCCCCATAGCCCTGTATCAATCTCAAACTAATCCTTCTGCCCCATAGCCCTGTATCAATCTCAAACTAATCCCACTGCCCCACTCTCTTCCCATTGCCCTGTATCAATCTCAAACTAATCCCACTGCCCCACTCCCTCTCCATAGCCCTGTATCAATCTCAAACTAATCCCACTGCCCCAAAGCCCTGTATCAATCTCAAACTAATCCCACTGCCCCAAAGCCCTGTATCAATCTCAAACTAATCCCACTGCCCCACACCCTCCCCATAGCCCTGTATCAATCTCAAACTAATCCCACTGCCCCACACCCTCCCCATAGCCCTGTTTCAATCTCAAACTAATCACACTGCCCCATAGCCCTGTATCAATCTCAAACTAATCCCACTGCCTCATTTCCCTGTATTAATCTCAAACTAATCCCACTGCCCCACACCCTCCCCATAGCCCTGTATCAATCTCAAACTACTCCCACTGCCCCACACCCTCCCCATAGCCCTGTATCAATCTCAAACTACTCCCACTGCCCCATAGCCCTGTATCAATCTCAAACTAATCCCACTGCCCCACTCCCTCCCCATAGCCCTGTATCAATCCCAAACTAATCTCACTGCCCCACTCTCTCCCCATAGCCCTGTATCAATCTCAAACTAATCTCACTGCCCCACTCTCTCTCCATAGCACTGTATCAATCTCAAACTAATCCCACTGCCCCACTCTCCCCCCATAGCCCTGTATCAATCTCATACTAATCCCACTGCCCCACTCTCTCCTCATAGCCCTGTATCAATCTCAAACTAATCATACTGCCCCATAGCCCTGTATCAATCTCAAACTAATCCTACTGCCCCATAGCCCTATATCAATCTCAAACTAATCCCACTGCTCCACTCTCTCCCCATAGCCCTGTATCAATCTCATACTAATCCCATCGCCCCAAAGCCCTGTATCAATCTCATACTAATCCCACTGCCCCACTCTTTCCATATAGCCCTGTATCAATCTGAAACTCATCCCTGTGCACTACATTCACCCTATAACCAGTCGCATTAGTGAAGGACTGGAGTCACTATTAGATTGGAGTTAGTAAGAACTTCAGGTTTACTTTCCTTTGACGAGCGAATGGGTATTTATGACAATTTGTATCATGATCATTTCCATCGGCAATAGCTTTTTATTCCTAGATTTTAGTTTTGAACTGAATTCTCAAAAGATGGGGCTTACACTCCTACCATTTGGATTAATAGTGAGGTCTCTAGATTGCAAATCTGGAAACAGTAAGTGCTGCACTAATCATGTAATCCAATGGCAGGATCACAATTGCTGGATTACCAGAACGAGCACACTTAACATTAGGCCATTAAAAACCGCAAGGGCCTAATTCAATTTGGTTTGGATCTTTTAAATTCCTTTCTGTGATTATCTGTGCATCCTGCTGATGGTGATCGGCGCTGCGAAATTGCTTTTGGAACACAAGGCGTTAAGCCCATTCTTTTGTAAGTGACAGAGACAAGTGACAAGCAAAGACATGCGTGACAGATGAGCTCTTAATGGAGAGATAAACTTAGAAGCAAGATGATTATGGCGAAGGAAAGCTGTGCTGATGTACCCTCGCAGGCATCCCTCTGCTTCTCTGACACAGTAATTAAAGCACACACTGATTCAAATGATGGATGGTGTCCCAAGCTGGGAGAGTCCTCTCCCCATAGGTCATCTGAAAGACTCGCTACCAATACTGCGATCTCAATTCGCAAAGACATCTGCCGGTCTCGAGCAGAAATTATTGCTATTTTGTTCTGGTGGTGAACACCGTCATTTTCTACCCATCTTTAACTAATTTTATTCATTTACGACCTGCTAAATCGCTTTTATTTTTGTTCTGTGTTTGCAGGGTGGGGAGTTGTGAGGGAGGGACACGTGTGTTTGTGCGTGTGTGTGTGTGTGTGTGTGTGTGTGTGTGTGTGTTACAGATGCATAACCGCACTCTCACAGACCAGGGGGTATTTTGGGGTTGGGGGGCCTGAGGTGTCATTTCTGTGGGTGGCAAGGGATGGAACGCCATCTTCTCACATGGCCTTACCCACCCCACCTCGTCCCCACCAACCCCCAACTCTCCTCCCTGCTTCCCTGCAAGTGAGGTGGCCTGCTCTTGTATGAGATGTGCCTGCATCGCCCTTACAAGGGACGAGCATTCGAGTTTATGTCGCTCAACTGCAGGAGGGGCACTCACCCACTCCCCCTACCCCCATCACTGGCATCACCCACCCTAATTTCCCATACTGTGGAGGTGCCCTTGCCAAAATCCTGAGGCACTCCTGGACTGATGTGCAAGTGACATGAAGGGGCGAACAGACAATGGGTGATGTCTGACTGCACGCTGCCAAGATTAAGGAACCCCTATGGTTACTCCATATTGGATCATGAACTGATAATTGGTTTACATTGCAGCCAGGGGATAGTAATCCCTCTGTGGAGCTCCAGCACTGACAGACAAGGTCACAAAGACTGACAGGCCAGATTTCCACCAGGGTAGATGCAGTGACACAACAGCAGCTCAGCAAAAAGTCTTCTTGTGTATTTTGAAATTACTCATTTAAGTATTTTCCCCTCAATATCTGGTCACTCTTCTGATTTCTGTTTATGGGAACTTGCTGTACACAATCGGACAATGCGTTGGCCTGTAATTTAAAAGTATTCATTGACTCTTTATGACAACCAGCTGATACACAGGGAACTATATTTATGTAATTCATTACTTTCTGTCTTCCCCCTCTGCACTGTCTTATCCAACACTCCCAGGACGGGTACAGCACTGGGTTCGATACAGAGTAAAGCTCCCACTACACTGTCCCCATCAAACACTCCCAGGACAGGTACAGCACTGGGTTCGATACAGAGTAAAGCTCCCTCTACACTGTCCCCATCAAACACTCCCAGGACAGGTACAGCACGGGGTTAGATACAGAGTAAAGCTCCCTCTACACTGTCCCCATCAAACACTCCCAGGACAGGTACAGCACTGGGTTAGACACAGAGTAAATCTCCCTCTACACTGTCCCTATCAAACACTCCCAGGACAGGTACAGCACTGGGTTCGATACAGAGTAAAGCTCCCTCTACACTGTCCCCATCAAACACTCCCAGGACAGGTACAGCACTGGGTTCGATACAGAGTAAAGCTCCCTCTACACTGTCCCCATCAAACACTCCCAGGACAGGTACAGCACGGGGTTAGATACAGAGTAAATCTCCCTCTACACTGTCTCCATCAAACACTCCCAGGACAGGTACAGCACTGGGTTAGACACAGAGTAAATCTCCCTCTACACTGTCCCTATCAAACACTCCCAGGACAGGTACAGCACTGGGTTCGATACAGAGTAAAGCTCCCTCTACACTGTCCCCATCAAACACTCCCAGGACAGGTATAGCACAGGGTTAGATACAGAGTAAAGCTCCCTCTACACTGTCCCCATCAAACACTCCCAGGACAGGTACAGCACGGGGTTAGATACAGAGTAAAGCTCCCTCTACACTGTCCCCATCAAACACTCCCAGGACAGGTACAACACGGGGTTAGATACAGAGTAAAGCTCCCTCTACACTGTCCCCATCAAACACTCCCAGGACAGGTGTAGCACAGGGTTAGATACAGAGTAAAGCTCCCTCTACACTGTCCCTATCAAACACTCCCAGGACAGGTATAGCACAGGGTTAGATACAGAGTAAAGCTCCCTCTACACTGTCCCTATCAAACACTCCCAGGACAGGTACAGCACGGGGTTAGATACAGAGTAAAGCTCCCTTTACACTATCCCCATCCATCACTCTCAGGACAGGAAGAGCATGGGTTAGATACAGAGTAAAGCTCCCTTTACACTGTCCCCATCAAACACTCCCAGGACAGGTACAGCACGGGTTAGATACACAGTAAAGCTCCCTTTGCACTGTCCCCATCAAACACTCCCAGGACAGGTACAGCACGGGTTAGATACACAGTAAAGTTCCCTTTACACTGTCCCCATCAAACACCCCCAGGACAGGTACAGCACGGGTTAGATACAGAGTAAAGCTCCCTTTACACTGTCCCCATCAAACACCCCCAGGACAGGTACAGCACGGGTTAGATACAGAGTAAAGCTCCCTTTACACTGTCCCCATCAAACACTCTCAGGACAGGAAGAGCATGGGGTTAGATACAGAGCAAAGTTCCCTCTACACTATCCCCATCGAACACTTCCAGGACAGGTACAGCATGGGGTTAGATATAAAGTTCCTTCTCTACTATCCCACCAGTCTACTCCAGCTTCAACATCCCATTGTGAACTACATGATTATCTACTTCAGCCTCCTCACCAATCTATCTCCATCCATGGTGGGTGCTGTTTTACCTTGCTGTTTTATGCTGTACCTGCATGGTAGCACTGAGTACAAAGTGCAGGAAAAGGTTTTATAAAGTCGATAGAGAAAAACTATTCACTGTAGCAAGAGGAGCAATAACCAGAGGCCATTGTTTTAAAATAATCAGCAAAACATGTACAGGAAAAATGAGATGAAATTTTTTCACTCAAGGGAGTGTCCTATTAAATATGTATTATTTACGGTAGAGAAACAGGCCAATCGGCCCAACTAGTCCCTGCTGGTGTTTCTGCTCCAGACAAGCCTCCTTCAACTCCTCTTCATCTGAGCCAATTCATATACCTTTCTATTCATTTCTGCCTCATGTATTTATCCAGCTTCCCCTTTAACGCATCTTTGCTAATCACCTCAATCACTCCCTGCGGTCGAAGTTCTGCATTCTAAACTGGCTGGATCTGGGATGCCCCGCATGAAATAATTTTAAAAGAGAATTGGGCAGGTACTTGAGAATGAGGGACTTAGTAAGGGCAAAGAGCAGGGCCGAGGGACTGTAAGCACTATTGTTCTTATGAAGAGCCAGCACAGCTACAATGGGTCAAATGGCCTCATCTGGGGCTGTAAGTTTTTATGATGCTCTGAGTTCTCGCACATTGAGCAGAATATTTCAGAAGGGAGAATATTTCTTCAATGTGTTATCGATCAGATCTTCAACCTTGATCATGTTTCTCACTATTTTTCTTCTATTTGGCTATTAAAATATGCATTTCATTCTTTTTTTGACTGTTTCCCTTTGGTTCTGCTTCTCTACACTGCCACTATGGAATGTGGTCTTTATCCCTAATACTGATCCATTCTTTTACGTACAAGTTGAAATTTGTTTTAGTAATCCAACCATCTGTACCTGGAATTAATGACTCACTCGGAGACTTACCCTAAATCATCCCCTCTGTCCCTCAGGCCTTCGAATGCTGAAGATGGATCACAGAGCGGGAAACAAGCTCCTAGCCACCTGTTATTGTGCCCTTCCCTCCTGAAGGTGTTACCTCCTCGCTGCGACGCAGACCCAGGCCTTCCAATGTGCGAAAGTAAAGAGTGACTAGCGGTCAGCTATTCAACCATGATGGGCATTGCACACTGAGGCTCTTGTTCTCCTCCCGGTGCCCACAAGAGTGGATGATGCCAAATTGTAATGAATGGAAGGGGACTGCAACAAAATGCAGGGAGACATTCATCAACTTGCAAAATGCTGAGTAATTTGTAAATGAACTTTAACATAATATAACATAATTCAGTAAGTGTGAGGTAGTACATCTGGGTAGGAACACCAAGGAGAGCACATTGTCCTTGGAAAATAAGTGTCTAAATGGGGTCGAGGAACTGAAGAATCCAAGGATACAGACACATACATCAATAAAAATACTGACAGAGGTTAATAAGGCCATAAAAATGGCAACTGGGGTTCACTTCCTCAAGGATAGAATAGTTAAACTTGCACTGAATTTTGGTTAGAGCACATGTGAAGTACTGCGAATAATTCTGATCTCCATATTATAACACGGGCACATAGACCAGGGATAGCAATAAAATATGCCTGAATTATACAGGAACTGAAGGGCGACACCTGTCAGGAAAGATTCACCAAGCTGGAGTTCTTTTCTCATGAAAAGAGAAGACAGAGAGTGACCTGATGGAGATCTTTGAGATTATGAAAGAGCTTGAACAGGTAAACGTAGAGAAGGTGTTCCCACTTTCGCACGGGACCAAATCCGGGGGCCAGAAAAATAAGATAGTCACTAATAAATCCAGTGAGGAATTCAGGAGAAACTTCTTTACCCAAAATGTGGAACTCAGTACCACAGGGAGCAGTAGAGACCTTAGCAATAAGGGGAACCTAGCGAAAGGAGGAGCAGGGCATATTGATGGAGTTGGATAGCAGGAGGCTCATGTGGAGCATAAACATCATAATGGACTTCTCCGGCCAAATGGCCAGTTTTGGTGTTGTATTTGGGATCTCTCATTTCTTTCTGGTTTCTTTGTTTTCTCAGCATTTACTTGGAATCCAAATTCCAGACTTGCTTGATATAACTCTTGTGTGTTAATTTCCAATGAATAACACCTTCACTTCTGAGACAGAAAGTTGTGGCTTCAAGTCCCATTGCAGAATTTTGAGTACCTGACATAGGCTGATGCTCCGGTGCAGTACTGAGAGAGTGCCGCACTGTCAGAAGCAGTGAGGGGTGAAACCAAGGCTCTGTCTGCCTGTTCTGGCAGATGTTACACATCCCATGGCAATATTTGAAGAGGAGACGGGAGTTCTGCAGTCTGATATCCCTCTCGAAACTAAGATCACCAAAAAAGCATTCAGCTTCTACACTGTTTGTGGATCTTGCTGTGTACAAAATGGCTGACATATTTAGCTAATAAGAAACATTGTCACACTTTAAAAGTCATTATCTGTGTTTGAAGGTTTGCAGATGACCTCAGTGATTGAAATAATGTGCTCTATGCAATATCTCTCTTTCTCTTTTACGGTAATACTCTACAATCTGCACATTTCTGCATTTCAATCAGTCTCAAACAACAACTTGCATTTATATAACACCTTTAACATTGTTAAAAAAAACATAAGGAGATATTGGGAAAGACGATTAAAGAGGTAGGTTTAAGGTGTTTTAAAACAGGAAAGAGAGTTAGAGAGGCAGAGGGGTTGAGGGAGGGAATTCCAGAGCTTGGCACTAGGAGCAGAGGCAATGGCAGAGCAATGGCAAGTTGGCACATAGCAAGAGGGAGGGATCACAGACCCGTGGAGGATTGCCCAACATCACGGTCCTCACAGGCTTTGAAAACAGACCCATCCAGCTGGCCGGCGAGGATCTGGACCGGTCCCTGTGCTGACAGTGAGGTCTGTGGTGCTCAACCAAGTGAGGATCCAGCAGTGTAACATCCATCAGACAAGCACGCTGTGAGTCAGTTCCCCTGTTCCGCAGTCCCTGGCCAGGCACTGATTATCCCTCCTGGCTTTCACAGGCACATCTGGGAAACAGCCAAGGGGGTCCACAAACCAAGTCCTCAACTTTAGCCCTGAGGACACTTTGGAAGAGGAACCTCTAGCCACTGACATTGAAGACCCATCACAGCGCACATGTCACCCTCTACCAGCGCAGACACACACCTCGGTGGGATCTAGTTCTACAGTAGGCTCAGAGTCACAATCTGGTGAGCGCATCCCACTGTCCGATTCACAGCAGGCAGTGGTAGGGACTTCCCAGCACTCGGAGGACTGCTGGAGGCCAGAAATCTCCTGAGTCCAAGTCAGATGAGGAGCCTCTGGACTCAGTCATACCCCAGTTGCTGCAGCTGCAAAGGCAAACTCGGGAACATCAAGAAGGGATGGCCGCCAAACTCCTCAGATTGCAATGCATGATGGAGGATTCCAGCTGCCTTCAGGCTGAGGTGACAGTGCTGGCGTGCCAACACACCGAGGTCAACACTGGTAGGATAGTGGCCGCCATGGGGACATTGGCATAGGATATCGGTCCTGCACTGCTGCGCGGGCTGAACTTCATCACTGAGGCACTTGCAGGCATCCATCAGTACCAATACGAGAGGGGGGGTGGGTGTGGGGCACCTCGAGCTCACTCCAGCTGCCCTTTCCTCTCAAGGGGTCAGCCAGGGGCCCTCGGCACCCATAGGAAGGAGGATCAGCAGGTGCAGACCCTGGGCCCATCCACCCAGGTGACTCTGGGAGTGCCGGCCCATCTGAATCCCTTCTTCCTGTGACCCCCCACAGCAACAACTCCACAGGCTGAGGAGGGTGCCACTGCCACACAGCAGGACCTTGAAAGCAGGCCAGGGCCCTCCAGGTCTGGGCCGTCTAGAACACGCCTATCAAGGTCATCACAGATAACAGAGCGTAGCAGTCAGCAGGCAGCCTCCACCTCCGCTCTGGATGTGGGGGAGCACCAAGACTTAGCGGCAGGGTTAGAAAGGTCAAGAAGATTTAGTTACACAACCTGGGAATGGGTGTTAATCACTTGTACTTAATGTTGATCATTGTAAATACACTCCCAAGAATGTCTCCTTGTCTATGGCTCCTTCTTATGTTGAGCCTGTGTCAATCAGATGTGAATCCTTGCACAAAACAAAGGCTAGTGTTGTAGCTCAGGGCCTCTCCCTGTGCAGTGAGTAACCTGTTGTACACACAGTGACTGTCCAACTTCAAAGTCACTCTCCAGATTAGTGATACAGGCACCTCCATGTGGCTTGTGTTTGTTGCAAGAATCTCATACCCAAGCGTGACTGGGTTCCGTGATGTTCTCTGTGAGCTCTCAGCACCTTTAGGGCAGGGCTGTCTCCCCATCTCGACACCATTCCTGACAGGTGAAGGTGTGACGCTGAGGGTAACGGGTGATGAAACCTGCCAAAGGATCAAGTTGTCTTAAAGTCCATGTGGCCCCCTGTATCTCAGCAGCGTCTCCATGATATGAGCCCCTTCACAGAGCGCTGCCCTCAGCCAGACAGGTGTCAGACGTTCCCAGGTGCAATGTGAAAATCTCAGGAGTGTCCTCGCTGCATCTCCTCATCATCCTCCTGGAATCCTGCAGCAATGAGGGCCTCATGACTACGCCTGCCTCATGAAGGGTTCTCAAAATTCCCACATTTTTCATCTCATCAACAAGGATATGGCTTTTGGACTTTTATGGCAGAGGACCCAACTGCTGAGTTAAGTGTAGAACCCTGCAGACAGGGGGTAGGCCCATGAAGGCCTGGGACTGGACATGCCCGGGCTTGTTGAGTGCAGTGTGGATTGTTGCCTGAAACCACACAATGAGAGGACACAGAATATGCATTCTTCCCTTTAAAACAATCAACCCAGAGAAAGACTTCATCTTACACGAAACTAAAGCCCATCAAAATCTTGCATAAATAATCATGACTAACTACTAAGGCAGGAAGGCTGCAATCAATGCAATTATGCGAACCTATCAATACTCCACATATACAATGGCTTTCAGTTCAAGATTAGTTACGGGGACAGGAAGACAACAATAAACATCATGCGTGCCCATTAAAAACAACGAGACAACAATCACCTGAAGAAGCCCAAATCAGACAAAGAACTAACCTTCATTTGGTTTCAGATAAGAAATTCAAAAAAACAGTATAACTGGGCCACCAGTTATGAAGAGTGAGCAGTTTTTGAGGGTGAGCAGTTTTTGGAGCGGTTGAAGCAGAGTTTAAGCAGGGAGACGTAGCCGAGCCAAGTGGAGGGAGGAGATCTGGAGGTTTGCAGGCCCGCAGACAACATCATGGTGAGGGGCACGGGGTGGCAGGCTCAACCAAAGACAACAGGGCCTCAACCGCAGCCCTCCACAAAGATCGACCAGCCACAATCGCGCCCTCCACCCAACTGAAGACCCTTCACAGATTCCACAGACCAGGACCACGTGGGAACAGCAGGCCCCAGAGGACACAAAGAGCGTACCCCAAAACTGCAACCAGCTTACCTGGCTGGATTTCCAACTGTCAAGGAACACAGGGTGGGTGAGTGTGATCCCTGACCTCTCCTAGTTCAATTTAGTTAGGTGTTGGGGGTGGGACAAGGGTAAGGGGATTAGTAGCGTGATTTTCCCTCATTATGCCCTGTGTTCCCCATTCTTAACTAAGTGTACTTTGTAGGTCTGTATAATCTCAGTGTCATCCTAATGTTATAAGTTCATTTGTGACTTCAATAAACCCAATTTTGTTTCTTGCACCAAAACCAGTTGTCTGCTGCACTTTGTCACAACCCCCAAATAAGACCAAGGTCTAGAACCCAGGGAGTGGGAGCGATTCGGACCGCTCAGAAGTCAGAGGTGAAGCTGACACACACACCACCACCACCTACGCTCATTTGGCCAGTGCAATGGCCCCATCGCCTGCACGCTCGCCTTCCAGGACCTCATCACCCTCATCCATCTTCGACTTGCTCCTCATCGGAGGAGACATGCAGCTCTTACGTCTCCTCATCATCAGGTCCTCCCCGCTTTGCATCACCAGGTTGTGTAACATGCAGCAAACCACGATGATGTGTGACATCCTCTGGGGAGTGTACTGCAGGGCTCCACCAGATCTGTCCAGGCACTGGAACCTCTTTATCAGGACGCCCATGGCCTGCTCAACCAAACTCCGGGAGGCAGCATGAGCCGTGTTGTACCTCCTCTCACCAGGGGTCTGAGGCTGCTCCACCGCATCACCAGCCATGTCCATTCTGGGTAGCCCTTGTCCCCGAGCAGCCAACCCTGCATCCTGTGTGGTCCCTGGAAGATGTCAGGGCTCTGAGACCTGCTGAGGATGTACGAGTCATGGAAGTCTTCGGGCTATCTTGCGCACACTTGCATGACCCATTTGTTATGGCCACAGACCGGCTGAACATTAAGAGAGTGGAAGCCTTTGCAGTTCATATACAGGACTGCTTGTTGCCGGGGAGATTTAAGAGCCACAAGGGTGCAGTCGATGTCATCCTGCACCTGTGGGAATCCGGAAATCTGGGCAAATCCCAGCTCTCATGCTTCCTGGCTTGTCTGATCCCTGTCAAAATCGACAAAGGTGTGTGCCTTGGCAAAAAGGGCATCCGTGACCTCCTGGATACATTTGTGGGTGGAGGCTTGTGAGATCCCACCAAGTTCCCAGTGGAGCCCTGGAAGGAGCCTCTGCTGTAGAAATTGTACACGGCAGTAACGCTGTCACAGGCAGCGGATGCCCTCCGAGTCCCCGTGGTGCCAAATCCTGGTATATGTGCGTGACCAGTTTCCTGCATCCTGAACTCTCATCTCAGGCGCAGGCTTTGTGTCCTGCACTCCAAGTCTTCGCAGTTTGCTTGAACCATGAGCGTGACTTTTCAATAATGCAAGGGACTAGGAGTGCACCCCTCCACCAGTGTTCAATGGCTAACTTTCCCAACAGGAACCTCAAGCTTACCCAGTCGCACAATGTTCCTGCAGCACCATAGTACCCATTCCAGTTTGAAGTATGTGTGCGAGGGGTTAACAGTAGATGAGCCATCATTGGCACTGAGAGGAGTTAATGTTCCTTCAGTTGGCAGAATTGCTTGACTAGGCTGACTCCAAGCATGTCAACTGAGCTCAAGCTTCACGATTCACTCCACGGGATATTGAGAAATAGCTGATGGCACTGGATAGTGCAAAGACTATGGGCCCTGACAATATTCCAGGAATAATACTGAAGACAGGAGCAGCACCAGGCATACCTAAAAATGAGGTGTCAACCTGGTGAAGATATAACACAGGATTACTTGCACCCCAAACAGCATTAGCATGCAAGTGATAGACAGAGCTAAGCGATACCACAACCAATGGATCAGATCTAAGCTCTGCAGTCCTGCCACATTCAGTTGTGAATGGTGGTGGACAATTAAACAACTCACTGGAGGAGGAGACTCCACAATATCTCTATCTTCAATGAGGAGCCCAGCACATCAGTGCAAAAGATAAGGCTGAAGCATTTGCTACAATCTTCAGCCAGAAGTGCCAAGATCCATCTTGGCCTCCTCCGGAGGTCCCCAGCATCACAGATGCCAGTCTTCTGCCAATTAGATTCACTCCATGTGATATCAAGAAATGGCTGAAGGCACTGGATACTGCAAAGGCTATGAGCCCTGACAATATTCTGGCAATAGTACTGAAGACCAGTGCTCCAGAACTTGCTGGGCCCCTAGCTAAGCTATTCCAGTAGAACTCCAACACTGGCATCTACCCAGCTATGTGGAAAATTGCCCAGCTATGTCCTGTACACAATAAGCAGGACAAATGCAACCCGGCCAATTACCGCCCCATCGGTCTACTCTCCATCATCAGTAAAGTAATGGAAGGGGTCATGAACAGTGCTATCAAGCAGCACTTGTTTAGTAATAACCTGCTTACTGATGCATAGTTTAGGTTCCGCCAGGGCCACTCAGCTCCTGACCTCATTACAGCCTTGGTTCAAACATGGACAAAAGAGCTGAACTCCTGAGGTGAGGTGAGAGTGACTGCCCTTGACAACAAGGCAGCATTTGACTGAGTGTGGCATCAAGGAGCCCTAGCAAAACTGGAGTCAATGGAAATCAGAGGAAAATGCTCCACTGGTTGGAGTCATACCTAGCACAAAGGAAGATGGTTGTGGTTGTTGGAGGTCAGTCATCTCAGCTCCAGGACATCACTGCAGGAGTTCCTCAGGGTAGTGTCCTCGGCCCAACCATCTTCAGCTGCTTCATCAAGGACCTTCCTTCCATCATAAGGTCAGAAGTAGGGATGTTCGCTGATGATTGCACAATGTTCAGCACCATTCACAACTCCTCAGGTACTGAAGCAGTCCATGTCCAAATGCAGCAAGACCTGGACAATATCCAGACTTGTGCTGACAAGTGTCAAGTAACATTCGCGCCACACAAGTGACCATCTCCAACAAGAGAGAATCTAGCCATCCTCGCTTGAAGGTCAATGGCATTACCATCACTGGATCCCCCACTATCAACATCCTGGGGGTTACCATTGATCAGAACCTGAACTGGACTAGCCATATAAATACTGTGGCTACAAAAGCAGGTCAGAGGCAAGGAATCCTGTGGCGAGTAACTCACCTCCTGACTCCCCAAAGCCTGTCCACCATCTACAAGGCACAAGTCAGGAGTGTGATGGAATACTCTCCACTTGCCTGGATGAGTGCAGATCCCACAACACTCAAGAAGCTTGACACCACCCAGGACAAAGCAGCCCGCTTGATTGGCACCCCATCCACAAACATTCACTCCCTCCACAACTGAAGCACAGTAGCAGCAGTGTGTACCATCTCCAAGATGCACTGCAGGAACTCACCAAGGCTCCTTAGACAGCACCTTCCAAACCCACAACAACAACCATCTAGGAGGACAAAGGCATCAGATAGATGGGAACACCACCACCTGGAAGTTCCCCTCCAAGTGACTCACCATCCTGACTTGGAAATATATCCTTCACTGTTGCTGGGTCAAAATCCTGGAACTGCCTTCCTAACAGCACGGTGGGTGTACCTACACCACATGGACTGCAGCGGTTCAAGAAGGCAGCTCACCGCCACCTTCTCAAGGGGCAACTAGGGATGGGCAATATATGCTGGCCCAGCCAGCGACACTCACATCCCGTGAATGAATGTAAAAAAAAGCCAAACGCTCTCAGCTGCGGTGGAGTGTTCACCTTTGCCATGTCTTGGTATTAACCCAGCCGCTTTATTGCCCCCAGCACTCCAGTGTGTGCTCAGCCGGTGCAGCCATCGCCGCCCACCGCCCCCCACCCCCCCCACCCACCACGCCGCCCCCCCCCCCCCCCCCCCCCCCCCCCCCCACCCACCCACCCACCCCCAGGCACTGTTGCCCTTGCCCTGAGGGCTACCGTCTCACCCTTCCCCCCACGCACTGTCACCCCTTGACCCGGTAGCACAAGCCAGCCACAGAGACGCCGCTGCAGAGACTTGTCTGCACCTGCCCCCGGAGCCACTGGGATCATCGCGGGCGCTGTGCACACATGGTGTGCCCTCGCCTCCGAGTTCCCCTCGGAGTTGAGGTTGTCAGGATCAGGCTTTTTAAAGGCAGCTGCAAATGATTCCCACCTGTCGCCGGGGGTGGGGCGGGGGGGGTTCGGTGTGGGGGGTGGTTGTGGGGAGGGGGGGGGGCGGATGATACTGGCCTGTGGCCTCAATAGTGAGGTGCAAGTTTATTCAAAGTTAGGCCCCGACAGTCGACGGCAGGAAACGCAGCCCACCATCGATGGCGGGAGGGGGGGGGGGGGGGGGGGGAGAGGGGACAACCGCGCCCATGATGTGTTTGTCATTGGAGAACGCAACTGGGGCCTTCTCACGAAATTCTCTGATCTCGTCACCGAGCACGCCCGTCAGGATCGGACACGCAAAATCCCAGCCAAGGGCTTATGAAATCACAAGGACACAAGAGTTTGTGGTTGAGGGGGGTGGGGTTGGGGTGAGGGTAGGGGTGGGGTGGGGGGGCGGGGGGGGTGGGTGCTCGGAATTCCAGAACATGGGGCTTGGCAACAGAAGGTAATGGTGGAGCGTGAAAACGGGGGATTTGCTCTTTGATCTTAGTTCTAAACCCGCCGGATTGTCTGTGATGAGGATCTCAGTGCATAATGTTAAAAAAATCCAGATGGCATTGATTCATCCGCGTCTCAGTCCTCACTTAATCATTGTCCATTTTACTCACTTGTGATCAACTTTCACTGATGTTTGTTGTTCACAAGTCTCTCCATCAATTCCAACTCCCTGCAGGTCATCTATTAATCAGCTTTTCTCCTTACCGTCAAAATCTTTTCTCTCTTCATTTCTCTTGCCAGCTCCCAAATAATTCCTATAAAAGCTTTTCCTCTATCTACTTGTTCTTGTCCCATTTCCAAAAACAAACTAGTTTGCGTTTAATTTCTATTTAAACCGAGAGGTCTCGTGTTCGTTCCTCACACACTGGGACTGCTCTAAAATTAGCCTCAGTGCCTTTATCCTGATCAGCATGCTGTGAACTCTGCTAGAAAGTGTGTGCGTGTGTGTGTGTGTGTGTGTGTGTGTGCGCGTATGTATGTGATGTGTGTGAGCATGTGTGTGTGTGCCCGTGTGTGTGTGCATGTGTATGAGTGTGTGCCTGTATGTGTATATGTAATTGATGTGTGTGCGCATGTGTATGTGAGTGTGCATGTGTGTGTGTGTGTTTGTGTGTATATGTATGTGACGTTTGTGTCCATTTGTGCGCATGTGCATGCTTGTGTATGTGTTTGTGTCTGTGCCTGTGTGTGAGCATGTGTATGTATGCATGTGTGCGTGTGCATGCATGTACGTGTGCATGCATGTGTGTGCGTGTGTATGTGTGTCTGTGCATGTGCATGTGTGTGTGCATGTGCGTGTACATGTGTGTGCATGTGTGTGTGTGTATGTGTGTCTGCATGTGCATGTGTGCACGCATGTGCATGTGTGTATGTTTGTGTATGTATGTGCGTGTGTGTGTATGTATGTGTGTGTGTTTATGTGTACTTGTGTGTGTCTACGTTTCAGTGTATGTGTTTGTGTGCATGGGTGTGAGTGTGCATGTGTGTGTGTGTGTGCATGTGTGTGTATACGCATGTGAGTGTGTGTTTACACATGAAATGTTTGCATGTGCTGTGTGCACATGTGTATGTATGCATGTAATTGTGTGTATGCTTCAGTGTGTCTGTGCATCTGTATGCATATGCATGGGAGTCTGTGTGTTTACACATGTTTGCGCATGGAGTGTTTGCATGTGCCTTTGTGTATCCTTCAGTTTATCTGTGTGTGGATGCACATGTACATGGATAAGTGAGTGCATATGTGTGCATATGTCTGTGGACCCATGTGAGTTGGTGTGTCTTTGTGTGTGCACATGCGTGCATGCATATGTGTGTATGTATGTGTGGTATGCATTGATAGTACAGTAACAGAAATATAGTGCAATTTAATGTGTCGCTGGAGAAGTGGCACAGAAGAGAGAGCCACTGACTCTTGGGGCAGGCTCAGAGGCAGGAAGGATGTATTCTAGCTGGACAGGTTGGGCCCGATCAGAGCTGGGGTCCTTGTGCGAAGGCTAACAAGGGGAGGGTTTACATTTGAAAATGGATGCATAGGAAATTAGGAGGAAAAAACAGTAATAGAGCAAATGAGGTTTGCTGTTCATTTTCAGGAATACGTTTGGCTGCTTCGGCACTCCCTGACACACACCTCACTCAACCAGGATTGCTTATCTCTTCTGATGATAAATGTAGAGTGAGGAAGCCGGTTGATGAGATTACAGATTGTGGCTGTATGTAATTCTGCTCAACAAAAACAGAATTACCTGGAAAAACTCAGCAGGTCTGGCAGCATCGGCGGAGAAGAAAAGAGTTGACGTTTCGAGTCCTCATGACCCTTTGACAGAACTTGATTTCGAGTCCAAGAAAAGGAATTCTGCTGTTGATTGTCCACAGCTCCACATTATCCCCACTGTTAACCCATTGTACTTGACACAGTGGTTTAAACACTGGATAATGTGCTCAGTGTGAAGATGTAACTTAGCCTCCACAAGATGTGTGATTTGCCACTGATTTGTACCACTGTTTGTCCAACATCCAATACCAAATGGGCAAAAATGATCCCTAACTAAATATTTTAATTTTCTTTACTCTTTCATGGGATGTGGGCATCACTTGTTACCCAGCCCTAACTGATCTTGAACTGAGTGGCTTGCCACGCTATTTCAGAGCGCAATTCAGAGTCAGCCACATTGCTGTGAGCCTGGCCAGACCAGGCAAGGACAGCAGATTTCCTTCCCTGAAGGACATCAGTGAACCAGGTGGTTTTTTACAACAAAAGATGATAGCTTCATGGGCCACCATTACTGACGTGTCTTATATTTCAGATTTATGAACAGAATTAAAAGCCCACTAACTGGCATGGTGGGATTTGAACCTGTGCCCCTAAAGCACTGACCTGGGCCTCTGGATTACTAGACAAGTGCCACTACCACTACACCGCATCTCCTTGCACTTGCTAGAGCAAAACAATTATTGTTAATCCTAGCCACTGACTCCAACCCTCTCTCGGCTTACTGTCTGAGGCTGAATCAGTTCATAGTCTCGGTGTCATCTTTGACCAAGATATGAGCTTCCAACCACATATCATCTCCATCACCAAGACTGCTTCCTTTCACCCCCATAACATCCGCCAACTCCACTCCTGTCACAGCTCATCTGCTGCTGAAAGCCGTCATCTATTGTTGTATATTTAAGGCTAAATCGATAGATTTTGTGGCACTAAGGGAATCAAAGCATGTCAGAGAGATGATTAGCAATGATCTTATTGAAAGGCTGAACAGCCTCCAAGGGCCGGATGACCTGCTCCTTCTACTTATTTTGTTGTAAGCTATCTCTGGGCTTGACTATCCCAATGCTCTCCTAGTCTAACTTCTCATCTTCCACCCTACATAAAGCTGAGCTCATCCGAAACCCTGCTGTTTATATCATAACTCGCCCCAAGTCCCATTCACCCATCACTCCCGTGCTCGCTGATCTATGTACCCGGCAGCACATTGATTTTCAAATAAAATCCCTCCATGGACTGACCCAGCCATACCACTGTAACCCCCTCCAGTCTTATAACACTCCGAAATCTCCACACTTCCCCAATTCTGGTCTCTAACATATCTCCAATATTGATCGCTCCTTCAACTCTCTCACCCCGAGTACATTCTGTGCCCTGTGTCCCTCACTGTCTCTTCCAGTGGAGAGGGAGCTTTACTTGGTATCGAACCTGTGTTTACCTGCCATGGGAGTGCTCCCTCTAATTTTGGCCTCTTGCCCATCCCCAATTTTAATTGCACCAACGACTGGAGGAGAACTGATACAGGCACATGTATACAGCGGCTGAAACCCTATTGAGCAGAATTTTACATCACATCAGGCGGGTGCTCGCTGGACCTGATCGGGCGTAAAATCATGGAAGATGACGTTGGGCGAACGTCCCGAAGGCTTCATGCCCTCGTGCGATACTTCACTTGGCGGTCAGGCTTCTGACTTTCGCTCGTAATTAAGAGGCCAGTTAAGCCCATTAACGGCACAATTGTCTCTGATTTTCCACGGCCTGTCCAACCTCACCGTTGGTGGACAGGCAAATCAGCCAGGCGGCCTTTGCATGTTTCATCTAAACTCATCCAAGGGCAGGAGGAAACCTCCGCTCTGAAATAAAATGAAAATAAATACCTGTGGACAGCATTTTTATTAAGTATATTTTCGGGTGCTTGATTGTGGTGCATGGACATTTATTTTGCAGCTTTTTAAACCTTTATTTCGAGGAAGCACTGAGGGTGCCAAGGGCGCAGAATGTCCTCTGGGTGGGGGGATTCAATGTCCATCACCAAGAGCGGCTCGGTAGCACCATTACTGACCGAGCTGGCCGAGTCCTAAAGGACGTAGCTGCTAGACTGGGTCTGCGGCAGGTGGTGAGGGAACCAACAAGAGGAAAAAACAACTTGACCTCATCATCACCAACCTGCCTGCTGCAGATGCATCTGTCCATGACAGGATTGATAGGAGTGAACACCGCACAGGCCTTGTGGAGATGAAGTCCCTCCCTCACATTGAGGATACCCTCCATCAAGTTGTGTGGCACTACCACCGTGCTATATGGGATAGATTTCGATCAGATCTAGCAACTTAAGACTGGGCGTCCATGAGGTGCTGTGGGCCATCAGCAGCAGCAGAATTGTACTCAAACACAATCTGTAACCTCATGGTCCGGCACATCCCCCACTCTACCATTACCACCAAGCCAGGGAATCAACTCTGGTTCAATGAAGAGTGCAAGAGGGCATGTCAGGAGCAGCACCAGGCATACCTAAAAATGAGGTGTCAACCTGGTGAAGCTATAAAACAGGACTACTTGCGCACCAAACAGCATAAACAGCAAGTGATGGACAGAGCTAAGCGATCCCACAACCAACGGGTCAGATCTAAGCTCTGCAGTCCTGCCACATCCAGTCGTGAATGGGGGTGGATAATTAAACAACTCACTGGAGGAGGAGGCTCCACAAATATCCCCATCCTCAATGATGGAGGAGCCCAGCACATCAGTGCAAAAGGTAAGGCTGAAGCAGTTGCTACAATTTTCAGCCAGAAGTGCCGAGTGGATGATCCATCTCAGCCTCTTCCGGAGGTCCCCAGCATCACAGAGGCCAGTCTTCAGCCAATTCGATTCACTCCAAGTGATATCAAGAAACAGCTGAAAGCACTGAATACTGCAAAGGCTATGGGACTTGACAATATTTCAGCAATAGTACTGAAGACTTGTGCTCCAGAACTTGCTGCACTCCTATCTAAGCTGTTCCAGTACGGCTACAACACTGGCATCTACCCGGCTATGTGGAAAATTGCCCAGGTATGTCTGTACACAAAAAGCTGGACAAATCCAACCCGGTTAATTACCTCCCCATCCGTCTCCTCTCCATTATCAGTAAAATGATGAAAAGGGTCTTCAGCAGTGCTATCAAGCAGCAACTGCTTAGCAATAACCTGCTCAGTGATGCCCAGTTTGGGTTCCGCCAGAGCCACTCAGCTCCTGACCTCTTTACAGCCTTGGGTCAAACATGGACAAAAGAGCTGAACTCCCGAGGTGAGGTGAGAGTGACTGCCCTTGACATCAAGGCAGCATTTGACTGAGTCTGACATCAAGGAGCCCTAGCAAAACTGGAGTCAGTGCGAATCAAGGAGAAAACTCGCTGCTGATTGGAGTCATACCTAGCACAAAGGAAGATGGTTGTGGTCCTGACCTCATTACAGCCTTGGTTCAAACATGGACAAAAGAGCTGAACTCCCGAGGTGAGGTGAGAGTGACTGCCCTTGACAAGTCTCCTTAGACAGCACCTTCCAAAGCCATGACCACTACCATTTAGAAGGACAAGGGCAGCAGATAGATGGGGATACCACCTCCTGGAAATTCCCCTCCAAGTCACTCACCATCCTGACTTGAAAAATATTGCCATTCCTTCACTGTCGCTGGGTCAAAATCCTGGAACTCTCTCCCTAACAGCACTGTGGATGTACCTACACCACACGGACTGCAGCAGTTCAAGAAGGCAGCTCACCACCACCTCCTCAAGGGCAACTAGGGATGGGCAATAAATGCTGGCCCAGCCAGCGACACCCGCATCCCATGAACGAATAAGAAAAAAATTTCAGGTCTGCAGCTCCCTCAGGAGGCTGTGTACCTTCAGGGAGCTTCTCGCAGCGCTGATCGGTGCCCGCGCTGGCATCATCGCTTGCTCTCTTCCTGCCCTCACCCTAGCAGCGCTGAGTATTTCAGCACACATTTGTTGCTGGCTGGCCCTCAATCGTGCAGCCAGTGTCAAATTGCAGCCGGGGGCCAATCACGGTTGATGATCCATTTCCCGGCCTGTCCCAGGCGTGCCAATCGCGCGGGCCTACCACGGGCAAAATTCAGGCCATTTAAACAAACCCAAGGAGCTTTACTGAAACTCTATTAAATGCCACTGTCGGCTGAGGCAGGGCAGTGAGGTGGCAATGAGCAAGAGGCTTCCCTGCCCACGTTTGACCTGATGCCATGAGAATTCACAGGGTCGAAGTTGAGGACTCCCAGGGCAACTCCCCCTCAACTGTATACCACTGCGCCGTCACCTCTGGTGGGTCTTTCCTGCCGGCGGGCAGGGTGTACCTGGTGATGGTGGCGTCTGGGACATTATCTGTAAGGTGTAATTCCGTGAGGATGACTGTGTCAGGCTGTTGCTTGACTTGTCTGTGGGGCAGCTCTCCTAAATAGTCTCGGATATTCGTGAGGAGGACTTGGGATGTCTATGCTGTGCCCAGATTCGATTTCTCTCTTATTTTTATCCTTCTTAGTCTTTCTAGTGCTTTGATACAATTGAGTGTCAGGCTGGGCCATGTCTGAGATAAGTTAAAAGAAAATCATGTTGTTGTGGGCCTGGAGTCACATATAGGCCCAGACCAGGTAAGGACACCAAGTTTCTTTCCAGAAAAAGGCGATAGTGAACCATTTGGGTTTATATAACAATCCGTCTCTGCCTGGTCACTTTCAGTGACACCAGATTTACATTTGCAAATTTTTTAAACTGAATTGAAATCCACAAATTACAATGGGATTTGAGATCATGTTCTCAGGATTATTAGTCTAGTAGTTTAAGGACAATCATGCCCCTTATAGTTTAGTTTCATGTCTAACCAATGTTACACCTGATCTTGGTGTGCTTGTTGGGACAGTGTGGAGGGAGGTTTACTTTATATCTAACCGAAGCTGGACCTGCCCTGGGAGTGTTTGATGGAGACAGTGTAGAGGGAGCTTTACTCTGTATCTAACCCCGTGCTGTACCTGCCGTGGGAGTGTTTGATGGGGACAGTGTAGAGGGAGCTTTACTCTGTATCTAACCCCGTGCTGTAGCTGTCCTGGGAGTGTTTGATGGGGACAGTGTAGAGGGAGCTTTACTCTGTATATAACCCCATGCTGTACCTGCCCTGGGAGTGTTTGATGGGGACAGTGTAGAGGGAGGTTTACTCTGTGTCTAACCCCATGCTATACCATTCCTGGGAGTGTTTGATGGGACAGTGTAGAGGGAGAATTACTCTGTATCTAACCCCGTGCTGTACTGCCCTGGGAGTGTTTGATGGGGACAGTATAGAGGGAGCTTTACTCTGTATCTAACCCCATGCTGTACCTGTCCTGGCAGTGTTTGATGGGGACAGTGTAGAGGGAGCTTTACTCTGTATCTAACCCCGTGCTGTACCTGCCCTGGGAGTGTTTGATGGGGACAGTGTAGAGGGAGCTTTACTCTGTATCTAACCTGTGCTGTAGCTGTCCTGGGAGTGTTTGATGGGGACAGTGTAGAGGGAGCTTTACTCTGTATATAACCCCGTGCTGTACCTGCCCTGGGAGTGTTTGATGGGCACAGTGTAGAGGGAGCATTACTCTGTGTCTAACCCCATGCTGTACCATTCCTGGGAGAGTTTGATGGGACAGTGTAGAGGGAGATTTACTCTGTATCCAACCCTGTGCTGTACCTGTCCTGGGAGTGTTTGATGGGGACAGTATAGAGGGAGCTTTACTCTGTATTTAACCCCGTGCTGTACCTGCCCTGGGAGTGTTTGATGGGGACAGTGTAGAGGGAGCTTAACTCGGTGTCTAACCCCGTGCTGTAGCTGTCCTGGGAGTGTTTGATGGGGACAGTGTAGAGGGAGCTTTGCTCTGTATATAACCCCGTGCTGTAGCTGTCCTGGGGTTATTTGAAGGGGACAGTGTAGAGGAAGCTTTACTCTGTATCTAACCCCGTGCTGTACCTGCCCTGGGAATGTTTGATGGGGACAGTGTAGAGGGAGCTTTACTCTGTGTCTAACCCCGTGCTGTAGCTGTCCTGGGAGTGTTTGATGGGGACAGTGTAGAGGAAGCTTTACTCTATATCTAACCCCGTGCTGTACCTGTCCTGGGAGTGTTTGATGGGGACAGTATAGAGGGAGCTTTACTCTGTATCTAACCCCGTGCTGTACCTGTCCTGGGAAGTGTTGATGGGGACAGTGTAGAGGGAGCTTTACTCTGTATCTAACCCCATGCTGTACCTGTCCTGGGAGTGTTGATGGGGACAGTGTAGAGGGAACTTTACTCTGTATCAAACCCGTGCTGTACCTGCCGTGGGAATGTTTGATGGGACAGTGTAGAGGGAGCTTTATTCTGTATCTAACCCCATGCTGTACCATTCTTGTGAGTGTTTGATGGGACAGTGTAGAGGGAGATATACTCTGTATCTAACCCTGTGCTGTACCTCTCCTGGGAGTGTTTGATGGGGACAGTATAGAGGGAGCTTTACTCTGTATCTAACCCCGTGCTGTACCTGCCCTGGGAGTGTTTGATGGGGACAGTGTAGAGGGAGCTTTACTCTGTGTCTAACCCCGTGCTGTAGCTGTCCTGGGAGTGTTTGATGGGGACAGTGTAGAGGGAGCTTTATTCAGTATCTAACCCCGTGCTGTAGCTGTCCTGGGGGCATTTAATGGGGACAGTGTAGAGGGAGCTTTACTCTGTATCTAACCCCGTGCTGTACCTGTCCTGGGAGTGTTTGATGGGGACAGTGTAGAGGAAGCTTTACTCTGTATCTAACCCCGTGCTGTACCTGCCCTGGGAATGCTTGATGGGAACAGTGTAGAGGGAGCTTTACTCTGTGTCTAACCCCGTGCTGTACCTGTCCTGGGAGTGTTTGATGGGGACAGTATAGATGGAGCTTTACTCTGTATCTAACCCCGTGCTGTACCTGTCCTGGGAGTGTTGATGGGGACGGTGTAGAGGGAGCTTTACTCTGTATCTAACCCCGTGCTGTACCTGTCCTGGGAGTGTTTGATGGGGACAGTGTAGAAGGAGCTTTATTCTGTATCTAACCCCATGCTGTACCATTCTTGTGAGTGTTTGATGGGACAGTGTAGTGGGAGATTTACTCTGTATCTAACCCCGTGCTGTACCTGTCCTGGGAGTGTTTGATGGGGACAGTGTAGAGGGAACTTCACTCTGTATCAAACCTGTGCTGTACTTGTCCTGGGAGTGTTTGATGGGGACAGTGTAAAGGGAGCTTTATTCTGTATCTAACCCCATGCTGTACCATTCTTGTGAGTGTATGGTGGGACAGTGTAGAGGGAGATTTACTTTGTATCTAACACCGTGCTGTACCTCTCCCGGGAGTGTTTGATGGGGACAGTGTAGAGGGAGCTTTACTCTGTGTCTAACCTCATGCTGTACCTGTCCTGGGAGTGTTGATGGGGACAGTGTAGAGGGAGCTTTACTCTGTATCTAACACCTTGCTGTACCTGTCCTGGGAGTGTTTGATGGGGACAGTGTAGAGGGAGCTTTGTTCTGTATCTAACCCCATGCTGTACCATTCTTGTGAGTGTTTGATGGGACAGTGTAGTGGGAGATTTACTCTGTATCTAACCCCGTGCTGTACCTGTCCTGGGAGTGTTTGATGGAGACAGTGTAGAGGGATCTTTACTCTGTATCTAACCCTGTGCTGTACCTGCCCTGGGAATGTTTGATGGGACAGTGTAGAGGGAGCTTTACTCTGTATCCAAGCCATCCTGTACCTGTCCATGGTGTTTGATCTGTCTCTAAGTATGCTCCATCCTCTAACATTAATATGCCTCCCTTGGATATGTGTAGAACAACCCCGAGTTAACAGGGAGAATGCTGGTTCTATTGTCGGGCCTAGTTTTATTAATCACATTGATTGCACTAAGTAGATAGGGAGCTGGGTGTACAGTTTATAACAGTGGCTCCTGGTTAATTGATTAGTCAAATAATAGCCAAGCTTGAGAGGAGAGCACAGCACCATTATTAATTTACAGCAAACAACAAGCCGGGGAAAAAAAATATCCTTTCTCAGTCATGTCACCGCTCATAAGCAAAGAATAAAAAAGAGAGCAAGGGGAGAGAATTTGCTTGTCAGCACCCAAGGTGCTAAGTGAGTTTCCTTGTCTTCGAAGAGCAGTCATCATCTGCTAGGCCGCAGGCTATTTATAGGCAGAACAGCATGAAGAGCAGATTCCTCTTAATCAGCATGCAGAGAAAGGTAATTTAAAGACAATCCAGAGCTGACAGGAATTAAATTGTGTTTTGATTCTCTCATTAGCTCAAACCTCAAGTGCAGCTCGTTATTGTGAATCTTTCCTGGGCTGACGGAACATTTTGGTTTGCGTTGACAGCCGGGTGCTGCAATGATTCCCCTTTCTCATCCACTTTCCATTTCCTTGACATGGAATTTTACAACAGGGAAGCAGGCCATTCAGCTGAACTCTTCCCGAGTCTCCTCCAAGGCTCCTTCAATCTAACCTTAACCTTTCTCTCTTCTTTCCTTATCTGACTTCCCCTTAAATGTCTCGACCGCTCCCTGTGGTTATGTATTTCATATTCTCACCACCTGCTGCTGGGTAAATAAATTTCTCATGAAAATTCTCTATTGGATTTATTAGTGTTTATGGCCCCTTGTTCTGATCTCCCACAGTAAAGAAGTGGACACGTTTTCTCTGTATCTACCCTATCTTTCATTATCTTCAAGGCCACCATCAGGTCAGGCCTCTTATGGGCCCAGCCTGTACAATCTTGCTTCTTCGTTATAACCTCCCATTTCTTCATCATTTTTTCTGACTCTCATTAACTCTCATCCACTCTCTGCCTCACACTCTCTCCAATGCAGTTTGCCTCTCCACCTGTCTCACTCTCTCTCACGCTTCCTCATTCACTTTCTCATTCACTCTCTCACTCACAACTCTCTCATCCCTGTTGTTACTCTTTTCACAGCCTTTAAGTATCTCAAAGCCTCTCTAGCACGTTTGCTCCCTCATACTTCTGGTCTGTCCACAGCGTTGCAATCTGTAACTCTTGTTCCCCTCACTCTCTCAGTCTTACTCTTGTTTAATGTCTCATTCTTTTTCGCACGCTATCTCACATTTGAGCTTGCATGCTCTTGACATTCTGTCTTGCTTTCTTTCTCACGCTCAATCTCTCTCCCTCTCTTTGTAACTGAAACTTGTTCCGCCATCTTCTCCCCTGACACAGTTGCTCGCTTTTTCATGCTCCTGCACTCATTCCCTGTCCCACACTTTTGGCCTCTAAGTTCTCTCTCTCACTAGCTCACATTTTCTCTTGCACCCACTCCCATACACACACCCTCTCTCATCTTAGATTGCCAATAGACTGGTGTGATAAACACTATGTTGTTCATTGGACGTGGGTGTCACTAGCTAGGCCAGCATTTATTGCCCATCCCAAATTGCCCTTGAGAAGGTGGTGGTGAGCTGCCTTCTTGAACCGCCGCAGTCCATGTGTTATAGGTCCAATTTATGTAGTAGTTTGATACAACTGAGTGGCTTGCTAGGCCATTTAAGAGTCAACCACATTGCTGTGGGTCTAGAGTCACATGTAGGCCAAACGAGGTAAGGACAGCAAATTTCCTTCCCTAAAGGGCATTAGTGAACCAGATAAGTTTTTACAACAATGGTTTCATGGTCATCAATAGACTTTGATTCCACATTTCTATTGAATTTAAATTTCACCATCTGCCGCAGTGGGATTTGAACCAGGCCTCCTGCACTACACCATGGCTTCTCTCCACTATTGCGCTGACAATTCACAGAATTGTTACAGCAGAGAAGGAGGCCATTTGGCCCATCATGTTTGGACCAGCTTTCCGAATGAACAATTCATCGAGTCCTATCCTGCTGGCTTCTCCCTGTAACCCTGCAAATTCTTCCTTTTCTCTGATGCCCAGTTTGGGTTCCACCAGGGCCGCTCAGCTCCTGACCTCACTGGAGCCTTAGTTCAAACATGGATAAAAGAGCTGAACTCCCGAGGTGAGGTGAGAGTGACTGCCCTTGACATCAAGGCAGCATTTGACCAAGTGTGGCATCAAGGAGCCCTAGCAAAACTCGAGTCAATGGGAGCCAGGGGGAGAACTGTCTGCTGGTTGGGGTCATACCAAGGACAAAGGAAGATAGCTGTGGTTGTTAGAATTCAATCATTTCAGTTCCAGGACATCACTGCAGGAGTTCCTCAGGGTAGTATCCTTGCTTCATCAATAACCTTCCTTCCAGAAGTGGGGATGTTCGCTGATGATTGCACAATGTTTAGCACCATTTGTGACTCCTCAGATACTGAAGCAGCCCATGTCCAAATGCAGCAAGACCTGGACAATATCCAGGTTTGGACTGACAAGTGGCAAGTAACATTCGTGCCACACAAGTGTCAGGCAATGGTCATCTCCAGCACGTGACTCTGGACCCACAGCAATGCTCTCTAGAAAGCCACTTGGATCTTAGGGATGGACAGTAAATGAAAAAAGAAAGATAACAATCTATTTTCCTCTTGAAAGCTTTGATAACACCACACTCTCTGGCAGTGCATTCCAGACCTTAACCAATCGCTGTGTGAGCAGATTTGCCTCATGTTGCCATTGTTTCTTTTGCCAATTACTTTAAATCTTGTTCTCGATCCTTCCACCAATGGGAACACTTTCTCCCTATCTAATCATTTAACATAACCTCCTTACTCTTGTACTCCACGACCCTATTAATAAAGTCTAGGATACTGTACGGTTTATTGACTGTTGTCTCAACCTGTCCTGCCACCTTCAGTGACTTTTGCACACATACACCCAGGGGCATTCTGTTCTTCCTGCCAAAATGAATTACTTCACACTTCTCTGTATTAAAGTTAATCTGTCACTTGTCCAACCATTTCACCAACTTGTAAATGTCCTTTTGAAGTTCTACACTCTCTTCCTCATGGTTCACCAATGCTTCCAAGTTTCGTATCATCCACAAGTTTTGAAATGGTGCCCTGTACATCAAGGTCTAGTTCATTAACATGTACCAGGAACAGCAGGTGTCCTAACACCAAGGCGCTTGTAGTTAACTAGTTTTTGCTAAGCATCAAACAATGGGAAGTGTGTAAACTTAATCTGGACTTTGTTACTTTGTTTTAACCTTGCCTTAATTTTGCACAATTAAGCCTGCTGTTAATAGATCCAAAGAACATTCTAGTAAGAGATGTGGGACAGCTAACCAGAACTGTCATCAATTTTTGTAAAATCCCATCTGGTTCACTAATGCCCTTTAGGGAAGGAAATCTGCTGTCCTTACACTGTCTGACCTACATGTGACTCCAGACCCACAGCAATGTGGTTGACTCTTAACTGCCCTGTGAAATGGCTGAGCAAGCCACTCAGTTCAAGGGCTGCAAAGCTGGTCTTGCCGAGGACACCCACATCCCTTGAAAGAATAAAGGGAAATAAAGACCTAAACAACATGAAGAAGTAGCTTTAATACAGCATCTTTAATGTAGCAAAACACCTCAAGGTGATTCACAGGGTCATTATCAAACAAAATTTGACACATGAGGACATATTACAGGGAAGATGGTGAGAGGTTTGTTCAAGAAGGTGGGTTTTAAATAGCATCTTAAATGCAGGAAGAGAATCAAAGAGGCTGAGAGGCTTAGGTAGGGAATTTTGGAGTTTAGGCCCTTGGCAGCTGATGGCCTGGCCACCAATGCTGGAACAGTTAAAATTGCAGACGTGCAAGAGGCCATACTTGGAGGAGCCCATGGATTTTAAAGGGTTGTATGGTTGGGGAGAATTAAGGAAGTAGGGAGGATTTGATACAACTGAGTGGCTGGCTAGGCCATTTAAGAGTCAACCACAGTGCTGGGGGTTTGGAGTCACATGTAGGCCAGACCAGGGGGATTTATAAACAAGGATGAGAATTTTACAATTGAGGAAGTTGAGTACAGCATTTCTTTTTAAATGAGACAAGCAGGTACATGAGGTAGTGCATCAGTACTCGCTCCGATGAAAAACCACGTGAAATTTCTTAATTCATTCTCAGGATGTGATCATCGCAGGCAAGGCTGGCATTTATTGCCCATCCCTAGTTAGTCTTATAGGGAATAGCAACCCCTGAGTATATTATAGAGAAAGCTGCCTCTTTGTACACTATAAGGAATAGCAACTCTGGCATATTATGGAGAATAGCAACCCCTTAATATATAACAGAGTAACAGGAAATAGCAACATCTATATACGTTATAGAGAATAGGAATCCCTTTGTATAGTGTGGAGAATGACTGACCCTGTGTATATTACAGAGAATAGTAGTCCTGTGTGTATTTAGGAGAATAGCAACCCATGTATATATTATGGAAAATAACTGACCCCCTGTGTATTTTTTTTTCATTTGTTCAATTATGGGATGTGGCCATTGATGGCTTGGCCAGCATTTATTGCCCTTCTATATTTGCCCTCATTCAGAAGGCATTTAAGAGTCAACCACATTTCTGTGGGTCTGGAGTCATGTGTAAGCCAAACCAGGTAAGGACAGCAGATTTCCTTCCCTAAAGGGCATTGGCGAACTAGATGGGTTCTTATATAGGATAGCTGACTCTGTGTATATTATGTGGAATAACTGACCCTGTGTGTAATATAGAGAATAACAGCCCCTGTGTATGTTATAGAGAATAACAGCCCATCTGCATATTATGGAGAATAACAACCCCTATGTATAATATAGAGAATAGCAACTGCTGTGTATATTCTGGAGAATTACAACTCCTGTGTGCAATATAAAGAATAATATCCCCTGTGTATTTAAGAGAAAATAGAAATCCCTGTGTATAATATAAAGAATAACAACATTACATGGTTTAGCAGCCACTGTATATAATAGAGAATAACAGCTCTTGTGCATACTATAAAGAATTGCTGACTTTGTGTATATAATAGTGAAGAGTAGTCCCTGTGTATAATATAGAGAATAACAGCCCCTGTGTATATAATACAGAGTAACAGCCCCTGTGTATATAATGCAGAGTAACAGCCCCTGTGTATATAATACAGACTAACAGCCCCTATTAATATAATGCAGAGTAACAGCCCCTGTGTATAAAATGCAGTGTAACCGCCCCTGTGCATATAATACAGACTAACAGCCCCTATGTATATAATGCAGAGTAACAGCCCCTGTGTATATAATGCAGAGTAACAGCCCCTGTGTATAAAATGCAGAGTAACAGCCCCTGTGTATATAATGCAGTGTAACAGTCCCTGTGTATATAATACAGAGTAACTGCCCCTATGTAAATAATGCAGAGTAACAGTCCCTGCGTAGATAATACAGAGTAACAGTCCCTGTGTATATAATAGAGTAACAGCCCTTATGTATATAACATAGAGTAACAGCTCCTGTATATATAATACAGAGTAACAGTCCCTGTCTATATAATACAGAGTAACAGCCCCTGTGTATATAATGCAGAGTAACAGCCCCTGTGTATATAATACAGAATAACAGCCCCTGTATAGATAATGCAGAGTAACAGTTCCTGTGTAAATAATGCAGAATAACAGCTCCTGTATATAATGCAGAAAAACGGCCCCTGTGTATGTAATACAGACTAACAGCCCCTGTGTATATAATGCAAAATAACAGCCCCTGTATTTATAATGCAGAAAAACGGCCTCTGTGTACATAATGCAGAGTAACAGTCCCTGTGTTTATAATGCAAAATAACAGTTCCTGTATATATAATGCAGAATAATGGCCCCTGTGTAAGTAATGCAGAATAACTGCCCCTGTATATATAATGCAGAATAACAGTCCCTATGTACATTATACCGAGTAACAGTCCCTGTGTATATAATAGAGTAACAGCCCCTGTGTAAATACTGCAGAGTAACAGTCCCTGTGTATATAATACAGAGTAACAGTCCCTGTGCATATAATGCAGAGTAACAGTCCCTGTGTATATAATGCAGAGTAACAGTCCCTATGTATATAATACAGAGTAACAGTCCCTGTGCATATAATGCAGAGTAACAGTCCCTGTGTATATAATGCAGAGTAACAGTCCCTGTGTATATAATGCAGAGTAACAGTCCCTGTGTAGATAATGCAGAGTAACAGTCCCTGTGTATATAATAGAGTAACAGCCCCTGTGTAAATACTGCAGAGTAACAGTCCCTGTGTATATAATACAGAGTAACAGTCCCTGTGCATATAATAGAGTAACAGCCCCTGTGTAAATACTGCAGAGTAACAGTCCCTGTGTATATAATACAGAGTAACAGTCCCTGTGCATATAATGCAGAGTAACAGTCCCTGTGTATATAATGCAGAGTAACAGTCCCTATGTATATTATGCAGAGTAACAGTCCCTGTGTAGATAATGCAGAGTAACAGTCCCTGTGTAGATAATGCAGAGTAACCGTCCCTGTGTATATAACGCAGAGTAACAGTCCCTGTGTAGATAATGCAGAGTATGCTATCTGTATGCTATGGAGAATTGCAGTGTTTCGTAGCCAGAAGTTTAGTTTCATTAAGCTCTTTCCAACTTCTGAAGTCCTTGCCTTGACATTAAACCTGCACTGCTTGAGCTGCTGTCTTTTGAGTGAGATGTTAACTAAGGCCCTGTCTGCCCTCTTAGGTGGGTGTAAAATATTGCATGCCACTGTTTGAAAAATGGGGGTGTTCTCCCCGTATCCTGACTGATATTAATGCCTCAACCAGCACCGAAGACTGATTATCCGGTCGCTCATACATTGCTGCTTGTGGGAGCTTGCTGTGTATAAAGCGGCTGGCCGCATTTCCCACAGCAGTGAATAGACTTCAAAAGCATTTCATTGGCTGTCAAACACTTTCGGATATCCTGAGATGGTGAAAGGCGTTACAGAAATGCAAGATAAAAGCAAAAAACTGCAGATGCTGGAAATCCAAAACAAAAATAAATATAAATAAAAATAAAAATAGCTGGAAAAATTCAGCAGGTCTGGCAGCATCTGCGGAGAGGTACACAGTTAACATTTCGAGTCCGAATGACTCTTCAACAGAACATACGGACTCGAAACGTTAACTGTGTTCCTCCGCAGATGCTGCCAGACCTACAGAAATGCAAGACTTACTTTCACCTGTGGGTGGCAGGGGAGTGATGGAGTCCAGAGGAGAGCTATTTAGTTATTTCCAGATTGCCAAATAAAAGCTCTGAGCTACACAGAGAGAGAGAGAGAGAGGCCAGGGAAAAAAAATTCCCTTCAGAGAGCCAAGGCTACACTTTACAGCTTTGTACGATGCTTCAGCGCACACAGAGAGTGAAAAAATATATAATAATAGCTCCTCACTGCGCTGTCTCCTCACATTAACGTCTCCCTTTACTTCACAGGCTCTGACAAAGACAAATGAGCCCGTTCCTTTCCCCTCTGAATCGTTCCCATCTATTTCTGCCAGCTCCCAGCAATAGATCATACAGTTAATGCAGCCCATAGATCACCAGCACAAACAGGAGAAGCCCGCACAGCTCCACTGAGCAGTCACTGCCCCGTGCTCAGTTAATGCACGTTGTGTGTAAAAGTCAAATCCCTTCAGCCATCTGTACAGTCCGATTAAGCCAGAATAAATAGCAAAGTCGCCTCTTAACTGCTGATCATTTGTTTACCCCCACTGACTTGTGCTGCCTATGAGATCTGGGTGGTTATTTGCTGCTCTCTCCCCTCAAGTAGACTGCAGGAGCTGAGTGCGAGCGCAGGATTATTCCTGCAGAGCAGACAGGGAGATCAGGACCGGAGCTCCTCCGCGTTATTCGCGGCCTTGGATTCAGCCGCAAATTCCTGGAAAGGCACAGCGGATCCCTCCGAATCTAGAAGGAGAAAAGCAGAACTTGCATTTTTATAGCGCCTTTCATAACCTCACGACATCCCAGAGCACTTGACAGCCAATGAGATAATCGCTTTCACGTGTGGTCACTGTTTCAATGCCGGAAACACGGCTGCTAATTTTCACACAGCTAGCTCCCATCGACAGCAATGTGATAAATATCAGGTCATCTCTCTCAGTGACATCGGCTGATGAATAAATAATGGCCAGGACACCAGGGAGAACTCACCTACTCTTCCTTGGGATCTTTATTATCTACTTGCGAGGGCTTCAGTTTAATGTCTCATCCAAAAGACAGCACCTCACTAAGCACAGCATTGGGATTGCCTGCTTAAGCCTTTGGAGTGGCGTGACCATTCACCCATCACCCCTGTGCTTGCTGACATAAACCACCTCCCTCCATTCGAAAATTGTCATTCTTGTTTCTGGATTCCTTCATGGCCTCACCTCTCCCTATCTCAGTAACGTCCTCCAGCCCTACAGCTCTCCTAGGTTTCTGCTTACTCCAAGTCTGTGTCTTGCACATCCCTGCTTTTAACTGCACCATCATTGGTGGCCGATCCTTCAGCTGCCCAGGCCTGAAGCTGTGGAATTTCCTTCCTAAATCTTTTAGCCCCTTTCTACCCTATTAGGATGCTCCTTAAATGCTATGTATTTAAATCAGCTTTTGGACTGTGGCAGGAGCTTGTGTATCTCGGTGTCAAACGTTGCCTGATTACACCCCTTTGAAACACCTTGGGACACTTTTGCGGTGACTAAAGGTGCTTTATAAATGAAAGTTGTTGTTGTAGTGGATGTCAAACACGTGGGTTGATCAGTGTCCATCCATGTTTAAAGCAAATGGCTGGGCCAGGAGTGAGGAGGCAAGAACAATAATAAGCATTGATGCAGTGCCTTTAACACCGTAAAATGCTCCAAGGCACTTCACAGGAGTGTTATCAAACAATTGACACTGAGCAACGTAAGGAGGTATTTAAAACATGAGAACAAGAGCAGGCCATTTGGCCCCTCAAGTCTGCTCTGCCATTCAATAGATCATGGCCGAACTTCTACCATTTTGCCACCCTGTTCCCAAATCTCTTGATTCCCCTGGTATTCAAAAATCAATTGATCTTAGTCTTGAATATACCCAGCAACAGAACATACACAATTACCCTCTGGGGTAGAGAATTCCAAAGATTCGCAATCATCTGAGTGAAGAAATTTCTCCTCATCTCGGTCCTAAATGGATGCCCCTTTACCCTGAGACTCTGACTCTAAGTTCTGGAATCCCTAGACACAGGAATCCAGCTCTCAGCATCTACCCTGTCAAAGCCTCAAAGAATTCCAGATGTTTCAATGAGATCATCTCTTTTTCTTCTAATATCCAGGAAATATAGACCCATTCTTAATAATCTCTCCTCACTGGGCAGCTTTATCATCTCAGGAATCAATCGAATGAACCTTTGTTACAATCCTCCCAATGGCAAGCCTATGCTCCCAGAGGGAAGGAGACTCAAAGTAAACAGAATACTCAATGTGTGGTCTCACCAAAACCTTATATAATAGCACCAAGACTTCCTTAGTCATATATTAAACCCTTTGAAATGAGGGTAAAAATACCATTTGCTTTCCTAATTATTGGCTGTACCGATAAGGTCATAGAACCATAGAATGGTTAACCCACAGGAGGAGGCCATTCAGCCTATTAAGTCCATGCTAGCTCTCTGCAACAGCAACTCACATAGTCCCAATTCCCCATCTTTTCCATTTAAGCCCAACCATTTTCCCTGTTCAAATATTATCCTGCTCTCTTTTGAAAACCTCAAGTGATTCTGCCTCCACCACACTCACACAGTGTATACGAGATCTTAACCATTCCCTGTGTGGAAAAGGCTTTTCCTCACGTCACAGTTGTTTCTATTGCCCATCACCTTGAAGCAAAGTCCTCTGGTTCTCGATCCTTCCACCAATGGGAATGGTTTCTCCCCATCTACTCTGGCCGAAACCCTCAGAACCTCTATCAATGCTTCCCATATCCATCGAGAACAACCCCAGCTTCTCCAATCTATCCAAGTAATTGAAGTTCCTCATCCCTGAAACCATTCTAATGCACCCTCTTCCTGCACCCTCTCTAAGGCCTTCACATCCTCGCTAAAGTGTTGTGCCCAGAACTGGGCGCAATGCTCCAATTAAGGATGAAACACTGGGGGGAATCGTCCCAGGTTTGCACTGTGTGGTTGCGGGCGAGTTCCATGGCTGTTTCCATGGCAGCGGACTCTCATCCGCCCGCCACGCCATTACCTCACCGCTCCATCACGCCGAGCGCCATATTTAAAATCCAGCCACGCACACACACCTCAGTGCTCTCAGCCCACGACTGCTGCAGGGAAGATGTCCATGTAAGGCAAAAGGACTGCAGCCTCCTGGATTAATGACACGTCACTGGAACGCCATTTGGATGCCGTGGAGGCTTGCCACGATGTCCTCTACCCCCCGGCCCTGGCCGCAGGATGGGCAGCGGTGTGACTCACCAGGCTTGGGAAATGGTGGCAGCAGTGGTCAGCGCCAACACCCTTCAAAAGAGGACAGCCACCCAGTGCTGCAAGAGGATGAACGATCTTCTCCGTTCTGCCAGGGGTTCTTCTCATCACTCTCAACTCACACACTCAAAACCCAGCACACATCCACTGGGCCCTCACTCACTGCCCAGTTCAAGGGACATCACCATCCATCTCTCACACTCACCGTCATTGTCCCCATCCCGTCCATGGAACCACTCACCACCCACACATGCCAGGCATACTTATCACCTGGCCTGGCAAGTGTCCTGCTTACGCTCTCTCCATCTCTATTCCTGCAGGATAAGCTGGCACAAAACAAGGGGGAGAGGTTGCAGACCGGTGGATGAATGCCTGAAATCAAGGCCCTCATGAGCTTTGAAAACAGAGCCATCCAGCTGGCCGGTGAGAATCTGGACCGGTCCTGTGCTGATGGTGAAGTTGGCAGTGCTGTGCCTAGTGAGGATCCAGCAGTACAACATCCATCAGATAACCATGCAGTGAGTGATGTGTTCTGTTTCACAGGCCACTGCCATGCACTGATTATCTCCCCTTGCTTTCACAGGCACATCTGGGAAACAGGCGTTCGGGTCCATGACCCAGGGCTTCCAATCAAGCTCTGAAGAAACCTCTGAAGAGGAATCTGGAGGTGCCCTCCTTGAAGTCCTGTCACAGCGCTCACCAACACCCTCCACCAGTGCAGGGACACACACTTCGGTGGGACCTAGTTCCAGAGTAGCCTCGGGGTCACAATCTGGTGAGCACGTCACACTGTCCGATCCACAGCAGGTGGAGGCAGGGACTTCCCAGGTGTCCGGCATTGAGAGGACTGCTGGAGGCCAGAACGTTGCTGAGTCCGAGTCAGATGACGAGCCTCTGGACTCGGTCATGTCACAGTTGCTGCAGCTGCAAAGGCAAGCTCGGGAACATCAGGATTGCAATGCATGATGGAGGAGTCCGTCTGCATCCACTCTGAGGTGATAGTGCCAGCATGCCAACGCACCGAGGTCAACACTGGGAGGATGGCGGCCACCATGGAGACATTGGCATAGGGTATTGTTCCTGCACTGCTGCACAGGCGGAACTCCATCACTGACACCATAGTTGGTCTCCAACAGTGTATACGCGAGAGGGGGGCTGGGCAGCTTGATCTCGCTCTAGCTTCCCTTAATCCTGAAGGAGTCAGCCTGGGGCCCTTGGGAACCCACAGGGAGGAGGGTCATCAGGTGCCACACCCCACCCACCCACCCGCCTCTCCGGCACCATCCGCTCAGGTGGTTCTGGGAGTGTTCAGCCCATCCGATTCTCCTCTTCCTGTGACCTCAGCAGCTCCAGCTCCACAGGTCGAGGAGGGTGCTGCTGCCACACAGCAGGACCCCGAAAGCAGGCCGGGGCCCTCAAGGTCTCGGCCTTCCAGAGGACGCCCACCAAGGACACCACAGTCAGCAGGCACTGTTGAGCGCAGTGTAATGTTATTGTGCACTCACCTCCGAGTTCCCCTCAAAATGCAGCCTGCCAAGCATACACTTTTTATATGCTGTTGTGAAACATGTCAGTGCGTTTTCCCGCTGATAGCGAGGAGGGGGGGGGGGACAGGGTTGTGGGTGGGGGGGGGGAGTGCGGGGGGAGGGGGTGGGGGGGGGATATTTCCGGCGGGCAGGCCTAATAATGATGCGCAGATGTATTATAATGAGGTTTCCGATGTCCGATGGCGGGAAATGCAGCCCCGCCATCAGGGGGCTGAGCGGCCAGTTGTAAACTGGTTTCACGCCGTCATGAAACCAACCGTCCACTCACGCCACCAAACATGCCCAATGCCAGCGGGCATGGAGAATCCCGGCCTCTGTTTTATACAGGTTTATTATAACCTCCTTGCTTTTGTACACTATGCCCCTACTTATAAAACCCAGGATCCAATACGCTTTATTAACTACTTTCTCAACCTGTTCTGTCACCTTCAGCGACTTGTGAACATATACCGCCAGGACTCTCGGTTCCTGTACTCCCTTTATTCAATATTGCCTCGCCATGTTTTTCCGACCAAAACGAATCTCTTCACACTAGGAGGTCATGTGATGCAATGGTAGCATCCCTACCATGGGGCTAGAGGTTCTGGGTTCATATCCCATGTATGCTTTCTGTTGGCTATGGAACGAGTGTTCCTGATGTGACTTACTGGGTTGATAATCAGCCTGGGAATCCTTCCCCACTATTCCCAAAAAGGTGTGTGTGTGTGACAACATGCTTAAAATAAAGCTTCACACTTCTCTGTGTTACATTTCATTTGTCACATGTCTGCCCATTCCATCAGCCAATCTATCTCCTTTTGAAGTTCTACATGATCCTCCTCACAATTCACAGCACTGCCAAAGTTTCTTTCATTTGAATTGAATTTGAAATTGTACTCTGTGCATCCAAGTCTGGGATATTAATTTATATCAGGAAAAGGAGGGACTCTAACACTGACCCCTGGGCAGCCACATTATATAAATTCCTCTTGTCCAATAAACAAACCGTTCATCACCACTCTCTGTTTCCTGTTTCTCAGTTAATTTTGTATCCATCCTGTTACTGTCCCTCTTATTCCATGTGTTCCAACTTTGCTGACAAGCCTGTTATGTGGCACTTTATTGAATGCCTTTTGGAAGTCCACGTATACCACATCAACTGCATGACCCTCATCAGCCCACTTTGTAATCTCACCAAAAAACTCAAGCAATTCTTTTAAACAACTCTGTTTTGGTGCAATATCTTCCCCAAATTCCTCATCCTTCTTTCTACTTATATCATTGGTGCTGACATGGACAATGACCGCTGACTGTTCACCCTCCCCCACACCGCCCCCCCAATCAGAGCACTCTGCACCCACTCAATGTCATTCTCGACCCTGGCACCAAGGAGGCAACGTACCAGACTAACCAGAAGCAACATACCAACATCCTAGATTCATGACTGCAGCTGCAGAAACACCTGCCTGTTCCCCTAACTAGTGAATCCCTTATCACTATTGCTTTACTCCTGCCCCTGCGTGAAGCTGAACCAGCTGTGGTGTCATGGATTTGGCTCTGGCTGCACTCTCCAGAGAAACCGTCATTCTCGCCAGTATTCAGAACCGAATACTGGCTGGACAGTTAGATACACTCAGGGAATCCTGCACTATCTGCCTGGCCCCTCTTGACTGCTTGGGGTCACCCATTCCCTCTCTGCATGTTTACCCTAAGTCTGTGAGGTGACTGCATCCATAAAAGCTATCCACGCAGCTTTTCTCCCCCATTCTTTCATGGGCATTGTTGACAAGGCCGGCATTTGTTGTCCGTCCGTAATCGAGAAGGTGGTGGTGAGCTGCCTTCTTGAACTGCTGTAGTCCATGTGGTGCATGTGCACACGTTGTGTTAGGAAGAGAATTCCAGGACTTTGACTCAGAAAAATTGAAGAAATGGTGATATTATTTCCAAGTCAGGATTGTGTGTGGCTTAGAGGAGAACTGGTGGTGTTCCCATGCATCTGCTGCCCTGTCCTTCTAGACAGTAGAAGCTGTGGGTTTGGAAGGTACTGTTGAATGAAGCTTGGTGAGTTTCTGCAATGCATCTTGTATGTGGTACACACTGCTGCCACTGTGTATTGGTGGCGGAGGGAGTGGATGTTTAAGGTGATGGTTGGGTTGCCGATGAAGCAGTCTGCTCTGTCCTAGATGGTGCGGATGTACCACAGTGATGTCAGATACTGCTCAAGCTCTGGAACTTGAGCTCAAGCTACTGTTTCTGGCACATATGATTATCGAGGACACAAGAAGCATCTTGGAGTTCCCACATGGAACAAGCTGTGCATACTATGGGTCTGAGATGCCCTGCCATGCCTGAATTTATTGGACAGTCAAATTTAATGCTCAGATAAATGAAGACTTAAAAACTACTCACCAAGCAACTGCTTCCCTTGTGTTGACATCACTTAATTTTATTGGAAGTTAACTTAAATGTTTTTACTTAACACATTATTGACAGACATTAGATTTCCATTTACTTAAATATTGAGAACCCATTAGTGCTACTATTCCTTATTATTTAATTTTATCTCCTATATTTGATTAATCAGCTTAACACTATATAATTCAGTTCAATAATCAATTATCAAATTGGCTTTTATTTTTCAACTAATTTAGTAGAATATTTTTAGCAGTTACTGAATTTAGATTAAACTAAAAGCTTATCAGTATACATGCAAGTTAACTTGCATTGTGGCTTGGTACACAAAGACACTTAAATCCTTCTGAATCCCAGTGTTTACCAGTTTCTCACCTTGTCATTTATGACAGAAAAGCTTAGTCAAAGAGGTAAGTTTTAAGGAGCGTCAATGGAGCAGAGAAAAGGTAGAGAGGTGGAAAGGTTTAGGGTCGGAATTTCAGAGCTTGGGGCCTTGATAGCTGGAGGGACTGATACTGAAGCGAATAAAAGTGAAGATGTGGTTGGTTAGAGGTCGTGGGTTTGGAAGGTGTTGTTGGAGGAGCCTTGGCGAATTGCTGCAGTGGATCTTGTCGGTGGTACAAACTGCTGCCGCCGAGTGTCGGTGGTGGAGGGGGTCCTTACGTTCCCTCTGGCTCAGGTATCCCACGTGGAGCAGTTTGCAGCTGCCCGTGGTCAATATTGGGGTGAGTTCCGTAACCCTCAGGGTCAGCGGAGGGTCAAAGCGGTACGTGGAAATTAAAACCCACTGCATCACCGGAGGATCAAGAGCAACACAGAATATCTGTCCCTCTATCCAGTGGGACTGAAATCCATGAACCTCTGAGCCAGGGGCAGGAGTAGTATTGACAGAGCCAAGCTGACATGGTAGTGAAATGACTATAACAGAATAAATAGCATGAACAACACTAATGTACTGAATTATATAGAAACAGTATCGTTCATACTCTCAGTCTCCAAGGGAGCATTCCCCCCTTCCCCTCCTGCTCCATGTCATTTAAGATTCGGTCATCAATTTTTTTTCCCTAAATGTTTGAAGCGGCTCTTAAGTCACAATTTCTGCGGATTGTCAAACAATAAGCCCAAAGTTATCAGGATTAATGACCTTTTTCCTCCCCTGGGTTCATTTCCTCCCTTTAGCTTCGAGGTCTCCTGTGCGATTATCAGTATAAGAGAGAAAGATTAACTCCAGTGCTGAAGTCTGTATATCGACCCCACTCACAGTACAGTAAATAAAAGAAGTGTCACAGGCAATTACACACATCCTCTGTATGGCTGCGGTGAGGTGAGGGCTGCACCCGGCTTCACCTTCAGTTGATGTACAGAGACTTTTATTATTATTAATTCAGAAAATAATAAGTCTACAGACTAGCAATAAGTCTACAGACATGGCAGTAGACAGATTGGCTGACCCTTTACAGACAAGGCAATAGGCTTAACCCACATGACCCATATAGACTGCCAATAGATCTATGCTATTAGCTACTCCACAGACTGGCAATAGAACTAAAGACACTGCAATAGACACATTCTCCAACCTTTTGCAAATATAGCAATAGGCCTATCTGACAAGGCTTATATGCCAATAGACATGCCCTACAAGCTTTCTATAGACATAGCAGTAGACACAACCTGACAACTCTTTACCGACAGTGGAATAGTCAGTCTCTATTAACTCTCTATAGACTAGCAATACGTCTATTTGACCAGCCCTCCACAGGCTGGCAATAGGCCAGGTTACAGCAGGTAAATGAAGAATATGGAACGGGGGAGGGGGGGTAAAGGGGGGAGGTAAGATACTTGGGGGATTCCAGAGGCAATGGTACCAATGGTGAAAGAAGCCATTTCTGGAAATGTTCTGGCTACAATTAGCTGGATAAGTGCGGAACAAATTGAGGCAATTATATAGCTGGGGAGTGGAGGAGAGGCATTGGAGGGGGATTGTTTGTTTTACCATGTCAAAGGCAAAGGCTGCAGCGAAGTTGAGGAGGATGAAGGGGGATAGTGTGGGTGGCACAGTCCCTGAAATCATGCAGCACAGAAGGAGGCCATTCAGCCCACCATGCCCATGTCAATTCTTTGAAAGAGTTATCCAGTTAGCCCCACTCCCCTGCTCTTTCCCATAGCCCTGCAATTTTTTTTCCTTTCCATGAAAATATCCAATTTCCTTTCGAAAGGTCCTATCGAATCTACTTCCATCATCCTTACGGACACTGCATTCCAGATCACAACAACTCACTGCGTTAAAAAAAAATCTCATCTGGTTCTTTTGAAAATTACCTTAAAACTCTGCCTTTGGTGACCAGGTATCCTTTCAGTGGGAACAGTTTCTCCATATTTAATCTTTCAAAACCCCTTGTAATTTTGAATTACTCCTCAACTTCGCTGCAGCCTTTGCCTTTGACATGGTAAAACAAACAATCCCCCTCCAATGCCTCTCCTCCACTCCCCAGCTATATAATTGCCTCACTTTGTTCCGCACTTATCCTCTACTAAATTAATCTTCTCTGCTCTATGTGGAACAATTCCAGCTTCTCTAGTCTCTCCGTTGATATGGAGAATGCTGAAAGCAACAAAGGAATCAAAATAGGAATGAAGTCGATTTTAGTTTAACACTAGGTAAAGTCCTTCAGGATGATCGCACGATGGCAGCATAGGGCAGAATTTTCTGCCTGTCAGGTGGACGGGCCCGATCCAATATCCAGTGCGGGGGGGGGAGCCGATCCCTGCCGGAGAATTGGGCCCCACCGCCATTTTAAGTGGGCGGGCCAATTAAGGCCCGCCCAGCGTGATGTCCTGTGCGGGTGGGGGGGGGGGGATTCCCCAAATGCAAGAGTGCGCTGTTTTGTGCATGTGCACAACAGAGCGCACATCTCCCTGAGGCTAAGTGCAGCCTCAGGGAGACACATCTCCCTGAGGCTAAGTGCTGCTTCAGGTAGACAGATCTCCCTGAGGCTAAGTGCTGCCTCAGGGAGAGTGCTGAAAGCCTCATAAACTTTAAAAATAGAAAAATAAAAATCCATTAGCATGTCTCCCACCTGTGACAATGTCACATGAGATGGGACGTGTTAATAAATTTCAGTGAAACTTTAATAAAGTGTTTTAAACCCTACATGAAACCTCCTCCCGCCAGTGGATGAGGTTTTGTGTTTTTACAGAAACCCGCCGGGGCTCCTGGCCTGCCTGCCAGCCTTAATTGCATTAATTATCCTGTCGATGGCCTCAATTGGTCATTGACAGGTTGGCAGACAGACAGCTGATCTCGCTGTGCCCCCACCTTCCTGAAGATTTAAATGGGGTGGGGTGACACTGGGGCTCCGCCCGACATCATCCCATCAGTGAGTGGGCCCCACCCCCAAGCTCGCCGACGGCAAAATTCAGCCCATAGAGTGATGCTCGTTGTCACTGCGGGATAGAGAGAGAGGCCAGCAACGCTCTCAACACCACCCTCTGACCCACATTCCCCAGGAACATAACTCCTCGATGGGACCATGGAGTCACTCCTCTTGTCTACTGTGCACATGGACTCTTGACCCTCGGAACAAACAAGCAAGTAGGCAAGAAAATAAACACCCGGCTGGGGCACTTAAGCAATCATGACCCTTAGAAGTTGGAAGGGTTGCCCTAGGGTACAATTGGGAAAGAATTAGATCTAATTTGTAGCTGGACACAGGCCAATCATTCCAAAAGGTCCACGCTGGTGATTATGCTGCATAATATTTAAGCGCTCCGTCTGAAGACAGGCCCTTGGCTCACTGTCTGCTTATGTGTCATCCTGAGCTGCTTTCTTGAAAATTTTTACGAACATACAAAATAGGAGCAGAAGGAGGCTGTTCAGCCCCTTGAGCCTGCTCCGCTATTCAATAAGATCATGGCTGATCTGTTTCTATTTCGAGTTCTACTTTCCCATTTACCCTCGAAAATAATATTTTTACACTTTCTCCAGTGCCTGTATCTCTTTTTTGTTTGTGGTGATTTGCCATTGCCTTCTCCTCTCATAGGTAGGATGAGCAGGCAGGTTCCCGGTCTACCTCAGCTGGAACAGGAATCAAACGCATGCTGTCAGAATTATCGCACTGCAGGCATCTAGCCAACTGAGCTAAGAGCCCCCCGCCACCTTTATTTATCTAGCTTCTCCTTAAATGCAGCCATTTTACCCACCTCAACTATTTCCTGCGGTAGCGGATTTCACATTCACATCCGTCTTTCAGGAAAGAAGTTTCTCATGAATTCCCTTTTGGATTTATTAGTGACTATCACATAGTCATGCCGCCTAGTTCTGGTCTTCCTGCAAGAGGCAACATCTTCACTAAGTCTACAATATTAACCCTGAAGATAAAGAGAAAAGAGCCCTCATATTATTCAGTCTCTCCTGATAATTACGGCCTCTCCGTTCTGATATACGGCTAGCAAATAGTTTTACACATTCTCCAGTACCTCTATCCCCTTTTATTAATATGCAGACCAGAGCATCATTGAATTACACAATGAGCCTACCATGCAGAAAGAGGCCATTCTATAAACAATGTTTATACATCACACAAACCTCCTCACATCCTCGTCATTTAAAGCTTATCCTTAGCTTCTATCCCTTTCCCTCTCATGCAACAACAACTTATATGTATGCAGTGCCCTTAACATAACAAAACATCTCACAGTGCTTCACAGGAGCATTATAAAACAAAATATGACATCAAGCCCCATAAGAGATATTAAGTCAGCCAAAGAGGTAGGTTTTAAACAGTGTGCTAAAAGAGGAAGGTGAGGTAGAGAGATGGAGAGGTGTAGGGGGTGTATTCTGAGGTAATCGCAGTTGGGGCCAGCTATGGTGAGTGGTTAAAATCAGGGATATGCTCAGGAGGCCAGAATTAAGGGAGCATGGATACCTCAGAGGGTTGTGGAACTGGAGGGGGGTTACAGAGGTAGGGTGGGGTAAAGCCAGCGAAAGATTTGAAAACTAGAATGAGAATTTTAAAATCACGACGTTGCTTGACCAGCAGCCAATGTAAGGTCACAAAGGGGGACTTGATGTGAGTTAAGACATGGGCAGCAGGATTTTGGATGACCTCAAGTTTACAGAAGATATAGCATGGGAGACCGGCCAGGAGTGTGTGGGAATAGTAAGATCTAGAGGTAACAAAGACCTGAGGTAATGAAGGTGTGAAGGGTTTCAGCAGCAGATGAGCTGGGATGGGGGTGAGGCAGGGCAAAGTTAAAGAGGTGAATAAAGGCAGTCTTAGTGATGGCGTCAGAATGGATTCGGGAGCTCATTTCAGGGTCAAATGTGATGCCAAAGTTGTGAACAGGCTGGCTTAATCTCAGACTGCTGGCGGGGAGAGGGCTGGAGTCGGTAGCATGGGAACTGAGTTTGGAGCGGTGACCGAATATGATGGCTTCCATCTTCCCAATATTCGATTGAGGGAATTCTTGCTCATCCAGTACTGGACGTCAGATTCACGGTCTGATAATTTAGCAACAATGGCGGAGGCGAGAGAGGTGATGAGGTAGAGCTGGGCGTCGCCAAAGGGCAGCATTTATATGAGAAATCGGAGGGTGGGTGTGGGGGGGGGTTGTCACCAGAGTGTGGGAGAGGGACAGAAGGCAAGGCGTTCTCTGGCGCTGATTAGACGGATAAGAATGGAACCAGGTGAGTGCAGCAGTCCCAGCCAGCTGTGAAAGAACTGTGAAAGAGGATGCTGTGGCCATCCGGATTTCCTATGTTGACCAGTTTCTCGGGACTGCTACAATCCCAAGTTTGATTTCCGATCAGCCCATCAGTTGGATTGTTGCAATTGAATCAACCTTCACGCCGTTACAATGGACTTCAGCATTCTGAGAAAATGGAAAGAAAAATCATGGAGGTGAGACAAAAAGGGGCTGCGAGCCTCATTATTGCTCATTTTACATGGTCGCACTAAGCCAAAAATTGTCACAATCAGAGGTCCGGGCGTATGAAGGCTCATTAAACGGCTTTTAGAAGCAATCTTTCACGTTTCACAGATCCACCGGGGTTCTTGATGAAGGTGTCTCAGTTAACTGGGAAGTGATAACCCCCTGTGGATATGATTAACTTGTACCTCTGAAAGCTGTAAGAAAAATAACAGAGCATAGAATTAATGGCAAATTAGTCAACTGCATTGAGGCTGGCTCTAAAATAGATGGCAGGAATTGGTTACTAAATAGAGAAAGGGCTGTTTAGGGAACATTTTTCACCTCACATTGCATGAAGAATGCTTTGCGGGTCATTTTGCAGGAAAGGTCGTGAGCGGAATCCTACGGCCCCTCCAGCCCGGCGGGATTTTCCAGTCCTGCCGAAGTCGATGGCTTTTTGGACTGCTCACCGCATTTCCCAGCCCTGCCCCCGACACAATGTGGAGTAATATTCCATCCCCATGTCTTTATCTTGTCTCCCAGAAATAAAACAGAGAAAGAAAGACCTCGGCTGGTATTTTCCGGCCCTGGTGTGATAGGGCCTGCCTCAGGAGATTCAGCGACCCAGCCAGGAGGCTATTGATTTCCGGAAGGACCAGACAATTCTGGAAAACCCTGCCCCTCGGAATTCTACAGAGCCTGCTCACCATCTCAGAGCCTCCTGAAGGATTTTTACTGAAGTATAGTCACTATTTTCACATAGAGAAAGGAGGCAGCCAATTAGCAAACAGCAAGATCCTATAAATGACACTGAGATAATAACCAGGTAATCTGTATAGTTTTACTGCTGTTTAAATATTGGCTTAGGAGGCCAAAGTTGAACTCCCCTTCGAAATAGTGCTAGTGAATCTTCAACCTGCAGGGCAGAGAGGCCTCAGTTTACAGGATGGTAGCATGGTGCTTACGTTAGTGAATTGTTAATCCAAAGGTCTGGACTAATTAGATCTTAGGATCACATAGGATATACAGCACAGAGTGAGGCCATTCAGCCCAACAGGTCTATGCCAATGATTATGCTCCATTCATCCCCATCCAAATCTACCATGGTAACCATCTACTCCCTTCTCCCTCAAATACTTTTCTAGCTTCCCCTTAAATGGGAATAAAAATAATACGACAATAATAATATTACATAAATAATAATATAATATTATTCACTTCGACCACTCTTTGTGGTAGTGAGATCCACATTCTCATCAGTCTTTGGGTGAAGGAATTTCTCTGAATTCCCTGTTAGATTTCTTGACATAACATCAATATATGAACCAGCGATCCCAACTTGGCAGCTGGGGAACTTAAATTTAGGTAACATATAATTAAATAAATCAATCTGGGATTAAAAGCTAGTATCAATAAAGGTGACAATGAAACAACTAGATTGCTGTGAAAACCCATCTGGCCCACTAACACTGGGAATGAAATCTGCTGTCCTTACCCGGTCTGGCCTATAAATGTGACTCCAGACCATCGACAACGTGCTTGACTCTTAACTGCCCTCTGAAATGGCCTAGCAAGCCACTCTGCTGTATTCAAGAAGATGGCTCATCACCACCTTTTCGAGGACAGTTAGGGATGGGCAATAAATGCTGGGCTTGCACACATGCTGTGATTGAGAAAAAAAATGTGTATTACCTCACCTGAAAGACGGAAGTGGCTCTCATTCTAGATTTGTGGGCTCAAGTGCCTGGAGGGGGACTCGAACCCACTGACTCAGAGGTCGGAGGGCTGGCGGCTGAGCCACAGATGATACGAGTGACACGTTAGTTACAGGATGAATATTGGCCAAAACAATAAGGAAACCTTCCCCCGCCCCCCACTCTTGTTAAAAATCATGGAATTGTTTTACCTCCAAATGACAGGACAGGCAAAAGGAGCTCAGTTCAAAGCCTTGCTCAATAGATGGATGGGAAAATAACCGTGCAAATGGCCCAGAGCCTCTCAGACACCATTATTTCTGAATTTTATAATACATGCATGTGGGACTGAGGCAGCCAATCTGTGAGTCCGTGCTCTTGGTGTGACAGGCTAATGAGGTCCCGATATTTTTAAATTTAAGATTTTGCGATAGTTCAGCGGACTGTACTTCCCCTTTAAGATAATAAGATGTGACGTTTAATTTGAAAAATGTAAGGTAATCGATATGGGCTCGGAAACATGAAACATATGTGTACAAGTCAAGGGTGTCGACTGACAAAGCGGAGAATGGAAATAGTTTGGGGTGAGATCATTGAACGTTCAGTAAAATCCTCCAGCCAGTCAGAGGCAGTTGACAATGTAGATGAAAGAGAGACTGGATGGTGCACTTCCCCTGCACCTCTGGGACATGTTTGAAATCCAGATCCAGACTCCGAGACTGAATGGTTGAGAAATTGCATCGTGCCGGACTGCCGCTCACAACTGGGATTGTTCCCAACATCGCCACTGGTGCCACGGCATGTCCGATATTGGGCCAAGTTAATATCAGAGAGGTAGACATCCCCCAGACCACCCAGGCAGCTTGCTGGCAAGGGGTTTTTCAATTTCAGGCCGTTATAGTGTCATGTGGTGGCAGGGATCTGGAGAGGTGGGGACAACCTGGCTGGAGGGAGAGAGAGAGAGAGAGAGCGAGGGGGCCATCAGGTGAAGGGAAATAGAGAGAGAATATGGTGGAGGGAGCCAATCGAGAGGGAAGGAGGAGCTGATTGATAGGGGCGACGTTCAGGAGGGTGGAGGTGATTGGAAGAGAGGCCAGGTGTGGGAGAGAAGAGGCGATTGGGAGAGGGGGTGATTGGGGGAAAAGGCCGACTGGGGGAAAAGAGAAAGGAGTGATTGGGAGAGGGACCAACTGGGGGAGTGGTGGCAATTGGGGCAGAGAGAAAAGAAGTGGTTGGGAGATGGGCCGATTGGGAAAGAGGGGGAAATGAGGGGAGAGAGGTCAGGAGTGATTGGGAGAGAGGCTGATTGGGGGAAAGAGAAGGGGTGATTGGGAAAGGGGGTGATTGGGAGTGAGGGGGCAATCTGGGATAAATTTGGAACTGTTTTCAGCAGTGCATCATTTTGGCAGCAGCCTGGAAGGGTTTCTTTCAGGCCTCTGTGGTTAGGCTGCAAGGAAACAATGCTGTTGGTGGGGGGAGGGCGATGGAAGGGACGGTGGGAGAGTGAAATCAGGAGGGAAGGGGCCTCTCAGGAATGATTGAGAGGGACAGAGTAAGGTTTAGTCAACTCATTAGGGTGGATGTTAAAGATCCCACGTTGCTCTTTGAAAAAAAGCAGCGATTAACTCTTCTCCCTTACCCAAAATTTGATTAACCTTTCATTCAATTCATTACTGTCAATGGGATCATGCTCTGCGTAAAATGGCTGCCTACATAAAAAAAAAAGTGACTGGTCAAAAAGGTGTTTGGATGGCAAGATAAGGGGCAACATAAATTCAATGTGCCATTAATTCAAGAAATTTGTTTTTGAAAAATGCTGCTTTTCCAAAACCTGAATAAATTGGGAATTGACAGATCTCACAGGCATCGAGAGAAGCAAAAGGCTACCATTTTGGCAGAAGAAATTTCTGGAAGGTTTTTCTTTGCAGCAAACCTTCTCAGGGTTGAAAGGGGACGATGAAGAGAGAATTTTTACTGCCATGATTGGCACTTCTTGTGATCGGCCCTTGTGTCACAACAATCTCATAAAGAGCCAGGATCGCATGCTCTCTTCACAGCAAAGGCAAGGTTTGAAAGGGGTGTAATTAAATCGGTAAATGTTTCGAGAACACCAATAATTTGGGAATTCACAAGTCTCAATGGGCCGCTAGGACAATAAAGGATTGAGGAAGCAACTGTGCCTCTAACATGGCTCAGGTAATTGGAAACAGAGTCCGTAAACGTCAACTGTGCTAACCCTCTTGAGCGAAACATGCAGTAAAATTCAAACCTGCTCTGTTAAAAGCTTCACTTACTCTGGAAGCAAAGGCTTTTGACTCAGAGCTGTAGGTGCGCCTGGGTGTTTTTAATGAGGCCGGTTGCAAAGTGCTCAATGCTTCAGTGTTGAGCAGAGTTTGAAATCACTCCCAATAATAACACAATCCCCTCACTGCATCACCCATTCATAGCTGCCTCCTTTCTTCTCGCGGACTGGCCGATTGCATTGAGGAACACCTCTGTTCAGTCCACAAGCCTGAGCCCACATTTCCGGTTGCTTGCTATTTCAACAGTCTGCCCCACTCCCACTGTGCTTTGTTCTCAGTCTCCTGCACTGTTCGAATGAGGGTTGATCAGGTACTTTTGGACTCAACACTGAGTTCAATAACTTCAGATCACCAATAAACATTGCTCCTTTACTTGTTCCATTACCATCTCCTTTGACCTTGCACCATCATATTAAATTTCTCTGGCCTTCCATGCTCTCACAGACATTCCCTCTCCCCGAATTCACCGTCTTTGTACTTGGTTAAAATCTTATTACCTTTCTAATTTTTACTAGTTCTGATGAAAGGTCAATGACCTGACACTTTGACTGCAAAACGCGGCACAGCGGCACCTTTTTGTTTTGGAGCTACGGATGCCGTTTCATGTCCAAAATGGCGTCCCCTCTGCACATGCCCGCTTCTGGTGAATCCTGTGCCGGCCGCCAATTTGGTGGCGAGGTCGTCATCTTTCACTATAAACACTCAGAAGCTGGGTGGTTCCGATTCATGGTAGTGTGTGAATGGAGTTGGCTACTGTTCCACGCTGGAAAATATGGGCTCGAATCTCTGCACAAAGCCATATGCAAGGTTGGTGCCTGACGCTTCCATGCTTTTTACAATGATTATAAGCTGCATGGCAAGCCTACCAATGCGGCAAACACATCTGTGCACCTATCCATCAGCCTTTGCCTGTGGATCACTCCATCTGAATTCACTGGAACAGAATCAGTGTGCCATTTCACCCTCTGTCTGCAGGCCACTCACCCGCTGAGTCACCATGTGCAGATCCTACATCTAAGCTCCCCTGTAAAATGCACACAGTGCCAGCATCTAAGCTGGTGACTGCGAGTGCGAGAGCGAGTGATGGTGTTTCTTCTTCATCACCGTCCTCCTGTGTTTCCACCTCTTCTTCATCCACCACTCCCTGACCAGGCGCCAGTCCTTGGGTCCCTGAAAGGCACAAAGGTAGTGAAAGGATGGGAAACTGGAGTGCGACTACCAATTATTTGGAGCTAATAAACCATAAGTGATTGTGTGATGAAGGGGGAGCCGGATGTGAGAAGGAAACTTATGTAGAAGCATACTGTCATCTTCAATAGCTTCAGATCTGCGGTTGGCCACAGCCTCAGTCATGGCTGCTCCAATGATGACAAACATCAAGTCCTTTGGGGTGAGGGATGTGCTGACATCTCCGCCCCCTGGGTTAGGTCCTGCTGCCCCCAGTTATGCACTACCTCGTCCTGCAAGAGAGAGGGAAGTGTATCAGTGATCGTGGGGCAATGTGTTTGGGTAATTATTGGCATTTATTGCAAGGGGAATCGAGCATAAAATTAAGGAAGCGTTGCTACAGCTGTACACGGACTTAGTGAAACCACATCTGGAGAACTGTGTACAGTTTTGGTCTCCTCACTTAAGAAGGTATGATGGGCCGAATGGCCTCCTTCAGCACTGTAATCAATTCTTTGATTCTGAAAGGATATAATTGCTTTAGAATCTGTTCAAAGAAGGTTCACTTATTGATTCCTGAGATGAAGGGGTTGTCTTATGAAGAAAAGTGGGACAGGTTAGACCTAAATCCACTGGAGTTTAGAAGAATGAGGAATTTAATAGGGTAAGAGATGACTTAATTGAAACATATAAGATCCTGAGGGGACTTGACAGGGTGGATGTTGAAGGGGTATTTCCCCTAGGGTGGGAGTCTAGAACTGGGGGACAGTTTAAAAATTAGGTGTCTCCTATATAAGGCAGAAATGAAGAGAAGTTTCTTCTCTCAGACGATCATTAGTATGTGGAATTCTCTTCTCCAGAAAGCAGTAGAGGCTGGGTCAGTGAATATATTCAAGGTAGAGTTGGAGAAATGGAGTCATAGGTTATAGGGGGTAGAAAGGAAGGTGGAGCTGAAGCCACCATCAGAGCAGTCATGATCTTATCAAATGGAGAGTAGACTCAAGGGGCCAAATGAACTACTCATGCTCCTAATTCTTGTGTTCTTGTGATGTGGCTGTCATGGTTGAGTAGCTGGTGTTGGGTGCAGGCTGTGAGATGTGAGCATAAGTCTTACAACAGGTGCCAAGTGTGTAAGAGTGAGGTGAGGCTATGAATATAAAATATCAGTGGTGGTTGATAGAGATTGTTGGTAGGTGAGTAGAGTGTGAAGCCAGTGGTGTAGTTGGTGGGATGTGACATTTGAAGACACACTCATTGACCTTGACCATTTGTGCCAGGACATTGAACTTATTGAGGCACTACATCCAGTTTCTTCGGGCTAGACTGCTGACATTGGCTGTCATAGCTATCTGCTCCCACTGGTGGATGGAGATGTAGTCAGATCTTGGTTCGACAGTTCTGTCAAAGGGTCATGAGGACTCGAAACGTCAACTCTTTTCTTCTCCGCCGATGCTGCCAGACATGCTGAGTTTTTCCAGGTAATTCTGTTTTTGTTTTGGATTTCCAGCATCTGCAGTTTTTTTGTTTTTATCTCTGTATTGAAGAATCTTGGTGGCTGTTCGCTCCTCCCTATTGTGCCATAGTCACTCTTTCCCAGCCATTTCCAGCATTCTCTCCAGTCAAAATGCACCTCTCCTTTCAGAGGTACAGACTGACTTCAAGTGGTACTAATGATTTTGTGGCCTCTGCATGAAGCGTGCATCCACTAAACTGGGTGCCTACTGCACACTGTTCATTATTCATTCATGGGACGTGGGTGGCGCTGGCTAGGCCAGCAATTATTGCCCATCCCTAGTTGCCCTTGAGAAGGTGGTGGTGAGCTGCCTTCTTGAACCGCTGCAGTCCATGTGGTGTAGGTACACCCACAGTGCTGTAAGCGATGGAGTTCCAGGATTTTGACCCAATCACTGTTGTATGATTCTGAGATTCCTGCATTGGAAACAATGAATGTGAGTTAATCCAGCATCGTGACCCTGTGCCTGTTTCAGGACTTATCAAATTGCGTAACTCGGTTTCTCCTTCCACAGACACTGCCAGGTGCTGAGTGTTTCCAGCATTTCCCATTTTTATTTCAGGTTTCCAGCATCCAGGTTTTACCCCTGTCTTCTCTCTCAGATGTTCCATCCTCTCTTTTATCACTCGGACCTGACTTCGTCCGTCACTAAAGACGCTCCTCCAGACACGCTGGCCAGAATTTGTTTAGCCCTGTTGGCATTGGGTGTCACGGCGGGCGGGAGAACGACAATATGGCGAGGAGGCTAAAATTCGGTTTTATGTCAGGAACCTAATTTAAATACTTTACCATCTCATGATAAGCCCTGCTGGCCGGAATCATTCCCCCCACTCCACCCCCCCGCCACCCACGTCAAATTTACCGCCCATGTGGGTGTGACTACTTCAGGACAGCGTGACTCACTTTCGAAGGCGTGCCACGGCGAGCTGAACTTCGAGAGGAACTCGGAGGTGAGCGCACACAACCTTGCGCAGCGCTCGTGAGCAACTCCCGTCGGACATTAAGGAAGGGACGCCGCACGTTCGGCGGGGGTCCCATAGGCAAGTCGCTTTCTCCCGGCTGGCTTTCCCTGTAGTGCTGGGGCAAGGACCCCAGTGCAGGTGAGGTCAGGGTAGGGGGGCAAGACAGCACAGGCTGAAGGAAGTACGCAAGCACATGCTGGGGGTGGGGTGCGGTGGGCAGGGTGGGTGTGGGGAAGTTGGGGGTGAGGGAAAAGCTTGTCAAAAGTGAGCATTCTTCCACAGCTGAGACCGTTCAGCTGCAGCTCCATTGACCTGCTGGGAGTCGGGCCTCTGAAGCTTTTCTGCTCACTCAAGCACCACAAAAGCATGAAAGTGCCACCAAACGTTCCAGAACTTTCCACCCCTCGGGTGCAGACGGCAAATTAATCTGTGTTTTAGGGGGTAGCAAAGCAATTGGCTGACTGCGCAAGCTGTACAATCTCCTTGCTAAAGCTGGCCATAGTGCAGTCACTGGTGGAGCTGCTCACAGCTCCTTGCAATGTCTTTATGAAGGTTTGGACCAGTCTCCCCCATGGTTCAAGCTAACAGTGCAGCCTTGCAGTGCAGGTTAGGAGAATGACTGTACCTGAGCTGAGAACACAGCATGCAGTCCAGTGGGCAAAGCTGCTGCCAATCGGTCTGGTGGAGTGGGGCAGAGGTGACGGGGTTTCGGACAACCATGAAACACACTGCACACTGGCCATCCAAGTGGTGGCCAGCACCCTACTGTATGCATGAAGGTGCCTTCAGACTTAACCGAGGGAGGTTCCTAGGACACATATGTGAACCCACGTGTCTCTCTTTGATCCTGCAGGAGGAGAACATCAGGATCATGAAGCCTGGTGATTTAGCGGTTTGCCTCATGGTTTACAGGGAGCAGGGAAGAAGAATAGTGTGGCGCAGGCACCGAGCTCAGCAAAGGGAGGAGCCTCTTCCTTAAGACGAAGGGGAGGCAGGGCCCACTGCACCTGCAGCTGAAGATCCACAGAGCACCATCGCAGTTAACCACCTCACTAGAGCCAGGGTTTATGGATGGTGCTTGTCATTCCTGCAGGTGACTAAGAACCAGTGCTGCCGAAGACTGTACACGTCTAAGGAACTTGTCGGCCACATATGTCACTTGCTGCAGGATTTGGCACCATGGGGATATGGAGGACAACCACTGCCAGCGGCTATGAAAGTGACTGCAGTGCTCAATTTTTATGCCAGTGTCTCCTTCCAGTGACCTGTGTGGGATTTGTAAACCTCCATGCACAAGTGTATGCAGGAGGTCACGGACCCCAACTACGCAAAGGCAGAGAACTTTGTGCATTTCACCTGGGATCATGAAAGACAGGAAGCAAGGTCAGAAGCAGAGATGTTCACTGATGATTGGAAAATGTTCAGCACCATTCACAACTCCTCAGATACTGAAACAGTCCATGTCCAGATGCAGCAAGACCTGGACAATATCCAGGTTTGGGCTGACAAGTGGCAAGTAACGTTCGCACCACACAAGTGCCAGGCAATGGCCATCTGCAACAAGAGAGGATCGAACCATCAGCCCTCAACATTCAATGGCATTACCATCACTGAATCCCCCACTATCAACATCCTGGGGGTTACCATTAACCAGAAACTGAACTGGACTAGCCATATAAATACTGTGGCTACAACAGCGGGTCAGAGACTAGGAATCCTATGATGAGTATCCCACCTCCTGACTCCCCAAAGCCTGCCCAACATCTACAAAACACAAGCCACGTCTATGTTGGCCGTCTGAAGGAGCAATTCACCTCGTGCCACTTTCCTCATAGTCTTGCAAATTTTTCCTTTTCAAGTAGCAATCTAATTCCTTAAAAGGCTTAACTGACCCTGCTAACACCGCACTCTCAGGCAGTTTGTTCCAGATCCTAACCACTCGCTTTGTCAAAGTATTAACTTAACACCTCAGCCATTCCCCCTGCCTCTATGCATGAATCCTGTTTTTGGTCCCTAATCGGCCCCACTCCTCCATTTACCACACTTTTACTCTCGCTATGTTACAGGAGATGTTTGGATTCTTTTTATCTTGGCTGCCAGTCTCTACTCATGCACTCTCTTTGCTTCTCGTGTTTGCTTTCTCAATTCCCCTCTGATGCTTCTATATTCAGCCTGGCTCCCAATTGTATTAGCCACCTGACACTGGTCTTAATCACACTTTTTCTGCTTCATCTTAATCTCTATCTCTTTCGTCACCCAGGGAACTCAGCGGATTTGTTTTTCCTACCTTTCTCCTTCATGAGAACTATACCTTGACTCTGCCCAAACTAACTCTTCTTTAAAGGCAGCCCATTGTTCAGTTACAATTTTAACTGCTAATCTTTGATTTCAATTTATCTGGGTCAGAACCATTCCTACCCCATTGAAGTTGACTGTCCCCCAGTTAATTATGCATAGTCTCAGTCTAGATTGCTTCTTGTCCTTCTCGATAGTCAGCCTAAACCTTATGATAACTGTCCCCTGAATATTTTGTACTGCCACTTGATCCACTTGGCCCACCTCATGCTTAAGAACCAGGTCCAGCAATGCCTCCTTTCTCATTGGACCGGAAACATAGGCGAGAATTTTATGCCTGTCGGGGGGGGGTGGTTTAGGAGCGGGCACGAGGGGGCCCGCGATCGGTTGCACGCCGCCATTTTGCGTGGGTGGGCCAATTAAGGCTCACCCAGTGTGACGCGCACCCGGAAGGGCTCAGTGCTACCTGTGCAGGCGAGGGGGAGGAGGGAGAGTCGGGGCCTGTGGTCTTTTCTGCATGCGCGTGAAAGAGCGCAGAAATCTCCCTGAGACACGGAACTGCCTCAGAGAGATTACTTTGATAATGAAGAGTTGAATAAAAGAATTTTAAAAATTTTTCAGACATGTCCCCTCATGTGATAGTGTCACATGAGCTAGGATATGTCAATGAATGTCAATAAAAAATGTTATTAAACTTATAAACCCTTCTTGAAACCTCATCCCGCCCGTGGATGAGGTTCCATGAAAAATACGAAGGCCGCCTGGACTCATCCCCTGCCCACCAACCTTAAGATTGGACAGGCAGCCCAGACAAGTACCACAATTGGTTTAATAATGGTCTTATTAGGCCTTTGAGAGTTCAGTGGGTGCACAGCCAACTCCGCTGCGCGCCCACTGAACTGAGGATCAGAATGACATGTGGTGACGTGGGAACTCACGCCCAATGTCACTGCGCGTCATTTTACACATTGGCGATCAGAGCCTCCCAGAAATTTCAGGCCATAGTCCTGTAGAAAATTCTTCCTGAACATTCTAGGAATTCTTGCCCCTCTCTGCCCTTTACACTGCTACTATCTCAGTCTATATTCAGAGAATTAAAATCCCCCATTATAACTACTTTCTAAATTCTGGCACTTCTCTGTAATTTCCTTGCAGATTTCTTCCTCTACATCTTTGCCGCTAATTGGTAACCTACCAGCTACACAAAGCAATGTAATTGCACCTTTTTTATTCTTTAGCTCTAATCAAATAGATTCTGTCCTTGACCCCTCTGGGACATCACCTTTCTCCAGCGCTGCAATGCTCTCCTTAATCAAAAGTGCCAACCCTCCTCCTTCCCATCCTTTCCTGAACACCTTGTATCCAGGAATATTTAAATTCCGGACTTGGCCTTCTTTGAGCCAGGTCTCTGTTATCTATGATGTCTGCTCACTGCATGTCATCATCACGCTCCACAAATCTAGCAGTTAAAAGGGCCTCCCGAGTGCACCTGCCTCGTCTGGCGAGGGCCTCATTGCCATCATCGTCGCCTTCGAGGACCTTCTCACCCTCATCCATTGACATCCTCCTCATTAAAGGAGACCTTTAGCTCCTACATCTCCACCTCAGCCAGCTCCATCCCACGTTGTAGCACCAGGGCGCAGCAAGCGACGATGATGCGTGACACCCTCTATGGTCTACATTGCAGGGCTTTACCAAACTGGTCCAGGCACCAGAACCTCATTTTCAGCATCCCAATAGTTTACTCCACCATGTTGCGAGTTGCAACATGAGCCTTGTTATATCTTCACTCTGCTGCAGTCTGAAGTCTCTGCACAGGTATCATCCTCTGCGGGTAGCCCTTGTCCCCGAGGAGCCAACCCTGCAGCCTCTGTGGACCCTGGAAGATTTCAGGGGTCTGTGACCAACTGAGGATGTAGGAGTCGTGGACACTCCCTGGAAACCGTGCACAGATCTGCAGGATGCATTGGCGGTGGTTGCACACCAGCTGAACATTCAGCGAATGGAAGCCCTTGCGGTTGACATAGTTGACCGCTTGTCGCTATGGAGATCTGAGCGCCGCCTGAGTGCAGCCGATGGCACCCTGCACCTGAGATCAGGGCAAATCCAATCGCACTTGCAGCCTGGCTGTCCTGGTCCCGGGTGGAATGCACTAACTTGTGTGCCTTTGCAAAGATGGCATCCATGACCTCATGGATGTAATCGTGGGTGGAGGCTTGTGATATCCCACAGAGATCAGCTGTGGACCTGAAAGGAGCCACTGGCATAAAAATCAAACACCACAGCAGTGGATGCCCTCCATGTCCCCGTGGTGCCAAATCCTGCAATAGCTGGCAGAAGTGACCGACCAGTTCCCTAGGAATGCACAATCTTCGGCGACACTAGTTCTCAGTCATCTGCAGGAATAAAAGGCGGCGCCTATAGACTTTGGGTCTATCTCGGCGCCAACCACTGTGGCTCTTCAGGGATCTCCAGTTGCCTCTTAGTACTGAGGGTGCTGCTCCTCCCTCTGCACAGCCCGGCGCCTCTATCGCTCTCTTCACTGCCATTTTCGCTCTCTGTACGCCACAAGGTATACGGCTTGTTCACCAGGCTCCATTCTCCTGAGGCACTCCTCTTGCAGGATGAAAGAAAGAGACACATGGGTGTATTATGAATCTGTCTTGGTTAAGTCTGAAGGCCCCTTAACAGATCCCAGAGAGTGCTGGCCACCACTTGGATGGCCAGAGTTCAGTGCACTGCACGGCTGCCCAAAACCCCACCCACTTCCGCCCCACTCCACCTGACCAGTTGGTGACAGTTTTGCCCATTGGACTGCACGCTGTGCTCTCAGCTCAGGGACAGGCATTCTCCTAACCCGTACTGCAAGACTGCGCTGTTAGCTCGAACCGTGGGAGAGTCCGGTCCAAACCGGGATGATGATGTTGCAAAGGGGCTGTGAGCGCCTCCACCAGTGACTTTAGCGAGGAGATTGTACAACGTGTCCAGTTGTCCAACTGTTCTTCAGTCCGCTAGAAAGCTCATTAATTTGCAGCCTGTGCCCAAGGGGTGAAAAGCTCTGGAGCATTTGGTGGCACTTTCATGCCTCTGTGTTGCTTGAATGGGCAGATAAGCTAGAGGCCCATCTCCGCGCATGTCAATGTGGGTGTCCCTGAACTGTCTCAACTGCAGAGGAATGGTCACGGTTACCCTAATGTGTGGCCGCTTCCCTTCGCCCCAACCCCGCACGTGATTGTGCACTACCTTCAACTGCAGGGCAGTCCTTACACCCCCCTGCACCCCCCACACCAAGCTGCTTGAACCACTGGGTAACCCCTGCCCCCAGCCTGTCACCTCAACCGTAGGGCAATCCCTGCCCCCAGCACAAGTCACCTGAACAACAGGGCCGTCCTTGCTTCCCCCACTGTCCCTCCCAACCCACACCACCCCCCTCCCACCGACCCCCTCCCCTCCCCACCCACCCCCCCCCCCCCCCCCCCCCCCCCCCCAACGCACCTCAACCTTGGGCAAGCTCTGTGCAATGTTACCGTGCATTTACTTTCGAGTTCCACTCAAAGTGCAGCCCGCCAAGGACGTATCTTATAAATCCTGTTGTGAAACACCTCGCGGGCAGACAATCCCGCATTTGGAGGGGGGGGATGATTCCAGTGGGCTGGCCTTATAATGATATGCAGATTTATTACAATGAGGTTTCCGAAATCCGCTGGTGGGAAACGGGACCCACCATCGATGGGCTGAGCTGGCGATCGCAAACTGGTTCCACGACTTTGTGAAAGGGATTTCTGGCCTTTTCGCCATATTGTCCACTCGCGTGGCTGACCACGCCCGGCGCCAGCGGGCAGGGAAAATCCCACCCATTGTGTATCCCTGAGCATAACCGTGTTTTTTATATTAAAGGAAATTTGCTTGTCTAAAGCGTCCCTAAAACAAAAGTTGACATTATTTGCTTGGTTAGATATTTGAAATGTGAGAACTGACAAACTCTAACGTCAATAACACCAAGCCAAAACGCCCCCTAGAAAATTAAATTTAAAAGCAAAAACAAAACCCAGCAGAACTTGAAAAAAAGTTAAAGAAACCGGATTCCCCATTAAATAAACAGAAAAAAAAAAACGACCTTTAGTAAACATGAAAAATGGTTGGCGACAGTTTGAAACACCTTGGGAGCTTTTTGGTATATAAAAGTGTAACAGTTGTTCCATCTAAATACAAAACAGTTTTCGGTCAGAACTCTAAAACCTAAATAAACAATTGTTTGAGGGTTAATATGTCTGCATGGTTTTTAGTCATAGGCAACTGTCTGCATTTTTGGAGAGCGAATTGGTCTTCTCACGTTACTCTGAACTCTGAGGCCAGGTCCTTTTTTTTTTTACCTCAGATTAATCTTCCCTTGTAGCATTCCGTAATCCACCATTATCAAAAACATTAAACCTCCAAGACTTGTTCGGCATTCATGTGGAGGCTGAGAGGAAAGACGGCGTTGGGAGGGGTGCAGCTATAGAGGGTAAAGGGGATGTTGGGTGGGTGAGTACTATGGGAAGACAACGAAGGCGGAATGTTGTATACTAGGCCCCGCATCAACCGACAGGTACTTACAGCTCTTCTCTCAGGGTCAAAGGGCATCCCAAAGCAAACAATGATGATTAATGAGGAAATCCAGCTTTTGTTTCATCTCCAGGAGGCCAGGCCTGTGAGTAATTACACAACTGGTGTCCAGTCAGCCAATGAGAAATGGCCTAAATTCAAGTGGTTGATTGTGTTACCCAAATGAAGATCTTTGAGCTTGGACAACGAGGCCTCAGGTTTCAGATAAACTACCTCAATGGATGACGGGTGAAAGTTGATTCTTATTAAACTGGAGACCAAAAGTACAGCCTCTCAGCTACATTTTCCTTGCAGATCAGAGAAACTCTTTACTTCAACAGTCAGGCACGCCGATTCATGAAATGTTGAAAATGCAGATACAAGCATCTTATATAACATGGGCAGTGAGCTCACACTTTACTGGAGGTGGATGTAAGATTAACAAGACTTGAGAAAGGTTTGAGATTAAAGGAAAATTCACTCTCCCGTTCCCCCCCTTCCCCACCGCCATCACCTCCTCCCCATAAAGCAGTGGATTAGATATGAGGTGCAGACTTTGAAATAAAGCAATGAGCACTAAATAGAATCAGCATTGAGGAGTAAGTATGGATAGGATTGATGGTTGAATGTGGTGATGGCTTTGTGTTTGCTAATTCGTGTTTTAAAGGTCTGACAATAATGGAGACACATTGCCATGATCAATAGTCTCGTAGTTACTGTTTGCTTAACATGGAGAGCGCACCCAGTTCACCATATACCCCAGTTAGCTACCTGCACAGGATTAAAACTCTGTCGTGCGAGCGTCTCTCCAGCCCACTGAGGTTATTCAGGAACAAGCAGAAACAGGAACAATTGTCAATCCTCTGACCATCTTTCACTCTATGTAACAAAAAGACAAGAGCAGCCTCCTTTTTGAAATGCAGTGCAGTTTGGCACTGCCAACTCTGGTCGGATATATTTCTGGAAGTTTCACATCATTAATTCCTGTCTTATATACCCCCATTCCCATACTCCTGCCATACTCTGTCTTACCATGACCAGAAAGCCAATGCTTAAAAACTGAACTGGACCAGCTATATACTGTGGGTGCAAGAACAGGTCAGACACTGGGAATTCTGAAGTGAGTAACTCACCTCCTGATTCCCCAAAGCCTGTCCACCATCTACACAGTACAAGTCAGGAATGTGATGGAATACTCCCCACCTGCCTGGATGAGTGCAGCTCCCATAACACTCAAGAAGCTGGACACCATCCAGGACAAAGTAGCCCATTTGATTGACACACCATCCACAAATGTTCACTCCCTCCACCACCGACGCACAGTAGCAGCAATGTGTACCATCTACAAGATGCACTACAGGAAATCACCAAGGCTCCTCAGGCAGCACCTTCCAAACCCATGACCACTACTACTCTGAAGGACAAGGGCAGCAGATAGATGGGAACACCACCACCTGCAAGTTCCCCTCCAAGCCACTCACTATCCTGACTTGGAAATATATCACCGTTCCTTCACTGTCGCTGGGTCAAAATCCTGGATCTCCCTCCCTAACAGCACTGTGGGTGTACCTACACCACATGGACTGCAGGGGTTCAAGAGGGCAACTCACCACTGCCTTCTCAAGGGCAACTAGGGATGGGCAATAAAGGCTGGCCCAGCCAGCGATGTTCAAATTCCATGAGCAAATTTAAAAAAACCATTCGAGGAGAGATTACAAAAAGTAAGTTTGCGTTCTGTAGATTATAAAAGGTTGGGTGGTGATTTACTGAAGTTTTTAGGAATTGATGGAGAGAAACTGGGGCGACTAACATGAAGGGATATAACCTTAAAATCAGAGCCAGGCCACTCAAAAGACAAGCTGGGAAACACTTCTTCAGATGAAGGTAGATGTGGTAGAGGTGTGGCAGTCTCTCCCACAAAAAGCTATCGGAGTTAATAATTCTAAACTTGAGATTGACAAGAGTGTAACAGGATAAAGTGGATGGAGCTTGGATACCTACCAGCCGTGATAACATTGAATGATGGAACAGGATCAAGGGGTTGAATGGCCTGCTCTTGTTCCAATATTTGTCAATGTAACAAGAAGCCTGTGCTTCAAAGTCATAATTACATGTGAAGTGTTTCTGACCATTTCAGGTGTGATAAGGCTTTGGGTGCGGAGAGGTTACATTGCAGGACAAGTAATTCAAATAATCCAAACTCAAGACCAACCACAGGAATCTCCGAATCTGAATATAGTTTAAATATACATCTGCAAAATAAAAAGCTGCAAACAGCATACATGACCATAAAACTATAGGATTATCATTAAAAACCCAAACAACATTCCTTTAGGGAGGGGAACTTGGCATCTATGCTTGGTCTGGGCCTATAGTTGACTGCAATCCCAGAACAACATGTCTGGACTGTATACTCAGAGGACAGAGTATTGTCCTCCGGGTGTGATACCTCCTACTGTGTCAGAGGGAAAAATCTTAACACAGCCCAAGTGAGGTCTTGCACAAAGTGAGTGGCCTATCAGGGGTCATGGGTTTGGAAAGGAGATGTGGAGAGATTTATTTCTTACCGTCTTAGCGCCTGGAAGAAAGGCCATAGAGAGAGTTGCTGTTTCCTGGGGAACCAGAGGCCTGGGAGGGCAGGATTTTATATTCGTCGGGCTAGCGTGTGCCGACCCGATCGAGCGTCAAATCACGTGTGGTGATGTCGGGCGAGCATCCCGTTGTCATCGCACACTCTCACGATCTTTCGGCTGGTGGGCGCCCGCGAGAGCTGGCAGCGCGCCCGCCGACAATTAAGGGGCCTATCTAGGCCCTCAAGCAATTGATAAATTTGTATTTTTCGCTGCCTGTCCAACCTCATGGTTGGTGGGCGGGTTAATAGGCTGGGCGGCTTTTGCGTTTTTAACGAAACCTCATCCAAACCTGAATAAAACATTAGGATTAACTTTTGGGTGGAATTTTTATTCTGTTAAGGTTATTGTGAGTGAGTGCCACATTGGCAGTGGGGTGGGGGGGGGGCATTTTTTTCAGATTTTAAAAGCCCTTATTTTTTACTTTAGCAATGTTCAGTTCCCTGAGGCAACTTCCGGGAGCTTTCAGCGCGCACTCCCCCCCGCACTTGCACTGACTCCTCCCGGCAACGTCGAGCTCCTCGGTGCGCGTTTCGCGCTGTTAATTGGCCCGCAAGCATGAGATTGTGTGGTGGCCGGGGGCCAATCGTGGGCAGTGGGCCGTTTCCCGGCTGCTCCCGGACCCACCCGTGCCACCCACCCATCGAACGGAAAATCCCGCCCTCAGAGTCAGCAGTGAATGAGTCCAAACTAAGGCCCATAAATGTAAGACAGTCACTAATAAATCCAAGAGGGAATGAGGATTTCGGTGCAGGGAATGGGGGGAGGGGGGGGGGGCGGGTGGTGGGGGAATCTTCCTTATCCAGAGGGTTGGTGAGAGCCTGTAACCCGCTGCCACATATTGTGGTTGAGGTGAATGGTGTAGACATGTTTAAGGGGAAGCTGGACAAGTACATGAGAGACAAAAGATTAGACGCACATGTTAAAGATGATGACAGGAGTTGATAGGCTAGTTAAGAGAAACTATTTCCTCTGGGTGATAGAATCCAGAACCTGAAAGTCAGAGTTAGACCATTCAGAGGTGATATCAGGAAGCACTTCTTCACACGAATGCTAGTGAAAATCTGGAACACTCTCTTGAAAAGCTGTTGAGACTGGTGGGTGGAGGGTCAATAGAAAACTTCAAAGCTGGGGTTGATAGATTTTTGTTGGGCAAGGATATGAAGAGTTACAGAAGAAAGATGCATACGTATAAGTTGAGATGCAGATTAGCCGTGATCTTATTAATGGCACAACAGCTCGAGCTGAACGATCTCATCCTATTCTTCCATGCCTACCGTCTGTCAATAGGATGAGGCGAGGATAAATAAAGTGGGAAGAGCGGAGCATAAACATGGTGATCTACTTCCATCAGTAATTGAGAGGGAAAGTGAATTGAATTACTGCGAATGAAATATTAACTCTTGTCTTGCTCCGAAATGGAAAAGAAAAACAAGACCTGTTGTGTTATTAATTTATTTCAATTTGCCATAAGTAATTTTCGATGGAGCTGTACCAGCTGGAAGGAAATGAGGATAGTGATGTCTCCTGAGCAACTGACTAGGAACCATTTCCAGGTCAGAGGTTAATGAAGGATTATATCTGAGATGTTATAGCTGCGGGGTATTTATCGAGGGAGCCTCAGTGATTCCCCCAGTGAGGTGCACGGCACAGTCAAGGATGGAAGCCGGCAGAAGATTAAACTGATTTCACGGGAGAGGAATGAAATAGTAATTATTTCTAAGCTGTAGTTCAGTAATATTGCAGGCTCAGGGAAGGGGTTGGTGGTGAGGCAGGAATGGTATCGACAGGTCTCCAAGGTTACATGAAAACCGGAAGAATTCTCAGCAATGGAATGGGGCCTTTATGCCCCAATGAGGCCTAACCCTTTTATTTCTTTCGTTAAGCAAGCTCATCTTCTCCCCGCTTAATCCTGTGTCTGCCCAGAGACAGGCTTCAATTTAGGCACTGGGGCTGCTGGAACAAAGCCACCTGGCTGTTTTAGAACTAGGCTACACTCCATTGTTGATTTATAGACTCACACAGCACAGGAGGAGGTCATTCAGGCCATCAGGACTGTGCCGCCACTCTGCTCTCTCTTTGTAGCGCTGAAATTTTATTCTGTTCCAAGTGTTTATCTAATTCCTTTTTGAAAGTTATGATTGAATCTGCTTCCACTGCCCACCAGATGATAACAGCTTGCTGCATAAACAAAAAAATTCCCTCAGTGTGCCCCCGAAATTTTGCACCTTTAATCTGTGGTTACTGAATCTCTCTTTTTGTGCAGGCTCTGTCAAAACTGACTATTTTCGATTTCTGACAGGTCTACGCGAGATGGTGAATCCCCTCTTCTCAATGGTCAAGAGGTTAAATTATTCCTATTGCCCCTTACACGCTTTGGGTTGAATCTTAGAGCATCATTCCATCCCTCATGCCTGTGTTGCCTCTTTGAAAGGGATTCATGCTGTACTATTTTGGAAATATTACTCAGAAACATATTCCTGGGCTTTGTTAGGCTTTATTTGAAAGATTGCTACAGCTTAGGGTAGTGTAATGGTTATGTTAATAATCCAAAGGCTTTAGCTAAAAATCCAAAAGATCACTCAGTAACCCCTCTCCCCCATGCATTACTGTCGTTATCTCTACTGATGTTAACCGAGTTCCCTCACGCAGTCATTCAGTAACCCCTCTCCCCGACTGCCCTGTGTTACTGTCTGTACCGCTGCTGATGTTAAACCAGCTCCTTCACAATGTCACTCCGTAACCCCTCCCACTCCATGCCCTGTGTTTACTTTATTCAATCAAGGGATGTGGGTGTTTCTGGCTGGGCCAGCATTTATTGCTTATCCCTAATTGCCCTTGAGAAGATGAAGGTGAACTGCTTTCTGAACCACTGTCGTCCATGTGGTGTAGGTCCATCCACAGTGCTGTTAGGGAAGGAGTTCCCTGATTTTGCCCAGGGAACGGTGAAGGAACGGCGATATATTTCCAAGTCAGGATGGTGAGTGGCTTGGAATGGAACTACCAGGTGGTGGTGTTCCTATGTGACTGCTGCCCTTGTCCTTCTAGATGGTAGTGATCGTGGGTTTGGAAAGCATTGTTTAATGAGCGTTGATGAGTTTCTGCAGTGCATCTTGTAGATGGTACACACTGCTGCTACTGTGTGTCAGTGGTGGAAGGAGTGAATGTTTGTGGATGTGGTGCCAATAAAGCGGGCTGCTTTGTTCCAGACGGTATCAAGCTTCCGGAATGTTGTGGAAGTTGCACTCATCCCAGCAAGCTGGGAGTATTCCATCACACTCCTGACTTGTGCTTTATGGATGGTAGACAGACTTTGGGGAGTCAGGAGTTGAGTTACTCACCGCAGGATTCCTAGTTTCTGATCTGCTCCTGTAGCCACAGTATTTATGTGGCTAGTCCAGTTCAGATTCTGGTCAATGGTAACCCCCAGGATTTTGATAGTGGGGGATTCAGTGATGGTAATGCCATTGAATGTCAAGGGGTGATGGTTTAATTCTCTACTGTTGGAGATGGTCATTGCCTGGCACTTGAGTGGCGCAAATGTTACTTGCCACTTGTCAGCCCAAGCCTGGATATTGTCCAGGTCTTGCTGCATTTGGACATGGACTGCTTCAGTATCTCAGGAGTCATGAATGGTGCTGAACATTGTGCAATCATCAGCGAACATCCCCACTTCTGACCTTATGATGAAAGGAAGGTCATTGGTGAAGCAGTTGAAGATGGTTGGGCCAAAGACACTACCCTGAGGAACTCCTGCAGTGATGTCCTGGAACTGAGATGATTGACCTCCAACAACCACAACCATCTTCTTTCATGCTATCTATGACTCCAGCCAGCAGAGAGCTTTCCCTCTGATTCCTACTGACTCCAGTTATGCTAGGGCTCCTTGATGCCACTCTCGGTCAAATGCTGCCTTGGTGTCAAGGGCGGTCACTCTCACCTCACCTCTGGAGTTCAGCTCTTTTGCCCAATTTTGAACCAAGGCTGTAATGGGTTACTCACTATTCCTCTGCTGATGTTAATCTAGCTCCCCTATACTGTCACTCAGATCTTCTCTCCCCTAGCACCCTCTGTTACTGACTGTATTTCTTCAGATGTTAATCCAGCTCCATCACACTGACACTCAGTAACCCCTCTCACCCTGACTACCCAAAGCCTGTCCACCATCTATAAATCACATGTCAGGAGTGTGATGGAATACTCCCCACTTGCCTGGATGAGCGCATCTCCAACAACACTCAAGAATCCTGATACCATCCAGGACAAAAGAACCCACTTGATTGGTACCGTATCCACCACCTTAAACATTCAGTCCCTCCACCACCAACACACAGTGGCAGCAGTGTGTACCATCTACAAGATGCACTACATCAACCCTCCAAGGCTCTGTTGACAACACCTTCCAAACCCGCAACCTCTACCACCTAGAAGAGCAAGGGCTTCAGATGCATGGTAACACCACCACCTGCAGGTTCCCCTCCAAGTCACTCACCATCCTCATGTTGCCATTCCTTCACAGTTCCTGCTCAAAACTCTGGAACTCCCTTCCTAATGCCACATGGACTGCTCCAGTTCAAGAAAGCAGCACATCACTGTTGTGTTTTTAGAATGATATAAAGGCAACAATCACTCATCAGGAATTGGGTAAGATTGTTGTGGGTTCATTTTATTAAGTCTAGGCAGATGAGAACAGTTATAAATGGGTATAAAGCTTGAAGAGAACAGCAGCAGGGCTGACTGCTGTATGTTTTGCTGAAAGCAAAAGTGAAACTAAAACTGGGTCGCATGACACACTTCCTTTCTAGTGACGTAATGCTACAATCCCGTCAAGGCATAATAAGGACCCCCCCCCCCCTTCCCTTTTAAAGATATTTTTCCCCTTCCAAAGAAGTATTACTATTTACAATACTTGTTCATCTTTAGTTACCAGTGTATAGAACAAAGGAATCTAGGAGACTCTAGAGCTTAGATGTAATCAACTGGTACAACCCAACCTTGTTATGGAAACTGAAATAAAAACAGCAAATGCTGGAAAAGGTTAGCAGGTTTGGCAGCATCTGTGGAGAGAGGCACAGAGTTAACATTTCGAGTCTGTATGACTCTTCAGAAGATGAACAGACAAATGGAATAGAAACATAACTCTGTGTCTCTCTCCACAGATGTTGCCAGATCTGCTGCGTTTTTCTAGAATTTTCTATTTTTAGTTCAGATTTCCAGCATCCAGTATTTTGCTTTTATCTTGTATTGGTAATCAGTCTGGAGGTGTCCTTAATTTCTCACAATGATCCGTGGGATTATCGTTCTTGAATGCTGCTCCTGGTTGAATTTTGGACCTTGTCCTTGATGCAATAGGACTGTACAGTGGTTGAGGAGCTGGAATGGATTTGATTTGTCCTCGATTACCTGACCGTACCTTTGTGTGTAATGACATCATAGGACTGTGGTTCAGAGTGAATCCTTGTCATCTCAGCTAGTTGCCTGTACCTTCTGTAGCATCCCGGATGTGAACTTGTCCCAAATGTAAACTTCGCAATTCTGTATCTGCATTTTTATCCTGCATGTTGGTTATCTTCTGTTGCAGTTTTAAAAGTTGCTCTCCACTTTCGGAGAGAGTAGAATGGGTAAGAGAAGGTAAATTGGTTTGCACTGGTCTACCAAACATGACCTCTGCTTGTGAAGGAATAGTTGTACTTAAAGTTGTCACTCACAGGTGTAACATTGCCATGTGCAGATATTGTCTACATTTGAGAATTAAGGATTTTGTCCTGCAAATCACTCATTTAGCTAGACCGTTAGATCTAGTGTAATGAGGAGAAGACGTAGTGTGATCGGTATTCCACTTCTCACACATATCCTAAAATGGCATACCAATAAATTGCAGACTGTTATTGTAATGATCTCTCTCTAAGTGCACTAAATAAACTGAACCTAGCACTTAGGGTGTGCGCAACAGTTGTGTTTGATGTATTGTGCATTTGTTGAACAATGGGGTACTTGGTAAAGTAGTTGACGATGAGAATGAAGTCAATGCCATGGACATGAAAGAGGTTGGATGCGATTTTGGACCAAGGATGGGTAGGAACTTCATGTGCAATCAATGGTTCTTTGTGCTGACTTGGCATATGCTCTTGACATGCCTCGCACTTCCTGACAATGACTTCAATGACATTGTTCACATGCAGCCAATTGGCAGTCTCTCTTGTGAGTCTTCTCATCTGTTTTGTGCCCATGTGTGAGCGATGAAGTTATTGAAGAATATCAGGTCACAAAGATTCTAGTATGATGGCCTGTTTACCTTTAAAAATGACTCCAGGAAGATGCCTAGCTCAGCAAGGCCACAATGGTCTCACGTGTTCATGGACATGCTGATTTGAATCAAGCCATCCTTCAATCATTGTTTTCCACAGTTTGTGTAATGTGGAATCTTTTGCCGTTTCTTCTTGCATCTGCTGGTATTTGCATTGTGCAGAATGTACCAGATCAATTGATAGGCTTACATTCTGCTGTAAGTGTAATATTGCAGCTCCCTTGAACCTGCCAATTTTGTCAAAACATTCTGGATATTTTGATGTTAGATCATGAACTTGAGGTGATAGGATCAGTTTTTAAGGATAATCCGTCTTGTGATGTATGACTAATTCTATTGGATTGTTACTAGTGTGAGGTCACAGGATGCCAGTAAACTGCGATCGCCAGATCTTTAGTCTCCACAATATAGAACATCTGTGGCACCCAGGAGGATTGATTGTACTTGCACTCCAGGAATATGGACGCTGCATGTGGAATTAGTGAACCGTTGTATGCCGAAATGTGTACAGTGCTGGGTTTCACCATGGCCTTCCATGTGTGTTGATACATGTCTTTTAGAATTCGCCGGGATAGTGTGTTGGCACTTTCCACTGTGTCAATCTTGGCTAATAACAAATAGCTCCAACTTTCTTAGGGCAGGTAATTCGAATCTTGGCAAGCGCTTCAGATAGTGTGATAGCATCTGATTTCCACGAGATTGACAGAATGAAACATGTGTTCAACACTTTTGTCTCATTGTGCACACCATTGTTATTTTCTGCTTTGTCAATCACCTCATGTGTATGTTTCTTACGGGATACTGGATGGTTGTTCTTATTACTTGTAGGTTCCTGTTGTGTATGAACTGTTTGGATCATGCGCGGATCTTTGTAGCTATATCAGCCTTCACTTTAGTGCGGTGTTGCTGCCAATACCCCTTCCTGCCACATGCCTTGCAGAATTGGTGGAAAGTTGGGCATTTCTTGGTGCCACACCTTCCATATATCTTGGTAGGTTTGGGTGTTCCAGCGAGTGCATCAACAGCTGGGGTGTAAATGGGGGCCTGGAATCTTCATCGACTTGCAAGGGTCACTTTGTACTTACACCATTCCTTGAGTAGCTCTTAAATGCAATGCATTTTGGGCTTGTTTAGCAGATCCTTCTGGAATGCTTCCATGGGAGTGGATGCAATCACCAACTCAATAATTCTGTCTGCTAGTTCTGTGCTTGAAAAATCACTTTTTTCTGTATTTGCTGACAAAGTGGTCTATGGATTCTGTAGGCTGTTGTCAAAATGACATGAACTCTAATCAATGAATACGGAAATTTAACCTGTCTCTGAACTGGTATTCAAATGTAGTCAATATTCTAATGTTTTCAATATCTTTTGGGGGTCCTTTAGCTTTTCTTCTGTTAATTCTGATGGGATCAGCCTGTGTAGACTTTCATTCCTAACTGCTAGGTGAATTTTTATGGGCTTGCTTTTCTGGTTCAGATACACCTGAATCAAGAAACCATAGCTCTGTGCACTGTTTAAACATTTTGAATCGGGGTAGTAGGTCAGGAATTCACCAAGGCTCCTTCGACAGCACCTTCCAAATCCACACCCACTACCATCGAGAAGGACAAGGGCAGCAGATAGATGGGGACACCACCACCTAAAAGTTCCCCTCCAAGTCACTCACCATCTTGACTTGGAAATATATTGCTTTTCCTTCACTGCCGCTGGGTCAATACCCTGGAACTCCCTCCCTAACAGCACTGTGGGTGTACCTACACCATATACAGCGGTTCAAGAAGGCACCTCACCACCACCTTCTCAAGGGCAACTAGGGAGGGGCAATAAATGCTGGCCTAGCCAGAGAAGCCCACATCCTGTGAATAAATAAAAAAAAAAGACAAAAAAAAAATCCCAATTCAAACTGGAGAATTTTGTGGACATTTTGACAATAGCCCTTTGACCTTTCTTCCCTTCCGTGCACTTTTCCGAATCTTCGCTGTTATAATCGCAATCTTATCTGGCCTGGTTTTTCTGAATTTTTTTGGTTTGACTGTCTCTTACTCGCTTTTCATCCAGCCTGCACCCTGATCACTTGTCACGATGAGCTGTCCCACTCACTGAACTGGCAGGCCATGCACTGCAACCTCACCACGAGGGATTCGTCTGCTTACCAGATGTTTATTTGGGCACTACCTGTGTCTTCTAAGCTTTTCTGTGCAGTCAGCACCCTGTGTTCTCAACACTTTCCAATGCTTCGACTCCATTGCTGTCTGTCCAAAAGGTCAAGGGTCCTTTCAGGCCATGTAGCATGATCTAAGACATGTCGTACCTGTACTTAATCTTGCTGCCAGGCTGAGCATCATGTTGTTTAGAAGGAACGACTGCTGCACAACGTGCCATGTTTTTATAATGATATAAAGCACCAATCACTCAAGGGATTGGCTAAACATATTGTGGATTCATTTGTTAAGCTTAGGCACATGTAAACCGAAATACATGGATATGAAGCTTGAAGACACCAGCAGCAGAGCTGACTGTTGAGTGCTCTGCGCAAAGCAAAAGTGAAACTAAAACTGGACCACATGACACACTTCCTTTCTAGTGATGTCATGCTGCAGTCCCTTAGGGGCATGTTGCAACAACCACCACCTTCTCAAGGGCAATTGAAGATGGACAATAAATGCTGGCCTAGCCAACGATGCCCACGTCCCACAAATGAATATTAAAAAAACGCAGCACACTGTTTCTGACTGTATCTCCACTGATGTCAATCCAGCTCTGTCTGTCAGTAACCTCTCTCACCTGCAACCTGTGTCACTGTCTGTATTTGAACTGATGATAATCCAGCTTTCTCACCCAGTCAGCCAGTAAGTCCTCCCCTCCCAGTGCCCTGTGTTACTGATTCTCGTTACATCATGTCTCTCCGAATGGACTAACTGACTGTGCAGGCATCACAGTGAAGCACAATTCTCTCCTCAGTTAATGTCCATGTGCATACATTTATTGACAGGTGCCGCTATGCAGCGAGGAGAGAATGGAGCCTGTGCACCCTAACCCACTGAGGATGAGACCGTGTGTCATCCCCAATGTTTCCCTCCATCTCCCCAACCTCCTACCTCTCCCCAGACCTCAGCCCCATACAGCATGAACTCTGGATTATGCTGCAAAGGTCCTGGTCTGTGACACACCAGCTGGCTCCCCTTACCCAGTGACCCATCGAGCAAGTTGCACTTTATGCTGTTTGCGGAACCAGTTGCCTTTCGGTTAAAGTTCAAGAGCAGGTCTAAGTGAGTCTTCGTTACCAGGCAACGGTTAACTTTTAAAGCTTTGCTCCTGCACTGATCACAGGTATCTATTTCAACTGTGACTGAGGAGGTTTCCATGGCAATCCAGGACGACTTCTCTGACGCTCGGTTAGGTTTATGGAACTCCTTCCGTGTAATCCAATGGGCCCATTAATCATCTTAATGGCAATCAGTTGCCTCTAATAGGCACCGTGTGTTTCTTGTAACTATCAAAGGAAAAGCAAATTTGCTCAACATTGCGTTTTGTTTCAAACCTCAGATTAAGACAAGAAAAATTTCAGTCATCCAGGTTCCCCATTCTTTTTTTAAAAATCATTCTATAGGGATTTCGACATCGCTAACAAGACAAGCACTGTGCCAGCTATAGGTTAGCGCTCTCTCTTCTAAGGCAAAAGCTGTGGGTTCAGAGGGTCTTGAGAGGCTTAAGCACAACAAAGATCGTGGCTGACCCTCCATTGCAGTACCGAGGGGGTGCTGCACCGTTGGAGATGCTGTCTTTTGAATGAGACATCAGAGGCTTGAGGGCCCATTTGCGCTCTTATGTGAATGCAAAATGTTCCATTGCACTGTTTTCAAGAAGAGGAGGGGAGTTCTCCCTGGTGTCCTGGCCAATATTTATCCCTCAATCAACACCACCAAAGAGATGTTGGGGAGATGCTGGTAGAGTGGTTATGTCACTCAGCATGTAATCCTAAAACCCAAGCTAATGCTTTGGGGACATAGGTTCAAATCCCACCACAACAGCAGTGGGTGGGATTTAAACTGAATTAATAAAATCAGGAATATAAAGCTAGCCTCAATAATGGTGACCATGAATTGATTGTTGTAAAAATCCATCCGGTTCACTAATGACCTCAGGGGAAGGAAATCTGCTGTCTTTACCTGGTCCGGCCTACATGTGAATGCAGCTCTACAGGAACGTGGTGAAGTGGCCTAGCAAGTTACTCAGTTCAAGGGCAAATACAAATGGGCAAAAAATGCTGATCTTGCCAATGGCACCCAAATCAATGAATAAAGAATTAAAAACAGTTTATCTAATCATTATCTCATTGCTGTTTGTGGGAGCTGGCTGTGCTCAAACTGGCTGCTGCGTTGCTAACATTACAACAGTGATGATGTTTCCAAAGTACTTCATTGATGTCCTGAAGTGGTGAAAGGTGCTATAGAAATGCAAGTCTTTCTATTTGTTGCCCATCCCTAATTGCTCTTGAGGAGGTGATGTTGGGCCTTCTTGAACCCTGCTGTCCATGTGGTGTAGATACATCCACAGCGCTGTTGGATACGGGGTTCCAGGATTTCGATCCAGTGACAGTGAAGGACCAGGCAATAAATGTCAGTAAGGGTCGGTGTGTTACTTTGAGAGGGACGAGGAGGTGATGCACGTGTGCACCTGCTGTCCTCGTCCATGGAAGTGGTGGATTTGTGAGCTGCAGTTGGAGAAACCTGGGCAAGATTCAAATCCCAATGTGACCTGAGGTATCTTTAACTGCAAAAAACAAAAAACTGCGGATGCTGGAAATACAAAACAAAAACAGAATTACCTGGAAAAACTCAGCAGGTCTGGCAGCATCGGTGGAGAAGAAAAGAGTTGACGTTTCGAGTCCTCATGACCCTTCAACAGAACTGAGTTCTGTCGAAGGGTCATGAGGACTCGAAACGTCAACTCTTTTCTTCTCCGCCGATGCTGCCAGACCTGCTGAGTTTTTCCAGGAAATTCTGTTTTTGTATCTTTAAGTGCGGTGGGCAAGAAGATTACTGCCACTATTGCCTCTCCTTCCAAAAGTGAAGCACCAGGTGCCGAGTCAAGTGATTTCCACCAGAGCAGCTCTTGGTTGATCAGACTGAACCCTGAGCGAGGGAGCCAAGCAAAGCTTCCCTGGGTTCTGGCTCCTGGTTGCTCGGCTGGGAATTATGTGTGGATGTCAGGCCAAGGAGTGATCTGGCTCAGGTGTACTGCCCATCACAGTTAAATGGCACCATCCCACTCACAGTCCCGGAACACAAAGATAAATGACTCATTGAATGAGGTGGTGGAGAACTGCTGACTTTACTTCTGAGAGAAGACGAGGTTAATAGTGAACAGAAGACTTCCCGACATTCTCTACACTACATGATTGGGTAGCAGAATAGGCGTCAGCTGGAGCTCAGTTGGTAGCACACTCACCTCAGAATCAGAAGGTATAATCCAAGTTGGCACACTCAGTGCGGTACTGAGGGAGTGCTGCACTGTCAGAGGTGACATCATTCAAGATGTCTCTCCCAGTATGGTGCTGAGGGAGTGCTGCACTATCAGAAGTGGCCTGATCCAGGCTGACACTCCCAGTGCAGTACTGAGGGAATGCTGCACTGTCAGAAGTGACCTAATCCAGGCTGACAGTGCCAGCGCTGTATTGAGGGAGTGCTGCACTGTCAGAAGTGACCTAATCCAGGCTGACAGTGCCAGCGCTGTATTGAGGGAGTGCTGCACTGTCAGAAGTGACATAATCCAGGCTGACAGTGCCGGCGCTGTATTGAGGGAGTGCTGCACAGTTGGAGTGGCTGACGAGCTGGCAAGTGAATCATTACACCAAGGCCGTGTCTACCCCCTCAAGTGCACAACAAAGCTTTCACTGCTCTATTTGAAGAAGGGAAGGGGAGCTGCCCTTTTGAATGGTTCCTGTACTATTATTACCAAAGTGGAAGAGCTTTGTGAGCTTGTTAAATTAACCAGACTGAAGTTACCACACAATTCCATCACTGATAATATTTATCCATCAATCAACACCCATCAAAACAGATTATCTGTTTGTGGAAGCTTGCTGTGCACATATTTCCTACATTGCAACAGTGACTACACTTCGAAACAAGTCATTGGTTGTAAAGTGCTTTGGGACATCCAGAGTCTTTGAGAGACAAGGTAAAAATACTTTACAAATAAAATAAATCAGGGACAGACAGCCGATTGAAAAAACCCACAGTGGGCAATAACTCAGGGAGCAATTCCAGGTTGTGACTGAATACACCTTGCTGTGCAGCAGGGGACAGGAGGCTGATTAATGCCAATGAACTGATCAGCAGTGTGGAATGTACGACGGAGTGATCCATACACTGGTATCAGGGACACAGAGCTAAATAAAACATAAGGATGCAGGACTGTATGACTGAGTGGGCAGGGAAGTGCGAGAGGTGACAAAGAACTGGTTAAAGGAACAAAGCAATAGGCGGTGATGTAATTAGCTGGAACCTCCTAATTCAGAGATCCCAGCCTGCACCGGCTAATAGGCTATTAATTATCTGGGCCACTTCACAGAATCTTATCGCACAGAAGGAGGCCATTCGACCCATTGTGCCTATGTCAGCTCTTTGGACGAGCTATCCAGTTAGTCGCAATCTCCCTTGCGTGGCCCTGCAATGTCTTTCCCTTTTCAAGTGTATATCCAATTCTCTTTTGAAAATCAACATTGAATATGCTTTCACCATCCTTTCGGGCAAATTATTCAAGATCACAATAACTCATTGCATGAAAAAAATTCTTCTCCTATCCTCTCTGCTTCTTCTACCTCTGGTCACTGACCCTCCTGCCAGTGGAAACCATTTCGTCTTGGCCTCTCTGTCAAAATCCCGGCATAATTTTGTAGACCTATATTAAATTTATTTTAAATGTGCTGTTTAATTGATCTCCGAACACACGTAATGAATATTGCAGTGTTGGTTTATGCAGGAATAGACAGATCTTGATCGGATTAAATCCTTGTATTTCAATCAACTCTCAGCTCCTGCATCACAGAAATCAAAAAGCCCTGGGGCACTGGTTATTAACACAATAATATCAGGAGCTCTCTGCCTGTCGACTGTGATGTTCAATACAATAGAGAGGCATGGAACTGAGCAATTCCCTGGCGGATTAGGAAGACAATGTCATAAAGTCCGATCATGGTGAAAAACTTCCCTGGCGAATCTTAGATCGGCAGATTTTTGTTAGGTTTGGGGATCTAGGGATATGGATCAAAGCTGAGCAAGTGGGGTTGAGGTCCAAATCAACCATACAATAACAGGGAACAGGACTGGATAGCAAACGCCCACGGGTTTCAAAACGGTGGGGGGGGGTAGGCACATAAAATCCAATGGGTATCATGCCCGCTACTTACCTGCTCACTCTGTTCACACTGCAACTTTACAAGTTGGGGGGGGGTGGAGGGTGGTGGTGGGGGGAGGGGTGGTGGCATTGGGTGGCCTGAATGGCCTTGGGCCAACTAAGGCTCTTAAATGGCCAATTAGTGTCCACTTAAATGCTTCATCTCACCTCTGAGACCTAACCGGCTGTGAGGGAGGATCATGCCTAGTGTCCAGTCTGGCAGCTTTCCCTGCCTGGGCTGGTGGTAGGTGGTGGGGAGGTTTACCAACTTAACAGGCCCCTGGACCCATCAGACACTGCAGTATCAGCACTGGCCACCATTGACAGTACCAGATAGCTGCTGGCCTCTGATTGGCTCACTTCCTGTTGCTGAGGGCAGGGGGGGGAGCTGAAGTCCCGCCCCAAACCAGTTAATGGCCAGTCGGTGGCTAAACGGCTGCGGACCATCCGTCTGGAGCGGGAGTGGGCTATCCTCCGAACTTTTAGCCAGGGTGGGGGTTGGAGTGGGGGCCTGTGTGGGAACCCATTGAATGCAACCCATTGAATCTTAAAATGGTTACAGCATAGCAGGAGGCCAATCAACCTCTTGTGCCAGCTCTCTGCTATAACAATTACTTCAATTTCATTGTCCTGCCTTTTCCTCATGGGCCTGTAATTAAAGGGGATTGGAAATTCACTGCCAGTGTCTCTGCAATTTCCACCTTTACTTCCCTCAGTATCCTTGGATGCCTCTCGTCTGGTCCTGGTGACTTATCAACTTTTAGTACAGACGTGAGTTCCGATGAAGCAGCCAATTTGGCTCGAAATGTTAATTCTGTTTCTGTTTTGAGTTGCCAGGTTTGGCAGTATTTTGCTTTTATTTTGGTGTTCAATTCACTGCCTCTTCTCTTCCAGGAGCGCTGATCGTGAAGAAGCACTGCTCATCTCTCCAGCAGGATTTCCATTTGTATCTTTCACCATGTTCACCTTTCAGTTCCCTCCTGGTGTCTGATAAGGTGCTGACCAAAAGCTGCTTTCACAGCCACACCTCCTTCCTCAGCGACTGTCTCCGGCTCCGACTTACCCCACGCCACGTGGGTTCCAATTGCAGCTCCATCCTGCCAGGCTTGCTGAGTTTTTACTGCGCTTTCTGTTTTTAATTTAAGTACAGGCGGCCTAACTCTGTACCAATTGGAAACTCTTCAGGGGCAGAATTTTCTACCCGTCGGACGGACCAGTCAGGAGTGGGCACGGGCAAGCGCAGGGCTGATGGCTGCCCGCGATCGGCTCTGCGCCACCATTTTACGTTGGCGGGCCAATGAAGGCCCCACCCAGCGTGATGCACGGTCGGTAGTGCTCAGTGGGGGAAGAGGGAGAGTCGGAGCCTGCCTTGTTTCACGCATGCGCGTGAGACAGCCCAGAAGTCGCCTCAGGGAGATGAAGTGCATATTTAGGTTTTTAAATAAAGAAATATAAAGACGATTTGCACACGTCCCCTTGTGTGGCAGTGTCACGTGAGCTGGGACGTGTTTGCAAATTGCCCCAAAATTATTCAGTTATTCAATAAAACCTTCAGGAAACCTCATCCCGCCCGTGGATGAGGTTTCCTTAAAAATGCAGAGGTTCTCCGCCTGCTCGCCAGCCTTAAGTGCTTTCATTGGTTTTTTAATGGCCTAAACAGGCCTTTGACAGTTTGGCGGGTGCCCCACTGAACGAAAGATCTAAACGACGCGCAGTGACATGGAGACCCACGCCCGAGGTCACCATGCGTCTTTTTTACACATCAGCCTGTCAGGCCTGCCCCCACACGCCAAAATCAAAATTCTGCCCCAAGTGTTTCAACTGCCTCCTCTCTCACCAGGATATGTCCAGGTGGAAAGTATTCATTTAGTACCTCACCTGCCTCCATCTGTTTAGGTCCTACCACCTTTTTACTATTTAAATCCAGATGGTAGGCTTTTGGATTCCCTTTTGCGTTAGCTGTTAGTCTCTTCTCATACTCTCTCTTTGCTTCTCTTGTTTGTTTTTTCACTGCCCCTCTGAACTTTGTATTTTCAGCCTGATTCTCGCTCTCTCTCTCTCTTTTTCATCACCCAGGGAGCTCTGGATTTGTTTGCCCTACGTGGGAATGTACCCATATCTGTACTCGAACTATCCCTTCTTCAAAGGCAGCCCATTGCTCAGGTACAGTTTTGCCCGCTAATCTTTGATTCCAAGTTATCTGGGCCTAATCCGTTCTCACCCCAATATCTAACATCTTAACATGATCTAACTGAATGATGGGATAGGCTTGAGAGACTTTATGGCCCCACTCCCACTCCTCGTCAATGATTCGATCCTCCAATACAGGGACCTAATGAAGACTGACGCTCCATTGCAATACTCAGGGAGTGCTGCACTATCCGCGGTGCTTTTGTTCAGTTGCGATGTTAAACCGAGCCCCTTCAGCCCGTCAGGCGTATGTAAAATATCCCAAAAGCACTGCTTGAAGCAGAGCAGAGGTTCTTTCTGGTGTTCTGGTCAATGTTGACCCCTCAAGCCAACATCTGAAGTGGATTAAAAGCAAAATGCTGCGGATGTTGGAAATCTGATATAAGAACGGAAGATGCCGGGGCAGGGGTTTTTACATCCTGAGGCCTGGCACATGCCCGACCCGATCGGGAGTAAAACAGTGCACGGTGACGTCGGGCTGGTGTCTCAACGCCATCGTGCGTCTGCGCGGTATTTTGGTTGGTGGATGGGCGAATCGGCCTTTTGATATTTTTAGCGAATTCCACCCGCTAGAGGAGGAGGGATTCCACAATTCAATAAAAAAAAACAAATGTGAATTTTTGGGCAGGATCTTTATGCTGCTAAGGTTATTGTGAGCCCCATGTCGGGGGACATGTTCCTCACATTTTACAAGTCTTCGTTTTTCTTTCATTCTCGGATCCCTGGCTCCTCAGGGAGCTTTCAGTGCGCGTTCCCCCCTCGCACGCCTGCGCTCCTCCCACTTCCCCAACCCAGGCAGTGCTGACGTTCTCAGCGCATGTTCCGCACTGGTCGGCCAGGGTGGGGTGGGGTGTGCGATCTCGTCTGGCGGAATGTTTCCCGGCTGCTCCCCAGGGCCCGCCCGCTACTCCCGCCCACCGCGGCCCCCACCCCGAAGACGTTTTCCCGGAATCCTGCCCCTGGGAAAAAAACTCAGCGGGGTCTGGCCGCATCCGTGGAGAGAGAAGAACAGAGTTCAGATTTCGCGTCCTCTCTGAGGAAGAGTCACACGGACGTGAAACGCTAACTCTGTTTCTCCACCCCCCCTCCCCCCACGGATGCTGCCAGACCTGCTGAGTTTTTTTCCAGCATTTTCTGTTTTTATATCTAGAACAGGTTATCTGGTTATTCCATTGCTGTTTGAGGGCACTTGTCGCCCACAAATTGGCTGCCATTTTTCCCAGGAATGAAAGGCTTAACATATGAGAAACGTTTGAGGACTCTGGGTCTATACTTGATGGAGTTTAGAAGGACGAGGGGGGATCTGATTGAACCTTACAGAATACTGAAAAGCCTGGATAGAGTGGACGTGGGGAAGATGTTTCCATTAGCAGGAGAGACTAGGACCCGAGGGCACAGCCTCAGAGTAAAGGGAAGACCTTTTAGAACAGAGATGAGGAGAAACTTCTTTAGCCAGAGAGTGGTGAATCTATGGAATTCATTGCCACAGAAGGCTGTGGAGGCCAGGTCATTGAGTGTATTTAAGACCGAGATAGATAGGTTCTTGATTGGTAAGGGGATCAAAGGTTACAGGGAGAAGGCGGGAGAATGGGGTTGAGAAACTTATCAGCCATGATTGAATGGCAGAGCAGACTCGATGGGCCGAATGGCCTAATTTCTGCTCCTATGTCTTATGGTCTTATTTTTCCTACAATACAACAGTGACTGCATTGCAAAAGTATTCTTTTAGCTGTAAAGAGTTTTGAGGCTGTGAAATGTGCTATAGAAATCCTTTCCTTAGCAGCTAGTGGAACTGCCTAAATTAATCTTCAAAGTAAAAATATATTCTTAAAAACCACCTACCAAAGTTGGAGAAAGCCGACATGTCAGTGTCTGTAAAGACCAGCTTGAGTTCACACGAGAGCAAAATACTGCAGGTGCTGGAAATCTGAAGTAAAAACAGAAAACGCTGGAAATATTCAGCCGCTCTGACAGCACCTGTGGAGTGAGAAACAATGTTAAAGGCTTCAATTTTCTGGGCCTGGAATATTTTCGCCTGGCGGGACCATTTACAGGCCGATAACCTGGAAACCTCATAAATAGGGCCTGAGCTATTTGCTCACTGTGCAAACTTGATGCCAAGATAGGTTGCATCAAAGGCATCCTGCGGGATAATGGCTATCCTGATCAGGTCAATGCTCGCCGTATAATGGGCAAACTCATGAATGGGCCTAAGGCTACCATGTTCAGCCCTGAAAAGTGCCCAGCCTACCTCAGATTACCTAGGAAGAGTAAAGTATCTCAAAATTTTTTAGTAACAGGTGAAGCTTGCAGTTTCACGCCACACGAGGGGTATTCTCCACTAACAGGATGCTGCAGCCCAGCCAAAAAGACCGTCTGCCTATCACACAAATGAGTAATGTGGTGTATTGATTTCAGTGCCAGTGTGATGCTAGGTATGTAGGCCGTACATCCCAAAGACTGGCGGATGGTATCAAACAACGTGTCCCAGCCGCTGTTCACAACAGGCAAGGTACAGATCGTACCCAACCAGCCCGTGCTTGCAAAACTCAAAACATAGTGTCCAACATTAGATATGATTCCGCAATTGGAAAGCACTTGCTAAACAATCCTGACTGTGCTAAGAATTACACTGACAACTAATTTAAGATTATCAGTTGGACTCTCAGTGTGACTCACTTATGTGTTCTAGATACTTAATATATTCATATACAGGGCCATGTTCTTTGCAGACAGAAAGAATGTATACACACATTGTGACTTTTGCAATGAAACAAAATAGGCAACAGCCATTCCTTGGTTCATTCCCCAGGGCAATGCCTTAACCAATCGGTGTCAACCTGCCTGGTTTGAATTTAAACAAAGCTTGGCAGTTATTTGTCCGTTAACTGTCAGCTATCAATTAACAGGGGCATTCTCCATTGCAACACCTTTACCAATCAGAGTCTTCTTGCCAACCAATCAGCATTCTCTTCTCATTTAGTATAAATTGTTGTTCCCTTCACAATTTGGTATTCTTGTGAATTGTCCTGATGGATACAAGATGAAAAGCTTCGACAACATGTGTCTTTTCTCAGCAATACTCAAGTCCTGTACGACCAAACAGATATATATTAAAGACATAGACATTGGTGTACAGGGCACTATTTCAAAATTTGTGGACAATACAAAATTTGGAAGCATTGTGAACTGTGAGGAGGATAGTGTAGAACTTCAAAAGGACCATGAACATGTTGATGGAATGGGTGGAAAGGTGGCAAATGAAGTTCAATGCAAGGAATATATTGGTAGGAAGAACGTGGAAAGACAATATTAAAAAAAAGGGTACAACTCTAAAGAGGGTTGCAGGAGCAGAGGGCCCTGGGTGTATATACGCATAAGCCATTGAAAATGGCTAAATAGTTTGAGAGAGCAGTTAATAAAGTATATAGTATTCTGAACTTTATTAATAGGGGCATGGAGTACAAGAGCAAGGAGGTCACGTTGAATTAGTTTAGCCTCAGCTGGAGTATTGTGTCCAGTTCTGGGTGCCGCACTTAAAGAAAGGTGTGAAGGCATTATAGAGAGGGTGCAGAAAAGATTCATGAAAACGATTCCAGGGATGAGGAAGTTATGAAGATAAATTGGAAAAATTAGGACTGTTTTTCTTGGAGAAGAGGAGGCTTCGAGGAGATTTGATAGAATAATTCAAAATCATGGGGGGCCTGGGCAGAGTAGATAGTGAGAATCTGCTCCCACTCATGATAGGATTGAGAATGAAAGGGCACAGGCTTCAAGTAGAAGCAAAAGTGACACGAGAAAAGAAAATTCACGGAGCGAGTGTTTTGAGGTCTGGACGGCACTGCCGGAGAGTGTGGTGGAGGCAGGTTCGATTGAAGCATTCAGAAAGGAATTAGACTGTTACCTGAAAAGTAAAAAAATGCAGGGTTACGGGGAGAATAGCACAAAGTGAGCTGCTCATTCGGAGAGCTGGTGCAGAGATGATGGACTGGATGACCCCCTCTGCACTGTAACAATTCTGTGATTCTGTGATATATAAATGATTTACAATTCTACAGTGTCTTTCGTGACCTCAGGATGTCCCGATGAAGCACCTTTCAAATGTAGTCACTGTTGCAGGGAATGTGGCAACCAGTTTGTGCTCAGAAAGATCCGACAGTCAGCAATCAAACAAATGAGCTGATGGTTTGTCTTAATGATGTTGGTTAAGGGATTGATGATAGTGGGGACAGTGAGAACTCCCCTGCTCTTCAGATCGTATTACAGGTTACTTTGCCTACACCTAAGAAGGAAGGCGTGGCTTCGATTTAACATCTCGTCTGGAAGAGAGCACTGCTGGCAGTGTTGCACTCCTGGGTTTCACGCTGGATTTCAAGCTCAACAGCAGAAGTTCACAGTCCCCCTGCCAGTGAGTTTGCGGGTGGTGAAGATACATCAGATTCCCCGGCGCACCCTCCCATCATCCTCCTGCCCACCCCCCAACCTGTCAGCAGTTTCACTGGGGAGGGGCGAGGCTTAGGGTGGCTTGCCTAGCCTCACCCACCCTTAAGTGGCCAATTGCTGGTCACGTAAGGGTCGATTTACCCCTCCGACCTCAATTTTGAGGCTGACAGGAGGAGTTCAGGAGCAGGGGGATGGGTGCCTGGCAGATCACCCTGTTCAAGGCTTGGGTGGGACACAGGGGATGCTTCCCCAAGATCTTCCCACCCTACCCCACCTCCTCCCCCGAACCTGGGCTGCTCCCTCCTCACCAGCATCTTCATGAAGACTTCCACGTTCCTCTCTCCTCCTGTCCCTTGGGCCTCACCTTGCTGAGAGAATGTCTCCCCGCCCCACCTGACACTTACCTGGTCCTGGACTCCAGCACCAAGGATATGGAGACAGCTTGGCCACTGCTGCTGGGACTACAGAGCCAATCAGATTGACTGGCAGCTATCTCCGGGGCAACATTCAGCTGAGTGAGGGCGGAAGTCCCATCTCCAGCCGTTTAATGCCCCTTGGGGCTTTAAGTGGCCCCTGGCCAGCCGTGATTGGCAGGGATGTGTTCCCCATAGACTCTTCAGGTGGTGGGCGGGAAACCCCGCCATTTGAAAGATCCTGCCCCAAGTCTCTGGATGGAGATTCAACCCACACCACAATAGATTGAGTAGATTGTTCTATGGAGTTTCAAAGAATGAGAGGTGATCTCATTGAAATATGACAGGGTAGATGTTGAAAGGCCGTTTCCTTTGGCTAGGGAGTTGAAAGTTCCTGAGGCTTGTGTCCTAGGCCCAACCATCTTCAGCTGCTTCATCAATGACCTTCTCTCCATCGTAAGGTCAAAATTGGGGAGCTTTGTTGATGATTGCACAATGTTCAGCACCATTCGCGACTCCTCAGATGCCGAAGCCATCTATCCCCCCATGAAGCAAGGCCTGGACAACATTTAGGTTTGGGCTGATAAGTGGTGAGTAACATTTGCACCACACAAGTGCCTGGCAGTCAACATCTCCATCAAGAGAGAATCGAACCATGCCAACTTGATATTCAAATGCGTTACTGTCACTGAATCCCTGACCATCAGCATCCTGGAGGCTATGACTGATCAGAAACTTAAATGGACTAGCCACATAAATATTGTGCACCAAGAGCAGGTCAGAGATTGGGAATTCTGCAGTGAGTTGGTCATCTCCCGAATCCCAAAGTCTGCACACCATCTACAGGTCAGGAGAGTAATGAATTACACTTCACTCCCAACATTATTCAAAAGCTTAGCATCATCTAAAACAAAGCAGCTCACTTGATTGGCACCCCATCCACAAATATTCACTCCCTCCACCACCTACGCACAGTAGCAGCAGTGTGCACTGTCTACAAGATGCACTGCAGGAACCCACCAAGGCTGCTTTGACAACACTTTCCAAACACCTCTCACATCTAGAAGGACAAGGGCAGCAGACACCTGGAAGCACCACCACCTGGAAGTTTCCCTCCAAGCCACACACCATCCTGACTTAAAAATATATCGCCGTTCCTTCACTGTCGCTGGGTCAAAATCCTGGAACTCCCTCCCTAACAGCACTGTGGATGTACCTACACCACAGAGACTGCAGCGGTTGAAGAAGGCGGCTCACCACCACCTTCTCAAGGGCAACTAGGGATGGGCAACAAACGTCCACATCCCATGAATGAATTAAAAAAAAAAACAGGTGACCTGGGCAGGGGGTGGGAGAGCAGAGCTGAGGCAGAAATTCTGCCAAGATTTTATTGAGTGGCAGAGCAGACTTTAGGGATCAAATGGCCTCTTCCAGCTCTTATTTCTCATACTCTTTTGTTCCTCTGACACAGAACTACTGAGCCATGGCTGACTCCTTTGTCTAAAGAAGCTTCTCGCTTTCCTGATCTCCTAATTGGGGTAAGCATGTTGAAGTGGGGAGGGCAGAATCATGGACTCAAGGTACTTAATTCTGGGCAAGAGCTCATGGCAGAGAACGTATAAGGCAAGAAAGCTTCTTTAATCAAACAGGAGAAAAGATCAATAAGAGATCAGTTCTGAACACGAGAGGAAAGCAAGTCGATGGCTTTTAAAGGTTAACATGTGTTTTTTTATAATAAGCCTCGCTGGAATTTTAGACTCGGATGCAGGTGCTCTGATACAATAAAACTTTATTTGGGAAAAGTTCCCGATAGTCTTTATTATTGCTTGACCTTTCATTGTGGTAATCAAAGCCACTCTCCTGACATTTAAGAGGAAAGTTAAACTCCAAAAATCGCAGGAGGAATTAGTTGTTGGTTCTGTGCGTGAGCTATTTTTTTTCCCCCGCTCACTCGGTCCTTTACAACTTTCTCTATAATTCAGTTTTTACAGTAACAGGAGTTTATTGATTTGATCTTGCCTGACCTTTTCTGATGCACAACATAATCTCAATGAGCAACAGCGTCTCTGAGTTGGCAGCGAAACCATCTCTGCGAATCTCTTATAATCGGGAAAGCGGGGACAATTTGTATTTTTGCGGGGCTGGGATGGTGGGACAAAATCATACATTGAAAAAACAAATGTCTCATTGGATCCCCCTGTCCCCGTTTTCAAAGTTATGGAGGTAGGGTTCCAATTTCTTTGGGAAAATACAATATCCCTTGCTTCTTCGTGGAGCACGTCCAAGTGGAGCTTTTATGTTCCTTCATTGGAACCCGAAGTTCCTTCTGGAAAAGTTGATTGCAAAGAACATTCCAGAAGTCATCTTTTCATCCTTTGCCGGTCCGGCCTCGCTCCCTCACCACTTGTATTGGAGGCAGATGAAGCATCAGGTTATGGAGGTTCCACGGAGCCTAGTTATAGCCTCTACAATGATGGGTAGGCTATTATTAAACCCTCGTCTGAAACTTAAAAACATTTTGGGCTGAGTTTTATGTTTTTCACTGACATGCGGGAGGCAGAGCTGAAAGTGAGCAGTCCGCTCTCTCCCACCCCTGCCGTCTCAGGTTGTCCAGTGAGGCGTCCAATGGCCAACTGGGAGCCATCCAGCAGGAAGGTGGTTAAGCAGGGGTGTGTGGGGGGAGGCTCTGTGCCCAATCGGGAGTCCAGGCTGGGGCATCATGCAGCAGAGAGGCAATGGAGTGGGACAGGAGCTCAGTCACAGCTGCCAATTTAAAAGCCCCCTGCTCTCTGAATCTGTCTTTTTATTTTATTGAAGGCTCAACAAAGGTCAAAAAATTGAACTCAAAAAATCATCCAGACGCTGCCACTTTCACCAGCAGAGTCTGCTGTTAACATGCCACCCTGGCCCCGGCAGGCCTTTTCTTCCACACTTGTGCCATCTTGTCATTGCTGCCTTAAAACAATCCCGAACTTTATCTGACAGCGTCTGCAGAGAGGAACACAGTTAATGTTTTGAGTCCGTATGACTCTTCATCAGGTGAAGAGTCAAGCGGACTCGAAACGTTGACTGTCTTCCTGTCCGCAGATGCTGTCAGACCTGCTGAGTTTTGCCAGCTATTTTTGATTTTGTTTCAGATTTCCAGCATCCGCATTATTTTGCTTTTACCCAAACTTTATCTGTCTGCTGACGCCCGGAAAATCACCAGGCACTGAAAACCTCCACACAATTGGCTTTTTAACAAGCTCAGTCGTTTGTTAGTTAATGATTTTGAAACGGCAGGCAGGCTTCCGATTTATTCTGCCTCTCGTCTGGTGTAACGCCAGAGACTGGCATGGTTACATCCCATCGCCAAACCAGCATCATCACAGTGTCATTGCAAAACTTACCCCTTTGTTTCCTCTATTTGTTTGCTGCTTCCCAATTCCATCCCTGCACTGTCTGCTTTGGATTGGGGTGCAGTTCCATGGTGAATGGATGGGCCTCAGCCGAGAGGTCTTGCTTCATGTCCGAGGCCAGGTAGTAGACACCAGGCATTCAGTCGCCTGTGGGGATTAGGCCAGGCATTGGGTGCGATTTTGGAAATCGCATTCCCTGGATAGCGTGTCAGTGTCCCAGTGCGCTGCTATTTTCAAAGCATGGGCAGGGGAGGAGTGGGGGGGGGGTGGGTGCGGCAATCCACTGTCTCTAATAATCTCCCTGTTAAGCTTCTTGAGGAGATTATTGACAGCCTGAGGAGGGCCAGAAGGTGATTTTCAAGTAGCTGATTGCCAAATCCAAACAGAATGGTGCGTGCTCATGCACAGATGTCGCGTGCAATATGGGGAGTTCTTAAGCCATGTTCTGCTGAACAAAAGTTTCTGGTGGGCTTCTCTCAGAGAGTATCTACTACCTTCTCCTTGTTTGTTTGGCCTCTTGTCTCCACCATGAGGCTGCCAGCCCCCTTACTCTAATCTGCAAGCCCAGTCATAGCTGCTATCTGCTTCTGAGGAATACACTCCTCCTGCCAGCGCTTAACGCTACAAACTGAGCATTGACCTCACTTTGGGCCTAACTAGGGGATCTCCATTTAAAGACAGCTTCATGGCAGCTCGGCAGACGTGGTTGTTGGTTGGGGGCCTGAAATGTTCCAGGCACCCAGTTCCCATTCACAAATAGAAAACCAGGCCCTAGGTGGGTAATTGTCGGGGTGACGGCATCGTGCTGACTTGAGGTGGAGGGAGCAGGGGGTGTGAATGAATGACCCCAGTTGGGGGGGGGGGGGGCGGGGGGGGGGAGAGGGTGCTGACCCCAGCTGGGGGATGGGTTCCATTTCAGTTCCGAGTCTGTGATCCCAGAGACCCTGTTGTCTATTTTATATCTTGGATCTACGTAGAGATGACGCTAGTTTCTACGTGTGTAGGAACTTTATTTAAAGATGCTTTAAAATGTCTACTCCATGCTTACAGCTCTGGCTTCCAGTTCCAACTACAATTTGTTAGTTTTTCTGTCTGACTCCACATCCAGGCTTAACTAATCAAGCACAGTGAACATCAATAATAAACAGACACACATAATCAAACACAGAACAATTGAACACGATAAGAGCTTTTCAGCAGGGTTGTGGGAGGTGATTAAGAGTCTGAACTATCTCCGCTTTTGTTTTTTCTTCTATGAAGGGAAGGAAGAAGTTACACTTAAAGATCGAATTAGATCACATATACAGCACAGGAACTGGCCATTTGGCCTTACCAGTCCATGCTCCAACTTATTTATGGTCCACGCAAGTCTCCTGCCATCCTTCCTCAGTTATCTCGATTTGCAGAATCCTCTATTCCCTTCCCCATCAAATGTCTATTTAATTTCCCTTAAATGCAGCTATATTATTGCCTCAAATATACAACATATAGCAGCTTCCAAATGTCCCAAAGGCATTTACAGCCAATGAAGTACTTTCAAAGTGTACTCACTGTTTTAATACAGTACTAGCATATTTTGCTGCGACTTGGCTATTAGGTAACTGAGGAATGTCTCTGAGGGTGCTCCCAGGCTTCTGATGCAGTCTCTTGTGTGCAGATGAGATTACCCACCTTAGAGGGCAAGGAAGCCTCCTGCTGATTACTATGTACTGCCTTCCGAAGCTAATGAGTCAGTGCTTCTCCATGTCGAACACCACTTGGAGGAAGCACTGAGAGTGGCAAAGGTGCAGAATATATTCTGGATGGGTGGCTTCAATGTCCATCACCAAGAAAGGCTCGATAGTGCCACTACTGACTGAGCTGGCTGAGTCCTAAAAGACATAGCTGCTATTCTGGGTCTACGGCAGGTAGTGAGGGAACCAACAAGAGGGAAAAACACACTTGACCTCATCCTCACCAACCTGCCTGCCGCAGATGCATCTGTCCATGACAGTATCAGTAGGAGTGACCACCGCACATTGTGGAGATGAAGTCCCTCCTTCACACTGGGGATATCCTCCATCATGTTGTGTGGCACTACCACCGTACTAAATGGGATAGATTTTGAAGAGATCTAGCAACTCAAGACTGGGCATCCATGAGGTGCTGTGGGCCATCAGCAGCAGCAGAATTGTACTCAAACACAATCTGTAACCTCATGGCCCGGCATATCCCCCACTCTACCATTACCATCAAGCCAGGGGATCAACCCTGGTTCAATGAAGAGTGCAGGAGGGCATGCCAGGAGCAGCACCAGGCATACCTAAAAATGAGGTGTCAGCCTGGTGAAGCTATAACACAGGACTACTTGTGTGCCAAACAGCATAAACAGCAAGTGAAAGGCAGAGCTAAGCGATCCCACAACCAACAGATCAGATCTAAACTCTGCAGTCCTGCCACCTCCAGTCGTGAATGGGGGTGGATAATTAAACAACTCACTGGATGAGGAGGCTCCACAAATATCCTCATCCTCAATGATGGAGGAGCCCAGCACATCAGTGCAAAAGATAAGGCTGAAGCATTTGCAATGATCTTCAGCCAGGAGTGACGAGTGGATGATCCATCTCAGCCTCATCCGGGAGTCCCCAGCATCACAGAAGCCAGTCTTCAGCCAATTTTATATGCTCCACATGATTTCAAGAACTGGCTGAAGGCACTGAATGCTGCAAAGGCTATGGGCCCTGACAATATTCCGGCAATAGCACTGAAGACTTGTGCTCCAGAACTTGCCGTGCCCCTAGCCAAGCTGTTCCAGTACAGCTACAACACTGGCATCTACCTGGCTATATGGAAAATTGCCCAGGTGTGTCCTGTACACAAAAAGCAGGACAAATCCAACCCAGCCAATTACCGTCCCATCAGTCTACTCTTCAGTAAAGTGATGGAAGGGGTCAACAACAGTGCTATCAAGTAGCACTTGCTTAGCAATAGCCTGCTCACTGATGCCCAGTTTGGGTTCCGCCAGGGCCACTCAGCTCCTGACCTCATTACAGCCTTGGTTCAAACATGGACAAAAGAGCTGAACTCTCGAGGTGAGGTGAGAGTGACTGCCCTTGACATCAAGGCCACATTTAACAAAGTGTGGCATCAAGGAAACCCTAGCAAAACCGGAGTCAATGGGAATCGGGGGGAAAGCTCTCCACTGGTTGGAGTCATATCTAGCACAAAGGAAGATGGTTGTGGTTGTTGGAGCTCAGTCATCTCAGCTCCAGGACATCACTGCAGGAGTTCCTCAGGGTAGTGTCCTCAGCCCAACCATCTTCAGCTGCTTCATCAATGACCTTCCTTCTGTCATAAGGTCAGAAGTAGGGATGTTCGCTGATGATTGCACAATGTTCAGCACCATTCACGACTCCTCAGATACTGAAGCAGTCCATGTCCAAATGCAGCAAGATCTGGACAATATCCAGGCTTGGGCTGACAAATGAAAAGTAACATTTGCATCACACATGAGTCAGGCAACGATTATCTCCAGCAAGAGCGAATTCAACTATCGCCCCTTGATGTTCAATGACATTACCATCACTGAATCCCCACTATCAACATCCTGGGGGGTTACCATTAACCAGAACTGAACTAGACTAGCCACATAAATACTGTGGCTACAAGAGCAGGTCAGAAGCTAGGAATCGTGTGATGACTAACTCACCTCCTGCCTCGCCAAAGCCTGTCCACCATCTAAAAGCACAAGTCAGAAGTGTGATGGAATACTCCCGACTTGCCTGGATGAGTGCAGCTCCCACAACAGTCAAGAAACTGGACACTGCCCAGGCCAAAGCAACCCGTTTGATTGGCACCCCATCCACAAACATTTACTCCCTTCACCAATGACGCACAGTAGCAGCAGTGTGTACCATCTACAAGATGAGCTGCAGGGATTCACCAAGGCTCCTTAGACAGCGCCTTCCAAACCCACAACAACAACCATCTAGAAGGACAAGGGCAGCAGATAGATGGGAAGACCACCAGCTGGCAGTTTCCCTCCACGTCACTCCATCATCCTGACTTACAAATATATCGCCGTTCCTTCACTGTCGCTGGGTCAAAATCCTGGAACTCCCTCCCTAACAGCACTGTGGGTGTGCCTACACCACATGGACTGCAGCAGTTAAAGAAGGCAGCTCACCCTTCTCAAGGGCAACTAGGGATGGGCATTAAAGGCTGGCCCAGCCAGAGAAGCCCACATCCCGTGAATGAATTAAAAATAAACTCACTCAACACACGCCCTTTGGGGGCAGGCTTTGAAGCGAGGAGGGGTGTGGTAAAATGACAGTGAAAGGTGTCAGGAGGGATGTCTGACATCTTTATATTGCGAACGGATATTACCAAAGAGAGCTGGTGGAGGGCGAACTGGAATACAGCAGGAAAGCAACGAAGCCTGTTAAACAAAATTGACGGCAATTTTAGCAGGTTTTTTATCATTTTATGAGAGGGACACAGGAGCAACAGAGTTTCAGAGACTTGCCAGCTGCAAGGGAGTAGACACAGTGGAAGGTCAGTGTTGGCCGCAGTGGGCAGCCAATGTAGGAAGTAATATGGACCTGGGAGGCAGGGTGGAACTTGATCAAGAACAGCAGCAGCAATTGGGAAGAGTGAAAAGCTTGCCAGACAAAGCAGGGCCATTCCATTTGAGTATATACAGAGCACGGGTGGGGGTGGGGGTGAGGTGCAGGGGTTGGGGTCAGGGCTGCTGCTGGTGGTGGGAGGCCCAGGGAACCTGTGCAGCTATTTAGCAGGGGCCTGGTTTGCTCAAGCTTTGAGACCTCGAGTGAAGAAGAGCATCAGAGAGAGGGAGGTAGAGAGACCTGCAGCCACTAGGGAGGGCCAACAGAATCATGGTTCAGAGAGAGGGAGATAGAGAGACATGTGGCCACAGGGAGGGCCAACAAAATCGTGGGTCAGGATTCTCCGGTCGGTGAGCGAGGGCGGGGCTTGTTCGCTGGTGCGTAAAGTGACGTGGGGATACTTTGGGCGTGTGTCCCAACGTCACCCCGCATCATTTAGATTTTCAGTTCAGCTGCTCTCCCGCCGAAATGTCAACGGTCTATTTCAGCCATTAAAAAGCTCATTAACTTCATTGATGCACCTGCCCGTCCAGCCTTAAGGTTGGTGGTTAGGCCGGGACTCCAGGCGGGCCTAGAAAACGGCATGAAGCCTCATCCACGGGCGGGATGACGTTTCATGAGGGTCTTTAAATTTTTACGAAAGATTTCAATAAAAGTTATGGACATGTCCCAACTCATGTGACAGGGACATTTTTAAAGCCTCTTCATTTAAAGTTTTAAATCGGAGACGATCTCCCTGAGGCAGCGAAAGAGCCCACTCCCGGCTGAGGGAATCCCACTCCACCCAGGGAATCCCACCCCACCCCACCCCCCCTCCCCCCCAACAGAGAGAGCATAGCGCTTCCTGGCAGACGATGTCACGCTGGGCGGGCCTTAATTGTCCCGCCCACGTAAAATGGGGGCACGTCCCCGACCAAGTACGCCAATCAGAGGCCTGCCTGCCCGCATTCACTCCCGCTCTTCCCCCCTGATTGGGGGGTGGGGGGGGGGGGGGTGGGGGTAAAATATTGGCCATGAGCCTGAAAGAGGGGACTAATAACGAGACCCCAGAGTGGCACACAACCAGCTGCTTCCCGCAGGTGATGCTACCCACTAGAGAGGTGAGTAGTTGGCACAGCAATGTTGCTGAAGACTGGGCCATTGGTGGCATCTTGCAATGGATCTGATGGGTTGCATCCTAGGATATTAAAAGAAGTAGCTACAGAGATAGCGGGTGCACTGGTAATAATCTTGCAAGAATCCTTGGATTCTGGAAAAGTCGCAGAGGATTGGAAAACTGCCAATGTAGCACTCTATCCAAAAAGGGAGACAACAAACGAGAGGCAAGTTAGCCCAACATCTGTCATTAGGAAAATGTTAGTGTCTGTTATAAAGGATGTAATAGCAGAGCATCTAGAAATACATAATCTAATCAAGCAGAGACATCATGGCTTCATGAAGGGGAATCCATGTCTGACAAATTTATTAGAATTCTTTGAGGAGGTAACAAGCTGGATAGATAAGGGGGAACCGGTAGATGCAATATATTTGGATTTCTAAAGGGCGTTCGATAAGGTACCACACATAAGGCTATTTAATAAGATAAGAGCCCATGGTGTTGGGGATAGTATATTAGCATGCATTGAGGACTGGTTAACTAATAGAAGACAGAGAGTTGGGATAAGCCGGGTGCATTTTCAGAATGACAATCTGTAACTAGTGGAGTGCCGCAGGGATCAGTGCTGGGGCCACAATTATTTACAATATATATTAATGACTTGGATGAGGGAAGTGAATGTACTAGCGCCACGTTTGTGGATGACACAAAAATAGGTGGGAAGGCAAGTGGTGAGGGTGACACAAAGAGTCTACAGACGGATATAGACAGGTTAAGTGAGTGGGTAAAAACTTGGCAGATGGAATATAATGTGGGAAAAGGTCAGGTTATGCACTTTGGCAGGAAGAATAGAGGAGCTGAATATTATGTAAATGGAGAAAGACTGCAGAAAGCTGCAGCACAGAGGGATTTTGAGGTCCTCGTTTATGAATCACAAAAAGCTAACATACAAGTTCAACAGGCAATGGGGAAGGTAAATGTTGGCCTTTATTTCAAAGGGGATGGAGTACAAAAATAAGGAAGTTTTGCTAAAACTATACATGGCACTGGTTAGACCACACCTGTGAACAGTTTTGGTCCCCTTTTCTAAGGAAAGATATACTGGTATTGGAGGCAATCCAGAGAAGGTTCATGAGGCTGATCCTGGGTATGGAGGGATTTTCGTAGGAGGAGAGGTTGAATAGGTTGGGCCTGTACTCATTGGAGTTTAAAAGAATGAGAGGTACTTTATTGAAACATATAAGATTCTTAGGGGCTTGACAGGGTAGATGCTGAGAGGTTGTTTCCCTATGATGCAGAGCCTAGGACCAGAGGGCATAATCTCAGAGTAAGGGGGTGCCCATTTAAGATAGAGACAATGAGGAATTTCTTCTCTCAGAGGGTAGTGAATCTGTGGAATTCTTTACCGCAGAGGGATGTAGAGGCTGGGTTGTTAAGTATATTCAAGGCTGAGATAGACATATTTTTAATCAGTAAGGGAATCTAGGGGTATGGGGAAAAGGCAGGAAAGTGGAGTTGAGGATTATCAGGTCATCCATGATCTCATTGAATAGTCGAGCAGACTCGATGGGCCGAATGGCCTACTTCTGCTCCTACTTTTTATGGTCTTATGTCAATAAAAGACACAGACATCATGCTTGCCTGAGTAACAATGACAGTGACATTTCAAAGTGATCGTGTAAGTACTGTGCTTTGAGATGTTTCCAAGAAATTCGAGAACAAATTAAATAAGTGCACCTTGAGAAGACTCATTATGCCACAAAAAGCAACAGCTTGCGCCACTAACATTACATAATTCCAAAATTATTTGGGATTTGGAATCTAGATTGGTTTCATGTGCATGTGCATCCTTAATGCCACATCACTCACTACTGCACTACAATCTGTACCAAACACACATTATATTGTTCCGCCACACATGAAACAACGTAAGAAATTATACATGACGTAGCCTCCAGAATTCCGTCGAAAGTGTAATTTATTTTGGAGTTCTGAGGACCACAAGGCATAGCAGTAGTGAAACATTCTGAAGTTCTTCACTGGAGCGTCACCAAATAAAGAGACACTGAACCATGTGAAATATGAGGACATGTGTCCAAAAGCTTGGTCGCAGAGGTAGACCTAAAGCAACTTCATGAAGGAGGAGGGAACGGTAGAAATGCCGAGAAGTTTGGGGAGGGAATCCCAGAAGATACAGCCACCAGTGGCAGAGCAATTAAAATCTGGGATGCACAAGAGGTCAGAATGAGAGGTGCACAGGTATCTCGGAGGGTTGCAGGGCTGCAGAAAGTTACAAAGATAAGGAGGGGTGAGGTCAAGGACGAATTTGAACACCTTGCAATGCCTCAGAGGGCAACATTCTTGCACAACTGGTTGTGATGTCCGGCTCTCCCTCCTCAAGTTCACCATCTGATGATGGTGAACCCATGAACGTGAGAACGTAAGAGGGTCTGGAGTGATAGAAGACCATTCATCAACCACACTCATCCCATACGCAGGTGAAGTGACATGGATACCCTCCCCTTAGAATCACAATTACACTGGGTGAAAGGAGGCCATTCAGCCCATCATAACTGTGCTGACTCTCTGAAAAAGATTTCCTCTCCCCTGCTTCAATTCCTCTGCCCTGAATTTCTTTCCTTTACACATATTTATCCAATTCTGTTTGAAAGACACTATTGAATCTGTTTCCACCACCCTTTGGAGATCACAATACACTGTGTAAAAAATACTCCTCATTCTCTCAGTGCTATTTTGTCTTAATTCAAAGGTCTCTGGTTACTGACCCTCCCTGGCATCTCTATGATGAGCTCTGATAATTTTGAACATCCTATTAAATCTCCAGTTACAGTATCTCTACTCCAAGGAAAACAATCCCAGCTTCTCCAGTCTCACCACATAAATGAAGTCCCTCACCCCTGGTACTGCTCTCACCAATGAGTCACAAGGTGGTGGGTTCAAATCCCTGAGCATGACATGGAAGCACACCCTGAACAGTGCCAGCGCTGAGAGTGCACTGCACTGTCGGACCACACTGCAATCTTTCGGATGAGATGTTAAGCCAGGGGCCCCCCTGCCCTCTCAGGTGGAGGTAAATGATCCACGAAGACATGCCGACGAGTTCTCCACGGCCCCCTGGCCAATATTTATCCCTCAATCAACATCCCTGCTGACAGTTTATCTGAGCATTTTTGCATTGCTGTTTGTGGGAGCTTGCTCTGTGCATATTGGCTGCTGCGTTCCCTATCTTACAACTGTGACTAACTACACTCCAAAAGTACTTCCTTAATTGTAAAGCATTTTGGCATGTCCTGAGGTCATGAAAGGCGCTACATAAATGCACCTTTTCCAAGGCCTGGGCATTCTCATCATCTCCTCGTCAGGAATTTCCACAGTTAAGGGTCGCCTTTCCTCAAACACTTTGTCCCTTAAGGAATCATGTGATAATTTCCAAGGGGGTCTCACAGAACGGTAGAATGAATACAACACAGAAGGAGGCCACTCAGCCCATCCTGCTTGTGCCAGCTCTTTGAAAGAGCTAAGTCTCAGACCAAGTACAGGAGGCTGTCCTCTCAACCGAGTTCTGAATCCTGCTCTTCCGTTTTGTTTTTCCACTAAGCATTCCAGTTCCCAGCAAAACCCAACAGTGAACAGGGACTAACTATCTCCAACTTTTTTTTTTAATATTATCAGATTTCAATTTTGAAAGAAGCTGCTGACTAGAGTGATGATAGTAAATTCTGTCTGGGTAGGTCGGCAGTTTAATAATTCAGGAGCCTGAGATTAAAGCAGATCAGTATAACCATTTTATTAAGAGCTGTTGCAATTAGTTTGAACAAAATAGCTGAAAAAAACTGTCTCGACATTTCAATAACAGAGAAAATTGCTTTAAGGGCATATTCAGCATATAATTTTCAAAAATGAAACCCAGCTTTTTTTATTGTATTGAAGTCTCATCCATTATTCAGTCGCTCCCTCAATGCTGCACACAACCATTGGTACAGGCTGCTCGACAAGTGCGCTCATATTGGTGTCATGTGCTCAAATAATACTCAGAATGCAACAACAAATTGTGCCTATTATATAAAGCAGCTTTTGTAATTTGTAAAACTAGCTTGGGTTACTTTCCCCAATGACATGATGGATTTTCTCATACCCCTCTTGTTTGGGGCACAGAGAGCCAGGGCACAATAAAAATTCTGCCTGATTCAGAATCCAAGCACTGAGCGTCGGTGGGCTATTCCACTACAGAAACCATCATAGCTAAGCCCGATTTGGTTGCCCCGCAAACTCCACAGGAGTCTCCGTGAGTAGGAACAGGAAGCCCTGCATCCCCGCATTGGAATTCCAGAGTGTGAGGCTTTTGCAGCCCGATAGCTGAAGAGATTTGGAATCAAACCTTGAACCTTTCTGTTTTGGCCTGTTCCACAGCGGATGGTGTGTTTACCCACTGGAAAATACAGGGATACAAGAAGAAATTTGGATTGATATCTGATGTCCTGTCTTAATCCCTCAACCAGCAACACTAATCATAGGTTGGCTGGCCGTTGCTGTTTGTGGGAGCTTCCTGTGTGCAAATTGGCTGTCATGTATCCTACATAACAACTATGTCTACACATTGAAACTACCGCATTGACAGTGAAGCACTTTGGCATGTTCTGAGGTTGTAAAATATACAGAGGCAGGTTCTTACTTTCCTTCTTTTAGGTATTTCCCCAATTTTCTATTTTGAAACTGATGCTGTGAGATTTACTGATGTTATCTATAAGGATAAATGACCCATCAAATAAATTCTTATTGCAATGAGATTATTTCATTCTGTCCTTATTCATTCTTTCATTTAATTCAGTCCTCTGCTGACACAGTGAGGAGCGGAGAGGGTCAAGAGAAGGTGGAAAGGTAGATAGAATAATAGATAGATAGGCAGAAGGAAGAAGACTGGCTAGACAAAAGAAACCTAGCGGAAAGAAGGATGGTTCATTGGAGAACAAAGCTCCCTATAGTTTGCTGCTAGCAACAACCCAGGTACAGCATGGGTTAGATACAGAGTAAATCCCCCTCTACACTGTTCCCATCAAACACTCCCAGGACAGGTACAGCACGGATTAGATACAGAGTAAATCTCCCTCTACACTGTCCCCATCAAACACTCCCAGGACAGGTACAGCACGGGTTAGATACAGAGTAAATCTCCCTCTACACTGTCCCCATCAAACACTCCCAGGACAGGTACAGCACGGGGTTAGATACAGAGTAAATCTCCCTCTACACTGTCCCCATCAAACACTCCCAGGACAGGTACAGCACGGGTTAGATACAGAGTAAAGCTCCCTCTACACTGTCCCCATCAAACACTCCCAGGACAGGTAAAGCACGGGTTAGATACAGAGTAAATCCCCCTCAACATTGCCCCCATCAAACACTCCCAGGACAGGTACAGCACTGGGTTAGATACAGAGTAAAGCTCCCTCTACACTGTCCCCATCAAACACTCCCAGGACAGGTAAAGCACGGGTTAGATAGAGTAAATCCCCCTCAACACTGCCCCCATCAAACACTCCCAGGACAGGTACAGCACTGGGTTAGATACAGAGTAAAGCTCCCTCTACACTGTCCCATCAAACACTTCAAGGACAGGTACAGCACGGGTTAGATACAGAGTAAAGCTCCCTCTACACTGTCCCCATCAAACACTCCCAGGACATGTACAGCACGGGTTAGATACAGAATAAAGCTCCCTCTACATTGTCCCCATCAAACACTACCATGGCAGGTACAGCACAGGGTAAGATACAGAGTAAATCTCCCTCTACACTGTCCCCATCAAACACTCCCAGGACAGGTACAGCACGGGTTAGATACAGAGTAAAGCTCCCCCTACATTGCCCCCATCAAACACTCCCAGGACAGGTACAGCACGGTTTAGATACAGAGTAAAGCTCCCTCTACACTGTCCCCATCAAACACTCCCAGGACAGGTACAGCATGGGGTTAGATACAGAGTAAATCGCCCTCAACACTGCCCCCATCAAACACTCACAGGACAGGTACAGCACTGGGTTAGATACAGAGTAAAGCTCCCTCTACACTGTCCCATCAAACACTTCCAGGACAGGTACAGCATGGGGTTACATACAGAGTAAAGCTCCCTCTACACTGTCCCCATCAACCACTCCTAGGACAGGTACAGCATGGGTTTAGATACAGAGTAAAGCTCCCTTTACACTGTCCCCATCAAACACTCCCAGGGTTGGTACAGGACGGGTTAGATACAGATTAAAGCTCCCTCTACGTTGTCCCCATCAAACACTCCCAGGACAGGTACAGCACATGGTTAGTTACAGAGTAAAGCTCCCTCTACACTGTCCCCAACAAACACTACCATGGCAGGTACAGCACAGGGTTAGATACAGAGTAAAGCTCCCTCTACACTGTCCCCATCAAACACTCCCAGGACATGTACAGCACGGGTTAGATACAGAGTAAAGCTCCCTCTACATTGTCCCCATCAAACACTCCCAGGGCAGGTACAGCACATGGTTAGTTACAGAGTAAAGCTCCCTCTACACTGTCCCCATCAAACACTCCCAGGGCAGGTACAGCACGGGGTTAGATACAGAGTAAAGCTCCCTCTACACTGTCCCCATCAAACACTCCCAGGACAGGTACAGCACGGGGTTAGATACAGAGTAAAGCTCCCTCTACACTGTCCCCATCACACACTCCCAGGACAGGTACAGCACGGGGTTAGATACAGAGTAAAGCTCCCTCTACACTGTCCCCATCAAACACTCCCAGGACAGGTATAGCACGGGGTTAGATACAGAGTAAAGCTCCCTCTACACTGTCCCCATCAAACACTGCCAGGGCAGGTACAGCACAGACCGCACATCCCAGCATCCCCTGTATCAAAAGATTTCTAGCCTCTTCTTTCCATCTTTTGAAGTTGGTCTTAGGTTGGTACACTTTACACACTGACCATCCGAACAAGTTCTCCCAATCGATTATGTCACCTTCATTTCATTCTACATGTGTCAGGTTTGTGACACATCTTGTTTAAAAGGTTTTTTTGGTTAGATACCTTCTTAAGGGGAACTGATGGTGACACTCCCTATTTAAGGGGAGCTTTTCTTCTATTCATTCACATGACTTGGGCATCACTAGCTGGGCCAGCATTTATTGCCTATTCCTAACTACCCTTGAGAAGGTGGTGCTGAGCTGCCTTCTTGAACCGCTTCAGTCCATGTGAGGGAGGGAGGACTGTTGGTGAGATGGCCTCTTCAAGGGAAAAGTGGCAAGCTTCTCTCTAGGGGAGCTGATGATGAGACACTTTCTTTAAGGAAAACTGAGATTGAGGCTCAATGTGGGATGCTTCCCTTAAATTGATATCGAGGTGGTATGGTCGTAATGTCACTGAATCCAGGGGCCCAGGGGACACAGGTTCAGATCCCAACATAACAGCAGCATTTAAATTCAGTTAATAAAAAAATATGAAATTAAAAGCTAGTCTCAGTAACGGTGACTATTAGTGAAGTAAAGACCCATTTGGTTCACTAATGTCCCCTAGGGAAGGAAATCTGCTGCCCTTACCTGGTCTGGCCTACATGTGACTCCAGACCCACAGCAATGAGGTTGACTCTGAAATGGCGTAGGAAGCCACTCAGTTCAAGGGCAATTAAGGGTGGGCAAGAAATTCTGGCCTTGCCAGTGACGCCCACATCCCATGAAAGAATATTACAAAAAAATGAAACTTCATTCCCTCCTTTCACGTTGCTAAGCTGTGATTCTCCATCTTTGATGCCAATAGAATGAAGCCTTGATTTGCACTGGGGAACATCACTAAAGGGGTTAAGCTTCAGTAACAGCACTGACATCCTGACAGGTCCCTCGGCCGCCTTGTGAAGAAGCTGTTGATTGCGCTTTGTGATACGATTAAGTCTGGAGAAATTGTCACTTGTACTCCCGATGACTTCACTGAGACAAAGAGCAAGTGTTCCTGGCTGACTCGAGGCTCCTCGTGTGTTTCAACTTATTACGTTTTCCCTTGGCATATTTACCAGAACTTTTATTTTTAATTAACCTTTACTTTGTGCGATGCTGTAATTCTTTCCTCTGTGTCAGGCAGGTTAATGAATTATGTGACCCAAGGCAGGGAGAGAGGGGCCTTAGATCAATGAATCTCCATTTGATGTCCTTGAATTTGGCGGCTTTCCCCTCAGCACAGATTGAAACACAAGAATCTCGTCTCAGTAATAACTCCCGGCCACCACTGTCTGGAGGGGCTGCGGAAGAAATTAAACATTTGTTTGAGGCCTAAATTGGATTATCCTGCTTTGAGGAGCTGGGTGTCACTTCTCTGAAATGAAATGCAAGGGTCCAGATCTGCTGTGGTTGCAAATCAATTTGTCAGTTGATGTGGGGTGGAAAAATTGATAAAGCAATTTTATTTCATTGGTGTCTGCTACATACAGGGATTTTTTTTTTTTATTCTGCTCTATTTTATATGCATGAGCAGTCAGAATGAATTAACTCCTTTGCTGGCCTGATCTTCCATATTCAGTGTTGTAATATTGTGCCTCAGCCCACTCCCCACTTTCCGTTTTCCACCTCCCCCCCCCCACCCACCCAGCTTGTCCTAACTCTGCCGGCCCACCTCGGTCGGGGGGGGAACCAGCAGCAGGCTGGCCAACCCAAGAGGCAAAGGAGCAGTAGAAATGGCTATGACAGTCGGGTCTGCCATTTAAAAACTCCACTAGTTCAGTAAGGTCCCCTTTAGATGAAGGAAACATGCCCATCTTTAGCTGGATTGGGTCTGGATGGGAACGGGGGCTAGCCCACTCAGCACCCTCCCAAGCCTGTTAAAGAAAATACTTGTGTTTCTACACTACCTTCCATGGCCTCAGGATGTCCCAAAGCCCTTTCCAGTCAATGAAGTCCTTATTAAGTGTAGTCACTCTTGCAGTAGGAAACGCGGCAGCCAATTTGCGCACAGCAAGCTCCAATGACCAAATAATCTTTCTTTAGTGCTGTTAATTGAGGAATAAACGTTTTTACAGGAATAGCTTCACGGCCGGTCTTTGAAATAGCGCCATGGGATCTCTCGCATCCAACTGAAAGACCAGACAAAGTTTCGGTTTAATGTCTCATCCGCATTTCAGTTAGGCCATGGCCGATCTGTATCATAACGTCATCTACACAACATGGTTCCATATCCCGGGCCTATCAACCTCGGATTTGAAATTTCCAACTGACCCCCAGCCTCAGTTCAGTGTTCCAAGACCCTCTGTGGGAAGAAGTACTTCCTGATTTCACTCCCGAACCGGTGAGCACTAATTTTGAGGTTATGTGTCCGTTGCTCTGAACTCACACCTGTCCTATGAAGTGGGCCTAGTGAGCCACTTGCTTGAATAAGGTCTACCCTGGTGCAGTGAGGGGTGGGCAATAAATGCTAGCCTTGCCAGTGATGCCCATACCCGGTTTTATAAAGTGGCCATCCCTCTAGTTTGACACGATTCTGGCATTAATCTACGGAGGGATCGATTCTGGTCTTCACCAGCCCTGACCAATTTAAGAACATAAGAAAAAGGAGCAGGAGAAGACCATATAGCCCATCGAGCCTGCTCCAACATTCAATACAATCATGGCTGATCTTCAGTTTCAACTCCACTTCTCCACCTATTCCCCATATCTCTTCAGCCCTTGAGAATGGGAAAACCAGCCTTAAATATGTTTAACAATGGAGCACCCACAGCTCTCTGGGGTAAATATTCACAACCCTTTGAGTGAAGAAATTTCTCTTTAGTTCAGTCCTAAATGATCGGCTTCCGAACCTAAGACTGTGCCCCCATGTTCTAGATTTCTCCAGCCAGGGGAAATAATCTCCCAGTGTCCACTGTGTCAAAACCCCTTGTATGCTTCAATGAGATCACCACTCATTCTTCTAAACTCTAGAGAAAATAGTCTCAATTTGCTCAACTTCTCATTATAGGACAATGCTCTCACCCCAGGGACCTATCTAGTGAACCTTTACCTCTAATGCAAGCAAATCCTTTCTTAAATGTGGAGACCAAAACTGTACACAGTATTCCAGGTGTAGTCTCACCAAAGGCTTGAACAATTGTAGCAAAACTTCTTTAATCTTGTATTCCAATCTCCTTGCAATTAAGGCCAACAAGCCATTTGCCTTCCTAATAGCTTGCTGCACCTGCATGCTAACTTTCTATACCTCTTGTATGAGTACGCACAAGTCCCTTGTGTTGTGTTGTTGTAATGATATGAAGGCCTCAATCATTCATAAGGGATTGTGTAAACGAGTTGTGGGTTCATTTAGTTAGACTAGGCATATGAGAATATTTATATGTAGGTAGAAAGCTTGAAGTATGTGTGTGTGTTAGTGTGTGTGTATGTGTGTGTGTGTGTGTGTGCTCTGCTCAAAGGCAAAAGTGAAACCGAGACTGGACTGCATGACACACATCCCTTCTAGTGATATCTTGATGCTATCCATCAAAGGCATATTACAACACCTTGCATACATCAACATCTACAAGTTTCATGCCTTTTAAAAAATATTCTGTTTTACTATTCTTACAATCAAAGTGAATAACCTCCCCCACCTTATACTCTATTTGCCATCTTGTGGTCCACTCACTTAAACTGTCTATTTTGCACTGCACCCTCTTTGTATCTTCCTCACAGCTTACATTCCCATCTAGTTTTGTAACATCAGCAAATGTAGATATATTATTCTCAGTCTCTTTGTCTAAATCATTACTATCCTTTCCCACTGGCTGGTAATTCTCAGTCAGCCATTTTGGGTCGCCACCAATTTGACCCACAGAATTGGTGCTCCATAAAATCATGCGGTGTACAGAACAGTCTGACTCTGACCACTCCAGCCCCCCAACAAAGCTCCAAATCATGGGAACCTGATAACAAGGGTGGTGAGCCTAGTTACTGACCATTCACTGTGTCCCGGGACAGCTTAGCTGACACAGCCTGACCACAGACGAGAATTACTTGCACCAATTCGCACTGTCAACAGAAAACCCCTAGCAAATGAAAGAAGCAACTAACATTCATATAGTGCCTTTCAAAGCCTCATGATGTCCCAAAGCACTAGACTGCAGTGTAGTCACTGTTGTAAGATAGGAAAAGCAGCAGCCGGTTTATGCACAGCAAGATCCCAACAGCAAAGTGATGACATTTCAATGATCTTGGCTGAGGGATAAATGTCAGTCTGGAGATTAGGAGAATCCCCCTATGCCCTTTTTTAAATAGTGCAGTGGGATCTTTTACATTGATCCAACAAGTCTTCACTTTAATTTCTCATTTGAAGGATGGTGCCTCTAATAGTGCAGCACTGGGAGTGTCAGCCTTAATTATGTGCCCAAGTCCCTGGAGTGGGATTTCAAGTTGTAATGTTCTGACTCAGAGGACAGAGTGCTATCCACTGAGCCACATCTGGCACTGTTCTGGAATTACTCATGGGAAATTCTGGCAAACACAACTTAAGATGTGTCTTGCAGTCTCTGTCTTTCTCTCTCTCTCTCTATCCCCTCCCTACTGATGTCTAGTGTTCACATGCAAGTTTACATCATTCCTAAAAAGGGGAACCAGGATTAGTGTGGACATTTTTACATAGATTATTTTTGGTAGTGAGCAGGTCTCAAGCAGAGTCTGAGGGAAAAGTTCTTTCTGTCAATACTAAAAGACTTTTGCACTAAAACAATTGACATCAGTCCCTGCTGTAACACAGGTATGCAGATAGGAACAAGATGAGCTGTTTAGTCCATTGTCTCTGCTGTACCATTCGGTTAATGATGGCAGCTCTGTCTTCTTAACCCCAATCTCTCTCCAATTACTTCACAAGTGAGTCTACCCTCCCTCTTCCTTAACTAACTCAGTTTAAACTGGTTGGGTCTCTTGCTTCACATTCCCATCATCATTTGAAGGCATATTTATCTGGAGATATTTCACCCTGGTTGAGTTTAAGACATGAGATGATGGGGTATAAATGGAATGCAGACTAGCTCCCAATTTGCTAAGGCTTGTTTTTAAGCTACTGTCCAATCTGAATTCATACTCCACGACCAGACTCTGTTAAAATTTCAGGATTTTTCAAGCATTCCTTTAGGCATTGGCATTTTGTGTAGAAGGTATTGTCCTTTACAGGAGACATCAAACCGAGGCCACATCTGCCCTCTCACTTGGATGTCAAAGATCCCATGCCACGATTTTAAAGAAGAGTAGAGAAGTTCTCCCTGGAGTCTTGGCCAATATTTACCCCTCGACCAACACCACTGATATCAAACCAGACGACCCGGACATGTATTTCATTGTTATTCGCGGGAGCTTGCTGTGCACAAATTGGTTGCCATGTTTCCTACATTGCAATGGTGATTACACTTCAAAAGAAGCCATTGGCTGTGAAGCACTTTGGGGCATCCTGAGGTCATGAAAGGCACCATATCAAAACGAGATCTTTCTTTTTCTGCCTTTTAAATGTCTTTCAGGAAGTGAAGAACTTCCTCACTTTCGATCTTGGAATTGGGTTTTGCTAGTTTAAGCCCCCTTATCTTACGGTGACAGTCTAATCTGAAACACTCTTGCAAATGCACCTTTCACACCTCTGCAACTCCTGCTCTCACTCACCAGCCAACTCTCTCCTCATAAACCAGGGCAGATGTGAAAAACATTTCTTCAAAGGGCTGTGAATTTTCCATCCATAGGAGTTCAGATTCTCAGTCATTGAGTTCAAGCCAGGGGACTGATAGGTTTTTGGGAAAGGTGACAGTGCAGGAAAATCAGGCATGGCCTCATTGAGTGGTAGGGAGGGCTCAAGGGGCCAAACCACATACCTCTACTCCAATTCCTTCATGGGAAGTGGGTGTCACTGGCTGGGCCAGCATTTATTCCCTATCCCTAATTGCATTTAAAAGTCAACCACGTTGCTGTGGTTCTGGAGTCACATGTTGGCCAGACCAGGTAAGGACAGCAGATTTCCTTCCCTAAAGGACATTAGTGAACCAGATGGGCTTTTTACAGCAATCAGTGATGGTTTCATGGTCATCATTAGACATTTTATAAATTTGTTTTTTAAAATTCTGGATTGTTGTTGAATTCAAATTCCACCATCTGCTGTGACAGGATTCGAGCCAGGGTCCCAAGAGGATTACCCTGGATCAGTGGATTACTAGTCTAATGACAATACCATTACACCATCACCTCTCCTGTTCTTGTGCTCAATCTCCTGATGCCAAGGATCAATTTGCTGACACTTCCCTGAACCATCTCTGGGAGTTGAGTGACTGTAGCAATTATAGTTTTGGGAAATGTAGGACTGTAGCTTTAAGAATAATGATCTGTGTAAACAAATGTTTTAACAGCAGGGGGAACCTCTTTAGGGGGAGTTCTTCTTTAGTTACGGAGTTTGATGCTGCTGCTGTCTAGTGAATAAAGTAAATGTTTCCACTAATAAAAGTTGTCTGAAAATCAACTCTATAACAAACTGGCCATGAGGATGAATCAGATTCGATGCTGTACTCTGCCCAGTGAATGTGAGTATCTAAGTTCGTTAAAAATAAAAGAAGATACACTCATCCAAAATGCCACAGTTTGGCAGAATCTATCTCTTTGAGCCAGCCACAGACAATTGGCCTCAATATATAGAACATCTTGCAATTTTCTTTCGAGCAAATGAAATCCGGGGCGGGGGAGGAAAAGAGGAGAGCGATTCTCCTGAGTATTTGTGGGAGGAAGACCTACAGTTTAATTCGAAGCTTGACCACCCCCAGTGCCCCAGATTTTAAGGCTTTCAGTGAATTAGAAGACCTCATTAAGGTCTTTTCAACCCAAGCCCTCAGTCACAGTGCAGAGGTTTAGGTACAATTCAAGGAATAGAGCCCGGGGGAGACAATTGCAACCTATGCGGCAAAATTAAAACAACAAATGGAATATTGTGGTTTTGGTGAAACCCTGAATGACATGCTCAGAGATCGTTTAGTCTGTGGCATGCAGGAATACACTATATAGCGAAGATTGCTGGCTGAAGTGAATTTTGATTTTAAGAAAGCGTTAGAAATAGCGCTGGTGTTGGAAAGCGCTTTAAGGAATTCACAAGCAATTCAAGGGGCATAAAATGGTGCCTTTCTCCTCATCGGGCAGGAACAGTCAACCGAAAGTGGTGTGAAAAGCAGGGACTCCACCGCAAAGTGGGAAACAGCCCCGCTAACCAAAAAGTGAGAGGAGACAGCTTAGCAACTAAATCAAAAATAACTTCCAACACGTGGAAATAAATCAGTCTACTAGCGATTGGCAATTTAAAAAAGTAGAATGTTATTTTTGTCACAGAAGTGGACACATAATGAGACAGTGCAAACAGACCTCCAAACAACAAGCAAAGTTTAATGAAGGCTGTAGTGTAGAGGAGCCAGAATCCACCAATCCTGACATTTATTCATTATTCAACATGAAAGTTGGAAAGACAGAGCCAGTATGTGTCACAGTGCAAGTGAATGGTAAACCATTAAAAATGGAAGTAAGGCACAGGTGCTTCTATCAATGTAATAGGAGAGCACACTTTCAGATATTTAAATAAAAGTGATCAATAATCAAATTTGGAACAAACATCTGCCAAGTTGAAAATGTACACAGGAGAAGAAATCCTAGTAAAAGTTATCACCAGAGCAACTGTTCATTATAGACACCAGTTGGCACAGCTACCAGTGATGGTGGTGGAAGGTGAAGGGCCAAGCCTTCTAGGGCGTGATAGGTTGAAGGAGATTAGATTAAACTGGTCCGAAATCTTCCAGTTGCGAGCAGGGGGACTACCAGAGCTGCTAAAAAAAATGACACTGTCTTCAAGGATGAACTGGGAAAAATCCGAGGCCTACAGACCAAGATTTACATGGGCCCAGAAACAACCCCTCACCTCTTGAAAGCAAGACCAGTGCCATATGCCTTGAGAGAGAAGGCTGAACCGACTGACAACTGAACCACTTTTATGACAGCCAGCCTTTCAGAGTGGGCAGCACCCATAGTCCCTGTCCTTAAACCAGACCAGGCCATCTGGATCTGTGGGAGCCATAAACTAACGGTCAACAGAGCAGCCAAACTGGACAGGTACCCTAGTCCTAAGATTGAAGACCTATATACCAAACTAGCAGGAGGGACAACGTATACAAAGCTTGACATGAGTCACAAATATCAGCAACTGGAGCTGGATGATGCCTCCCAGGAATTTGTAACCATAAATACCCACAAAGAGTTATACCAATATGCACATCTGCCTTTTGGTGTTTCCTCAGCCTGTGCCATTATTCAGAGGAGAATGGGAGCTTACTACAGGGGCTACCTCAGGTTGTGGTCTACCTTGTCGATATACTGATAATTACGTTCACAGAAAAAGAATACTTGGCAAACCTAGTGGATGCAGGAGCTTCCACTATAGTAATTCGGGAATATAACTTCAAATATTTGAATAATGGTGAACATCAATTAAATTTAGAAGAAACAACTGCCATATCCTGTTTGCCGACGATTGTGCATGTGGGAATTGTAACTTTAAGGGATGTAGTGCCTGTAGCTTTAAGACTGATTGTGTTGTATAGTATCACGTGACAGTGTGAACGAGTCAGCTCTAAGCGCGGGGAACCTTAGAGTGGGAGTCCTTCTTCTAGTTGTGGAGCTTGATTGAAGTATGTAATCGCTGCTGTAGCCTGTAAATAAAGTTTGATGTTTCTAATGAGGAACTTGTCTAGAAAATCAGGTCCATAACAAACTGGTAACTAGGATAAATCAGGTCCAGCATTATCCTTCACCCAGCGACTGTGAGTATCTTGGTTAAATAGAAGAAAAGGAAGATATACTCACTAGGTATGCCACATTTTGGCAGGATTGACCCCTTCAAACCATCCACAGATGATTGGTATCAATATGTAAAATGCTTCAGATTCTATTTCCAGGCAAACAAAATAACGGGGGAGGAAAAGAGGAGAGCAATTATTCTAAGCGTTAAAGCCTGTAATTTAATCCAAGGTTTGACAGCCCCGAATGCTCCCAATTTGATGACCTTCAGTGAATTGGTAGACCTCATTAAGAGACACATTCAACTCAAACCCTCAGTCACCATGCAGAGGTTCAGGTTTAATTCGAGGGTTAGAGCCCAGGGGAGACCATTTTTTAAAATTCATTCATGGGATTTTGGCTCCATTGGCTGGGCCAGCATGATTGCATATTCCTAATTGCCCTTGAAAAGGTTGTGGTGAGCTGCCTTCTTGAACTGCTGCCATCCATGTGGTGTAGGTACAGCCACAGTGCTGTTAGGGAGGGAGTTCCAGGATTTTGACCCAGCGACAGTGAACGAATGACGATGTATTTCCAAGTCAGGATGGTGAGCGACTTGGAGAGGAACTTCCAGGAGGTGGTGTTCCCATCTATCTGCTGCCCTTGTCCTTCTTGCTACATATATGGCGAAATTGAAACAACTGACTGGACCCTGTGATTTTGGGGAGATCCTTAGCGATGTGCTCTGGGATCATTTGGTCTGTGGTGGGCAAGATGATGCCATTCAACAGTGATTGTTAACTGGAGCAAGCCTCGATTTCAAAAAAGCATTGGAAATAGTACTCACGATGGAAAGTGCTGAACGGGACACACAGGATATACAAAGTGCACAAAATGGCGCTGTGTTCCTGTTGGGGTGAGAATGGACAGCCGGGTGTGGTGCAAAAAGCCGGGACTCCTCCACAAAGCAGCAGACTGTCTCTGCTACCCCAAAATTTACAATAAATATAGGAAACAGCTCAGCAGCAAATCTGAAAATGAATTGTTACCGGTGTGGAATCATACTCCTGAAACTTGCTGTTTTAAAAAGGTGGAGTGCTATTTTTGCCATAAAAGAGGGCACATACTGAAGCATTGTAAAGCAAGATTGAGACAGACTCCCAGGCAGCAAGCTAAGTTAATCGAAGTACATAATGTGGAAGAACCAGAAACTGCCAATTCTGATATTTACTTATATATTCACCTCCCACCCCCACTAGAACTATCTCTACCTTGCATGTCCTGCTCTCCACTCTTAATTAGCACATCCTTTTAGATAATATCACCACCTTCAACACCTCTTTGTTCTTTTGTCTGTGACATCTTTTGGTTATCTCCTCCTATCACTGCTTGCTTGTCCCAACAACCACCACCCCCCCCCATTCTCTCCCCCCCACCCCCTTAAACCAGCTTATATTTCACCCCTCTCCTATTTTTACTTAGTTCTGTTGAAGGGTCATGAGGACTTGAAACGTCAACTGTGCTCTTCTCCGCCGATGCTGCCAGACCTGCTGAGTTTTTCCAGGTATTTCTGTTTCTGTTTTTGTTCTGATATTTACTTCCCATTTAATGTAAAATTAGGGAAGACAGAGCCAATCACTGTTACTCTGCAGGTAAATGGAAAACCTTGAATGACTGAAGTGGAATCTGGTGCTTCAATCACTGTAGTGGGAAAGCACAACTTTAAATATTGAAACAAGCATACTCAACAATTGAATTTGGAGCAGACTTCAGCCAAATTGCACTTACACTGGCAAAGTTATCCCAGTGAAGGTTATTACCACTCTATCGGTTTATTATAAGCACCAAACAGCACAACTCCCTGTGATCGCAGTAGAAGGCAAAGGACCAAGCCTTCTAGGTCGCAATTGGTTGAGGGAAATTAACCTTGATTGGTCAGCGAGATTTCAAAAGGAAGCAGGAAGAGTTTCGGAATTGGGAAAGGGACAAGGCGATGTACTTCAGAGAGAGCCTGGAGAGTCCAAGGATCAAAACAGGGTGAAAGAGGAGTGTGCAGCCATTCAGCAACCTGAGGGTATGAAGAATGTCATAAACAGCAGCGTGGAAGAACTCAAGGGGATTCTGCTGAAAGACAGAATTCTAGATGAAACAAGTGAGCTCTGCAGAGTAAAGGAAAAACTGTTGAAAGACCTTCACACGCTACGAAGATTCTTCAGGTCAAAGTTTGTACCTCTCTAAAATTATAAAGAGATGCAGTAAGAATTTAACATCACTGAACAAACTGAAGAACCAGTTGGCAGAGAAGACGCAGTAATGTTCAAGGTTCCAGGAGGAAGCCAACAGATACTAGGAGACAGGAGAGCTGAAGAATTAGCTGAGTGAAACAAAAGAGGCTTTCACAAGGAATAATCATGGAACTTTCCAAAATACAAGTGGGTGATGAAGCCACGGGCAGCTCAACCTGTGAACTGAGCCAAATTAAGATTTCGCCTGAGAGACGTCTGGCTGACTGTGAAGTCCAAATGAAGGACAAGAATAAACTCTGTGCTAGGCAGAAGAAGACAAGATGGAAGATGGTTCAGAAAAGACAATGATTGACCCCCCAACACTGCTCGACACATTCAGAATTACTTATGAAGCGACGCCTTCAAACGAGATTAAACCTGGCACTTCCCAATTTGGAGAGGAAGGTAGAGAAAAGACGAAGGAATCAAAAGGTGACTCATGATTTGCATAGTTGTGAGTGAGAAGTTACTGTTGGTGAAGCAGTATGAAACGTCGGTGGTGGATCGAGTTGGTTACCTGGTATAATAGTTTCTGTGACCGGACCCTTGTCGTACCACGTAGAAGTAGAGGACGGGATCACCTGCAAATACCTGGATCATTTGAGAAGAAGGGAGACAACCCAACAAAATGATTTTCCACCTGTAACCACTGTAGAACCTATGTTCCATGTTGAAATTGTTCAACCAAGGATAGACATACCAGACGTCTCCGTCAGAGTAGATAACACTGAACTGCCTGTGTCTAAAGAGATACCTGATGCTGCTGCAGTTCCAGATAATGTCAATCCTGTAAAAGATTCGAAGGTCGTGGAGCTACAATGTTCCACCTGGTTCAGGAAACCACCTGAGAGACTGAACTTATAATTCCATGACCTGTGTATATATTTGTAATGTCATGACAGTAGATGTTCTTGTAAATACAAACTGCAAGAAAAAGGTAATGGGGGAGAAATGTAGTAATTGTAGCTTTAAGGAATGTAGTGACTGTAACTTTAAGACTTATAGTGTTGTATTGTATCACGTGGCAGCTCTATGCATGGGGCACCTTGGGGTTGGAGTTTTTCTGCAAGTTGTGGAGATTGATGGAAGCCTGTAACTGCTGCTGCAGACTGTAAATAAAGTTTGATGGTTCTATTGAGAAACTTCTCTGGAAAATCAAGAGCATAACAGCGCACTAACTGCCAGTTCAGAGTTGGACATGCAACGTCACATGAACTTGTTACCCAATGCACATGATAACTTTGGCCCTAGTACAATTCCAACTTTCCCCAGATTTGATGAAAGGTCACAATCTGAAATGTTAACTCTGTTTCTCTCTCCACAGATGCTGCCAGATCTGCTGAGTATTTCCAGCACTTTCTGTTTTTATATCAAATTTCCATCATCCGCAGCATTGTGCTTTTATTTTACTGAAATCCTGAGTATTAACTTTCTTTTGTTAATAATTAAAAAGTAATCATTATTTTTGATCGCTTATTAGACATATTTTTCAGCTTCTAGAGCCTGTTACTTCAGTTAAGTCGATCGTGGCTGATCTGAACATCAGCTCTATTTTCCTGCCATGGCTCCATTTTCCTTGACTTCCTTGCCTAATGAGAGCATCTCGACTCAGCATTGAAGGTTATCAATAGACCCCAGCCCCAGAAGCCTTTTCAGGGAACTGAGAGTTCCACACTTCCACTGCACTACGTGGAAGAAAGTGCTTCCTGATTTTAACAAAATGTGGACTCGGACCAATTTTTAAAATATATCCTTTCATAGGATGTGGAGTTTGCTGGCAAGGCCAGTATTTGTTACCCTTGAACTGAGTGGCTTGCCATACCATTTCAGAAGGCAGTTAAAAGCCAACACAGGGCTGTGGGTCTGGAGTCACATGTAGACCAGGCCAGGCGAGGATGCCCGATTTCCTCCTGTTGTCGGATGGCAGAGTTCTACCACTAATGATAGAGTTAAAGCTTCCACCCAAGAAGTGTCTGCAGGTCAATTCTTTCATTAAAAGTGCAACTTGGCCACTCTACAACAGAAGGAAATCTACCATCCTCAGCGGGGAGTTGTGCTGTTTGGTGGTTATAATAAACAGGTAGATAGGTAATAACCTTCGCCTACAGAGTCACAGTGATTGGCTCTGTCTTTTACATTCAATAGGAAGTAAATTTCAGAATTGGTGGTTTCTGGTTCTTCCATATTATGTACTTCGATTAACTTAGTTTGCTGCCTGGGAGTCTGTCTCAATCTTGCTTTACAATGCTTCAGTATGTGCCCTCTTTTATGGCAAAAATAGCGCTCCACCTCTTTAAAGCGGCAAGTTTCAGGAGTATGATTCCACATAGGTAACAATTCATTTTCAGATTTGCTGCTGAGCTGTTTCCTGTATTTATTGTAAATTTTGGGGTAGCAGAGACAGTCTGCTGCTTTGCGGAGGAGTCCCGGCTTTTTGCACCACACCTGGCTGTCCATTCTCACCCCAACAGGAACACAGCACCATTTTGTGCACTTTGTATATCCTGTGTGTCCCGTTCAGCGCTTTCCATCGTGAGAACTATTTCCAATGCTTGAAATCGAGGTTTACTTCAGCTGATAATCACCTGTCGAATGGCAGTATCCTGCCCACCACAAACCAAACGATCCCTGAGCACATTGATTATGGTCTCCTGGAAATCACATTGTCCAGTCAGTTGTTTCAATTTAGCCACATATGTAGTGAGAGGGACAAGGGCAGCAGATAGTTGGGAACACCACCACTTGGAAGATCCCCTCCAAGTCGCTCACCATCCTGACTTGGAAATATATCGCCATTCCTGCACTGTCGCTGGGTCAAAATCCTGGAACTCCCTCCCTAACAGCACTGTGGGTGTACCTACACCACATGGACTGCAGCGGTTCAAGAAGGCAGCTCCCCACCATCTTCTCAAGGGCAATTAGGAATGTGCAATAAATACTGGCCCAGCCAGCGACACCCACATCCCTTGAATGAATAAAAAATGGTCTCCCTTGTGCTCTAACCCTTGAATTAAACCTGAACCTCTGCATGGTGACTGAGGGTTTGAGTTGAAAGTGTCCATTAATGAAGCCTACCAATTCACTGAAGGTCTTCAAATTGGGGGTTTTCAGGGCTGTCAAACTTCGGATTAAATTATAGGTTTTAACACTTAGAAGAAATGCTCTCCTCTTTTCCTTCCCCCTTATTTCACTTGCCTAGAAATAGAATCTGAGGCATTCTACATATTGACGCCAATCCTCTGTGAATGGTTTCAAGGGGTCAATCCTGCCAAAATGTGGCATACCTGGTGAGTATATCTTCCTTTTCTTCTGTTTAAATAAGATACTCACAGTCATTGGGTGAAAGACAACGCCGGACCTGATTTATCCTCGTTGCCAGTTTGTTATGGACTTGATCTTCTAGGCAGATTTCTCATTAGAAACATCAAACTTTATTTACAGGCTGCAGCAGCGATTACATATTTCAATCAAGCTCCACAACTAGAGGAAGAATTCCCACTCTAAGGTTCCCCGCGCTTAGATGCCCTTAGAGCTGATTCGTTTTAAAGTTACAATTACTACATGCTCAGTCATCAGCAAACAGGATAACATGAAGTATGCTCTTGAAGTCTTTGCCTGCAGTAGTCTCAGATTGCGTATCTTTTCTATTATTTCAAAGGACAAGGGCAGCAAATACATGGGAACACCACCATCTGCAAATTCCCCTCCAAGTCACATACCATCCTGACTTGGAATTATATCACTGTACTTCACTGTCACTGGGTCAAAATCCAGGAACTCCCTCCCTACCAGCACTGTCGGTGTACCTACACCACATGGACACTAGCGGTTGAAGGAGTTGGCTCACTACCACCTCCTCAAGGGCAATGATAGATGGGAAACAATTGCTGGCTTTGATAGCGCCACCTACATCCCATGAAATATTAAAAAGGAACAGTCTTCAGGACTGTACTGCACTAGTGAAAATGTGCACTGACACACCTAAGGCCTTCAGGCAGTCTTTTAAGTCACTCCATTTGGCTTCAACTGTTATAGCTTCCAGTTAAAAAATATAATTGAAGCAGCTGGCTCCACTGACATCCAACTTGTTGCAGTTTGCCTGCCAACTTGTTCCAGGAGACTCCGACTGGTGAATATAAGATTCAAACGGTTACATTCGAAGGTAACTGGAATCAAAATATGTTTTCCAAGAAACGTGCCAGTCACTCCAGTTGCATGCAGTTAAAAAGTCAACTGGCTCCAACAAGATTCCAATTACTCTGTTAAATCCAACAGGACTATTAGCAATAACAGCTGGTGTCCAGTTACAATGTCCAGTTACTCCAGAGAAAACTGGTCCAATGGAAGTCCGTTGTGCCTGATTGGATTTTGGAATTGGCGGTGACTGATTTTTCCATGAGGGCAGTGAAGAAATTTATAGCACACCGAAGGGCAATTAAAAAATATAGCAATGACTGGGGTAATGTCCAGCAGACTGCAGGATTGCACTGTGCAGACTTTGTTTTCATATATTTGTTCGTGGGATGTGGGCATCGCTGGCTGGGCCAGCATTTCTTGCCCACTGCCCTTGTTCAGAGGGCATTTTTGTGGGTGGGGAGTCACATGTAGGCCAGGTCAGAACAACAGATTCCCTTCCCTAAAAGACATTCATGAACCAGATGGAACAATGATTTCATAGTCATCATTAGACTTTTTATTCCAGGTATGTGCTGTGGTGGGATTTGATTTGAACCCAGGTACCCCCAGAGTATTACTCTGGGTCACTATGTTATCACTCCAGAGACAGTACCACTACACCACCACCTCCCCACAACTGGAAGAATATACAGCAGACTGGAGGAGTTTACTGCAGAGTAAAAAAATACACTGCAGACTGGAGGAATGTCCAGCACAGTGGAGAAGTGTACTGCAGACTGGAAGAGTGTACTGCAGACTGGAAGAGTATACTGCAGACTGGAAGAGTGTACTGCAGAGTGGAGGAGTGTACTGCAGAATGGAGGAGCGTACTACAGATTGGAGGAGTGTACTGCAGTCTGGAAGAGTGTACTGCAGACTGGAAGAGTGTACTGCAGTTTGGAGGAGTGTACTACAGAGTGGAAGAGTGTGCTGCAGATTGGAAGAGTATACTGCAGACTGGAAAAGTGTACTGCAGATTGGAGGAGTGTACTCCAGACTGGTGTATTGTACTACAGCCTTCAGGAGTATAGTGCAGACTGGAGGAGCGTACTGCAGATTGGAAGAGTGTACTGCAGTTTGGAGGAGTGTATTGCAGACTTGAGGAATGTACTGCAGTCTGGTGGAATCTACTGCAGTCTGGAGGAATGTACTGCACAGTGGAAAATTGTACTGTAGGCAGGAGGAATGTAGAGGGGAGGAGTGTACTACAGATTGCAGAGTTTAATGCAAACTGTAGGAATGTACTGCACACTGGAGGGTATACAGCAGACTGGAGGTGTGCATTTCACAGTGGAGAAGTTCACTGCAGTCTGGAGGAGTGTAATGTAGACTGGAGGGTGTACTTCAGACTGAAGAACGTATTGCAGACTGGAGAAGTTTACTGCAGACCCGAGGAGTTAACTGAAGACTGGAGGTTTGGACAACAGACTGGAGGCATGTACTGCAGACTGGATGAGTGTACTGCAGATAGTAGGAGTATAATGGGGACTGGAGGAATCTGCTGCAGACTGGAGATTGTGCTGCAGACTGGAGGAATGAACTTCAGAATGTAGGAGTACACTGTAGACTGGAGGAGTGTATTGTAGACTGTAGGAGTGTATTGCAGACTGGGGGAGCGTAATGCAGACTGGGGGAGTGTACTACACTGGGAAAAGTGTACTACAGTCTGGGTGAATGTACTACCAAATGGAGGAATGTGCTGCAGACTGATGGAGTGTACTGCAGACTGGAAGAGTATACTGCTGACAGAGGAGTGTACTTCAGACTGGAGGAGTCTACTGCACATGGGAGGAGTTTACCACAGACTTGAGGAGAGTACTGCAGACTGGAGGAGTCCACTGCAGACTGGAGGAATGTACTGCCTACGGAAGGAGTGTACTGCAGACTGGAAGAGTGTGCTGCTGACAGAGGAGTGTACTTCAGACTGGAGGAGTCTACTGCACATGGGAGGAGTTTACCACAGACTTGAGGAGAGTACTGTAGACAGGAGGAGTCTACTGCAGACTGGAGGAATGTACTGCCTACTGAAGGAGTGTACTGCAGACTGGAAGAGTGTGCTGCTGACAGAGGGGGTACTTCAGACTGGAGTACTGGACTACTGCACACTAGAGGTGTCTTCTCTGACTTGAGAATGTACTGCAGACAGGAGGAGTGTATTGCTGGCTGGAGGAGTGTACAGCAGGCTGGAGGATTCTACTCGAGACTGGAGAATGTACTGCAGACTGGAGGAGTGTACTGCTGACTGGAGGAGTGTACTGCAGACTGGAGGAGTGTACTGCAGACTGTAAGAATGTACTGCAGACTGGAGGAGGGTACTGCAGGCAGGAGGAGGGTACTGCAGACTGGAGGAGCGTACTGCAGACTGAGGAGTGTACTGCAGACTGAGGAGTGTACTGCAGACTGTAAGAAGGTACTGCAGGCAGGAGGAGGGTACTGCAGACTGGAGGAGCGTACTGCAGACTGAGGAGTGTACTGCAGACTGAGGAGTGTACTGCAGACTGTAAGAAGGTACTGCAGACTGGAGGAGGGTACTGCAGGCAGGAGGAGGGTACTGCAGACTGGAGGAGCGTACTGCAGACTGAGGAGTGTACTGCAGACTGAGGAGTGTACTGCAGACTGAGGAGTGTACTGCAGACTGAGGATTGTACTGCAGACTGGAGGAGTGTACTGCAGACTGAGGAGTGTACTGCAGACTGGAGGAGTGTACTGCAGACTGTAAGAATGTACTGCAGACTGAGGAGTGTACTGCAGACTGGAGGAGTGTACTTCAGACAGGAGGAGTGTATGGCAGACAGGAGGAGCCTGCCGCACACAGGAGAAGTTTATCACAGACTTGAGGAGTGTACTGCAGACTGGTGGCATGTACTGCACACTGGGAGAGTGTAACACAGGCTGGAGATTGTACTGCAGACTGCAGAGTGTACTGCAGACTGGAAGGATGTATTGCTGATTGGAAGAATGTACTGGCGACTGGAGAAATGTATTGCAGACTGGAGAATATACTGCTGACTGGAGGAGTGTACTGCAGACTGGAGGAGGGTACTGCAGACTGGAGGAGTGTACTGCAGACTGTAAGAATGTACTGCAGACTGGAGGAGGGTACTGCAGGCAGGAGGAGGGTACTGCAGACTGGAGGAGCGTACTGCAGACTGAGGAGTGTACTGCAGACTGAGGAGTGTACTGCAGACTGTAAGAATGTACTGCAGACTGGAGGAGGGTACTGCAGGCAGGAGGAGGATACTGCAGACTGGAGGAGCATACTGCAGACTGGAGGAGCGTACTGCAGACTGAGGAGTGTACTGCAGACTGAGGAGTGTACTGCAGACTGAGGAGTGTACTGCAGACTGAGGATTGTACTGCAGACTGGAGGAGTGTACTGCAGACTGAGGAGTGTACTGCAGACTGGAGGAGTGTACTGCAGACTGGAGGAGTGTACTGCAGACTGTAAGAATGTACTGCAGACTGGAGGAGCATTCTGCAGATTGGTGCTGTGTACTGCAGACTGTAAGGATGTATTGCTGACAAGAGGAGTGTGCTGCAGATTGGAGGAGTGTATTGCAGTGTTAGGGAATGTACTGGAGATTGGAGTAGTGTACTGCAAACTCAAGTATTTACTGCAGACTGAGGGAATGTAATGCAGACTGAAGGCATGTACTGCAGACTGGAGAATGTACTGCGGAGTGGAAGAGTGTACTGCAGACTGGAGGAGTATACTGCAGGCTCGAGGATTTTACTGCTGACTGGAAGAATGGACTGCAGTTTGGAGGAGTGTACTGCAGACTAGAGCAGTGTACCCTGGACTGCAAGAATGTACTGCAGACTGGAGAATGTACTGCAGCCTGGAGAAATGTACTGCAGACTGTAAGAATGTATTGCTGACTGGAGAAGTGTACTGCAGACTGTAAGAATGTATTGCTGACTGGAGAAGTGTACTGCAGACTGTAAGAATGTATTGCTGACTGGAGAAGTGTACTGCAGACTGTAAGAATGTATTGCTGACTGGAGAAGTGTACTGCAGACTGTAAGAATGTATTGCTGACTGGAGAAGTGTACTGCAGACTGTAAGAATGTATTGCTGACTGGAGAAGTGTACTGCAGACTGTAAGAATGTATTGCTGACTGGAGAAGTGTACTGCAGACTGTAAGAATGTATTGCTGACTGGAGGAGTATGCTGCAGATTGGAGGAGTGTACCACAGAGTTAAGGAATGTACTGGAGATTGGAGTAATATATTGCAGACTGGAGGAATGCATTGCAACCTGGAGGCACATACTGCAGACTGTAGAGTGTACTGCAGACTGGAGGAGTATACTGCAGGCTCAAGGATTTTACTGCTGACTGGAGGAATGCACTGCAGGTTGGAGGAGTGTACTGCAGGCTGGAGAAGTGTACTGCAGGCTGGAGGAGTGTACTGCAGGCCGGAGAAGTGTACTGCAGGCTGGAGGAGTGTACTGCAGGCTGGAGGAGTGTACTGCAGGCTGGAAGCATGTACTGCAGGCTGGAGGAGTGTACAGCACATTGGAGGAGTGTACTGCAGACTGGAGGAGTGTACTGCAGACTGGAGAAATGTACTGAAGACTGAGGAGTGTACTGCCAACGGGAGGAGTGTACCTCAGATTTCATAGAAACATAGAAACATAGAAACTAGGAGCAGGAGTAGGCCATTCGGCCCTTCGAGTCTGCTCCACCTTCATTATGGTCATGGCTGATCATCCAACTCAATAGCCTGCTCCCGCTTTCTCCCCATACCCTTTGATCCCTTTCGCCCCAAGAGCTACATCTAACTCCTTCTTGAAAACATACAATGTTTCTGCCCCAACTGTTTTCTGTGGTAGTGAATTCCACAGGCTCACCACTCTCTGGGTGAAGAAATTTCTCCTCATCTCAGTCCTAAGTAGTCTAAGTATCCTTAGACTGTGACCTCCCTGGTTCTGGACTCCCCCACCATCGGGAACATCCTTCCTGCATCTACCCTGTCTGGTCCTGTTAGACTTTTATAGGTTTCTATGAGATCCCCCCTCATTCTTCTGAACTCCAGCGAATATAATCCTAATCAACTCAATCTCTCCTCATATGTCAGTCCCGCCATCCCAGGAATCAGTGTGGTAAACCTTCGCTGCACTCCCTCTATAGCAAGTACATCCTTCCTCAGATAAGGAGACCAAAACTGCACACAATATTCCAGGTGTGGTCTCACCAATGCCCTGTACAATTGCAGCAAGACATCCCTGTTCTTGTACTCGAATCCTCTGGCTATGAAGGCCAACATACCATCTGCCTTCTTTACCGCCTGCTGTACCTGCATGCTTACCTTCAGTGACTGGTGTACAAAAACACCCAGGTCTCATTGCACATTCCCCTCTTTCAATTTATAGCCATTCAGATAATAATCTGCCTTCCTGTTTTTGCCACCAAAATGGATAACCTCACATTTATCCACATTATACTGCATCTGCCATGCATTTGTCCACTCACTCAGCTTGTCCAAATCACACTGAAGTATCTCTGCATCCTCCTCACAGCTCACCCTCCCACCCAGCTTTGTGTCATCTGCAAATCTGGAGATATTACATTTAGTTCCCTCATCTAACTCATTAATATATATTGTGAATAGCTGGGGTCCTAGCACCAATCCCTGTGGTACCCCTCTAGTCATTGCCTGCCACTTGGAAAAAGATCCATTTAGTCCTACTCTTTCTTTCCTGTCTGCCAACCAGTTTTTTTTATCCATCTCAATACACTACCCCCAATCCCAAGCACTTTAATTTTACATGCTAATCTTTTATGTGAGACTTTGTCGAAAGCCTTCTGAAAGTCCAAATAAACCACATCCACTGGCTCCCCCTCATCAACTCTACTAGTTACATCCTCGAAAAATTTCCAGTCGATTTGTCAAGCATGATTTCCCTTTCATAAATCCATGCTGACTCTGTCCAATTCTGCCACTGTTTTCCACGTGCTCAGCTATTACATCTTTTATAATGGACTCTAGAATTTTCCCCACTACCGACGTCAGGCAGACTGGTCTATAATTCCCTGTTTTCTCTCTACCTCCCTTTTTAAATAGTGGGGGTTACATTAGCTACTCTGTAGGAACTGTTCCAGAGTCTATAGAATCTCGGAAGATGACCACCAATGCATCCACTATTTCTAGGGCTAATTCCTTAAGTACTCTGGGATGTAGATTATCAGGCCCTGGCAATTTATCGGCCTTCAATCCCATCAATTTCCCCAACACCATTTCCCTACTAATACTGACTCCTTTCAGCTCCTCCCTCTCACTAAACCCTGTGTTACCCAACATTTCTGGTATGTTATTTGTGTCCTCCTTTGTATTTAGTTGGCCAGCCATTTCTTTGTTCCCCATTATAAATTCCCCTGTTTCAGACTGTAAGGGACCTACATTTGTCTTCACCAATCTTTTTCTCTTCACATACCTCTGCATGAATGTACTGCAGACTGGAGACATGTGCTGTGGACTGGAGGTGTGTACTGCAGAATGGAGCAGTATACAGCAGACTGGATGAATGTACTGCAGTCTGGAGGAGTGTACAGCAGACGGGAGGAGTGTCCTGCAGACTGGAGGAGTGTCCTGCAGACTTGAGAAATGTACTGCTGATTGAAGGAGTGTACTGCAGACTGAAGAATGTACTGCAGACTCAAGGATTGTGCTGCAGACTGGAAGAATGTACTGCAGTTTGGAGGAGTGTACTGCAGGCTGGAGGAGTGTACTGCCGACTGGAGTTGTGTACAGTGGACTGAAAGCCTGGACAGCCTGAAGGAGTGTAGTGTAGACTGGAGGATTGTACTGCAGTCTGGAGGGATGTACTGCAGACTGGAGAAGTTTACAGCAGACTGGAGTTATGTACAGCAGACTGGAAGAATGTACTTGCATCCAGGAGGAGTGTAGTGCAGAGTGGGGGAGTGTACAGCAGACTGCAGAGTGTACTGCTGGCTGGAGCAATGTCCTGCAGACTGGAGGATTGTACTGCAGTCTGGAGGGATGTACTGCTAGCTGGAGGTGTGTACTGCAGGCTGGAGGAAAGTACTGCAGACTGGAGGATTGTACTGCAGACTGGAGAAGTTTACTGCAGACTGGAGTCACGTACAGCAGACTGGAAGCATGTACTTGCATCCTGGAGGAGTGTAGTGCAGAGTGGGGGAGTGTACAGCAGACTGCAGAGTGTACTGCAGACTGGAAGAACATATTGCAGAGTGGAGGAGTGCACTGCACACTGGTGGAATACACTGCACACTGGAGGAGTGTACTGGTGACCGGAGGAGTGGGCTATAGACTGGAGGAGGGTATTGCAGGCTTCAGGAATGTACTACAGACAGGAAAAGCCTAGAGTATCAGAAGCCTCTTGTTGTCAATTTCTTTGATTGCAAGAAGGCTTTTGATAGCACCCAGCTGCCAGACTGGAACATTGCAAGATAGTATGGTACCTGGAGTGATATATTAACATCTTGGCTGTATTATACTGTGACTCCAGCTGCTGCCACAAGGTCAGCACAGGCACCGTAGATTCCTTCAACATCTTCACAGAGTACGACAAGGTTGCATACTCTCCCCTTTCCTTTTCCTCTTGGTATTGGTTTCATCATGAGGAAGACGATGGTGGGTGCAGACTTTGGCACTCTGTAACATCGCCACTGGTCCACAAACCTGGATTTTGTGGACAACCTTGCCTTGCTGGCCAAAGAATCCTGTGTGTTCTAAGTCATGGCCACCAGTCTTGAGAGTAGCGGCACCTAGGTTGGTCTACACATCAGCTGTGAGAAGACCAAGACAATGATGACTGGAGGGTAGCAAGGCCCTCCCATCACCATTGGGCGACAGGACATCAAGGATATAGACTACTTCCCCACCTAGGAAGCAACATCTCCTGGGAGGGTGACGTAGAGATCCATGTCCACACACAAATCGGCAAAGCAGCATTGGTCTTTCAGTGACTCCACATGGTCTGGGCATCCACACCATCAACACAGCCATAAAGCTGCAACTCTACATGTCTTTAGTAATACCAACCACAATCTATGCCAGTGAAACATGGAAGAGAATAAGAAAGGCATCGCATAATTTGGATGTCTTTCACCAGTGCTGCTTACGTAAGATCCTGAGTATCACATGGTGAGACAGTATCACCAGTGATGAGGTGCTACAGAGGACTGGCCAGAGGTGCCTGTGGGACATCGTTATGGAGAGACGACTGAGGCTGGAATCACACATATTTCAGCTCCTGGATGTACGCCCCGCCAGAGTGGGACACTACCTGAGCTGCAGCGAAAGAGATTGTGATGGACTTAGTTTGGTGGCGGAGTCTTGCTGCCCAATTGTCTCGCAGGGTCCAGAGAAACGAAGTTGAAGTAGTTAAAGGGGAATGCAGAGTACATCGCTGGAATGGAAGGCACATTGAAAGAACGTACAGCAGGTTGAAGTATATAAAGCAGAATGCAGGAATACACTTTACATTGAAGGAATGTCCTGCAGACTAAAATAATGTCCTGCAAGTTGAAGGAATGTATTACAAATTGACGAAATGTGCTGCATTCTGAAGGAATGCAAAAGGAAAATAAGGAATCTGCTGAACATTGAAGTAATCGACTGCACACTGAGGGAATGTACTACATACTTTAAGACAATGAAGTGCACATAAGGTGAAACATTACCGATGGGATGTAAAAGACAACGAATAAATGTACAGCCCACTAAAATAAAGTACAGTAAAGCACATCAAAGGATTGTACTGTACACTGAAGTAATATACTGAACCATTTTGAAAAGTAGGGTATGTTGAAGGAATTTACTGGAGACTGAAGGATTGTATTGCACAATGAAGAAACATACTGCACACGGAAGAGAAGTATTGCATACTGAAGGTAGATACTGCAAACATCAGGAAGGTTAAGCACTCGAAGGTCAGTGGAGTACATACAATGAATGTAAAGGAAGATAGAAAGAATGTGCTGTGGCCTGAAGCAATGCACTGCACACGTGGAAGAAATGTACAGCAGTCTGGAGAAATGGAAAGGATTTTAAGGATTGCACTTCACACTTTGGGATTTACTGCATACTCTCGGATTGTGAAGCATACTAAAGGAATATACAACTCACTAAGCAAAGGCAAACAAGAATGAAAATTACTCTGAAATATCCACTACACTGAAGGCTCTACTGCACAATGGATGAGTGAACTGCACAGTGAAGGAATGGGAGGCTCAGTGGAGGAATGTAAGGGACACTGAAAGAATTTTAGGCACAGTGAAGGAATAGAAAGTGCACTGAAAGTATGAAAAAAATCCCAAAGAAATGTATGTATGAAAGAATAAAGTATGAATGAAGTATTATATGAAGATTGTATATTATTTTATATTATATAAAGAATAGAGTACAAAAAGAAATGCAGTGCATGTCTTTGGAACTTGCAGCACAGTGCAGACAAATAAATGTCCGGGACACTGAAGGAATGTCAGCACACTGAAGGACTGTTCGGAACAGTGAAGGAATGTTATGGACACAGAAGGAATGTCAGCACACTGAAGGAATATCATGCAGAAAGAAGGATTGTTCAGAACAGTGAAGGAATGTTCTGCACACTGAAGGAATGTGAGCACAATGATGGAATGTCATTCACACTGAAGGAGTATTCTGCACAATGATGGAATGTCAGCAGAATGAATGAATGTCAGCACACTGAAGAAATATCAGCACACTGATGCAATGGAATTCACACGGAAGATATGTCAGCGCACTGAAGGAATGTTCTGCACACTAAAGAAATGTCAGCACACTGAAGGAATGTCGGCACCCTGAAGGAATATCAGCACACTGATGGAATGTCAGCACCCTGAAGGAATATCAGCACACTGAAGGAATGTCAGCACACTGAAGGAATGTCATGCACACTGAAGGAATATCAGCACACTGAAGGAATATCAGCACAGTGAAGGAATGTCAGCACACTGAAGGAATGTCATGCACACTAAAGGAATGTCAGCACACTGAAGGAATGTTCGGAACAGTGAAGGGATGTTATGGACACAGAATGAATGTCAGCACAGTGAAGGAATATCATGCACACTGAAGGAATGTTCGGAACAGTGAAGTAATGTCATGCACACTGAAGTAATGTCATGCACACTGAAAAATGTCAGCAGAATGAAGGAATGTCAGCACACTGAAGAAATGATATGCACACTGAAGGAATGTCAGTGCAATGAAGGAATGTTCTGCAAACGGAAAGATGTCTGCAGACTTAGGAATGCTCTGCACACTGAAGCAATGTCAGCACCCTGAAGGAATGTCATGCACAGTGAAGGAATGTCATACACAATGTAGGAATGTCAGCAAAATGAACCAATATCATGTGCATGAAAGGAATGTTTTATACACTGAAGGAATGTCTGCACACTTAGAAATGCTCTGCAAACTGAAGGATTGCCAGAACACTGAAGGAATGTTATGGATATTGAAGGAATGCCATGCACACTGAAGGAATGTCAGCACACTGAAGGAATGTCAGCACACTGACGGATTGTAAGCAAACTGAAGGAAATTCATGCACACTGAGGAATGTCAGCACACTGAAGGAATACCAGCACACTGAAGGAATGTCAGCACACTGAAGGAATGTCATTCACACTGAAGGAATACCAGCACACTGAAGGAATGTCATTCACACTGAAGGAATACCAGCACACTGAAGGAATGTCATTCACACTGAAGGAATGTCATGCACAATGAAGGAATGTCATGCACAGTGAAGGTATGTTCTGCACACTGATGGAATATCAAGACTCTGAAGGAATATCAGCACACGGAAGGAATGTCATTCACACTGAAGGAATATCAACACTCTGAAGGAATGTTCTGCACACTGAAGGAATGTCATGCACACTGAAGAAATGATATGCACACTAAAGGAATGTCAGTGCAAAGAAGGAATGTTCTGCAAACTGAAGGATGTCTGCAGACTTAAGAATGATCTGCACACTGAAGCAATGTCAGCACCCTGAAGGAATGTCATGCACAGTGAGGGAATATCAGCAAAATGAACCAATATCATGCGCACAAAAGGAATGTTTTATACACTGAAGGAATGTCTGCACACTTAGAAATGCTCTGCAAACTGAAGGAATGCCAGAACACTGAAGGAATGTTATGGACATTGAAGGAATGTCATGCACACCGAAGGAATGTCAGCACACTGACGGATTGTAAGCAAACTGAAGGAAATTCATGCACACTGATGGAATATCAAAACTCTGAAGGAATGTTCTGCACACTGAAGAAATGTCAGCAGAATGAATGAATGTCATGACACTGAAGGAATGTCATGCACACTGAAGGAATATCAGCACAATAAAGGAATGTTCTGCACACTGAAGGAATATCAGCACACTGAAGGAATGTCATGCACACTGAAGGAATGTCATTCACACTGAAGGTATCTCAGCAGACTGAAGGAATGTCAGCACACTGATGGAATATCAGCACGCTCAATGAATGTCATGCGCACTGAAGAAATATCACGCAAACTGAAGGAATGTTCTGCACACTGAATGAATGTTCGGAACAGTGAAGGAATGTTATCAACACTGAAGGAATGTCAGCATAATGAAGGAATCTCATGCACACTAAAGGAGTGTTCTGCACATTGAAGGACTGTTCGGAACAGTGAAGAGAATGTCCACACACTGAAGGAATGTTCTGCACACTGAAGGAATGTTCTGCACACTGAAGGAATGTTCTGGCCTGAAAGAAAGTCAGCACATTGAAGAAAATACATGCACACTGAAGGAATTTCATGCACACTGAAGGAATGTCATTCACACTGAAGGAATATCAGCACTCTACAGGAATATCAGCACACTGAAGGAATGTCATGAAACTGAAGGAATGTTCTGCACACTGAAGGAATGTTCTGCACACTGAAGGAATGTTCCGCACACTGAAGGAATGTTCTGAACCCTGAAGGAATGTCAGCACATTGAAGGAAAGCCATGCACACTGAAGGAATGTCACAATATTGAAGGAATGTCATCACATTGAAGGAATGTTCTGCACACTGAAGGAATGTTCCGCACACTGAAGGAATGTCAGCAGATTGAAGGTCTCTCAGCAGACTGAAGGAATGTCGACACACTAAGCATACTCAATGAATGTCATGGGCACTGAAGAAATGTCATGCAAACTGAAGGAATGTTACGCACACTGAATGAATATTCGGTACAGTGAAGGAATGTTCAGCAAACTGATGGACTGTTCAGAACAGTGAAGGAATGTTATAGACACAGAAGGAATGCCAGCACACTGAAGGGATGTCATGCACACTGAAGCAATGTTCTGCACACTGAAGGAATGTTCTGCACACTGAAGGAATTCCATGCACACTGAAGGAATTCCATGCACACTGAAGGCATGTCGGCAGAATGAGGGAATGTCAGCACACGGAAGAAAAGATATGCACACTTAAAGAATGTCTGTGCAATGAAGGAATGTTCTGCAAACTGAAGGATGTCTACAGACTTAGGAATTCTCTGCACACTAATGCAATGTCAGCACAGTGAAGGAATGTTATGTACATTGAAGAAATGTCATGCACACTGAAGCAATGTTCTGCACATTGAAGGAATGTCACGCACAGTGAAGGAAAATCTGCTAAATGAACTGATTTCATGCACACGAAAGGAATGTTTTATACACTGAAGGAATGTCTGCACACTTAGAAATGCTCTGCAAACTGAAGGATTGCCAGAAAAATGAAGGAATGTCATGCACACTGAAGTAATGTTCTGCACACTGAAGGAATGTTCCGCACACTGAAGGAATGTCAGCACCCTGATGGAATGTCATGCACACTGAAGGAATGTTCTGCACACTGAAGGAATGTCAGCACATTGAAAGAATGTTCTGCACCCTGAAGGAATGTCAGCACATTGAAGGAATGTCATGAAACTGAATGAATGTTCTGCACACTGAAGGAATGTTCCGAACTCTGAAGGAATGTCAGCACATTGAAGGAAAGTCATGCACACTGAAGGAATGTCACAATATTGAAGGAATGTCATCACACTGAAGGAATGTTCTGCACACTGAAGGAATGTTCCGCACACTGAAGGAATGTCAGCAGATTGAAGAAATCTACTGCACACTGAAGGAATGGCAGCATCCTGAAGGTCGCTCAGCAGACTGAAGGAATGTCGGCACACTAAGCATTCTCAATGAATGTCATGGGCACTGAAGAAACGTCATGCAAACTGAAGGAATGTTATGCACACTGAATGAATGTTCGGTACAGTGAAGGAATGTTCAGCAAACTGATGGACTGTTCAGAACAGTGAAGGAATGTTATGGACACAGAAGGAATGCCAGCACACTGAAGGGATGTCATGCACACTGAAGGAATGTTCTGAACCCTGAAGGAATGTCAGCACATTGAAGGAAAGTCATGCACACTGAAGGAATGTCACAATATTGAAGGAAAGTCATCACATTGAAGGAATGTTCCGCACACTGAAGGAATGTCAGCAGATTGAAGGAATCTACTGCACACTGAAGAAATGACAGCACCCTGAAGGTCTCTCAGCAGACTGAAGGAATGTCGGCCCACTAAGCATACTCAATGAATGTCATGGGCACTGAAGAAATGTCATGCAAAGTGAAGGAATGTTACGCACACTGAATGAATGTTCGGTACAGTGAAGGAATGTTCAGCAAACTGATGGACTGTTCAGAACAGTGAAGGAATGTTATGGACACAGAAGGAATGCCAGCACACTGAAGGGATGTCATGCACACTGAAGGAATGTTCTGCACACTGAAGGAATTCCATGCACACTGAAGGAATTCCATGCACACTGAAGGAATGTCGGCAGAATGAGGGAATGTCAGCACACGGAAGAAAAGATATGCACACTCAAGGAATGTCTGTGCAATGAAGGAATGTTCTGCAAACTGAAGAATGTCTGCAGACTTAGGAATTCTCTGCACACTGATGCAATGTCAGCACAGTGAAGGAATGTCACGCACAGTGAAGGAAAATCTGCTAAATGAACCGATTTCATGCACACGAAAGGAATGTTTTATACACTGAAGGAATGTCTGCACACTTAGAAATGCTCTGCAAACTGAAGGATTGCCAGAAAAATGAAGGAATGTCATGCACACTGAAGGAATGTTCTGCACACTCAGTGAATGTCATGGGCACTGAGGAATGGCATGCAAACTGAAGGAATGTTCTGCACATTGAAGCAATGTTCGGAACAGTGAAGGAATGTTCGGATCAGTAAAGGAAAGTTATGGACACAGAAGGAATGTCAGCACACTGAAAGAATGTCATGCAAACTGAAGGAATGTCAGCACACTGACGGAATGTCCGCACAATGAGGGAATGTCATGTGCACTGAGGAATATCAACACAGTGAAGGAATGCCATGTACATTGAAGGAATGTCATGCACAATGAAGGAATGTTATATACACTGAAGAATTGTCAGCACACCGAAGGCATGTCATGAAACTGAAGGAATGTTATTACACTGAAGGAATGTTTTGGACACAGAAGGAATATCATGACACTGAAGGAATGTTATGACACTGAAGGAATGTTATGGACACACAAGGATTGTCATGAAACTGAAGGAATATCAGCACACTGAAGGAATGTCATGCACACTGAAGTAATGTCAGCACACTGAAGGAATGTCAGCACACTGAATGAATGCCATGCACACTGAATGAATGTCAGCACACTGAAGGAATGTCAGCGCACTGAAGTAATGTCATGCACACTGAAGTAATGTCAGCACACTGAAGGAATGTCATTCACACTGAAGGAATACCAGCACACTGAAGGAATGTCATTCACACTGAAGGAATGTCATGCACAATGAAGGAATGTCATGCACAGTGAAGGTATGTTCTGCACACTGATGGAATATCAAGACTCTGAAGGAATATCAGCACACGGAAGGAATGTCATTCACACTGAAGGAATATCAACACTCTGAAGGAATGTTCTGCACACTGAAGGAATGTCATGCACACTGAAGAAATGATATGCACACTAAAGGAATGTCAGTGCAAAGAAGGAATGTTCTGCAAACTGAAGGATGTCTGCAGACTTAAGAATGATCTGCACACTGAAGCAATGTCAGCACCCTGAAGGAATGTCATGCACAGTGAGGGAATATCAGCAAAATGAACCAATATCATGCGCACAAAAGGAATGTTTTATACACTGAAGGAATGTCTGCACACTTAGAAATGCTCTGCAAACTGAAGGAATGCCAGAACACTGAAGGAATGTTATGGACATTGAAGGAATGTCATGCACACCGAAGGAATGTCAGCACACTGACGGATTGTAAGCAAACTGAAGGAAATTCATGCACACTGATGGAATATCAAAACTCTGAAGGAATGTTCTGCACACTGAAGAAATGTCAGCAGAATGAATGAATGTCATGACACTGAAGGAATGTCATGCACACTGAAGGAATATCAGCACAATAAAGGAATGTTCTGCACACTGAAGGAATATCAGCACACTGAAGGAATGTCATGCACACTGAAGGAATGTCATTCACACTGAAGGTATCTCAGCAGACTGAAGGAATGTCAGCACACTGATGGAATATCAGCACGCTCAATGAATGTCATGCGCACTGAAGAAATATCACGCAAACTGAAGGAATGTTCTGCACACTGAATGAATGTTCGGAACAGTGAAGGAATGTTATCAACACTGAAGGAATGTCAGCATAATGAAGGAATCTCATGCACACTAAAGGAGTGTTCTGCACATTGAAGGACTGTTCGGAACAGTGAAGAGAATGTCCACACACTGAAGGAATGTTCTGCACACTGAAGGAATGTTCTGCACACTGAAGGAATGTTCTGGCCTGAAAGAAAGTCAGCACATTGAAGAAAATACATGCACACTGAAGGAATTTCATGCACACTGAAGGAATGTCATTCACACTGAAGGAATATCAGCACTCTACAGGAATATCAGCACACTGAAGGAATGTCATGAAACTGAAGGAATGTTCTGCACACTGAAGGAATGTTCTGCACACTGAAGGAATGTTCCGCACACTGAAGGAATGTTCTGAACCCTGAAGGAATGTCAGCACATTGAAGGAAAGCCATGCACACTGAAAGAATGTCACAATATTGAAGGAATGTCATCACATTGAAGGAATGTTCTGCACACTGAAGGAATGTTCCGCACACTGAAGGAATGTCAGCAGATTGAAGGTCTCTCAGCAGACTGAAGGAATGTCGACACACTAAGCATACTCAATGAATGTCATGGGCACTGAAGAAATGTCATGCAAACTGAAGGAATGTTACGCACACTGAATGAATATTCGGTACAGTGAAGGAATGTTCAGCAAACTGATGGACTGTTCAGAACAGTGAAGGAATGTTATAGACACAGAAGGAATGCCAGCACACTGAAGGGATGTCATGCACACTGAAGCAATGTTCTGCACACTGAAGGAATGTTCTGCACACTGAAGGAATTCCATGCACACTGAAGGAATTCCATGCACACTGAAGGCATGTCGGCAGAATGAGGGAATGTCAGCACACGGAAGAAAAGATATGCACACTTAAAGAATGTCTGTGCAATGAAGGAATGTTCTGCAAACTGAAGGATGTCTACAGACTTAGGAATTCTCTGCACACTAATGCAATGTCAGCACAGTGAAGGAATGTTATGTACATTGAAGAAATGTCATGCACACTGAAGCAATGTTCTGCACATTGAAGGAATGTCACGCACAGTGAAGGAAAATCTGCTAAATGAACTGATTTCATGCACACGAAAGGAATGTTTTATACACTGAAGGAATGTCTGCACACTTAGAAATGCTCTGCAAACTGAAGGATTGCCAGAAAAATGAAGGAATGTCATGCACACTGAAGTAATGTTCTGCACACTGAAGGAATGTTCCGCACACTGAAGGAATGTCAGCACCCTGATGGAATGTCATGCACACTGAAGGAATGTTCTGCACACTGAAGGAATGTCAGCACATTGAAAGAATGTTCTGCACCCTGAAGGAATGTCAGCACATTGAAGGAATGTCATGAAACTGAATGAATGTTCTGCACACTGAAGGAATGTTCCGAACTCTGAAGGAATGTCAGCACATTGAAGGAAAGTCATGCACACTGAAGGAATGTCACAATATTGAAGGAATGTCATCACACTGAAGGAATGTTCTGCACACTGAAGGAATGTTCCGCACACTGAAGGAATGTCAGCAGATTGAAGAAATCTACTGCACACTGAAGGAATGGCAGCATCCTGAAGGTCGCTCAGCAGACTGAAGGAATGTCGGCACACTAAGCATTCTCAATGAATGTCATGGGCACTGAAGAAACGTCATGCAAACTGAAGGAATGTTATGCACACTGAATGAATGTTCGGTACAGTGAAGGAATGTTCAGCAAACTGATGGACTGTTCAGAACAGTGAAGGAATGTTATGGACACAGAAGGAATGCCAGCACACTGAAGGGATGTCATGCACACTGAAGGAATGTTCTGAACCCTGAAGGAATGTCAGCACATTGAAGGAAAGTCATGCACACTGAAGGAATGTCACAATATTGAAGGAAAGTCATCACATTGAAGGAATGTTCCGCACACTGAAGGAATGTCAGCAGATTGAAGGAATCTACTGCACACTGAAGAAATGACAGCACCCTGAAGGTCTCTCAGCAGACTGAAGGAATGTCGGCCCACTAAGCATACTCAATGAATGTCATGGGCACTGAAGAAATGTCATGCAAAGTGAAGGAATGTTACGCACACTGAATGAATGTTCGGTACAGTGAAGGAATGTTCAGCAAACTGATGGACTGTTCAGAACAGTGAAGGAATGTTATGGACACAGAAGGAATGCCAGCACACTGAAGGGATGTCATGCACACTGAAGGAATGTTCTGCACACTGAAGGAATTCCATGCACACTGAAGGAATTCCATGCACACTGAAGGAATGTCGGCAGAATGAGGGAATGTCAGCACACGGAAGAAAAGATATGCACACTCAAGGAATGTCTGTGCAATGAAGGAATGTTCTGCAAACTGAAGGATGTCTGCAGACTTAGGAATTCTCTGCACACTGATGCAATGTCAGCACAGTGAAGGAATGTCACGCACAGTGAAGGAAAATCTGCTAAATGAACCGATTTCATGCACACGAAAGGAATGTTTTATACACTGAAGGAATGTCTGCACACTTAGAAATGCTCTGCAAACTGAAGGATTGCCAGAAAAATGAAGGAATGTCATGCACACTGAAGGAATGTTCTGCACACTCAGTGAATGTCATGGGCACTGAGGAATGGCATGCAAACTGAAGGAATGTTCTGCACATTGAAGCAATGTTCGGAACAGTGAAGGAATGTTCGGATCAGTAAAGGAAAGTTATGGACACAGAAGGAATGTCAGCACACTGAAAGAATGTCATGCAAACTGAAGGAATGTCAGCACACTGACGGAATGTCCGCACAATGAGGGAATGTCATGTGCACTGAGGAATATCAACACAGTGAAGGAATGCCATGTACATTGAAGGAATGTCATGCACAATGAAGGAATGTTATATACACTGAAGAATTGTCAGCACACCGAAGGCATGTCATGAAACTGAAGGAATGTTATTACACTGAAGGAATGTTTTGGACACAGAAGGAATATCATGACACTGAAGGAATGTTATGACACTGAAGGAATGTTATGGACACACAAGGATTGTCATGAAACTGAAGGAATATCAGCACACTGAAGGAATGTCAGCACCCTGAAGGAATGTCATGCACAGTGAGGGAATATCAGCAAAATGAACCAATATCATGCGCACAAAAGGAATGTTTTATACACTGAAGGAATGTCTGCACACTTAGAAATGCTCTGCAAACTGAAGGAATGCCAGAACACTGAAGGAATGTTATGGACATTGAAGGAATGTCATGCACACCGAAGGAATGTCAGCACACTGACGGATTGTAAGCAAACTGAAGGAAATTCATGCACACTGATGGAATATCAAAACTCTGAAGGAATGTTCTGCACACTGAAGAAATGTCAGCAGAATGAATGAATGTCATGACACTGAAGGAATGTCATGCACACTGAAGGAATATCAGCACAATAAAGGAATGTTCTGCACACTGAAGGAATATCAGCACACTGAAGGAATGTCATGCACACTGAAGGAATGTCATTCACACTGAAGGTATCTCAGCAGACTGAAGGAATGTCAGCACACTGATGGAATATCAGCACGCTCAATGAATGTCATGCGCACTGAAGAAATATCACGCAAACTGAAGGAATGTTCTGCACACTGAATGAATGTTCGGAACAGTGAAGGAATGTTATCAACACTGAAGGAATGTCAGCATAATGAAGGAATCTCATGCACACTAAAGGAGTGTTCTGCACATTGAAGGACTGTTCGGAACAGTGAAGAGAATGTCCACACACTGAAGGAATGTTCTGCACACTGAAGGAATGTTCTGCACACTGAAGGAATGTTCTGGCCTGAAAGAAAGTCAGCACATTGAAGAAAATACATGCACACTGAAGGAATTTCATGCACACTGAAGGAATGTCATTCACACTGAAGGAATATCAGCACTCTACAGGAATATCAGCACACTGAAGGAATGTCATGAAACTGAAGGAATGTTCTGCACACTGAAGGAATGTTCTGCACACTGAAGGAATGTTCCGCACACTGAAGGAATGTTCTGAACCCTGAAGGAATGTCAGCACATTGAAGGAAAGCCATGCACACTGAAGGAATGTCACAATATTGAAGGAATGTCATCACATTGAAGGAATGTTCTGCACACTGAAGGAATGTTCCGCACACTGAAGGAATGTCAGCAGATTGAAGGTCTCTCAGCAGACTGAAGGAATGTCGACACACTAAGCATACTCAATGAATGTCATGGGCACTGAAGAAATGTCATGCAAACTGAAGGAATGTTACGCACACTGAATGAATATTCGGTACAGTGAAGGAATGTTCAGCAAACTGATGGACTGTTCAGAACAGTGAAGGAATGTTATAGACACAGAAGGAATGCCAGCACACTGAAGGGATGTCATGCACACTGAAGCAATGTTCTGCACACTGAAGGAATGTTCTGCACACTGAAGGAATTCCATGCACACTGAAGGAATTCCATGCACACTGAAGGCATGTCGGCAGAATGAGGGAATGTCAGCACACGGAAGAAAAGATATGCACACTTAAAGAATGTCTGTGCAATGAAGGAATGTTCTGCAAACTGAAGGATGTCTACAGACTTAGGAATTCTCTGCACACTAATGCAATGTCAGCACAGTGAAGGAATGTTATGTACATTGAAGAAATGTCATGCACACTGAAGCAATGTTCTGCACATTGAAGGAATGTCACGCACAGTGAAGGAAAATCTGCTAAATGAACTGATTTCATGCACACGAAAGGAATGTTTTATACACTGAAGGAATGTCTGCACACTTAGAAATGCTCTGCAAACTGAAGGATTGCCAGAAAAATGAAGGAATGTCATGCACACTGAAGTAATGTTCTGCACACTGAAGGAATGTTCCGCACACTGAAGGAATGTCAGCACCCTGATGGAATGTCATGCACACTGAAGGAATGTTCTGCACACTGAAGGAATGTCAGCACATTGAAAGAATGTTCTGCACCCTGAAGGAATGTCAGCACATTGAAGGAATGTCATGAAACTGAATGAATGTTCTGCACACTGAAGGAATGTTCCGAACTCTGAAGGAATGTCAGCACATTGAAGGAAAGTCATGCACACTGAAGGAATGTCACAATATTGAAGGAATGTCATCACACTGAAGGAATGTTCTGCACACTGAAGGAATGTTCCGCACACTGAAGGAATGTCAGCAGATTGAAGAAATCTACTGCACACTGAAGGAATGGCAGCATCCTGAAGGTCGCTCAGCAGACTGAAGGAATGTCGGCACACTAAGCATTCTCAATGAATGTCATGGGCACTGAAGAAACGTCATGCAAACTGAAGGAATGTTATGCACACTGAATGAATGTTCGGTACAGTGAAGGAATGTTCAGCAAACTGATGGACTGTTCAGAACAGTGAAGGAATGTTATGGACACAGAAGGAATGCCAGCACACTGAAGGGATGTCATGCACACTGAAGGAATGTTCTGAACCCTGAAGGAATGTCAGCACATTGAAGGAAAGTCATGCACACTGAAGGAATGTCACAATATTGAAGGAAAGTCATCACATTGAAGGAATGTTCCGCACACTGAAGGAATGTCAGCAGATTGAAGGAATCTACTGCACACTGAAGAAATGACAGCACCCTGAAGGTCTCTCAGCAGACTGAAGGAATGTCGGCCCACTAAGCATACTCAATGAATGTCATGGGCACTGAAGAAATGTCATGCAAAGTGAAGGAATGTTACGCACACTGAATGAATGTTCGGTACAGTGAAGGAATGTTCAGCAAACTGATGGACTGTTCAGAACAGTGAAGGAATGTTATGGACACAGAAGGAATGCCAGCACACTGAAGGGATGTCATGCACACTGAAGGAATGTTCTGCACACTGAAGGAATTCCATGCACACTGAAGGAATTCCATGCACACTGAAGGAATGTCGGCAGAATGAGGGAATGTCAGCACACGGAAGAAAAGATATGCACACTCAAGGAATGTCTGTGCAATGAAGGAATGTTCTGCAAACTGAAGGATGTCTGCAGACTTAGGAATTCTCTGCACACTGATGCAATGTCAGCACAGTGAAGGAATGTCACGCACAGTGAAGGAAAATCTGCTAAATGAACCGATTTCATGCACACGAAAGGAATGTTTTATACACTGAAGGAATGTCTGCACACTTAGAAATGCTCTGCAAACTGAAGGATTGCCAGAAAAATGAAGGAATGTCATGCACACTGAAGGAATGTTCTGCACACTCAGTGAATGTCATGGGCACTGAGGAATGGCATGCAAACTGAAGGAATGTTCTGCACATTGAAGCAATGTTCGGAACAGTGAAGGAATGTTCGGATCAGTAAAGGAAAGTTATGGACACAGAAGGAATGTCAGCACACTGAAAGAATGTCATGCAAACTGAAGGAATGTCAGCACACTGACGGAATGTCCGCACAATGAGGGAATGTCATGTGCACTGAGGAATATCAACACAGTGAAGGAATGCCATGTACATTGAAGGAATGTCATGCACAATGAAGGAATGTTATATACACTGAAGAATTGTCAGCACACCGAAGGCATGTCATGAAACTGAAGGAATGTTATTACACTGAAGGAATGTTTTGGACACAGAAGGAATATCATGACACTGAAGGAATGTTATGACACTGAAGGAATGTTATGGACACACAAGGATTGTCATGAAACTGAAGGAATATCAGCACACTGAAGGAATGTCATGCACACTGAAGTAATGTCAGCACACTGAAGGAATGTCAGCACACTGAATGAATGCCATGCACACTGAATGAATGTCAGCACACTGAAGGAATGTCAGCGCACTGAAGTAATGTCATGCACACTGAAGTAATGTCAGCACACTGAAGGAATGTCATTCACACTGAAGGAATACCAGCACACTGAAGGAATGTCATTCACACTGAAGGAATGTCATGCACAATGAAGGAATGTCATGCACAGTGAAGGTATGTTCTGCACACTGATGGAATATCAAGACTCTGAAGGAATATCAGCACACGGAAGGAATGTCATTCACACTGAAGGAATATCAACACTCTGAAGGAATGTTCTGCACACTGAAGGAATGTCATGCACACTGAAGAAATGATATGCACACTAAAGGAATGTCAGTGCAAAGAAGGAATGTTCTGCAAACTGAAGGATGTCTGCAGACTTAAGAATGATCTGCACACTGAAGCAATGTCAGCACCCTGAAGGAATGTCATGCACAGTGAGGGAATATCAGCAAAATGAACCAATATCATGCGCACAAAAGGAATGTTTTATACACTGAAGGAATGTCTGCACACTTAGAAATGCTCTGCAAACTGAAGGAATGCCAGAACACTGAAGGAATGTTATGGACATTGAAGGAATGTCATGCACACCGAAGGAATGTCAGCACACTGACGGATTGTAAGCAAACTGAAGGAAATTCATGCACACTGATGGAATATCAAAACTCTGAAGGAATGTTCTGCACACTGAAGAAATGTCAGCAGAATGAATGAATGTCATGACACTGAAGGAATGTCATGCACACTGAAGGAATATCAGCACAATAAAGGAATGTTCTGCACACTGAAGGAATATCAGCACACTGAAGGAATGTCATGCACACTGAAGGAATGTCATTTACACTGAAGGTATCTCAGCAGACTGAAGGAATGTCAGCACACTGATGGAATATCAGCACGCTCAATGAATGTCATGCGCACTGAAGAAATATCACGCAAACTGAAGGAATGTTCTGCACACTGAATGAATGTTCGGAACAGTGAAGGAATGTTATCAACACTGAAGGAATGTCAGCATAATGAAGGAATCTCATGCACACTAAAGGAGTGTTCTGCACATTGAAGGACTGTTCGGAACAGTGAAGAGAATGTCCACACACTGAAGGAATGTTCTGCACACTGAAGGAATGTTCTGCACACTGAAGGAATGTTCTGGCCTGAAAGAAAGTCAGCACATTGAAGAAAATACATGCACACTGAAGGAATTTCATGCACACTGAAGGAATGTCATTCACACTGAAGGAATATCAGCACTCTACAGGAATATCAGCACACTGAAGGAATGTCATGAAACTGAAGGAATGTTCTGCACACTGAAGGAATGTTCCGCACACTGAAGGAATGTTCTGAACCCTGAAGGAATGTCAGCACATTGAAGGAAAGCCATGCACACTGAAGGAATGTCACAATATTGAAGGAATGTCATCACATTGAAGGAATGTTCTGCACACTGAAGGAATGTTCCGCACACTGAAGGAATGTCAGCAGATTGAAGGTCTCTCAGCAGACTGAAGGAATGTCGACACACTAAGCATACTCAATGAATGTCATGGGCACTGAAGAAATGTCATGCAAACTGAAGGAATGTTACGCACACTGAATGAATGTTCGGAACAGTGAAGGAATGTTATCAACACTGAAGGAATGTCAGCATAATGAAGGAATCTCATGCACACTAAAGGAGTGTTCTGCACATTGAAGGACTGTTCGGAACAGTGAAGAGAATGTCCACACACTGAAGGAATGTTCTGCACACTGAAGGAATGTTCTGCACACTGAAGGAATGTTCTGGCCTGAAAGAAAGTCAGCACATTGAAGAAAATACATGCACACTGAAGGAATTTCATGCACACTGAAGGAATGTCATTCACACTGAAGGAATATCAGCACTCTACAGGAATATCAGCACACTGAAGGAATGTCATGAAACTGAAGGAATGTTCTGCACACTGAAGGAATGTTCCGCACACTGAAGGAATGTTCTGAACCCTGAAGGAATGTCAGCACATTGAAGGAAAGCCATGCACACTGAAGGAATGTCACAATATTGAAGGAATGTCATCACATTGAAGGAATGTTCTGCACACTGAAGGAATGTTCCGCACACTGAAGGAATGTCAGCAGATTGAAGGTCTCTCAGCAGACTGAAGGAATGTCGACACACTAAGCATACTCAATGAATGTCATGGGCACTGAAGAAATGTCATGCAAACTGAAGGAATGTTACGCACACTGAATGAATATTCGGTACAGTGAAGGAATGTTCAGCAAACTGATGGACTGTTCAGAACAGTGAAGGAATGTTATAGACACAGAAGGAATGCCAGCACACTGAAGGGATGTCATGCACACTGAAGCAATGTTCTGCACACTGAAGGAATGTTCTGCACACTGAAGGAATTCCATGCACACTGAAGGAATTCCATGCACACTGAAGGCATGTCGGCAGAATGAGGGAATGTCAGCACACGGAAGAAAAGATATGCACACTTAAAGAATGTCTGTGCAATGAAGGAATGTTCTGCAAACTGAAGGATGTCTACAGACTTAGGAATTCTCTGCACACTAATGCAATGTCAGCACAGTGAAGGAATGTTATGTACATTGAAGAAATGTCATGCACACTGAAGCAATGTTCTGCACATTGAAGGAATGTCACGCACAGTGAAGGAAAATCTGCTAAATGAACTGATTTCATGCACACGAAAGGAATGTTTTATACACTGAAGGAATGTCTGCACACTTAGAAATGCTCTGCAAACTGAAGGATTGCCAGAAAAATGAAGGAATGTCATGCACACTGAAGTAATGTTCTGCACACTGAAGGAATGTTCCGCACACTGAAGGAATGTCAGCACCCTGATGGAATGTCATGCACACTGAAGGAATGTTCTGCACACTGAAGGAATGTCAGCACATTGAAAGAATGTTCTGCACCCTGAAGGAATGTCAGCACACTGAAGGAATGTCACGAAACTGAATGAATGTTCTGCACACTGAAGGAATGTTCCGAACTCTGAAGGAATGTCAGCACATTGAAGGAAAGTCATGCACACTGAAGGAATGTCACAATATTGAAGGAATGTCATCACACTGAAGGAATGTTCTGCACACTGAAGGAATGTTCCGCACACTGAAGGAATGTCAGCAGATTGAAGAAATCTACTGCACACTGAAGGAATGGCAGCATCCTGAAGGTCGCTCAGCAGACTGAAGGAATGTCGGCACACTAAGCATTCTCAATGAATGTCATGGGCACTGAAGAAACGTCATGCAAACTGAAGGAATGTTATGCACACTGAATGAATGTTCGGTACAGTGAAGGAATGTTCAGCAAACTGATGGACTGTTCAGAACAGTGAAGGAATGTTATGGACACAGAAGGAATGCCAGCACACTGAAGGGATGTCATGCACACTGAAGGAATGTTCTGAACCCTGAAGGAATGTCAGCACATTGAAGGAAAGTCATGCACACTGAAGGAATGTCACAATATTGAAGGAAAGTCATCACATTGAAGGAATGTTCCGCACACTGAAGGAATGTCAGCAGATTGAAGGAATCTACTGCACACTGAAGAAATGACAGCACCCTGAAGGTCTCTCAGCAGACTGAAGGAATGTCGGCCCACTAAGCATACTCAATGAATGTCATGGGCACTGAAGAAATGTCATGCAAAGTGAAGGAATGTTACGCACACTGAATGAATGTTCGGTACAGTGAAGGAATGTTCAGCAAACTGATGGACTGTTCAGAACAGTGAAGGAATGTTATGGACACAGAAGGAATGCCAGCACACTGAAGGGATGTCATGCACACTGAAGGAATGTTCTGCACACTGAGGGAATTCCATGCACACTGAAGGAATTCCATGCACACTGAAGGAATGTCGGCAGAATGAGGGAATGTCAGCACACGGAAGAAAAGATATGCACACTCAAGGAATGTCTGTGCAATGAAGGAATGTTCTGCAAACTGAAGGATGTCTGCAGACTTAGGAATTCTCTGCACACTGATGCAATGTCAGCACAGTGAAGGAATGTCACGCACAGTGAAGGAAAATCTGCTAAATGAACCGATTTCATGCACACGAAAGGAATGTTTTATACACTGAAGGAATGTCTGCACACTTAGAAATGCTCTGCAAACTGAAGGATTGCCAGAAAAATGAAGGAATGTCATGCACACTGAAGGAATGTTCTGCACACTCAGTGAATGTCATGGGCACTGAGGAATGGCATGCAAACTGAAGGAATGTTCTGCACATTGAAGCAATGTTCGGAACAGTGAAGGAATGTTCGGATCAGTAAAGGAAAGTTATGGACACAGAAGGAATGTCAGCACACTGAAAGAATGTCATGCAAACTGAAGGAATGTCAGCACACTGACGGAATGTCCGCACAATGAGGGAATGTCATGTGCACTGAGGAATATCAACACAGTGAAGGAATGCCATGTACATTGAAGGAATGTCATGCACAATGAAGGAATGTTATATACACTGAAGAATTGTCAGCACACCGAAGGCATGTCATGAAACTGAAGGAATGTTATTACACTGAAGGAATGTTTTGGACACAGAAGGAATATCATGACACTGAAGGAATGTTATGACACTGAAGGAATGTTATGGACACACAAGGATTGTCATGAAACTGAAGGAATATCAGCACACTGAAGGAATGTCATGCACACTGAAGTAATGTCAGCACACTGAAGGAATGTCAGCACACTGAATGAATGCCATGCACACTGAATGAATGTCAGCACACTGAAGGAATGTCAGCGCACTGAAGTAATGTCATGCACACTGAAGTAATGTCAGCACACTGAAGGAATGTCAGCACACTGAATGAATGCCATGCACACTGAAGGAATGTCATGCACACTGAATGAATGTTGTGCACACTGAAGGAATGTAATGCACACTGAAGGAATGTCAGCACACTGAAGGAATGTCATGCACACTGAAGGAATGTGATGCACACTGAAGGAATGTTCTGCACACTGAAGGTATGTTCTGCACCCTGACGGAATGTCAGCACATTGAAGGAAATTCATGCACAATGTAGGAATGTTATGGACATTGAAGGAATATCATGCACACCGAAGGAATGTGAGCACACTGATGGATTGTAAGCAAACTGAAGGAAATTCATGCACACTGAGGAATGTCAGCACACTGAAGGAATGTCATGCACACTGAGGAATGTCAGCACACTGAAGGAACTCTGCACATTGAAGGAATATCAGCACCCTGAAGGGCTAAAATGGACATTGAATTAATGTCTTGTGCACTTTGGGAATGTTCTGCACACTGTAGGAATGTCAACACAATGAGGGAATGTCATGTGCACTGAGGAATGTCAACACAATATAGGAATGTCATGCACAATGAAGGAATATCAGCACTTTGAAGGAATGGCATGCACACTGAAGGAATGTCACGCACACTGAAGGAATGTCAGCATACTGAAGGAATATCAGCACTTTGAAGGAATGTCATGCACACTGAAGGAATGTTATATACACTGAAGAATTGTCTGCACACTGAAGGAATGTCAGCAGAATGAATGAATGTCAGCACACTGAAGTAATGTCGTGCACACTGAGAGAATATCAGCACACTGAAGTAATGTCATGCACACTGAAGGAATGTCAGCACTCTGAAGGAATGTCAGCAAATTGAATGAATGTCATGCACAGTGAAGGAATGTGATGCACACTGAAGGTATGTTCTGCAAACTGAAACAATGTCAGCACACTGATGGAATGTCGTGACACTGATGGAATGTTATGACACTGACGGAAAGTTATGGACACAGAAGGAATGTCATGACACCTGGAATGTCAACACAATGAAGGAATGTCAGGCGCACTGAGGAATGTCAACACAATGAAGGAATATCATGCACACTGAAGGAATGTTCTGCACACTGAAGGAATGTTCTGCACACTGAAGGACAGTTCAGAACAGTGAAGGAATGTTATGGACACAGAAGGAATGTCAGCACAGTGAAGGAATGTCACACAGACTGAAGGAATGTTCTGGACACTGAAGTAATGTTCTGCACACTGAAGGAATGTCAGCACACTGATGGGATGTCATGCACACTGAAGGAATGTCAGCACACTGAATGTTTTGACACTGAAGGAATATTATGGACACTACAGGAATGTTATGGACACAGAAGGAATGTTATGACACTGATGGAATGTCATGCACACTGAAGAAATGTCATGCACACTGAAGTAATGTGATGCACAATGAAGGAATGTCAGCACACTGAAGGAATGTTATGACACTGAAGGAATGTTATGGACACAAAAGGAATGTCTTTACACTGAAGGAATGTCAGCACACTGAAGGAACGTGATGCACACTGAAGGAATGTTCTGCAAACTGAAGGAATGTCAGCACACCGAAGGAATGTTATGACACCGAAGGAATGTTATGGACTCAAAAGGACTGTCATGACACTGAAGGAATGTCAGCACACTGAGGGAATGTCATGCACACTGAAGGAATGTTCTGCAAACTGAAGGAATGTCAGCACACTGATGGAATGTCATGAAACTGAAGGAATATTCTGACACTGAAGGAATGTTTTGGACACTGAAGGAATATCATGACACTGAAGGAATGTTACGACACTGAAGGAATGTTATGGACACAGAAGGAATGTCATGCACACTGAAAGAATGTCAGCACACTGAATGAACGTCAAGCACACTGAATGAATGTAATGCACGCTGAAGGAATGTCAGCACACTGAAGGCATGTCAGCAAACTGAAGGAATGTCATTGACACTGAAGGAATGTCAGCACACTGAAGGTATCTCAGCAGACTGAAGGAATCTCGGCACACTGACGGAATATCAGCACACTCAATGAATGTCATGGGCACTGAAGAAATGTCACGCAAACTGAAGCAATGTGCTGCACACTGAATGAATGTTCGGAACAGTGAAGGAATGTTCAGAACAGTGAAGGAATGTTATGCACAATTTGAGAGTGTCATGCACAATGTGAGAGTGTCATGCACACTGAAGGAATGTTCTGCACACTGAAGGATTGTCATGCACGCTGAAGGAATGTTCTGCACACTGATGAACTGTTCAGAACAGTGAAGGAATGTTATTGACAAAGAAGAAATGTCAGCACAGTGAAGGAATTTCACGCAAACTGAAGGAATGTTCTGGACACTGAAGGAGTGTTCTGCACACTGATGGAATGTCATGCTCACTGAAGGAATGTTATGACATTGAAGGAATGTTATGGACACAAAAGGAATGTCATGACACTGATGGAATGTCAGCACACTGATGGAATGTCATGCACACTGAAATAATGTGATGCACAATGAAGGGATGTCGGCACACTGATGGAATGTGATGCACATTGAAGACATGTCAGCACACTGATGGAATTTTATGACACTGAAGGAATGTTATGGACACAAAAGGAATGTCATGACACTGAAGGAATGTCAGCACACTGATGGAATGTCATGCAAACTGAAGAAATGTCAGCACACTGATGGAATGTCATGCACACTGAAGGAATGCCAGCACATTGAAGCAATGTTCTGCACACTGAAGGAATGTCAGCACACTGAAGGAATGTGATGCACACTGATGGAATGTCATGACACTGAAGGAATATTCTGACACTGAAGGAATGTTTTGGACACAGAAGGAATATCATGACACTGAAGGAATGTTATGACAATGAAGGAATGTTATGGACACAGAAGTAATGTCATGAAACTGAAGGAATGTTATGACACTGAAGGAATGTTATGGACACAGAAGGAATGTCATGACACTGAAGGAATGTTATGACTCTGAAGGGATGTTATGGACACTGAAGAAATGTCAGGACACTGAAGGAATTTCAGCACACTGAAGGAATGTTAAGACAATGAAGGAATGTCTTGCACACTGAAGGAATGTCATGCAAACTGAAGGAATGTCAGCAGACTGACGGAATGTCAGCACACTGAAGGAATGTCATTGACACTGAAGGAAATTCGGCACACTGACGGAATATCAGCATACTCAATGAATGTCATGGGCACTGAAGAAATGTCAATCAAACTGACGCAAAGTTCTGTACAATGAATGAATGTTCGGAACAGTGAAGGAATGTTCGGAACAGTGAAGGAATATTATGGACACAGAAGAAATGTCAGCAAAATGAAGGAATTTCATGCACACTGAGGGAATGTCATGCACGTTGAAGGAATGTTCTGCACACTGAGGGACTGTTCAGAACAATGAAGGAAAGTTATGGACACAGAAGGAATGTCAGCACAGTGAAAGAATGTAACGCACACTGAACGAATGTTCTGGACACTGAAGGAATGTTCTGCATACTGAAGGAATGTCAACCTAATGAAGGAATGTCATGCGCACTGAGGAATGTCAGCACACTGATGGAATGTCAACACAATGAAGGAATGTCATGCACACTGAAGAAATATCAACACTTTGAAGGAATTCCATGAACATTGTAGGAATGTCATGCACACTGAAGGAAATTCAGCATACTGAAGGATAATCAGCACTTTGAAGGAATGTCATGCATACTGAAGGAATGTTATAGACACTGAAGAATTGCCAGCACACGGAAGGAATATCAGCACACTGAACGAAAGTCATGCAAACTGATGGAATGTCATGCGCACTAAAGGAATGTCATGCACACTGAAGGAATGTCAACACAATGAAGGAATGTCATGCACACTGAATGAATATCAGCACTTTGAAGGAATGCGATGCACACTGAGGGATGGTCATGCACACTGAAGGAATGTCATGCAAACTGAAGGATTGTCAGCACACTGAAGGAATATGAGCACTTTGAAGGAATGCCATGTACACTGAAGGAATGTCAGCTCACTGAATGAAGGTCATGCAGACTGAAGGAATGTTATAGACACTGAAGAATTGTCAGAACACTGAAGGAATATCAACACTTTGAAGGAATGCCATGCACACTGAAGAAATGTCATATACACTGAAGGAATGTCAGCAAACTGAAGGAATGTCATGCAGACTGAAGGAATGTCAGCACACTGAAGTAATGTGATGCACAATGAAGGAATGTCAGCACACTGATGGAATGTCATGTACACTGAAGGAATGTCAGCACACTGAAGGAATGTTATGACATTGAAGGAATGTTATGGACACGAAAGGAATGTCAGCACACTGAAGGAATGTCAGCACACTGATGGAATGTCATGCAGACTGAAGGAATGTTCTGCTCACTGTTGGAATGTCATGACACTGAAGGAATGTTATGCACACTGAAGGAATATCAGCACACTGAAGGAATGTCATGCACACTGAAAGAAAATCAGCAGACTGAAGGAATGTCATGCACACTGAAGTAATGTCATGCATACTGAAGGAATCTCACCACACTGAAGGAATGTCATGCACCCTGAAGGAATATCATCACACAGAAGAATTGTCATGCACTTTGAAGGAATGTTCTGCATACTCAAGGACTGTTCAGAACAGTGAAGGAAAGTTATGGACACAGAAGGAATGTCAACACATTGAAGGAATGTCAGGCACACTGAAGGAATGTTTTGGACACTGAAGGAATGTTATGCACACTGAAGGAATGACAGCACACTGAAGTAACGTCATGCACACTGAAGGAATGTCAGCACACTGAAGGAATGTGATGCACACTGATGGGATGTCATGCTACTGAAGGAATATTCTGACACTGAAGGAATGTTTTGGACACAGAAGGAATATCATGACACTGAAGGAATGTTATGACACTGAAGGAATGTTATGGATGCAGAAGGAATGTCATGAAACTGAAGGAATTTTATGACACTGAAGGAATGTTATGGACACAGAAGGAATGTCATGACACTGAAGGAATGTTATGACTCTGAAGGGATGTTATGGGCACAGAAGGAATGTCAGGACACTGAAGGAATTTCAGCACACTGAAGGAATGTTAAGACACTGAAGCAATGTCTTGCACACTGATGGAATGTTCATGCAAACTGAAGGAATGTCAGCAGACTGAAGGAATGTCAGCACACTGAAGGAATGTCATTGACACTGAAGGAAATTCGGCACACTGACGGAATATCAGCACACTCAATGAATGTCATGGGCACTGAAGAAATGTCAATCAAACTGAAGCAAAGTTCTGTACAATGAATGAATGTTCGGAACAGTGAAGGAATGTTCGGAACAGTGAAGGAATATTATGGACAAAGAAGAAATGTCAGCAAAATGAAGGAATCTCATGCACACTGAGGGAATGTCATGCACGTTGAAGGAATGTTCTGCACACTGAGGGACTGTACAGAACAGTGAAAGAAAGTTATGGACACAGAAGGAATGTCAGCACAGTGAAGGAATGTAATGCGCACTGAACGAATGTTCTGGACACTGAAGGAATGTTCTGCGTACTGAAGGAATGTCAACTGAATGAAGGAATGTCATGCGCACTGAGGAATGTCAGCACACTGAAGGAATGTCAACACAATGAAGGAATGTCATGCGCACTGAAGGAATGTCAACACAATGAAGGAATGTCATGCATACTGAAGGAAATTCAACACAATGAAGGAATGTCATGCGCACTGAAGGAATATCAGCACTTTGAAGGAATGCCATGAACATTGAAGGCATGTCATGCACACTGAAGGAATGTCAGCATACTGAAGGATAATCAGCGCTTTGAAGGAATGTCATGCATACTGAAGGAATGTTATAGACACTGAAGAATTGTCAGCACACTGAAGGAATATCAGCACACAGAAGGAAAGTCATGCAAACTGATGGAATGTCATGCGCACTGAAGGAATGTCATTCAGACTGAAGGAATGTCAGCACACTGAAGGAATGTCATTGACACTGAAGGAATATGAGCACATTGAAGGTATCTCAGCAGACTGAAGGAATGTCGGCACACTGACGAATATCAGCACACTCAATGAATGTCAGGGGCACTGAAGAAATGTCACGCAAACTGAAGGAATGTTCTGCACTCTGAATGAATGTTCCGAACAGTGAAGGAATGTTCGGAATAGTGAAGGAATGTTATGGACACAGAAGGAATATCAGCACAATAAAGGAATGTCATGCACACTGAAGGAATGTTCTGCACACTGAAAGACAGTTCAGAACAGTGAAGGAAAGTTATGGACAAAGAAGGAATGTCAGCACAGTGAAGGAATGTTCTGGACACTGAAGAAATGTTCTGCACACTGAAGGAATGTCATGCACACGGAAGGAATGTTGTGCACACTGAAGGAATGTCAGCACACTGAAGGATTTAAATAGTCAGTAAAATAATGTCATGTGCATTTTGGGAATGTCATGCACACTGAAGGAATGTCAACACAATGAAGGAATGCCATGCACACTGAAGGAATGTCATGCACACTGTAGGAATGTCAGCACACTGCGGAATGTCAACACAATGAAGGAATGTCATGCACACTGAAGGACTATCAGCACTTTGAAGGAATGCCATGCACACTGAAGGAATGTCATGCACACTGAAGGAATGTTATAGACACTGAAGAATTGTCAGCACACCGAAGGAATATCAACACACTGAACGAAAGTCATGCAAACTGATGGAATGTCATGCACACTGAATGAATGTCAGCACACTGAAGGAATGTCATTGACACTGAAGGAATATGAGGACACTGAATGTATCTCAGCAGAATGAAGGAATGTCGGCACACTGACGGAATATCAGCACACTCAATGAATGTCATGGGCACTGAAGAAAAGTCATGCAAACTGAGGGAATGTTCTGCACTCTGAATGAATGTTCGGAACAGTGATGGAATGTTATGGAAACAGAAGGAATGTCAGCACAATGAAGGAATGTCATGCACACTGAGGGAATTTCATGCACACTGAAGGAATGTTCTGCACACAGAAGGACAGTTCAGAACAGTGAAGGAAAGTTATGGATACAGAAGAAATGTCAGCACAGTGAAGGAATGTCACGCACACTGAAGGAATATTCTGGACACTGAAGAAATGTTCTGCACACTGAAGGAATGTCAACTGAATGAAGGAATGTCACGCGAACTGAGGAATGTCAGCACACTGAAGGAATATCAGCACACTGAAGGACTTAAATGGTCATTGAAATAATGTCGTGTGAATTTTGAGAATGTCATTCACATTGAAGGAATGTCAACACAATGAAGGAATATAATGCGCATTGAGGATTGTCAGCACAGTGAAGGAATGTCATGCACACTGAAGGAATATCAGCACTTTGAAGGAATATGAACACTTTGAAGGAATGCCATGCACACTGAAGGAATGTCAGCACACTGAATGAATGTCATGCAGACTGAAGGAATGTTATAGGCACTGAAGAATTGTCAGAACACTGAAGGAATATCAACACTTTGAAGGAATGCCATGCACACTGAAGGAATGTCATATACACTGAAGGAATGTAATGGACACAGAAGGAATGTCATGAAACTGAAGGAATGTCATGTACACTGAAGGAATGTAATGGACACAGAAGGAATGTCAGCACAATGAAGGAATGTCATTCACACTGAAGGAATGTCAGTACTCTGAAGGAATGTCATTCACACTGAAGGAATGTCAGCACACTGAAGGAATGTCATTCACACTGAAGGAATGTCAACACAATGAAGGAATGTCATGGACACTGACGGAATATCAGCACTTTGAAGGAATGCCATGCACACTGAAGTAATGTCATGCACACTGAAGGAATATCAGCAATTTGAAGGAATGCCATGCACACTGAGGGAAGGTCATGCACACTGAAGGAATGCCATGCACACTGAAGGAATGTCAGCAAACTGAATGAATGTCATGCAGACTGAAGGATTGTCATGCACACTGATGGAATGTTATTGACACTGAAGAATTGTCAGAACATTGAAGGAATATCAGCACGTTGAAGGAATGGCATGCACATTGAAGGAATGTCATGTACACTGAAGGAATGTCAGCAAACTGAAGGAATGTCATGCAGACTGAAGGAATGTAATGCAGACTGAAGGAATGTCATGCAAACTGAAGGAATGTCATGCAGACTGAAGGAATGTCAGCACACTGAAGTAATGTGATGCACACTGATGGAATGCGATGCACACTGAAGGAATGTCAGCACACTGAAGGAATGTTATGACACTGAAGGAATGTTAAGGACACAAAAGGAATGTCATGACACTGAAGGAATGTCAGCACACTGATGGAATGTCATGCACGCTGAATGAATATCATGGACACTGAAGGAATGTGATGGATAATGAAGGAATGTTCTGCAAACTGAAGGAATGTCATGCACACTGAATGAATATCATGCACACTGAAGGAATGTTCTGCAATCTGAAGGAATGTCAGCACACTGAAGGAATGTTACGACACTGAAGGAATGTTATGGACACAGAAGGACCGTCATGTCACTGAAGGAATGTCAGCACACTGAGGGAATGTCATGCCCATTGAAGGAATTTTGTGCGAACTGAAGGAATGTCAGCATACTGAGGGAATGTCATGACACTGAAGGAATGTTCTGACCACTGAAGGAATGTGAGGACACTGAAGGCATGTCATGAAACTGAAGGAATATTCTGACACTGAAGGAACGTTTTGGACACAGAAGGAATGTCATGACACTGATGGAATGTCATGCACACTGAAGAAATATCATGCACGCTGAAGGAATGTGATGCACACTAAAGGAATGTCAACACACTGAAGGAATGTTATGACACTGCAGGAATGTTATGGACACAGAAGCATTGTCATGGCACTGTAGGAATGTCAGCACACTGAAGGAATGTCAGCACACTGAAGGAATGTTGCACAAACTGAAGGAATGTTAGCACACTGAAGGAATGTTCAGCAAGCTGAAGGAATATCAGCACAATGAAGGAATGTTATGACACTGAAGGAATGTTATGCACACAGAAGGACCGTCATGACACTGAAGGAATGTCAGCACACTGAAGGAATGTTCTGCAAACTGAAGGAATGTCAGCATACTGAGGGAATGTCATGACACTGAAGGAATGTTCTGACCACTGAAGGAATGTCAGGACACTGAAGGCATGTCATGAAAGTCAAGGAATATTCTGACACTGAAGGAAAGTTTTGGACACAGAAGGAATGTCATGACACTGATGGAATGTCATGCAAACTGAAGAAATGTGATGCACACTGAAGGAATGTGATGCACACTGAGGGAATGTCAGCACACTGATGGAATGTTCTGCAAACTGAAGGAATGTTATGACACTGAAGGAATGTTATGGACACAAAAAGATTGTCATGCACACTGAAGGAATGTGATGGACAATGTACGAATGTTATGCAAACTGAAGGAATGTCATGACACTGAAGGAATGTCAGCACACTGAAGGTATCTCAGCAGACTGAAGGAATCTCGGCACACTGACGGAATATCAGCACACTCAATGAATGTCATGGGCACTAAAGAAATGTCATGCAAACTGAAGGAATGTTCGGCACACAATGAATGTTCGGAACACTGAAGGAATTTTCAGAACAGTGAAGGAATGTTATGGACACAGAAGGAATGTCAGCACAATGAAGGAATGTCATTCACACTGAGGGAATGTTCTGCACACTGAAGGAATGTCATGCACGTTGAATGAATGTTCTGCGCACTGAAGGACTGTTCAGAACAGTGAAGGAAAGTTATGGAAACAGAAGGAATGTCAGCACACTGAAGGAATTTCATGAACACAGAAGGAATGTTCTGGACACTGAAGGAATATCAGCACACTGAAGGACTTAAATGGTCATTGAAGTAATGTCATGTGCATATTGGGAACGTCATGCACACTGATGGAATGTCATGCACACTGAAGGAATGCCAGCATACTGAAGGAATATCAGCACTTTGAAGGAAGGTCATGCACACTGAAGGAATGTTATAGACACTGAAGAATTATCAGCACATTGAAGGAAAATCAGCACACTGAACGAAACTCTTGCAAACTGACGGATTGTAAGCAAACTGAAGGAATGTCATGCACGCTAAAGGAATGTCATGACACTGAAGGAATGTCATTGACACTGAAGGAATGTCATGCACACTGAAGGAATGTCATGACACTGAAGGAATGTCATTGACACTGAAGGAATGTCAGCACACTGAAGGAATGTCAGCACACTGAAGGAATGTCATTGACACTGAAGGAATGTCATTGACACTGAAGGAATGTCAGCACACTGAAGGAATGTCAGCACACTGAAGGAATGTCATTGACACTGAAGGAATGTCAGCACACTGAAGTTATGTCAGCACACTGAAGTTATCTCAGCAGACTGAATGAACGTCGGCACACTTACGGAATATCAGCACACTCAATGAATGTCATGGGAACTGAAGAAATGCCACGCAATCTGAATCAATGTTCTGCACACTGAATGAATGATCGGAACAGTGAAGGAATGTTCGTAACAGTGAAGGAATGTTATGGACATTGAAGAAATGTCAGCACAATGAAAGACTGTCATGCACACTGAGGGAATGTCATGCACACTGAAGGATTGTAATGCACATTAAAGGAATTTTCGGCACACTGAAGGACTGTTCAGAACAGTGAAGGAAAGTTATGGACACAGAAGGAATGTCAACACAGTGAAGGAATGTTTTGGACACTGAAGGAATGTTCTGCACACTGAAGGAATGTCATGCACACTGAAGGAATGTCATGCAAACTGAAGGAATGTTTTGCACACTTAAGGAATGTGAACCGAATGAAGGAATGTCATGACCACTGAGGAATGTGATGCACAATGAAGGAATGTTCTGCAAACTGAAGGAATGTCAGCACAACGAAGGAATGTCATGACACTGAAGGAATGTCAGCACACTGAAGGCATGTCATGAAACTGAAAGAATGTTTCAGACAAAAAGGGACTGTCATGACACTGAAGGAATGTCAGCAATCTTATGGAATGTCATGCACACTAAAGGAATGTCATGCACACTGACGGAATGCCATGCACACTGAAGGAATATTCTGCAAACTGAAGGCATGTCAGCACACTGAAGGAAGGTCATGACACTGAAGGAATGTCAGCAAACTGATGGAATGTCATGCACACTGAAGGAACATGATGCACACTGAATGAATGTCATGCAGACTGAAGGAATGTCATGCAAACTGAAGGAATGTCATGCACACTGAATGAATGTCATGCACACTGAAGGAACATGATGCACACTGAATGAATGTCATGCAGACTGAAGGAATGTCATGCACACTGAAGGAATGTCATGAAACTGAAAGAATATTCTGACACTGAAGGAATGTTTCAGACACAAAGGGACTGTCATGACACTGAAGGAATGTCAGCAATCTTATGGAATGTCATGCACACTGAAGGAATGTCATGCACACTGACGGAATGCCATGCACACTGAAGGAATATTCTGCAAACTGAAGGCATGTCAGCACACTGAAGGAAGGTCATGACACTGAAGGAATGTCAGCAAACTGATGGAATGTCATGCACACTGAAGGAACATGATGCACACTGAATGAATGTCATGCAGACTGAAGGAATGTCATGCACACTGAAGGAATGTCATGCACACTGAATGAATGTCATGCACACTGAAGGAATGTCATGCACACTGAATGAATGTCATGCACACTGAAGGAACATGATGCACACTGAATGAATGTCATGCAGACTGAAGGAATGTCATGCAAACTGAAGGAATGTATTGCACACTGAAGGAATGTTCTGCAAGCTGAAGGAATGTCAGCACAATGAAGGAATGTTATGAAACTGAAGGAATGTTATGGACACAGAAGGACCGTCATGACACTGAAGGAATGTCAGCACACTGAGGAAATGTCATGAAACTGAAGAAAATGTTCTGACCACTGAAGGAATGTCAGGACACTGAAGGCATGTCATGAAACTGAAGGAATATTCTGACACTGAAGGAAAGTTTTGGATACAGATGACACTGATGAAATGTCATGCACACTGAAGAAATGTCATGAACACTGAAGTAATGTGACGCACACTGAGGGAATGTCAGAACACTGATGGAATGTTCTGCAAACTGAAGGAATGTTATGACATTGAAGGAATGTTATGGACACAAAAGGAATGTCATGACACTGAAGGAAGGTCAGCACACTGATGGAATGTCATGCACGCTGAAGGAATGTGATGGACAATGAACGAATGTGTTGCACACTGAAGGAATGTCAGCACACTGATGGAACGTCATGCAAACTGAAGGAATGTTATGACATTGAAGGAATGTTATGGACACAAAAGGAATGTCATGCACACTGAAGGAATGTGATGGACAATGTACGAATGTTCTGCAAACTGAAGGAATGACATGACACTGAAGGAATGTCAGCACACTGAATGTATCTCAGCAGACTGAAGGAATCTTGGCACACTGACGGAATATCAGCACAAACTGAATGAATGTCATGGGCACTAAAGAAATGTCATGCAAACTGAAGGAATGTTCGGCACACAATGAATGTTCGGAACACTGAAGGAATTTTCAGAACAGTGAAGGAATGTTATGGACACAGAAGGAATGTCAGCACAATGAAGGAATGTCATTCACACTGAGGGAATGTTCTGCACACTGAAGGAATGTCATGCACGTTGAATGAATGTTCTGCACACTGAAGGACTGTTCAGAACAGTGAAGGAAAGTTATGGACACGGAAGGAATGTCAGCACACTGAAGGAATTTCACGAACACAGAAGGAATGTTCTGGACACTGAAGGAATATCAGCACACTGAAGGACTTAAATGGTCATTGAAGTAATGTCATGTGCGTTTTGGGAACGTCATGCACACTGATGGAATGTCAACACAATGAGGGAATGCCATGCACACTGATGGAATGTCATGCACACTGAAGGAATGTCAGCATACTGAAGGAATATCAGCACTTTGAAGGAAGGTCATGCACACTGAAGGAATGTTATAGACACCGAAGAATTATCAGCACATTGAAGGAAAATCAGCACACTGAACGAAACTCTTGCAAACTAACGGATTGTAAGCAAACTGAAGGAATGTCATGCACACTGAAGGAATGTCATGACACTGAAGGAATGTCATTGACACTGAAGGAATGTCAGCACACTGAAGGAATGTCATTGACACCGAAGGAATGTCATTGACACTGAAGGAATGTCAGCACACTGAAGGAATGTCATTGACACTGAAGGAATGTCATGACACTGAAGGAATGTCAGCACACTGAAGGTATCTCAGCAGACTGAAGGAATCTCGGCACACTGACGGAATATCAGCACACTCAATGAATGTCATGGGCACTAAAGAAATGTCATGCAAACTGAAGGAATGTTCGGCACACAATGAATGTTCGGAACACTGAAGGAATTTTCAGAACAGTGAAGGAATGTTATGGACACAGAAGGAATGTCAGCACAATGAAGGAATGTCATTCACACTGAGGGAATGTTCTGCACACTGAAGGAATGTCATGCACGTTGAATGAATGTTCTGCACACTGAAGGACTGTTCAGAACAGTGAAGGAAAGTTATGGACACGGAAGGAATGTCAGCACACTGAAGGAATTTCACGAACACAGAAGGAATGTTCTGGACACTGAAGGAATATCAGCACACTGAAGGACTTAAATGGTCATTGAAGTAATGGCATGTGTGTTTTGGGAACGTCATGCACACTGATGGAATGTCAACACAATGAGGGAATGCCATGCACACTGATGGAATGTCATGCACACTGAAGGAATGTCAGCATACTGAAGGAATATCAGCACTTTGAAGGAAGGTCATGCACACTGAAGGAATGTTATAGACACTGAAGAATTATCAGCACATTGAAGGAAAATCAGCACACTGAACGAAACTCTTGCAAACTGACGGATTGTAAGCAAACTGAAGGAATGTCATGCACACTGAAGGAATGTCATGACACTGAAGGAATGTCATTGACACTGAAGGAATGTCAGCACACTGAAGGAATGTCAGCACACTGAAGGAATGTCATTGACACCGAAGGAATGTCAGCACACTGAAGGAATGTCAGCACACTGAAGGAAAGTCATTGACACTGAAGGAATGTCAGCACACTGAAGTTATGTCAGCACACTGAAGTTATCTCAGCAGACTGAATGAACGTCGGCACACTTACGGAATATCAGCACACTCAATGAATGTCATGGGAACTGAAGAAATGCCACGCAATCTGAAGGAATGTTCTGCACACTGAATGAATGATCGGAACAGTGAAGGAATGTTCGTAACAGTGAAGGAATGTTATGGACATTGAAGAAATGTCAGTACAATGAAAGACTGTCATGCACACTGAGGGAATGTCATGCACACTGAAGGATTGTAATGCACATTAAAGGAATTTTCGGCACACTGAAGGACTGTTCAGAACAGTGAAGGAAAGTTATGGACACAGAAGGAATGTCAACACAGTGAAGGAATGTTTTGGACACTGAAGGAATGTTCTGCACACTGAAGGAATGTCATGCACACTGAAGGAATGTCATGCAAACTGAAGGAATGTTTTGCACACTTAAGGAATGTGAACCGAATGAAGGAATGTCATGACCACTGAGGAATGTGATGCACAATGAAGGAATGTTCTGCAAACTGAAGGAATGTCAGCACAACGAAGGAATGTCATGACACTGAAGGAATGTCAGCACACTGAAGGCATGTCATGAAACTGAAAGAATATTCTGACACTGAAGGAATGTTTCAGACACAAAAGGACTGTCATGACACTGAAGGAATGTCAGCAATCTTATGGAATGTCATGCACACTGAAGGAATGTCATGCACACTGACGGAATGCCATGCACACTGAAGGAATATTCTGCAAACTGAAGGCATGTCAGCACACTGAAGGAAGGTCATGACACTGAAGGAATGTCAGCAAACTGATGGAATGTCATGCACACTGAAGGAACATGATGCACACTGAATGAATGTCATGCAGACTGAAGGAATGTCATGCACACTGAAGGAATGTCATGCACACTGAATGAATGTCATGCACACTCAAGGAACATGATGCACACTGAATGAATGTCATGCAGACTGAAGGAATGTCATGCACACTGAAGGAATGTCATGCAAACTGAAGGAATGTATTGCACACTGAAGGAATGTTCTGCAAGCTGAAGGAATGTCAGCACAATGAAGGAATGTTATGAAACTGAAGGAATGTTATGGACACAGAAGGACCGTCATGACACTGAAGGAATGTCAGCACACTGAGGGAATGTCATGCACAATGAAGAAATGTCATGAACACTGAAGTAATGTGATGCACACTGAGGGAATGTCATGCATACTGATGGAATGTTCTGCAAACTGAAGGAATGTTATGACATTGAAGGAATGTGATGGACACAAAAGGAATGTCATGACACTGAAGGAATGTCAGCACACTGCTGGAATGTCATGCACCCTGATGGAATGTCATGCACACTGAAGGAATGTGATGGACAATGAACGAATGTTTTGCAAACTGAAGGAATGTCAGCAGACTGATGGAATGTCATGCAAACTGAAGGAATGTTTTGCACACTGAAGGAATGTGAACCAAAATAAGGAATGTCATGAGCACTGAGGAATGTGATGCACAATGAAGGAATGTTCTGCAAACTGAAGGAATGTCAGCACAACGAAGGATTGTCATGACACTGAAGGAATGTCAGCAAACTGATGGAATGTCATGAAACTGAAAGAATATTCTGACACTGAAAGAATGTTATGACTCTGCAGGAATGTTATGGACACAGAAGCAATGTCATGCACTGAAGGAATGTCAGCACACTGAAGGAATGTTAGCACACTGAAGGAATGTTCAGCAAACTGAAGGAATATCAGCACAATGAAGGAATGTTATGACACTGAAGGAATGTTATGCACACAGAAGGACCGTCATGACAGTGAAGGAATGTCATGACACTGAAGGAATGTTCTGCAAACTGAAGGAATGTCAGCACCCTGAGGGAATGTCATGACACTGCAGGAATGTTCTGACCACTGAAGGAATGTCAGGACACTGAAGGCATGTCATGAAAGTCAAGGAATATTCTGATACTGAAGGAAAGTTTTGGACACAGAAGCAATGTCATGACACTGATGGAATGTCATGCAAACTGAAGAAATGTGATGCACACTGAGGGAATGTCAGCACACTGATGGAATGTTCTGCAAACTGAAGGAATGTTATGACACTGAAGGAATGTTATGGACACAAAAGGAATGTCATGCACACTGAAGGAATGTGATGGACAATGTACGAATGTTCTGCAACCTGAAGGAATGTCCTGACACGGAAGGAATGTCAGCACACTGAAGGTATCTCAGCAGACTGAAGGAATCTCGGCACACTGACGGAATATCAGCACACTCAATCAATGTCATGGGCACTAAAGAAATGTCATGCAAACTGAAGGAATGTTCGGCACACAATGAATGTTCGGAACAGTGAAGGAATTTTCAGAACAGTGAAGGAATGTTATGGACACAGAAGGAATGTCAGCACAATGAAGGAATGTCATTCACACTGAGGGAATGTTCTGCACACTGAAGGAATGTCATGCACGTTGAATGAATGTTCTGCACACTGAAAGACTGTTCAGAACAGTGAAGGAAAGTTATGGACACGGAAGGAATGTCAGCACACTGAAGGAATTTCACGAACACAGAAGGAATGTTCTGGACACTGAAGGAATATCAGCACACTGAAGGACTTAAATGGTCATTGAAGTAATGTCATGTGCGTTTTGGGAACATCATGCACCCTGATGGAATGTCAACACAATGAGGGAATGCCATGCACACTGATGGAATGTCATGCACACTGAAGGAATTTCAGCATACTGAAGGAATATCAGCACTTTGAAGGAAGGTCATGCACACTGAAGGAATGTTATAGACACTGAAGAATTATCAGCACATTGAAGGAAAATCAGCACACTGAACGAAACTCTTGCAAACTAACGGATTGTAAGCAAACTGAAGGAATGTCATGCACACTGAAGGAATGTCATGACACTGAAGGAATGTCATTGACACTGAAGGAATGTCAGCACACTGAAGGAATGTCAGCACACTGAAGGAATGTCATTGACACCGAAGGAATGTCAGCACACTGAAGGAATGTCAGCACACTGAAGGAATGTCATTGACACTGAAGGATTGTCATGACACTGAAGGAATGACAGCACACTGAAGGTATCTCAGCAGACTGAAGGAATCTCGGCACACTGACGGAATATCAGCACACTCAATGAATGTCATGGGCACTAAAGAAATGTCATGCAAACTGAAGGAATGTTCGGCACACAATGAATGTTCGGAACACTGAAGGAATTTTCAGAACAGTGAAGGAATGTTATGGACACAGAAGGAATGTCAGCACAATGAAGGAATGTCATTCACACTGAGGGAATGTTCTGCACACTGAAGGAATGTCATGCACGTTGAATGAATGTTCTGCACACTGAAGGACTGTTCAGAACAGTGAAGGAAAGTTATGGACATGGAAGGAATGTCAGCACACTGAAGGAATTTCACGAACACAGAAGGAATGTTCTGGACACTGAAGGAATATCAGCACACTGAAGGACTTAAATGGTCATTGAAGTAATGTCATGTGCGTTTTGGGAACGTCATGCACACTGATGGAATGTCAACACAATGAGGGAATGCCATGCACACTGATGGAATGTCATGCACACTGAAGGAATGTCAGCATACTGAAGGAATATCAGCACTTTGAAGGAAGTTCATGCACACTGAAGGAATGTTATAGACACTGAAGAATTATCAGCACATTGAAGAAAAATCAGCACACTGAACGAAACTCTTGCAAACTGACGGATTGTAAGCAAACTGAAGGAATGTCATGACACTGAAGGAATGTCATTGACACCGAAGGAATGTCAGCACACTGAAGGAATGTTATAGACGCTGAAGAATTATCAGCACATTGAAGAAAAATCAGCACACTGAACGAAACTCTTGCAAACTGACGGATTGTAAGCAAACTGAAGGAATGTCATGACACTGAAGGAATGTCATTGACACCGAAGGAATGTCAGCACACTGAAGGAATGTCAGCACACTGAAGGAATGTCATTGACACCGAAGGAATGTCAGCACACTGAAGGAATGTCAGCACACTGAAGGAAAGTCATTGACACTGAAGGAATGTCAGCACACTGAAGTTATGTCAGCACACTGAAGTTATCTCAGCAGACTGAATGAACGTCGGCACACTTACGGAATATCAGCACACTCAATGAATGTCATGGGAACTGAAGAAATGCCACGCAATCTGAAGGAATGTTCTGCACACTGAATGAATGATCGGAACAGTGAAGGAATGTTCGTAACAGTGAAGGAATGTTATGGACATTGAAGAAATGTCAGCACAATGAAAGACTGTCATGCACACTGAGGGAATGTCATGCACACTGAAGGATTGTAATGCACATTAAAGGAATTTTCGGCACACTGAAGGACTGTTCAGAACAGTGAAGGAAAGTTATGGACACAGGTGGAATGTCAACACAGTGAAGGAATGTTTTGGACACTGAAGGAATGTTCTGCACACTGAAGGAATGTCATGCACACTGAAGGAATGTCATGCAAACTGAAGGAATGTTTTGCACACTTAAGGAATGTGAACCGAATGAAGGAATGTCATGAACACTGAGGAATGTGATGCACAATGAAGGAATGTTCTGCAAACTGAAGGAATGTCAGCACAACGAAGGAATGTCATGACACTGAAGGAATGTCAGCACACTGAAGGCATGTCATGAAACTGAAAGAATATTCTGACACTGAAGGAATGTTTCAGACACAAAGGGACTGTCATGACACTGAAGGAATGTCAGCAATCTTATGGAATGTCATGCACACTGAAGGAATGTCATGCACACTGACGGAATGCCATGCACACTGAAGGAATATTCTGCAAACTGAAGGCATGTCAGCACACTGAAGGAAGGTCATGACACTGAAGGAATGTCAGCAAACTGATGGAATGTCATGCACACTGAAGGAACATGATGCACACTGAATGAATGTCATGCAGACTGAAGGAATGTCATGCACACTGAAGGAATGTCATGCAAATTGAAGGAATGTATTGCACACTGAAGGAATGTTCTGCAAGCTGAAGGAATGTCAGCACAATGAAGGAATGTTATGAAACTGAAGGAATGTTATGGACACAGAAGGACCGTCATGACACTGAAGGAATGTCAGCACACTGAGGGAATGTCATGCATACTGAAGGAATGTCAGCACACTGAAGGAATGTTGCACAGACTGAAGGAATGTTAGCACACTGAAGGAATGTTCAGCAAGCTGAAGGAATATCAGCACAATGAAGGAATGTTATGACACTGAAGGAATGTTATGCACACAGAAGGACCGTCATGACACTGAAGGAATGTCATGACACTGAAGGAATGTTCTGCAAACTGAAGGAATGTCAGCACCCTGAGGGAATGTCATGACACTGAAGGAATGTTCTGACCACTGAAAGAATGTCAGGACACTGAAGGCATGTGATGAAAGTCAAGGAATATTCTGATACTGAAGGAAAGTTTTGGACACAGAAGGAATGTCATGACACTGATGGAATGTCATGCAAACTGAAGAAATGTGATGCACACTGAAGGAATGTGATGCACACTTGAGGGAATGTCAGCACACTGATGGAATGTTCTGCAAACTGAAGGAATGTTAAGGACACAAAAGGATTGTCATCCACACTGAAGGAATGTGATGGACAATGTACGAATGTTCTGCAAACTGAAGGAATGTCATGACACTGAAGGAATGTCAGCACACTGAAGGTATCTCAGCAGACTGAAGGAATCTCGGCGCACTGACGGAATATCAGCACACTCAATGAATGTCATGGGCACTAAAGAAATGTCATGCAAACTGAAGGAATGTTCGGCACACAATGAATGTTCGGAACACTGAAGGAATTTTCAGAACAGTGAAGGAATGTTATGGACACAGAAGGAATGTCAGCACAATGAAGGAATGTCATTCACACTGAGGGAATGTTCTGCACACTGAAGGAATGTCATGCACGTTGAATGAATGTTCTGTACACTGAAGGACTGTTCGGAACAGTGAAGGGAAGTTATGGACACGGAAGGAATGTCAGCACACTGAAGGAATTTCACGAACACAGAAGGAATGTTCTGGACACTGAAGGAATATCAGCACACTGAAGGACTTAAATGGTCATTGAAGTAATGTCATGTGCGTTTTGGGAACATCATGCACACTGATGGAATGTCAACACAATGAGGGAATGCCATGCACACTGATGGAATGTCATGCACACTGAAGGAATGTCAGCATACTGAAGGAATATCAGCACTTTGAAGGAAGGTCATGCACACTGAAGGAATGTTATAGGCACTGAAGAATTATCAGCACATTGAAGGAAAATCAGCACACTGAACGAAACTCTTGCAAACTGACGGATTGTAAGCAAACTGAAGGAATGTCATGCACACTGAAGGAATGTCATGACACTGAAGGAATGTCATTGACACCGAAGGAATTTCAGCACACTGAAGGAATGTCAGCACACTGAAGGAATGTCATTGACACTGAAGAAATATCATTGACACTGAAGGAAAGTCATTGACACTGAAGGAATGTCAGCACACTGAAGTTATGTCAGCACACTGAAGTTATCTCAGCAGACTGAATGAACGTCGGCACACTTACGGAATATCAGCACACTCAATGAATGTCATGGGAACTGAAGAAATGCCACGCAATCTGAAGGAATGTTCTGCACACTGAATGAATGATCGGAACAGTGAAGGAATGTTCGTAACAGTGAAGGAATGTTATGGACATTGAAGAAATGTCAGCACAATGAAAGACTGTCATGCACACTGAGGGAATGTCATGCACACTGAAGGATTGTAATGCACATTAAAGGAATTTTCGGCACACTGAAGGACTGTTCAGAACAGTGAAGGAAAGTTATGGACACAGGAGGAATGTCAACACAGTGAAGGAATGTTTTGGACACTGAAGGAATGTTCTGCACACTGAAGGAATGTCATGCACACTGAAGGAATGTCATGCAAACTGAAGGAATGTTTTGCACTCTTAAGGAATGTGAACCGAATGAAGGAATGTCATGAACACTGAGGAATGTGATGCACAATGAAGGAATGTTCTGCAAACTGAAGGAATGTCAGCACAACGAAGGAATGTCATGACACTGAAGGAATGTCAGCACACTGAAGGCATGTCATGAAACTGAAAGAATATTCTGACACTGAAGGAATGTTTCAGACACAAAGGGACTGTCATGACACTGAAGGAATGTCAGCAATCTTATGGAATGTCATGCACACTGAAGGAATGTCATGCACACTGACGGAATGCCATGCACACTGAAGGAATATTCTGCAAACTGAAGGCATGTCAGCACACTGAAGGAAGGTCATGACACTGAAGGAATGTCAGCAAACTGATGGAATGTCATGCACACTGAAGGAACATGATGCACACTGAATGAATGTCATGCAGACTGAAGGAATGTCATGCACACTGAAGGAATGTCATGCACACTGAATGAATGTCATGCACACTGAAGGAACATGATGCACACTGAATGAATGTCATGCAGACTGAAGGAATGTCATGCACACTGAAGGAATGTCATGCAAACTGAAGGAATGTATTGCACACTGAAGGAATGTTCTGCAAGCTGAAGGAATGTCAGCACAATGAAGGAATGTTATGAAACTGAAGGAATGTTATGGACACAGAAGGACCGTCATGACACTGAAGGAATGTCAGCACACTGAGGGAATGTCATGCACACTGAAGGAATGTCAGCACGCTGAGGAAATGTCATGAAACTGAAGAAAATGTTCTGACCACTGAAGGAATGTCAGGACACTGAAGGCATGTCATGAAACTGAAGGAATATTCTGACACTGAAGGAAAGTTTTGGATACAGATGACACTGATGAAATGTCATGTACACTGAAGAAATGTCATGAACACTGAAGTAATGTGATGCAAACTGAGGGAATGTCAGAACACTGATGGAATGTTCTGCAAACTGAAGGAATGTTATGACACTGAAGGAATGTCATGACATTGAAGGAATGTCAGCACACTGAGGGAATGTTCTGCAAACTGAAGGAATGTTATGACATTGAAGGATTGTTATGACACTGAAGGAATGTAATGACACTGAAGGAATGTCAGCACACTGAGGGAATGTCATGCACACTGATGGAATGTTCTGCAAACTGAAGGAATGTTATGACATTGAAGGAATGTTATGGACACAAAAGGAATGTCATGACACTGAAGGAATGTCAGCACACTGATGGACTGCCATGCAAACTGAAGGAATGTCAGCACACTGATGGAATGTCCTGCAAACTGAAGCAATGTCATGGCACTGAAGGAATGTGAACCGAAATAAGTAATGTCATGAGCACTGAGGAATGTGATGCACAATGAAGGAATGTTCTGCAAACTGAAGGAATGTCATGCACACTGAAGGAATGTCATGCAAACTGAAGGAATGTATTGCACACTGAAGGAATGTTCTGCAAGCTGAAGGAATGTCAGCACAATGAAGGAATGTTATGAAACTGAAGGAATGTTATGGACACAGAAGGACCGTCATGAAACTGAAGGAATGTCAGCACACTGAGGGAATGTCATGCACACTGAAGGAATGTCAGCACGCTGAGGAAATGTCATGAAACTGAAGAAAATGTTCTGACCACTGAAGGAATGTCAGGACACTGAAGGCATGTCATGAAACTGAAGGAATATTCTGACACTGAAGGAAAGTTTTGGATACAGATGACACTGATGAAATGTCATGCACACTGAAGAAATGTCATGAACACTGAAGTAATGTGATGCACACTGAGGGAATGTCATGCATACTGATGGAATGTTCTGCAAACTGAAGGAATGTTATGACATTGAAGGAATGTGATGGACACAAAAGGAATGTCATGACACTGAAGGAATGTCAGCACACTGCTGGAATGTCATGCACCCTGAAGGAATGTCATGCACACTGAAGGAATGTGATGGACAATGAACGAATGTTTTGCAAACTGAAGGAATGTCAGCACACTGATGGAATGTCATGCAAACTGAAGGAATGTCAGCACACTGAAGGAATGTGAACCAAAATAAGGAATGTCATGAGCACTGAGGAATGTGATGCACAATGAAGGAATGTTCTGCAAACTGAAGGAATGTCAGCACAACGAAGGATTGTCATGACACTGAAGGAATGTCAGCAAACTGATGGAATGTCATGAAACTGAAAGAATATTCTGACACTGAAGGAATGTTATGACTCTGCAGGAATGTTATGGACACAGAAGCAATGTCATGCACTGAAGGAATGTCAGCACACTGAAGGAATGTCAGCACACTGAGGGAATGTCATGCACACTGAAGGAATGTCAGCACACTGAAGGAATGTCAGCACACTGAAGGAATGTCATGCACACTGAAGGAATGTTTCACAAGCTGAAGGAATGTTAGCACACTGAAGGAATGTTCTGCAAACTGAAGGAATGTTATGACACTGAAGGAATGTTATGGACACAAAAGGAATGTCATGCACACTGAAGGAATGTGATGGACAATGTACGAATGTTCTGCAAACTGAAGGAATGTCCTGACACGGAAGGAATGTCAGCACACTGAAGGTATCTCAGCAGACTGAAGGAATCTCGGCACACTGACGGAATATCAGCACACTCAATCAATGTCATGGGCACTAAAGAAATGTCATGCAAACTGAAGGAATGTTCGGCACACAATGAATGTTCGGAACACTGAAGGAATTTTCAGAACAGTGAAGGAATGTTATGGACACAGAAGGAATGTCAGCACAATGAAGGAATGTCATTCACACTGAGGGAATGTTCTGCACACTGAAGGAATGTCATGCACGTTGAATGAATGTTCTGCACACTGAAGGACTGTTCAGAACAGTGAAGGAAAGTTATGGACACGGAAGGAATGTCAGCACACTGAAGGAATTTCACGAACACAGAAGGAATGTTCTGGACACTGAAGGAATATCAGCACACTGAAGGACTTAAATGGTCATTGAAGTAATGGCATGTGTGTTTTGGGAACGTCATGCACACTGATGGAATGTCAACACAATGAGGGAATGCCATGCACACTGATGGAATGTCATGCACACTGAAGGAATGTCAGCATACTGAAGGAATATCAGCACTTTGAAGGAAGGTCATGCACACTGAAGGAATGTTATAGACACTGAAGAATTATCAGCACATTGAAGGAAAATCAGCACACTGAACGAAACTCTTGCAAACTGACGGATTGTAAGCAAACTGAAGGAATGTCATGCACACTGAAGGAATGTCATGACACTGAAGGAATGTCATTGACACTGAAGGAATGTCAGCACACTGAAGGAATGTCAGCACACTGAAGGAATGTCATTGACACCGAAGGAATGTCAGCACACTGAAGGAATGTCAGCACACTGAAGGAAAGTCATTGACACTGAAGGAATGTCAGCACACTGAAGTTATGTCAGCACACTGAAGTTATCTCAGCAGACTGAATGAACGTCGGCACACTTACGGAATATCAGCACACTCAATGAATGTCATGGGAACTGAAGAAATGCCACGCAATCTGAAGGAATGTTCTGCACACTGAATGAATGATCGGAACAGTGAAGGAATGTTCGTAACAGTGAAGGAATGTTATGGACATTGAAGAAATGTCAGTACAATGAAAGACTGTCATGCACACTGAGGGAATGTCATGCACACTGAAGGATTGTAATGCACATTAAAGGAATTTTCGGCACACTGAAGGACTGTTCAGAACAGTGAAGGAAAGTTATGGACACAGAAGGAATGTCAACACAGTGAAGGAATGTTTTGGACACTGAAGGAATGTTCTGCACACTGAAGGAATGTCATGCACACTGAAGGAATGTCATGCAAACTGAAGGAATGTTTTGCACACTTAAGGAATGTGAACCGAATGAAGGAATGTCATGACCACTGAGGAATGTGATGCACAATGAAGGAATGTTCTGCAAACTGAAGGAATGTCAGCACAATGAAGGAATGTCATGACACTGAAGGAATGTCAGCAAACTGATGGAATGCCATGCACACTGAATGAATGTCATGCACACTGAAGGAATGTCAGCACACTGAAGGCATGTCATGAAACTGAAAGAATATTCTGACACTGAAGGAATATTTCAGACACAAAAGGACTGTCATGACACTGAAGGAATGTCAGCAATCTTATGGAATGTCATGCACACTGAAGGAATGTCATGCACACTGACGGAATGCCATGCACACTGAAGGAATATTCTGCAAACTGAAGGCATGTCAGCACACTGAAGGAAGGTCATGACACTGAAGGAATGTCAGCAAACTGATGGAATGTCATGCACACTGAAGGAACATGATGCACACTGAATGAATGTCATGCAGACTGAAGGAATGTCATGCACACTGAAGGAATGTCATGCACACTGAATGAATGTCATGCACACTGAAGGAACATGATGCACACTGAATGAATGTCATGCAGACTGAAGGAATGTCATGCACACTGAAGGAATGTCATGCAAACTGAAGGAATGTATTGCACACTGAAGGAATGTTCTGCAAGCTGAAGGAATGTCAGCACAATGAAGGAATGTTATGAAACTGAAGGAATGTTATGGACACAGAAGGACGGTCATGACACTGAAGGAATGTCAGCACACTGAGGGAATGTCATGCATAATGAAGGAATGTCAGCACACTAAGGAAATGTCATGAAACTGAAGAAAATGTTCTGACCACTGAAGGAATGTCAGGACACTGAAGGCATGTCATGAAACTGAAGGAATATTCTGACACTGAAGGAAAGTTTTGGATACAGATGACACTGATGAAATGTCATGCACACTGAAGAAATGTCATGAACACTGAAGTAATGTGATGCACACTGAGGGAATGTCAGAACACTGATGGAATGTTCTGCAAACTGAAGGAATGTCATGACACTGAAAGAATGTCAGCACACTGAGGGAATGTCATGCACACTGATGGAATGTTCTGCAAACTGAAGGAATGTTATGACATTGAAGGAATGTTATGACACTGAAGGAATGTCATGACACTGAAGGAATGTCAGAACACTGAGGGAATGTCATGCACACTGATGGAATGTTCTGCAAACTGAAGGAATGTTATGACATTGAAGGAATGTTATGGACACAAAAGGAATGTCATGACACTGAAGGAATGTCAGCACACTGATGGAATGTCATGCAAACTGAAGGAATGTCAGCACACTGATGGAATGTCCTGCAAACTGAAGCAATGTCATGGCACTGAAGGAATGTGAACCGAAATAAGGAATGTCATGAGCACTGAGGAATGTGATGCACAATGAAGGAATGTTCTGCAAACTGAAGGAATGTCAGCACAACGAAGGATTGTCATGACACTGAAGGAATGTCAGCAAACTGATGGAATGTCATGAAACTGAAAGAATATTCTGACACTGAAGGAATGTTATGACACTGCAGGAATGTTATGGACACATCAGCAATGTCATGGCACTGAAGGAATGTCAGCACACTGAAGGAATGTCAGCACACTGAAGGAATGTTGCACAAACTGAAGGAATGTTAGCGCACTGAAGGAATGTTCAGCAAGCTGAAGGAATATCAGCACAATGAAGGAATGTTATGACACTGAAGGAATGTTATGCACACAGAAGGACCGTCATGACACTGAAGGAATGTCATGACACTGAAGGAATGTTCTGCAAACTGAAGGAATGTCAGCACCCTGAGGGAATGTCATGACACTGAAGGAATGTTCTGACCACTGAAGGAATGTCAGGACACTGAAGGCATGTCATGAAAGTCAAGGAATATTCTGATACTGAAGGAAAGTTTTGGACACAGAAGGAATGTCATGACACTGATGGAATGTCATGCAAACAGAAGAAATGTGATGCACACTGAAGGAATGTGATGCACACTGAGGGAATGTCAGCACACTGTAGGAATGTTCTGCAAACTGAAGGAATGTTATGGACACAAAAGGAATGTCATGCACACTGAAGGAATGTGATGGACAATGTACGAATGTTCTGCAAACTGAAGGAATGTCATGACAATGAAGGAATGTCAGCACACTGAAGGCATTTCATGCAAACTGAAGGAATGTCATGCACACTGAAGGAATGTGAAGCACACTGAAGGAATGTCATGCAATCTGAAGGAATGTCATGCACTCTGAAGGAATATCATCACACAGAAGTAATGTCATGAACACTGAAGGAATATCATCACATAGAAGTAATGTCATGCATACTGAAGTAATGTCAGCACACTGAATGAATGTCATGCACACTGAAGGAATGTCAGTGCACTGAGGGAATGTCATGACACTGAAGGAATGTCAGCATACTGAAGGCATGTCATGAAACTGAAGGAATAATCTGACACTAAAGGAATGTTTTGGACACAGAAGGAATGTCATGGCACTGATGGAATGTCATGCATACTGAAGGAATGTTATGACACTGAAGGAAAGTCAGCACACTGAGTGTGTGTCATGAAACTGAAAGAATATTCTGACACTAAAGGAATGTTTTGGACACAGAAGGAATGTCATGACAACATTGGAATGTCATGCATACTGAAGGAATGTGATGCACACTGATGGAATGTGATGCACACTGAAGGAATGTGATGCACACTGAAGGAATGTGATGCACACTGCAGGAATTTGCTGCACACTGAAGGAATGTCATGTACACTGATGGAATGTCATGCACACTGAAGGAATGTGATGCACACTGATGGAATGTCATGCAATCTGAAGGAATGTCATGTACACTGAAGGAATGTCATGCACACTGAAGGAATGTAATGCACACTGAAGGAATGTCAGCGCACTGAAGGAATGTCATGCACATTGAAGGAATATCATCACACTGAAGTAATGTCATGCACACTGAAGGAATGTCATGCACACTGAAGGAATATCATCACACAGAAGTAATGTCATGCACACTGAAGGAATGTCAGCACACTGAATGAATGTCACGCACACTGAAGGAATATCAGCACACTGAGGGAATGTCATGACACTGAAGGAATGTCAGCATACTGAAGGCATGTCATGAAACTGAAGGAATAATCTGACACTAAAGGAATGTTTTGGACACAGAAGGAATGTCATGACAACATTGGAATCTGATGCACACTGAAGGAATGTGATGCAAACTGAAGGAATGTCAGCACACTGAAGGAATGTCATGCACACTGAAGGAATGTGATGCACATTGAAGGAATGTCATGCACACTGAAGGAATATCATCACACAGAAGTAATGTGATGCAGACTGAAGGAATGTTGCGCAAACTGAAGGAATGTCAGCACACTGAATGAATGTCATGCACACTGAAGGAATGTCATGCACACTGAAGGAATATCATCACACAGAAGTAATGTGATGCAGACTGAAGGAATGTTGCGCAAACTGAAGGAATGTCAGCACACTGAATGAATGTCATGCACACTGAAGGAATGTCATGCACACTGAAGGAACGTGATGCACACTGAAGGAATCTCAGCACACTGATGGAATGTCATGCACACTGAAGGAATGTCATGAAACTGATGGAATGTTCTAACACTGAAGGAATATTATGGACACACAAGGAATGGTATGGACACAGAAGGAATGTCATGACACAGAAGGAATGTTATGACACTGAAGGAATGTTATGGACACAGAAGGAATGTTATGACATTGAAGGAATGTTATGGACACAGAAGGGATGTCATGAAACTGAATGAATGTTATGGACACAGAAGGAATGTCATTCACACTGAAGGAATGTCAACACAATGAAGGAATATCATGCGCACAGAGGAATGTCAGCACACTGAAGGAATGTCATGCACACTGAAGGAATATCAGCACTTTGAAGGAATGCCATGCACACTGAAGGAATGTCATGCACACTGAAGGAATATCAGCATTTTGAAAGAATGCCATGCACAATGAAGGAATGTCATGCACACTGAAGGAATGTCAGCACACTGAAGGAATATCATTGCACTTCGAAGGAATGCTATGCACACTGACGAAATGTCACACAAACTGAACGAATTTCAGCAAACTGAAGGAATGTCATGCAGGCTGAAGGAATGTCAAGCAAACTGAAAGAATGTGAGCACATTGAAGGAATGTCATGCACACTGAAGGAATGTCATGCACACTGAAGGAAAATTTTCACACAGAAGTAATCTCATGCACACTGAAGGAATGTCAGCACACTGAAGGAATGTCATGCACACTGAAGGAATGTCATGCACACTGAAGGAATATCATCACACAGAAGTGATGTCATGCACACTGAAGGAATGTCAGCACACTGAAGGAATGTCATGCACACTGAATGAATGTCATGCACACTGAAGGAATGTCCTGCACACTGAAGGAATATCATCACACAGAAGTAATGTCATGCACACTGAAGGAATGTCAGCACACTGAATGAATGTCATGCACACTGAAGGAATGTCATGCACAGAGAAGGAATATCATCACACAAAATTAATGTCATGCACACTGATGGAAAGTTCGCACACTGAATGAATGTCATGCACACTGAAGGAATGTCAGTACACTGAGGGAATGTCATGACACTGAAGGAATGTCAGCATACTGAAGGCATGTCATGAAACTGAAGGAATATTCTGACACTATTGGAATGTTTTGGACACAGAAGGAATGTCATGACACCATTCGAATGTCATGCACACAAGGAATGTCATGCACACTGATGGAATGTCATGCACACTGAAAGAATGTGATGCACACTGAAGGAAAGTGATGCACACTGAAGGAATGTCATGCACACTGAAAGAATGTGATGCACACTGAAGGAAAGTGATGCACACTGAAGGAAAGTGATGCACACTGAAGGAATGTCATGCACACTGAAGGAATGTGACGCACACTGAAGGAATGTTATGGACACAGAAGGAATGTCATAACTCTTCAGGTATGTCAGCACACTGATGGAATGTCATGCACACTGAAGGAATGTCAGTACACTGAGGGAATGTCATGACACTGAAGGAATGTCAGCATACTGAAGGCATGTCATGAAACTGAAGGAATATTCTGACACTGTTGGAATGTTTTGGACACAGAAGGAATGTCATGACACCATTCGAATGTCATGCACACAAGGAATGTCATGCACACTGATGGAATGTCATGCACACTGAAAGAATGTGATGCACACTGAAGGAAAGTGATGCACACTGAAGGAATGTCATGCACACTGAAAGAATGTGATGCACACTGAAGGAAAGTGATGCACACTGAAGGAAAGTGATGCACACTGAAGGGATGTCATGCACACTGAAGGAATGTGACGCACACTGAAGGAATGTTATGGACACAGAAGGAATGTCATAACTCTTCAGGTATGTCAGCACACTGATGGAATGTCATGCACACTGAAGGAATGTCAAGACACTGAAGGAATGTCAACACACTGAGGGAATGTCATGAAGCTGAAGGAATATTCTGACACTAAAGGAATGTTTTGGACACATACGGAATGTCATGACAATGATGGAATGTCATGCACACAAGGAATGTGATGCACACTGATGGAATGTCATGCACACTGAAAGAATGTGATGCACACTGAAGGAAAGTGATGCAGACTGAAGGAATGTGATGCAGACTGAAGGAATATTATGGACACAGAAGGAATGTCATAACTCTTCAGGTATGTCAGCACACTGATGGAATGTCATGCACACTGAAGGAATGTCATGAACACTGAAGGAATGTTCTGCACACTGAAGGAATGTCAGCACACTGTAGGCATGTCATGAAATGATGGAATGTCATGCACACTGATGGAATGTCATGACGCTGAAGGAATGTTCTGCACACCGAAGGAATGTCAGCACACTGTAGGCATGTCATGAAACTGATGGAATGTTCTGACACAGAAGGAATGTTATGGACACAGAAGGAATGTTATGGACACAGAAGGAATGTTATGGACACAGAAGGAATGTTATGGACCGAGTAGGAATGTTACGACACAGAAGGAATGCTATGACACTGAAGGAATGTTACGGATACAAGGAATGTCATGAACCTGAAGGAAAGTTATGACACTGAAGGAAAGTTATGGACACAGAAGGAATGTCATGACACAGAAGGAATGTTATGACACTGAAGGAATGTTACGGATACAAGGAATGTCATGAACCTGAAGGAATGTTTTGACACTGAAGCAATGTTATAGACACAGAAGGAATGATCTGCAAACTGAAGGAATGTCTGCACACTGATGGTATGTCATGACGCTGAAGGAATGTTCTGCACACTGAAGGAATGTCAGCACACTGTAGGCATGTCATGAAACTGATGGAATGTTCTGACACAGAAGGAATGTTATGGACACAGAAGGAATGTTATGGACACAGAAGGAATGTTATGGACACAGAAGGAATGTTATGACACTGAAGGAATGTTATGGACCCAGAAGGAATGTTATGACACTGAAGGAATGCTATGACACTGAAGGAATGTTACGGATACAAGGAATGTCATGAACCTGAAGGAAAGTTATGACACTGAAGGAATGTTATGGACACAGAAGGAATGTCATGACACAGAAGGAATGTTATGACACTGAAGGAATGTTACGGATACAAGGAATGTCATGAACCTGAAGGAAAGTTATGACACTGAAGGAATGTTATGGACACAGAAGGAATGTCATGACACAGAAGGAATGTTATGACACTGAAGGAATGTTACGGATACAAGGAATATCATGAACCTGAAGGAATGTTTTGACACTGAAGCAATGTTATAGACACAGAAGGAATGTCAGCACACTGAAGGAATGTTATGACACTGAAGGAATGTCATACACACTGAAGAAATGTCAGTACTCTGAATGAATGTCAGCACACTAAAGGAATGTCAATCACACTGGAGGAATGTCAAAACAATGAAGGAATATTATGCACACTGCGGAATGTCAGCACACTGAAGAAATGTCATGTACACTGAAGGAATGTCAACACAATGAAGGAATGTCATGGACACGGAAGGAATATCAGCACTTTGAAGGAATGCCATGCACACTGAAGAAATGTCATGCACACTGAAGAAATATCAGCACTTTGAAGGAATGCCATGCACACTGAAGGAATGTCAGCACACTGACGGAATATCAGCACACTGAAGGAATGTGATGCACACTGAAGGAATGTGATGCACACTGAAGGAATGTGATGCACACTGAAGGAATGTGATGCACACTGAAGGAATGTCATGCACACTGAAGGAATGTCATGCACACTGAAGGACTGTCATAAACACTGAAGAAATGTGATGCACACTGAAGGAATGGTCTGCAAACTGAAGGAATGTCTGCACACTGATGGGATGTCATGATGCTGAATGAATGTTCTGCACACTGAAGGAATGTCAGCACACTGCATGTCATGAAACTGATGGAATGTTCTGACACAGAAGGAATGTTATGGACACAGAAGGAATGTTATGGACACAGAAGGAATGTTATGACACTGAAGGAATGTTATGGAGCCAGAAGGAATGTTATGACACAGAAGGAATGTTATGACACTAAAGAAAAGTTATGGACACAGAAAGAATGTCATGAACACTGAAGGAATGTCATGCACACTGAAGGAATGTCAGCACACTGAATGAATGTCATGCACACAGAAGAATTGTTAGCACACTGAGGGAATGTCACGACACTGAAGGAATGTGAGCACACTGAAGGAATGTCATGTACACTGAAGTAATGTCAACACAATGAAGGAATGTCATTGACACGGAAGGAATATCAGCACTTTGAAGAAATGCCATGCACACTGAAGGAATGTCATGCACACTGAAGTAATATCAGCACTTTGAAGGAATGCCATGCACACTGAAGGAATGTCAGCACTCTGAATGAATTTCATGCACACTGAAGGAATGTCATGCACACTGATGGAATATAAGCACACAGACGTAATGTCATGCAGACTGAAGGAATATCATTGCACTGAAGGAATGTCAGCAAACAGAGGGAATGGCATGACACTGAAGGAATGTCAGCATACTGAAAGCATGTCATGAAACTGAAGGAATAATCTGACACTAAAGGAATGTTTTGGACACAGAGGGAATGTCATGGCACTGATGGAATGTCATGCAGACTGAAGGTATGTTATGACACTGAAGGAATGTCAGCACTCTGAGTGTGTGTCATGAAACTGAAAGAATATTCTGACACTAAAGGAAAATATTGGACACAGAAGGAATGTCATGACAACATTGGAATGTGATGCACACTGAAGGAATGTGATGCAAACTGATGGAATGTCATGCACACTGAAGGAATGTCATGCACACTGGAGTAATGTGATGCACACTGAAGGAATGTGATGCATACTGAAGAAATGTCAGCACACTGAAGTAACGTCATGCACACTGAGGGAATGTCATGCTCACTGAAGGAATGTGATGCACACTGAAGGAATATCATCACACAGAAGTAATGTCATGCACACTGAAGGAATATCATACACACTGAAGGAATATCATCACACAGAAGTAATATCATGCACACTGAAGGAATGTCAGCACACTGAATGAATTTCATGCACACAGAAGGAATGCCATGCACACTGAAGGAATGTTATGGACACAGAAGGAATGTCATAACTCTTCAGGTATGTCAGCACACTGATGGAATGTCATGACACTGAAGGAATGTCAACACACTGAGGGAATGTCATGAAACTGAAGGAATATTCTGACACTAAAGGAATGTTTTGGACACCGACGGAATGTCATGACAGTGATGGAATGTCATGCACACAAGGAATGTGATGCACACTGATGGAATGTCATGCACACTGAAAGAATGTGATGCACACTGAAGGAAAGTGATGCACACTGAAGGAATGACAGCACACTGAAGTAACATCATGCACACTGAAGGAATGTCATGCACACTGAAGGAATGTCATGCACACTGAAGGAATGTTATGGACACAGAATGAATGTCATAACTCTTCAGGTATGTCAGCACACTGATGGAATGACATGCACACTGAAAGAATGTCATAAACACTGAAGAAATGTGATGCACACTGAAGGAATGATCTGCAAAGTGAAGGAATGTCTGCACACTGATGGAATGTCATGACGCTGAAGGAATGTTCTGCACACTGAAGGAATGTCAGCACACTGTAGGCATGTCATGAAACTGATGGAATGTTCTGACACAGAAGGAATGTTATGGACACAGAAGGAATGTTATGGACACAGAAGGAATGTTATGACACTGAAGGAATGTTATGGACCCAGAAGGAATGTTATGACACAGAAGGAATGCTATGACACTGAAGGAATGTTACGGATACAAGGAATGTCATGAACCTGAAGGAAAGTTATGACAGTGAAGGAATGTTATGGACACAGAAGGAATGTCATGACACAGAAGGAATGTTATGACACTGAAGGAATGTTACGGATACAAGGAATGTCATGAACCTGAAGGAAAGTTATGACACTGAAGGAATGTTATGGACACAGAAGGAATGTCATGACACAGAAGGAATGTTATGACACTGAAGGAATGTTACGGATACAAGGAATATCATGAACCTGAAGGAATGTTTTGACACTGAAGCAATGTTATAGACACAGAAGGAATGTCAGCACACTGAAGGAATGTTATGACACTGAAGGAATGTCATGCACACTGAAGAAATGTCAGTACTCTGAAGGAATGTCAGCACACTAAAGGAATGTCAATCACACTGGAGGAATGTCAAAACAATGAAGGAATATCATGCACACTGCGGAATGTCAGCACACTGAAGGAATGTCATGTACACTGAAGGAATGTCAACACAATGAAGGAATGTCATGGACACGGAAGGAATATCAGCACTTTGAAGGAATGCCATGCACACTGAAGGAATGTCATGCACACTGAAGGAATATCAGCACTTTGAAGGAATGCCATGCACACTGAAGGAATGTCAGCACACTGACGGAATATCAGCACACTGAAGGAATGTGATGCACACTGAAGGAATGTGATGCACACTGAAGGAATGTGATGCACACTGAAGGAATGTCATGCACACTGAAGGAATGTCATAAACACTGAAGAAATGAAATGCACACTGAAGGAATGATCAGCAAACTGAAGGAATGTCTGCACACTGATGGGATGTCATGACGCTGAATGAATGTTCTGCACACTGAAGGAATGTCAGCACACTGTAGGCATGTCATGAAACTGATGGAATGTTCTGACACAGAAGGAATGTTATGGACACAGAAGGAATGTTATGGACACAGAAGGAATGTTATGACACTGAAGGAATGTTATGGACCCAGAAGGAATGTTATGACACAGAAGGAATGTTATGGACACAGAAGGAATGTCATGCACACTGAAGGAATGTCAGCACACTGAATGAATGTCATGCACACAGAAGAATTGTTAGCACACTGAGGGAATGTCACGACACTGAAGGAATGTGAGCACACTGAAGGAATGTCATGCACACTGAAGTAATGTGATGCACACTGAAGGAATGTGATGCATACTGAAGAAATGTCAGCACACTGAAGTAACGTCATGCACACTGAGGGAATGTCATGCTCACTGAAGGAATGTGATGCACACTGAAGGAATATCATCACACAGAAGTAATGTCATGCACACTGAAGGAATATCATACACACTGAAGGAATATCATCACACAGAAGTAATGTCATGCACACTGAAGGAATGTCATGCACACTGAAGGAATGTCAGCACACTGAATGAATGTCATGCACACAGAAGAATTGTTAGCACACTGAGGGAATGTCACGACACTGAAGGAATGTGAGCACACTGAAGGAATGTCATGTACACTGAAGTAATGTCAACACAATGAAGGAATGTCATGGACACGGAAGGAATATCAGCACTTTGAAGAAATGCCATGCACACTGAAGGAATGTCATGCACACTGAAGTAATATCAGCACTTTGAAGGAATGACATGCACACTGAAGGAATGTCAGCACACTGACAGAATATCGGCACACTGAAGGAATGTCAGCACTCTGAATGAATGTCATGCACACTGAAGGAATGTCATGCACACTGAAGGAATATAAGCACACAGACGTAATGTCATGCAGACTGAAGGAATATCATTGCACTGAAGGAATGTCAGCAAACAGAGGGAATGGCATGACACTGAAGGAATGTCAGCATACTGAAAGCATGTCATGAAACTGAAGGAATAATCTGACACTAAAGGAATGTTTTGGACACAGAGGGAATGTCATGGCACTGATGGAATGTCATGCAGACTGAAGGTATGTTATGACACTGAAGGAATGTTAGCACTCTGAGTGTGTGTCATGAAACTGAAAGAATATTCTGACACTAAAGGAAAATATTGGACACAGAAGGAATGTCATGACAACATTGGAATGTGATGCACACTGAAGGAATGTGATGCAAACTGATGGAATGTCATGCACACTGAAGGAATGTCATGCACACTGAAGTAATGTGATGCACACTGACGGAATGTGATGCATACTGAAGAAGTGTCAGCACACTGAAGTAACGTCATGCACACTGAGGGAATGTCATGCTCACTGAAGGAATGTGATGCACACTGAAGGAATATCATCACACAGAAGTAATGTCATGCACACTGAAGGAATATCATACAAACTGAAGGAATATCATCACACAGAAGTAATGTCATGCACACTGAAGGAATGTCAGCACACTGAATGAATTTCATGCACACAGAAGGAATGTCATGCACACTGAAGGAATATTATGGACACAGAAGGAATGTCATAACTCTTCAGGTATGTCAGCACACTGATGGAATGTCATGACACTGAAGGAATGTCAACACACTGAGGGAATGTCATGAAACTGAAGGAATATTCTGACACTAAAGGAATGTTTTGGACACCGACGGAATGTCATGACAGTGATGGAATGTCATGCACACAAGGAATGTGATGCACACTGATGGAATGTCATGCACACTGAAAGAATGTAATGCACACTGAAGGAAAGTGATGCACACTGAAGGAATGACAGCACACTGAAGTAACATCATGCACACTGAAGGAATGTCATGCACACTGAAGGAATGTGATGCACACTGAAGGAATGTTATGGACACAGAATGAATGTCATAACTCTTCAGGTATGTCAGCACACTGATGGAATGACATGCACACTGAAAGAATGTCATAAACACTGAAGAAATGTGATGCACACTGAAGGAATGATCTGCAAACTGAAGGAATGTCTGCACACTGATGGAATGTCATGACGCTGAAGGAATGTTCTGCACACTGAAGGAATGTCAGCACACTGTAGGCATGTCATGAAACTGATGGAATGTTCTGACACAGAAGGAATGTTATGGACACAGAAGGAATGTTATGGACACAGAAGGAATGTTATGACACAGAAGGAATGCTATGACACTGAAGGAATGTTACGGATACAAGGAATGTCATGAACCTGAAGGAAAGTTATGACACTGAAGGAATGTTATGGACTCAGAAGGAATGTCATGACACAGAAGGAATGTTATGACACTGAAGGAATGTTACGGATACAAGGAATGTCATGAACCTGAAGGAAAGTTATGACACTGAAGGAATGTTATGGACACAGAAGGAATGTCATGACACAGAAGGAATGTTATGACACTGAAGGAATGTTACGGATACAAGGAATATCATGAACCTGAAGGAATGTTTTGACACTGAAGCAATGTTATAGACACAGAAGGAATGTCAGCACACTGAAGGAATGTTATGACACTGAAGGAATGTCATGCACACTGAAGAAATGTCAGTACTCTGAAGGAATGTCAGCACACTAAAGGAATGTCAATCACACTGGAGGAATGTCAAAACAATGAAGGAATATCATGCACTCTGCGGAATGTCAGCACACTGAAGGAATGTCATGTACACTGAAGGAATGTCAACACAATGAAGGAATGTCATGGACACGGAAGGAATATCAGCACTTTGAAGGAATGCCATGCACACTGAAGGAATGTCATGCACACTGAAGGAATATCAGCACTTTGAAGGAATGCCATGCACACTGAAGGAATGTCAGCACACTGACGGAATATCAGCACACTGAAGGAATGTGATGCACACTGAAGGAATGTGATGCACACTGAAGGAATGTGATGCACACTGAAGGAATGTCATGCACACTGAAGGAATGTCATAAACACTGAAGAAATGAAATGCACACTGAAGGAATGATCAGCAAACTGAAGGAATGTCTGCACACTGATGGGATGTCATGACGCTGAATGAATGTTCTGCACACTGAAGGAATGTCAGCACACTGTAGGCATGTCATGAAACTGATGGAATGTTCTGACACAGAAGGAATGTTATGGACACAGAAGGAATGTTATGGACACAGAAGGAATGTTATGACACTGAAGGAATGTTATGGACCCAGAAGGAATGTTATGACACAGAAGGAATGTTATGGACACAGAAGGAATGTCATGCACACTGAAGGAATGTCAGCACACTGAATGAATGTCATGCACACAGAAGAATTGTTAGCACACTGAGGGAATGTCACGACACTGAAGGAATGTGAGCACACTGAAGGAATGTCATGCACACTGAAGTAATGTGATGCACACTGAAGGAATGTGATGCATACTGAAGAAATGTCAGCACACTGAAGTAACGTCATGCACACTGAGGGAATGTCATGCTCACTGAAGGAATGTGATGCACACTGAAGGAATATCATCACACAGAAGTAATGTCATGCACACTGAAGGAATATCATACACACTGAAGGAATATCATCACACAGAAGTAATGTCATGCACACTGAAGGAATGTCATGCACACTGAAGGAATGTCAGCACACTGAATGAATGTCATGCACACAGAAGAATTGTTAGCACACTGAGGGAATGTCACGACACTGAAGGAATGTGAGCACACTGAAGGAATGTCATGTACACTGAAGTAATGTCAACACAATGAAGGAATGTCATGGACACGGAAGGAATATCAGCACTTTGAAGGAATGCTATGCACACTGAAGGAATGTCATGCACACTGAAGTAATATCAGCACTTTGAAGGAATGCCATGCACTCTGAAGGAATGTCATGCACACTGAAGTAATGTGATGCACACTGACGGAATGTGATGCATACTGAAGAAGTGTCAGCACACTGAAGTAACGTCATGCACACTGAGGGAATGTCATGCTCACTGAAGGAATGTGATGCACACTGAAGGAATATCATCACACAGAAGTAATGTCATGCACACTGAAGGAATATCATACAAACTGAAGGAATATCATCACACAGAAGTAATGTCATGCACACTGAAGGAATGTCAGCACACTGAATGAATTTCATGCACACAGAAGGAATGTCATTCACACTGAAGGAATATCGTCACACAGAAGTAATGTCATGCACACTGAAGGAATGTCAGCACAGTGTTTGAATGTCATGCACACTGAATGAATGTCAGCACACTGAGGGAATGTCATGACACTGAAGGAATGTCAGCACACTGAGGGAATGTCATGAAACTGGAGGAATATTCTGACACTTACGGAATGTTTTGGACACAGACGGAATGTCATGACACCATTGGAATGTCATGACAGTGATGGAATGTCATGCACACAAGGAATGTGATGCACACTGATGGAATGTCATGCACACTGATGGAATATCATGCACACTGAAAGAATGTGATGCACACTGAAGGAAAGTGATGCACACTGATGGAATGTCATGCACACTGAAAGAATGTGATGCACACTGAAGGAAAGTGATGCACACTGAAGGAATGACAGCACACTGAAGTAACATCGTGCACACTGAAGGAATGTCATGCACACTGAAGGAATGTGATGCATACTGAAGGAATGTTATGGAGACAGAAGGAATGTCATAACTCTTCAGGTATGTCAGCACACTGATGGAATGTCATGACACTGAAGGAATGTCAACACACTGAGGGAATGTCATGAAACTGAAGGAATATTCTGACACTAAAGGAATGTTTTGGACACAGAAGGAATGTCATGACACCATTGGAATGTCATGCACACTGAAGGAACGTGATGCACACTGATGGAATGTCATGCACACTGAAGGAATCTCCTGCACACTGAAGGAATGTCATGCACACTGAAGGAATGTGATGCATACTCAAGTATTGACAGCACACTGACATAACGTAATGCACACTGAAGGAAAGTCATGCACACTGAAGTAATATTAGAACTTTGAAGGAATGCCATGCACACTGAAGGAATGTCATGCACACAGAAGTAATTTCAGCACTTTGAAGGAATGCCATGAACACTGAAGGAATGTGATGCAAACTGAAGGAATGTTCTGCAAACTGAAGGAATGTCATGACACAGAAGGAATGTTATGACACTGAAGGAATGTTAAGGACACAGAAGGAATGTCAGCACACTGAAGGAATGTGATGAACACTGAAGGAATGTCAGTACTCTGAAACAATGCCATGCACACTGAAGGAATGTGATGCACACTGATGGAATGTTATGCACACTGAAGGAATGTCAGCACACTGAAGGAATGTCATGCACACTGAAGGAATGTCATGCACACTGAAGGAATAACATCACACAGAAGTCATGTCATGACACTGAAAGAATGTCAGCATACTGAAGGCATGTCATGAAACTGAAGGAATATTCTGACACTAAAGGAATGTTTTGGACACGGAAGGAATGTCATGACACTGATGGAATGTCATGCACACTGAAGGTATGTTATGAAAGTGAAGGAATGTCAGCACACTGAGGGAATGTCATGCACACTGAAGGAATATTCTGACACTAAAGGAATGTTTTGGACACAGAAGGAATGTCATGACACCATTGGAATGTCATGCACACTGAAGGAATGTGATGCACACTGATGGAATGTCATGCACACTGAAGGATTCTCCTGCACACTGAATGAATCTCATGCACACTGAAGGAATGTGATGCATACTCAAGTATTGACAGCACACTGACATAACGTAATGCACACTGAAGGAAAGTCATGCACACTGAAGTAATATTAGAACTTTGAAGGAATGCCATGCACACTGAAGGAATGTCATGCACACTGAAGTAATATCAGCACTTTGAAGGAATGCCATGAACACTGAAGGAATGTGATGCAAACTGAAGGAATGTTCTGCAAACTGAAGGAATGTCATGACACAGAAGGAATGTTATGACACTGAAGGAATGTTAAGGACACAGAAGGAATGTCAGCACACTGAAGGAATGTCATGAACACTGAAGGAATGTCAGTACTCTGAAACAATGTCATGCACACTGAAGGAATGTGATGCACACTGATGGAATGTTATGCACACTGAAGGAATGTCAGCACACTGAAGGAATGTCATGCACACTGAAGGAATGTCATGCACACTGAAGGAATAACATCACACAGAAGACATGTCATGCACACTGAAGGAATGTCAGGACTCTGAATGAATGTCATGCACACTGAAGGAATGTCTGCACACTGTAGTAATGTCATGCACACTGAAGGAATGTCATGCACACTGAAGGAATGTCAGGCACACTGAAGGAATATTATCACACAGAAGTAATGTCATGCACACTGAAGGACCGTCAGCACATTGAATGAATCTCATGCACACTGAAGGAATGTCAGCACACTGAATGAATGTCATGCACACTGAAGGAATATCAGCACACTGAGGGAATGTCATGACACTGAAGGAATGTCAGCATACTGAAGGCATGTCATGAAACTGAAGGAATAATCTGACACTAAAGGAATGTTTTAGACAGAGATGGAATGTCATGGCACTGATGGAATGTCATGCATACTGAAGGTATGTTATGACACAGAAAGAATGTCAGCACACTGAGTGTGTGTCATGAAACTGAAAGAATATTCTGACACTAAAAGAATGTTTTGGACACAGAAGGAATGTCATGACAACCTTGGAATGTCATGCATACTGAATGAATGCGATGCACACTGATGGAATATCAAGGACACTGAAGGAATATCATGCAAACTGAAGGAATGTCATGCACACTGAAGGAATGTCATGCACACTGAAGGAATAACATCACACAGAAGTCATGTCAGAAGTCTGAATGAATGTCATTCACACTGAAGGAATGTCATGCACACTGAAGTAATATCAGCACTTTGAATGAATGCCATGCAAACTGAAGGAATGTCATGCACACTGAAGGAATGTCATGCACACTGAAGTAATATCAGCACTTTGAAGGAATGCCATGCACACGGAAGGAATGTCATGCACACTGAAGTAATATCAGCACTTTGAAGGAATGCCATGAACACTGAAGGAATGTGATGCAAACTGAAGGAATGTTCTGCAAACTGAAGGAATGTCATGACACAGAAGGAATGTTATGACACTGAAGGAATGTTAAGGACACAGAGGGAATATCATGAAACTGAAAGAATGTTATGACACTGAAGGAATGTTATAGACACAGAAGGAATGTCAGCACACGGAAGGAATGTCATGAACACTGAAGGAATGTCAGTACTCTGAAACAATGTCATGCACACTGAAGGAATGTGATGCACACTGATGGAATGTTATGCACACTGAAGGAATGTCAGCACACTGAAGGAATGTCATGCACACTGAAGGAATGTCATGCACACTGAAGGAATAACATCACACAGAAGTCATGGCATGCACACTGAAGGAATGTCAGGACTCTGAATGAATGTCATGCACACTGAAGGAATGTCAGTACACTGAGGGAATGTCATGACACTGAAGGAATGTCAGCATACTGAAGGCATGTCATGAAACTGAAGAAATATTCTGACACTAAAGGAATGTTTTGGACACGGAAGGAATGTCATGACACTGATGGAATGTCATGCACACTGAAGGAATGTGATGGACACCGAAGGAATGTCATGCACACTTCAGGAATGTCAGCACACTGATGGAATGTCATGCATACTGAAGGAATGTCATGAACACTGAAGGAATGTGATGCACACTGAAGGAATTTAATGGGCACAGAAGGAATGTCATAACAGTTCAGGAATGTCAGCACACTGATGGAATGTCATGCATACTGAAGGTATGTTATGACACTGAAGGAATGTCAGCACACTGAGTGTGTGTCATGAACCAATATTCTGGCACTAAAGGAATGTTTTGGACACAGAAGGAATGTCATGACAACATTGGAATGTCATGCATACTGAATGAATGTGATGCACACTGTAGTAATGTCATGCACACTGAAGGAATGTCATGCACACTGAAGGAATGTGATGCACACTGAAGGAATGTGATGCATACTGAAGGAACGACAGCACACTAACATAACGTAATGCACACTGAAGGAATGTCATGCACACTGAAGGAATGTGATGCACAATGAAGGAATATCAACACACAGAAGTAATGTCATGCACACTGAAGGAATGTCTGCACACTGGAGTAATGTCATGCACACTGAAGGAATGTCATGCACACTGAAGGAATGTCAGGCACACTGAAGGAATATTATCACACAGAAGTAATGTCATGCACACTGAAGGAATGTCTGCACACTGTAGTAATGTCATGCACACTGAAGGAATGTCATGCACACTGATGGAATGTCAACACACTGAAGGAATGTCATGCACACTGAAGGAATGTAATGGGCACCGAAGGACTGTCATAACACTTCAGGAATGTCAGCACACTGATGGAATGTCATGCATACTGAAGGAATGTCATGAACACTGAAGGAATGTGATGCACACTGAAGGAATTTAATGGGCACAGAAGGAATGTCATAACAGTTCAGGAATGTCAGCACACTGATGGAATGTCATGCATACTGAAGGTATGTTATGACACTGAAGGAATGTCAGCACACTGAGTGTGTGTCATGAACCAATATTCTGGCACTAAAGGAATGTTTTGGACACAGAAGGAATGTCATGACAACATTGGAATGTCATGCATACTGAATGAATGTGATGCACACTGTAGTAATGTCATGCACATTGAAGGAATGTCATGCACACTGAAGGAATGTGATGCACACTGAAGGAATGTGATGCATACTGAAGGAACGACAGCACACTAACATAACGTAATGCACACTGAAGGAATGTCATGCACACTGAAGGAATGTGATGCACAATGAAGGAATATCAACACACAGAAGTAATGTCATGCACACTGAAGGAATGTCTGCACACTGGAGTAATGTCATGCACACTGAAGGAATGTCATGCACACTGAAGGAATGTCAGGCACACTGAAGGAATATTATCACATAGAAGTAATGTCATGCACACTGAAGGAATGTCTGCACACTGTAGTAATGTCATGCACACGGAAGGAATGTCATGCACACTGAAGGAATGTCAGCACACTGAAGGAATGTCATTCACACTGAAGTAATATCTGCACTTTGAAGGAATGCCATGCACACTGAAGGAATGTCATGCACACTGAAGTAATATCAGCACTTTGAAGCAATGCCATGAACACTGAAGGAATGTGATGCAAACTGAAGGAATATTCTGCAAACTGAAGGAATGTCATGACACAGAAGGAATGTTATGACACTGAAGGAATGTTAAGGACACAGAAGGAATGTCAGCACACTGAAGGAATGTCATGCACACTGAAGGAATGTTATGACACTGAAGGAATGTTATAGACACAGAAGGAATGTCAGCACACTGAAGGAATGTCATGCACACTGAAGTAATATCAGCACTTTGAAGGAATGCCATGCACACTGAAGGAATATCATGCACACTGAAGTAATATCAGCACTTTGAAGGAATGCCATGAACACTGAAGGAATGTGATGCAAACTGAAGGAATGTTCTGCAAACTGAAGGAATGTCATGACACAGAAGGAATGTTATGACACTGAAGGAATGTTAAGGACACAGAAGGAATGTCATGAAACTGAAAGAATGTTATGACACTGAAGGAATTTTATAGACACAGAAGGAATGTCAGCACACTGAAGGAATGTCATGAACACTGAAGGAATGTCAGTGCTCTGAAACAATGTCATGCACACTGAAGGAATGTCATGCACACTGAAGGAATGTCATGCACACTGAAGGAATAACATCACACAGAAGTCATGTCATGCACACTGAAGGAATGTCAGGACTCTGAATGAATGTCATGCACACTGAAGGAATGTCAGTACACTGAGGGAATGTCATGACACTGAAGGAATGTCAGCATACTGAAGGCATGTCATGAAACTGAAGAAATATTCTGACACTAAAGGAATGTTTTGGACACGGAAGGAATGTCATGACACCATTGGAATGTCATGCACACTGAAGGAATGTGATGCACACTGATGGAATGTCATGCACACTGAAGGAATCTCATGCACACTGAAGGAATGTCATGCACACTGAAGGAATGTCATGCACACTGGAGGAATGTCAACTCAATGAAGGAATGTCATGGACACGGAAGGAATATCAGCACTTTGAAAGAATGCTATGCACACTGAAGGAATGTCATGCACACTGAAGTAATATCAGAACCTTGAAGGAATGCCATGCACACTGAAGGAATGTCATGCACACTGAAGTAATATCAGCACTTTGAAGGAATGCCATGCACACTGAAGGAATGTGATGCAAACTGAAGGAATGTTCTGCAAACTGAAGGAATGTCATGACACAGAAGGAATGTTATGACGCTGAAGGAATGTTAAGGACACAGAAGGAATGTCATGAAACTGAAGGAATGTTATGACACTGAAGGAATGTTAAGGACACAGAAGGAATGTCATGAAACTGAAAGAATGTTATGACACTGAAGGAATGTTATAGACACAGAAGGAATGTCAGCACACTGAAGGAATGTCATGAACACTGAAGGAATGTCAGTACTCTGAAACAATGTCATGCATACTGAAGGAATGTCATGCACAGTGAAGGAATGTGATGCACACTGATGGAATGTTATGCACACTGAAGGAATGTCATGCACACTGAAGGAATGTCATGCACACTGAAGGAATATCATCACACAGAAGTAATGTCATGCACACTGAAGGAATGTCAGCGCTCTGAAGGAATGTCATGCGCACTGAATGAATGTCATGCACACTGATGGAATGTCATGCACATTGAAGGAATATCATCACAGTGAAGTAATGTCATGCAACTGAAGGAATGTCAGCACACTGAATGAATCTCATGCACACTGAAGGAATATCATCACACAGAAGTAATGTCAGCACGCTGAAGGAATGTTAGCGCAGTGAAGGAATGTCATGCACACTGAATGAATGTCATGCACACTGAAGGAATGTAATGCACACTGAAGGAATATCATCACACAGAATTAATGTCATGCACACTGAAGGAATGTCATGCGCACTGAAGGAATTTCATCACACAGAAGTAATGTCATGCACACTGAATGAATGTCAGCACACTGAGGGAATGTCATGACACTGAAGGAATGTCAGCACACTGAAGGAATGTCATGCACACTGAAGGAATGTCAGTACTCTGAAAGAATGTAAACACACTGAAGGAATGTCATTCACACTGGAGGAATGTCAACACAATGAAGCTATATCATGCGCTATGTGGAATGTCAGCACACTGAAGGAATGTCAACACAATGAAGGAATGTCATGGACACGGAACGAATATCAGCACTTTGAAGGAATGCTATGCACACTGAAGGAATGTCATGCACACTGAAGCAATATCAGCACACAGACGTAATGTCATGCACACTGAAGGAATGTCATGCACACTGAAGGAATATCATCACACAGAAGTTATGTCATGCACACTGAGGGAATGTCAGCACACTGAATGAATGTTATGCACACTGAAGGAATATCAGCACATTGAGGGAATGTCATGACACTGAAAGAATGTCAGCATACTGAAGGCATGTCATGAAACTGAAGGAATATTCTGACACTAAAGGAATGTTTTGGACACGGAAGGAATGTCATGACACTGATGGATTGTCATGCACACTGAAGGTATGTTATGAAAGTGAAGGAATGTCAGCACACTGAGGGAATGTCATGCACACTGAAGGAATATTCTGACACTAAAGGAATGTTTTGGACACAGAAGGAATGTCATGAAACCATTGGAATGTCATGCACACCGAAGGAATGTGATGCACACTGATGGAATGTCACGCACACTGAAGGAATCTCCTGCACACTGAAGGAATGTCATGCACACTGAAGGAATGTGATGCATACTCAAGGATTGACAGCACACTGACATAACGTAATGCACACTGAAGGAAAGTCATGCACACTGAAGTAATATCAGAACTTTGAAGGAATGCCATGCACACTGAAGGAATGTCATGCACACTGAAGTAATATCAGCACTTTGAAGGAATGCCATGAACACTGAAGGAATGTGATGCAAACTGAAGGAATGTTCTGCAAACTGAAGGAATGTCATGACACAGAAGGAATGTTATGACACTGAAGGAATGTTAAGGACACAGAAGGAATGTCAGCACACTGAAGGAATGTGATGAACACTGAAGGAATGTCAGTACTCTGAAACAATGTCATGCACACTGAAGGAATGTGATGCACACTGATGGAATGTTATGCACACTGAAGGAATGTCAGCACACTGAAGGAATGTCATGCACACTGAAGGAATGTCATGCACACTGAAGGAATAACATCACACAGAAGTCATGTCATGCACACTGAAGGAATGTCAGGACTCTGAATGAATGTCATGCACACTGAAGGAATGTCTGCACACTGAAGGAATGTCATGCACACTGAAGGAATGTCATGCACACTGAAGGAATGTCAGGCACACTGAAGGAATACTATCACACAGAAGTAATGTCATGCACACTGAAGGAATGTCAGCACACTGAAGGAATGTCATGCACACTGAAGGAATGTAATGGGCACCGAAGGACTGTCATAACACTTCAGGAATGTCAGCACACTGATGGAATGTCATGACACTGATGGAATGTCATGAACACTGAAGGAATGTCAGTACTCTGAAGGAATGTAAACACACTGAAGGAATGTCATTCACACTGGAGGAATGTCAACACAATGAAGGAATATCAGCACTTTGAAGGAATGCTATGCACACTGAAGGAATGTCATGCACACTGAAGGAATGTCATGCACACTGAAGTAATATCAGCACTTTGAAGGAATGCCATGCACACTGAAGGAATGTCATGCACATTGAAGTAATATCAGCACTTTGAAGGAATGCCATGAACACTGAAGGAATGTGATGCAAACTGAAGGAATGTTCTGCAAACTGAAGGAATGTCATGACACAGAAGGAATGTTATGACACTGAAGGAATGTTAAGGACACAGAAGGAATGTCATGAAACTGAAAGAATGTTATGACACTGAAGGAATGTTATGACACAGAAGGAATGTCAGCACACTGAAGGAATGTCATGAACACTGAAGGAATGTCAGTACTCTGATACAATGTCATGCACACTGAAGGAATGTGATGCACACTGATGGAATGTTATGCACACTGAAGGAATGTCAGCACACTGAAGGAATGTCATGCACACTGAAGGAATGTCATGCACACTGAAGGAATAACATCACACAGAAGTCATGTCATGCACACTGAAGGAATGTCAGGACTCTGAATGAATGTCATGCACACTGAAGGAATGTCAGTACACTGAGGGAATGTCATGACACTGAAGGAATGTCAGCATACTGAAGGCATGTCATGAAACTGAAGAAATATTCTGACACTAAAGGAATGTTTTGGACACGGAAGGAATGTCATGACACTGATGGAATGTCATGCACACTGAAGGTATGTTATGAAAGTGAAGGAATGTCAGCACACTGAGGGAATGTCATGAAACTGAAGGAATATTCTGACACTAAAGGAATGTTTTGGACACAGAAGGAATGTCATGACATCATTGGAATGTCATGCACACTGAAGGAATGTGATGCACACTGATGGAATGTTATGCACACTGAAGCAATGTCAGCACACTGAAGGAATGTCATGCACACTGAAGGAATGTCATGCACACTGAAGGAATAACATCACACAGAAGTCATGTCAAGCACACTGAAGGAATGTCAGGACTCTGAATGAATGTCATGCACACTGAAGGAATGTCTGCACACTGTAGTAATGTCATGCACACTGAAGGAATGTCATGCACACTGAAGGAATGTCAGGCACACTGAAGGAATATTATCACACAGAAGTAATGTCATGCACACTGAAGGAATGTCAGCACATTGAAGGAATGTCATGCACACTGAAGGAATGTAATGGGCACCGAAGGACTGTCATAACACTTCAGGAATGTCAGCACACTGATGGAATGTCATGACACTGATGGAATGTCATGAACACTGAAGGAATGTCAGTACTCTGAAGGAATGTAAACACACTGAAGGAATGTCATTCACACTGGAGGAATGTCAACACAATGAAGGAATATCAGCACTTTGAAGGAATGCTATGCAAACTGAAGGAATGTCATGCACACTGAAGGAATGTCATGCACACTGAAGTAATATCAGCACTTTGAAGGAATGCCATGCACACTGAAGGAATGTCATGCACACTGAAGTAATATCAGCACTTTGAAGGAATGCCATGAACACTGAAAGAATGTGATGCAAACTGAAGGAATGTTCTGCAAACTGAAGGAATGTCATGACACAGAAGGAATGTTATGACACTGAAGGAATGTTAAGGACACAGAAGGAATGTCATGAAACTGAAAGAATGTTATGACACTGAAGGAATGTTATGACACAGAAGGAATGTCAGCACACGGAAGGAATGTCATGAACACTGAAGGAATGTCAGTACTCTGATACAATGTCATGCACACTGAAGGAATGTGATGCACACTGATGGAATGTTATGCACACTGAAGGAATGTCAGCACACTGAAGGAATGTCATGCACACTGAAGGAATGTCATGCACACTGAAGGAATAACATCACACAGAAGTCATGTCATGCACACTGAAGGAATGTCAGGACTCTGAATGAATGTCATGCACACTGAAGGAATGTCAGTACACTGAGGGAATGTCATGACACTGAAGGAATGTCAGCATACTGAAGGCATGTCATGAAACTGAAGAAATATTCTGACACTAAAGGAATGTTTTGGACACGGAAGGAATGTCATGACACTGATGGAATGTCATGCACACTGAAGGTATGTTATGAAAGTGAAGGAATGTCAGCACACTGAGGGAATGTCATGAAACTGAAGGAATATTCTGACACTAAAGGAATGTTTTGGACACAGAAGGAATGTCATGACATCATTGGAATGTCATGCACACTGAAGGAATGTGATGCACACTGATGGAATGTCATGCACACTGAAGGAATCTCATGCACACTGAAGGAATGTCATGCACACTGAAGGAATATCATCACACAGAAGTAATGTCATGCACACTGAAGGAATCTCAGCACACTGAATGAATCTCATGTACACTGAAGGAATGTCATGCACACTGGAGGAATGTCAACTCAATGAAGGAATGTCATGGACACGGAAGGATATCTGCACTTTGAAAGAATGCTATGCACACTGAAGGAATGTCATGCACACTGAAGTAATATCAGAACCTTGAAGGAATGCCATGCACACTGAAGGAATGTCATGCACACTGAAGGAATGTGATGCAAACTGAAGGAATGTTCTGCAAACTGAAGGAATGTCATGACACAGAAGGAATTTTATGTCTCTGAAGGAATGTTAAGGACACAGAAGGAATGTCATGAAACTGAAGGAATGTTATGACACTGAAGGAATGTTAAGGACACAGAAGGAATGTCATGAAACTGAAGGAATGTTATGACACTGAAGGAATGTTATAGACACAGAAGGAATGTCAGCACACTGAAGGAATGTCATGAACACTGAAGGAATGTCAGTACTCTGAAACAATGTCATGCATACTGAAGGAATGTCATGCACAGTGAAGGAATGTGATGCACACTGATGGAATGTTATGCACACTGAAGGAATGTCATGCACACTGAAGGAATGTCATGCACACTGAAGGAATATCGTCACACAGAAGTAATGTCATGCACACTGAAGGAATGTCATGCGCACTGAATGAATGTCATGCACACTGTTGGAATGTCATGCACATTGAAGGAATATCATCACACAGAAGTAATGTCATGCAACTGAAGGAATGTCAGCACACTGAATGAATCTCATGCACACTGAAGGAATATCATCACACAGAAGTAATGTCAGCACACTGAAGGAATGTTAGCGCAGTGAAGGAATGTCATGCACACTGAGTGAATGTCATGCACACTGAAGGAATGTAATGCACACTGAAGGAATATCATCACACAGAATTAATGTCATGCACACTGAAGGAATGTCATGCGCACTGAAGGAATATCATCACACAGAAGTAATGTCATGCACACTGAAGGAATATCATCACACAGAAGTAATGTCATGCACACTGAATGAATGTCAGCACACTGAGGGAATGTCATGACACTGAAGGAATGTCAGCACACTGAAGGAATGTCATGCACACTGAAGGAATGTCAGTACTCTGAAAGAATGTAAACACACTGAAGGAATGTCATTCACACTGGAGGAAAGTCAACACAATGAAGCCGTATCATGCGCTATGTGGAATGTCAGCACACTGAAGGAATGTCAACACAATGAAGGAATGTCATGGACACGGAACCAATATCAGCACTTTGAAGGAATGCTATGCACACTGAAGGAATGTCATGCACACTGAAGTAATATCAGCACTTTGAACGAATGCCATCCACACTGATGGAATGTCAGCACACTGACGGTATATCGGCACACTGAAGGAACGTCAGCACTCTGAATGATTGTCATGCACACTGAAGGAATGTCATGCACACTGAAGCAATATCAGCACACAGACGTAATGTCATGCACACTGAAGGAATGTCATGCACACTGAAGGAATATCATCACACAGAAGTTATGTCATGCACACTGAGGGAATGTCAGCACACTGAATGAATGTTATGCACACTGAAGGAATATCAGCACATTGAGGGAATGTCATGACACTGAAAGAATGTCAGCATACTGAAGGCATGTCATGAAACTGAAGGAATATTCTGACACTAAAGGAATGTTTTGGACACGGAAGGAATGTCATGACACTGATGGAATGTCATGCACACTGAAGGTATGTTATGAAAGTGAAGGAATGTCAGCACACTGAGGGAATGTCATGCACACTGAAGGAATATTCTGACACTAAAGGAATGTTTTGGACACAGAAGGAATGTCATGACACCATTGGAATGTCATGCACACTGAAGGAATGTGATGCACACTGATGGAATGTCATGCACACTGAAGGAATCTCCTGCACACTGAAGGAATGTCATGCACACTGAAGGAGTATCATCACACAGAAGTAATGTCATGCACACTGAAGGAATCTCAGCACACTGAATGATTCTCATGTACACTGAAGGAATGTCATGCACACTGAAGGAATATCATCACACAGAAGTAATGTCATGCACACTGAAGGAATATCAGCACACTGAGGGAATGTCATGACACTGAAGGAATGTCAGCACATGGAAGGCATGTCATGAAACTGACGGAATATTGTGACCCTAATGGATTGTTTTGGACACAGAAGGAATGTCATGACAGTGATGGAATGTCATGACACTGATGGTATGTCATGCACACTGAAGGTATGTGATGCACACTGATGGAATGTCAAGGACACTGAAGGAATATCATGCACACTGAAGGAATGTCAGCACACTGAAGGAATGTCATGAACACTGAAGGAATGTCAGTACTCTGAGGGAATGTCAACACACTGAAGGAATGTCATTCACACTGGAGGAATGTCAATACAATGAAGCAATATCATGCGCACAGCGGAATTTCAACACACTGAAGGAATGTCATGTACACTGATGGAATGTCAACACAATGATGGAATGTGATGCACATTGAAGGAATGTTCTGCAAACTGAAGGAATGTCTGCACACTGAAGGAATGTCAGCACACTGAAGACATGTCACGAAACTGATGGAATGTTCTGACGCTGAAGTAATGTCAGCACACTGACGGAATATCAGCACACTGTAGGAATGTCAGCACTCTGAATGAATGTCATGCACACTGAAGGAATGTCATGCACACTGAAGGAATATCAGCATATAGACGTAATGTCATGCACACTGAAGGAACGTCAGCACACTGAATGAATCTCATGCACACTGAAGGAATGTCAGCACACTGAATGAATGTCATGCACACTGAAGGAATATCAGCATACAGACGTAATGTCATGCACACTGAAGGAACGTCAGCACACTGAATGAATCTCATGCACACTGAAGGAATGTCAGCACACTGAATGAATGTCATGCACACTGAAGGAATATCAGCACACTGAGGGAATGTCATGACACTGAAGGAATGTCAGCATACTGAAGGCATGTCATGAAACTGAAGGAATAATCTGACACTAAGGGAATGTTTTAGACAGAGAAGGAATGTCATGGCACTGATGGAATGTCATGCATACTGAAGGTATGTTATGGCACAGAAGGCATGTCAGCACACTGAGTGTGTGTCATGAAACTGAAAGAATATTCTGACACTAAAGGAATGTTTTGGACACAGAAGGAATGTCATGACAACATTGGAATGTCATGCATACTGAATGAATGTGATGCACACTGATGGAATGTCAAGGACACTGAAGGAATATCATGCAAACTGAAGGATTGTGATGCACACTGAAGGAATGACAGCACACTGAAGGAATGTCATGAACACTGAAGGAATGTCAGTACTCTGAGAGAATGTCAACACACTGAAGGAAAGTCATTCACACTGGACGAATGTCAACATAATGAAGCAATATCATGCGCACTGCGGAATGTCAACACACTGAAGGAATGTCATGTACACTGATGGAATGTCAACACAATGAAGGAATGTGATGCACATTGAAGGAATGTTCTGCAAACTGAAGGAATGTCATGCACACTGAAGGAACGTCATGCACACTGAAGGAATATCAGCATACATACGTAATGTCATGCACACTGAAGAAATGTCAGCACACTGAATGAATGTCATGCACACTGAAGGAATGTCAGCACACTGAGGGAATGTCATGACACTGAAGGACTGTCAGCATACTGAAGGCATGTCATGAAACTGAAGAAATATTCTGACACTAAAGGAATGTTTTGGTGACGGAAGGAATGTCATGACACTGATGGAATGTCATGCACACTGAAGGAATGTCATGCACACTGAAGGAATGTGATGCACACTGAAGGAATGTGATGCATACTGAAGGATTGACAGCACACTGACATAACGTAATGCACACTGAAGGAAAGTCATGCACACTGAAGGAATGTGATGCACACTGAAGGAATATCAACACACAGAAGTAATGTCATGCACACTGAAGGAATGTCTGCACACTGTAGTAATGTCATGCACACTGAAGGAATGTCATGCACAATGAAGGAATGTCAGGCACACTGAAGGAATATTATCACACTGAAGTAATGTCATGCACACTGAAGGAATGTCAGCACACTGAAGGAATGTAATGGGCACAGAAGGACTGTCATAACACTTCAGGAATGTCAGCACACTGATGGAATGTCATGACACTGAAGGAATGTCAGCACACTGAAGGAATGTCATGAACACTGAAGGAATGTCAGTACTCTGAAGGAATGTAAACACACTGAAGGAATGTCATTCACACTGGAGGAATGTCAACACAATGAAGGAATGTCATGGACACGGAAGGAATATCAGCACTTTGAAGGAATGCTATGCACACTGAAGGAATGTCATGCACACTGAAGTAATATCAGCACTTTGAAGGAATGCCATGCACACTGAAGGAATGTCATGCAAACTGAAGGAATGTTCTGCAAACTGAAGGAATATCATGACACAGAAGGAATGTTATGACTCTGAAGGAATGTTAAGGACACAGAAGGAATGTCATGAAACTGAAGGAATGTTATGACACTGAAGGAATGTTAAGGACACAGAAGGAATGTCATGTACACTGAAGGAATGTTATGACACTGAAGGAATGTTATAGACACAGAAGGAATGTCAGCACACTGAAGGAATGTCATGAACACTGAAGGAATGTGAGTACTCTGAAACAATGTCATGCACACTGAAGGAATGTCATGCACACTGATGGAATGTTATGCACACTGAAGGAATGTCATGCACACTGAAGGAATGTCATGCACACTGAAGGAATATTATCACACAGAAGTAAAGTCATGCACACTGCAGGAATTTCAGCACACTGAAGGAATGTCATGCACACTGAAGGCATGTAATGGGCACCGAAGGACTGTCATAACACTTCAGGAATGTCAGCACACTGATGGAATGTCATGACATTGAAGGAATGTCAGCACACTGATGGAATGTCATGGCACTGAAGCAATGTCATGAACACTGAAGGAATGTCAGTACTCTGAAGGAATGTGAACACACTGAAGGAATGTCATTCACACTGGAGGACTGTCAACACAATGAAGGAATGTCATGGACACGGAAGGAATATCAGCACTTTGAAGGAATGCTCTGCACACTGAAGGAATGTCATGCACACTGAAGTAATATCAGCACTTTGAAGGAATGCCATGCACACTGAAGGAATGTCAGCACACTGAAGTAATATCAGCACTTTGAAGGAATGCCATGAACACTGAAGGAATGTGATGTAAACTGAAGGAATGTTCTGCAAACTGAAGGAATGTCATGACACAGAAGGAATGTTATGACACTGAAGGAATGTTAAGGACACAGAAGGAATGTCAGCACACTGAAGGAATGTCATGAACACTGAAGGAATGTCAGTACTCTGAAACAATGTCATGCGCACTGAAGGAATGTGATGCACACTGAAGGAATGTTATGCACACTGAAGGAATAACATCACACAGAAGTCATGTCATGCACACTGAAGGAATGTCAGGACACTGAATGAATGTCATGCACACTGAAGTAATGTCAGTACACTGAGGGAATGTCATGACACTGAATGAATGTCAGCATACTGAAGGCATGTCATGAAAATGAAGAAATATTCTGACACTAAAGGAATGTTTTGGACACGGAAGGAATGTCATGACACTGATGGAATGTCATGCACACTGAAGGAATGTGATGCACACTGATGGAATGTCATGCACACTGAAGGAATGTCATGCACACTGAAGGAATGTCATGCACACTGAAGGAATGTGATGCATACTCAAGGATTGACAGCACACTGACATAACGTAATGCACACTGAAGGAAAGTCATGCACACTGAAGTAATATCAGAACTTTGAAGGAATGCCATGCACACTGAAGGAATGTCATGCACACTGAAGTAATATCAGCACTTTGAAGGAATGCCATGCACACTGAAGGAATGTGATGCAAACTGATGGAATGTTCTGCAAACTGAAGGAATGTCATGACACAGAAGGAATGTTATGACTCTGAAGGAATGTTAAGGACACGGAAGGAATGTCATGAAACTGAAGGAATGTTATGACACTGAAGGAATGTTAAGGACACAGAAGGAATGTCATGAAACTGAAGGAATGTTATGACACTGAAGGAATGTTATAGACACAGAAGGAATGTCAGCACACTGAAGGAATGTCATGAACACTGAAGGAATGTCAGTACTCTGAAACAATGTCATGCACACTGAAGGAATGTCATGCACACTGAAGGAATGTGATGCACACTGATGGAATGTTATGCACACTGAAGGAATGTCATGCACACTGAAGGAATGTCATGCACACTGAAGGAATATCATCACACAGAAGTAATGTCATGCACACTGAAGGAATGTCAAGTCACTTACGGAATGTCATGCGCACTGAATGAATGTCATGCACACTGAAGGAATGTCATGCACATTGAAGGAATATCATCACACAGAAGTAATGTCATGCACACTGAAGGAATGTCAGCACACTGAATGAATCTCATGCACACTGAAGGAATATCATCACACAGAAGTAATGTCATGCACACAGAAGGAATGTTAGCGCAGTGAAGGAATGTCATGCACACTGAATGAATGTCATGCACACTGAGGGAATGTCATGCACACTGAAGGAATATCATCACACAGAAGTAATGTCATGCACACTGAAGGAATGTCATGCACACTGAAGGAATGTGATGCACACTGATGGAATGTTATGCACACTGAAGGAATGTCATGCATACTGAAGGAATGTCATGCACACTGAAGGAATATCATCACACAGAAGTAATGTCATGCACACTGAAGGAATGTCAGCGCACTGAAGGAATGTCATGCGCACTGATTGAATGTCATGCACACTGAAGGAATGTCATGCACATTGAAGGAATATCATCACACAGAAGTAATGTCATGCACACTGAAGGAATGTCAGCACACTGAATGAATCTCATGCACACTGAAGGAATATCATCACACAGAAGTAATGTCATGCACACAGAAGGAATGTTAGCGCAGTGAAGGAATGTCATGCACACTGAATGAATGTCATGCACACTGAAGGAATGTCATGCACACTGAAGGAATATCATCACACAGAAGTTATGTCATGCACACTGAAGGAATGTCAAGGCACTTACGGAATGTCATGCGCACTGAATGAATGTCATGCACACTGAAGGAATGTCATGCACATTGAAGGAATATCATCACACAGAAGTAATATCATGCACACTGAAGGGATGTCATGAACACTGAAGGAATCTCATGCACACTGAAGGAATATCATCACACAGAAGTAATGTCATGCACACAGAAGGAATGTTAGCGCAGTGAAGGAATGTCATGCACACTGAATGAATGTCATGCACACTGAAGGAATGTCATGCACACTGAAGGAATATCATCACACAGAAGTAATGTCATGCACACTGAAGGAATGTCATGCACACTGAAGGAATGTCATGCGCACTGATTGAATGTCATGCACACTGAAGAAATGTCATGCACATTGAAGGAATATCATCACACAGAAGTAATGTCATGCACACTGAAGGAATGTCAGCACACTGAATGAATCTCATGCACACTGAAGGAATATCATCACACAGAAGTAATGTCATGCACACAGAAGGAATGTTAGCGCAGTGAAGGAATGTCATGCACACTGAATGAATGTCATGCACACTGAAGGAATGCCATGCACACTGAAGGAATATCATCACACAGAAGTTATGTCATGCACACTGAAGGAATGTCAGCGCACTGAAGGAATGTCATGCGCACTGAATGAATGTCATGCACACTGATGGAATGTCATGCACATTGAAGGAATATTATCACACAGAAGTAATGTCATGCACACTGAAGGAATGTCAGCACACTGAATGAATCTCATGCACACTGAAGGAATATCATCACACAGAAGTAATGTCAGCACACTGAAGGAATGTTAGCGCAGTGAAGGAATGTCATGCACACTGAATGAATGTCATGCACACTGAAGGAATGTAATGCACACTGAAGGAATATCATCACACAGAATTAATGTCATGCACACTGAAGGAATGTCATGCGCACTGAAGGAATATCATCACACAGAAGTCATGTCATGCACACTGAAGGAATATCATCACACAGAAGTAATGTCATGCACACTGAATGAATGTCAGCACACTGAGGGAATGTCATGACACTGAAGGAATGTCAGCACACTGAAGGAATGTCATGCACACTGAAGGAATGTCAGTACTCTGAAAGAATGTAAACACACTGAAGGAATGTCATTCACACTGGTGGAATGTCAACACAATGAAGCCATATCATGCGCTATGTGGAATGTCAGCACACTGAAGGAATGTCAACACAATGAAGGAAAGTCATGGACACGGAACGAATATCAGCACTTTGAAGGAATGCTATGCACACTGAAGGAATGTCATGAACACTGAAGTAATATCAGCACTTTGAACGAATGCCATGCACACTGATGGAATGTCAGCACACTGACGGAATATCGGCACACTGAAGGAATGTCAGCACTCTGAATGATTGTCATGCACACTGAAGGAATGTCAGGCACACTGAAGTAATATCAGCACACAGACATAATGTCATGCACACTGAAGGAATGTCATGCACACTGAAGGAATATCAGCACATTGAGGGAATGTCATGACACTGAAAGAATGTCAGCATACTGAAGGCATGTCATGAAACTGAAGGAATATTCTGACACTAAAGGAATGTTTTGGACACGGAAGGAATGTCATGACACTGATGGAATGTCATGCACACTGAAGGTATGTTATGAAAGTGAAGGAATGTCAGCACACTGAGGGAATGTCATGAAACTGAAGGAATATTCTGACACTAAAGGAATGTTTTGGACACAGAAGTAATGTCATGACACCATTGGAATGTCATGCACACTGAAGGAATGTGATGCACACTGATGGAATGTCATGTACACTGAAGGAATCTCCTGCACACTGAAGGAATGTCATGCACACTGAAGGAATATCATCACACAGAAGTAATGTCATGCACACTGAAGGAATCTCAGCACACTGAATGAATCTCATGTACACTGAAGGAATGTCATGCACACTGAAGGAATATCATCACACAGAAGGAATGTCATGCACACTGAAGGAATATCAGCACACTGAGGGAATGTCATGACACAGAAGGAATGTCATGACACTGATGGTATGTCATGCACACTGAAGGAATATTATCACACAGAAGTAAAGTCATGCACACTGCAGGAATTTCAGCACACTGAAGGAATGTCATGCACACTGAAGGCATGTAATGGGCACCGAAGGACTGTCATAACACTTCAGGAATGTCAGCACACTGATGGAATGTCATGACATTGAAGGAATGTCAGCACACTGATGGAATGTCATGGCACTGAAGCAATGTCATGAACACTGAAGGAATGTCAGTACTCTGAAGGAATGTGAACACACTGAAGGAATGTCATTCACACTGGAGGACTGTCAACACAATGAAGGAATGTCATGGACACGGAAGGAATATCAGCACTTTGAAGGAATGCTCTGCACACTGAAGGAATGTCATGCACACTGAAGTAATATCAGCACTTTGAAGGAATGCCATGCACACTGAAGGAATGTCAGCACACTGAAGTAATATCAGCACTTTGAAGGAATGCCATGAACACTGAAGGAATGTGATGTAAACTGAAGGAATGTTCTGCAAACTGAAGGAATGTCATGACACAGAAGGAATGTTATGACACTGAAGGAATGTTAAGGACACAGAAGGAATGTCAGCACACTGAAGGAATGTCATGAACACTGAAGGAATGTCAGTACTCTGAAACAATGTCATGCGCACTGAAGGAATGTGATGCACACTGAAGGAATGTTATGCACACTGAAGGAATAACATCACACAGAAGTCATGTCATGCACACTGAAGGAATGTCAGGACACTGAATGAATGTCATGCACACTGAAGTAATGTCAGTACACTGAGGGAATGTCATGACACTGAATGAATGTCAGCATACTGAAGGCATGTCATGAAAATGAAGAAATATTCTGACACTAAAGGAATGTTTTGGACACGGAAGGAATGTCATGACACTGATGGAATGTCATGCACACTGAAGGAATGTGATGCACACTGATGGAATGTCATGCACACTGAAGGAATGTCATGCACACTGAAGGAATGTCATGCACACTGAAGGAATGTGATGCATACTCAAGGATTGACAGCACACTGACATAACGTAATGCACACTGAAGGAAAGTCATGCACACTGAAGTAATATCAGAACTTTGAAGGAATGCCATGCACACTGAAGGAATGTCATGCACACTGAAGTAATATCAGCACTTTGAAGGAATGCCATGCACACTGAAGGAATGTGATGCAAACTGATGGAATGTTCTGCAAACTGAAGGAATGTCATGACACAGAAGGAATGTTATGACTCTGAAGGAATGTTAAGGACACAGAAGGAATGTCATGAAACTGAAGGAATGTTATGACACTGAAGGAATGTTAAGGACACAGAAGGAATGTCATGAAACTGAAGGAATGTTATGACACTGAAGGAATGTTATAGACACAGAAGGAATGTCAGCACACTGAAGGAATGTCATGAACACTGAAGGAATGTCAGTACTCTGAAACAATGTCATGCACACTGAAGGAATGTCATGCACACTGAAGGAATGTGATGCACACTGATGGAATGTTATGCACACTGAAGGAATGTCATGCACACTGAAGGAATGTCATGCACACTGAAGGAATATCATCACACAGAAGTAATGTCATGCACACTGAAGGAATGTCAAGGCACTTACGGAATGTCATGCGCACTGAATGAATGTCATGCACACTGAAGGAATGTCATGCACATTGAAGGAATATCATCACACAGAAGTAATGTCATGCACACTGAAGGAATGTCAGCACACTGAATGAATCTCATGCACACTGAAGGAATATCATCACACAGAAGTAATGTCATGCACACAGAAGGAATGTTAGCGCAGTGAAGGAATGTCATGCACACTGAATGAATGTCATGCACACTGAGGGAATGTCATGCACACTGAAGGAATATCATCACACAGAAGTAATGTCATGCACACTGAAGGAATGTCATGCACACTGAAGGAATGTGATGCACACTGATGGAATGTTATGCACACTGAAGGAATGTCATGCATACTGAAGGAATGTCATGCACACTGAAGGAATATCATCACACAGAAGTAATGTCATGCACACTGAAGGAATGTCAGCGCACTGAAGGAATGTCATGCGCACTGATTGAATGTCATGCACACTGAAGGAATGTCATGCACATTGAAGGAATATCATCACACAGAAGTAATGTCATGCACACTGAAGGAATGTCAGCACACTGAATGAATCTCATGCACACTGAAGGAATATCATCACACAGAAGTAATGTCATGCACACAGAAGGAATGTTAGCGCAGTGAAGGAATGTCATGCACACTGAATGAATGTCATGCACACTGAAGGAATGTCATGCACACTGAAGGAATATCATCACACAGAAGTTATGTCATGCACACTGAAGGAATGTCAAGGCACTTACGGAATGTCATGCGCACTGAATGAATGTCATGCACACTGAAGGAATGTCATGCACATTGAAGGAATATCATCACACAGAAGTAATATCATGCACACTGAAGGGATGTCATGAACACTGAAGGAATCTCATGCACACTGAAGGAATATCATCACACAGAAGTAATGTCATGCACACAGAAGGAATGTTAGCGCAGTGAAGGAATGTCATGCACACTGAATGAATGTCATGCACACTGAAGGAATGTCATGCACACTGAAGGAATATCATCACACAGAAGTAATGTCATGCACACTGAAGGAATGTCATGCACACTGAAGGAATGTCATGCGCACTGATTGAATGTCATGCACACTGAAGAAATGTCATGCACATTGAAGGAATATCATCACACAGAAGTAATGTCATGCACACTGAAGGAATGTCAGCACACTGAATGAATCTCATGCACACTGAAGGAATATCATCACACAGAAGTAATGTCATGCACACAGAAGGAATGTTAGCGCAGTGAAGGAATGTCATGCACACTGAATGAATGTCATGCACACTGAAGGAATGCCATGCACACTGAAGGAATATCATCACACAGAAGTTATGTCATGCACACTGAAGGAATGTCAGCGCACTGAAGGAATGTCATGCGCACTGAATGAATGTCATGCACACTGATGGAATGTCATGCACATTGAAGGAATATTATCACACAGAAGTAATGTCATGCACACTGAAGGAATGTCAGCACACTGAATGAATCTCATGCACACTGAAGGAATATCATCACACAGAAGTAATGTCAGCACACTGAAGGAATGTTAGCGCAGTGAAGGAATGTCATGCACACTGAATGAATGTCATGCACACTGAAGGAATGTAATGCACACTGAAGGAATATCATCACACAGAATTAATGTCATGCACACTGAAGGAATGTCATGCGCACTGAAGGAATATCATCACACAGAAGTCATGTCATGCACACTGAAGGAATATCATCACACAGAAGTAATGTCATGCACACTGAATGAATGTCAGCACACTGAGGGAATGTCATGACACTGAAGGAATGTCAGCACACTGAAGGAATGTCATGCACACTGAAGGAATGTCAGTACTCTGAAAGAATGTAAACACACTGAAGGAATGTCATACACACTGGTGGAATGTCAACACAATGAAGCCATATCATGCGCTATGTGGAATGTCAGCACACTGAAGGAATGTCAACACAATGAAGGAAAGTCATGGACACGGAACGAATATCAGCACTTTGAAGGAATGCTATGCACACTGAAGGAATGTCATGAACACTGAAGTAATATCAGCACTTTGAACGAATGCCATGCACACTGATGGAATGTCAGCACACTGACGGAATATCGGCACACTGAAGGAATGTCAGCACTCTGAATGATTGTCATGCACACTGAAGGAATGTCAGGCACACTGAAGTAATATCAGCACACAGACATAATGTCATGCACACTGAAGGAATGTCATGCACACTGAAGGAATATCAGCACATTGAGGGAATGTCATGACACTGAAAGAATGTCAGCATACTGAAGGCATGTCATGAAACTGAAGGAATATTCTGACACTAAAGGAATGTTTTGGACACGGAAGGAATGTCATGACACTGATGGAATGTCATGCACACTGAAGGTATGTTATGAAAGTGAAGGAATGTCAGCACACTGAGGGAATGTCATGAAACTGAAGGAATATTCTGACACTAAAGGAATGTTTTGGACACAGAAGTAATGTCATGACACCATTGGAATGTCATGCACACTGAAGGAATGTGATGCACACTGATGGAATGTCATGTACACTGAAGGAATCTCCTGCACACTGAAGGAATGTCATGCACACTGAAGGAATATCATCACACAGAAGTAATGTCATGCACACTGAAGGAATCTCAGCACACTGAATGAATCTCATGTACACTGAAGGAATGTCATGCACACTGAAGGAATATCATCACACAGAAGGAATGTCATGCACACTGAAGGAATATCAGCACACTGAGGGAATGTCATGACACAGAAGGAATGTCATGACACTGATGGTATGTCATGCACACTGAAGGTATGTGATGCACACTGATGGAATGTCAAGGACACTGAAGGAATATCATGCACACTGAAGGAATGTGATGCACACTGAAGGAATGACAGCACACTGAAGGAATGTCATGCACACTGAAGGAATGTCAGCACACTGAAGGAATGTCATGAACACTGAAGGAATGTCAGTACTCTGAGGGAATGTCAACACACTGAAGGAATGTCATTCACACTGGAGGAATGTCAATACAATGAAGCAATATCATGCGCACAGCGGAATGTCAACACACTGAAGGAATGTCATGTACACTGATGGAATGTCAACACAATGAAGGAATGTGATGCACATTGAAGGAATGTTCTGCAAACTGAAGGAATGTCTGCACACTGAAGGAATGTCAGCACACTGAAGACGTCATGAAATTGATGGAATGTTCTGACGCTGAAGTAATGTCAGCACACTGACGGAATATCGGCACACTGTAGGAATGTCAGCACTCTGAATGAATGTCATCCACACTGAAGGAATGTCATGCACACTGAAGGAATATCAGCATACAGACGTAATGTCATGCACACTGAAGGAACGTCAGCACACTGAATGAATCTCATGCACACTGAAGGAATGTCAGCACACTGAAGTAATATCAGAACTTTGAAGGAATGCCATGAACACTGAAGGAATGTGATGCAAACTGAAGGAATGTTCTGCAAACTGAAGGAATGTCATGACACAGAAGGAATGTTATGACACTGAAGGAATGTTAAGGACACAGAAGGAATGTCAGCACACTGAAGGAATGTGATGAACACTGAAGGAATGTCAGTACTCTGAAACAATGTCATGCACACTGAAGGAATGTGATGCACACTGTTGGAATGTCAGCACACTGAAGGAATGTCATGAACACTGAAGGAATGTCAGTACTCTGAGGGAATGTCAACACACTGAAGGAATAACATCACACAGAAGTCATGTCATGCACACTGAAGGAATGTCAGGACTCTGAATGAATGTCATGCACACTGAAGGAATGTCTGCACACTGTAGTAATGTCATGCACACTGAAGGAATGTCATGCACACTGAAGGAATGTCAGGCACACTGAAGGAATATTATCACACAGAAGTAATGTCATGCACACTGAAGGAATGTCAGCACACTGAAGGAATGTCATGCACACTGAAGGAATGTAATGGGCACCGAAGGACTGTCATAACACTTCAGGAATGTCAGCACACTGATGGAATGTCATGACACTGATGGAATGTCATGAACACTGAAGGAATGTCAGTACTCTGAAGGAATGTAAACACACTGAAGGAATGTCATTCACACTGGAGGAATGTCAACACAATGAAGGAATATCAGCTCTTTGAAGGAATGCTATTAACACTGAAGGAATGTCATGCACACTGAAGGAATGTCATGCACACTGAAGTAATATCAGCACTTTGAAGGAATGCCATGCACACTGAAGGAATGTCATGCACATTGAAGTAATATCAGCACTTTGAAGGAATGCCATGAACACTGAAGGAATGTGATGCAAACTGAAGGAATGTTCAGCAAACTGAAGGAATGTCATGACACAGAAGGAATGTTATGACACTGAAGGAATGTTAAGGACACAGAAGGAATGTCATGAAACTGAAAGAATGTTATGACACTGAAGGAATATTATGACACAGAAGGAATGTCAGCACACTGAAGGAATGTCATGAACACTGAAGGAATGTCAGTACTCTGAAAGAATGTAAACACACTGAAGGAATGTCATTCACACTGGAGGAATGTCAACACAATGAAGCCGTATCATGCGCTATGTGGAATGTCAGCACACTGAAGGAATGTCAACACAATGAAGGAATGTCATGGACACGGAACGAATATCAGCACTTTGAAGGAATGCTATGCACACTGAAGGAATGTCATGCACACTGAAGCAATATCAGCACACAGACGTAATGTCATGCACACTGAAGGAATGTCATGCACACTGAAGGAATATCATCACACAGAAGTTATGTCATGCACACTGAGGGAATGTCAGCACACTGAATGAATGTTACGCACACTGAAGGAATATCAGCACATTGAGGGAATGTCATGACACTGAAAGAATGTCAGCATACTGAAGGCATGTCATGAAACTGAAGGAATATTCTGACACTAAAGGAATGTTTTGGACACGGAAGGAATGTCATGACACTGATGGATTGTCATGCACACTGAAGGTATGTTATGAAAGTGAAGGAATGTCAGCAAACTGAGGGAATGTCATGCACACTGAAGGAATATTCTGACACTAAAGGAATGTTTTGGACACAGAAGGAATGTCATGAAACCATTGGAATGTCATGCACACCGAAGGAATGTGATGCACACTGATGGAATGTCATGCACACTGAAGGAATCTCCTGCACACTGAAGGAATGCCATGCACACTGAAGGAATGTGATGCATACTCAAGGATTGACAGCACACTGACATAACGTAATGCACACTGAAGGAAAGTCATGAACACTGAAGTAATATCAGAACTTTGAAGGAATGCCATGCACACTGAAGGAATGTCATGCACACTGAAGTAATATCAGCACTTTGAAGGAATGCCATGAACACTGAAGGAATGTGATGCAAACTGAAGGAATGTTCTGCAAACTGAAGGAATGTCATGACACAGAAGGAATGTTATGACACTGAAGGAATGTTAAGGACACAGAAGGAATGTCAGCACACTGAAGGAATGTCATGCACACTGAAGGAATGTGATGCACACTGATGGAATGTTATGCACACTGAAGGAATGTCAGCACACTGAAGGAATGTCATGCACACTGAAGGAATGTCATGCACACTGAAGGAATAACATCACACAGAAGTCATGTCATGCACACTGAAGGAATGTCAGGACTCTGAATGAATGTCATGCACACTGAAGGAATGTCATGCACACTGAAGGAATGTCAGGCACACTGAAGGAATATTATCACACACAAGTAATGTCATGCACACTGAAGGAATGTCAGCACACTGAAGGAATGTCAGGCACACTGAAGGAATGTAATGGGCACCGAAGGACTGTCATAACACTTCAGGAATGTCAGCACACTGATGGAATGTCATGACACTGATGGAATGTCATGAACACTGAAGGAATGTCAGTACTCTGAAGGAATGTAAACACACTGAAGGAATGTCATTCACACTGGAGGAATGTCAACACAATGAAGGAATATCAGCACTTTGAAGGAATGCTATGCACACTGAAGGAATGTCATGCACACTGAAGGAATGTCATGCACACTGAAGTAATATCAGCACTTTGAAGGAATGCCATGCACACTGAAGGAATGTCATGCACACTGAAGTAATATCAGCACTTTGAAGGAATGCCATGAACACTGAAGGAATGTGATGCAAACTGAAGGAATGTTCTGCAAACTGAAGGAATGTTCTGCAAACTGAAGGAATGTCATGACACAGAAGGAATGTTATGACACTGAAGGAATGTTAAGGACACAGAAGGAATGTCATGAAACTGAAAGAATGTTATGACACTGAAGGAATGTTATGACACAGAAGGAATGTCAGCACACTGAAGGAATGTCATGAACACTGAAGGAATGTCAGTACTCTGATACAATGTCATGCACACTGAAGGAGTGTGATGCACACTGATGGAATGTTATGCACACTGAAGGAATGTCAGCACACTGAAGGAATGTCATGCACACTGAAGGAATGTCATGCACACTGAAGGAATAACATCACACAGAAGTCATGTCATGCACACTGAAGGAATGTCAGGACTCTGAATGAATGTCATGCACACTGAAGGAATGTCAGTACACTGAGGGAATGTCATGACACTGAAGGAATGTCAGCATACTGAAGGCATGTCATGAAACTGAAGAAATATTCTGACACTAAAGGAATGTTTTGGACACGGAAGGAATGTCATGACACTGATGGAATGTCATGCACACTGAAGGTATGTTATGAAAGTGAAGGAATGTCAGCACACTGAGGGAATGTCATGAAACTGAAGGAATATTCTGACACTAAAGGAATGTTTTGGACACAGAAGGAATGTCATGACATCATTGGAATGTCATGCACACTGAAGGAATGTGATGCACACTGATGGAATGTCATGCACACTGAAGGAATCTCATGCACACTGAAGGAATGTCATGCACACTGAAGGAATATCATCACACAGAAGTAATGTCATGCACACTGAAGGAATCTCAGCACACTGAATGAATCTCATGTACACTGAAGGAATGTCATGCACACTGGAGGAATGTCAACTCAATGAAGGAATGTCATGGACACGGAAGGAATATCAGCACTTTGAAAGAATGCTATGCACACTGAAGGAATGTCATGCACACTGAAGTAATATCAGAACCTTGAAGGAATGCCATGCACACTGAAGGAATGTCATGCACACTGAAGGAATGTGATGCAAACTGAAGGAATGTTCTGCAAACTGAAGGAATGTCATGACACAGAAGGAATGTTATGACTCTGAAGGAATGTTAAGGACACAGAAGGAATGTCATGAAACTGAAGGAATGTTATGACACTGAAGGAATGTTAAGGACACAGAAGGAATGTCATGAAACTGAAGGAATGTTATGACACTGAAGGAATGTTATAGACACAGAAGGAATGTCAGCACACTGAAGGAATGTCATGAACACTGAAGGAATGTCAGTACTCTGAAACAATGTCATGCATACTGAAGGAATGTCATGCACACTGAAGGAATGTCATGCACACTGAAGGAATGTCAGCACACTGAAGGAATGTCATGCACACTGAAGGAATGTCATGCACACTTTAGGAATGTCAGCACATTGAAGTAATGTCAGCACTCTGAAGGAATGTCAGCACACTGAAGCAATGTCAGCACACTGAAGCAATGTCAGCGCACTGAAGGAATGTCATGCACACTGAATGAATGTCATGCACACTTTAGGAATGTCAGCACATTGAAGTAATGTCAGCAGTCTGAAGGAATGTCAGCACACTGACGAAATGTCAGCACTCTAAAGGAATGTCAGCACACTGAAGGAATGTCATGCACACTGAAGGAATGTCATGCACACTGAAGTAATATCAGCACTTTGAAGGAATGCCATGCACACTGAAGGAATGTCATGCAAACTGAAGGAATGTTCTGCAAACTGAAGGAATATCATGACACAGAAGGAATGTTATGACTCTGAAGGAATGTTAAGGACACAGAAGGAATGTCATGAAACTGAAGGAATGTTATGACACTGAAGGAATGTTAAGGACACAGAAGGAATGTGATGAAACTGAAGGAATGTTATGACACTGAAGGAATGTTATAGACACAGAAGGAATGTCAGCACACTGAAGGAATGTCATGAACACTGAAGGAATGTGAGTACTCTGAAACAATGTCATGCACACTGAAGGAATGTCATGCACACTGATGGAATGTTATGCACACTGAAGGAATGTCATGCACACTGAAGGAATGTCATGCACACTGAAGGAATATTATCACACAGAAGTAAAGTCATGCACACTGCAGGAATTTCAGCACACTGAAGGAATGTCATGCACACTGAAGGCATGTAATGGGCACCGAAGGACTGTCATAACACTTCAGGAATGTCAGCACACTGATGGAATGTCATGACATTGAAGGAATGTCAGCACACTGATGGAATGTCATGGCACTGAAGCAATGTCATGAACACTGAAGGAATGTCAGTACTCTGAAGGAATGTGAACACACTGAAGGAATGTCATTCACACTGGAGGACTGTCAACACAATGAAGGAATGTCATGGACACGGAAGGAATATCAGCACTTTGAAGGAATGCTCTGCACACTGAAGGAATGTCATGCACACTGAAGTAATATCAGCACTTTGAAGGAATGCCATGCACACTGAAGGAATGTCAGCACACTGAAGTAATATCAGCACTTTGAAGGAATGCCATGAACACTGAAGGAATGTGATGTAAACTGAAGGAATGTTCTGCAAACTGAAGGAATGTCATGACACAGAAGGAATGTTATGACACTGAAGGAATGTTAAGGACACAGAAGGAATGTCAGCACACTGAAGGAATGTCATGAACACTGAAGGAATGTCAGTACTCTGAAACAATGTCATGCGCACTGAAGGAATGTGATGCACACTGAAGGAATGTTATGCACACTGAAGGAATAACATCACACAGAAGTCATGTCATGCACACTGAAGGAATGTCAGGACTCTGAATGAATGTCATGCACACTGAAGTAATGTCAGTACACTGAGGGAATGTCATGACACTGAATGAATGTCAGCATACTGAAGGCATGTCATGAAAATGAAGAAATATTCTGACACTAAAGGAATGTTTTGGACACGGAAGGAATGTCATGACACTGATGGAATGTCATGCACACTGAAGGAATGTGATGCACACTGATGGAATGTCATGCACACTGAAGGAATGTCATGCACACTGAAGGAATGTCATGCACACTGAAGGAATGTGATGCATACTCAAGGATTGACAGCACACTGACATAACGTAATGCACACTGAAGGAAAGTCATGCACACTGAAGTAATATCAGAACTTTGAAGGAATGCCATGCACACTGAAGGAATGTCATGCACACTGAAGTAATATCAGCACTTTGAAGGAATGCCATGCACACTGAAGGAATGTGATGCAAACTGATGGAATGTTCTGCAAACTGAAGGAATGTCATGACACAGAAGGAATGTTATGACTCTGAAGGAATGTTAAGGACACAGAAGGAATGTCATGAAACTGAAGGAATGTTATGACACTGAAGGAATGTTAAGGACACAGAAGGAATGTCATGAAACTGAAGGAATGTTATGACACTGAAGGAATGTTATAGACACAGAAGGAATGTCAGCACACTGAAGGAATGTCATGAACACTGAAGGAATGTCAGTACTCTGAAACAATGTCATGCACACTGAAGGAATGTCATGCACACTGAAGGAATGTGATGCACACTGATGGAATGTTATGCACACTGAAGGAATGTCATGCACACTGAAGGAATGTCATGCACACTGAAGGAATATCATCACACAGAAGTAATGTCATGCACACTGAAGGAATGTCAAGGCACTTACGGAATGTCATGCGCACTGAATGAATGTCATGCACACTGAAGGAATGTCATGCACATTGAAGGAATATCATCACACAGAAGTAATGTCAGCACACTGACGAAATGTCAGCACTCTAAAGGAATGTCAGCACAATGAAGGAATGTCATGCACACTGAAGGAATGTCATGCACACTGAAGTAATATCAGCACTTTGAAGGAATGCCATGCACACTGAAGGAATGTCATGCAAACTGAAGGAATGTTCTGCAAACTGAAGGAATATCATGACACAGAAGGAATGTTATGACTCTGAAGGAATGTTAAGGACACAGAAGGAATGTCATGAAACTGAAGGAATGTTATGACACTGAAGGAATGTTAAGGACACAGAAGGAATGTCATGAAACTGAAGGAATGTTATGACACTGAAGGAATGTTATAGACACAGAAGGAATGTCAGCACACTGAAGGAATGTCATGAACACTGAAGGAATGTGAGTACTCTGAAACAATGTCATGCACACTGAAGGAATGTCATGCACACTGATGGAATGTTATGCACACTGAAGGAATGTCATGCACACTGAAGGAATGTCATGCACACTGAAGGAATATTATCACACAGAAGTAAAGTCATGCACACTGCAGGAATTTCAGCACACTGAAGGAATGTCATGCACACTGAAGGCATGTAATGGGCACCGAAGGACTGTCATAACACTTCAGGAATGTCAGCACACTGATGGAATGTCATGACATTGAAGGAATGTCAGCACACTGATGGAATGTCATGGCACTGAAGCAATGTCATGAACACTGAAGGAATGTCAGTACTCTGAAGGAATGTGAACACACTGAAGGAATGTCATTCACACTGGAGGACTGTCAACACAATGAAGGAATGTCATGGACACGGAAGGAATATCAGCACTTTGAAGGAATGCTCTGCACACTGAAGGAATGTCATGCACACTGAAGTAATATCAGCACTTTGAAGGAATGCCATGCACACTGAAGGAATGTCAGCACACTGAAGTAATATCAGCACTTTGAAGGAATGCCATGAACACTGAAGGAATGTGATGTAAACTGAAGGAATGTTCTGCAAACTGAAGGAATGTCATGACACAGAAGGAATGTTATGACACTGAAGGAATGTTAAGGACACAGAAGGAATGTCAGCACACTGAAGGAATGTCATGAACACTGAAGGAATGTCAGTACTCTGAAACAATGTCATGCGCACTGAAGGAATGTGATGCACACTGAAGGAATGTTATGCACACTGAAGGAATAACATCACACAGAAGTCATGTCATGCACACTGAAGGAATGTCAGGACTCTGAATGAATGTCATGCACACTGAAGTAATGTCAGTACACTGAGGGAATGTCATGACACTGAATGAATGTCAGCATACTGAAGGCATGTCATGAAAATGAAGAAATATTCTGACACTAAAGGAATGTTTTGGACACGGAAGGAATGTCATGACACTGATGGAATGTCATGCACACTGAAGGAATGTGATGCACACTGATGGAATGTCATGCACACTGAAGGAATGTCATGCACACTGAAGGAATGTCATGCACACTGAAGGAATGTGATGCATACTCAAGGATTGACAGCACACTGACATAACGTAATGCACACTGAAGGAAAGTCATGCACACTGAAGTAATATCAGAACTTTGAAGGAATGCCATGCACACTGAAGGAATGTCATGCACACTGAAGTAATATCAGCACTTTGAAGGAATGCCATGCACACTGAAGGAATGTGATGCAAACTGATGGAATGTTCTGCAAACTGAAGGAATGTCATGACACAGAAGGAATGTTATGACTCTGAAGGAATGTTAAGGACACAGAAGGAATGTCATGAAACTGAAGGAATGTTATGACACTGAAGGAATGTTAAGGACACAGAAGGAATGTCATGAAACTGAAGGAATGTTATGACACTGAAGGAATGTTATAGACACAGAAGGAATGCCAGCACACTGAAGGAATGTCATGAACACTGAAGGAATGTCAGTACTCTGAAACAATGTCATGCACACTGAAGGAATGTCATGCACACTGAAGGAATGTGATGCACACTGATGGAATGTTATGCACACTGAAGGAATGTCATGCACACTGAAGGAATGTCATGCACACTGAAGGAATATCATCACACAGAAGTAATGTCATGCACACTGAAGGAATGTCAAGGCACTTACGGAATGTCATGCGCACTGAATGAATGTCATGCACACTGAAGGAATGTCATGCACATTGAAGGAATATCATCACACAGAAGTAATGTCATGCACACTGAAGGAATGTCAGCACACTGAATGAATCTCATGCACACTGAAGGAATATCATCACACAGAAGTAATGTCATGCACACAGAAGGAATGTTAGCGCAGTGAAGGAATGTCATGCACACTGAATGAATGTCATGCACACTGAGGGAATGTCATGCACACTGAAGGAATATCATCACACAGAAGTAATGTCATGCACACTGAAGGAATGTCATGCACACTGAAGGAATGTGATGCACACTGATGGAATGTTATGCACACTGAAGGAATGTCATGCATACTGAAGGAATGTCATGCACACTGAAGGAATATCATCACACAGAAGTAATGTCATGCACACTGAAGGAATGTCAGCGCACTGAAGGAATGTCATGCGCACTGATTGAATGTCATGCACACTGAAGGAATGTCATGCACATTGAAGGAATATCATCACACAGAAGTAATGTCATGCACACTGAAGGAATGTCAGCACACTGAATGAATCTCATGCACACTGAAGGAATATCATCACACAGAAGTAATGTCATGCACATAGAAGGAATGTTAGCGCAGTGAAGGAATGTCATGCACACTGAATGAATGTCATGCACACTGAAGGAATGTCATGCACACTGAAGGAATATCATCACACAGAAGTTATGTCATGCACACTGAAGGAATGTCAAGGCACTTACGGAATGTCATGCGCACTGAATGAATGTCATGCACACTGAAGGAATGTCATGCACATTGAAGGAATATCATCACACAGAAGTAATATCATGCACACTGAAGGGATGTCATGAACACTGAAGGAATCTCATGCACACTGAAGGAATATCATCACACAGAAGTAATGTCATGCACACAGAAGGAATGTTAGCGCAGTGAAGGAATGTCATGCACACTGAATGAATGTCATGCACACTGAAGGAATGTCATGCACACTGAAGGAATATCATCACACAGAAGTAATGTCATGCACACTGAAGGAATGTCATGCACACTGAAGGAATGTCATGCGCACTGATTGAATGTCATGCACACTGAAGAAATGTCATGCACATTGAAGGAATATCATCACACAGAAGTAATGTCATGCACACTGAAGGAATGTCAGCACACTGAATGAATCTCATGCACACTGAAGGAATATCATCACACAGAAGTAATGTCATGCACACAGAAGGAATGTTAGCGCAGTGAAGGAATGTCATGCACACTGAATGAATGTCATGCACACTGAAGGAATGCCATGCACACTGAAGGAATATCATCACACAGAAGTTATGTCATGCACACTGAAGGAATGTCAGCGCACTGAAGGAATGTCATGCGCACTGAATGAATGTCATGCACACTGATGGAATGTCATGCACATTGAAGGAATATTATCACACAGAAGTAATGTCATGCACACTGAAGGAATGTCAGCACACTGAATGAATCTCATGCACACTGAAGGAATATCATCACACAGAAGTAATGTCAGCACACTGAAGGAATGTTAGCGCAGTGAAGGAATGTCATGCACACTGAATGAATGTCATGCACACTGAAGGAATGTAATGCACACTGAAGGAATATCATCACACAGAATTAATGTCATGCACACTGAAGGAATGTCATGCGCACTGAAGGAATATCATCACACAGAAGTCATGTCATGCACACTGAAGGAATATCATCACACAGAAGTAATGTCATGCACACTGAATGAATGTCAGCACACTGAGGGAATGTCATGACACTGAAGGAATGTCAGCACACTGAAGGAATGTCATGCACACTGAAGGAATGTCAGTACTCTGAAAGAATGTAAACACACTGAAGGAATGTCATTCACACTGGTGGAATGTCAACACAATGAAGCCATATCATGCGCTATGTGGAATGTCAGCACACTGAAGGAATGTCAACACAATGAAGGAAAGTCATGGACACGGAACGAATATCAGCACTTTGAAGGAATGCTATGCACACTGAAGGAATGTCATGAACACTGAAGTAATATCAGCACTTTGAACGAATGCCATGCACACTGATGGAATGTCAGCACACTGACGGAATATCGGCACACTGAAGGAATGTCAGCACTCTGAATGATTGTCATGCACACTGAAGGAATGTCAGGCACACTGAAGTAATATCAGCACACAGACATAATGTCATGCACACTGAAGGAATGTCATGCACACTGAAGGAATATCAGCACATTGAGGGAATGTCATGACACTGAAAGAATGTCAGCATACTGAAGGCATGTCATGAAACTGAAGGAATATTCTGACACTAAAGGAATGTTTTGGACACGGAAGGAATGTCATGACACTGATGGAATGTCATGCACACTGAAGGTATGTTATGAAAGTGAAGGAATGTCAGCACACTGAGGGAATGTCATGAAACTGAAGGAATATTCTGACACTAAAGGAATGTTTTGGACACAGAAGTAATGTCATGACACCATTGGAATGTCATGCACACTGAAGGAATGTGATGCACACTGATGGAATGTCATGTACACTGAAGGAATCTCCTGCACACTGAAGGAATGTCATGCACACTGAAGGAATATCATCACACAGAAGTAATGTCATGCACACTGAAGGAATCTCAGCACACTGAATGAATCTCATGTACACTGAAGGAATGTCATGCACACTGAAGGAATATCATCACACAGAAGGAATGTCATGCACACTGAAGGAATATCAGCACACTGAGGGAATGTCATGACACAGAAGGAATGTCATGACACTGATGGTATGTCATGCACACTGAAGGTATGTGATGCACACTGATGGAATGTCAAGGACACTGAAGGAATATCATGCACACTGAAGGAATGTGATGCACACTGAAGGAATGACAGCACACTGAAGGAATGTCATGCACACTGAAGGAATGTCAGCACACTGAAGGAATGTCATGAACACTGAAGGAATGTCAGTACTCTGAGGGAATGTCAACACACTGAAGGAATGTCATTCACACTGGAGGAATGTCAATACAATGAAGCAATATCATGCGCACAGCGGAATGTCAACACACTGAAGGAATGTCATGTACACTGATGGAATGTCAACACAATGAAGGAATGTGATGCACATTGAAGGAATGTTCTGCAAACTGAAGGAATGTCTGCACACTGAAGGAATGTCAGCACACTGAAGACGTCATGAAATTGATGGAATGTTCTGACGCTGAAGTAATGTCAGCACACTGACGGAATATCGGCACACTGTAGGAATGTCAGCACTCTGAATGAATGTCATCCACACTGAAGGAATGTCATGCACACTGAAGGAATATCAGCATACAGACGTAATGTCATGCACACTGAAGGAACGTCAGCACACTGAATGAATCTCATGCACACTGAAGGAATGTCAGCACACTGAAGTAATATCAGAACTTTGAAGGAATGCCATGAACACTGAAGGAATGTGATGCAAACTGAAGGAATGTTCTGCAAACTGAAGGAATGTCATGACACAGAAGGAATGTTATGACACTGAAGGAATGTTAAGGACACAGAAGGAATGTCAGCACACTGAAGGAATGTGATGAACACTGAAGGAATGTCAGTACTCTGAAACAATGTCATGCACACTGAAGGAATGTGATGCACACTGTTGGAATGTCAGCACACTGAAGGAATGTCATGAACACTGAAGGAATGTCAGTACTCTGAGGGAATGTCAACACACTGAAGGAATGTCATTCACACTGGAGGAATGTCAATACAATGAAGCAATATCATGCGCACAGCGGAATGTCAACACACTGAAGGAATGTCATGTACACTGATGGAATGTCAACACAATGAAGGAATGTGATGCACATTGAAGGAATGTTCTGCAAACTGAAGGAATGTCTGCACACTGAAGGAATGTCAGCACACTGAAGACGTCATGAAATTGATGGAATGTTCTGACGCTGAAGTAATGTCAGCACACTGACGGAATATCGGCACACTGTAGGAATGTCAGCACTCTGAATGAATGTCATCCACACTGAAGGAATGTCATGCACACTGAAGGAATATCAGCATACAGACGTAATGTCATGCACACTGAAGGAACGTCAGCACACTGAATGAATCTCATGCACACTGAAGGAATGTCAGCACACTGAAGTAATATCAGAACATTGAAGGAATGCCATGAACACTGAAGGAATGTGATGCAAACTGAAGGAATGTTCTGCAAACTGAAGGAATGTCATGACACAGAAGGAATGTTATGACACTGAAGGAATGTTAAGGACACAGAAGGAATGTCAGCACACTGAAGGAATGTGATGAACACTGAAGGAATGTCAGTACTCTGAAACAATGTCATGCACACTGAAGGAATGTGATGCACACTGATGGAATGTTATGCACACTGAAGGAATGTCAGCACACTGAAGGAATGTCATGCACACTGAAGGAATGTCATGCACACTGAAGGAATAACATCACACAGAAGTCATGTCATGCACACTGAAGGAATGTCAGGACTCTGAATGAATGTCATGCACACTGAAGGAATGTCTGCACACTGTAGTAATGTGATGCACACTGAAGGAATGTCATGCACACTGAAGGAATGTCAGGCACACTGAAGGAATATTATCACACAGAAGTAATGTCATGCACACTGAAGGAATGTCAGCACACTGAAGGAATGTCATGCACACTGAAGGAATGTAATGGGCACCGAAGGACTGTCATAACACTTCAGGAATGTCAGCACACTGATGGAATGTCATGACACTGATGGAATGTCATGAACACTGAAGGAATGTCAGTACTCTGAAGGAATGTAAACACACTGAAGGAATGTCATTCACACTGGAGGAATGTCAACACAATGAAGGAATATCAGCACTTTGAAGGAATGCTATGCACACTGAAGGAATGTCATGCACACTGAAGGAATGTCATGCACACTGAAGTAATATCAGCACTTTGAAGGAATGCCATGCACACTGAAGGAATGTCATGCACATTGAAGTAATATCAGCACTTTGAAGGAATGCCATGAACACTGAAGGAATGTGATGCAAACTGAAGGAATGTTCAGCAAACTGAAGGAATGTCATGACACAGAAGGAATGTTATGACACTGAAGGAATGTTAAGGACACAGAAGGAATGTCATGAAACTGAAAGAATGTTATGACACTGAAGGAATATTATGACACAGAAGGAATGTCAGCACACTGAAGGAATGTCATGAACACTGAAGGAATGTCAGTACTCTGAAAGTATGTAAACACACTGAAGGAATGTCATTCACACTGGAGGAATGTCAACACAATGAAGCCGTATCATGCGCTATGTGGAATGTCAGCACACTGAAGGAATGTCAACACAATGAAGGAATGTCATGGACACGGAACGAATATCAGCACTTTGAAGGAATGCTATGCACACTGAAGGAATGTCATGCACACTGAAGCAATATCAGCACACAGACGTAATGTCATGCACACTGAAAGAATGTCATGCACACTGAAGGAATATCATCACACAGAAGTTATGTCATGCACACTGAGGGAATGTCAGCACACTGAATGAATGTTACGCACACTGAAGGAATATCAGCACATTGAGGGAATGTCATGACACTGAAAGAATGTCAGCATACTGAAGGCATGTCATGAAACTGAAGGAATATTCTGACACTAAAGGAATGTTTTGGACACGGAAGGAATGTCATGACACTGATGGATTGTCATGCACACTGAAGGTATGTTATGAAAGTGAAGGAATGTCAGCAAACTGAGGGAATGTCATGCACACTGAAGGAATATTCTGACACTAAAGGAATGTTTTGGACACAGAAGGAATGTCATGAAACCATTGGAATGTCATGCACACCGAAGGAATGTGATGCACACTGATGGAATGTCATGCACACTGAAGGAATCTCCTGCACACTGAAGGAATGCCATGCACACTGAAGGAATGTGATGCATACTCAAGGATTGACAGCACACTGACATAACGTAATGCACACTGAAGGAAAGTCATGCACACTGAAGTAATATCAGAACTTTGAAGGAATGCCATGCACACTGAAGGAATGTCATGCACACTGAAGTAATATCAGCACTTTGAAGGAATGCCATGAACACTGAAGGAATGTGATGCAAACTGAAGGAATGTTCTGCAAACTGAAGGAATGTCATGACACAGAAGGAATGTTATGACACTGAAGGAATGTTAAGGACACAGAAGGAATGTCAGCACACTGAAGGAATGTCATGCACACTGAAGGAATGTGATGCACACTGATGGAATGTTATGCACACTGAAGGAATGTCAGCACACTGAAGGAATGTCATGCACACTGAAGGAATGTCATGCACACTGAAGGAATAACATCACACAGAAGTCATGTCATGCACACTGAAGGAATGTCAGGACTCTGAATGAATGTCATGCACACTGAAGGAATGTCATGCACACTGAAGGAATGTCAGGCACACTGAAGGAATATTATCACACACAAGTAATGTCATGCACACTGAAGGAATGTCAGCACACTGAAGGAATGTCAGGCACACTGAAGGAATGTAATGGGCACCGAAGGACTGTCATAACACTTCAGGAATGTCAGCACACTGATGGAATGTCATGACACTGATGGAATGTCATGAACACTGAAGGAATGTCAGTACTCTGAAGGAATGTAAACACACTGAAGGAATGTCATTCACACTGGAGGAATGTCAACACAATGAAGGAATATCAGCACTTTGAAGGAATGCTATGCACACTGAAGGAATGTCATGCACACTGAAGGAATGTCATGCACACTGAAGTAATATCAGCACTTTGAAGGAATGCCATGCACACTGAAGGAATGTCATGCACACTGAAGTAATATCAGCACTTTGAAGGAATGCCATGAACACTGAAGGAATGTGATGCAAACTGAAGGAATGTTCTGCAAACTGAAGGAATGTTCTGCAAACTGAAGGAATGTCATGACACAGAAGGAATGTTATGACACTGAAGGAATGTTAAGGACACAGAAGGAATGTCATGAAACTGAAAGAATGTTATGACACTGAAGGAATGTTATGACACAGAAGGAATGTCAGCACACTGAAGGAATGTCATGAACACTGAAGGAATGTCAGTACTCTGATACAATGTCATGCACACTGAAGGAGTGTGATGCACACTGATGGAATGTTATGCACACTGAAGGAATGTCAGCACACTGAAGGAATGTCATGCACACTGAAGGAATGTCATGCACACTGAAGGAATAACATCACACAGAAGTCATGTCATGCACACTGAAGGAATGTCAGGACTCTGAATGAATGTCATGCACACTGAAGGAATGTCAGTACACTGAGGGAATGTCATGACACTGAAGGAATGTCAGCATACTGAAGGCATGTCATGAAACTGAAGAAATATTCTGACACTAAAGGAATGTTTTGGACACGGAAGGAATGTCATGACACTGATGGAATGTCATGCACACTGAAGGTATGTTATGAAAGTGAAGGAATGTCAGCACACTGAGGGAATGTCATGAAACTGAAGGAATATTCTGACACTAAAGGAATGTTTTGGACACAGAAGGAATGTCATGACATCATTGGAATGTCATGCACACTGAAGGAATGTGATGCACACTGATGGAATGTCATGCACACTGAAGGAATCTCATGCACACTGAAGGAATGTCATGCACACTGAAGGAATATCATCACACAGAAGTAATGTCATGCACACTGAAGGAATCTCAGCACACTGAATGAATCTCATGTACACTGAAGGAATGTCATGCACACTGGAGGAATGTCAACTCAATGAAGGAATGTCATGGACACGGAAGGAATATCAGCACTTTGAAAGAATGCTATGCACACTGAAGGAATGTCATGCACACTGAAGTAATATCAGAACCTTGAAGGAATGCCATGCACACTGAAGGAATGTCATGCACACTGAAGGAATGTGATGCAAACTGAAGGAATGTTCTGCAAACTGAAGGAATGTCATGACACAGAAGGAATGTTATGACTCTGAAGGAATGTTAAGGACACAGAAGGAATGTCATGAAACTGAAGGAATGTTATGACACTGAAGGAATGTTAAGGACACAGAAGGAATGTCATGAAACTGAAGGAATGTTATGACACTGAAGGAATGTTATAGACACAGAAGGAATGTCAGCACACTGAAGGAATGTCATGAACACTGAAGGAATGTCAGTACTCTGAAACAATGTCATGCATACTGAAGGAATGTCATGCACAGTGAAGGAATGTGATGCACACTGATGGAATGTTATGCACACTGAAGGAATGTCATGCACACTGAAGGAATGTCATGCACACTGAAGGAATATCATCACACAGAAGTAATGTCATGCACACTGAAGGAATGTCATGCGCACTGAATGAATGTCATGCACACTGATGGAATGTCATGCACATTGAAGGAATATCATCACACAGAAGTAATGTCATGCAACTGAAGGAATGTCAGCACACTGAATGAATCTCATGCACACTGAAGGAATATCATCACACAGAAGTAATGTCAGCACACTGAAGGAATGTTAGCGCAGTGAAGGAATGTCATGCACACTGAATGAATGTCATGCACACTGAATGAATGTAATGCACACTGAAGGAATATCATCACACAGAATTAATGTCATGCACACTGAAGGAATGTCATGCGCACTGAAGGAATATCATCACACAGAAGTAATGTCATGCACACTGAAGGAATATCATCACACAGAAGTAATGTCATGCACACTGAATGAATGTCAGCACACTGAGGGAATGTCATGACACTGAAGGAATGTCAGCACACTGAAGGAATGTCATGCACACTGAAGGAATGTCAGTACTCTGAAAGAATGTAAACACACTGAAGGAATGTCATTCACACTGGAGGAATGTCAACACAATGAAGCCGTATCATGCGCTATGTGGAAGGTCAGCACACTGAAGGAATGTCAACACAATGAAGGAATGTCATGGACACGGAACCAATATCAGCACTTTGAAGGAATGCTATGCACACTGAAGGAATGTCATGCACACTGAAGTAATATCAGCACTTTGAACGAATGCCATCCACACTGATGGAATGTCAGCACACTGACGGTATATCGGCACACTGAAGGAATGTCAGCACTCTGAATGATTGTCATGCACACTGAAGGAATGTCATGCACACTGAAGTAATATCAGCACTTTGAAGGAATGCCATGAACACTGAAGGAATGTGATGCAAACTGAAGGAATGTTCTGCAAACTGAAGGAATGTTCTGCAAACTGAAGGAATGTCATGACACAGAAGGAATGTTATGACACTGAAGGAATGTTAAGGACACAGAAGGAATGTCATGAAACTGAAAGAATGTTATGACACTGAAGGAATGTTATGACACAGAAGGAATGTCAGCACACTGAAGGAATGTCATGAACACTGAAGGAATGTCAGTACTCTGATACAATGTCATGCACACTGAAGGAGTGTGATGCACACTGATGGAATGTTATGCACACTGAAGGAATGTCAGCACACTGAAGGAATGTCATGCACACTGAAGGAATGTCATGCACACTGAAGGAATAACATCACACAGAAGTCATGTCATGCACACTGAAGGAATGTCAGGACTCTGAATGAATGTCATGCACACTGAAGGAATGTCAGTACACTGAGGGAATGTCATGACACTGAAGGAATGTCAGCATACTGAAGGCATGTCATGAAACTGAAGAAATATTCTGACACTAAAGGAATGTTTTGGACACGGAAGGAATGTCATGACACTGATGGAATGTCATGCACACTGAAGGTATGTTATGAAAGTGAAGGAATGTCAGCACACTGAGGGAATGTCATGAAACTGAAGGAATATTCTGACACTAAAGGAATGTTTTGGACACAGAAGGAATGTCATGACATCATTGGAATGTCATGCACACTGAAGGAATGTGATGCACACTGATGGAATGTCATGCACACTGAAGGAATCTCATGCACACTGAAGGAATGTCATGCACACTGAAGGAATATCATCACACAGAAGTAATGTCATGCACACTGAAGGAATCTCAGCACACTGAATGAATCTCATGTACACTGAAGGAATGTCATGCACACTGGAGGAATGTCAACTCAATGAAGGAATGTCATGGACACGGAAGGAATATCAGCACTTTGAAAGAATGCTATGCACACTGAAGGAATGTCATGCACACTGAAGTAATATCAGAACCTTGAAGGAATGCCATGCACACTGAAGGAATGTCATGCACACTGAAGGAATGTGATGCAAACTGAAGGAATGTTCTGCAAACTGAAGGAATGTCATGACACAGAAGGAATGTTATGACTCTGAAGGAATGTTAAGGACACAGAAGGAATGTCATGAAACTGAAGGAATGTTATGACACTGAAGGAATGTTAAGGACACAGAAGGAATGTCATGAAACTGAAGGAATGTTATGACACTGAAGGAATGTTATAGACACAGAAGGAATGTCAGCACACTGAAGGAATGTCATGAACACTGAAGGAATGTCAGTACTCTGAAACAATGTCATGCATACTGAAGGAATGTCATGCACAGTGAAGGAATGTGATGCACACTGATGGAATGTTATGCACACTGAAGGAATGTCATGCACACTGAAGGAATGTCATGCACACTGAAGGAATATCATCACACAGAAGTAATGTCATGCACACTGAAGGAATGTCATGCGCACTGAATGAATGTCATGCACACTGATGGAATGTCATGCACATTGAAGGAATATCATCACACAGAAGTAATGTCATGCAACTGAAGGAATGTCAGCACACTGAATGAATCTCATGCACACTGAAGGAATATCATCACACAGAAGTAATGTCAGCACACTGAAGGAATGTTAGCGCAGTGAAGGAATGTCATGCACACTGAATGAATGTCATGCACACTGAATGAATGTAATGCACACTGAAGGAATATCATCACACAGAATTAATGTCATGCACACTGAAGGAATGTCATGCGCACTGAAGGAATATCATCACACAGAAGTAATGTCATGCACACTGAAGGAATATCATCACACAGAAGTAATGTCATGCACACTGAATGAATGTCAGCACACTGAGGGAATGTCATGACACTGAAGGAATGTCAGCACACTGAAGGAATGTCATGCACACTGAAGGAATGTCAGTACTCTGAAAGAATGTAAACACACTGAAGGAATGTCATTCACACTGGAGGAATGTCAACACAATGAAGCCGTATCATGCGCTATGTGGAAGGTCAGCACACTGAAGGAATGTCAACACAATGAAGGAATGTCATGGACACGGAACCAATATCAGCACTTTGAAGGAATGCTATGCACACTGAAGGAATGTCATGCACACTGAAGTAATATCAGCACTTTGAACGAATGCCATCCACACTGATGGAATGTCAGCACACTGACGGTATATCGGCACACTGAAGGAATGTCAGCACTCTGAATGATTGTCATGCACACTGAAGGAATGTCATGCACACTGAAGCAATATCAGCACACAGACGTAATGTCATGCACACTGAAGGAATGTCATGCACACTGAAGGAATATCATCACACAGAAGTTATGTCATGCACACTGAGGGAATGTCAGCACACTGAATGAATATTATGCACACTGAAGGAATATCAGCACATTGAGGGAATGTCATGACACTGAAAGAATGTCAGCATACTGAAGGCATGTCATGAAACTGAAGGAATATTCTGACACTAAAGGAATGTTTTGGACACGGAAGGAATGTCATGACACTGATGGAATGTCATGCACACTGAAGGTATGTTATGAAAGTGAAGGAATGTCAGCACACTGAGGGAATGTCATGCACACTGAAGGAATATTCTGACACTAAAGGAATGTTTTGGACACAGAAGGAATGTCATGACACCATTGGAATGTCATGCACACTGAAGGAATGTGATGCACACTGATGGAATGTCATGCACACTGAAGGAATCTCCTGCACACTGAAGGAATGTCATGCACACTGAAGGAGTATCATCACACAGAAGTAATGTCATGCACACTGAAGGAATCTCAGCACACTGAATGAATCTCATGTACACTGAAGAGATGTCATGCACACTGAAGGAATATCATCACACAAAAGTAATGTCATGCACACTGAAGGAATATCAGCACACTGAGGGAATGTCATGACACTGAAGGAATGTCAGCACACGGAAGGCATGTCATGAAACTGACGGAATATTGTGACCCTAATGGATTGTTTTGGACACAGAAGGAATGTCATGACAGTGATGGAATGTCATGACACTGATGGTATGTCATGCACACTGAAGGTATGTGATGCACACTGATGGAATGTCAAGGACACTGAAGGAATATCATGCACACTGAAGGAATGTCAGCACACTGAAGGAATGTCATGAACACTGAAGGAATGTCAGTACTCTGAGGGAATGTCAACACACTGAAGGAATGTCATTCACACTGGAGGAATGTCAATACAATGAAGCAATATCATGCGCACAGCGGAATTTCAACACACTGAAGGAATGTCATGTACACTGATGGAATGTCAACACAATGATGGAATGTGATGCACATTGAAGGAATGTTCTGCAAACTGAAGGAATGTCTGCACACTGAAGGAATGTCAGCACACTGAAGACATGTCACGAAACTGATGGAATGTTCTGACGCTGAAGTAATGTCAGCACACTGACGGAATATCAGCACACTGTAGGAATGTCAGCACTCTGAATGAATGTCATGCACACTGAAGGAATGTCATGCACACTGAAGGAATATCAGCATACAGACGTAATGTCATGCACACTGAAGGAACGTCAGCACACTGAATGAATCTCATGCACACTGAAGGAATGTCAGCACACTGAATGAATGTCATGCACACTGAAGGAATATCAGCACACTGAGGGAATGTCATGACACTGAAGGAATGTCAGCATACTGAAGGCATGTCATGAAACTGAAGGAATAATCTGACACTAAGGGAATGTTTTAGACAGAGAAGGAATGTCATGGCACTGATGGAATGTCATGCATACTGAAGGTATGTTATGGCACAGAAGGCATGTCAGCACACTGAGTGTGTGTCATGAAACTGAAAGAATATTCTGACACTAAAGGAATGTTTTGGACACAGAAGGAATGTGATGACAACATTGGAATGTCATGCATACTGAATGAATGTGATGCACACTGATGGAATGTCAAGGACACTGAAGGAATATCATGCAAACTGAAGGATTGTGATGCACACTGAAGGAATGACAGCACACTGAAGGAATGTCATGAACACTGAAGGAATGTCAGTACTCTGAGAGAATGTCAACACACTGAAGGAAAGTCATTCACACTGGACGAATGTCAACATAATGAAGCAATATCATGCGCACTGCGGAATGTCAACACACTGAAGGAATGTCATGTACACTGATGGAATGTCAACACAATGAAGGAATGTGATGCACACTGAAGGAATGTTCTGCAAACTGAAGGAATGTCTGCACACTGAAGGAGTGTCAGCACACTGAAGACATGTCACGAAACTGATGGAATGTTCTGACGCTGAAGTAATGTCAGCCCACAGACGGAATATCGGCACACTGTAGGAATGTCATGCACACTGAATGAATGTCATGCACACTGAAGGAACGTCATGCACACTGAAGGAGTATCAGCATACATACGTAATGTCATGCACACTGAAGAAATGTCAGCACACTGAATGAATGTCATGCACACTGAAGGAATGTCAGCACACTGAGGGAATGTCATGACACTGAAGGAATGTCAGCATACTGAAGGCATGTCATGAAACTGAAGAAATATTCTGACACTAAAGGAATGTTTTGGACACGGAAGGAATGTCATGACACTGATGGAATGTCATGCACACTGAAGGAATGTCATGCACACTGAAGGAATATCAGCACACTGAGGGAATGTCATGACACTGAAGGAATGTCAGCACACGGAAGGCATGTCATGAAACTGACGGAATATTGTGACCCTAATGGATTGTTTTGGACACAGAAGGAATGTCATGACAGTGATGGAATGTCATGACACTGATGGTATGTCATGCACACTGAAGGTATGTGATGCACACTGATGGAATGTCAAGGACACTGAAGGAATATCATGCACACTGAAGGAATGTCAGCACACTGAAGGAATATCATGAACACTGAAGGAATGTCAGTACTCTGAGGGAATGTCAACACACTGAAGGAATGTCATTCACACTGGAGGAATGTCAATACAATGAAGCAATATCATGCGCACAGCGGAATTTCAACACACTGAAGGAATGTCATGTACACTGATGGAATGTCAACACAATGATGGAATGTGATGCACATTGAAGGAATGTTCTGCAAACTGAAGGAATGTCTGCACACTGAAGGAATGTCAGCACACTGAAGACATGTCACGAAACTGATGGAATGTTCTGACGCTGAAGTAATGTCAGCACACTGACGGAATATCAGCACACTGTAGGAATGTCAGCACTCTGAATGAATGTCATGCACACTGAAGGAATGTCATGCACACTGAAGGAATATCAGCATACAGACGTAATGTCATGCACACTGAAGGAACGTCAGCACACTGAATGAATCTCATGCACACTGAAGGAATGTCAGCACACTGAATGAATGTCATGCACACTGAAGGAATATCAGCACACTGAGGGAATGTCATGACACTGAAGGAATGTCAGCATACTGAAGGCATGTCATGAAACTGAAGGAATAATCTGACACTAAGGGAATGTTTTAGACAGAGAAGGAATGTCATGGCACTGATGGAATGTCATGCATACTGAAGGTATGTTATGGCACAGAAGGCATGTCAGCACACTGAGTGTGTGTCATGAAACTGAAAGAATATTCTGACACTAAAGGAATGTTTTGGACACAGAAGGAATGTGATGACAACATTGGAATGTCATGCATACTGAATGAATGTGATGCACACTGATGGAATGTCAAGGACACTGAAGGAATATCATGCAAACTGAAGGATTGTGATGCACACTGAAGGAATGACAGCACACTGAAGGAATGTCATGAACACTGAAGGAATGTCAGTACTCTGAGAGAATGTCAACACACTGAAGGAAAGTCATTCACACTGGACGAATGTCAACATAATGAAGCAATATCATGCGCACTGCGGAATGTCAACACACTGAAGGAATGTCATGTACACTGATGGAATGTCAACACAATGAAGGAATGTGATGCACACTGAAGGAATGTTCTGCAAACTGAAGGAATGTCTGCACACTGAAGGAGTGTCAGCACACTGAAGACATGTCACGAAACTGATGGAATGTTCTGACGCTGAAGTAATGTCAGCCCACAGACGGAATATCGGCACACTGTAGGAATGTCATGCACACTGAATGAATGTCATGCACACTGAAGGAACGTCATGCACACTGAAGGAGTATCAGCATACATACGTAATGTCATGCACACTGAAGAAATGTCAGCACACTGAATGAATGTCATGCACACTGAAGGAATGTCAGCACACTGAGGGAATGTCATGACACTGAAGGAATGTCAGCATACTGAAGGCATGTCATGAAACTGAAGAAATATTCTGACACTAAAGGAATGTTTTGGACACGGAAGGAATGTCATGACACTGATGGAATGTCATGCACACTGAAGGAATGTCATGCACACTGAAGGAATATCAGCACACTGAGGGAATGTCATGACACTGAAGGAATGTCAGCACACGGAAGGCATGTCATGAAACTGACGGAATATTGTGACCCTAATGGATTGTTTTGGACACAGAAGGAATGTCATGACAGTGATGGAATGTCATGACACTGATGGTATGTCATGCACACTGAAGGTATGTGATGCACACTGATGGAATGTCAAGGACACTGAAGGAATATCATGCACACTGAAGGAATGTCAGCACACTGAAGGAATATCATGAACACTGAAGGAATGTCAGTACTCTGAGGGAATGTCAACACACTGAAGGAATGTCATTCACACTGGAGGAATGTCAATACAATGAAGCAATATCATGCGCACAGCGGAATTTCAACACACTGAAGGAATGTCATGTACACTGATGGAATGTCAACACAATGATGGAATGTGATGCACATTGAAGGAATGTTCTGCAAACTGAAGGAATGTCTGCACACTGAAGGAATGTCAGCACACTGAAGACATGTCACGAAACTGATGGAATGTTCTGACGCTGAAGTAATGTCAGCACACTGACGGAATATCAGCACACTGTAGGAATGTCAGCACTCTGAATGAATGTCATGCACACTGAAGGAATGTCATGCACACTGAAGGAATATCAGCATACAGACGTAATGTCATGCACACTGAAGGAACGTCAGCACACTGAATGAATCTCATGCACACTGAAGGAATGTCAGCACACTGAATGAATGTCATGCACACTGAAGGAATATCAGCACACTGAGGGAATGTCATGACACTGAAGGAATGTCAGCATACTGAAGGCATGTCATGAAACTGAAGGAATAATCTGACACTAAGGGAATGTTTTAGACAGAGAAGGAATGTCATGGCACTGATGGAATGTCATGCATACTGAAGGTATGTTATGGCACAGAAGGCATGTCAGCACACTGAGTGTGTGTCATGAAACTGAAAGAATATTCTGACACTAAAGGAATGTTTTGGACACAGAAGGAATGTGATGACAACATTGGAATGTCATGCATACTGAATGAATGTGATGCACACTGATGGAATGTCAAGGACACTGAAGGAATATCATGCAAACTGAAGGATTGTGATGCACACTGAAGGAATGACAGCACACTGAAGGAATGTCATGAACACTGAAGGAATGTCAGTACTCTGAGAGAATGTCAACACACTGAAGGAAAGTCATTCACACTGGACGAATGTCAACATAATGAAGCAATATCATGCGCACTGCGGAATGTCAACACACTGAAGGAATGTCATGTACACTGATGGAATGTCAACACAATGAAGGAATGTGATGCACACTGAAGGAATGTTCTGCAAACTGAAGGAATGTCTGCACACTGAAGGAGTGTCAGCACACTGAAGACATGTCACGAAACTGATGGAATGTTCTGACGCTGAAGTAATGTCAGCCCACAGACGGAATATCGGCACACTGTAGGAATGTCATGCACACTGAATGAATGTCATGCACACTGAAGGAACGTCATGCACACTGAAGGAGTATCAGCATACATACGTAATGTCATGCACACTGAAGAAATGTCAGCACACTGAATGAATGTCATGCACACTGAAGGAATGTCAGCACACTGAGGGAATGTCATGACACTGAAGGAATGTCAGCATACTGAAGGCATGTCATGAAACTGAAGAAATATTCTGACACTAAAGGAATGTTTTGGACACGGAAGGAATGTCATGACACTGATGGAATGTCATGCACACTGAAGGAATGTCATGCACACTGAAGGAATGTGATGCACACTGAAGGAATGTGATGCATACTGAAGGATTGACAGCACACTGACATAACGTAATGCACACTGAAGGAAAGTCATGCACACTGAAGGAATGTGATGCACACTGAAGGAATATCAACACACAGAAGTAATGTCATGCACACTGAAGGAATGTCTGCACACTGTAGTAATGTCATGCACACTGAAGGAATGTCATGCACAATGAAGGAATGTCAGGCACACTGAAGGAATATTATCACACTGAAGTAATGTCATGCACACTGAAGGAATGTCAGCACACTGAAGGAATGTAATGGGCACAGAAGGACTGTCATAACACTTCAGGAATGTCAGCACCCTGATGGAATGTCATGACACTGAAGGAATGTCAGCACACTGAAGGAATGTCATGAACACTGAAGGAATGTCAGTACTCTGAAGGAATGTAAACACACTGAAGGAATGTCATTCACACTGGAGGAATGTCAACACAATGAAGGAATGTCATGGACACGGAAGGAATATCAGCACTTTGAAGGAATGCTATGCACACTGAAGGAATGTCATGCACACTGAAGTAATATCAGCACTTTGAAGGAATGCCATGCACACTGAAGGAATTTCATGCACACTGAAGTAATATCAGCACTTTGAAGGAATGCCATGCACACTGAAGGAATGTGATGCAAACTGAAGGAATGTTCTGCAAGCTGAAGGAATATCATGACACAGAAGGAATGTTATGACTCTGAAGGATTGTTAAGGACACAGAAGGAATGTCATGAAACTGAAGGAATGTTATGACACTGAAGGAATGTTAAGGACACAGAAGGAATGTCATGACACTGAAGGAATGTTATAGACACAGAAGGAATGTCAGCACACTGAAGGAATGTCATGAACACTGAAGGAATGTCAGTACTCTGAAACAATGTCATGCACACTGAAGGAATGTCATGCACACTGATGGAATGTTATGCACACTGAAGGAATGTCATGCACACTGAAGGAATGTCATGCACACTGAAGGAATGTCATGCACACTGAAGGAATATTATCACACAGAAGTAATGTCATGCACACTGCAGGAATTTCAGCACACTGAAGGAATGTCATGCACACTGAAGGCATGTAATGGGCACCGAAGGACTGTCATAACACTTCAGGAATGTCAGCACACTTCAGGAATGTCATGACATTGAAGGAATGTCAGCACACTGATGGAATGTCATGGCACTGAAGGAATGTCATGAACACTGAAGGAATGTCAACACAATGAAGGAATGTCATGGACACGGAAGGAATATCAGCACTTTGAAGGAATGCTCTGCACACTGAAGGAATGTCATGCACACTGAAGTAATATCAGCACTTTGAAGGAATGCCATGCACACTGAAGGAATGTCAGCACACTGAAGTAATATCAGCACTTTGAAGGAATGCCATGAACACTGAAGGAATGTGATGTAAACTGAAGGAATGTTCTGCAAACTGAAGGAATGTCATGACACAGAAGGAATGTTATGACACTGAAGGAATGTTAAGGACACAGAAGGAATGTCATGAAACTGAAAGAATGTTATGACACTGAAGGAATGTTATAGACACAGAAGGAATGTCAGCACACTGAAGGAATGTCATGAACACTGAAGGAATGTCAGTACTCTGAAACAATGTCATGCGCACTGAAGGAATGTGATGCACACTGAAGGAATGTTATGCACACTGAAGGAATAACATCACACAGAAGTCATGTCATGCACACTGAAGGAATGTCAGGACTCTGAATGAATGTCATGCACACTGAAGTAATGTCAGTACACTGAGGGAATGTCATGACACTGAAGGAATGTCAGCATACTGAAGGCAAGTCATGAAAATGAAGAAATATTCTGACACTAAAGGAATGTTTTGGACACGGAAGGAATGTCATGACACTGATGGAATGTCATGCACACTGAAGGAATGTGATGCACACTGATGGAATGTCATGCACACTGAAGGAATGTCATGCACACTGAAGGAATGTCATGCACACTGAAGGAATGTGATGCATACTCAAGGATTGACAGCACACTGACATAACGTAATGCACACTGAAGGAAAGTCATGCACACTGAAGTAATATCAGAACTTTGAAGGAATGCCATGCACACTGAAGGAATGTCATGCACACTGAAGTAATATCAGCACTTTGAAGGAATGCCATGCACACTGAAGGAATGTGATGCAAACTGATGGAATGTTCTGCAAACTGAAGGAATGTCATGACACAGAAGGAATGTTATGACTCTGAAGGAATGTTAAGGACACAGAAGGAATGTCATGAAACTGAAGGAATGTTATGACACTGAAGGAATGTTAAGGACACAGAAGGAATGTCATGAAACTGAAGGAATGTTATGACACTGAAGGAATGTTATAGACACAGAAGGAATGTCAGCACACTGAAGGAATGTCATGAACACTGAAGGAATGTCAGTACTCTGAAACAATGTCATGCACACTGAAGGAATGTCATGCACACTGAAGGAATGTGATGCACACTGATGGAATGTTATGCACACTGAAGGAATGTCATGCACACTGAAGGAATGTCATGCACACTGAAGGAATATCATCACACAGAAGTAATGTCATGCACACTGAAGGAATGTCAAGGCACTTACGGAATGTCATGCGCACTGAATGAATGTCATGCACACTGAAGGAATGTCATGCACATTGAAGGAATATCATCACACAGAAGTAATGTCATGCACACTGAAGGAATGTCAGCACACTGAATGAATCTCATGCACACTGAAGGAATATCATCACACAGAAGTAATGTCATGCACACAGAAGGAATGTTAGCGCAGTGAAGGAATGTCATGCACACTGAAGGAATGTCATGCACACTGAAGGAATATCATCACACAGAAGTAATGTCATGCACACTGAAGGAATGTCATGCACACTGAAGGAATGTGATGCACACTGATGGAATGTTATGCACACTGAAGGAATGTCATGCATACTGAAGGAATGTCATGCACACTGAAGGAATATCATCACACAGAAGTAATGTCATGCACACTGAAGGAATGTCAGCGCACTGAAGGAATGTCATGCGCACTGATTGAATGTCATGCACACTGAAGGAATGTCATGCACATTGAAGGAATATCATCACACAGAAGTAATGTCATGCATGCTGAAGGAATGTCAGCACACTGAATGAATCTCATGCACACTGAAGGAATATCATCACACAGAAGTAATGTCATGCACACAGAAGGAATGTTAGCGCAGTGAAGGAATGTTATGCACACTGAATGAATGTCATGCACACTGAAGGAATGTCATGCACACTGAAGGAATATCATCACACAGAAGTTATGTCATGCACACTGAAGGAATGTCAAGGCACTTACGGAATGTCATGCGCACTGAATGAATGTCATGCACACTGAAGGAATGTCATGCACATTGAAGGAATATCATCACACAGAAGTAATGTCATGCACACTGAAGGAATGTCATGAACACTGAAGGAATCTCATGCACACTGAAGGAATATCATCACACAGAAGTAATGTCATGCACACAGAAGGAATGTTAGCGCAGTGTAGGAATGTCATGCACACTGAATGAATGTCATGCACACTGAAGCAATGTCATGCACACTGAAGGAATATCATCACACAGAAGTAATGTCATGCACACTGAAGGAATGTCATGCACACTGAAGGAATGTCATGCGCACTGATTGAATGTCATGCACACTGAAGGAATGTCATGCACATTGAAGGAATATCATCACACAGAAGTAATGTCATGCACACTGAAGGAATGTGATGTAAACTGAAGGAATGTTCTGCAAACTGAAGGAATGTCATGACACAGAAGGAATGTTATGACACTGAAGGAATGTTAAGGACACAGAAGGAATGTCATGAAACTGAAAGAATGTTATGACACTGAAGGAATGTTATAGACACAGAAGGAATGTCAGCACACTGAAGGAATGTCATGAACACTGAAGGAATGTCAGTACTCTGAAACAATGTCATGCGCACTGAAGGAATGTGATGCACACTGAAGGAATGTTATGCACACTGAAGGAATAACATCACACAGAAGTCATGTCATGCACACTGAAGGAATGTCAGGACTCTGAATGAATGTCATGCACACTGAAGTAATGTCGGTACACTGAGGGAATGTCATGACACTGAAGGAATGTCAGCATACTGAAGGCAAGTCATGAAAATGAAGAAATATTCTGACACTAAAGGAATGTTTTGGACACGGAAGGAATGTCATGACACTGATGGAATGTCATGCACACTGAAGGAATGTGATGCACACTGATGGAATGTCATGCACACTGAAGGAATGTCATGCACACTGAAGGAATGTCATGCACACTGAAGGAATGTGATGCATACTCAAGGATTGACAGCACACTGACATAACGTAATGCACACTGAAGGAAAGTCATGCACACTGAAGTAATATCAGAACTTTGAAGGAATGCCATGCACACTGAAGGAATGTCATGCACACTGAAGTAATATCAGCACTTTGAAGGAATGCCATGCACACTGAAGGAATGTGATGCAAACTGATGGAATGTTCTGCAAACTGAAGGAATGTCATGACACAGAAGGAATGTTATGACTCTGAAGGAATGTTAAGGACACAGAAGGAATGTCATGAAACTGAAGGAATGTTATGACACTGAAGGAATGTTAAGGACACAGAAGGAATGTCATGAAACTGAAGGAATGTTATGACACTGAAGGAATGTTATAGACACAGAAGGAATGTCAGCACACTGAAGGAATGTCATGAACACTGAAGGAATGTCAGTACTCTGAAACAATGTCATGCACACTGAAGGAATGTCATGCACACTGAAGGAATGTGATGCACACTGATGGAATGTTATGCACACTGAAGGAATGTCATGCACACTGAAGGAATGTCATGCACACTGAAGGAATATCATCACACAGAAGTAATGTCATGCACACTGAAGGAATGTCAAGGCACTTACGGAATGTCATGCGCACTGAATGAATGTCATGCACACTGAAGGAATGTCATGCACATTGAAGGAATATCATCACACAGAAGTAATGTCATGCACACTGAAGGAATGTCAGCACACTGAATGAATCTCATGCACACTGAAGGAATATCATCACACAGAAGTAATGTCATGCACACAGAAGGAATGTTAGCGCAGTGAAGGAATGTCATGCACACTGAAGGAATGTCATGCACACTGAAGGAATATCATCACACAGAAGTAATGTCATGCACACTGAAGGAATGTCATGCACACTGAAGGAATGTGATGCACACTGATGGAATGTTATGCACACTGAAGGAATGTCATGCATACTGAAGGAATGTCATGCACACTGAAGGAATATCATCACACAGAAGTAATGTCATGCACACTGAAGGAATGTCAGCGCACTGAAGGAATGTCATGCTCACTGATTGAATGTCATGCATGCTGAAGGAATGTCAGCACACTGAATGAATCTCATGCACACTGAAGGAATATCATCACACAGAAGTAATGTCATGCACACAGAAGGAATGTTAGCGCAGTGAAGGAATGTTATGCACACTGAATGAATGTCATGCACACTGAAGGAATGTCATGCACACTGAAGGAATATCATCACACAGAAGTTATGTCATGCACACTGAAGGAATGTCAAGGCACTTACGGAATGTCATGCGCACTGAATGAATGTCATGCACACTGAAGGAATGTCATGCACATTGAAGGAATATCATCACACAGAAGTAATGTCATGCACACTGAAGGAATGTCATGAACACTGAAGGAATCTCATGCACACTGAAGGAATATCATCACACAGAAGTAATGTCATGCACACAGAAGGAATGTTAGCGCAGTGTAGGAATGTCATGCACACTGAATGAATGTCATGCACACTGAAGGAATGTCATGCACACTGAAGGAATATCATCACACAGAAGTAATGTCATGCACACTGAAGGAATGTCATGCGCACTGATTGAATGTCATGCACACTGAAGGAATGTCATGCACATTGAAGGAATATCATCACACAGAAGTAATGTCATGCACACTGAAGGAATGTCAGCACACTGAATGAATCTCATGCACACTGAAGGAATATCATCACACAGAAGTAATGTCATGCACACAGAAGGAATGTTAGCGCAGTGAAGGAATGTCATGCACACTGAATGAATGTCATGCACACTGAAGGAATGTCATGCACACTGAAGGAATATCATCACACAGAAGTTATGTCATGCGCACTGAAGGAATGTCATGCGCACTGAAGGAATGTCATGCGCACTGAATGAATGTCATGCACACTGATGGAATGTCATGCACATTGAAGGAATATTATCACACAGAAGGAATCTCATGCACACTGAAGGAATATCAGCACACTGAAGTAATGTCAGCACACTGAAGGAATGTTAGCGCAGTGAAGGAATGTCATGCACACTGAATGAATGTCATGCAGACTGTAGGAATGTAATGCACACTGAAGGAATATCATCACACAGAATTAATGTCATGCACACTGAAGGAATGTCATGCGCACTGAAGGAATATCATCACACAGAAGTCATGTCATGCACACTGAAGGAATATCATCACACAGAAGTAATGTCATGCACACTGAATGAATGTCAGCACACTGAGGGAATGTCATGACACTGAAGGAATGTCAGCACACTGAAGGAATGTCATGCACACTGAAGGAATGTCAGTACTCTGAAAGAATGTAAACACACTGAAGGAATGTCATTCACACTGGAGGAATGTCAACACAATGAAGCCATATCATGCGCTATGTGGAATGTCAGCACACTGAAGGAATGTCAACACAATGAAGGAAAGTCATGGACACGGAACGAATATCAGCACTTTGAAGGAATGCTATGCACACTGAAGGAATGTCATGAACACTGAAGTAATATCAGCACTTTGAACGAATGCCATGCACACTGATGGAATGTCAGCACACTGACGGAATATCGGCACACTGAAGGAATGTCAGCACTCTGAATGATTGTCATGCACACTGAAGGAATGTCAGGCACACTGAAGTAATATCAGCACACAGACGTAATGTCATGCACACTGAAGGAATGTCATGCACACTGAAGGAATATCAGCACATTGAGGGAATGTCATGACACTGAAAGAATGTCAGCATACTGAAGGCATGTCATGAAACTGAAGGAATATTCTGACACTAAAGGAATGTTTTGGACACGGAAGGAATGTCATGACACTGATGGAATGTCATGCACACTGAAGGTATGTTATGAAAGTGAAGGAATGTCAGCACACTGAGGGAATGTCATGAAACTGAAGGAATATTCTGACACTAAAGGAATGTTTTGGACACAGAAGTAATGTCATGACACCATTGGAATGTCATGCACACTGAAGGAATGTGATGCACACTGATGGAATGTCATGTACACTGAAGGAATCTCCTGCACACTGAAGGAATGTCATGCACACTGAAGGAATATCATCACACAGAAGTAATGTCATGCACACTGAAGGAATCTCAGCACACTGAATGAATCTCATGTACACTGAAGGAATGTCATGCACACTGAAGGAATATCATCACACAGAAGGAATGTCATGCACACTGAAGGAATATCAGCACACTGAGGGAATGTCATGACACAGAAGGAATGTCATGACACTGATGGTATGTCATGCACACTGAAGGTATGTGATGCACACTGATGGAATGTCAAGGACACTGAAGGAATATCATGCACACTGAAGGAATGTGATGCACACTGAAGGAATGACAGCACACTGAAGGAATGTCATGCACACTGAAGGAATGTCAGCACACTGAAGGAATGTCATGAACACTGAAGGAATGTCAGTACTCTGAGGGAATGTCAACACACTGAAGGAATGTCATTCACACTGGAGGAATGTCAATACAATGAAGCAATATCATGCGCACAGCGGAATGTCAACACACTGAAGGAATGTCATGTACACTGATGGAATGTCAACACAATGAAGGAATGTGATGCACATTGAAGGAATGTTCTGCAAACTGAAGGAATGTCTGCACACTGAAGGAATGTCAGCACACTGAAGACGTCATGAAATTGATGGAATGTTCTGACGCTGAAGTAATGTCAGCACATTGACGGAATATCGGCACACTGTAGGAATGTCAGCACTCTGAATGAATGTCATCCACAGTGAAGGAATGTCATGCACACTGAAGGAATATCAGCATACAGACGTAATGTCATGCACACTGAAGGAACGTCAGCACACTGAATGAATCTCATGCACACTGAAGGAATGTCAGCACACTGAAGTAATATCAGAACTTTGAAGGAATGCCATGAACACTGAAGGAATGTGATGCAAACTGAAGGAATGTTCTGCAAACTGAAGGAATGTCATGACACAGAAGGAATGTTATGACACTGAAGGAATGTTAAGGACACAGAAGGAATGTCAGCACACTGAAGGAATGTGATGAACACTGAAGGAATGTCAGTACTCTGAAACAATGTCATGCACACTGAAGGAATGTGATGCACACTGATGGAATGTTATGCACACTGAAGGAATGTCATGCACACTGAAGGAATGTCATGCACACTGAAGGAATAACATCACACAGAAGTCATGTCATGCACACTGAAGGAATGTCAGGACTCTGAATGAATGTCATGCACACTGAAGGAATGTCTGCACACTGTAGTAATGTCATGCACACTGAAGGAATGTCATGCACACTGAAGGAATGTCAGGCACACTGAAGGAATATTATCACACAGAAGTAATGTCATGCACACTGAAGGAATGTCAGCACACTGAAGGAATGTCATGCACACTGAAGGAATGTAATGGGCACCGAAGGACTGTCATAACACTTCAGGAATGTCAGCACACTGATGGAATGTCATGACACTGATGGAATGTCATGAACACTGAAGGAATGTCAGTACTCTGAAGGAATGTAAACACACTGAAGGAATGTCATTCACACTGGAGGAATGTCAACACAATGAAGGAATATCAGCACTTTGAAGGAATGCTATGCACACTGAAGGAATGTCATGCACACTGAAGGAATGTCATGCACACTGAAGTAATATCAGCACTTTGAAGGAATGCCATGCACACTGAAGGAGTGTCATGCACACTGAAGTAATATCAGCACTTTGAAGGAATGCCATGAACACTGAAGGAATGTGATGCAAACTGAAGGAATGTTCTGCAAACTGAAGGAATGTCATGACACAGAAGGAATGTTATGACACTGAAGGAATGTTAAGGACACAGAAGGAATGTCATGAAACTGAAAGAATGTTATGACACTGAAGGAATGTTATGACACAGAAGGAATGTCAGCACACTGAAGGAATGTCATGAACACTGAAGGAATGTCAGTACTCTGAAAGAATGTAAACACACTGAAGGAATGTCATTCACACTGGAGGAATCTCAACACAATGAAGCCGTATCATGCGCTATGTGGAATGTCAGCACACTGAAGGAATGTCAACACAATGAAGGAATGTCATGGACACGGAACGAATATCAGCACTTTGAAGGAATGCTATGCACACTGAAGGAATGTCATGCACACTGAAGCAATATCAGCACACAGACGTAATGTCATGCACACTGAAGGAATGTCATGCACACTGAAGGAATATCATCACACAGAAGTTATGTCATGCACACTGAGGGAATGTCAGCACACTGAATGAATGTTACGCACACTGAAGGAATATCAGCACATTGAGGGAATGTCATGACACTGAAAGAATGTCAGCATACTGAAGGCATGTCATGAAACTGAAGGAATATTCTGACACTAAAGGAATGTTTTGGACACGGAAGGAATGTCATGACACTGATGGATTGTCATGCACACTGAAGGTATGTTATGAAAGTGAAGGAATGTCAGCAAACTGAGGGAATGTCATGCACACTGAAGGAATATTCTGACACTAAAGGAATGTTTTGGACACAGAAGGAATGTCATGAAACCATTGGAATGTCATGCACACCGAAGGAATGTGATGCACACTGATGGAATGTCATGCACACTGAAGGAATCTCCTGCACACTGAAGGAATGTCATGCACACTGAAGGAATGTGATGCATACTCAAGGATTGACAGCACACTGACATAACGTAATGCACACTGAAGGAAAGTCATGCACACTGAAGTAATATCAGAACTTTGAAGGAATGCCATGCAAACTGAAGGAATGTCATGCACACTGAAGTAATATCAGCACTTTGAAGGAATGCCATGAACACTGAAAGAATGTGATGCAAACTGAAGGAATGTTCTGCAAACTGAAGGAATGTCATGACACAGAAGGAATGTTATGACACTGAAGGAATGTTAAGGACACAGAAGGAATGTCAGCACACTGAAGGAATGTCATGCACACTGAAGGAATGTGATGCACACTGATGGAATGTTATGCACACTGAAGGAATGTCAGCACACTGAAGGAATGTCATGCACACTGAAGGAATGTCATGCACACTGAAGGAATAACATCACACAGAAGTCATGTCATGCACACTGAAGGAATGTCAGGACTCTGAATGAATGTCATGCACACTGAAGGAATGTCTGCACACTGTAGTAATGTCATGCACACTGAAGGAATGTCATGCACACTGAAGGAATGTCAGGCACACTGAAGGAATATTATCACACAGAAGTAATGTCTTGCACACTGAAGGAATGTCAGCACACTGAAGGAATGTCATGCACACTGAAGGAATGTAATGGGCACCGAAGGACTGTCATAACACTTCAGGAATGTCAGCACACTGATGGAATGTCATGACACTGATGGAATGTCATGAACACTGAAGGAATGTCAGTACTCTGAAGGAATGTAAACACACTGAAGGAATGTCATTCACACTGGAGGAATGTCAACACAATGAAGGAATATCAGCACTTTGAAGGAATGCTATGCACACTGAAGGAATGTCATGCACACTGAAGGAATGTCATGCACACTGAAGTAATATCAGCACTTTGAAGGAATGCCATGCACACTGAAGGAATGTCATGCACACTGAAGTAATATCAGCACTTTGAAGGAATGCCATGAACACTGAAGGAATGTGATGCAAACTGAAGGAATGTTCTGCAAACTGAAGGAATGTCATGACACAGAAGGAATGTTATGACACTGAAGGAATGTTAAGGACACAGAAGGAATGTCATGAAACTGAAAGAATGTTATGACACTGAAGGAATGTTATGACACAGAAGGAATGTCAGCACACTGAAGGAATGTCATGAACACTGAAGGAATGTCAGTACTCTGATACAATGTCATGCACACTGAAGGAATGTGATGCACACTGATGGAATGTTATGCACACTGAAGGAATGTCAGCACACTGAAGGAATGTCATGCACACTGAAGGAATGTCATGCACACTGAAGGAATAACATCACACAGAAGTCATGTCATGCACACTGAAGGAATGTCAGGACTCTGAATGAATGTCATGCACACTGAAGGAATGTCAGTACACTGAGGGAATGTCATGACACTGAAGGAATGTCAGCATACTGAAGGCATGTCATGAAACTGAAGAAATATTCTGACACTAAAGGAATGTTTTGGACACTGAAGGAATGTCATGACACTGATGGAATGTCATGCACACTGAAGGTATGTTATGAAAGTGAAGGAATGTCAGCACACTGAGGGAATGTCATGAAACTGAAGGAATATTCTGACACTAAAGGAATGTTTTGGACACAGAAGGAATGTCATGACATCATTGGAATGTCATGCACACTGAAGGAATGTGATGCACACTGATGGAATGTCATGCACACTGAAGGAATCTCATGCACACTGAAGGAATGTCATGCACACTGAAGGAATATCATCACACAGAAGTAATGTCATGCACACTGAAGGAATCTCAGCACACTGAATGAATCTCATGTACACTGAAGGAATGTCATGCACACTGGAGGAATGTCAACTCATTGAAGGAATGTCATGGACACGGAAGGAATATCAGCACTTTGAAAGAATGCTATGCACACTGAAGGAATGTCATGCACACTGAAGTAATATCAGAACCTTGAAGGAATGTCATGCACACTGAAGGAATGTGATGCACACTGATGGAATGTCATGCACACTGAAGGAATTTCATGCACACTGAAGGAATGTGATGCACACTGAAGGAATGTGATGCATACTGAAGGATTGACAGCACACTGACATAACGTAATGCACACTGAAGGAAAGTCATGCACACTGAAGGAATGTGATGCACACTGAAGGAATATCAACACACAGAAGTAATGTCATGCACACTGAAGGAATGTCTGCACACTGTAGTAATGTCATGCACACTGAAGGAATGTCATGCACACTGAAAGAATGTCAGGCACACTGAAGGAATATTATCACACAGAAGTAATGTCATGCACACTGAAGGAATGTCAGCACACTGAAGGAATGTCAGGCACACTGAAGGAATGTAATGGGCACCGAAGGACTGTCATAACACTTCAGGAATGTCAGCACACTGATGGAATGTCATGACACTGTAGGAATGTCAGCACACTGAAGGAATGTCATGAACACTGAAGGAATGTCAGTACTCTGAAGGAATGTAAACACACTGAAGGAATGTCATTCACACTGGAGGAATGTCAACACAATGAAGGAATGTCATGGACACGGAAGGAATATCAGCACTTTGAAGGAATGCTATGCACACTGAAGGAATGTCATTCACACTGAAGTAATATCAGCACTTTGAAGGAATGCCATGCACACTGAAGGAATGTGATGCAAACTGAAGGAATGTCATGACACAGAAGGAATGTTATGACTCTGAAGGAATGTTAAGGACACAGAAGGAATGTCATGAAACTGAAGGAATGTTATGACACTGAAGGAATGTTAAGGACACAGAAGGAATGTCATGAAACTGAAGGACTGTTATTACACTGAAGGAATGTTATAGACACAGAAGGAATGTGAGCACACTGAAGGAATGTCATGAACACTGAAGGAATGTCAGTACTCTGAAACAATGTCATGCACACTGAAGGAATGTCATGCACACTGAAGGAATGTGATGCACACTGATGGAATGTTATGCACACTGAAGGAATGTCATGCACACTGAAGGAATGTCATGCACACTGAAGGAATGTCATGCGCACTGAAGGAATATTATCACACAGAAGTAATGTCATGCACACTGAAGGAATTTCAGCACACTGAAGGAATGTCATGCACACTGAAGGAATGTAATGGGCACCGAAGGACTGTCATAACACTTCAGGAATGTCAGCACACTGATGGAATGTCATGACACTGAAGGAATGTCAGCACACTGATGGAATGTCATGGCACTGAAGGAATTTCATGAACACTGAAGGAATGTCAGTACTCTGAAGGAATGTCATGCACACTGAAGGAATGTCATTCACACTGGAGGAATGTCAACACAATGAAGGAATGTCATGGACACGGAAGGAATATCAGCACTTTGAAGGAATGCTATGCACACTGAAGGAATGTCATGCACACTGAAGTAATATCAGCACTTTGAAGGGATGCCATGCACACTGAAGGAATGTCAGCACACTGAAGTAATATCAGCACTTTGAAGGAATGCCATGAACACTGAAGGAATGTGATGAAAACTGAAGGAATGTTCTGCAAACTGAAGGAATGTCATGACACAGAAGGAATGTTATGACACTGAAGGAATGTTAAGGACACGGAAGGAATGTCATGAAACTGAAAGAATGTTATGACACTGAAGGAATGTTATAGACACAGAAGGAATGTCAGCACACTGAAGGAATGTCATGAACACTGAGGGAATGTCAGTACTCTGAAACAATGTCATGCACACTGAAGGAATGTCATGCACACTGATGGAATGTGATGCACACTGATGGAATGTTATGCACACTGAAGGAATGTCATGCACACTGAAGGAATGTCATGCACACTCAAGGAATGTCATGCACACTGAAGGAATATTATCACACAGAAGTAATGTCATGCACACTGAAGGAATTTCAGCACAAAGAAGGAATGTCATGCACACTGAAGGAATGTAATGGGCACCGAAGGACTGTCATAACACTTCAGGAATGTCAGCAAACTGATGGAATGTCATGGCACCGAAGGAATTTCATGAACACTGAAGGAATGTCAGTACTCTGAATGAATGTGAACACACTGAAGGAATGTCATTCACACTGGAGGAATGTCAGCACACTGAAGTAATATCAGCACTTTGAAAGAATGCCATGAACACTGAAGGAATGTGATGCAAACTGAAGTAATATCAGCACTTTGAAGGAATGCCATGAACACTGAAGGAATGTGATGTAAACTGAAGGAATGTTCTGCAAACTGAAGGAATGTCATGACACAGAAGGAATGTTATGACACTGAAGGAATGTTAAGGACACAGAAGGAATGTCATGAAACTGAAAAAATTTTATGACACTGAAGGAATGTTATAGACACAGAAGGAATGTCAGCGCACTGAAGTAATGTCATGAACACTGAAGGAATGTCAGTACTCTGAAACAATGTCATGCACACTGAAGGAATGTGATGCACACTGACGGAATGTTATGCACACTGAAGGAATGTCAGCACACTAAAGGAATGTCATGCACACTGAAGGAATGTCATGCACACTGAAGGAATAACATCACACAGAAGTCATGTCATGCACACTGAAGGAATGTCAGGACTCTGAATGAATGTCATGCACAGTGAAGGATTGTCAGTACACTGAGGGAATGTCATGACACTGAAGGAATGTCAGCATACTGAAGGCATGTCATGAAACTGACGAAATATTCTGACACTAAAGGAATGTTTTGGACACGGAAGGAATGTCATGACACTGATGGAATGTCATGCACACTGAAGGAATGTGATGCACACTGATGGAATGTCATGCACACTGAAGGAATGTCATGCACACTGAAGGAATGTCATGCACACTGAAGGAATGTGATGCATACTGAAGGATTGACAGCACACTGACAAAACGTAATGCACACTGAAGGAAAGTCATGCACACTGAACTAATATCAGAACTTTGAAGGAATGCCATGCACACTGAAGGAATGTCATGCACACTGAAGTAATATCAGCACTTTGAAGGAATGCCATGCACACTGAAGGAATGTGATGCAAACTGAAGGAATGTTCTGCAAACTGAAGGAATCTCATGACACAGAAGGAATGTTATGACTCTGAAGGAATGTTAAGGACACAGAAGGAATGTCATGAAACTGAAGGAATGTTATGACACTGAAGGAATGTTAAGGACACAGAAGGAATGTCATGAAACTGAAGGAATGTTATGACACTGAAGGAATGTTATAGACACAGAAGGAATGTCAGCACACTGAAGGAATGTCATGAACACTGAAGGAATGTCAGTACTCTGAAACAATGTCATGCACACTGAAGGAATGTCATGCACACTGAAGGAATGTGATGCACACTGATGGAATGTTACGCACACTGAAGGAATATCATCACACAGAAGTAATGTGAGGCACACTGAAGGAATGTCAGCGCACTGAAGGAATGTCATGCGCACTGAATGAATGTCATGCACACTGAAGGAATGTCATGCACATTGAAGGAATATCATCACACAGATGTAATGTCATGCACACTGAAGGAATGTCAGCACACTGAATGAATCTCATGCACACTGAAGGAATATCATCACACAGAAGTAATGTCATGCACACAGAAGGAATGTTAGCGCAGTGAAGGAATGTCATGCACACTGAATGAATGTCATGCACACTGAAGGAATGTAATGCACACTGAAGGAATATCATCAGACAGAATTAATGTCATGCACACTGAAGGCATGTCATGCGCACTGAAGGAATATCATCACACAGAAGTAATGTCATGCACACTGAAGGAATATCATCACACAGAAGTAATGTCATGCACACTGAATGAATGTCAGAACACTGAGGGAATGTCATAACACTGAAGGAATGTCAGCACACTGAAGGAATGTCATGCACACTGAAGGAATGTCAACACAATGAAGCAGTATCATGCGTTATGTGGAATGTCAGCACACTGAAGGAATGTCAACACAATGAAGGAATGTCATGGACACGGAAGCAATATCAGCACTTTGAAGGAATGCTATGCACAGTGAAGGAATGTCATGCACACTGAAGTTATATCAGCACTTTGAACGAATGCCATGCACACTGAAGGAATGTCAGCACACTGACGGAATATCGGCACACAGAAGGAATGTCAGCACTCTGAATGATTGTGATGCACACTGAAGGAATGTCATGCACACTGAAGCAATATCAGCACACAGAAGTAATGTCATGCACACTGAAGGAATGTCATGCACACTGAAGGAATATCATCACACAGAAGTAATGTCATGCACACTGAGGGAATGTCAGCACACTGAATGAATGTTATGCACAATGAAGGAATATCAGCACACTGAAGGAATGTCATGACACTGAAAGAATGTCAGCATACTGAAGGCATGTCATGAAACTGAAGGAATATTCTGACACTAAAGGAATGTTTTGGACACGGAAGGAATGTCATGACACCATTGGAATGTCATGCACACTGAAGGAATGTGATGCACACTGATGGAATGTCATGCACACTGAAGGAATATCATGCACACTGAAGGAATGTAATTCACACTGAAGGAATATCATCACACAGAAGTAATGTCATGCACACTGAAGGAATCTCAGCACACTGAATGAATCTCATGTACACTGAAGGAATGTGATGCACACTGAAGGAATATCATCACACAGGAGTAATGTCATGCACACTGAAGGAATATCAGCACACTGAGGGAATGTCATGACACTGAAGGAATTTTCAGCACACTGAAGGCATGTCATGAAACTGATGGAATATTCTGACCCTAATGGATTGTTTTGGACACAGAAGGAATGTCATGACAGTGATGGAATGTCATGCACACTGAAGGAATGTCATGCACACTGAAGGAATATTCTGACACTAAAGTAATGTCATGCACACTGAAGGAATGTCAGCACACTGAAGGAATGTCATGCACACTGAAGGAATGTAATGGGCACCGAAGGACTGTCATAACACTTCAGGAATGTCAGCACATTGATGGAATGTCATGACACTGAAGGAATGTCAGCACACTGAAGGAATGTCATGAACACTGAAGTAATGTCAGTATTCTGAAGGAATGTAAACCCACTGAAGGAATGTCATTCACACTGGAGGAATGTCAGCACAATGAAGGAATGTCATGGACACGGAAGGAATATCAGCACTTTGAAGCAATGCTATGCACACTGAAGGAATGTCATGCACACTGAAGTAATATCAGCACTTTGAAGGAATGCCATGCACACTGAAGGAATGTGATGCAAACTGAAGGAATGTTCTGCAAACTGAAGGAATCTCATGACACAGAAGGAATGTTATGACTCTGAAGGAATGTTAAGGACACAGAAGGAATGTCATGAAACTGAAGGAATGTTATGACACTGAAGGAATGTTAAGGACACAGAAGGAATGTCATGAAACTGAAGGAATGTTATGACACTGAAGGAATGTTATAGACACAGAAGGAATGTCAGCACACTGAAGGAATGTCATGAACACTGAAGGAATGTCAGTACTCTGAAACAATGTCATGCACACTGAAGGAATGTCATGCACACTGAAGGAATGTGATGCACACTGATGGAATGTTACGCACACTGAAGGAATATCATCACACAGAAGTAATGTGAGGCACACTGAAGGAATGTCAGCGCACTGAAGGAATGTCATGCGCACTGAATGAATGTCATGCACACTGAAGGAATGTCATGCACATTGAAGGAATATCATCACACAGATGTAATGTCATGCACACTGAAGGAATGTCAGCACACTGAATGAATCTCATGCACACTGAAGGAATATCATCACACAGAAGTAATGTCATGCACACAGAAGGAATGTTAGCGCAGTGAAGGAATGTCATGCACACTGAATGAATGTCATGCACACTGAAGGAATGTAATGCACACTGAAGGAATATCATCAGACAGAATTAATGTCATGCACACTGAAGGCATGTCATGCGCACTGAAGGAATATCATCACACAGAAGTAATGTCATGCACACTGAAGGAATATCATCACACAGAAGTAATGTCATGCACACTGAATGAATGTCAGAACACTGAGGGAATGTCATAACACTGAAGGAATGTCAGCACACTGAAGGAATGTCATGCACACTGAAGGAATGTCAACACAATGAAGCAGTATCATGCGTTATGTGGAATGTCAGCACACTGAAGGAATGTCAACACAATGAAGGAATGTCATGGACACGGAAGCAATATCAGCACTTTGAAGGAATGCTATGCACAGTGAAGGAATGTCATGCACACTGAAGTTATATCAGCACTTTGAACGAATGCCATGCACACTGAAGGAATGTCAGCACACTGACGGAATATCGGCACACAGAAGGAATGTCAGCACTCTGAATGATTGTGATGCACACTGAAGGAATGTCATGCACACTGAAGCAATATCAGCACACAGAAGTAATGTCATGCACACTGAAGGAATGTCATGCACACTGAAGGAATATCATCACACAGAAGTAATGTCATGCACACTGAGGGAATGTCAGCACACTGAATGAATGTTATGCACAATGAAGGAATATCAGCACACTGAAGGAATGTCATGACACTGAAAGAATGTCAGCATACTGAAGGCATGTCATGAAACTGAAGGAATATTCTGACACTAAAGGAATGTTTTGGACACGGAAGGAATGTCATGACACCATTGGAATGTCATGCACACTGAAGGAATGTGATGCACACTGATGGAATGTCATGCACACTGAAGGAATATCATGCACACTGAAGGAATGTAATTCACACTGAAGGAATATCATCACACAGAAGTAATGTCATGCACACTGAAGGAATCTCAGCACACTGAATGAATCTCATGTACACTGAAGGAATGTGATGCACACTGAAGGAATATCATCACACAGGAGTAATGTCATGCACACTGAAGGAATATCAGCACACTGAGGGAATGTCATGACACTGAAGGAATTTTCAGCACACTGAAGGCATGTCATGAAACTGATGGAATATTCTGACCCTAATGGATTGTTTTGGACACAGAAGGAATGTCATGACAGTGATGGAATGTCATGCACACTGAAGGAATGTCATGCACACTGAAGGAATATTCTGACACTAAAGTAATGTCATGCACACTGAAGGAATGTCAGCACACTGAAGGAATGTCATGCACACTGAAGGAATGTAATGGGCACCGAAGGACTGTCATAACACTTCAGGAATGTCAGCACATTGATGGAATGTCATGACACTGAAGGAATGTCAGCACACTGAAGGAATGTCATGAACACTGAAGTAATGTCAGTATTCTGAAGGAATGTAAACCCACTGAAGGAATGTCATTCACACTGGAGGAATGTCAGCACAATGAAGGAATGTCATGGACACGGAAGGAATATCAGCACTTTGAAGCAATGCTATGCACACTGAAGGAATGTCATGCACACTGAAGTAATATCAGCACTTTGATGGAATGCCATGAACACTGAAGGAATGTGATGCAAACTGAAGGAATGTTCTGCAAATTGAAGGAATGTCATGACACAGAAGGAATGTTATGACACTGAAGGAATGTTAAGGACACGGAAGGAATGTCACGAAACTGAAAGAATGTAATGACACTGAAGGAATGTTATAGACACAGAAGGAATGTCAGCAGACTGAAGGAATGTCACGAACACTGAAGGAATGTCAGTACTCTGAAACAATGTCATGCACACTGAAGGAATGTGATGCACACTGATGGAATGTTATGCACACTGAAGGAATGTCAGCACACTGAAGGAATGTCATGCACACTGAAGGAATGTCATGCACACTGAAGGAGTAACATCACACAGAAGTCATGTCATGCACACTGAAGGAATGTCAGGACTCTGAATAAATGTCATGCACACTGAAGGAATGTCAGTACACTGAGGGAATGTCATGACACTGAAGGAATGTCAGCATACTGAAGGCATGTCATGAAACTGAAGAAATATTCTGACACGAAAGGAATGTTTTGGACACGGAAGGAATGTCATGACACTGATGGAATGTCATGCACACTGAAGGAATGTGATGCACACTTTTGGAATGTCATGATCACAGAAGGAATGTCATGCACACTGAAGGAATGTGATGCATACTGAAGGATTGACAGCACACTGACATATCGTAATGCACACTGAAGGAAAGTCATGCACACTGAAGGAATGTGATGCACACTGAAGGAATGTCATGCACACTGAAGTAATGTCATGCACACTGAAGGAATGTCTGCACACTGTAGTAATGTCATGCACACGGAAGGAATGTCATGCACACTGAAGGAATGTCCGGCACACTGAAGGAATATTATCAAACAGAAGTAATGTCATGCACACTGAATGAATGTCAGCACACTGAAGGAATGTCATGCACACTGAAGGAATGTAATGGGCACCGAAGGACTGTCATAACACTTCAGGAATGTCAGCACACTGATGGAATGTCATGACACTGAAGGAATGTCAGCGCACTGAAGGAATGTCATGAACACTGAAGGAATGTCAGTACTCTGAAGGAATGTAAACACACTGAAGGAATGTCATTCACACTGCAGGAATGTCAACACAATGAAGGAATGTCATGGACATGGAAGGAATATCAGCACTTTGAAGGAATGCCATGCACACTGAAGGAATGTGATGCAAACTGAAGGAATGTTCTGCAAACTGAAGGAATGTCATGACACAGAAGGAATGTTATGACTCTGAAGGAATGTTAAGGACACAGAAGGAATGTCATGAAACTGAATGAATGTAATGACACTGAAGGAATGTTAAGGACACAGAAGGAATGTCATGAAACTGAAGGAATGTTATGACACTGAAGGAATGTTATAGACACAGAAGGAATGTCAGCACAGTGAAGGAATGTCATGAACACTGAAGGAATGTCAGTACTCTGAAACAATGTCATGCACACTGAAGACATGTCATGCAAACTGAAGGAATGTGATGCTCACTGATGGAATGTTATGCACACTGAAGGAATGTCATGCACACTGAAGGAATGTCATGCACACTGAAGGAATATTATCATACAGAAGTAATGTCATGCACACTGAAGGAATGTCAGTACACTGAGGGAATGTCATGACACTGAAGGTATGTCAGCATACTGAAGGCATATCATGAAACTTAAGAAATATTCAGACCCTAAAGGAATGTTTTGGACACAGAAGAAATGTCATGAAACTGATGGAAAGTCATGCACACTGAAGGAATGTGATGCACACTGATGGAATGTCATGCACACTGAAGGAATATCATGCACACTGAAGGAATGTGATGCACACTGAAGGAATGTAATGGACACCGAAGGAATGTCATAACACTTCAGTAATGTCAGCACACTGATGGAATGACATGCATACTGAAGGTATGTTATGACACTGAAGGAATGTCAGCACACTGAGTGTGTGTCATGAAACTACAAAGAATATTCTGGCACTAAAGGAATGTTTTGGACACAGAAGGAATGTCATGACAACATTGGAATGTCATGCATACTGAATGAATGTGATGCACACTGATGGAATGTCATGCACACTGAAGGAATGTCATGCACACTGAAGGAATGTCATGCACACAGAAGGAATGTGATGCATACTGAAGGAATGACAGCACACTGACATAACGTAATGCACACTGAAGGAATGTCATGCACACTGAAGGAACGTGATGCACACTGAAGGAATATCAACACACAGAAGTAATGTCATGCACACTGAAGGAATGTCTGCAGACTGTAGTAATGTCATGCACACTGAAGGAATGTCATGCACACTGAAGGAATGTCATGCACACTGAAGGAAAATTATCACACAGAAGTAATGTCATGCACACTGAAGGAATGTCAGCACACTGAAGGAATGCCATGCACACTGAAGGAATGTAATGGGCACCGAAGGACTGTCATAACACTTCAGGAATGTCAGCACACTGATGGAATGTCATGACACTGAAGGAATGCCAGTACTCTGAAGGAATGTAAATACACTGAAGGAATGTCATTCACACTGGAGGAATGTCAACACAATGAAGGAATGTCATGGACACGGAAGGAATATCAGCACTTTGAAGTAATGCTATGCACACTGAAGGAATGTCATGCACACTGAAGTAATATCAGCACTTTGAAGGAATGCCATGCACACTGAAGGAATGTCAGCACACTGAAGTAATATCAGCACTTTGAAGGAATGCCATGAACACTGAAGGAATGTGATGCAAACTGAAGGAATGTTCTGCAAACTGAAGGAATGTCATGACACAGAAGGAATGTTATCACACTGAAGGAATGTTATAGACACAGAAGGAATGTCAGCACACTGAAGGAATGACATGAAAACTGAAGGAATGTCAGTACTCTGAAACAATGTCATGCACACTGAAGGAAAGTGATGCACACTGATAGAATGTTATGCACACTGAAGGAATGTCAGCACACTGAAGGAATGTCATGCACACTGAAGGAATGTCATGCACACTGAAGGAATAACATCACACAGAAGTCATGTCATGCACACTGGAGGAATGTCAGGACTCTGAATGAATGTCATGCACACTGAAGGAATGTCAGTACACTGAGGGAATGTCATGACACTGAAGGAATATCAGCATCCTGAAGGCATGTCATGAAACTGAAGAAATATTCTGACACGAAAGGAATGTTTTGGACATGGAAGGAATGTCATGACACTGATGGAATGTCATGCACACTGAAGGAATGTGATGCACACTGATGGAATGTCATGCACACTGAAGGAATGTCATGCACACTGAAGGAATGTGATGCACACTGAAGGAATGTGATGCATACTGAAGGATTGACAGCACACTGACATAACATAATGCACACTGAAGGAAAGTCATGCACAATGAAGGAATGTGATGCACACTGAAGGAATATCAACACAGAGAAGTAATGTCATGCACACAGAAGTAATGTCATGCACACTGAAGGAATGTCAGCACACTGAAGGAATGTCATGCACACTGAAGGAATGTCAGGCACACTGAAGGAATATTATCACACAGAAGTAATGTCATGCACACTGAAGGAATGTCTGCACACTGAAGGAATGTCTGCACACTGTAGTAATGTCATGCACACTTAAGGAATGTCATGCACACTGAAGGAATGTCAGGCACACTGAAGGAATATTATCACAAAGAAGTAATGTCATGCACACTGAAGGAATGTCAGCACACTGAAGGAATGTAATGGGCACCGAAGGACTCTCATAACACTTCAGGAATGTCAGCACACTGATGGAATGTCATGACACTGAAGGAATGTCAGCACACTGAAGGAATGTAATGGGCACCGAAGGACTGTCATAACACTTCAGGAATGTCAGCACACTGATGGAATGTCATGACATTGAAGGAATGTCAGCACACTGAAGGAATGTCATGAACACTGAAGGAATGTCAGTACTCTGAAGGAATGTAAACAAACTGAAGGAATGTCATTCACACTGGAGGAATGTCAACACAATGAAGGAATGTCATGGACATGGAAGGAATATCAGCACTTTGAAGGAATGCTATGCACACTGAAGGAATGTCATGCACACTGAAGTAATATCAGCACTTTGAAGGAATGCCATGCACACTGAAGTCATATCAGCACTTTGAAGGAATGCCATGCACACTGAAGGAATGTGATGCAAACTGAAGGAATGTTCTGCAAACTGAAGGAATGTCATGACACAGAAGGAATGTTATGACTCTGAAGGAATGTTAAGGACACAGAAGGAATGTCATGAAACTGAAGGAATGTTATGACACTGAAGGAATGTTATAGACACAGAAGGAATGTCAGCTCACTGAAGGAATGTCATGAACACTGAAGGAATGTCAGTACTCTGAAACAATTTCATGCACACTGAAGGAATGTCATGCACACTGAAGGAATGTCATGCACACTGAAGGAATATTATCACACAGAAGTAATGTCATGCACACTGAAGGAATGTCAGTACACTGAGGGAATGTCATGACACTGAAGGTATGTCAGCATACTGAAGGCATGTCATGAAACTGAAGAAATATTCTGACCCTAAAGGAATGTTTTGGACACAGAAGAAATGTCATGAAACTGATGGAATGTCATGCACACTGAAGGAATGTGATGCACACTGATGGAATGTCATGCACACTGAAGGAATATCATGCACACTGAAGGAATGTGATGCACACTGAAGGAATGTAATGGACACCGAAGGAATGTCATAACACTTCAGGAATGTCAGCACACTGATGGAATGACATGCATACTGAAGGTATGTTATGACACTGAAGGAATGTCAGCACACTGAGTGTGTGTCATGAAACTGAAAGAATATTCTGGCACTAAAGGAATGTTTTGGACACAGAAGGAATGTCATGACAACATTGGAATGTCATGCATACTGAATGAATGTGATGCACACTTTTGGAATGTTATGCACACTGAAGGAATGTCATGCACACTGAAGGAATGTCATGCACACTGAACGAATGTGATGCATACTGAAGGAATGACAGCACACTTACATAACGTAATGCACACTGAAGGTAAGACATGCACACTGAAGGAATGTGATGCACACTGAAGGAATATCAACACACAGAAGTAATGTCATGTACACTGAAGGAATGTCTGCACACTGTAGTAATGTCATGCACACTGAAGGAATGTCATGCACACTGAAGGAATGTCAGTCACACTGAAGGAATATTGTCACCCAGAAGTAATGTCATGCACACTGAAGGAATGTCAGCACACTGAAGGAATGTCATGCACACTGAAGGAATGTAATGGACACCGAAGGACTGTCATAACACTTCAGGAATGTCAGCACACTGATGGAATGTCATGACACTGAAGGAATGTCAGCACACTGAAGGAATGTCATGAACACTGAAGCAATGTCAGTACTCTGAAGGAATGTAAACACACTGAAGGAATGTCATTCACACTGGAGGAATGTCAACACAATGAAGGAATGTCATGGACATGGAAGGAATATCAGCACTTTGAAGGAATGCTATGCACACTGAAGGAATGTCATGCACACTGAAGTAATATCAGCACTTTGAAGGAATGCCATGCACACTGAAGGAATGTCATGCACACTGAAGTCATATCAGCACTTTGAAGGAATGCCATGCACACTGAAGGAATGAGATGCAAACTGAAGGAATGTTCTGCAAACTGAAGGAATGTCATGACACAGAAGGAATGTTATGACTCTGAAGGAATGTTAAGGACACAGAAGGAATGTCATGAAACTGAAGGAATGTAATGACACTGAAGGAATGTTATAGACACAGAAGGAATGTCAGCACACTGAAGTAATGTCATGAACACTGAAGGAATGTCAGTACTCTGAAACAATGTCATGCACACTGAAGGAATGTCATGCACATTGAAGGAATGTCATGGACACTGAAGGAATGTTAGCACACTGAGGGAATGTCATGACACTGAATGAATGTCAGTATACTGAAGGCATGTCATGAGACTGAAGGAATATTCTGACACTAAAGGAATGTTTTGGACGCAGAAGGAATGTCATGACACCATTGGAATGTCATGCACACTGAAGGAATGTGATGCACACTGAGAATGTGATGCACACTGAAGGAATGTGATGCACACTGAAGGAATGTGATGCACACTGAAGGAATGTGATGCATAATGAAGGAATGTGATGCACACTGAAGGAATGTGATGCACACTGAAGGAATGTGATGCACACTGAAGGAATGTGATGCACACTGATGGAATGTTATGCACACTGAAGGAATGTCATGCACACTGAAGGAATGTGATGCATAATGAAGGAATGTGATGCACACTGAACGAATGTCATGCACACTGAAGGAATGTCATGCACACTGAAGGAATATTCTGACAATAAAGGAATGTTTTGGACACAGAAGGAATGTCATGACACCATTGGAATGTCATGCACACTGAAGGAATGTGATGCACACTGATGGAATGTGATGCACACTGAAGGAATGTAATGCACACGGAAGGAATGTGATGCACAATGAAGGAATGTGATGCACACTGATGGAATGTTATGCACACTGAAGGAATGTCATGCACACTGAAGGAACGTGATGTACACTGAACGAATTTCATGCACACTGAAGGAATGTGATGCACACTGAAGGAATATCATCACAAAGAATTAATGTCATGCACACTCAAGGACTGTTCAAAACAGTGAAGGAAAGTTATGGACACAGAAGGAATGTCAACACATTGAAGGAATGTCAGGCACACTGAAGGACTGTTTTGGACACTGAAGGAATGTTCTGCACACTGAACTAATGTCATGCACACTGAAGGAATATTATGCACACTGAAGGAATATCAGCACACTGAGGGAATGTCATGACACTGAATGAATGTCAGTATACTGAAGGCATGTCATGAAACTGAAGGAATATTCTGACACTAAAGGAATGTTTTGGACACAGAAGGAATATCATGACACTGATGGAATGTCATGCACACTGAAGGTATGTTATGAAACTGAAGGAATGTCAGCACACGGAGGGAATGTCATGAAACTGAAGGAATATTCTGACACTAAAGGAATGTTTTGGACACAGAAGGAATGTCATGACACCATTGGAATGTCATGCACACTGAAGGAATGTGATGCACACTGAGAATGTGATGCACACTGAAGGAATGTGATGCACACTGAAGGAATGTGATGCACACTGATGGAATGTTATGCACACTGAAGGAATGTCATGCACACTGAAGGAATGTGATGCATAATGAAGGAATGTGATGCACACTGAAGGAATGTCATGCACACTGAAGGAATGTCATGCACACTGAAGGAATATTCTGACACTAAAGGAATGTTTTGGACACAGAAGGAATGTCATGACGCCATTGGAATGTCATGCACACTGAAGGAATGTGATGCACACTGATGGAATGTGATGCACACTGAAGGAATGTGATGCACACGGAAGGAATGTGATGCACACTGAAGGAATGCGATGCACACTGATGGAATGTTATGCACACTGAAGGAATGTCATGCACACTGAAGGAATGTGATGTACACTGAATGAATTTCATGCACACTGAAGGAATGTGATGCACACTGAAGGAATATCATCACACAGAAGTAATTTCATGCACTCTCAAGGACTGTTCAGAACAGTGAAGGAAAGTTATGGACACAGAAGGAATGTCAACACATTGAAGGAATGTCAGGCACACTGAAGGACTGTTTTGGACACTGAAGGAATGTTCTGCAAACTGAACTAATGTCATGCACACTGAAGGAATATTATGCACACTGAAGGAATATCAGCACACTGAAGGAATGTCATGCACACTGAAAGAAAATCAGCAGACTGAAGGAATGTCATGCACACTGAAGTAATGTCACGCACACTGAAGGAATATCATCACACCGAAGTAATGTAATGCACTCTGAAGTAATGTCAGCACTCTGAAGGAATGTCAGCACTCTGAAGGAATGTCAGCACACTGAATGAATGTCATGGACACTGAAGGCATGTCATGAGACTGAAGGAATATTCTGACACTAAAGGAATGTTTTGGACACAGAAGGAATGTCATGACACCATTGGAATGTCATGCACACTGAAGGAATGTGATGCACACTGAGAATGTGATGCACACTGAAGGAATGTGATGCACACTGAAGGAATGTGATGCACACTGATGGAATGTTATGCACACTGAAGGAATGTCATGCACACTGAAGGAATGTGATGCATAATGAAGGAATGTGATGCACACTGAAGGAATGTGATGCACACTGAAGGAATGTGATGCACACTGAAGGAATGTGATGCACACTGATGGAATGTTATGCACACTGAAGGAATGTCATGCACACTGAAGGAATGTGATGCATAATGAAGGAATGTGATGCACACTGAAGGAATGTCATGCACACTGAAGGAATGTCATGCACACTGAAGGAATATTCTGACACTAAAGGAATGTTTTGGACACAGAAGGAATGTCATGACACCATTGGAATGTCATGCACACTGAAGGAATGTGATGCACACTGATGGAATGTGATGCACACTGAAGGAATGTGATGCACACGGAAGGAATGTGATGCACACTGAAGGAATGTGATGCACACTGATGGAATGTTATGCACACTGAAGGAATGTCATGCACACTGAAGGAATGTGATGTACACTGAACGAATTTCATGCACACTGAAGGAATGTGATGCACACTGAAGGAATATCATCACACAGAAGTAATGTCATGCACACTCAAGGACTGTTCAAAACAGTGAAGGAAAGTTATGGACACAGAAGGAATGTCAACACATTGAAGGAATGTCAGGCACACTGAAGGACTGTTTTGGACACTGAAGCAATGTTCTGCACACTGAACTAATGTCATGCACACTGAAGGAATATTATGCACACTGAAGGAATATCAGCACACTGAGGGAATGTCATGACACTGAATGAATGTCAGTATACTGAAGGCATGTCATGAAACTGAAGGAATATTCTGACACTAAAGGAATGTTTTGGACACAGAAGGAATATCATGACACTGATGGAATGTCATGCACACTGAAGGTATGTTATGAAACTGAAGGAATGTCAGCACACGGAGGGAATGTCATGAAACTGAAGGAATATTCTGACACTAAAGGAATATTTTGGACACAGAAGGAATGTCATGACTCTGATGGAATGTCATGCACACTGAAGGAATGTCAGCACACTGAAGGAATGTCATGCACACTGAAGGAATGTCATGCACACTGAAGGAATGTCATGCACACTGAAGGAATATCATCACACAGAAGTAATGTCATGCACACTGAATGAATGTCAGCACACTGAATGAATGTCATGTACACTGAAGGAATGTCATGCACACTGAAGGAATATCATCACACAGAAGTAATATCATGCACACTGAAGCAATGTCAGCACACTGAATGAATGTCATGGACACTGAAGGAATGTTAGCACACTGAGGGAATATCATGACACTGAATGAATGTCAGTATACTGAAGGCATGTCATGAGACTGAAGGAATATTCTGACACTAAAGGAATGTTTTGGACACAGAAGGAATATCATGACACTGTTGGAATGTCATGCACACTGAAGGTATGTTATGAAACTGAAGGAATGTCAGCACACTGAGGGAATGTCATGAAACTGAAGGAATATTCTGACACTAAAGGAATGTTTTGGACACAGAAGGAATGTCATGACACCATTGGAATGTCATGCACACTGAAGGAATGTGATGCACACTGAGAATGTGATGCACACTGAAGGAATGTGATGCACACTGAAGGAATGTGATGCACACTGATGGAATGTTATGCACACTGAAGGAATGTCATGCACACTGAAGGAATGTGATGCATAATGAAGGAATGTGATGCACACTGAAGGAATGTCATGCACACTGAAGGAATGTCATGCACACTGAAGGAATATTCTGACACTAAAGGAATGTTTTGGACACAGAAGGAATGTCATGACGCCATTGGAATGTCATGCACACTGAAGGAATGTGATGCACACTGATGGAATGTGATGCACACTGAAGGAATGTGATGCACACGGAAGGAATGTGATGCACACTGAAGGAATGCGATGCACACTGATGGAATGTTATGCACACTGAAGGAATGTCATGCACACTGAAGGAATGTGATGTACACTGAACGAATTTCATGCACACTGAAGGAATGTGATGCACACTGAAGGAATATCATCACACAGAAGTAATTTCATGCACTCTCAAGGACTGTTCAGAACAGTGAAGGAAAGTTATGGACACAGAAGGAATGTCAGCACATTGAAGGAATGTCAGGCACACTGAAGGACTGTTTTGGACACTGAAGGAATGTTCTGCACACTGAACTAATGTCATGCACACTGAAGGAATATTATGCACACTGAAGGAATATCAGCACACTGAAGGAATGTCATGCACACTGAAAGAAAATCAGCAGACTGAAGGAATGTCATGCACACTGAAGTAATGTCACGCACACTGAAGGAATATCATCACACCGAAGTAATGTAATGCACTCTGAAGTAATGTCAGCACTCTGAAGGAATGTCAGCACTCTGAAGGAATGTGATGCACACTGAAGGAATGTGATGCACACTGAAGGAATGTGATGCACACTGATGGAATGTTATGCACACTGAAGGAATGTCATGCACACTGAAGGAATGTGATGCATAATGAAGGAATGTGATGCACACTGAAGGAATGTCATGCACACTGAAGGAATGTCATGCACACTGAAGGAATATTCTGACACTAAAGGAATGTTTTGGACACAGAAGGAATGTCATGACACCATTGGAATGTCATGCACACTGAAGGAATGTGATGCACACTGATGGAATGTGATGCACACTGAAGGAATGTGATGCACACGGAAGGAATGTGATGTACACTGAACGAATTTCATGCACACTGAAGGAATGTGATGCACACTGAAGGAATATCATCACACAGAAGTAATTTCATGCACTCTCAAGGACTGTTCAGAACAGTGAAGGAAAGTTATGGACACAGAAGGAATGTCAACACATTGAAGGAATGTCAGGCACACTGAAGGACTGTTTTGGACACTGAAGGAATGTTCTGCACACTGAACTAATGTCATGCACACTGAAGGAATATTATGCACACTGAAGGAATATCAGCACACTGAAGGAATGTCATGCACACTGAAAGAAAATCAGCAGACTGAAGGAATGTCATGCACACTGAAGTAATGTCATGCACACTGAAGGAATATCATCACACCGAAGTAATGTAATGCACTCTGAAGTAATGTCAGCACTCTGAAGGAATGTCAGCACTCTGAAGGAATGTCAGCACACTGAAGGTATGTTCTGCAGACTGAAAGAATGTCAACATACTGATGGAATGTCATGACACGGAAGAACTGGTATGACACAGAAGGAATGTTATGGACACAAAAGGGATGTCATGACACTGATGGAATGTCATGCACACTGAAGAAATGTCATGCACACTGAAGGAATGTGATGCACATTGAATTAATGTAATGCACACTGAAGGAATGTTCTGCACACTGAAGGATTGTTATGCACTTTGAAGGAATATTCTGCACACTGAAGGACTGTTCAGAACAGTGAATGAAAGTTATGGACACAGGAGGAATGTCAACACAGTGAAGGAATGTCACGCACACTGAAGGAATGTCAGCACACTGAAGGCATGTCATGAAACTGAAGGAATATTCTGACACAGAAGGAATGTTTTGGAAACAGATGGAATGTCATGACACTATTGGAATGTCATGCACACTAAAGGAATGTTATGACACTGAAGGAATGTCAGCACACTGAGGGAATGTCATGAAACTGAAGGAATATTCTGAAACTAAAGGAATGTTTTGGACACAGAAGGAATGTCCTGACTCTGATGGAATGTAATGCACACTGAAGGAATGTCATGCACACTGAAGGAATATCATCACACAGATGTAATGTCATGCACACTGAAGGAATGTCAGCACACTGAATGAATGTCATGCACACTGAAGGAATGTCAAGCACACTGAAGGAATATCATCACACAGAAGTAATGTCATGCACACTGAAGGAATGTCAGCACACTGAGGGAATGTCATGACACTGAAGGAATGTCAGTATACTGAAGGCATGTCATGAAACTGAAGGAATATTCTGACACTAAAGGAATGTTTTGGACACAGAAGGAATGTCATGACTCTGATGGAATGTCATGCACACTGAAGGAATGTCAGCACACTGAAGGAATGTCATGCACACTGAAGGAATGTCATGCACACTCAAGGAATGTCATGCACACTGAAGGAATATCATCACACAGAAGTAATATCATACACACTGAAGCAATGTCAGCACACTGAATGAATGTCATGGACACTGAAGGTATGTTATGAAACTGAAGGAATGTCAGCACACTGAGGGAATGTCATGAAACTGAAGGAATATTCTGACACTAAAGGAATGTTTTGGACACAGAAAGAATGTCATGACACCATTGGAATGTCATGCACACTGAAGGAATGTGATGCACACTGAGAATGTGATGCACACTGAAGGAATGTGATGCACACTGAAGGAATGTGATGCACACTGATGGAATGTTATGCACACTGAAGGAATGTCATGCACACTGAAGGAATGTGCTGCATAATGAAGGAATGTGATGCACACTGAAGGAATGTCATGCACCCTGAATGAATGTCATGCACACTGAGGGAATATCATCACACAGAAGTAATGTTATGCATACTGAAGGAATGTCAGCACACTGACTGAATGTCATGCACACTGAAGGAATGTCAGCACACTGAAGGAATGTCAGCACACTGAAGGCATGTCATGAAACTGATGGAATATTGTGACCCACATGGAATGTTTTGTACACAGAAGGAATGTCATCACAGTGATAGAATGTCATGCACACTGAAGGTATGTTATGACACTGAAGGAATGTCAGCACACTGAGTGTGTGTCATGCACACTGTAGGAATATTCTGACACTAAAGGAATGTTTTGGACACAGAAGGAATGTCATGACACTCATGGAATGTCATGACACTGAAGGAATGTCAGCACACTGAAGACATGTCATGAAACTGATGGAATGTTCTGACACTGACAGAATGGTGTGGACACAGAGGAATGTTATGGACACAGAAGGAATGTTATGACACTGAAGGCATGTTATGGACACAGTAGGAATGTCATGACACAGAAGGAATGTTATGACACTGAAGGAATGTTACGGACACAGAAGGAATGTCAGCACACGGAAGGAATTTCATGAACACTGAAGGACTGTCAGTACTCTGAAGGAATGTCAGCACACTGAAGGAATGTCATGCACACTGAAGGGATATCATCACGCAGAAGTAATGTCATGCAAACTGAAGGAATGTCAGCACACTGAAGGAATGTGATGCACACTGAAGGAATGTCAGCACACTGACGGAATGTCATGCACACTGAAGAAATATCATCACGCAGAAGTAATGTCATGCACACTGAAGGAATGTCAGCACACTGAAGGAATGTCATGCACACTGAAGGAATGTCAGCACACTGAGGGAATGTCATCAACACTGAAGGAATGTCAGTTTTCTGAAGGAATGTCAACACACTGAAGGAATGTCATTCACACTGGATGAATGTCAATACAATGAAGCAATATCATTCGCACTGCGGAATGTCAGCACACTGAAGGAATGTCTTGTACACTGAAGGAATGTCAAAACAATGAAGGAATGTCATGGACACAGAAGGAATGTCATGCACCTTGAAGTAATATCAGTACTTTGAAGGAATGCCATGCACACTGAAGTAATGTCATGCACACTGAAGTAATAGCAGCACTTTGAAGGAATGCCATGCACACTGTAGGAATGTCAGCACACTGACGTTATATCAGCACACTGAAGGAATGTCAGCACACTGAATGAATGTCATGCACACCGAAGGAATGTCATGCACACTGAAGGAATATCAGCACACAGACGTAATGTCATGCACACTGAAGGAATGTCAGCACACTGAATGAATGTCATGCACACTGAAGGAATGTCAGGACATTGAGGGAATGTCATAACACTGAAGGAATGTCAGCATACTGAAGGCATGTCATGAAACTGAAGGATTATTCTGACACTGAAGGAATGTTTTGGACACAGAAGGAATGTCATGACACTGATGGAATGTCATGCACACTGAAGGTATGTTATGAAACTGAAGGAATGTCAGCAGACTGAGGGAATGTCATGAAACTGAAGTAATATTCTGACACTAAAGGAATGTTTTGGACACAGAAGAAATGTGATGACACCATTGGAATGTGATGCACACTGAAGGAATGTGATGCACATTGATGGAATGTCATGCACACTGACGGAATGTGATGCACACTGTAGGAACGTGATGCACACTGATGGAATGTTATGCACACTGAAGGAATGTGATGCACACTGAAGTAATGTCATGCACACTGAAGGAATGTCATGCACACTGAAGGAATGTCAGTACACTGAGGGAATGTCATGACACTGAAGGAATGTCAGCATACTGAAGGCATGTCATGAAACTGAAGGAATATTCTGACACTAAAGGAATGTTTTGGACACAGAAGGAATATCATGACACTGATGGAATGCCATGCACACTGAAGGTATGTTATGAAACTGAAGGAATGTCAGAACACTGAGGGAATGTCAGCACACTGAAGGAATGTCATGCACACTGAAGGGATATCAGCACACTGAAGGAATGTCATGCACACTTAATGAATGTCATGCACACTGAAGGAATGTCATGCACACTGAAGGAATATCATCACACAGAATTAATGTCATGCACACTGAAGGAATGTCAGCACACTGAATGAATGTCATGCACACTGAAGGAATGTCAGCACATTGAAGGAATGTCAGCACACTGAATGAATGTCATGCACACTGAAGGAATGTCAGCATACTGAGGGAATATCATGAACACTGAAGGAATGTCAGTACTCTGAAGGAATGTCAACACACTGAAGGATTGTCATTCACACTGGAGGAATGTCAACACAATGAAGCAATATCATGCTCACTGCGGAATGTCAGAACACTGAAGAAATGTCTTGTACACTGAAGGAATGTCAACACAATGAAGGAATGTCATGGACACGGAAGGAATGTCATGCACACTGAAGTAATATCAGCACTTTGAAGGAATGCCATGCACACTGAAGGAAAGTCATTCACACTGAAGGAATGTCATGCACACTGAAGTAATATCAGCTCTTTGAAGGAATGCCATGCACACTGAAGTAATGTCATGCACACTGAAGTAATATCAGCACTTTGAAGGAATGCCATGCACACTGTAGGAATGTCAGCACACTGACGTTATATCAGCACACTGAAGGAATGCCAGCACACTGAATGAATGTCATGCACACTGAAGGAATGTCATGCACACTGAAGGAATGTCATGCACACTGAATGAATGTCATGCACACTGAAGTAATGTCATGCACACTGAAGTAATATCAGCACTTTGAAGGAATGCCATGCACACTGTAGGAATGTCAGCAGACCGACGTTATATCAGCACACTGAAGGAATATCATCACACAGAAGTAATGTCATGCACACTGAACGAATGTCAGCACATTGAAGGAATGTCAGCACACTGAATGAATGTCATGCACACTGAAGGAATGTCAGCACACTGAGGGAATATCATGAACACTGAAGGAATGTCAGTACTCTGAAGGAATGTCAACACACTGAAGGAATGTCATTCACACTGGAGGAATGTCAACACAATTAAGCAATATCATGCTCACTGCGGAATGTCAGAACACTGAAGGAATGTCTTGTACACTGAAGGAATGTCAACACAATGAAGGAATGTCATGGACACGGAAGGAATGTCATGCACACTGAAGTAATATCAGCACTTTGAAGGAATGCCATGCACACTGAAGGAATGTCATGCACACTGAAGGTATGTTATGAAACTGAAGGAATGTCAGAACACTGAGGGAATGTCATGAAACTGAAGGAATGTCATGCACACTGAAGGAATGTCAGCACACTGAAGGAATGTCATGCACACTGAATGAATGTCATGCAAACTGAAGGAATGTCATTCACACTGAAGGAATATCATCACACAGAAGTAATGTCATGCACACTGAAGGAATGTCAGCGCACTGAGGGAATGTCATGAACACTGAAGGAATGTCAGTAAACTGAAGGAATGTCAACACACTGAAGGAATGTCATTCACACTGGAGGAATGTCAACACAATGAAGCAATATCATGCTCACTGCGGAATGTCAGCACACTGAAGGAATGTCTTGTACACTGAAGGAATGTCAACACAATGAAGGAATGTCATGGACACGGAAGGAATGTCATGCACACTGAAGTAATATCAGCACTTTGAAGGAATGCCATGCACACTGAAGGAATATCATGCACACTGAAGTAATATCAGCTCTTTGAAGGAATGCCATGCACACTGAAGGAATGTCAGCACATTGACGTTATGTCAGCACAATGAAGGAATGTCAGCACACTGAATGAATGTTATGCACATTGAAGGAATGTCATGCACACTGAAGGAATGTCAGCACACTGAATGAATGTCATGCACACTGAAGGAATGTCAGCACACTGAATGAATGTTATGCACATTGAAGGAATGTCATGCACACTGAAGGAATGTCAGCACACTGAATGAATGTCATGCACACTGAAGGAATGTCAGCACACTGAGGGAATGTCATTACACTGAAGGAATGTCAGCATACTAAAGGCATGTCATGAAACTGAAGGAATAATCTGACACTAAAGGAATGTTTTGGACACAGAAGGAATGTCATGACACTGATGGAATGTCATGCATACTGAAGGTATGTTATGACACTGAAGGAATGTCAGCACACTGAGTGTGTGTCATGAAACTGAAGGAATATTCTGACACTAAAGGCATAACACTGTCATGCACACTGATGGAATGTCATGCACACTGAAGGAATTTCATGGACTCTGAAGGAATGTCATGCACACTTAGGAATGTGATGCACACTGAAGGAATGACAGCACACTGAAGTAATGTCATGCACACTGAAGGAATGTAATGCACACTGAAGGAATGTGATGCACACTGAAGGAATGACAGCACACTGAAGTAATGGCATGGACACTGAAGGAATGTCATGCACACTGAAGGAATGACATAATACTGAAGTAACGTCATGCACACTGAAGGAATGTCATGCACACTGAAGGAATGTGATGCACACTGAAGGAATCTCAGCACACTAAAGGAATGTTATTGATACAGAAGGAATGTCATAACACGTCAGGTATGTCAGCATACTGATGGAATGTCATGCAAACTGAAGGAATGTCATAAACACAGAAGGAATGTGATGCACACTGAAGGAATGTTCTGCAAACTGAAGGAATGTCTGCACACTGATGGAATTTCATGACGCTGAAGGAATGTTCTGCACACTGAAGGAATGTCAGCACACTGAATGAATGTCATGCACACTGAATGAATGTCAGCACACTGAGGGAATGTCATGACACTGAAGGAATGTCAGCACACTGAAGGCATGTCCTGAAACTGAAGGACTATTCTGACACTACAGGAATTTTTTTGGACACAGAAGGAATGTCATGACACTGATGGAATGTCTTGCACACTGAAGGTATGTTATGACACTGAAGGAATGTCAGCACACGGAGGGAATGTCATGAAACTGAAGGAATATTCTGACACTAAAGGAATGTTTTGGACACAGAAGGAATGTCATGACTCTCATGGAATGTCATGCACACTGAAGGAATGTCAGCACTTTGAAGGAATGCCATGCACACTGTAGGAATGTCAGCAGACTGACGTTATATCAGCACACTGAAGGAATATCATCACACAGAAGTAATGTCATGCACACTGAACGAATGTCAGCACATTGAAGGAATGTCAGCACACTGAATGAATGTCATGCACACTGAAGGAATGTCAGCACACTGAGGGAATATCATGAACACTGAAGGAATGTCAGTACTCTGAAGGAATGTCAACACACTGAAGGAATGTCATTCACACTGGAGAAATGTCAACACAATTAAGCAATATCATGCTCACTGCGGAATGTCAGAACACTGAAGGAATGTCTTGTACACTGAAGGAATGTCAACACAATGAAGGAATGTCATGGACACGGAAGGAATGTCATGCACACTGAAGTAATATCAGCACTTTGAAGGAATGCCATGCACACTGAAGGAAAATCATGCACACTGAAGGTATGTTATGAAACTGAAGGAATGTCAGAACACTGAGGGAATGTCATGAAACTGAAGGAATGTCATGCACACTGAAGGAATGTCAGCACACTGAAGGAATGTCAGGCACACTGAATGAATGTCATGCAAACTGAAGGAATGTCATTCACACTGAAGGAATATCATCACACAGAAGTAATGTCATGCACACTGAAGGAATGTCAGCGCACTGAGGGAATGTCATGAACACTGAAGGAATGTCAGTAAACTGAAGGAATGTCAACACACTGAAGGAATGTCATTCACACTGGAGGAATGTCAACACAATGAAGCAATATCATGCTCACTGCGGAATGTCAGCACACTGAAGGAATGTCTTGTACACTGAAGGAATGTCAACACAATGAAGGAATGTCATGGACACGGAAGGAATGTCATGCACACTGAAGTAATATCAGCACTTTGAAGGAATGCCATGCACACTGAAGGAATATCATGCACACTGAAGTAATATCAGCTCTTTGAAGGAATGCCATGCACACTGAAGGAATGTCAGCACATTGACGTTATGTCAGCACAATGAAGGAATGTCAGCACACTGAATGAATGTTATGCACATTGAAGGAATGTCATGCACACTGAAGGAATGTCAGCACACTGAATGAATGTCATGCACACTGAAGGAATGTCAGCACACTGAATGAATGTCATGCACACTGAAGGAATGTCAGCACACTGAGGGAATGTCATTACACTGAAGGAATGTCAGCATACTAAAGGCATGTCATGAAACTGAAGGAATAATCTGACACTAAAGGAATGTTTTGGACACAGAAGGAATGTCATGACACTGATGGAATGTCATGCATACTGAAGGTATGTTATGACACTGAAGGAATGTCAGCACACTGAGTGTGTGTCATGAAACTGAAGGAATATTCTGACACTAAAGGCATAACACTGTCATGCACACTGATGGAATGTCATGCACACTGAAGTAATTTCATGGAATCTGAAGGAATGTCATGCACACTTAGGAATGTGATGCACACTGAAGGAATGACAGCACACTGAAGTAATGTCATGCACACTGAAGGAATGTAATGCACACTGAAGGAATGTGATGCACACTGAAGGAATGACAGCACACTGAAGTAATGGCATGGACACTGAAGGAATGTCATGCACACTGAAGGAATGACATAATACTGAAGTAACGTCATGCACACTGAAGGAATGTCATGCACACTGAAGGAATGTGATGCACACTGAAGGAATCTCAGCACACTAAAGGAATGTTATTGATACAGAAGGAATGTCATAACACGTCAGGTATGTCAGCATACTGATGGAATGTCATGCAAACTGAAGGAATGTCATAAACACAGAAGGAATGTGATGCACACTGAAGGAATGTTCTGCAAACTGAAGGAATGTCTGCACACTGATGGAATTTCATGACGCTGAAGGAATGTTCTGCACACTGAAGGAATGTCAGCACACTGAATGAATGTCATGCACACTGAATGAATGTCAGCACACTGAGGGAATGTCATGACACTGAAGGAATGTCAGCACACTGAAGGCATGTCCTGAAACTGAAGGACTATTCTGACACTACAGGAATTTTTTTGGACTCAGAAGGAATGTCATGACACTGATGGAATGTCTTGCACACTGAAGGTATGTTATGACACTGAAGGAATGTCAGCACACGGAGGGAATGTCATGAAACTGAAGGAATATTCTGACACTAAAGGAATGTTTTGGACACAGAAGGAATGTCATGACTCTCATGGAATGTCATGCACACTGAAGGAATGTCAGCACTTTGAAGGAATGCCATGCACACTGTAGGAATGTCAGCAGACTGACGTTATATCAGCACACTGAAGGAATATCATCACACAGAAGTAATGTCATGCACACTGAACGAATGTCAGCACATTGAAGGAATGTCAACACACTGAATGAATGTCATGCACACTGAAGGAATGTCAGCACACTGAGGGAATATCATGAACACTGAAGGAATGTCAGTACTCTGAAGGAATGTCAACACACTGAAGGAATGTCATTCACACTGGAGAAATGTCAACACAATTAAGCAATATCATGCTCACTGCGGAATGTCAGAACACTGAAGGAATGTCTTGTACACTGAAGGAATGTCAACACAATGAAGGAATGTCATGGACACGGAAGGAATGTCATGCACACTGAAGTAATATCAGCACTTTGAAGGAATGCCATGCACACTGAAGGAAAATCATGCACACTGAAGGTATGTTATGAAACTGAAGGAATGTCAGAACACTGAGGGAATGTCATGAAACTGAAGGAATGTCATGCACACTGAAGGAATGTCAGCACACTGAAGGAATGTCAGGCACACTGAATGAATGTCATGCAAACTGAAGGAATGTCATTCACACTGAAGGAATATCATCACACAGAAGTAATGTCATGCACACTGAAGGAATGTCAGCGCACTGAGGGAATGTCATGAACACTGAAGGAATGTCAGTAAACTGAAGGAATGTCAACACACTGAAGGAATGTCATTCACACTGGAGGAATGTCAACACAATGAAGCAATATCATGCTCACTGCGGAATGTCAGCACACTGAAGGAATGTCTTGTACACTGAAGGAATGTCAACACAATGAAGGAATGTCATGGACACGGAAGGAATGTCATGCACACTGAAGTAATATCAGCACTTTGAAGGAATGCCATGCACACTGAAGGAATATCATGCACACTGAAGTAATATCAGCTCTTTGAAGGAATGCCATGCACACTGAAGGAATGTCAGCACATTGACGTTATGTCAGCACAATGAAGGAATGTCAGCACACTGAATGAATGTTATGCACATTGAAGGAATGTCATGCACACTGAAGGAATGTCAGCACACTGAATGAATGTCATGCACACTGAAGGAATGTCAGCACACTGAATGAATGTCATGCACACTGAAGGAATGTCAGCACACTGAGGGAATGTCATTACACTGAAGGAATGTCAGCATACTAAAGGCATGTCATGAAACTGAAGGAATAATCTGACACTAAAGGAATGTTTTGGACACAGAAGGAATGTCATGACACTGATGGAATGTCATGCATACTGAAGGTATGTTATGACACTGAAGGAATGTCAGCACACTGAGTGTGTGTCATGAAACTGAAGGAATATTCTGACACTAAAGGCATAACACTGTCATGCACACTGATGGAATGTCATGCACACTGAAGTAATTTCATGGACTCTGAAGGAATGTCATGCACACTTAGGAATGTGATGCACACTGAAGGAATGACAGCACACTGAAGTAATGTCATGCACACTGAAGGAATGTAATGCACACTGAAGGAATGTGATGCACACTGAAGGAATGACAGCACACTGAAGTAATGGCATGGACACTGAAGGAATGTCATGCACACTGAAGGAATGACATAATACTGAAGTAACGTCATGCACACTGAAGGAATGTCATGCACACTGAAGGAATGTGATGCACACTGAAGGAATCTCAGCACACTAAAGGAATGTTATTGATACAGAAGGAATGTCATAACACGTCAGGTATGTCAGCATACTGATGGAATGTCATGCAAACTGAAGGAATGTCATAAACACAGAAGGAATGTGATGCACACTGAAGGAATGTTCTGCAAACTGAAGGAATGTCTGCACACTGATGGAATTTCATGACGCTGAAGGAATGTTCTGCACACTGAAGGAATGTCAGCACACTGAATGAATGTCATGCACACTGAATGAATGTCAGCACACTGAGGGAATGTCATGACACTGAAGGAATGTCAGCACACTGAAGGCATGTCCTGAAACTGAAGGACTATTCTGACACTACAGGAATTTTTTTGGACTCAGAAGGAATGTCATGACACTGATGGAATGTCTTGCACACTGAAGGTATGTTATGACACTGAAGGAATGTCAGCACACGGAGGGAATGTCATGAAACTGAAGGAATATTCTGACACTAAAGGAATGTTTTGGACACAGAAGGAATGTCATGACTCTCATGGAATGTCATGCACACTGAAGGAATGTCAGCACTTTGAAGGAATGCCATGCACACTGTAGGAATGTCAGCAGACTGACGTTATATCAGCACACTGAAGGAATATCATCACACAGAAGTAATGTCATGCACACTGAACGAATGTCAGCACATTGAAGGAATGTCAGCACACTGAATGAATGTCATGCACACTGAAGGAATGTCAGCACACTGAGGGAATATCATGAACACTGAAGGAATGTCAGTACTCTGAAGGAATGTCAACACACTGAAGGAATGTCATTCACACTGGAGAAATGTCAACACAATTAAGCAATATCATGCTCACTGCGGAATGTCAGAACACTGAAGGAATGTCTTGTACACTGAAGGAATGTCAACACAATGAAGGAATGTCATGGACACGGAAGGAATGTCATGCACACTGAAGTAATATCAGCACTTTGAAGGAATGCCATGCACACTGAAGGAAAATCATGCACACTGAAGGTATGTTATGAAACTGAAGGAATGTCAGAACACTGAGGGAATGTCATGAAACTGAAGGAATGTCATGCACACTGAAGGAATGTCAGCACACTGAAGGAATGTCAGGCACACTGAATGAATGTCATGCAAACTGAAGGAATGTCATTCACACTGAAGGAATATCATCACACAGAAGTAATGTCATGCACACTGAAGGAATGTCAGCGCACTGAGGGAATGTCATGAACACTGAAGGAATGTCAGTAAACTGAAGGAATGTCAACACACTGAAGGAATGTCATTCACACTGGAGGAATGTCAACACAATGAAGCAATATCATGCTCACTGCGGAATGTCAGCACACTGAAGGAATGTCTTGTACACTGAAGGAATGTCAACACAATGAAGGAATGTCATGGACACGGAAGGAATGTCATGCACACTGAAGTAATATCAGCACTTTGAAGGAATGCCATGCACACTGAAGGAATATCATGCACACTGAAGTAATATCAGCTCTTTGAAGGAATGCCATGCACACTGAAGGAATGTCAGCACATTGACGTTATGTCAGCACAATGAAGGAATGTCAGCACACTGAATGAATGTTATGCACGTTGAAGGAATGTCATGCACACTGAAGGAATGTCAGCACACTGAATGAATGTCATGCACACTGAAGGAATGTCAGCACACTGAATGAATGTCAGCACACTGAATGAATGTTATGCACATTGAAGGAATGTCATGCACACTGAAGGAATGTCAGCACACTGAATGAATGTCATGCACACTGAAGGAATGTCAGCACACTGAGGGAATGTCATGACACTGAAGGAATGTCAGCATACTAAAGGCATGTCATGAAACTGAAGGAATAATCTGACACTAAAGGAATGTTTTGGACACAGAAGGAATGTCATGACACTGATGGAATGTCATGCATACTGAAGGTATGTTATGACACTGAAGGAATGTCAGCACACTGAGTGTGTGTCATGAAACTGAAGGAATATTCTGACACTAAAGGCATAACACTGTCATGCACACTGATGGAATGTCATGCACACTGAAGGAATTTCATGGACTCTGAAGGAATGTCATGCACACTTAGGAATGTGATGCACACTGAAGGAATGACAGCACACTGAAGTAATGTCATGCACACTGAAGGAATGTAATGCACACTGAAGGAATGTGATGCACACTGAAGGAATGACAGCACACTGAAGTAATGGCATGGACACTGAAGGAATGTCATGCACACTGAAGGAATGACATAATACTGAAGTAACGTCATGCACACTGAAGGAATGTCATGCACACTGAAGGAATGTGATGCACACTGAAGGAATCTCAGCACACTAAAGGAATGTTATTGATACAGAAGGAATGTCATAACACGTCAGGTATGTCAGCACACTGATGGAATGTCATGCAAACTGAAGGAATGTCATAAACACAGAAGGAATGTGATGCACACTGAAGGAATGTTCTGCAAACTGAAGGAATGTCTGCACACTGATGGAATTTCATGACGCTGAAGGAATGTTCTGCACACTGAAGGAATGTCAGCACACTGAATGAATGTCATGCACACTGAATGAATGTCAGCACACTGAGGGAATGTCATGACACTGAAGGAATGTCAGCAAACTGAAGGCATGTCCTGAAACTGAAGGACTATTCTGACACTACAGGAATTTTTTTGGACACAGAAGGAATGTCATGACACTGATGGAATGTCTTGCACACTGAAGGTATGTTATGACACTGAAGGAATGTCAGCACACTGAAGAAATGTGATGCACACTGAAAGAATATCAGCAAACTGAAGGAATGGTATGACACTGAAGGAATGTTATGGACACAGAAGGAATGTCATAACACTTCAGGAATGTCAGCACACTGATGGAATGTCATGACACTGAAGGAATGTTCTGCACACTGAAGGAATGTCAGCACACTGAAGGCATGTTATGCCACTGAAGGAATATTATAGACACAAACGGAATGTCATAACACTGAAGCAATGTCAGCACACTGATGGAATGTCATGCACACTGAAGGAATGTCATGCACACTGAAGGAATGTGATGCACACCGAAGGAATGTCAGCACACTGACGGCATGCCATGAAACTGACGGAATGTTCAGACACTGAAGGAATATTATGGACACAGAAGGAATGTGATGGACACAGAAGGAATGTTATGACACTGAAGGAATTTTATGGACACAGAAGCAATGTCAAGACACAGAAGGAATGTTATGCCACTGAAGGAATGTTATAACACTGAAGGAATGTCATGCACACTGAATGAATTTCTTGCACACTGAAGGAACGTCAACACAATGAAGGAATATCATACGCACTGAGGAATGTCAGCCGACTGAAGGAATGTCAAGCACACTGAATTAATGTCAAGACAATGAAGGAATGTCATGGACACTGACGGAATATCAGCACTTTGAGGAAATGCCATGCAACCTGAAGGAATGTCATACACAATGAAGGAATTTCAGCACACTGAAGGAATGTCATGCACACTGATGGAATGTCAGCACACTGAAGGCATGTCATGAAACTGATGGAATGTTCTAACACTGAAGGAATATTATGGAAACAGAAGGAATGTTATGACACTGAAGGAATGGTATGGACACAGAAGCAATGTCAAGACACAGACGGAATTTTATGGAAACAGAAGGAATGTCATGAAACTGAAGGAATGTTATGACATTGAAGGAATGTTATGGACACAGAAGGAATTACTTGAAACTGAAGGAATGTTATGGACACAGAAGGAATGTCATGAAACTGAAGGAATGTCAGCACACTGAAGGAATATCAGCACTTTGAAGGAATGCTATGCACACTGACGGAATGTCACACACACTGAATGAATGTTAGCAAACCGAAGGAATGTCATGCAGGCTGAAGGAATGTCAAGCAAACTGAAGGAATGAGAGCACATTGAAGGAATGTCATGCACAGTGAAGGAATGTTATGGACACAGAAGGAATGTTATGACACTGAAGGAATGTCAGCACACTGACTGAATGTCATGCACACTGAAGGAATGTCAGCACACTGAAGGAATGTCATGACACTGAAGGAATGTCAGCACACTGAAGGCATGTCATGAAACTGAAGTAATATTCTTACACTAAAGGAATGTTTTGGACACAGAAGGAATTTCATGCAAACTGAATGAATGTCATGCACACAGAAGTAATGTCATGCACACTGAAGGATTGTCATGTACACTGAAGGAATATCATCACACAGAAGTAATGTCATGCACACTGAAGGAATGTCAGCACACTGAATGAATGTCATGCACACTGAAGGAATGTCATGCACACTGAAGGAATATGATGCACTCTGAAGGAATGTCACCACACTGAAGGAATGTCATGCACACTGAAGGAATGTCAGCACACTGAAGGAATGTCAGCACACTGAAGGAATGTCATGCACACTGAAGGAATGTCATGCACACTGAAGGAATATCATCACACAGAAGTAATGTCATGCACACTGAAGGAATGTCAGCACACTCAATGAATGTCATGCACACTGAAGGAATGTCAGTACACAGAGGGAATGTCATGACACTGAAGGAATGTCAGCACACTGAAGGCATGCCATGAAACTGATGGAATGTTCTGACACTGAAGGAATATTATGGACACAGACGGAATGTGATGGACACAGAAGGAATGTTATGACACTGAAGGAATGTTATGCTCACAGAAGGAATGTCATGACACAGAAAGAATGTTATGACACTGAAGGGATGTTGTGCCTTTATGCACACTGAAGGCATGCCATGAAACTGATGGAATGTTCTGACACTGAAGGAATATTATGGACACAGACGGAATGTGATGGACACAGAAGGAATGTTATGACACTGAAGGAATGTTATGCTCACAGAAGGAATGTCATGACACAGAAAGAATGTTATGACACTGAAGGGATGTTATGGACGCAGAAGGAACATTATGACACTGAAGGAATGTTATGGATACAGAAAGAATGTTATGACACTGAAGGAATGTTATGAAACTGAAGGAATGTCATGCACACTGAAGGAATGTCATGCACACTGAAGGAATGTCAACACAATGAAGGAATATCATGCGCGCTGAGGAATGTCAGCACACTGAAGGAATGTTATGCACACTGAAGGAATGTCATACACACTGAAGGAATGTCCGAAAACTGAATGAATGTCATGCACACTGAAGGAATATGTGCACTTTGAAGGAATGCCATGCACATTGAAGGAATGTTATAGACACTGAAGAATTTTCTGCACACTGCTGGAATATCAGCACCTTGAAGGAATGTCATGCACACTGAAGGAATGTGATACACACTAAAGGAATTTCAGCAAACTGAAGGAATGTCATGCAGACTGAAGGAATGTCAGCACATTGATGGAATGTCATGCACACTGAAGGAATGTCAGCACACTGAAGTAATGTTATGACACTGAAGGAATGTTATGGACAAAAAACGAATGTCATGACACTTCAGGAATGTCAGCACACTGCTGAAATGTCATGCACACTGAAGGAATGTGATGCACAATGAAGGAATTTTCTGCAAACTGAAGGAATGTCAGCACACTGAAGGAATGTAATGATACTGAATGAATGTTATCGACACAGAAGGACAGTCATGACACTGAAGGAATGTCAGCACGCTGAAGGAATGTTCTGCAAATTGAAGGAATGTCAGCACACTGAAGGAATGTCATGCACACTGAAGGAATGCCAGAACACTGAAGGCATGTCATGAAACTGAAGGAATGTTTTGGACACAGAAGGAATGTCATGGCATGGAAGGAATGTCAGCACACTGAAGGAATGTGATGCACACTGAAGGAATGTTCTGCAAACTGAAGGAATGTCATGCACACTGAAGGAATGTTCTGCAAACTGACGGAATGTCATGCACACTGAAGGAATGTTCTGCAAACTGAAGGAATGTGAGGCACACTGAAGGAATGTTCTGCAAACTGAAGGAATGTCATGCACACTGATGGAATGCCAGCACACTGAAGGAATGTCATAACACTTATGGAATGTCAGCACACTGATGGAACGTCATGCACATGGAAGTAATGTTCTGCAAAGTGAAGGAATGTCAGCACACTGATGGAATGTCAGCACATTGAAGGAATATTATGACACTGCAGGAATGTTATGGACACAGAAGCAATATCATGGCACGGAAGGAATGTCATGCACACTGAAGGAATGTTATGACACTGCAGGAATGTTATGGACACAGATGCAATATCATGGCACAGAAGGAATGTCATGCACACTGAAGGAATGTCATGCAGACTGAAGGAATGTCGGCACATTGAAGGAATGCCATGCACACTGAAGGAATGTCATCACACTGAAGGAATATGAGCACTTTGAAGGAATGCCATGCACACTGAAGGAATGTTATAGACACTGAAGAATTGTCAGCACACTGAAGAAATATCAACACTTTGAAGGAATGCCATGCACACTGAAGGAATGTGATACACACTAAAGCAAACTGAAGGAATTTCATGCATACTGAAGGAATGTCATGCAGACTGAAGGAATGTCAGCACACTGCACGAATGTCAGCACACTGAAGGAATGTCATGCACACTGAAGGAATTTCATACACAATGAATGAATGTCATGACACTGAAGGAATGTTCTGCACACTAAAGGAATCTCAGCACACTGATGGAATGTCGTGCACACTGAAGGAATGTTGTGCAAACTGAAGGAATGTCAGCACACTGAAGAAATGTCATACACAATGAATGAATGTCATGACACTGAAGGAATGTTCTGCACACTAAAGGAATCTCAGCACACTGAAGGAATGTGATGCACCCTGAAAGAATATCAGCACACTGAAGTAATGTTATGACACTGAAAGAATGTTATGGACACAGAAGGAATGTTATGCACACAGAAGGAATGTCATAACACTTAAGGAATTTCAGTACACTGATGGAATGTCATGCACATAGAAGGAATGCTCTGCAAACTGAAGGAATGTCAGCACACTGAAGGAATGTCAGCCCCCTGCAGGAATGTTATGGACACGGAAGCAATATCATGGCACGGAAGGAATGTCATGCACACTGAAGGAATGTCATACACACTGAAGGAATGTGATGCACACTGATGGAACGTCATGCACATGGAAGGAATGTTCTGCAAACTGAAGGAATGTTGCGCAAACTGAAGGAATGACAGCACACGGATGGAATGTCATGACACTGAAGGAATGTTCAGCACACTGAAGGGATCTCAGCACATTGAAGGAATGTCATGCACACTGAAGGAATGTTCTGCAAACTGAAGGAATATGAGCACACTGATGGAACATCATAACACTAAAGGAATGTTCTGCACACTGAAGGAATGTCAGCACACTGAAGAAATGTTCTGCACAAGGAAGGAATGTCAGCAGAATGAAGGAATGTCAGCAGAATGAAGTAATATCAGCACACTGAAGTAATGTCAGCACTCTGAAGGAATGTCAGCACACTGATGGAATGTCATGACACTGAAGGAAATTAATGCACACTGAAGGAATATCAGCACACTGAAGGAATGTCATGCGCACTGAGGAATGTCAGCACACTGATGGAATGTTCTGCACACTGAAGGAATATCAGCACACTGAAGGACATAAATTGTCATTGAAATAATGTCATGTGTATTTTGGGAATGTCATGAACACTGAAGGAATGTCAACACAATGAAAGAATGTCATGCACACTGACGGAATGTTCTGTTCACTGAAGGATTGTTCAGAACAGTGAAGGAATGTTATGAACACAGAAGGCATGTCAGCACAGTGAAGGAATATCAGCACACTGATGGAATGTCATGCACACTGAAGAAATGTCATTCTCACTGAAGGAATGTGATGCACAATGAATTAATGTAATGCACACTGAAGGAATGTTCTGCACACTAAAGGTTTGTTACGCACTTTGAAGGAATGTTCTCCGCACTGAAGGACTGTTCAGAACAGTGAAGGAAAGTTATGGACACAGGAGGAATGTCAACACAGTGAAGGAATGTCAGCACACTGAGGGAATGTCATGCACACTGAAGGAAAATCATGCACACTGAAGGAATGTCAGCACACTGAAGGAATGTTCTGCAAACTGAAGGAATGTCAGCACACTGAAGAAATGTGATGCACACTGAAAGAATATCAGCAAACTGAAGGAATGGTATGACACTGAAGGAATGTTATGGACACAGAAGGAATGTCCTAACACTTCAGGAATTTCAGCACACTGATGGAATGTCATGCACACTGAAGGAATGTTCTGCACACTGAAGGAATGTCAGCACACTGAAGGCATGTTATGCCATTGAAGGAATATTATAGACACAAACGGAATGTCATAACACTGAAGCAATGTCAGCACACTGATGGAATGTCATGCACACTGAAGGAATGTGATGCACACCGAAGGAATGTCAGCACACTGAAAGCATGCCATGAAACTGACGGAATGTTCAGACACTGAAGGAATATTATGGACACGGAAGGAATGTTATGACACAGAAGGAATGTTATGGACACAGAAGGAATGTCATGCACACTGAAGGAATATCTTGCACACTGAAGGAACGTCAACACAATGAAGGAATATCATGCGCGCTGAGGAATGTCAGCACACTGAAGGAATGTCAAGCACACTGAAGGAATGTCAAGACAATGAAGGAATGTCATGGACACTGAAGGAATATCAGCACTTTGAGGAAATGCCATGCAACCTGAAGGAATGTCATACACAATGAAGGAATTTCAGCACACTGAAGGAATGTCATGCACACTGATGGAATGTCAGCACACTGAAGGCATGTCATGAAACTGATGGAATGTTCTAACACTGAAGGAATATTATGGACACAGAAGGAATGTTATGGACACAGAAGGAATGTTATGACACTGAAGGAATGGTATGGACACAGAGGCAATGTCAAGACACAGACGGAATTTTATGGACGCAGAAGGAATGTCATGAAACTGAAGGAATGTTATGACATTGAAGGAATGTTATGGACACAGAAGGAATGTCATGAAACTGAAGGAATGTCAGCACACTGAAGGAATATCAGCACTTTGAAGGAATGCTATGCACACTGACATAATGTCTCACAAACTGAACGAATGTGAGCAAACTGAAGGAATGTCATGCAGGCTGAAGGAAAATCAAGCAAACTGAAGGAATGAGAGCACATTGAAGGAATGTCATGCACAGTGAAGGAATGTTATGGACACAGAAGGAATGTTATGACACTGAAGGAATGTCAGCACACTGAGGGAACGTCATGACACTGAAGGAATGACAGCACACTGAAGGCATGTCATTAAACTGAAGTAATATTCTTACACTAAAGGAATGTTTTGGACACAGAAGGAATGTCATGACACTGATTGAATGTCAAGCACACTGAAGGAATGTTATGACACTGAAGGAATGTCAGCACCCTTAGGGAATGTCATGAAACTGAAGGAATATTCTGACATTAAAGGAATGTTTTGGACATAGAAGGAATGTCATGACTCTGATTGAATGTCATGCACACTGAAGGAATGTCAGCACCCTGAAGGAATGTCATGCAAACTGAATGAATGTCATGCACACTGAAGGAATATCATCACACAGAAGTAATGTCATGCACACTGAAGGAATGTCAGCACACTGAAGGAATGTGATGCACTCTGAAGGAATGTCAGCACACTGAAGGCATGCCATGAAATTGATGGAATGTTCTGACACTGAAGGAATATTATGGACACAGACGGAATGTGATGGACACAGGAGGAATGTTATGACACTGAAGGAATGTTATGGACACAGAAGGAATGTCATGACACAGAAGGAATGTTATGACACTGAAGGGATGTTATGGATACAGAAGGAATGTTATGACACTGAAGGAATGTTATGCACACTGAAGGAATGTCAACACAATGAAGGAATATCATGAGCTCTGAGGAATGTCAGCACACTGAAGGAATGTCATGCACACGGAAGGAATGTCATACACACTGAAGGAATGTCCGAAAACTGAATGAATGTCATGCACACTGAAGGAATATGTGCACTTTGAAGGAATGCCATGCACACTGAAGGAATGTTATAGACACTGAAGAATTGTCTGCACACTGAAGGAATATCAGCACCTTGAAGGAATGTCATGCACACTGAAGGAATGTGATACACACTAAAGGAATTTCAGCAAACTGAAGGAATGTCATGCAGACTGAAGGAATGTCAGCACATTGATGGAATGTCATGCACACTGAAGGAATGTCAGCACACTGAAGTAATGTTATGACACTGAAGGAATGTTATGGACACAGAAGGACTGTCATGACACTGAAGGAATGTCAGCACACTGAAGGAATGTTCTGCAAATTGAAGGAATGTCAGCACACTGAAGGAATGTCATGCACACTGAATGAATGTCATGCAGACTGAAGGAATGTCATGCACACTGAAGGAATGTCATGCACACTGAATGAATGTCATGCAGACTGAATGAATGTCATGCACACTGAAGGAATGTCATGCACACTGAAGGAATATCATCACACAGAACTAATGTCATGCACACTGAAGTAATTTCAGCACACTGAATGAATGTCATGCACACTGAAGGAATGTGATGCACACTGAAGGAATGTCAGCACACTTTTGCAATGTCATGACACTGAAGGAATGTCCTGCACAATGAAGGAATGTCAGCACACTGAAGGAATGTGATGCACACTGAAAGAATGTTTTGGACACTGAAGGAATGTCATAACACTTCAGGAATGTCAGCACGCTGATGGAATGTCATGCACACTGATGGAATGTCAGCACACAGATGGAATGTAATGAATGTCATGGAATGTTATGGACACAGAAGGAATGTTATGACAGTGAAGGAATGTTATGGACACAGAAAGAATGTCATGAAACTGAAGGAATGTTATGACACTGAAAGAATGTTATGACACAGAAGGAATGTTATGGACACGGAAGGAATGTCATGAAACTGAAGGAATGTTATGACACTGAAGGAATGTTATGGACACAGAAGGAATGTCAGCACACCGAAGGAATGTTATGACACTGAAGGAATGTCATGCACTCTGAAGGAATATCATGACACTGAAGGAATGTTATGGACACAGAAGGAATGTCCTAACACTTCAGGAATTTCAGCACACTGATGGAATGTCATGCACACTGAAGGAATGTTCTGCACACTGAAGGAATGTCAGCACACTGAAGGCATGTTATGCCATTGAAGGAATATTATAGACACAAACGGAATGTCATAACACTGAAGCAATGTCAGCACACTGATGGAATGTCATGCACACTGAAGGAATGTGATGCACACCGAAGGAATGTCAGCACACTGAAAGCATGCCATGAAACTGACGGAATGTTCAGACACTGAAGGAATATTATGGACACGGAAGGAATGTTATGACACAGAAGGAATGTTATGGACACAGAAGGAATGTCATGCACACTGAAGGAATATCTTGCACACTGAAGGAACGTCAACACAATGAAGGAATATCATGCGCGCTGAGGAATGTCAGCACACTGAAGGAATGTCAAGCACACTGAAGGAATGTCAAGACAATGAAGGAATGTCATGGACACTGAAGGAATATCAGCACTTTGAGGAAATGCCATGCAACCTGAAGGAATGTCATACACAATGAAGGAATTTCAGCACACTGAAGGAATGTCATGCACACTGATGGAATGTCAGCACACTGAAGGCATGTCATGAAACTGATGGAATGTTCTAACACTGAAGGAATATTATGGACACAGAAGGAATGTTATGGACACAGAAGGAATGTTATGACACTGAAGGAATGGTATGGACACAGAGGCAATGTCAAGACACAGACGGAATTTTATGGACGCAGAAGGAATGTCATGAAACTGAAGGAATGTTATGACATTGAAGGAATGTTATGGACACAGAAGGAATGTCATGAAACTGAAGGAATGTCAGCACACTGAAGGAATATCAGCACTTTGAAGGAATGCTATGCACACTGACATAATGTCTCACAAACTGAACGAATGTGAGCAAACTGAAGGAATGTCATGCAGGCTGAAGGAAAATCAAGCAAACTGAAGGAATGAGAGCACATTGAAGGAATGTCATGCACAGTGAAGGAATGTTATGGACACAGAAGGAATGTTATGACACTGAAGGAATGTCAGCACACTGAGGGAACGTCATGACACTGAAGGAATGACAGCACACTGAAGGCATGTCATTAAACTGAAGTAATATTCTTACACTAAAGGAATGTTTTGGACACAGAAGGAATGTCATGACACTGATTGAATGTCAAGCACACTGAAGGAATGTTATGACACTGAAGGAATGTCAGCACCCTTAGGGAATGTCATGAAACTGAAGGAATATTCTGACATTAAAGGAATGTTTTGGACATAGAAGGAATGTCATGACTCTGATTGAATGTCATGCACACTGAAGGAATGTCAGCACCCTGAAGGAATGTCATGCAAACTGAATGAATGTCATGCACACTGAAGGAATATCATCACACAGAAGTAATGTCATGCACACTGAAGGAATGTCAGCACACTGAAGGAATGTGATGCACTCTGAAGGAATGTCAGCACACTGAAGGCATGCCATGAAATTGATGGAATGTTCTGACACTGAAGGAATATTATGGACACAGACGGAATGTGATGGACACAGGAGGAATGTTATGACACTGAAGGAATGTTATGGACACAGAAGGAATGTCATGACACAGAAGGAATGTTATGACACTGAAGGGATGTTATGGATACAGAAGGAATGTTATGACACTGAAGGAATGTTATGAAACTGAAGGAATGTCATGCACACTGAAGGAATGTCATGCACACTGAAGGAATGTCAACACAATGAAGGAATATCATGAGCTCTGAGGAATGTCAGCACACTGAAGGAATGTCATGCACACGGAAGGAATGTCATACACACTGAAGGAATGTCCGAAAACTGAATGAATGTCATGCACACTGAAGGAATATGTGCACTTTGAAGGAATGCCATGCACACTGAAGGAATGTTATAGACACTGAAGAATTGTCTGCACACTGAAGGAATATCAGCACCTTGAAGGAATGTCATGCACACTGAAGGAATGTGATACACACTAAAGGAATTTCAGCAAACTGAAGGAATGTCATGCAGACTGAAGGAATGTCAGCACATTGATGGAATGTCATGCACACTGAAGGAATGTCAGCACACTGAAGTAATGTTATGACACTGAAGGAATGTTATGGACACAGAAGGACTGTCATGACACTGAAGGAATGTCAGCACACTGAAGGAATGTTCTGCAAATTGAAGGAATGTCAGCACACTGAAGGAATGTCATGCACACTGAATGAATGTCATGCAGACTGAAGGAATGTCATGCACACTGAAGGAATGTCATGCACACTGAATGAATGTCATGCAGACTGAATGAATGTCATGCACACTGAAGGAATGTCATGCACACTGAAGGAATATCATCACACAGAACTAATGTCATGCACACTGAAGTAATTTCAGCACACTGAATGAATGTCATGCACACTGAAGGAATGTGATGCACACTGAAGGAATGTCAGCACACTTTTGCAATGTCATGACACTGAAGGAATGTCCTGCACAATGAAGGAATGTCAGCACACTGAAGGAATGTGATGCACACTGAAGGAATGTTTTGGACACTGAAGGAATGTCATAACACTTCAGGAATGTCAGCACGCTGATGGAATGTCATGCACACTGATGGAATGTCAGCACACAGATGGAATGTAATGAATGTCATGGAATGTTATGGACACAGAAGGAATGTTATGACAGTGAAGGAATGTTATGGACACAGAAAGAATGTCATGAAACTGAAGGAATGTTATGACACTGAAAGAATGTTATGACACAGAAGGAATGTTATGGACACGGAAGGAATGTCATGAAACTGAAGGAATGTTATGACACTGAAGGAATGTTATGGACACAGAAGGAATGTCAGCACACCGAAGGAATGTTATGACACTGAAGGAATGTCATGCACTCTGAAGGAATATCATGACACTGAAGGAATGTTCTGCACACTGATGGAATGTCAGCACACTGAAGGCATGTCATGAAACTGATGGAATGTTATGATACTGAAGGAATGTTATGGACACAGAAGGAATGTTATGGACACAGAAGGAATGTTACGGCAGTGAAGGAATATCAGCACTTTGAGGAAATGCCATGCAACCTGAAGGAATGTCATACACAATGAAGGAATTTCAGCACACTGAAGGAATGTCATGCACACTGATGGAATGTCAGCACACTGAAGGCATGTCATGAAACTGATGGAATGTTCTAACACTGAAGGAATATTATGGACACAGAAGGAATGTTATGGACACAGAAGGAATGTTATGACACTGAAGGAATGGTATGGACACAGAGGCAATGTCAAGACACAGACGGAATTTTATGGACGCAGAAGGAATGTCATGAAACTGAAGGAATGTTATGACATTGAAGGAATGTTATGGACACAGAAGGAATGTCATGAAACTGAAGGAATGTCAGCACACTGAAGGAATATCAGCACTTTGAAGGAATGCTATGCACACTGACATAATGTCTCACAAACTGAACGAATGTGAGCAAACTGAAGGAATGTCATGCAGGCTGAAGGAAAATCAAGCAAACTGAAGGAATGAGAGCACATTGAAGGAATGTCATGCACAGTGAAGGAATGTTATGGACACAGAAGGAATGTTATGACACTGAAGGAATGTCAGCACACTGAGGGAACGTCATGACACTGAAGGAATGACAGCACACTGAAGGCATGTCATTAAACTGAAGTAATATTCTTACACTAAAGGAATGTTTTGGACACAGAAGGAATGTCATGACACTGATTGAATGTCAAGCACACTGAAGGAATGTTATGACACTGAAGGAATGTCAGCACCCTTAGGGAATGTCATGAAACTGAAGGAATATTCTGACATTAAAGGAATGTTTTGGACATAGAAGGAATGTCATGACTCTGATTGAATGTCATGCACACTGAAGGAATGTCAGCACCCTGAAGGAATGTCATGCAAACTGAATGAATGTCATGCACACTGAAGGAATATCATCACACAGAAGTAATGTCATGCACACTGAAGGAATGTCAGCACACTGAAGGAATGTGATGCACTCTGAAGGAATGTCAGCACACTGAAGGCATGCCATGAAATTGATGGAATGTTCTGACACTGAAGGAATATTATGGACACAGACGGAATGTGATGGACACAGGAGGAATGTTATGACACTGAAGGAATGTTATGGACACAGAAGGAATGTCATGACACAGAAGGAATGTTATGACACTGAAGGGATGTTATGGATACAGAAGGAATGTTATGACACTGAAGGAATGTTATGAAACTGAAGGAATGTCATGCACACTGAAGGAATGTCATGCACACTGAAGGAATGTCAACACAATGAAGGAATATCATGAGCTCTGAGGAATGTCAGCACACTGAAGGAATGTCATGCACACGGAAGGAATGTCATACACACTGAAGGAATGTCCGAAAACTGAATGAATGTCATGCACACTGAAGGAATATGTGCACTTTGAAGGAATGCCATGCACACTGAAGGAATGTTATAGACACTGAAGAATTGTCTGCACACTGAAGGAATATCAGCACCTTGAAGGAATGTCATGCACACTGAAGGAATGTGATACACACTAAAGGAATTTCAGCAAACTGAAGGAATGTCATGCAGACTGAAGGAATGTCAGCACATTGATGGAATGTCATGCACACTGAAGGAATGTCAGCACACTGAAGTAATGTTATGACACTGAAGGAATGTTATGGACACAGAAGGACTGTCATGACACTGAAGGAATGTCAGCACACTGAAGGAATGTTCTGCAAATTGAAGGAATGTCAGCACACTGAAGGAATGTCATGCACACTGAATGAATGTCATGCAGACTGAAGGAATGTCATGCACACTGAAGGAATGTCATGCACACTGAATGAATGTCATGCAGACTGAATGAATGTCATGCACACTGAAGGAATGTCATGCACACTGAAGGAATATCATCACACAGAACTAATGTCATGCACACTGAAGTAATTTCAGCACACTGAATGAATGTCATGCACACTGAAGGAATGTGATGCACACTGAAGGAATGTCAGCACACTTTTGCAATGTCATGACACTGAAGGAATGTCCTGCAAAATGAAGGAATGTCAGCACACTGAAGGAATGTGATGCACACTGAAAGAATGTTTTGGACACTGAAGGAATGTCATAACACTTCAGGAATGTCAGCACGCTGATGGAATGTCATGCACACTGATGGAATGTCAGCACACAGATGGAATGTCATGAATGTCATGGAATGTTATGGACACAGAAGGAATGTTATGACAGTGAAGGAATGTTATGGACACAGAAAGAATGTCATGAAACTGAAGGAATGTTATGACACTGAAAGAATGTTATGACACAGAAGGAATGTTATGGACACGGAAGGAATGTCATGAAACTGAAGGAATGTTATGACACTGAAGGAATGTTATGGACACAGAAGGAATGTCAGCACACCGAAGGAATGTTATGACACTGAAGGAATGTCATGCACTCTGAAGGAATATCATGACACTGAAGGAATGTCATGCACACTGAAGGAATATGATGCACTCTGAAGGAATGTCACCACACTGAAGGAATGTCATGCACACTGAAGGAATGTCAGCACACTGAAGGAATGTCAGCACACTGAAGGAATGTCATGCACACTGAAGGAATGTCATGCACACTGAAGGAATATCATCACACAGAAGTAATGTCATGCACACTGAAGGAATGTCAGCACACTCAATGAATGTCATGCACACTGAAGGAATGTCAGTACACAGAGGGAATGTCATGACACTGAAGGAATGTCAGCACACTGAAGGCATGCCATGAAACTGATGGAATGTTCTGACACTGAAGGAATATTATGGACACAGACGGAATGTGATGGACACAGAAGGAATGTTATGACACTGAAGGAATGTTATGCTCACAGAAGGAATGTCATGACACAGAAAGAATGTTATGACACTGAAGGGATGTTGTGCCTTTATGCACACTGAAGGCATGCCATGAAACTGATGGAATGTTCTGACACTGAAGGAATATTATGGACACAGACGGAATGTGATGGACACAGAAGGAATGTTATGACACTGAAGGAATGTTATGCTCACAGAAGGAATGTCATGACACAGAAAGAATGTTATGACACTGAAGGGATGTTATGGACGCAGAAGGAACATTATGACACTGAAGGAATGTTATGGATACAGAAAGAATGTTATGACACTGAAGGAATGTTATGAAACTGAAGGAATGTCATGCACACTGAAGGAATGTCATGCACACTGAAGGAATGTCAACACAATGAAGGAATATCATGCGCGCTGAGGAATGTCAGCACACTGAAGGAATGTTATGCACACTGAAGGAATGTCATACACAGTGAAGGAATGTCCGAAAACTGAATGAATGTCATGCACACTGAAGGAATATGTGCACTTTGAAGGAATGCCATGCACATTGAAGGAATGTTATAGACACTGAAGAATTTTCTGCACACTGCTGGAATATCAGCACCTTGAAGGAATGTCATGCACACTGAAGGAATGTGATACACACTAAAGGAATTTCAGCAAACTGAAGGAATGTCATGCAGACTGAAGGAATGTCAGCACATTGATGGAATGTCATGCACACTGAAGGAATGTCAGCACACTGAAGTAATGTTATGACACTGAAGGAATGTTATGGACAAAAAACGAATGTCATGACACTTCAGGAATGTCAGCACACTGCTGGAATGTCATGCACACTGAAGGAATGTGATGCACAATGAAGGAATTTTCTGCAAACTGAAGGAATGTCAGCACACTGAAGGAATGTAATGATACTGAATGAATGTTATCGACACAGAAGGACAGTCATGACACTGAAGGAATGTCAGCACGCTGAAGGAATGTTCTGCAAATTGAAGGAATGTCAGCACACTGAAGGAATGTCATGCACACTGAAGGAATGCCAGAACACTGAAGGCATGTCATGAAACTGAAGGAATGTTTTGGACACAGAAGGAATGTCATGGCATGGAAGGAATGTCAGCACACTGAAGGAATGTGATGCACACTGAAGGAATGTTCTGCAAACTGAAGGAATGTCATGCACACTGAAGGAATGTTCTGCAAACTGACGGAATGTCATGCACACTGAAGGAATGTTCTGCAAACTGAAGGAATGTGAGGCACACTGAAGGAATGTTCTGCAAACTGAAGGAATGTCATGCACACTGATGGAATGCCAGCACACTGAAGGAATGTCATAACACTTATGGAATGTCAGCACACTGATGGAACGTCATGCACATGGAAGTAATGTTCTGCAAAGTGAAGGAATGTCAGCACACTGATGGAATGTCAGCACATTGAAGGAATATTATGACACTGCAGGAATGTTATGGACACAGAAGCAATATCATGGCACGGAAGGAATGTCATGCACACTGAAGGAATGTTATGACACTGCAGGAATGTTATGGACACAGATGCAATATCATGGCACAGAAGGAATGTCATGCACACTGAAGGAATGTCATGCAGACTGAAGGAATGTCGGCACATTGAAGGAATGCCATGCACACTGAAGGAATGTCATCACACTGAAGGAATATGAGCACTTTGAAGGAATGCCATGCACACTGAAGGAATGTTATAGACACTGAAGAATTGTCAGCACACTGAAGGAATATCAACACTTTAAAGGAATGCCATGCACACTGAAGGAATGTGATACACACTAAAGCAAACTGAAGGAATTTCATGCATACTGAAGGAATGTCATGCAGACTGAAGGAATGTCAGCACACTGCACGAATGTCAGCACACTGAAGGAATGTCATGCACACTGAAGGAATTTCATACACAATGAATGAATGTCATGACACTGAAGGAATGTTCTGCACACTAAAGGAATCTCAGCACACTGATGGAATGTCGTGCACACTGAAGGAATGTTGTGCAAACTGAAGGAATGTCAGCACACTGAAGAAATGTCATACACAATGAATGAATGTCATGACACTGAAGGAATGTTCTGCACACTAAAGGAATCTCAGCACACTGAAGGAATGTGATGCACCCTGAAAGAATATCAGCACACTGAAGTAATGTTATGACACTGAAAGAATGTTATGGACACAGAAGGAATGTTATGCACACAGAAGGAATGTCATAACACTTAAGGAATTTCAGTACACTGATGGAATGTCATGCACATAGAAGGAATGCTCTGCAAACTGAAGGAATGTCAGCACACTGAAGGAATGTCAAGACAATGAAGGAATGTCATGGACACTGAAGGAATATCAGCACTTTGAGGAAATGCCATGCAACCTGAAGGAATGTCATACACAATGAAGGAATTTCAGCACACTGAAGGAATGTCATGCACACTGATGGAATGTCAGCACACTGAAGGCATGTCATGAAACTGATGGAATGTTCTAACACTGAAGGAATATTATGGACACAGAAGGAATGTTATGGACACAGAAGGAATGTTATGACACTGAAGGAATGGTATGGACACAGAGGCAATGTCAAGACACAGACGGAATTTTATGGACGCAGAAGGAATGTCATGAAACTGAAGGAATGTTATGACATTGAAGGAATGTTATGGACACAGAAGGAATGTCATGAAACTGAAGGAATGTCAGCACACTGAAGGAATATCAGCACTTTGAAGGAATGCTATGCACACTGACATAATGTCTCACAAACTGAACGAATGTGAGCAAACTGAAGGAATGTCATGCAGGCTGAAGGAAAATCAAGCAAACTGAAGGAATGAGAGCACATTGAAGGAATGTCATGCACAGTGAAGGAATGTTATGGACACAGAAGGAATGTTATGACACTGAAGGAATGTCAGCACACTGAGGGAACGTCATGACACTGAAGGAATGACAGCACACTGAAGGCATGTCATTAAACTGAAGTAATATTCTTACACTAAAGGAATGTTTTGGACACAGAAGGAATGTCATGACACTGATTGAATGTCAAGCACACTGAAGGAATGTTATGACACTGAAGGAATGTCAGCACCCTTAGGGAATGTCATGAAACTGAAGGAATATTCTGACATTAAAGGAATGTTTTGGACATAGAAGGAATGTCATGACTCTGATTGAATGTCATGCACACTGAAGGAATGTCAGCACCCTGAAGGAATGTCATGCAAACTGAATGAATGTCATGCACACTGAAGGAATATCATCACACAGAAGTAATGTCATGCACACTGAAGGAATGTCAGCACACTGAAGGAATGTGATGCACTCTGAAGGAATGTCAGCACACTGAAGGCATGCCATGAAATTGATGGAATGTTCTGACACTGAAGGAATATTATGGACACAGACGGAATGTGATGGACACAGGAGGAATGTTATGACACTGAAGGAATGTTATGGACACAGAAGGAATGTCATGACACAGAAGGAATGTTATGACACTGAAGGGATGTTATGGATACAGAAGGAATGTTATGACACTGAAGGAATGTTATGAAACTGAAGGAATGTCATGCACACTGAAGGAATGTCATGCACACTGAAGGAATGTCAACACAATGAAGGAATATCATGAGCTCTGAGGAATGTCAGCACACTGAAGGAATGTCATGCACACGGAAGGAATGTCATACACACTGAAGGAATGTCCGAAAACTGAATGAATGTCATGCACACTGAAGGAATATGTGCACTTTGAAGGAATGCCATGCACACTGAAGGAATGTTATAGACACTGAAGAATTGTCTGCACACTGAAGGAATATCAGCACCTTGAAGGAATGTCATGCACACTGAAGGAATGTGATACACACTAAAGGAATTTCAGCAAACTGAAGGAATGTCATGCAGACTGAAGGAATGTCAGCACATTGATGGAATGTCATGCACACTGAAGGAATGTCAGCACACTGAAGTAATGTTATGACACTGAAGGAATGTTATGGACACAGAAGGACTGTCATGACACTGAAGGAATGTCAGCACACTGAAGGAATGTTCTGCAAATTGAAGGAATGTCAGCACACTGAAGGAATGTCATGCACACTGAATGAATGTCATGCAGACTGAAGGAATGTCATGCACACTGAAGGAATGTCATGCACACTGAATGAATGTCATGCAGACTGAATGAATGTCATGCACACTGAAGGAATGTCATGCACACTGAAGGAATATCATCACACAGAACTAATGTCATGCACACTGAAGTAATTTCAGCACACTGAATGAATGTCATGCACACTGAAGGAATGTGATGCACACTGAAGGAATGTCAGCACACTTTTGCAATGTCATGACACTGAAGGAATGTCCTGCAAAATGAAGGAATGTCAGCACACTGAAGGAATGTGATGCACACTGAAAGAATGTTTTGGACACTGAAGGAATGTCATAACACTTCAGGAATGTCAGCACGCTGATGGAATGTCATGCACACTGATGGAATGTCAGCACACAGATGGAATGTCATGAATGTCATGGAATGTTATGGACACAGAAGGAATGTTATGACAGTGAAGGAATGTTATGGACACAGAAAGAATGTCATGAAACTGAAGGAATGTTATGACACTGAAAGAATGTTATGACACAGAAGGAATGTTATGGACACGGAAGGAATGTCATGAAACTGAAGGAATGTTATGACACTGAAGGAATGTTATGGACACAGAAGGAATGTCAGCACACCGAAGGAATGTTATGACACTGAAGGAATGTCATGCACTCTGAAGGAATATCATGACACTGAAGGAATGTCATGCACACTGAAGGAATATGATGCACTCTGAAGGAATGTCACCACACTGAAGGAATGTCATGCACACTGAAGGAATGTCAGCACACTGAAGGAATGTCAGCACACTGAAGGAATGTCATGCACACTGAAGGAATGTCATGCACACTGAAGGAATATCATCACACAGAAGTAATGTCATGCACACTGAAGGAATGTCAGCACACTCAATGAATGTCATGCACACTGAAGGAATGTCAGTACACAGAGGGAATGTCATGACACTGAAGGAATGTCAGCACACTGAAGGCATGCCATGAAACTGATGGAATGTTCTGACACTGAAGGAATATTATGGACACAGACGGAATGTGATGGACACAGAAGGAATGTTATGACACTGAAGGAATGTTATGCTCACAGAAGGAATGTCATGACACAGAAAGAATGTTATGACACTGAAGGGATGTTGTGCCTTTATGCACACTGAAGGCATGCCATGAAACTGATGGAATGTTCTGACACTGAAGGAATATTATGGACACAGACGGAATGTGATGGACACAGAAGGAATGTTATGACACTGAAGGAATGTTATGCTCACAGAAGGAATGTCATGACACAGAAAGAATGTTATGACACTGAAGGGATGTTATGGACGCAGAAGGAACATTATGACACTGAAGGAATGTTATGGATACAGAAAGAATGTTATGACACTGAAGGAATGTTATGAAACTGAAGGAATGTCATGCACACTGAAGGAATGTCATGCACACTGAAGGAATGTCAACACAATGAAGGAATATCATGCGCGCTGAGGAATGTCAGCACACTGAAGGAATGTTATGCACACTGAAGGAATGTCATACACACTGAAGGAATGTCCGAAAACTGAATGAATGTCATGCACACTGAAGGAATATGTGCACTTTGAAGGAATGCCATGCACATTGAAGGAATGTTATAGACACTGAAGAATTTTCTGCACACTGCTGGAATATCAGCACCTTGAAGGAATGTCATGCACACTGAAGGAATGTGATACACACTAAAGGAATTTCAGCAAACTGAAGGAATGTCATGCAGACTGAAGGAATGTCAGCACATTGATGGAATGTCATGCACACTGAAGGAATGTCAGCACACTGAAGTAATGTTATGACACTGAAGGAATGTTATGGACAAAAAACGAATGTCATGACACTTCAGGAATGTCAGCACACTGCTGGAATGTCATGCACACTGAAGGAATGTGATGCACAATGAAGGAATTTTCTGCAAACTGAAGGAATGTCAGCACACTGAAGGAATGTAATGATACTGAATGAATGTTATCGACACAGAAGGACAGTCATGACACTGAAGGAATGTCAGCACGCTGAAGGAATGTTCTGCAAATTGAAGGAATGTCAGCACACTGAAGGAATGTCATGCACACTGAAGGAATGCCAGAACACTGAAGGCATGTCATGAAACTGAAGGAATGTTTTGGACACAGAAGGAATGTCATGGCATGGAAGGAATGTCAGCACACTGAAGGAATGTGATGCACACTGAAGGAATGTTCTGCAAACTGAAGGAATGTCATGCACACTGAAGGAATGTTCTGCAAACTGACAGAATGTCATGCACACTGAAGGAATGTTCTGCAAACTGAAGGAATGTGAGGCACACTGAAGGAATGTTCTGCAAACTGAAGGAATGTCATGCACACTGATGGAATGCCAGCACACTGAAGGAATGTCATAACACTTATGGAATGTCAGCACACTGATGGAACGTCATGCACATGGAAGTAATGTTCTGCAAAGTGAAGGAATGTCAGCACACTGATGGAATGTCAGCACATTGAAGGAATATTATGACACTGCAGGAATGTTATGGACACAGAAGCAATATCATGGCACGGAAGGAATGTCATGCACACTGAAGGAATGTTATGACACTGCAGGAATGTTATGGACACAGATGCAATATCATGGCACAGAAGGAATGTCATGCACACTGAAGGAATGTCATGCAGACTGAAGGAATGTCGGCACATTGAAGGAATGCCATGCACACTGAAGGAATGTCATCACACTGAAGGAATATGAGCACTTTGAAGGAATGCCATGCACACTGAAGGAATGTTATAGACACTGAAGAATTGTCAGCACACTGAAGGAATATCAACACTTTAAAGGAATGCCATGCACACTGAAGGAATGTGATACACACTAAAGCAAACTGAAGGAATTTCATGCATACTGAAGGAATGTCATGCAGACTGAAGGAATGTCAGCACACTGCACGAATGTCAGCACACTGAAGGAATGTCATGCACACTGAAGGAATTTCATACACAATGAATGAATGTCATGACACTGAAGGAATGTTCTGCACACTAAAGGAATCTCAGCACACTGATGGAATGTCGTGCACACTGAAGGAATGTTGTGCAAACTGAAGGAATGTCAGCACACTGAAGAAATGTCATACACAATGAATGAATGTCATGACACTGAAGGAATGTTCTGCACACTAAAGGAATCTCAGCACACTGAAGGAATGTGATGCACCCTGAAAGAATATCAGCACACTGAAGTAATGTTATGACACTGAAAGAATGTTATGGACACAGAAGGAATGTTATGCACACAGAAGGAATGTCATAACACTTAAGGAATTTCAGTACACTGATGGAATGTCATGCACATAGAAGGAATGCTCTGCAAACTGAAGGAATGTCAGCACACTGAAGGAATGTCAGCCCCCTGCAGGAATGTTATGGACACGGAAGCAATATCATGGCACGGAAGGAATGTCATGCACACTGAAGGAATGTCATACACACTGAAGGAATGTGATGCACACTGATGGAACGTCATGCACATGGAAGGAATGTTCTGCAAACTGAAGGAATGTTGCGCAAACTGAAGGAATGACAGCACACGGATGGAATGTCATGACACTGAAGGAATGTTCAGCACACTGAAGGGATCTCAGCACATTGAAGGAATGTCATGCACACTGAAGGAATGTTCTGCAAACTGAAGGAATATGAGCACACTGATGGAACATCATAACACTAAAGGAATGTTCTGCACACTGAAGGAATGTCAGCACACTGAAGAAATGTTCTGCACAAGGAAGGAATGTCAGCAGAATGAAGGAATGTCAGCAGAATGAAGTAATATCAGCACACTGAAGTAATGTCAGCACTCTGAAGGAATGTCAGCACACTGATGGAATGTCATGACACTGAAGGAAATTAATGCACACTGAAGGAATATCAGCACACTGAAGGAATGTCATGCGCACTGAGGAATGTCAGCACACTGATGGAATGTTCTGCACACTGAAGGAATATCAGCACACTGAAGGACTTAAATTGTCATTGAAATAATGTCATGTGTATTTTGGGAATGTCATGAACACTGAAGGAATGTCAACACAATGAAAGAATGTCATGCACACTGACGGAATGTTCTGTTCACTGAAGGATTGTTCAGAACAGTGAAGGAATGTTATGAACACAGAAGGCATGTCAGCACAGTGAAGGAATATCAGCACACTGATGGAATGTCATGCACACTGAAGAAATGTCATTCTCACTGAAGGAATGTGATGCACAATGAATTAATGTAATGCACACTGAAGGAATGTTCTGCACACTAAAGGTTTGTTACGCACTTTGAAGGAATGTTCTCCGCACTGAAGGACTGTTCAGAACAGTGAAGGAAAGTTATGGACACAGGAGGAATGTCAACACAGTGAAGGAATGTCAGCACACTGAGGGAATGTCATGCACACTGAAGGAAAATCATGCACACTGAAGGAATGTCAGCACACTGAAGGAATGTTCTGCAAACTGAAGGAATGTCAGCACACTGAAGAAATGTGATGCACACTGAAAGAATATCAGCAAACTGAAGGAATGGTATGACACTGAAGGAATGTTATGGACACAGAAGGAATGTCCTAACACTTCAGGAATTTCAGCACACTGATGGAATGTCATGCACACTGAAGGAATGTTCTGCACACTGAAGGAATGTCAGCACACTGAAGGCATGTTATGCCATTGAAGGAATATTATAGACACAAACGGAATGTCATAACACTGAAGCAATGTCAGCACACTGATGGAATGTCATGCACACTGAAGGAATGTGATGCACACCGAAGGAATGTCAGCACACTGAAAGCATGCCATGAAACTGACGGAATGTTCAGACACTGAAGGAATATTATGGACACGGAAGGAATGTTATGACACAGAAGGAATGTTATGGACACAGAAGGAATGTCATGCACACTGAAGGAATATCTTGCACACTGAAGGAACGTCAACACAATGAAGGAATATCATGCGCGCTGAGGAATGTCAGCACACTGAAGGAATGTCAAGCACACTGAAGGAATGTCAAGACAATGAAGGAATGTCATGGACACTGAAGGAATATCAGCACTTTGAGGAAATGCCATGCAACCTGAAGGAATGTCATACACAATGAAGGAATTTCAGCACACTGAAGGAATGTCATGCACACTGATGGAATGTCAGCACACTGAAGGCATGTCATGAAACTGATGGAATGTTCTAACACTGAAGGAATATTATGGACACAGAAGGAATGTTATGGACACAGAAGGAATGTTATGACACTGAAGGAATGGTATGGACACAGAGGCAATGTCAAGACACAGACGGAATTTTATGGACGCAGAAGGAATGTCATGAAACTGAAGGAATGTTATGACATTGAAGGAATGTTATGGACACAGAAGGAATGTCATGAAACTGAAGGAATGTCAGCACACTGAAGGAATATCAGCACTTTGAAGGAATGCTATGCACACTGACATAATGTCTCACAAACTGAACGAATGTGAGCAAACTGAAGGAATGTCATGCAGGCTGAAGGAAAATCAAGCAAACTGAAGGAATGAGAGCACATTGAAGGAATGTCATGCACAGTGAAGGAATGTTATGGACACAGAAGGAATGTTATGACACTGAAGGAATGTCAGCACACTGAGGGAACGTCATGACACTGAAGGAATGACAGCACACTGAAGGCATGTCATTAAACTGAAGTAATATTCTTACACTAAAGGAATGTTTTGGACACAGAAGGAATGTCATGACACTGATTGAATGTCAAGCACACTGAAGGAATGTTATGACACTGAAGGAATGTCAGCACCCTTAGGGAATGTCATGAAACTGAAGGAATATTCTGACATTAAAGGAATGTTTTGGACATAGAAGGAATGTCATGACTCTGATTGAATGTCATGCACACTGAAGGAATGTCAGCACCCTGAAGGAATGTCATGCAAACTGAATGAATGTCATGCACACTGAAGGAATATCATCACACAGAAGTAATGTCATGCACACTGAAGGAATGTCAGCACACTGAAGGAATGTGATGCACTCTGAAGGAATGTCAGCACACTGAAGGCATGCCATGAAATTGATGGAATGTTCTGACACTGAAGGAATATTATGGACACAGACGGAATGTGATGGACACAGGAGGAATGTTATGACACTGAAGGAATGTTATGGACACAGAAGGAATGTCATGACACAGAAGGAATGTTATGACACTGAAGGGATGTTATGGATACAGAAGGAATGTTATGACACTGAAGGAATGTTATGAAACTGAAGGAATGTCATGCACACTGAAGGAATGTCATGCACACTGAAGGAATGTCAACACAATGAAGGAATATCATGAGCTCTGAGGAATGTCAGCACACTGAAGGAATGTCATGCACACGGAAGGAATGTCATACACACTGAAGGAATGTCCGAAAACTGAATGAATGTCATGCACACTGAAGGAATATGTGCACTTTGAAGGAATGCCATGCACACTGAAGGAATGTTATAGACACTGAAGAATTGTCTGCACACTGAAGGAATATCAGCACCTTGAAGGAATGTCATGCACACTGAAGGAATGTGATACACACTAAAGGAATTTCAGCAAACTGAAGGAATGTCATGCAGACTGAAGGAATGTCAGCACATTGATGGAATGTCATGCACACTGAAGGAATGTCAGCACACTGAAGTAATGTTATGACACTGAAGGAATGTTATGGACACAGAAGGACTGTCATGACACTGAAGGAATGTCAGCACACTGAAGGAATGTTCTGCAAATTGAAGGAATGTCAGCACACTGAAGGAATGTCATGCACACTGAATGAATGTCATGCAGACTGAAGGAATGTCATGCACACTGAAGGAATGTCATGCACACTGAATGAATGTCATGCAGACTGAATGAATGTCATGCACACTGAAGGAATGTCATGCACACTGAAGGAATATCATCACACAGAACTAATGTCATGCACACTGAAGTAATTTCAGCACACTGAATGAATGTCATGCACACTGAAGGAATGTGATGCACACTGAAGGAATGTCAGCACACTTTTGCAATGTCATGACACTGAAGGAATGTCCTGCACAATGAAGGAATGTCAGCACACTGAAGGAATGTGATGCACACTGAAGGAATGTTTTGGACACTGAAGGAATGTCATAACACTTCAGGAATGTCAGCACGCTGATGGAATGTCATGCACACTGATGGAATGTCAGCACACAGATGGAATGTAATGAATGTCATGGAATGTTATGGACACAGAAGGAATGTTATGACAGTGAAGGAATGTTATGGACACAGAAAGAATGTCATGAAACTGAAGGAATGTTATGACACTGAAAGAATGTTATGACACAGAAGGAATGTTATGGACACGGAAGGAATGTCATGAAACTGAAGGAATGTTATGACACTGAAGGAATGTTATGGACACAGAAGGAATGTCAGCACACCGAAGGAATGTTATGACACTGAAGGAATGTCATGCACTCTGAAGGAATATCATGACACTGAAGGAATGTTCTGCACACTGATGGAATGTCAGCACACTGAAGGCATGTCATGAAACTGATGGAATGTTATGATACTGAAGGAATGTTATGGACACAGAAGGAATGTTATGGACACAGAAGGAATGTTACGGCAGTGAAGGAATGTTATGGACACAGAAGGAATGTCATGAAACTGAAGGAATGTTATGACACTGAAAGAATGTTATGACACAGAAGGAATGTTATGGACACAGAAGGAATGTCAGCACACTGAAGGAATGCTTTGACACTGAAGGAATGTCATGCACACTGAAGGAATGTCTTGCACACTGAAGGAATGTCAGTACTCTGAAGGAATGTCATTCACACTGGAGGAATGTCAACACAATGAAGGAATATCATGCGCACTGAGGGATGTCAGTACACTGAAGGAATCCTTTGACACTGAAGGAATGTCATGCACACTGAAGGAATGTCAGCACAATGAAGGAATGTCATGCACACTGAAGGAATGTCAGCACAATGAAGGAATGTCATGCACACTGAAGGAATGTCAGCACAATGAAGGAATGTCATGCACACCGAAGGAATGTCAGCACACTGATGGAATGTTATGCACAATGAAAAAATGTCTTGCACACTGAAATAATGTGATGCACACTGAAAGAATGTTCTGCAAACAGAAGGAATGCTCTGCACACTGAAGGATTGCCAGAACACTGAAGGAATGTTCTGTACACTTAGGAATGTCAGCACACTGATGGAATGTCACGCACCCTGAAAGAATGCGATGCACACTGAAGGAATGCCTGCACACTGAAGGAATGTTATGGACACAGAATGAATGTCATGACACTGAAGGAATGTCATGCACACTGAAGGAATATCAGCACACTGAAGGAATGTCATGCACACTGAAGGAATGTCATGCACACTGAAGTAATGTCAGCACTCTGAAGGAATGTTCTCCACACTGATGGAATGTCAGCACACTGAAGGAATGTCATGCAAACTGAATGAATGTTCGGAACACTGAAGGAATGTCATGCGCGCTGAAAGAATGTTAGGCACACTGATGGACTGTTGAGAACAGTGAAGGAATGTTATGGACACTGAAGGAATGTCAGCAAAATGAGGGAATGTCAGCACACTGAAGAAATGATATGCACACTGAAGGAATGTCAGTGCAATGAAGGAATGTTGTGCAAACTGAAGGATGTCTGCAGACTTAGAAATACTATGCACACTGAAGCAATGTCAGCACCCTGAAGGAATGTTATGGATATTGAAGGAATGTCATGCACACTGAAGGAATGTCAGCACACTGAAGGAAGGTTCTGCACACTGAAGTAATGTCATGCACACTGAAGGAATGTCAGCACACTGAAGTAATGTCATGCACACTGAAGGTATGTTCTGCAGACCGAGAGAATGTCAGCACACTGATGGAATGTCATGACACTGAAGGAATGTTATGACACTGAAGGAATTTTATAGATACAGTAGGAATGTCATGACACTGAAGGAATGTTATGACACTGAAGGACTGTTATGGACACAGAAGGAATGTCATGACACTGAAGGAATGTTATGACAGTGAAGGAATGTCATGCACCCTGAAGGAGTGTCTTGCGCACTGAAGGAAATTCATGCGCAGTGAGGAATGTCAGCACGTGGAAGGAATATTCTACACACTGAAGGAATGTCATGCACACTGAAGGAATATTCTGCACACTGAAGGAATGTTATGACACTGATGGAATGTTATGGACACAGAAGGAATGTCATGACACTGAAGGAATGTTGTGACACTGATGGAATGTTATGGACACAGAAAGAATGTCATGAAACTGAAGGAATGTTATGAAACTGAAGGATTGTTATGGACACAGAAGGAATGTCATGCACATTGAAGGAATGTTATGACACTGAAGCAATGCCATGCTCACTGAAGGAGTGTCATGGACACTGAAGGAATGTCATGCAAACTGAAGGAATGTTCTTCAAACGGAAGGAATGTCAGCACTCTGAAGGAATGTTATGGACACAGAAGGAATATCATGGGACTGAAGGAATGTTATGACACTGAAGGACTGTTATGGACACAGAAGTAATGTCATGCACATTGAAGGAATGTTATGACACTGAAGCAATGCCACGCTCACGGAAGGAGTGTCATGGACACTGAAGGAATGTCATGCAAACTGAAGGAATGTTCTTCAAATGGAAGGAATTTCAGCACTCTGAAGGAATGTTATGGACACAGAAGGAATGTCATGGAACTGAAGTAATGTTATGACACTGAAGGAATGTCATGCTCACTGAAGGAGTGTCATGCACGCTGAAGGAATGTGATGCACACTGAAGGAATGTTCTGCAAACCGAAGAAATGTCAGCACAATGAAATAATATCATGCAGACTGAAGTAATGTCAGCACTCTGAACGAATGTTCTGCACACTGAAGGAATGTCAGCAGAATGAAGGAATGTCAGCAGACTGAAGAAATGATATGCACACTGAAGGATTATCAGTGCAATGAAGGCATGTTCTGCAAACTGAAGGATGTCTGCAGACTTAGAAATACTCTGCACACTGAAGCAATGCCAGCGCACCGAAGGAAGGTTCTGCACACTGAAGGAATGTCAGCACATTGAAGGAATGTCAGCACACTGAAGAAATGTCATGCACACAGAAGGATTGTTCTGCACACTGAAGGAATTTCAGCACACTGAATGACATTATATGGTCATTGAAATAATGTCATGTGCGGTTAGGAATGTCACGCACTCTGAAAAAATGTCAACAGAATGAGGAATGTCATGCGCACTGAGGAATGACAGCACACTGAAGGACTTAAAAGGTCATTGAAGTAATGTCATGTGCACTTTAGGAATGTCATGCACACTGAAGGAATGTCAGCACACCGAAGGACTGTCATGCACACTGAAGGAATGTCAACACAATGAAGGAATGTCATGCACACTGAAATAATGTGATGCACACTGAAAGAATGTTCTGCAAACAGAAGGATTGCTCTGCACACTGAAGGATTGCCAGAACACTGAAGGAATGCTCTGTACACTGAAGGAATGTCAGCACACTGATGGAATGTCACGCACCCTGAAAGAATGTGATGCACACTGAAGGAATGCCTGCACACTGAAGGAATGTTATGACACTGAAGGAATGTTATGGACACAGAAGGAATGTCATGACACTGAAAGAATGTCATGACACTGAAGGAATCTCAGCACACTGATGGAATGTCAGCACACTGATGGAATGTCATGACACTGAAGGAATGTTATGGACACAAAAGGAATGTTATGACACTGAAGGAATGTTATGACACTGAAGGAATGTCAGCACACTGATGGAATGTTATGCACACTGAAGGAATTTGATGCACACTGAAGGAATTTTCTGCAATCTGGAGGAATGTCAGCACACTGATGGAACGTCGTATCACCAAAGGAACGTTCTGCACACTGAAGGAATGTCAGCACACTGAAGGAATGTTCTGCAAACTGAAGGATATCTGCAGATTAGGAATGCTCTGCACACTGAAGGATTGCCAGAATACTAAAGGAATGTTATGGACATTGAAGGAATGTCATGCACAGCGAAGGAATGTCAGCACACTGACGGATTGTAAGCAAACTGAAGGAAATTCGTGCACACTGTAGGAATGTGATGTTCACTGAAGGACTGTTCTGCACACTGAAGGAATTTCAGCACTCTGAACGACTTAAATGGTCATTGAAGTAATGCCATGTGCACATTAGGAATGTCATGCACTCTGAAAAAATGTCAACAGAATGAGGAATGTCATGCGCACTGAGGAATCACAGCACACTGAAGGTCTTAAAAGGTCATTGAAGTAATGTCATGTGCACTTTAGGAATGTCATGCACACTGAAGGAATGTCAACACAATGATGGAATATCATGTGCACTGAAGGAATGTCAGCACACTGATGGAATGTCATGCACACTGAAGAAATGTAATGCACACTGAATGAATGTTCTGCAAACTGAAGGAATGTCAGCACACTGGTGGACTGTTTTGCACATCAAAGGAATGTGAGGCACACTGAAGCAAAGTTCTGCAAACTGAAGGAATGTTAGCACACTGAATGAATGTCATGCAACATTCTAAGAATGTTCTGCACACTGAAGGAATGTCAGCACACTGATGGAATGTCATGCACCCTGAAAGAATGTGATGCACACTGCAGGAATGTCTGCACACAGAAGGAATGTTATGACCCTGAAGGAAAGTTATGGACACAGAAGGAGTGTCATGACACTGAAGGAATGTCAGCACACTGAAGGAATGTTATGACACTGAAGGAATGTTATGGACACTGAAAGAATGTGATGCACACTGAAAGAATATCATGCAACACTGAATGAATGTTCTGCACACTGAAGGAATGTCAGCACACTGAAGGAATGTTATGCACGCTGAAGGAATGTCAGCACACTGATGGAATGTCATGCACACTGAAGGAATGTTCTGCAAACTAGCACACTGATGGAACGTCATAACACTAAAGGAATGTCAGCACACTGAAGTAATGTCAGCACTCTGAAGGAATGTTCTGCACACTGAAGGAATGTCAGCAGAATGATGGAATGTCAGCACACTGAAGGAATGTCATGCACACTGAAGGAATGTTCTGTATACTCTTGGAATGTCAGAAGAATGAATGAATGTCAGCGCCCTGATGGAATGTCATGATACTGAAGGAATGTTCTGCAAACTGAAGGAATGTCAGCACACTGTGGGTATGTTCTGCTGACTGAAAGAATGTCAGCGCATTGATAGAATGTCATGACACTGAAGGAATGTTATGACACTGAAGGAATGTTATGGACACAGAATCAATGGCATGACACTTTGGAATGTCATGACTCTGAAAAAACGTCATGCACACTGAAGGAATGTCATGAGCACTGAAGTAATGTCAGCACTCTGAAGGAATGTTCTGCACATTGAAGGAATGTCAGCAGAATGTAGGAATTTCAGCACACTGAAGAAACGATATGCACACTGAAGGAATGTCAGCACTCTGAACGAATGTTCTGCACACTGAAGGAATGTCAGCAGAATGAAGGAATGTCAGCAGACTGAAGAAATGATATGCACACTGAAGGATTATCAGTGCAATGAAGGCATGTTCTGCAAACTGAAGGATGTCTGCAGACTTAGAAATACTCTGCACACTGAAGCAATGCCAGCGCACCGAAGGAAGGTTCTGCACACTGAAGGAATGTCTGCACACTGAAGGAATGTCAGCACATTGAAGGAATGTCAGCACACTGAAGAAATGTCATGCACACAGAAGGATTGTTCTGCACACTGAAGGAATTTCAGCACACTGAATGACATTATATGGTCATTGAAATAATGTCATGTGCGGTTAGGAATGTCACGCACTCTGAAAAAATGTCAACAGAATGAGGAATGTCATGCGCACTGAGGAATGACAGCACACTGAAGGACTTAAAAGGTCATTGAAGTAATGTCATGTGCACTTTAGGAATGTCATGCACACTGAAGGAATGTCAGCACAATGAAGGAATGTCATGCACACCGAAGGACTGTCATGCACACTGAAGGAATGTCAACACAATGAAGGAATGTCATGCACACTGAAATAATGTGATGCACACTGAAAGAATGTTCTGCAAAAAGAAGGATTGCTCTGCACACTGAAGGATTGCCAGAACACTGAAGGAATGCTCTGTACACTGAAGGAATGTCAGCACACTGATGGAATGTCACGCACCCTGAAAGAATGTGATGCACACTGAAGGAATGCCTGCACACTGAAGGAATGTTATGACACTGAAGGAATGTTATGGACACAGAAGGAATGTCATGACACTGATGGAATGTCAACACACTGATGGAATGTCATGACTCCAAAGGAATGTTATGAACACAGAAGGAATGTTATGGACACTGATGGAATGTCATGACACTGATGGAATGTCAGCACACTGATGGAATGTCATGACTCCAAAGGAATGTTATGAACACAGAAGGAATGTTATGGACACAGAAGGAATGTCATGACACTGATGGAATGTCAGCACACTGATGGAATGTCACGCACCCTGAAAGAATGTGATGCACACTGAAGGAATGCCTGCACACTGAAGGAATGTTATGACACTGAAGGAATGTTATGGACACAGAAGGAATGTCATGACACTGATGGAATGTCAACACACTGATGGAATGTCATGACTCCAAAGGAATGTTATGAACACAGAAGGAATGTTATGGACACTGATGGAATGTCATGACACTGATGGAATGTCAGCACACTGATGGAATGTCATGACTCCAAAGGAATGTTATGAACACAGAAGGAATGTTATGGACACAGAAGGAATGTCATGACACTGATGGAATGTCAGCACACTGATGCAATGTCATGCACACTGAAGGAATGCCATGCACACTTAAGGAATGTGATGCACACTGAAGGAATGTTCTGCAAACTGAAGAAATGTCAGCACACTGAATGAATGTCATGCACACTGAAGGATCGTGATGCACACTGAAGGAATTTTATGGACACAGAAGGAATGTCAAGACACTCAAGGAATGTCAGCACACTGATGGAATGTTCTGCACACTTAGGATTGTCAACACAATGAAGCAATGTCAGCACGCTGAAGGAATGTCAGCACACTGAAGGAATGTTCTGCACACTGAAGGAATATCAGCACACTGAAGGACTTAAATGGACATTGCAGTAATGTCATGTGCACTTTGGGAATGTCATGCACACTGAAAGAAAGTTAACACAATGGAGGAATGTCATGCATGCTGAAGGAATGTCAATACAATGAAGGAATGTCATGTACACTGAAGGATTATCAGCACTTTGAAGGAATGTTATGCACACTGAAGGAATGTCATACACACTGAAGGAATGTCAGCATACTGAAGGAATATCAGCACTCTGAAGGAATGCCATGCACACTGAAAGAATGTCATACACACTCTAGGAATGTCAGCAAACTGAGGGAATGTCATGCAGACTGAAGGAATGTTCTGCACATTGAAAGAATGTCAGCAGACTGATGGAATGTCGTGCATACTAAAGGAATGTCAGCACACTGTAGGAATGTCATGACAATCAAGGAATGTTATGACACTGAAGGAATGTTATGGACACAAAAGGAATGTCATGACACTGAATGAATGTCATGCACACTGAAGTAATGTCAGCACTCTGAAGGAATGTCAGCACATTGAATGAATGTCATGACACTGAAGGAATTTTATGACACAGAAGGAATGTTATGGACACAGAAGGAAAATCATGACACTGAAGGAATGTCATGCACACTGAAGGAATGTCAGCACACTGATGGAATGTCATGCACATTGAAGGAATATCAGCACACTGAAAGAATGTTATGACACCGAAGGAATGTTATGGACACAGAAGGAATGTCATGACACTGAAGGAATGTAAGCACACTGATGGAATGCACACTGAAGGAATGCCGTGCACATTGAAGGAATGTTCTGCAAACTGAAGGAATATTAGCACACTGAATGAATGTCATGCACACTGAAGTAACATGATGCACACTGAAGGAATTTCTGCCAACTGAAGGAATGTTCTGCACATTGAATGAATGTTCAGAGCAGTGAAGAAATTTTCGGAACACTGAAGGAATATTATGGACACAGACGGAATGTCAGCAAGAGAAGGAATGACATGCAATTTAGGGAATGTCATGCACACTGAAGGAATGTTCTGCACACTGAAGGACTGTTCAGAACAGTGAAGGAATGTTATGGACACAGAAGGAATGTCCGCAAAGTGAAGGAAAGTCACGCACACTGATGGAATGTTCTGGACACTGAAGGAATGTTCGGCACACTGAAGGAGTGCCATGCACACTGAAGGAATATTCTGCACACTGAAGAAATGTCAGCACACTGAAGGAATGTCAAGCACACTGAAGATATATCCGCACATTGAAGGAATGTCAGCACATTGAATGAACTTTCTGTTCACTCAAGGAATGTCAGCACACTGAAGGAATCTCAGCTCACTGAAGGTATGTCAGCAGACTGAAGGAATGTCAGCACACTGACGGAATAAAAGCACAACTCAATGAATGTCATGGGCATTGAAGAAATGTCATGCACACTGAAGGAATGTCATGCACACTGAATGAATGTTCGGAAAAGTGAAGGAATGTTCTGCACACTGAAGGAATGTCATGCACGCTGAAGGAATGTTTTGCACACTGATGGACTGTTCAGAACAGTGAAGGAATGTTATGGACACAGAAGGAATATCAGCACACTGAAGGAACGTTATGCACACTGAAGGAATGTCATGCACACTGATGGAATGTTATGCACACTGATGAAATGTTCTGCACACTGAAGGAATGTCATGCACACTGAAGGATTGTCAGCAAAATGAGGGAATGTCAGCACACTGAAGAAATGATATGCACACTGAAGGAATGTCAGTGCAATGAATTTCTGTTCTGCGAACTGAAGGATGTCTGCAGATTAAGGAATGCTCTGCACACTGAAGCAATGTCAGCACCCTGAAGGAAAGTTATGGACATTGAATAAATGTCATGCACACTGAAGGAATAGCAGCATACTGAACGAAAGCAAGCAAACTGAAGGAATGTCATGTACAGTTAAGGAATGTAAGCAAACTGAACTAATATCATGCAAACGAAAGGAATGATTTACACACTGAAGAAATGTCAGCACACTGAAGGAATGTCATGAAACTGAAGGAATGTTATGACACTGAAGGAATTTTATGGATACAGAAGGAATGTCAGCACACTGAAGGAATGTCATGACACTGAAGGAATGTTCTGCACACTGACGGAATGTCAACACACAGAAAGAATGTCATGCACACTCAAGGAATGTCAGCACACTGAAGGAATGTCATGACACTGAAGGAATGTTCTGCACACTGAAGGAATGTCAACACACTGAAGGAATGTCATGAAACTGAAGGAATGTTATGACACTGAAGGAATGTTATGGATACAGAAGAAATGTCAGCACTTTGAAGGAATGTCATGACACTGAAGTAATGTTCTGCACACTGACGGAATGTCAACACTCTGAAGGAATGTCATGAAACTGAAGGAATGTTATGACACTGAAGGAATGTTATGGATACAGAAGGAATGTCAGAACACTGAAGGAATGTCATGACACTGAAGGATTGTTCTGCACACTGAAGGAATGTTATGGACACATAAGGAATGTGATGCACACTAAAGGTTTGTAAGCACCCTGAAGGAATATCATGCACACTGAAGGAATGGCAGCACACTGAAGGAATGTCAGCAAACTGAAGGTATCTCCGCAGACTGAAGGAATGTCGGCACACTGACGGAATAAAAGCACACTCGATGAATGTCATGGGCACTGAATAAATGTCATGCACACTGAAGGAATGTCAGCACACTGAAGGAATGTCATGCAAACTGAATGAATGTTCGGAACACTGAAGGAATGTCATGCGCGCTGAAAGAATGTTAGGCACACTGATGGACTGTTGAGAACAGTGAAGGAATGTTATGGACACTGAAGGAATGTCAGCAAAATGAGGGAATGTCAGCACACTGAAGAAATGATATGCACACTGAAGGAATGTCAGTGCAATGAAGGAATGTTGTGCAAACTGAAGGATGTCTGCAGACTTAGAAATACTATGCACACTGAAGCAATGTCAGCACCCTGAAGGAATGTTATGGATATTGAAGGAATGTCATGCACACTGAAGGAATGTCAGCACACTGAAGGAAGGTTCTGCACACTGAAGTAATGTCATGCACACTGAAGGAATGTCAGCACACTGAAGTAATGTCATGCACACTGAAGGTATGTTCTGCAGACCGAGAGAATGTCAGCACACTGATGGAATGTCATGACACTGAAGGAATGTTATGACACTGAAGGAATTTTATAGATACAGTAGGACTGTCATGACACTGAAGGAATGTTATGACACTGAAGGACTGTTATGGACACAGAAGGAATGTTATGACAGTGAAGGAATGTCATGCACCCTGAAGGAGTGTCTTGCGCACTGAAGGAAATTCATGCGCAGTGAGGAATGTCAGCACGTGGAAGGAATATTCTACACACTGAAGGAATGTCATGCACACTGAAGGAATATTCTGCACACTGAAGGAATGTTATGACACTGATGGAATGTTATGGACACAGAAGGAATGTCATGACACTGAAGGAATGTTGTGACACTGATGGAATGTTATGGACACAGAAAGAATGTCATGAAACTGAAGGAATGTTATGAAACTGAAGGATTGTTATGGACACAGAAGGAATGTCATGCACATTGAAGGAATGTTATGACACTGAAGCAATGCCATGCTCACTGAAGGAGTGTCATGGACACTGAAGGAATGTCATGCAAACTGAAGGAATGTTCTTCAAACGGAAGGAATGTCAGCACTCTGAAGGAATGTTATGGACACAGAAGGAATATCATGGGACTGAAGGAATGTTATGACACTGAAGGACTGTTATGGACACAGAAGTAATGTCATGCACATTGAAGGAATGTTATGACACTGAAGCAATGCCACGCTCACGGAAGGAGTGTCATGGACACTGAAGGAATGTCATGCAAACTGAAGGAATGTTCTTCAAATGGAAGGAATTTCAGCACTCTGAAGGAATGTTATGGACACAGAAGGAATGTCATGGAACTGAAGTAATGTTATGACACTGAAGGAATGTGATGCACACTGAAGGAATGTTCTGCAAACCGAAGAAATGTCAGCACAATGAAATAATATCATGCAGACTGAAGTAATGTCAGCACTCTGAACGAATGTTCTGCACACTGAAGGAATGTCAGCAGAATGAAGGAATGTCAGCAAACTGAAGAAGTGATATGCACACTGAAGAATGTCAGTGCAATGAAGGAATGTTGTTCAAACTGAAGGATGTCAGCAGACTCAGAAATACTCTGCACGCTAAATAATGTCAGCACCCTGAAGGAATGTTATGGATATTGAAGGATTGTCATGCACACTGAAGAAAAGTCAGCACACTGAAGGAAGATTCAGCACACTGAGGGAATGTCATGCACACTGAATGAATGCCATGCTCACTGAAGGACTGTCATGGACACTGAAGGAATGTCACGCAAACTGAAGGAATGTTCTTCAAAGTGAAGGAATGTCAGCACTCTGAAGGAATGTTATGGACACAGAAGGAATGTCATGAAACTGAAGGAATGTTTAGACATTGAAGGAATGTTATGGACACAGAAGGAATGTCATGAAACTGAAGGAATGTTATGACACTGAAGGGATGTTATGGACACAGAAGGAATGTCATGAAACTGAAGGAATGTTTAGACATTGAAGGAATGTTATGGACACAGAAGGAATGTCATGAAACTGAAGGAATGTTATGACACTGAAGGACTGTTATGGACACAGAAGGAATGTCATGCACATTGAAGGAATGTTATGACACTGAAGCAATGCCATGCTCACTGAAGGAGTGTCATGGACACTGAAGGAATGTCATGCACACCGAAGGAATGTCAGCACACTGAAGGAATGTCATGACACTGAAGGACTGTTCAGAACAGTGAAGGAAAGTTCTTGACAAAGAAGGAATGACAGCACACTGAAGGAATGTCAGCACACTGAAGGAATGTCATGACACTGAAGGATGTTCAGAACAGTAAAGGAATGTTCTTGACAAAGAAGGAATGACAGCACAGTGAAGGAATTTCACGCACACTGAAGGAATGTTCTGGACACTGAAGGAATGTTCTGCACACTGAAGGAGTGTCATGCACACTAAAGGAATATTCTGCAGACTGAAAGAATGTCAGCACACTGCAGGAATGTTCTGCTCACTGAAGGAATGTCATGCACACCGAGGGAATGTCATGCACACGAACGGAATTTCTGCACACTGAAGGAATGTTATGGACACATAAGGAATGTGATGCACACTAAAGGTTTGTATGCACCCTGAAGGAATCTTATGCACACTGAAGGAATGGCAGTACACTGAAGGAATGTCAGCACACTGAAGGTATCGCAGCAGACTGAAGGAATGTCAGCACACTGACAGAATAAAAGCACATTCAGTGAATGTCATGGGCACTGAAGAAATGTCATGCACACTGAAGGAATGTTATTACACTGAAGCAATGCCATGCTCACTGAAGGAATGTCAGCACACTGAAGGAATGTCATGACACTGAAGGAATGTTCTGCACACTGAAGGAGGGTCATGCGCACTGAAGGAATGTTCTGCAAACCGAAGAAATGTCAGCACAATGAAATAATATCATGCAGACTGAAGTAATGTCAGCACTCTGAACGAATGTTCTGCACACTGAAGGAATGTCAGCAGAATGAAGGAATGTCAGCAGACTGAAGAAATGATATGCACACTGAAGGATTATCAGTGCAATGAAGGCATGTTCTGCAAACTGAAGGATGTCTGCAGACTTAGAAATACTCTGCACACTGAAGCAATGCCAGCGCACCGAAGGAAGGTTCTGCACACTGAAGGAATGTCTGCACACTGAAGGAATGTCAGCACATTGAAGGAATGTCAGCACACTGAAGAAATGTCATGCACACAGAAGGATTGTTCTGCACACTGAAGGAATTTCAGCACACTGAATGACATTATATGGTCATTGAAATAATGTCATGTGCGGTTAGGAATGTCACGCACTCTGAAAAAATGTCAACAGAATGAGGAATGTCATGCGCACTGAGGAATGACAGCACACTGAAGGACTTAAAAGGTCATTGAAGTAATGTCATGTGCACTTTAGGAATGTCATGCACACTGAAGGAATGTCAGCACACCGAAGGACTGTCATGCACACTGAAGGAATGTCAACACAATGAAGGAATGTCATGCACACTGAAATAATGTGATGCACACTGAAAGAATGTTCTGCAAACAGAAGGATTGCTCTGCACACTGAAGGAATGTCATGCCCACTGAAGGAATGTTCTGCACACTGAAGGAATATCAGCACACTGAAGGTCTTAAATGGTCATTGCAGTAATGTCATGTGCACTTTGGGAATGTCATGCACACTGAAGGAATGTCAATACAATGAAGGAATGTCATGTACACTGAAGGAATATCAGCACTTTGAAAGAATACTATGCACACTGAACGAATGTCATACACACTGAAGGAATGTCAGCATACTGAAGGAATATCAGCACTCTGAAGGGATGCCATGCACACTGAAGGAATGTCATACACACTCTAGGGATGTCAGCAAACTGAGGGAATGTCATGCAGACTGAAGGAATGTCATGCAGACTGAAGGATTGTCAGCACATTCAAGGAATGTCATGCACACTGAAGGAATGTTATAGACACTGAAGAATTGTCAGCACACTGAAGGAATGTCAGCACACTGAAGGAATATCATGCACACTGAAGGAATGTCAGCACCCTGAAGAAATGTTCTGCACAAAGAGGGAATGTCAGCAGACTGATGGAATGTCATGCATACTGAAGGAATGTCAGCACACTGTAGGAATATCATGATACTGAAGGAATGTTATGACACTGAAGGAATGTTATGGACATATAAGGAATGTCATGACACTGAAGTAATGTCATCACTCTGAAGGAATGTCAGCACTCTGAATGAATGTCATGCACACTGAAGGAATATGATGCACATTGAAGGTATCTTCTGCAGACTAAATGGATTTCAGCAAACAGATGAAATGTCATGACACTTAAGGAATTTTATGACACAGAAGGAATGTTATGGACACAGAAGGAATATCATGACACTGAAGGAATGTCATGCACATTGAAGAAATGTCAGCACACTGAAGGAATATGATGCACACTGAAGGCATGTCAGCACACTGATGGAATGTCATGCACACTGAAGGAATATAAGCACACTGAAGGAATGTTATGACACTGACGGAATGTTATGGACACAGAAGGAATGTCATGACACTGAAGGAATGTCAGCACACTGATGGAATGCACACTGAATGAATGTCATGCACGCTGAAGTAACGTGATACACACTGAACGAAAGATCAGCCAACTGAAGGAATGTTCTGCACACTGAATGAATGTTCGGAGCAGTGAAGGAATGTTCGGAACAATAAAGGAATGTTATGGACATAGAAGGAATGTCAGCAAGAGAAGGAATGTCATGCAAACTTAGGGAATGTCATGCACACTGAAGGAATGTTCTGCACACTGAAGGATTGTCATGCACACTGAAGGAATGTTCTGCACACTGAAGGACTGTTCAGAACACTGAAGGAATGTTTTGGACACAGAAGGAATCTCCGCACAGTGAAGGAAAGTCACACAAACTGATGGAATGTTCTGGACACTGAAGGAATGTTCTGCACACTAAAGGAGTGTCATGCACACTGAAGGAATGTCAGCACACTGATGCAATGTCATGCACACTAAAGGAATATTCTGCACACTGAAGGATAGTCAGCACAGTGAAGGAATGTCAGCTCGCTGAAGGAATGTCAGCACACTAATGGAATGTCATGCACACTGAAGGAATGTGATGCACACTGAAGGAAAGTTCTGCAAACTGAAGGGATGTCAGCAGACTGAATGAAAAACATGCATAATGAAGTAACGTGATGCACACTGAAGGAATTTCATGCACACTGAAAGAATGTCAGTACACTGAAGGAGTGTCATGACACTGAAGGAATGTTATGGACACAGAAGGAATGTCATGACACTAGAGGAATGTTATGGACACAGATGGAATGTCATGAAACTGAAGGAATGTTATGGCACTGAAGGAATGTTATGGATACAGAAGGAATGTCATGACACTGAAGGAATGTTATGGACACAGAAAGAATGTCATGACACTGCAGGAATTTTATGACACTGAAGGAATGTTATGGACGCAGAAGGAATGTCATGCACATTGAAGGAATGTTATGACACTGAAGGAATGTCATGCTCACTGAAGGAGTGTCATGCACACTGAAGGAATGTGATGCACACTGAAGGAATGTTCTGCAAATTGAAGGATGTCTGCAGACTTAGAAATACTCTGCACACTGAAGCAATGTCAGCACCCTGAAGGACTGTTATGGATATTTTAGGAATGTCATGCACACTGAAGGAATGTCAGCCTTCTGAAGGAATGTCAGCACACTGAATGAATATCATGCACACTGAAAGAATGTCATGCACACTGAAGGTTTGTTCTGCAGACTGAAAGAATGTCAGCACACTGATGGAAAGTCATGACATTGAAGGTATGTTATGACACAGAAGGAATGTTATGGATACAGAAGGAATATCATGACACTGAAGAAATGTCAGCACACTGAAGGAATGTGATGCACACTGAAGGAATGTCAGCACACTGATGGATTGTCATGCACACTGAAGAAATGTCAGCACACTGAAAGAATGTCAGTATACTGAAGGAGTGTCATGACACTGAAGGAATGTTATGGACACAGAAGGAATGTCATGACACTAGAGGAATGTTATGGACACAGATGGAATGTCATGAAACTGAAGGAATGTTATGGCACTGAAGGAATGTTATGGATACAGAAGGAATGTCATGACACTGAAGGAATGTTATGGACACAGAAAGAATGTCATGACACTGCAGGAATTTTATGACACTGAAGGAATGTTATGGACGCAGAAGGAATGTCATGCACATTGAAGGAATGTTATGACACTGAAGGAATGTCATGCTCACTGAAGGAGTGTCATGCACACTGAAGGAATGTGATGCACACTGAAGTAATGTTCTGCAAACTGAAGAAATGTCAGCACACTGAAGTAATGTCAGCACTCTGAATGAATGTTCTGCACACTGAAGGAATGTCAGCAGAATGAAGGAATGTTCTGCACACTGAAGGAATGTCAGCAGAATGAAGGAATGTCAGCAGACTGAAGAAATGATATGCACACTGAAGGAATATCAGTGCAATGAAGGAATGTTCTGCAAACTGAAGGATGTCTGCAGACTTAGAAATACTCTGCACACTGAAGCAATGTCAGCACCCTGAAGGAATGTTATGGATATTTTAGGAATGTCATGCACACTGAAGGAATGTCAGCATTCTGAAGGAATGTCAGCACACTGAATGAATATCATGCACACTGAAAGAATGTCATGCACACTGAAGGTTTGTTCTGCAGACTGAAAGAATGTCAGCACACTGATGGAAAGTCATGACATTGAAGGTATGTTATGACACAGAAGGAATATTATGGATACAGAAGGAATATCATGACACTGAAGAAATGTCAGCACACTGAAGGAATGTGATGCACACTGAAGGAATGTCAGCACACTGATGGATTGTCATGCACACTGAAGAAATGTCAGCACACTGAAGGAATGTTATGGACACAGAAGGAATGTTATGGACACAGAAGGAATGTCATGACACTGATGGAATGTCAGCACACTGATGGAATGTTATGACACCAAAGGAATGTTATGAACACAGAAGGAATGTTATGGACACAGAAGGAATGTCATGACACTGAAGGAATGTTATGACACCGAATGAATGTTATGCACACTATAGGAATGTCATGCACACTGAAGAAATGTAAGCACACTGAAGGAATGTGATGCACACTGAAGGCATGTCAGCACACTGATGGATTGTCATGCACACTGAAGAAATGTCAGCACACTGAAGGAATGTTATGGACACAGAAGGAATGTTATGGACACAGAAGGAATGTCATGACACTGATGGAATGTCAGGACACTGATGGAATGTCCATGCACACTTAAGGAATGTGATGCACTCTGAAGGAATGTTCTGCAAACTGAAGAAATGTCAGCACACTGAATCAATGTCATGCACACTGAAGGATTGTGATGCACAGTGAAGGAGTTTTATGGACACAGAAGGAATGTCATGACACTCAAGGAATGTCAGCACACTGAAGGAAAGTCATGGACACTCAAGGAATTTCAGCAAACTGATGGAATGTCATGCACACTGAAGGAATGTCATGCACACTGAAGGAATTGCATGCCCACTGAAGGAATGTTATGCAAACTGAAGGAATGTCAGCACACTGAAGGAATGTCATGCGCACTGAAGGAATGTTATGCAAACAACAGGAATGTCATGCACACTGAAGGAATGTCATGCCCACTGAAGGAATGTTATGCAAACTGAAGGAATGTCATGCACACTGAAGGAATGTCATGCGCACTGAAGGAATATCAGCACACTGAAGGAATGTTCTGCACACTGAAGGAACATCAGCACACTGAAGGACTTAAATGGTCATTGCAGTAATGTCATGTGCACTTTGGGAATGTCATGCACACTGAAGGAAAGTCAACACAATGAAGGAATGTTATGCATGCTGAAGGAATGTCAATAAAATGAAAGAATGTCACGTTCACTGAATTAATATCAGTACTTTGAAGCAATGCTATGCACACTGAACGAATGCCATGCACACTGAAGGAATGTCATACACACTCTAGGAATGTCAGCAAACTGAGGGAATGTCATGCAGACTGAAGGAATGTCATGCTGGCTGAAGGAATATCAGCACATTGAAGGAATGTCATGCACACTGAAGGAATGTTATAGACACTCAAGAATTGTCAACACATGCAAGGAATGTCAGCACCCTGAAGAAATTTTCTGCACATTGAGGGAATGTCAGCAGACTGATGGAATGTCAGCACACTGAAGGAATGTCAGCACACTGTAGGAATGTCATGACACTGAAGGAATGTTATGACACTGAAGGAATGTTATGGACAAATAAGGAATGTCATGACACTGAAAGAATGTCATGCACACTGAAGGAATGTCAGCACACTGAATGAATGTCATGCACACTGAAGTAATGTCAGCACTCTGAAGGAATGTCAGCACACTGAATGAATGTCATGCACACTGAAGGAATATGATGCACACTGAAGGTATGTTCTGCAGACTGAATGAATTTCAGCACACTGATGGAATGTCATGACACTGAAGGAATTTTATGACACAGAAGGAATGTTATGGACACAGAAGGAATATCATGACACTGAAGGAATGTCATGCACACTGAAGGAATATCTGCACACTGATGGAATGCACACTGAATGAATGTCATGCACACTGAAGTAACGTGATGCACACTGAACGAATGTACTGCCAACTGAAGGAATGTTCTGCACACTGAATGAATGTTCGGACCAGTGAAGGAATGTTCGGAACAGTGAAGGAATGTTATGGACACAGAAGGAATGGCAGCAAAAGAAGGAATGTCATGCAATCTTAGGGAATGTCATGCACACTGAGGGAATGTTCTGCACACTGAAGGAATGTCAGCACACTGAAGGAATGTTAGCACACTGAAGGAATGTTCAGTTCACTGAAGGAATGTCAGCACACTGAAGGAATGTGAGCGCACTGAAGAAATGTCATGCACACTGATGGAATGTTCTGGACACTGAAGGAATATCAGCACACTGAAGGACTTAAATGGTCGTTGCAGTAATGTCATGTGCACTTTGGGAATGTCATGCACACTGAAGGAAAGTCAACACAATGAAGGAATGTTATGCATGCTGAAGGAATGTCAATACAATGAAGGAATGTCATGTACACTGAAGGAATATCAGCACTTTGAAGGAATGCTATGCACACTGAACGAATGTCATGTACACTGAAGGAATGTCAGAATACTGAAGGAATATCAGCACTCTGAAGGAATGCCGTGCACACTGAAGGAATGTCATAAACACTCTAGGCATGTCAGCAAATTGAGGGAATGTCATGCAGACTGAAGGAATATCATGATGGCTGAAGGAATGTCAGCACATTGAAGGAATGTCAGCACCCTGAAGAAATGTTCTGCACATTGAAGGAATATCAGCAGACTGATGGAATGTTATGACACTGAAGGAATGTCAGCACACTGTAGGAATGTCATGACACTGAAGGAATGTTATGACACTGAAGGCATGTTATGGACAAATAAGGAATGTCATGACACTGAAGGAATGTCATGCACACTGAAGGAATGTCAGCCCACTGAATGAATGTCATGCACACTGAAGTAATGTCAGCACACTGAAGGAATGTCATGACACTGAATGAATGTCATGCACACTGAAGGAATATGATGCACGCTGAAGGTCTGTTCTGCAGACTGAATGAATTTCAGCACACTGATGGAATGTCATGACACTGAAGGAATTTTATGACACAGAAGGAATGTCATGACACTGAAGGAATGTCAGCACACTGATGGAATGCACACTGAATGAATGTCATGCACACTGAAGTAACGTGATGCACACTGAACGAATGTTCTGCCAACTGAAGGAATGTTCTGCACACTGAATGAATGTTCGGACCAGTGAAGGAATGTTCGGAACAGTGAAGGAATGTTATGGACACTGAAGGAACGTCAGTAAGAGAAGAAATGTCATGCAAACTTAGGGAATGTCATGCACACTGAAGGAATGTTCTGCACACTGAAGGATTGTCATGCACACTGAAAGAATGTTCTGCACACTGAAGGACTGTTCAGAACAGTGAAAGAATGTTTTGGACACAGGAGGAATGCCCGCACAGTGAAGGAAAGTCACGCACACTGATGGAATGTTCTGGACACTGAAGGAATGTTCTGCACACTGAAGGGGTGTCATGCACACTGAAGGAATGTCAGCACACTGAAGGAATGTCATGACACTGAAGGAATATCCGCACACTGAAGGAATGTCAGCACATTGAATGAACATTCTGCTCACTGAAGGAATGTCATGCACACTGAAGTAATGTCAGCACACTGAAGGAATGTTCGGTTCACTGAAGGAATGTGACCGCACTAAAGGAATGTCATGCACACTGAAGGAATGCCAGCACACTGAATGAACGTGAGCGCACTGAAGGAATGTCAGCACACTGAAGGAATGTCAGCACACTGAAGGAATGTTAGCACACTGAAGGAATGTTCTGTTCACTGTAGGAATGTCAGGACATTGAAGTAATGTCAGCACACTGAAGGAATGTCAGCGCACTGAAGTAACGTCAGCACACTGAAGGAATGTCAGCACACTGAAGTAATGTCAGCACACGGAAAGAATGTCAGCACACTGAAGGAATGTTAGCACACTGAAGGAATGTTCTGTTCACTGAAGGAATGTTCCGCTCACTGAAGGAATGTCAGCACACTGAAGGAATGTGAGCGCACTGAAGGAATGTCATGCACACTGAAGGAATGTGAGCACACTGAAGGAATATCATGCACACTGAAGGAATATCAGCACTCTAAATGAATGTCAGCACACTGAAGGAATTTCATGCACACTGAAGGAATGTCATGCACACTGAAGTAATGTCAGCACTCTGAAGGAATGTCAGCACACTGAAAGAATGTCAGCACACTGAAGGAATGTCATGCACACTGATGGAATGTCAGCAAACTGAAGGAATGTCATGCACACTGAAGGAATGTCAGCACACTGAAGGAATGTCATGCACACTGAAGGAATGTTATGCACACTGAAGGAATATCATCACACAGAAGTAATGTCATGCACACTGAAAGAATGTCATGCACACTGAAGGAATGTCAGCACACTGAGGGAATGTCATGCACACTGAAGGAATGTCAGCACACTAATGGAATGTCATGCACATTGAAGGAATGTGATGCACACTCAAGAAATGTTCTGCAAACAGAAGGAATGTCAGCAGACTGAATGAAAAACATGCACACTGAAGTAACGTGATGCACACTGAAGGAATGTCATGCACACTGAAAGAATGTCAGTACACAGAAGGAATGTCATGACACTAGAGGAATGTTATGGTCACAGAAGGAATGTCATGAAACTGAAGGAATGTTATGGATACAGAAGGAATGTCATGACACTGAAAGAATTTTATGGACACAGAAGGAATGTCATGACACTGCAGGAATTTTATGACACTGAAGGAATGTTATGGACACAGAAGGAATGTCATGCACATTGAAGGAATGTTATGACAATGAAGGAATGTCATGCTCACTGAATTAATGTGATGCACACTGAAGTAATGTTCTGCAAACTGAAGAAATGTCAGCACACTGAAGTAATGTCAGCACTCTGAACGAATGTTCTGCACACTGAAGGAATGTCAGCAGAATGAAGGAATGTCAGCAGACTGAAGGAATGATATGCACACTGAAGGAATATCAGTGCAATGAAGGAATGTTCTGCAAACCGAAGGATGTCTGCGGACTTAGAAATACTCTGCACACTGAAGCAGTGTCAGCACCCTGAAGGAATGTTATGGATATTGAAGGAATGTCATGCACACTGAAGGAATGTCTGCATTGTGAAGGAATGTCAGCACACTGAATGAATATCATGCACACTGAAGGAATGTGATGCACACTGAAGGTATGTTCTGCAGACTGAAAGAATGTCATCACACTGATGGAATGTCATGACATTGAAAGTATGTTATGACACAGAAGGAATGTTATGGATACAGAAGGAATATCATGACACTGAAGAAATGTCAGCACACTGATGGATTGTCATGCACACTGAAGAAATGTCAGCACACTGAAGGAATGTTATGGACACAGAAGGAATGTTATGGACACAGAAGGAATGTCATGACACTGATGGAATGTCAGCACACTGATGGAATGCCATGCAAACTTTAGGAATGTCAGCACACTGAAGGAATGTTATGACACCAAAGGAATGTTATGAACACAGAAGGAATGTTATGGACACAGAAGGAATGTCATGACACTGAAGGAATGTTATGACACTGAAGGAATGTTATGCACACTATAGGAATGTCATGCACACTGAAGAAATGTCAGCACACTGAATGAATTTTATGGGCACAGAAGGAATGTTATGGACACAGAAGGAATGTCATGACACTGATGGAATGTCAGCACACTGATGGAATGTCATGCAAACTGAAGGAATGTCAGCACACTGAAGGAATGTTATGACACCAAAGGAATGTTATGAACACAGAAGGAATGTTATGGACACAGAAGGAATGTCATGACACTGATGGAATGTCAGCACACTGATGCAATGTCATGCACACTGAAGGAATGCCATGCACACGTAAGGAATGTGATGCACACTGAAGGAATGTTCTGCAAACTTAAGAAATGTCAGCACACTGAATCAATGTCATGCACTCTGAAGGATCGTGATGCACACTGAAGGAATTTTATGGACACAGAACGAATGTCATGACAGTCAAGGAATGTCAGCACACTGATGGAATGTCATGCACACTGAAGGAATGTCATGCACACTGAAGGAATGTCATGGCCACTGAAGGAATGTTATGCACACTGAAGGAATATCAGCACACTGAAGGAATGTCAACTCAACGAAGGAATGTCATGCACACTGAAGGAATGTCAGCACACTGAAGGAATGTTCTGCACACTGAAGGAATATCAGCACACTGAAGGACTTAAATGGTCGTTGCAGTAATGTCATGTGCACTTTGGGAATGTCATGCACATTGAAGGAATGTCAGCACCCTGAAGAAATGTTCTGCACATTGAAGGAATGTCAGCAGACTGATGGAATGTCAGCACACTGAAGGAATGTCAGCACACTGTAGGAATGTCATGACACTGAAGGAATGTTATGACACTGAAGGCATGTTATGGACAAATAAGAAATGTCATGACACTGAAGGAATGTCATGCACACTGAAGGAACGTCAGCCCACTGAATGAATGTCATGCACACTGAAGTAATGTCAGCACACTGAAGGAATGTCAGCACACTGAATGAATGTCATGCACACTGAAGGAATATGATGCACGCTGAAGGTCTGTTCTGCAGACTGAATGAATTTCAGCACACTGATGGAATGTCATGACACTGAAGGAATTTTATGACACAGAAGGAATGTTATGGACACAGAAGGAATGTCATGACACTGAAGGAATGTCAGCACACTGATGGAATGCACACTGAATGAATGTCATGCACACTGAAGTAACGTGATGCACACTGAACGAATGTTCTGCCAACTGAAGGAATGTTCTGCACACTGAATGAATGTTTGGACCAGTGAAGGAATGTTCGGAACAGTGAAGGTATGTTATGGACACTGAAGGAACGTCAGTAAGAGAAGAAATGTCATTCAAACTTAGGGAATGTCATGCACACTGAAGGAATGTTCTGCACACTGAAGGATTGTCATGCACACTGAAAGAATGTTCTGCACACTGAAGGACTGTTCAGAACAGTGAAAGAATGTTTTGGACACAGGAGGAATGCCCTCACAGTGAAGGAAAGTCACGCACACTGATGGAATGTTCTGGACACTGAAGGAATGTTCTGCACAGTGAAGGAGCGTCAGGCACACTGAAGGAATGTCAGCACACTGATGGAATGTCATGCACACTAAAGGAATATTCTGCACACTGAAGGAATGTCAGCACACTGAAGGAATGTCTTGACACTGAAGGAATGTTCTGCACCTTGAAGGAATGTCAGCACATTGAAGTAATGTCATGCACACTGAAGGAATGTCAGCACACTGAATGAATGTAATGCGCCCTGAAGGAATGTCATGCACACTGAAGGAATGTTGGCACACTGAAGGATTGTAAGCAAACTCAAGGATATTCATGCACACTGAAAGAATGTCATGCACACTAAAGGAATGTCATTCAGGCTGAAGGAATGTCATGTGCAATTAAGAAATGTGAGCACACTGAACGAATGTCACGCAGACGAAAAGAAGGTCATCATATTGAAAGATTGTCAGGCACAAGGAAGGAATGTCAGCACACTGAAGGAACGTCAGCACACTGAAGGAATGTCCTGCACACTGAAGGAATGCCAGCGCACTGAAGGAATGTGAGTACACTGAAGGATTGCCATGCATACTAAAGGAATGTCAGCACACTGAAGGAATGTCATGCACAATGAAAGAATATCAGCACACTGAAGGAATGTCAGCACATTGAAGGAATGTCATGCACACTGAAGGAATGTCATGCACACTGAAGGAATGTCAGCACACTGAAGGAATGTCATGCACACTGAATGAATGTCATGCACACTTTAGGAATGTCAGCACATTGAAGTAATGTCAGCAGTCTGAAGGAATGTCAGCACACTGACGAAATGTCAGCACTCTAAAGGAATGTCAGCACACTGAAGGAATGTCAGCACACTGAACAAATGTCATGCACACTGAATGAATGTCATGCACACTTTAGGAATGTCAGCACATTGAAGTAATGTCAGCACTCTGAAGGAATGTCAGCACACTGAAGGAATGTCAGCACACTGATGCAATGTCAGCACACTGAATGAATGTCATGCACACTGAAGGAATGTCAGCACACTGAAGGAATGTCAGCACATTGAAGGAATGTCATGCACACTGAAGGAATGTCATGCACACTGAAGGAATGTCAGCACACTGAAGGAATGTCATGCACACTGAAGGAATGTCATGCACACTTTAGGAATGTCAGCACATTGAAGTAATGTCAGCACTCTAAAGGAATGTCAGCACACTGAAGGAATGTCATGCACACTGAAGGAATGTCATGCACACTGAAGGAATGTGTTGCGCACTGAAGGTATGCTCTGCAGACTGAAAGAATGTCAGCACACTGATGGAATGTCATGACACTGAAGGATTGTTATGACACTGATGGAATGTTATGGACACAAAAGGAATGTCAGCACACTGAGGAATGTCAGCACACTGAATGAATGTCAGCACACTGAATGAATGTCAGCACACTGAAGGAATGTCATGCACACTGAAGGAATGTCAGCACACTAATGGAATGTCAGCACACTGAAGGAATGTCAGCACACTGAATGAATGTCAGCACACTGAAGGAATGTCATGCACACTGAAGGAATGTCAGCACACTGAAGGAATGTCATGCACACTGAAGGAATGTCAGCACACTGAAGGAATGTCATGCACACTGAAGGAATGTCAGCACACTGAAGGAATGTCATGCACACTGAATGAATGTCAGCACACTGAAGGAATGTCATGCACACTGAAGGAATGTCAGCACACTGAAGGAATGTCATGCACACTGAAGGAATGTCAGCACACTGAAGGAATGTCATGCACACTGAAGGAATGTCATGCACACTGAAGGAATGTCAGCACACTGAAGGAATGTCATGCACACTGAATGAATGTCATGCACACTTTAGGAATGTCAGCACATTGAAGTAATGTCAGCACTCTGAAGGAATGTCAGCACACTGAAGGAATGTCAGCACACTGAAGCAATGTCAGCACACTGAAGGAATGTCATGAACACTGAATGAATGTCATGCACACTTTAGGAATGTCAGCACATTGAAGTAATGTCAGCACTCTAAAGGAATGTCAGCACACTGAAGGAATGTCATGCACACTGAAGGAATGTCATGCACACTGAAGGAATGCCAGCACACTGAAGGAATGTCTGCATTGTGAAGGAATGTCAGCACACTGAATGAATATCATGCACACTGAAGGAATGTGATGCACACTGAAGGTATGTTCTGCAGACTGAAAGAATGTCATCACACTGATGGAATGTCATGACATTGAAAGTATGTTATGACACAGAAGGAATGTTATGGATACAGAAGGAATATCATGACACTGAAGAAATGTCAGCACACTGATGGATTGTCATGCACACTGAAGAAATGTCAGCACACTGAAGGAATGTTATGGACACAGAAGGAATGTTATGGACACAGAAGGAATGTCATGACACTGATGGAATGTCAGCACACTGATGGAATGCCATGCAAACTTTAGGAATGTCAGCACACTGAAGGAATGTTATGACACCAAAGGAATGTTATGAACACAGAAGGAATGTTATGGACACAGAAGGAATGTCATGACACTGAAGGAATGTTATGACACTGAAGGAATGTTATGCACACTATAGGAATGTCATGCACACTGAAGAAATGTCAGCACACTGAATGAATTTTATGGGCACAGAAGGAATGTTATGGACACAGAAGGAATGTCATGACACTGATGGAATGTCAGCACACTGATGGAATGTCATGCAAACTGAAGGAATGTCAGCACACTGAAGGAATGTTATGACACCAAAGGAATGTTATGAACACAGAAGGAATGTTATGGACACAGAAGGAATGTCATGACACTGATGGAATGTCAGCACACTGATGCAATGTCATGCACACTGAAGGAATGCCATGCACACGTAAGGAATGTGATGCACACTGAAGGAATGTTCTGCAAACTTAAGAAATGTCAGCACACTGAATCAATGTCATGCACTCTGAAGGATCGTGATGCACACTGAAGGAATTTTATGGACACAGAACGAATGTCATGACAGTCAAGGAATGTCAGCACACTGATGGAATGTCATGCACACTGAAGGAATGTCATGCACACTGAAGGAATGTCATGGCCACTGAAGGAATGTTATGCACACTGAAGGAATATCAGCACACTGAAGGAATGTCAACTCAACGAAGGAATGTCATGCACACTGAAGGAATGTCAGCACACTGAAGGAATGTTCTGCACACTGAAGGAATATCAGCACACTGAAGGACTTAAATGGTCGTTGCAGTAATGTCATGTGCACTTTGGGAATGTCATGCACATTGAAGGAATGTCAGCACCCTGAAGAAATGTTCTGCACATTGAAGGAATGTCAGCAGACTGATGGAATGTCAGCACACTGAAGGAATGTCAGCACACTGTAGGAATGTCATGACACTGAAGGAATGTTATGACACTGAAGGCATGTTATGGACAAATAAGAAATGTCATGACACTGAAGGAATGTCATGCACACTGAAGGAACGTCAGCCCACTGAATGAATGTCATGCACACTGAAGTAATGTCAGCACACTGAAGGAATGTCAGCACACTGAATGAATGTCATGCACACTGAAGGAATATGATGCACGCTGAAGGTCTGTTCTGCAGACTGAATGAATTTCAGCACACTGATGGAATGTCATGACACTGAAGGAATTTTATGACACAGAAGGAATGTTATGGACACAGAAGGAATGTCATGACACTGAAGGAATGTCAGCACACTGATGGAATGCACACTGAATGAATGTCATGCACACTGAAGTAACGTGATGCACACTGAACGAATGTTCTGCCAACTGAAGGAATGTTCTGCACACTGAATGAATGTTTGGACCAGTGAAGGAATGTTCGGAACAGTGAAGGTATGTTATGGACACTGAAGGAACGTCAGTAAGAGAAGAAATGTCATTCAAACTTAGGGAATGTCATGCACACTGAAGGAATGTTCTGCACACTGAAGGATTGTCATGCACACTGAAAGAATGTTCTGCACACTGAAGGACTGTTCAGAACAGTGAAAGAATGTTTTGGACACAGGAGGAATGCCCTCACAGTGAAGGAAAGTCACGCACACTGATGGAATGTTCTGGACACTGAAGGAATGTTCTGCACAGTGAAGGAGCGTCAGGCACACTGAAGGAATGTCAGCACACTGATGGAATGTCATGCACACTAAAGGAATATTCTGCACACTGAAGGAATGTCAGCACACTGAAGGAATGTCTTGACACTGAAGGAATGTTCTGCACCTTGAAGGAATGTCAGCACATTGAAGTAATGTCATGCACACTGAAGGAATGTCAGCACACTGAATGAATGTAATGCGCCCTGAAGGAATGTCATGCACACTGAAGGAATGTTGGCACACTGAAGGATTGTAAGCAAACTCAAGGATATTCATGCACACTGAAAGAATGTCATGCACACTAAAGGAATGTCATTCAGGCTGAAGGAATGTCATGTGCAATTAAGAAATGTGAGCACACTGAACGAATGTCACGCAGACGAAAAGAAGGTCATCATATTGAAAGATTGTCAGGCACAAGGAAGGAATGTCAGCACACTGAAGGAACGTCAGCACACTGAAGGAATGTCCTGCACACTGAAGGAATGCCAGCGCACTGAAGGAATGTGAGTACACTGAAGGATTGCCATGCATACTAAAGGAATGTCAGCACACTGAAGGAATGTCATGCACAATGAAAGAATATCAGCACACTGAAGGAATGTCAGCACATTGAAGGAATGTCATGCACACTGAAGGAATGTCATGCACACTGAAGGAATGTCAGCACACTGAAGGAATGTCATGCACACTGAATGAATGTCATGCACACTTTAGGAATGTCAGCACATTGAAGTAATGTCAGCAGTCTGAAGGAATGTCAGCACACTGACGAAATGTCAGCACTCTAAAGGAATGTCAGCACACTGAAGGAATGTCAGCACACTGAACAAATGTCATGCACACTGAATGAATGTCATGCACACTTTAGGAATGTCAGCACATTGAAGTAATGTCAGCACTCTGAAGGAATGTCAGCACACTGAAGGAATGTCAGCACACTGATGCAATGTCAGCACACTGAATGAATGTCATGCACACTGAAGGAATGTCAGCACACTGAAGGAATGTCAGCACATTGAAGGAATGTCATGCACACTGAAGGAATGTCATGCACACTGAAGGAATGTCAGCACACTGAAGGAATGTCATGCACACTGAAGGAATGTCATGCACACTTTAGGAATGTCAGCACATTGAAGTAATGTCAGCACTCTAAAGGAATGTCAGCACACTGAAGGAATGTCATGCACACTGAAGGAATGTCATGCACACTGAAGGAATGTGTTGCGCACTGAAGGTATGCTCTGCAGACTGAAAGAATGTCAGCACACTGATGGAATGTCATGACACTGAAGGATTGTTATGACACTGATGGAATGTTATGGACACAAAAGGAATGTCAGCACACTGAGGAATGTCAGCACACTGAATGAATGTCAGCACACTGAATGAATGTCAGCACACTGAAGGAATGTCATGCACACTGAAGGAATGTCAGCACACTAATGGAATGTCAGCACACTGAAGGAATGTCAGCACACTGAATGAATGTCAGCACACTGAAGGAATGTCATGCACACTGAAGGAATGTCAGCACACTGAAGGAATGTCATGCACACTGAAGGAATGTCAGCACACTGAAGGAATGTCATGCACACTGAAGGAATGTCAGCACACTGAAGGAATGTCATGCACACTGAATGAATGTCAGCACACTGAAGGAATGTCATGCACACTGAAGGAATGTCAGCACACTGAAGGAATGTCATGCACACTGAAGGAATGTCAGCACACTGAAGGAATGTCATGCACACTGAAGGAATGTCATGCACACTGAAGGAATGTCAGCACACTGAAGGAATGTCATGCACACTGAATGAATGTCATGCACACTTTAGGAATGTCAGCACATTGAAGTAATGTCAGCACTCTGAAGGAATGTCAGCACACTGAAGGAATGTCAGCACACTGAAGCAATGTCAGCACACTGAAGGAATGTCATGAACACTGAATGAATGTCATGCACACTTTAGGAATGTCAGCACATTGAAGTAATGTCAGCACTCTAAAGGAATGTCAGCACACTGAAGGAATGTCATGCACACTGAAGGAATGTCATGCACACTGAAGGAATGCCAGCACACTGAAGGAATGTCATGCACACTGAATGAATGTCATGCACACTTTAGGAATGTCAGCACATTGAAGTAATGTCAGCACTCTGAAGGAATGTCAGCACACTGACGAAATGTCAGCACTCTAAAGGAATGTCAGCACACTGAAGGAATGTCATGCACACTGAAGGAATGTCATGCACACTGAAGGAATGTCATGCACACTGAAGGAATGTCAGCACACTGAAGGAATGTCATGCACACTGAATGAATGTGATGCACACTTTAGGAATGTCAGCACATTGAAGTAATGTCAGCACTCTGAAGGAATGTCAGCACACTGAAGGAATGTCAGCACACTGAAGCAATGTCAGCACACTGAAGGAATGTCAAGCACACTGAAGGAATGTGTTGCGCACTGAAGGTATGCTCTGCAGACTGAAAGAATGTCAGCACACTGATGGAATGTCATGAAACTGAAGGATTGTTATGACACTGATGGAATGTTATGGACACAAAAGGAATGTCAGCACACTGAGGAATGTCAGCACACTGAATGAATGTCAGCACACTGAATGAATGTCAGCACACTGAAGGAATGTCATGCACACTGAAGGAATGTCAGCACACTAATGGAATGTCAGCACACTGAAGGAATGTCAGCACACTGAATGAATGTCAGCACACTGAAGGAATGTCATGCACACTGAAGGAATGTCAGCACACTGAAGGAATGTCATGCACACTGAAGGAATGTCAGCACACTGAAGGAATGTCATGCACACTGAAGGAATGTCAGCACACTGAAGGAATGTCATGCACACTGAATGAATGTCAGCACACTGAAGGAATGTCATGCACACTGAAGGAATGTCAGCACACTGAAGGAATGTCGTGCACACTGAAGGAATGTCATGCACACTGAAGGAATGTCATGCACACTGAAGGAATGTCAGCACACTGAAGGAATGTCATGCACACTGAATGAATGTCATGCACACTTTAGAAATGTCAGCACATTGAAGTAATGTCAGCACTCTGAAGGAATGTCAGCACACTGAAGCAATGTCAGCACACTGAAGCAATGTCAGCGCACTGAAGGAATGTCATGCACACTGAATGAATGTCATGCACACTTTAGGAATGTCAGCACATTGAAGTAATGTCAGCACTCTGAAGGAATGTCAGCACACTGAAGGAATGTCAGCACACTGATGCAATGTCAGCACACTGAATGAATGTCATGCACACTGAAGGAATGTCAGCACACTGAAGGAATGTCAGCACATTGAAGGAATGTCATGCACACTGAAGGAATGTCATGCACACTGAAGGAATGTCAGCACACTGAAGGAATGTCATGCACACTGAAGGAATGTCATGCACACTTTAGGAATGTCAGCACATTGAAGTAATATCAGCACTCTAAAGGAATGTCAGCACACTGAAGGAATGTCATGCACACTGAAGGAATGTCATGCACACTGAAGGAATGTGTTGCGCACTGAAGGTATGCTCTGCAGACTGAAAGAATGTCAGCACACTGATGGAATGTCATGACACTGAAGGATTGTTATGACACTGATGGAATGTTATGGACACAAAAGGAATGTCAGCACACTGAGGAATGTCAGCACACTGAATGAATGTCAGCACACTGAATGAATGTCAGCACACTGAAGGAATGTCAGCACACTAATGGAATGTCAGCACACTGAAGGAATGTCAGCACACTGAATGAATGTCAGCACACTGAAGGAATGTCATGCACACTGAAGGAATGTCAGCACACTGAAGGAATGTCATGCACACTGAAGGAATGTCAGCACACTGAAGGAATGTCATGCACACTGAAGGAATGTCAGCACACTGAAGGAATGTCATGCACACTGAATGAATGTCAGCACACTGAAGGAATGTCATGCACACTGAAGGAATGTCAGCACACTGAAGGAATGTCATGCACACTGAAGGAATGTCAGCACACTGAAGGAATGTCATGCACACTGAAGGAATGTCATGCACACTGAAGGAATGTCAGCACACTGAAGGAATGTCATGCACACTGAATGAATGTCATGCACACTTTAGGAATGTCAGCACATTGAAGTAATGTCAGCACTCTGAAGGAATGTCAGCACACTGAAGGAATGTCAGCACACTGAAGCAATGTCAGCACACTGAAGGAATGTCATGAACACTGAATGAATGTCATGCACACTTTAGGAATGTCAGCACATTGAAGTAATGTCAGCACTCTAAAGGAATGTCAGCACACTGAAGGAATGTCATGCACACTGAAGGAATGTCATGCACACTGAAGGAATGCCAGCACACTGAAGGAATGTCATGCACACTGAATGAATGTCATGCACACTTTAGGAATGTCAGCACATTGAAGTAATGTCAGCACTCTGAAGGAATGTCAGCACACTGACGAAATGTCAGCACTCTAAAGGAATGTCAGCACACTGAAGGAATGTCATGCACACTGAAGGAATGTCATGCACACTGAAGGAATGTCATGCACACTGAAGGAATGTCAGCACACTGAAGGAATGTCATGCACACTGAATGAATGTGATGCACACTTTAGGAATGTCAGCACATTGAAGTAATGTCAGCACTCTGAAGGAATGTCAGCACACTGAAGGAATGTCAGCACACTGAAGCAATGTCAGCACACTGAAGGAATGTCAAGCACACTGAAGGAATGTGTTGCGCACTGAAGGTATGCTCTGCAGACTGAAAGAATGTCAGCACACTGATGGAATGTCATGAAACTGAAGGATTGTTATGACACTGATGGAATGTTATGGACACAAAAGGAATGTCAGCACACTGAGGAATGTCAGCACACTGAATGAATGTCAGCACACTGAATGAATGTCAGCACACTGAAGGAATGTCATGCACACTGAAGGAATGTCAGCACACTAATGGAATGTCAGCACACTGAAGGAATGTCAGCACACTGAATGAATGTCAGCACACTGAAGGAATGTCATGCACACTGAAGGAATGTCAGCACACTGAAGGAATGTCATGCACACTGAAGGAATGTCAGCACACTGAAGGAATGTCATGCACACTGAAGGAATGTCAGCACACTGAAGGAATGTCATGCACACTGAATGAATGTCAGCACACTGAAGGAATGTCATGCACACTGAAGGAATGTCAGCACACTGAAGGAATGTCGTGCACACTGAAGGAATGTCATGCACACTGAAGGAATGTCATGCACACTGAAGGAATGTCAGCACACTGAAGGAATGTCATGCACACTGAATGAATGTCATGCACACTTTAGAAATGTCAGCACATTGAAGTAATGTCAGCACTCTGAAGGAATGTCAGCACACTGAAGCAATGTCAGCACACTGAAGCAATGTCAGCGCACTGAAGGAATGTCATGCACACTGAATGAATGTCATGCACACTTTAGGAATGTCAGCACATTGAAGTAATGTCAGCACTCTGAAGGAATGTCAGCACACTGACGAAATGTCAGCACTCTAAAGGAATGTCAGCACACTGAAGGAATGTCATGCACACTGAAGGAATGTCATGCACACTGAAGGAATGTCAGCACACTGAAGGAATGTCATGCACACTGAAGGTTTGTTCTGCAGACTGAAAGAATGTCAGCACACTGATGGAAAGTCATGACATTGAAGGTATGTTATGACACAGAAGGAATGTTATGGATACAGAAGGAATATCATGACACTGAAGAAATGTCAGCACACTGAAGGAATGTGATGCACACTGAAGGAATGTCAGCACACTGATGGATTGTCATGCACACTGAAGAAATGTCAGCACACTGAAAGAATGTCAGTATACTGAAGGAGTGTCATGACACTGAAGGAATGTTATGGACACAGAAGGAATGTCATGACACTAGAGGAATGTTATGGACACAGATGGAATGTCATGAAACTGAAGGAATGTTATGGCACTGAAGGAATGTTATGGATACAGAAGGAATGTCATGACACTGAAGGAATGTTATGGACACAGAAAGAATGTCATGACACTGCAGGAATTTTATGACACTGAAGGAATGTTATGGACGCAGAAGGAATGTCATGCACATTGAAGGAATGTTATGACACTGAAGGAATGTCATGCTCACTGAAGGAGTGTCATGCACACTGAAGGAATGTGATGCACACTGAAGTAATGTTCTGCAAACTGAAGAAATGTCAGCACACTGAAGTAATGTCAGCACTCTGAATGAATGTTCTGCACACTGAAGGAATGTCAGCAGAATGAAGGAATGTTCTGCACACTGAAGGAATGTCAGCAGAATGAAGGAATGTCAGCAGACTGAAGAAATGATATGCACACTGAAGGAATATCAGTGCAATGAAGGAATGTTCTGCAAACTGAAGGATGTCTGCAGACTTAGAAATACTCTGCACACTGAAGCAATGTCAGCACCCTGAAGGAATGTTATGGATATTTTAGGAATGTCATGCACACTGAAGGAATGTCAGCATTCTGAAGGAATGTCAGCACACTGAATGAATATCATGCACACTGAAAGAATGTCATGCACACTGAAGGTTTGTTCTGCAGACTGAAAGAATGTCAGCACACTGATGGAAAGTCATGACATTGAAGGTATGTTATGACACAGAAGGAATATTATGGATACAGAAGGAATATCATGACACTGAAGAAATGTCAGCACACTGAAGGAATGTGATGCACACTGAAGGAATGTCAGCACACTGATGGATTGTCATGCACACTGAAGAAATGTCAGCACACTGAAGGAATGTTATGGACACAGAAGGAATGTTATGGACACAGAAGGAATGTCATGACACTGATGGAATGTCAGCACACTGATGGAATGTTATGACACCAAAGGAATGTTATGAACACAGAAGGAATGTTATGGACACAGAAGGAATGTCATGACACTGAAGGAATGTTATGACACCGAATGAATGTTATGCACACTATAGGAATGTCATGCACACTGAAGAAATGTAAGCACACTGAAGGAATGTGATGCACACTGAAGGCATGTCAGCACACTGATGGATTGTCATGCACACTGAAGAAATGTCAGCACACTGAAGGAATGTTATGGACACAGAAGGAATGTTATGGACACAGAAGGAATGTCATGACACTGATGGAATGTCAGGACACTGATGGAATGTCCATGCACACTTAAGGAATGTGATGCACTCTGAAGGAATGTTCTGCAAACTGAAGAAATGTCAGCACACTGAATCAATGTCATGCACACTGAAGGATTGTGATGCACAGTGAAGGAGTTTTATGGACACAGAAGGAATGTCATGACACTCAAGGAATGTCAGCACACTGAAGGAAAGTCATGGACACTCAAGGAATTTCAGCAAACTGATGGAATGTCATGCACACTGAAGGAATGTCATGCACACTGAAGGAATTGCATGCCCACTGAAGGAATGTTATGCAAACTGAAGGAATGTCAGCACACTGAAGGAATGTCATGCGCACTGAAGGAATGTTATGCAAACAACAGGAATGTCATGCACACTGAAGGAATGTCATGCCCACTGAAGGAATGTTATGCAAACTGAAGGAATGTCATGCACACTGAAGGAATGTCATGCGCACTGAAGGAATATCAGCACACTGAAGGAATGTTCTGCACACTGAAGGAACATCAGCACACTGAAGGACTTAAATGGTCATTGCAGTAATGTCATGTGCACTTTGGGAATGTCATGCACACTGAAGGAAAGTCAACACAATGAAGGAATGTTATGCATGCTGAAGGAATGTCAATAAAATGAAAGAATGTCACGTTCACTGAATTAATATCAGTACTTTGAAGCAATGCTATGCACACTGAACGAATGCCATGCACACTGAAGGAATGTCATACACACTCTAGGAATGTCAGCAAACTGAGGGAATGTCATGCAGACTGAAGGAATGTCATGCTGGCTGAAGGAATATCAGCACATTGAAGGAATGTCATGCACACTGAAGGAATGTTATAGACACTCAAGAATTGTCAACACATGCAAGGAATGTCAGCACCCTGAAGAAATTTTCTGCACATTGAGGGAATGTCAGCAGACTGATGGAATGTCAGCACACTGAAGGAATGTCAGCACACTGTAGGAATGTCATGACACTGAAGGAATGTTATGACACTGAAGGAATGTTATGGACAAATAAGGAATGTCATGACACTGAAAGAATGTCATGCACACTGAAGGAATGTCAGCACACTGAATGAATGTCATGCACACTGAAGTAATGTCAGCACTCTGAAGGAATGTCAGCACACTGAATGAATGTCATGCACACTGAAGGAATATGATGCACACTGAAGGTATGTTCTGCAGACTGAATGAATTTCAGCACACTGATGGAATGTCATGACACTGAAGGAATTTTATGACACAGAAGGAATGTTATGGACACAGAAGGAATATCATGACACTGAAGGAATGTCATGCACACTGAAGGAATATCTGCACACTGATGGAATGCACACTGAATGAATGTCATGCACACTGAAGTAACGTGATGCACACTGAACGAATGTACTGCCAACTGAAGGAATGTTCTGCACACTGAATGAATGTTCGGACCAGTGAAGGAATGTTCGGAACAGTGAAGGAATGTTATGGACACAGAAGGAATGGCAGCAAAAGAAGGAATGTCATGCAATCTTAGGGAATGTCATGCACACTGAGGGAATGTTCTGCACACTGAAGGAATGTCAGCACACTGAAGGAATGTTAGCACACTGAAGGAATGTTCAGTTCACTGAAGGAATGTCAGCACACTGAAGGAATGTGAGCGCACTGAAGAAATGTCATGCACACTGATGGAATGTTCTGGACACTGAAGGAATATCAGCACACTGAAGGACTTAAATGGTCGTTGCAGTAATGTCATGTGCACTTTGGGAATGTCATGCACACTGAAGGAAAGTCAACACAATGAAGGAATGTTATGCATGCTGAAGGAATGTCAATACAATGAAGGAATGTCATGTACACTGAAGGAATATCAGCACTTTGAAGGAATGCTATGCACACTGAACGAATGTCATGTACACTGAAGGAATGTCAGAATACTGAAGGAATATCAGCACTCTGAAGGAATGCCGTGCACACTGAAGGAATGTCATAAACACTCTAGGCATGTCAGCAAATTGAGGGAATGTCATGCAGACTGAAGGAATATCATGATGGCTGAAGGAATGTCAGCACATTGAAGGAATGTCAGCACCCTGAAGAAATGTTCTGCACATTGAAGGAATATCAGCAGACTGATGGAATGTTATGACACTGAAGGAATGTCAGCACACTGTAGGAATGTCATGACACTGAAGGAATGTTATGACACTGAAGGCATGTTATGGACAAATAAGGAATGTCATGACACTGAAGGAATGTCATGCACACTGAAGGAATGTCAGCCCACTGAATGAATGTCATGCACACTGAAGTAATGTCAGCACACTGAAGGAATGTCATGACACTGAATGAATGTCATGCACACTGAAGGAATATGATGCACGCTGAAGGTCTGTTCTGCAGACTGAATGAATTTCAGCACACTGATGGAATGTCATGACACTGAAGGAATTTTATGACACAGAAGGAATGTCATGACACTGAAGGAATGTCAGCACACTGATGGAATGCACACTGAATGAATGTCATGCACACTGAAGTAACGTGATGCACACTGAACGAATGTTCTGCCAACTGAAGGAATGTTCTGCACACTGAATGAATGTTCGGACCAGTGAAGGAATGTTCGGAACAGTGAAGGAATGTTATGGACACTGAAGGAACGTCAGTAAGAGAAGAAATGTCATGCAAACTTAGGGAATGTCATGCACACTGAAGGAATGTTCTGCACACTGAAGGATTGTCATGCACACTGAAAGAATGTTCTGCACACTGAAGGACTGTTCAGAACAGTGAAAGAATGTTTTGGACACAGGAGGAATGCCCGCACAGTGAAGGAAAGTCACGCACACTGATGGAATGTTCTGGACACTGAAGGAATGTTCTGCACACTGAAGGGGTGTCATGCACACTGAAGGAATGTCAGCACACTGAAGGAATGTCATGACACTGAAGGAATATCCGCACACTGAAGGAATGTCAGCACATTGAATGAACATTCTGCTCACTGAAGGAATGTCATGCACACTGAAGTAATGTCAGCACACTGAAGGAATGTTCGGTTCACTGAAGGAATGTGACCGCACTAAAGGAATGTCATGCACACTGAAGGAATGCCAGCACACTGAATGAATGTGAGCGCACTGAAGGAATGTCAGCACACTGAAGGAATGTCAGCACACTGAAGGAATGTTAGCACACTGAAGGAATGTTCTGTTCACTGTAGGAATGTCAGGACATTGAAGTAATGTCAGCACACTGAAGGAATGTCAGCGCACTGAAGTAACGTCAGCACACTGAAGGAATGTCAGCACACTGAAGTAATGTCAGCACACGGAAGGAATGTCAGCACACTGAAGGAATGTTAGCACACTGAAGGAATGTTCTGTTCACTGAAGGAATGTTCCGCTCACTGAAGGAATGTCAGCACACTGAAGGAATGTGAGCGCACTGAAGGAATGTCATGCACACTGAAGGAATGTGAGCACACTGAAGGAATATCATGCACACTGAAGGAATATCAGCACTCTAAATGAATGTCAGCACACTGAAGGAATTTCATGCACACTGAAGGAATGTCATGCACACTGAAGTAATGTCAGCACTCTGAAGGAATGTCAGCACACTGAAAGAATGTCAGCACACTGAAGGAATGTCATGCACACTGATGGAATGTCAGCAAACTGAAGGAATGTCATGCACACTGAAGGAATGTCAGCACACTGAAGGAATGTCATGCACACTGAAGGAATGTTATGCACACTGAAGGAATATCATCACACAGAAGTAATGTCATGCACACTGAAAGAATGTCATGCACACTGAAGGAATGTCAGCACACTGAGGGAATGTCATGCACACTGAAGGAATGTCAGCACACTAATGGAATGTCATGCACATTGAAGGAATGTGATGCACACTCAAGAAATGTTCTGCAAACAGAAGGAATGTCAGCAGACTGAATGAAAAACATGCACACTGAAGTAACGTGATGCACACTGAAGGAATGTCATGCACACTGAAAGAATGTCAGTACACAGAAGGAATGTCATGACACTAGAGGAATGTTATGGTCACAGAAGGAATGTCATGAAACTGAAGGAATGTTATGGATACAGAAGGAATGTCATGACACTGAAAGAATTTTATGGACACAGAAGGAATGTCATGACACTGCAGGAATTTTATGACACTGAAGGAATGTTATGGACACAGAAGGAATGTCATGCACATTGAAGGAATGTTATGACAATGAAGGAATGTCATGCTCACTGAATTAATGTGATGCACACTGAAGTAATGTTCTGCAAACTGAAGAAATGTCAGCACACTGAAGTAATGTCAGCACTCTGAACGAATGTTCTGCACACTGAAGGAATGTCAGCAGAATGAAGGACTGTCAGCAGACTGAAGGAATGATATGCACACTGAAGGAATATCAGTGCAATGAAGGAATGTTCTGCAAACCGAAGGATGTCTGCGGACTTAGAAATACTCTGCACACTGAAGCAGTGTCAGCACCCTGAAGGAATGTTATGGATATTGAAGGAATGTCATGCACACTGAAGGAATGTCTGCATTCTGAAGGAATGTCAGCACACTGAATGAATATCATGCACACTGAAGGAATGTGATGCACACTGAAGGTATGTTCTGCAGACTGAAAGAATGTCATCACACTGATGGAATGTCATGACATTGAAAGTATGTTATGACACAGAAGGAATGTTATGGATACAGAAGGAATATCATGACACTGAAGAAATGTCAGCACACTGATGGATTGTCATGCACACTGAAGAAATGTCAGCACACTGAAGGAATGTTATGGACACAGAAGGAATGTTATGGACACAGAAGGAATGTCATGACACTGATGGAATGTCAGCACACTGATGGAATGCCATGCAAACTTTAGGAATGTCAGCACACTGAAGGAATGTTATGACACCAAAGGAATGTTATGAACACAGAAGGAATGTTATGGACACAGAAGGAATGTCATGACACTGAAGGAATGTTATGACACTGAAGGAATGTTATGCACACTATAGGAATGTCATGCACACTGAAGAAATGTCAGCACACTGAATGAATTTTATGGGCACAGAAGGAATGTTATGGACACAGAAGGAATGTCATGACACTGATGGAATGTCAGCACACTGATGGAATGTCATGCAAACTGAAGGAATGTCAGCACACTGAAGGAATGTTATGACACCAAAGGAATGTTATGAACACAGAAGGAATGTTATGGACACAGAAGGAATGTCATGACACTGATGGAATGTCAGCACACTGATGCAATGTCATGCACACTGAAGGAATGCCATGCACACGTAAGGAATGTGATGCACACTGAAGGAATGTTCTGCAAACTTAAGAAATGTCAGCACACTGAATCAATGTCATGCACTCTGAAGGATCGTGATGCACACTGAAGGAATTTTATGGACACAGAACGAATGTCATGACAGTCAAGGAATGTCAGCACACTGATGGAATGTCATGCACACTGAAGGAATGTCATGCACACTGAAGGAATGTCATGGCCACTGAAGGAATGTTATGCACACTGAAGGAATATCAGCACACTGAAGGAATGTCAACTCAACGAAGGAATGTCATGCACACTGAAGGAATGTCAGCACACTGAAGGAATGTTCTGCACACTGAAGGAATATCAGCACACTGAAGGACTTAAATGGTCGTTGCAGTAATGTCATGTGCACTTTGGGAATGTCATGCACATTGAAGGAATGTCAGCACCCTGAAGAAATGTTCTGCACATTGAAGGAATGTCAGCAGACTGATGGAATGTCAGCACACTGAAGGAATGTCAGCACACTGTAGGAATGTCATGACACTGAAGGAATGTTATGACACTGAAGGCATATTATGGACAAATAAGAAATGTCATGACACTGAAGGAATGTCATGCACACTGAAGGAACGTCAGCCCACTGAATGAATGTCATGCACACTGAAGTAATGTCAGCACACTGAAGGAATGTCAGCACACTGAATGAATGTCATGCACACTGAAGGAATATGATGCACGCTGAGGGTCTGTTCTGCAGACTGAATGAATTTCAGCACACTGATGGAATGTCATGACACTGAAGGAATTTTATGACACAGAAGGAATGTTATGGACACAGAAGGAATGTCATGACACTGAAGGAATGTCAGCACACTGATGGAATGCACACTGAATGAATGTCATGCACACTGAAGTAACGTGATGCACACTGAACGAATGTTCTGCCAACTGAAGGAATGTTCTGCACACTGAATGAATGTTTGGACCAGTGAAGGAATGTTCGGAACAGTGAAGGTATGTTATGGACACTGAAGGAACGTCAGTAAGAGAAGAAATGTCATTCAAACTTAGGGAATGTCATGCACACTGAAGGAATGTTCTGCACACTGAAGGATTGTCATGCACACTGAAAGAATGTTCTGCACACTGAAGGACTGTTCAGAACAGTGAAAGAATGTTTTGGACACAGGAGGAATGCCCTCACAGTGAAGGAAAGTCACGCACACTGATGGAATGTTCTGGACACTGAAGGAATGTTCTGCACAGTGAAGGAGCGTCAGGCACACTGAAGGAATGTCAGCACACTGATGGAATGTCATGCACACTGAAGGAATATTCTGCACACTGAAGGAATGTTCTGCACACTGAAGGAATGTCAGCACATTGAAGTAATGTCATGCACACTGAAGGAATGTCAGCACACTGAATGAATGTAATGCGCCCTGAAGGAATGTCATGCACACTGAAGGAATGTTGGCACACTGAAGGATTGTAAGCAAACTCAAGGATATTCATGCACACTGAAAGAATGTCATGCACACTAAAGGAATGTCATTCAGGCTGAAGGAATGTCATGTGCAATTAAGAAATGTGAGCACACTGAACGAATGTCACGCAGACGAAAAGAAGGTCATCATATTGAAAGATTGTCAGGCACAAGGAAGGAATGTCAGCACACTGAAGGAACGTCAGCACACTGAAGGAATGTCCTGCACACTGAAGGAATGCCAGCGCACTGAAGGAATGTGAGTACACTGAAGGATTGCCATGCATACTAAAGGAATGTCAGCACACTGAAGGAATGTCATGCACAATGAAAGAATATCAGCACACTGAAGGAATGTCAGCACATTGAAGGAATGTCATGCACACTGAAGGAATGTCATGCACACTGAAGGAATGTCAGCACACTGAAGGAATGTCATGCACACTGAATGAATGTCATGCACACTTTAGGAATGTCAGCACATTGAAGTAATGTCAGCAGTCTGAAGGAATGTCAGCACACTGACGAAATGTCAGCACTCTAAAGGAATGTCAGCACACTGAAGGAATGTCAGCACACTGAACAAATGTCATGCACACTGAATGAATGTCATGCAAACTTTAGGAATGTCAGCACATTGAAGTAATGTCATGCACACTGAAGGAATGTCAGCACACTGAAGGAATGTCATGCACACTGAATGAATGTCATGCACACTTTAGGAATGTCAGCACATTGAAGTAATGTCAGCACTCTGAAGGAATGTCATGACACTGAAGGAATGTCATGCACACTGAAGGAATGTCATGCACACTGAAGGAATGTCAGCACACTGAAGGAATGTCATGCACACTGAATGAATGTCATGCACACTTTAGGAATGTCAGCACATTGAAGTAATGTCAGCACTCTGAAGGAATGTCAGCACACTGAAGCAATGTCAGCACACTGAAGCAATGTCAGCGCACTGAAGGAATGTCATGCACACTGAATGAATGTCATGCACACTTTAGGAATGTCAGCACATTGAAGTAATGTCAGCACTCTGAAGGAATGTCAGCACACTGACGAAATGTCAGCACTCTAAAGGAATGTCAGCACACTGAAGGAATGTCATGCACACTGAAGGAATGTCATGCACACTGAAGGAATGTCAGCACACTGAAGGAATGTCATGCACACTGAATGAATGTCATGCACAGTTTACGAATGACAGCACATTGAAGTAATGTCAGCACTCTGAAGGAATGTCAGCACACTGAAGGAATGTCAGCACACTGAAGCAATGTCAGCACACTGAATGAATGTCAGCACATTGAAGGAATGTCATGCACACTGAAGGAATGTCATGCACACTGAAGGAATGTCAGCACACTGAAGGAATGTCATGCACACTGAATGAATGTCATGCACACTTTAGGAATGTCAGCACATTGAAGTAATGTCAGCAGTCTGAAGGAATGTCAGCACACTGACGAAATGTCAGCACTCTAAAGGAATGTCAGCACACTGAAGGAATGTCATGCACACTGAAGGAATGTCATGCACACTGAAGGAATGTCAGCACACTGAAGGAATGTCATGCACACTGAAGGAATGTCATGCACACTGAAGGAATGTCAGCACACTGAAGGAATGTCATGCACACTGAATGAATGTCATGCACACTTTAGGAATGTCAGCACATTGAAGTAATGTCAGCACTCTGAAGGAATGTCAGCACACTGAAGGAATGTCAGCACACTGAAGCAATGTCAGCACACTGAAGGAATGTCAAGCACACTGAAGGAATGTGTTGCGCACTGAAGGTATGCTCTGCAGACTGAAAGAATGTCAGCACACTGATGGAATGTCATGACACTGAAGGATTGTTATGACACTGATGGAATGTTATGGACACAAAAGGAATGTCAGCACACTGAGGAATGTCAGCACACTGAATGAATGTCAGCACACTGAATGAATGTCAGCACACTGAAGGAATGTCAGCACACTGAATGAATGTCAGCACACTGAAGGAATGTCATGCACACTGAAGGAATGTCAGCACACTGAAGGAATGTCATGCACACTGAAGGAATGTCAGCACACTAATGGAATGTCAGCACACTGAAGGAATGTCAGCACACTGAATGAATGTCAGCACACTGAAGGAATGTCATGCACACTGAAGGAATGTCAGCACACTGATGGAACGTCAGCACACTGAAGGAATGTCATGACACTGAAGGATGGTTCTGCACACTGAAGGAATGTCAACACAATGAAAGAATGTCATGCACACTGAAGGATTGTTCTGCACACTGAAGGAATGTCATGACACTGAAGGAATGTTCCGCACATTGAAGGAATGTCAGCACACTGAAGGAATGTCATGACACTGAAGGAATGTCATGCACACTGAAGGAATGTCATGCACACTGAAGGAATGTCAGCACACTGAAGGAATGTCATGCACACTGAATGAATGTCATGCACACTTTAGGAATGTCAGCACATTGAAGTAATGTCAGCACTCTGAAGGAATGTCAGCACACTGAAGCAATGTCAGCACACTGAAGCAATGTCAGCGCACTGAAGGAATGTCATGCACACTGAATGAATGTCATGCACACTTTAGGAATGTCAGCACATTGAAGTAATGTCAGCACTCTGAAGGAATGTCAGCACACTGACGAAATGTCAGCACTCTAAAGGAATGTCAGCACACTGAAGGAATGTCATGCACACTGAAGGAATGTCATGCACACTGAAGGAATTTCAGCACACTGAAGGAATGTCATGCACACTGAATGAATGTCATGCACAGTTTAGGAATGTCAGCACATTGAAGTAATGTCAGCACTCTGAAGGAATGTCAGCACACTGAAGGAATGTCAGCACACTGAAGCAATGTCAGCACACTGAATGAATGTCAGCACATTGAAGGAATGTCATGCACACTGAAGGAATGTCATGCACACTGAAGGAATGTCAGCACACTGAAGGAATGTCATGCACACTGAATGAATGTCATGCACACTTTAGGAATGTCAGCACATTGAAGTAATGTCAGCACTCTGAAGGAATGTCAGCACTCTAAAGGAATGTCAGCACTCTAAAGGAATGTCAGCACACTGAAGGAATGTCATGCACACTGAAGGAATGTCATGCACACTGAAGGAATGTCAGCACACTGAAGGAATGTCATGCACACTGAAGGAATGTCAGCACACTGAAGGAATGTCATGCACACTGAATGAATGTCATGCACACTTTAGGAATGTCAGCACATTGAAGTAATGTCAGCACTCTGAAGGAATGTCAGCACACTGAAGCAATGTCAGCACACTGAAGCAATGTCAGCACACTGAAGGAATGTCAAGCACACTGAAGGAATGTGTTGCGCACTGAAGGTATGCTCTGCAGACTGAAAGAATGTCAGCACACTGATGGAATGTCATGACACTGAAGGATTGTTATGACACTGATGGAATGTTATGGACACAAAAGGAATGTCAGCACACTGAGGAATGTCAGCACACTGAATGAATGTCAGCACACTGAATGAATGTCAGCACACTGAAGGAATGTCATGCACACTGAAGGAATGTCAGCACACTAATGGAATGTCAGCACACTGAAGGAATGTCAGCACACTGAATGAATGTCAGCACACTGAAGGAATGTCATGCACACTGAAGGAATGTCAGCACACTGAAGGAATGTCATGCACACTGAAGGAATGTCAGCACACTAATGGAATGTCAGCACACTGAAGGAATGTCAGCACACTGAATGAATGTCAGCACACTGAAGGAATGTCATGCACACTGAAGGAATGTCAGCACACTGAAGGAACGTCAGCACACTGAAGGAATGTCATGACACTGAAGGATGGTTCTGCACACTGAAGGAATGTCAACACAATGAAAGAATGTCATGCACACTGAAGGATTGTTCTGCACACTGAAGGAATGTCATGACACTGAAGGAATGTTCCGCACATTGAAGGAATGTCAGCACACTGAAGGAATGTCATGACACTGAAGGAAGGTTCTGCACACTGAAGGAATGTCATGCACACTGAAGGAATGTCAGCACACTGAACGAATGTCATGCACACTGAAGGAATGTGATGCACACTGAAGGAATGTTCTGCAAACTGAAGGAATGTCAGCACACTGAATGAAAAACATGCACACTGAAGTAACGTGATGCACACTGAAGGAATGTCATGCAAACTGAAAGAACGTCAGTACACTGAAGGAATGTCATGACACTGAAGAAATGTTATGGACACAGAAGGAATGTCATGAAACTGAAGGACTGTTATGGCACTGAAGGAATGTTATGGATACAGAAGGAATGTCATGACACTGAAGGAATTTTATGGACACAGAAGGAATGTCATGACACTGCAGAAATTTTGTGACATTGATGGAATGTCATGCATATTGAAGGAATGTTATGACACTGAAGGAATGTGTTGCACACTGAAGGATGGAACTGCAAACTGAAGAAATGTCAGCACACTGAAGTACTGTCAGCACTCTGAACGAATGTTCTGCACACTGAAGGAATGTCAGCAGAATGAAGGAATGTCAGCAGACTGAAGAAATGTTATGCACACTGAAGGAATATCAGTGCAATGAAGGAATGTTCGCAAACTGAAGGATGTCAGCAGACTTAGAAATACTCTCCACACTGAAGCAATATCAGCATCCTGAAGGAATGTTATGGATATTGAAGGAATGTCATGCACACTGAATGAATGTCAGCACACTGAAGGAATGTCATGCACACTGAAGGAATGTCATGCACACTGAAGGAATGTCATGCACACTGAAGGAATGTCATGCACACTGAAGGAATGTCAGCACACTGAAGGAATGTCATGCACACTGAAGGAATGTCAGCACACTGAAGGAATGTCATGCACACTGAATGAATGTCATGCACACTTTAGGAATGTCAGCACATTGAAGTAATGTCAGCACACTGAAGGAATGTCAGCACACTGAAGGAATGTCAGCACACTGAAGCAATGTCAGCACACTGAAGGAATGTCATGCACACTGAATGAATGTCATGCACACTTTAGGAATGTCAGCACATTGAAGTAATGTCAGCACTCTGAAGGAATGTCAACACACTGACGAAATGTCAGCACTCTAAAGGAATGTCAGCACACTGAAGGATTGTCATGCACACTGAAGGAATGTCATGCACACTGAAGGAATGTCAGCACACTGAAGGAATGTCATGCACACTGAATGAATGTCATGCACACTTTAGGAATGTCAGCACATTGAAGTAATGTCAGCACTCTGAAGGAATGTCAGCACACTGAAGAAATGTCAGCACACTGAAGTACTGTCAGCACTCTGAACGAATGTTCTGCACACTGAAGGAATGTCAGCAGAATGAAGGAATGTCAGCAGACTGAAGAAATGTTATGCACACTGAAGGAATATCAGTGCAATGAAGGAATGTTCGCAAACTGAAGGATGTCAGCAGACTTAGAAATACTCTCCACACTGAAGCAATATCAGCATCCTGAAGGAATGTTATGGATATTGAAGGAATGTCATGCACACTGAATGAATGTCAGCACACTGAAGGAATGTCATGCACACTGAAGGAATGTCAGCACACTGAAGGGATGTCATGCACACTGAAGGAATGTCAGCACACTGAAGGAATGTCATGCACACTGAAGGAATGTCATGCACACTGAAGGAATGTCAGCACACTGAAGGAATGTCATGCACACTGAATGAATGTCATGCACACTTTAGGAATGTCAGCACATTGAAGTAATGTCAGCACTCTGAAGGAATGTCAGCACACTGAAGGAATGTCAGCACACTGAAGCAATGTCAGCACACTGAAGGAATGTCATGCACACTGAATGAATGTCATGCACACTTTAGGAATGTCAGCACATTGAAGTAATGTCAGCACTCTGAAGGAATGTCAGCACACTGACGAAATGTCAGCACTCTAAAGGAATGTCAGCACACTGAAGGATTGTCATGCACACTGAAGGAATGTCATGCACACTGAAGGAATGTCAGCACACTGAAGGAATGTCATGCACACTGAATGAATGTCATGCACACTTTAGGAATGTCAGCACATTGAAGTAATGTCAGCACTCTGAAGGAATGTCAGCACACTGAAGGAATGTCAGCACACTGAAGCAATGTCAGCACACTGAATGAATGTCAGCACATTGAACGAATGTCATGCACACTGATGGAATGTCAGCACACTGAATGAATGTAATGCGCCCTGAAGGAATGTCATGCACACTGAAGGAATGTTGGCACACTGATGGATTGTAAGCAAATTCAAGGATATTCATGCACACTGAAAGAATGTCATGCACACTAAAGGAATGTCATTCAGGCTGAAGGAATGTCATGTGCAATTAAGAAATGTGAGCACACTGAATGAATGTCACGCAGACGAAAAGAAGGTCATCATATTGAAAGATTGTCAGGCACAAGGAAGGAATGTCAGCACACTGAAGGAACGTCAGCACACTGAAGGAATGTCCTGCACACTGAAGGAATGCCAGCGCACTGAAGGAATGTGAGTACACTGAAGGATTGCCATGCATACTAAAGGAATGTCAGCACACTGAAGGAATGTCATGCACAATGAAAGAATATCAGCACACTGAAGGAATGTCAGCACATTGAAGGAATGTCATGCACACTGAAGGAATGTCATGCACACTGAAGGAATGTCAGCACACTGAAGGAATGTCATGCACACTGAATGAATGTCATGCACACTTTAGGAATGTCAGCACATTGAAGTACTGTCAGCAGTCTGAAGGAATGTCAGCACACTGACGAAATGTCAGCACTCTAAAGGAATGTCAGCACACTGAAGGAATGTCAGCACACTGAACAAATGTCATGCACACTGAATGAATGTCATGCACACTTTAGGAATGTCAGCACATTGAAGTAATGTCAGCACTCTGAAGGAATGTCAGCACACTGAAGGAATGTCAGCACATTGAAGGAATGTCATGCACACTGAAGGAATGTCATGCACACTGAAGGAATGTCAGCACACTGAAGGAATGTCATGCACACTGAAGGAATGTCATGCACACTTTAGGAATGTCAGCACATTGAAGTAATGTCAGCACTCTGAAGGAATGTCAGCACACTGACGAAATGTCAGCACTCTAAAGGAATGTCAGCACACTGAAGGAATGTCATGCACACTGAAGGAATGTCAGCACACTGAAGGAATGTCAGCACACTGAAGGAATGTCATGCACACTGAAGGAATGTCATGCACACTGAAGGAATGTCATGCACACTGAATGAATGTCAGCACACTGAAGGAATGTCATGCACACTGAAGGAATGTCATGCACACTGAAGGAATGTCAGCACACTGAAGGAATGTCATGCACACTGAATGAATGTCATGCACACTTTAGGAATGTCAGCACATTGACGTAATGTCAGCACTCTGAAGGAATGTCAGCACACTGAAGGAATGTCAGCACACTGAAGCAATGTCAGCACACTGAAGGAATGTCAAGCACACTGAAGGAATGTGTTGCGCACTGAAGGTATGCTCTGCAGACTGAAAGAATGTCAGCACACTGATGGAATGTCATGACACTGAAGGATTGTTATGACACTGATGGAATGTTATGGACACAAAAGGAATATCAGCACACTGAGGAATGTCAGCACACTGAATGAATGTCAGCACACTGAATGAATGTCAGCACACTGAAGGAATGTCATGACACTGAAGAAATGTTATGGACACAGAAGGAATGTCATGACACTAGAGGAATGTTATGGACACAGAAGGATTGTCATGAAACTGAAGGACTGTTATGGCACTGAAGGAATGTTATGGACACAGAAGGAATGTCATGACACTGAAGGAATTTTATGGACACAGAAGGAATGACATGACACTGCAGGAATTTTGTGACATTGATGGAATGTCATGCATATTGAAGGAATGTTATGACACTGAAGGAATGTGTTGCACACTGAAGGATGGAACTGCAAACTGAAGAAATGTCAGCACACTGAAGTACTGTCAGCACTCTGAACGAATGTTCTGCACACTGAAGGAATGTCAGCAGAATGAAGGAATGTCAGCAGACTGAAGAAATGTTATGCACACTGAAGGAATGTCAGTGCAATGAAGGAATGTTCGCAAACTGAAGGATGTGAGCAGACTTAGAAATACTCTCCACACTGAAGCAATATCAGCATCCTGAAGGAATGTTATGGATATTGAAGGAATGTCATGCACACTGAATGAATGTCAGCACACTGAAGGAATGTCATACACACTGAAGGAATGTCAGCACACTGAAGGAATGTCATGCACACTGAAGGAATGTCAGCACACTGAAGGAATGTCATGCACACTGAAGGAATGTCATGCACACTGAAGGAATGTCAGCACACTGAAGGAATGTCATGCACACTGAATGAATGTCATGCACACTTTAGGAATGTCAGCACATTGAAGTAATGTCAGCACTCTGAAGGAATGTCAGCACACTGAAGGAATGTCAGCACACTGAAGCAATGTCAGCACACTGAAGGAATGTCATGCACACTGAATGAATGTCATGCACACTTTAGGAATGTCAGCACATTGAAGTAATGTCAGCACTCTGAAGGAATGTCAGCACACTGAAGGAATGTCAGCACACTGAAGCAATGTCAGCACACTGAATGAATGTCAGCACATTGAAGGAATGTCATGCACACTGAAGGAATGTCATGCACACTGAATAATGTCAGCACAATGAAGGAATGTCATGCACACTGAATGAATGTCATGCACACTTTAGGAATGTCAGCACATTGAAGTAATGTCAGCACTCTGAAGGAATGTCAGCACACTGACGAAATGTCAGCACTCTAAACGAATGTCAGCACACTGAAGGAATGTCATGCACACTGAAGGAATGTCATGCACACTGAAGGAATGTCAGCACACTGAAGGAATGTCTTGCACACTGAATGAATGTCATGCACACTGACGGAATGTCAGCACACTGAAGGAATGTCATGCACACTGAATGAATGTCATGCACACTTTAGGAATGTCAGCACATTGAAGTAATGTCAGCACTCTGAAGGAATGTCAGCACACTGAAGGAATGTCAGCACACTGAAGCAATGTCAGCACACTGAAGGAATGTCAAGCACACTGAAGGAATGTGTTGCGCACTGAAGGTATGCTCTGCAGACTGAAAGAATGTCAGCACACTGATGGAATGTCATGACACTGAAGGATTGTTATGACACTGATGGAATGTTATGGACACAAAAGGAATGTCAGCACACTGAGGAATGTCAGCACACTGAATGAATGTCAGCACAATGAATGAATGTCAGCACACTGAAGGAATGTCATGCACACTGAAGGAATGTCAGCACACTAATGGAATGTCAGCACACTGAAGGAATGTCAGCACACTGAATGAATGTCAGCACACTGAAGGAATGTCATGCACACTGAAGGAATGTCAGCACACTGAAGGAATGTCATGCACACTGAAGGAATGTCAGCACACTGAAGGAATGTCATGCACACTGAAGGAATGTCAGCACACTGAAGGAATGTCATGCACACTGAATGAATGTCAGCACACTGAAGGAATGTCATGCACACTGAAGGAATGTCAGCACACTGAAGGAATGTCATGCACACTGAAGGAATGTCAGCACACTGAAGGAATGTCATGCACACTGAAGGAATGTCATGCACACTGAAGGAATGTCAGCACACTGAAGGAATGTCATGCACACTGAATGAATGTCATGCACACTTTAGGAATGTCAGCACATTGAAGTAATGTCAGCAGTCTGAAGGAATGTCAGCACACTGACGAAATGTCAGCACTCTAAAGGAATGTCAGCACACTGAAGGAATGTCATGCACACTGAAGGAATGTCATGCACACTGAAGGAATGTCAGCACACTGAAGGAATGTCATGCACACTGAAGGAATGTCAGCACACTGAAGGAATGTCATGCACTCTGAAGGAATGTCAGCACACTGAAGGAATGTCATGCACACTGAAGGAATGTCAGCACACTGAAGGAATGTCATGCACACTGAATGAATGTCAGCACACTGAAGGAATGTCATGCACACTGAAGGAATGTCAGCACACTGAAGGAATGTCATGCACACTGAAGGAATGTCAGCACACTGAAGGAATGTCATGCACACTGAAGGAATGTCATGCACACTGAAGGAATGTCAGCACACTGAAGGAATGTCATGCACACTGAATGAATGTCATGCACACTTAAGGAATGTCAGCACATTGAAGTAATGTCAGCACTCTGAAGGAATGTCAGCACACTGAAGGAATGTCAGCACACTGAAGCAATGTCAGCACACTGAAGGAATGTCATGAACACTGAATGAATGTCATGCACACTTTAGGAATGTCAGCACATTGAAGTAATGTCAGCACTCTAAAGGAATGTCAGCACACTGAAGGAATGTCATGCACACTGAAGGAATGTCATGCACACTGAAGGAATGCCAGCACACTGAAGGAATGTCATGCACACTGAATGAATGTGATGCACACTTTAGGAATGTCAGCACATTGAAGTAATGTCAGCACTCTGAAGGAATGTCAGCACACTGACGAAATGTCAGCACTCTAAAGGAATGTCAGCACACTGAAGGAATGTCATGCACACTGAAGGAATGTCATGCACACTGAAGGAATGTCAGCACACTTTAGGAATGTCATGCACACTGAAGGAATGTCATGCACACTGAAGGAATGTCAGCACACTGAAGGAATGTCATGCACACTGAATGAATGTCATGCACACTTTAGGAATGTCAGCACATTGAAGTAATGTCAGCACTCTGAAGGAATGTCAGCACACTGAAGGAATGTCAGCACACTGAAGCAATGTCAGCACACTGAAGGAATGTCAAGCACACTGAAGGAATGTGTTGCGCACTGAAGGTATGCTCTGCAGACTGAAAGAATGTCAGCACACTGATGGAATGTCATGAAACTGAAGGATTGTTATGACACTGATGGAATGTTATGGACACAAAAGGAATGTCAGCACACTGAGGAATGTCAGCACACTGAATGAATGTCAGCACACTGAATGAATGTCAGCACACTGAAGGAATGTCATGCACACTGAAGGAATGTCAGCACACTAATGGAATGTCAGCACACTGAAGGAATGTCAGCACACTGAATGAATGTCAGCACACTGAAGGAATGTCATGCACACTGAAGGAATGTCAGCACACTGAAGGAATGTCATGCACACTGAAGGAATGTCAGCACACTGAAGGAATGTCATGCACACTGAAGGAATGTCAGCACACTGAAGGAATGTCATGCACACTGAATGAATGTCAGCACACTGAAGGAATGTCATGCACACTGAAGGAATGTCAGCACACTGAAGGAATGTCGTGCACACTGAAGGAATGTCATGCACACTGAAGGAATGTCATGCACACTGAAGGAATGTCAGCACACTGAAGGAATGTCATGCACACTGAATGAATGTCATGCACACTTTAGGAATGTCAGCACATTGAAGTAATGTCAGCACTCTGAAGGAATGTCAGCACACTGAAGCAATGTCAGCACACTGAAGCAATGTCAGCGCACTGAAGGAATGTCATGCACACTGAATGAATGTCATGCACACTTTAGGAATGTCAGCACATTGAAGTAATGTCAGCACTCTGAAGGAATGTCAGCACACTGACGAAATGTCAGCACTCTAAAGGAATGTCAGCACACTGAAGGAATGTCATGCACACTGAAGGAATGTCATGCACACTGAAGGAATGTCAGCACACTGAAGGAATGTCATGCACACTGAATGAATGTCATGCACAGTTTACGAATGTCAGCACATTGAAGTAATGTCAGCACTCTGAAGGAATGTCAGCACACTGAAGGAATGTCAGCACACTGAAGCAATGTCAGCACACTGAATGAATGTCAGCACATTGAAGGAATGTCATGCACACTGAAGGAATGTCATGCACACTGATGGAATGTCAGCACACTGAAGGAATGTCATGCACACTGAATGAATGTCATGCACACTTTAGGAATGTCAGCACATTGAAGTAATGTCAGCAGTCTGAAGGAATGTCAGCACACTGACGAAATGTCAGCACTCTAAAGGAATGTCAGCACACTGAAGGAATGTCATGCACACTGAAGGAATGTCATGCACACTGAAGGAATGTCATGCACACTGAAGGAATGTCAGCACACTGAAGGAATGTCATGCACACTGAATGAATGTCATGCACACTTTAGGAATGTCAGCACATTGAAGTAATGTCAGCACTCTGAAGGAATGTCAGCACACTGAAGGAATGTCAGCACACTGAAGCAATGTCAGCACACTGAAGGAATGTCAAGCACACTGAAGGAATGTGTTGCGCACTGAAGGTATGCTCTGCAGACTGAAAGAATGTCAGCACACTGATGGAATGTCATGACACTGAAGGATTGTTATGACACTGATGGAATGTTATGGACACAAAAGGAATGTCAGCACACTGAGGAATGTCAGCACACTGAATGAATGTCAGCACACTGAATGAATGTCAGCACACTGAAGGAATGTCAGCACACTGAATGAATGTCAGCACACTGAAGGAATGTCATGCACACTGAAGGAATGTCAGCACACTGAAGGAATGTCATGCACACTGAAGGAATGTCAGCACACTGAAGGAATGTCAGCACACTGAAGCAATGTCAGCACACTGAAGGAATGTCATGAACACTGAATGAATGTCATGCACACTTTAGGAATGTCAGCACATTGAAGTAATGTCAGCACTCTAAAGGAATGTCAGCACACTGAAGGAATGTCATGCACACTGAAGGAATGTCATGCACACTGAAGGAATGCCAGCACACTGAAGGAATGTCATGCACACTGAATGAATGTGATGCACACTTTAGGAATGTCAGCACATTGAAGTAATGTCAGCACTCTGAAGGAATGTCAGCACACTGACGAAATGTCAGCACTCTAAAGGAATGTCAGCACACTGAAGGAATGTCATGCACACTGAAGGAATGTCATGCACACTGAAGGAATGTCAGCACACTTTAGGAATGTCATGCACACTGAAGGAATGTCATGCACACTGAAGGAATGTCAGCACACTGAAGGAATGTCATGCACACTGAATGAATGTCATGCACACTTTAGGAATGTCAGCACATTGAAGTAATGTCAGCACTCTGAAGGAATGTCAGCACACTGAAGGAATGTCAGCACACTGAAGCAATGTCAGCACACTGAAGGAATGTCAAGCACACTGAAGGAATGTGTTGCGCACTGAAGGTATGCTCTGCAGACTGAAAGAATGTCAGCACACTGATGGAATGTCATGAAACTGAAGGATTGTTATGACACTGATGGAATGTTATGGACACAAAAGGAATGTCAGCACACTGAGGAATGTCAGCACACTGAATGAATGTCAGCACACTGAATGAATGTCAGCACACTGAAGGAATGTCATGCACACTGAAGGAATGTCAGCACACTAATGGAATGTCAGCACACTGAAGGAATGTCAGCACACTGAATGAATGTCAGCACACTGAAGGAATGTCATGCACACTGAAGGAATGTCAGCACACTGAAGGAATGTCATGCACACTGAAGGAATGTCAGCACACTGAAGGAATGTCATGCACACTGAAGGAATGTCAGCACACTGAAGGAATGTCATGCACACTGAATGAATGTCAGCACACTGAAGGAATGTCATGCACACTGAAGGAATGTCAGCACACTGCAGGAATGTCGTGCACACTGAAGGAATGTCATGCACACTGAAGGAATGTCATGCACACTGAAGGAATGTCAGCACACTGAAGGAATGTCATGCACACTGAATGAATGTCATGCACACTTTAGGAATGTCAGCACATTGAAGTAATGTCAGCACTCTGAAGGAATGTCAGCACACTGAAGCAATGTCAGCACACTGAAGCAATGTCAGCGCACTGAAGGAATGTCATGCACACTGAATGAATGTCATGCACACTTTAGGAATGTCAGCACATTGAAGTAATGTCAGCACTCTGAAGGAATGTCAGCACACTGACGAAATGTCAGCACTCTAAAGGAATGTCAGCACACTGAAGGAATGTCATGCACACTGAAGGAATGTCATGCACACTGAAGGAATGTCAGCACACTGAAGGAATGTCATGCACACTGAATGAATGTCATGCACAGTTTACGAATGTCAGCACATTGAAGTAATGTCAGCACTCTGAAGGAATGTCAGCACACTGAAGGAATGTCAGCACACTGAAGCAATGTCAGCACACTGAATGAATGTCAGCACATTGAAGGAATGTCATGCACACTGAAGGAATGTCATGCACACTGATGGAATGTCAGCACACTGAAGGAATGTCATGCACACTGAATGAATGTCATGCACACTTTAGGAATGTCAGCACATTGAAGTAATGTCAGCAGTCTGAAGGAATGTCAGCACACTGACGAAATGTCAGCACTCTAAAGGAATGTCAGCACACTGAAGGAATGTCATGCACACTGAAGGAATGTCATGCACACTGAAGGAATGTCATGCACACTGAAGGAATGTCAGCACACTGAAGGAATGTCATGCACACTGAATGAATGTCATGCACACTTTAGGAATGTCAGCACATTGAAGTAATGTCAGCACTCTGAAGGAATGTCAGCACACTGAAGGAATGTCAGCACACTGAAGCAATGTCAGCACACTGAAGGAATGTCAAGCACACTGAAGGAATGTGTTGCGCACTGAAGGTATGCTCTGCAGACTGAAAGAATGTCAGCACACTGATGGAATGTCATGACACTGAAGGATTGTTATGACACTGATGGAATGTTATGGACACAAAAGGAATGTCAGCACACTGAGGAATGTCAGCACACTGAATGAATGTCAGCACACTGAATGAATGTCAGCACACTGAAGGAATGTCAGCACACTGAATGAATGTCAGCACACTGAAGGAATGTCATGCACACTGAAGGAATGTCAGCACACTGAAGGAATGTCATGCACACTGAAGGAATGTCAGCACACTAATGGAATGTCAGCACACTGAAGGAATGTCAGCACACTGAATGAATGTCAGCACACTGAAGGAATGTCATGCACACTGAAGGAATGTCAGCACACTGATGGAACGTCAGCACACTGAAGGAATGTCATGACACTGAAGGATGGTTCTGCACACTGAAGGAATGTCAACACAATGAAAGAATGTCATGCACACTGAAGGATTGTTCTGCACACTGAAGGAATGTCATGACACTGAAGGAATGTTCCGCACATTGAAGGAATGTCAGCACACTGAAGGAATGTCATGACACTGAAGGAATGTCATGCACACTGAAGGAATGTCATGCACACTGAAGGAATGTCAGCACACTGAAGGAATGTCATGCACACTGAATGAATGTCATGCACACTTTAGGAATGTCAGCACATTGAAGTAATGTCAGCACTCTGAAGGAATGTCAGCACACTGAAGCAATGTCAGCACACTGAAGCAATGTCAGCGCACTGAAGGAATGTCATGCACACTGAATGAATGTCATGCACACTTTAGGAATGTCAGCACATTGAAGTAATGTCAGCACTCTGAAGGAATGTCAGCACACTGACGAAATGTCAGCACTCTAAAGGAATGTCAGCACACTGAAGGAATGTCATGCACACTGAAGGAATGTCATGCACACTGAAGGAATGTCAGCACACTGAAGGAATGTCATGCACACTGAATGAATGTCATGCACAGTTTAGGAATGTCAGCACATTGAAGTAATGTCAGCACTCTGAAGGAATGTCAGCACACTGAAGGAATGTCAGCACACTGAAGCAATGTCAGCACACTGAATGAATGTCAGCACATTGAAGGAATGTCAGCACACTGAAGGAATGTCATGCACACTGAATGAATGTCAGCACACTGAAGGAATGTCATGCACACTGAAGGAATGTCAGCACACTGAAGGAATGTCATGCACACTGAAGGAATGTCAGCACACTGAAGGAATGTCATGCACACTGAAGGAATGTCATGCACACTGAAGGTATGTCAGCACACTGAAGGAATGTCATGCACACTGAATGAATGTCATGCACACTTTAGGAATGTCAGCACATTGAAGTAATGTCAGCACTCTGAAGGAATGTCAGCACACTGAAGGAATGTCAGCACACTGAAGCAATGTCAGCACACTGAAGGAATGTCATGAACACTGAATGAATGTCATGCACACTTTAGGAATGTCAGCACATTGAAGTAATGTCAGCACTCTAAAGGAATGTCAGCACACTGAAGGAATGTCATGCACACTGAAGGAATGTCATGCACACTGAAGGAATGCCAGCACACTGAAGGAATGTCATGCACACTGAATGAATGTCATGCACACTTTAGGAATGTCAGCACATTGAAGTAATGTCAGCACTCTGAAGGAATGTCAGCACACTGACGAAATGTCAGCACTCTAAAGGAATGTCAGCACACTGAAGGAATGTCATGCACACTGAAGGAATGTCATGCACACTGAAGGAATGTCAGCACACTTTAGGAATGTCATGCACACTGAAGGAATGTCATGCACACTGAAGGAATGTCAGCACACTGAAGGAATGTCATGCACACTGAATGAATGTCATGCACACTTCAGGAATGTCAGCACATTGAAGTAATGTCAGCACTCTGAAGGAATGTCAGCACACTGAAGGAATGTCAGCACACTGAAGCAATGTCAGCACACTGAAGGAATGTCAGCACACTGAAGGAATGTCATGCACACTGAATGAATGTCATGCACACTTTAGGAATGTCAGCACATTGAAGTAATGTCAGCACTCTGAAGGAATGTCAGCACACTGAAGGAATGTCAGCACACTGAAGCAATGTCAGCACACTGAAGGAATGTCAAGCACACTGAAGGAATGTGTTGCGCACTGAAGGTATGCTCTGCAGACTGAAAGAATGTCAGCACACTGATGGAATGTCATGAAACTGAAGGATTGTTATGACACTGATGGAATGTTATGGACACAAAAGGAATGTCAGCACACTGAGGAATGTCAGCACACTGAATGAATGTCAGCACACTGAATGAATGTCAGCACACTGAAGGAATGTCATGCACACTGAAGGAATGTCAGCACACTAATGGAATGTCAGCACACTGAAGGAATGTCAGCACACTGAATGAATGTCAGCACACTGAAGGAATGTCATGCACACTGAAGGAATGTCAGCACACTGAAGGAATGTCATGCACACTGAAGGAATGTCAGCACACTGAAGGAATGTCATGCACACTGAAGGAATGTCAGCACACTGAAGGAATGTCATGCACACTGAATGAATGTCAGCACACTGAAGGAATGTCATGCACACTGAAGGAATGTCAGCACACTGAAGGAATGTCGTGCACACTGAAGGAATGTCATGCACACTGAAGGAATGTCATGCACACTGAAGGAATGTCATGCACACTTTAGGAATGTCAGCACATTGAAGTAATGTCAGCACTCTGAAGGAATGTCAGCACACTGAAGCAATGTCAGCACACTGAAGCAATGTCAGCGCACTGAAGGAATTTCATGCACACTGAATGAATGTCATGCACACTTTAGGAATGTCAGCACATTGAAGTAATGTCAGCACTCTGAAGGAATGTCAGCACACTGACGAAATGTCAGCACTCTAAAGGAATGTCAGCACACTGAAGGAATGTCATGCACACTGAAGGAATGTCATGCACACTGAAGGAATGTCAGCACACTGAAGGAATGTCATGCACACTGAATGAATGTCATGCACAGTTTACGAATGTCAGCACATTGAAGTAATGTCAGCACTCTGAAGGAATGTCAGCACACTGAAGGAATGTCAGCACACTGAAGCAATGTCAGCACACTGAATGAATGTCAGCACATTGAAGGAATGTCATGCACACTGAAGGAATGTCATGCACACTGATGGAATGTCAGCACACTGAAGGAATGTCATGCACACTGAATGAATGTCATGCACACTTTAGGAATGTCAGCACATTGAAGTAATGTCAGCAGTCTGAAGGAATGTCAGCACACTGACGAAATGTCAGCACTCTAAAGGAATGTCAGCACACTGAAGGAATGTCATGCACACTGAAGGAATGTCATGCACACTGAAGGAATGTCAGCACACTGAAGGAATGTCATGCACACTGAAGGAATGTCATGCACACTGAAGGAATGTCAGCACACTGAAGGAATGTCATGCACACTGAATGAATGTCATGCACACTTTAGGAATGTCAGCACATTGAAGTAATGTCAGCACTCTGAAGGAATGTCAGCACACTGAAGCAATGTCAGCACACTGAAGCAATGTCAGCGCACTGAAGGAATGTCATGCACACTGAATGAATGTCATGCACACTTTAGGAATGTCAGCACATTGAAGTAATGTCAGCACTCTGAAGGAATGTCAGCACACTGACGAAATGTCAGCACTCTAAAGGAATGTCAGCACACTGAAGGAATGTCATGCACACTGAAGGAATGTCATGCACACTGAAGGAATGTCAGCACACTGAAGGAATGTCATGCACACTGAATGAATGTCATGCACAGTTTAGGAATGTCAGCACATTGAAGTAATGTCAGCACTCTGAAGGAATGTCAGCACACTGAAGGAATGTCAGCACACTGAAGCATTGTCAGCACACTGAATGAATGTCAGCACATTGAAGGAATGTCAGCACACTGAAGGAATGTCATGCACACTGAATGAATGTCAGCACACTGAAGGAATGTCATGCACACTGAAGGAATGTCAGCACACTGAAGGAATGTCATGCACACTGAAGGAATGTCATGCACACTGAAGGTATGTCAGCACACTGAAGGAATGTCATGCACACTGAATGAATGTCATGCACACTTTAGGAATGTCAGCACATTGAAGTAATGTCAGCACTCTGAAGGAATGTCAGCACACTGAAGGAATGTCAGCACACTGAAGCAATGTCAGCACACTGAAGGAATGTCATGAACACTGAATGAATGTCATGCACACTTTAGGAATGTCAGCACATTGAAGTAATGTCAGCACTCTAAAGGAATGTCAGCACACTGAAGGAATGTCATGCACACTGAAGGAATGTCATGCACACTGTAGGAATGCCAGCACACTGAAGGAATGTCATGCACACTGAATGAATGTCATGCACACTTTAGGAATGTCAGCACATTGAAGTAATGTCAGCACTCTGAAGGAATGTCAGCACACTGACGAAATGTCAGCACTCTAAAGGAATGTCAGCACACTGAAGGAATGTCATGCACACTGAAGGAATGTCATGCACACTGAAGGAATGTCAGCACACTTTAGGAATGTCATGCACACTGAAGGAATGTCATGCACACTGAAGGAATGTCAGCACACTGAAGGAATGTCATGCACACTGAATGAATGTCATGCACACTTTAGGAATGTCAGCACATTGAAGTAATGTCAGCACTCTGAAGGAATGTCAGCACACTGAAGGAATGTCAGCACACTGAAGCAATGTCAGCACACTGAAGGAATGTCAAGCACACTGAAGGAATGTGTTGCGCACTGAAGGTATGCTCTGCAGACTGAAAGAATGTCAGCACACTGATGGAATGTCATGAAACTGAAGGATTGTTATGACACTGATGGAATGTTATGGACACAAAAGGAATGTCAGCACACTGAGGAATGTCAGCACACTGAATGAATGTCAGCACACTGAATGAATGTCAGCACACTGAAGGAATGTCATGCACACTGAAGGAATGTCAGCACACTAATGGAATGTCAGCACACTGAATGAATGTCAGCACACTGAAGGAATGTCATGCACACTGAAGGAATGTCAGCACACTGAAGGAATGTCATGCACACTGAAGGAATGTCAGCACACTGAAGGAATGTCATGCACACTGAAGGAATGTCAGCACACTGAAGGAATGTCATGCACACTGAATGAATGTCAGCACACTGAAGGAATGTCATGCACACTGAAGGAATGTCAGCACACTGAAGGAATGTCGTGCACACTGAAGGAATGTCATGCACACTGAAGGAATGTCATGCACACTGAAGGAATGTCAGCACACTGAAGGAATGTCATGCACACTGAATGAATGTCATGCACACTTTAGGAATGTCAGCACATTGAAGTAATGTCAGCACTCTGAAGGAATGTCAGCACACTGAAGCAATGTCAGCACACTGAAGCAATGTCAGCGCACTGAAGGAATGTCATGCACACTGAATGAATGTCATGCACACTTTAGGAATGTCAGCACATTGAAGTAATGTCAGCACTCTGAAGGAATGTCAGCACACTGACGAAATGTCAGCACTCTAAAGGAATGTCAGCACACTGAAGGAATGTCATGCACACTGAAGGAATGTCAGCACACTGAAGGAATGTCATGCACACTGAATGAATGTCATGCACAGTTTACGAATGTCAGCACATTGAAGTAATGTCAGCACTCTGAAGGAATGTCAGCACACTGAAGGAATGTCAGCACACTGAAGCAATGTCAGCACACTGAATGAATGTCAGCACATTGAAGGAATGTCATGCACACTGAAGGAATGTCATGCACACTGATGGAATGTCAGCACACTGAAGGAATGTCATGCACACTGAATGAATGTCATGCACACTTTAGGAATGTCAGCACATTGAAGTAATGTCAGCAGTCTGAAGGAATGTCAGCACACTGACGAAATGTCAGCACTCTAAAGGAATGTCAGCACACTGAAGGAATGTCATGCACACTGAAGGAATGTCATGCACACTGAAGGAATGTCAGCACACTGAAGGAATGTCATGCACACTGAAGGAATGTCATGCACACTGAAGGAATGTCAGCACACTGAAGGAATGTCATGCACACTGAATGAATGTCATGCACACTTTAGGAATGTCAGCACATTGAAGTAATGTCAGCACTCTGAAGGAATGTCAGCACACTGAAGGAATGTCAGCACACTGAAGCAATGTCAGCACACTGAAGGAATGTCAAGCACACTGAAGGAATGTGTTGCGCACTGAAGGTATGCTCTGCAGACTGAAAGAATGTCAGCACACTGATGGAATGTCATGACACTGAAGGATTGTTATGACACTGATGGAATGTTATGGACACAAAAGGAATGTCAGCACACTGAGGAATGTCAGCACACTGAATGAATGTCAGCACACTGAATGAATGTCAGCACACTGAAGGAATGTCAGCACACTGAATGAATGTCAGCACACTGAAGGAATGTCATGCACACTGAAGGAATGTCAGCACACTGAAGGAATGTCATGCACACTGAAGGAATGTCAGCACACTAATGGAATGTCAGCACACTGAAGGAATGTCAGCACACTGAATGAATGTCAGCACACTGAAGGAATGTCATGCACACTGAAGGAATGTCAGCACACTGATGGAACGTCAGCACACTGAAGGAATGTCATGACACTGAAGGATGGTTCTGCACACTGAAGGAATGTCAACACAATGAAAGAATGTCATGCACACTGAAGGATTGTTCTGCACACTGAAGGAATGTCATGACACTGAAGGAATGTTCCGCACATTGAAGGAATGTCAGCACACTGAAGGAATGTCATGACACTGAAGGAATGTCATGCACACTGAAGGAATGTCATGCACACTGAAGGAATGTCAGCACACTGAAGGAATGTCATGCACACTGAATGAATGTCATGCACACTTTAGGAATGTCAGCACATTGAAGTAATGTCAGCACTCTGAAGGAATGTCAGCACACTGAAGCAATGTCAGCACACTGAAGCAATGTCAGCGCACTGAAGGAATGTCATGCACACTGAATGAATGTCATGCACACTTTAGGAATGTCAGCACATTGAAGTAATGTCAGCACTCTGAAGGAATGTCAGCACACTGACGAAATGTCAGCACTCTAAAGGAATGTCAGCACACTGAAGGAATGTCATGCACACTGAAGGAATGTCATGCACACTGAAGGAATGTCAGCACACTGAAGGAATGTCATGCACACTGAATGAATGTCATGCACAGTTTAGGAATGTCAGCACATTGAAGTAATGTCAGCACTCTGAAGGAATGTCAGCACACTGAAGGAATGTCAGCACACTGAAGCAATGTCAGCACACTGAATGAATGTCAGCACATTGAAGGAATGTCATGCACACTGAAGGAATGTCATGCACACTGAAGGAATGTCAGCACACTGAAGGAATGTCATGCACACTGAATGAATGTCATGCACACTTTAGGAATGTCAGCACATTGAAGTAATGTCAGCAGTCTGAAGGAATGTCAGCACACTGACGAAATGTCAGCACTCTAAAGGAATGTCAGCACACTGAAGGAATGTCATGCACACTGAAGGAATGTCATGCACACTGAAGGAATGTCAGCACACTGAAGGAATGTCATGCACACTGAAGGAATGTCAGCACACTGAAGGAATGTCATGCACACTGAATGAATGTCATGCACACTTTAGGAATGTCAGCACATTGAAGTAATGTCAGCACTCTGACGGAATGTCAGCACACTGAAGGAATGTCAGCACACTGAAGCAATGTCAGCACACTGAAGGAATGTCATGAACACTGAATGAATGTCATGCACACTTTAGGAATGTCAGCACATTGAAGTAATGTCAGCACTCTAAAGGAATGTCAGCACACTGAAGGAATGTCATGCACACTGAAGGAATGTCATGCACACTGAAGGAATGCCAGCACACTGAAGGAATGTCATGCACACTGAATGAATGTCATGCACACTTTAGGAATGTCAGCACATTGAAGTAATGTCAGCACTCTGAAGGAATGTCAGCACACTGACGAAATGTCAGCACTCTAAAGTAATGTCAGCACACTGAAGGAATGTCATGCACACTGAAGGAATGTCATGCACACTGAAGGAATTTCAGCACACTTTAGGAATGTCATGCACACTGAAGGAATGTCATGCACACTGAAGGAATGTCAGCACACTGAAGGAATGTCATGCACACTGAATGAATGTCATGCACACTTTAGGAATGTCAGCACATTGAAGTAATGTCAGCACTCTGAAGGAATGTCAGCACACTGAAGGAATGTCAGCACACTGAAGCAATGTCAGCACACTGAAGGAATGTCAAGCACACTGAAGGAATGTGTTGCGCACTGAAGGTATGCTCTGCAGACTGAAAGAATGTCAGCACACTGATGGAATGTCATGAAACTGAAGGATAGTTATGACACTGATGGAATGTTATGGACACAAAAGGAATGTCAGCACACTGAGGAATGTCAGCACACTGAATGAATGTCAGCACACTGAATGAATGTCAGCACACTGAAGGAATGTCATGCACACTGAAGGAATGTCAGCACACTAATGGAATGTCAGCACACTGAAGGAATGTCAGCACACTGAATGAATGTCAGCACACTGAAGGAATGTCATGCACACTGAAGGAATGTCAGCACACTGAAGGAATGTCATGCACACTGAAGGAATGTCAGCACACTGAAGGAATGTCATGCACAATGAAGGAATGTCAGCACACTGAAGGAATGTCATGCACACTGAATGAATGTCAGCACACTGAAGGAATGTCATGCACACTGAATGAATGTCAGCACACTGAAGGAATGTCGTGCACACTGAAGGAATGTCATGCACACTGAAGGAATGTCATGCACACTGAAGGAATGTCAGCACACTGAAGGAATGTCATGCACACTGAATGAATGTCATGCACACTTTAGGAATGTCAGCACATTAAAGTAATGTCAGCACTCTGAAGGAATGTCAGCACACTGAAGCAATGTCAGCACACTGAAGCAATGTCAGCGCACTGAAGGAATGTCATGCACACTGAATGAATGTCATGCACACTTTAGGAATGTCAGCACATTGAAGTAATGTCAGCACTCTGAAGGAATGTCAGCACACTGACGAAATGTCAGCACTCTAAAGGAATGTCAGCACACTGAAGGAATGTCATGCACACTGAAGGAATGTCATGCACACTGAAGGAATGTCAGCACACTGAAGGAATGTCATGCACACTGAATGAATGTCATGCACAGTTTACGAATGTCAGCACATTGAAGTAATGTCAGCACTCTGAAGGAATGTCAGCACACTGAAGGAATGTCAGCACACTGAAGCAATGTCAGCACACTGAATGAATGTCAGCACATTGAAGGAATGTCATGCACACTGAAGGAATGTCATGCACACTGAAGGAATGTCAGCACACTGAAGGAATGTCATGCACACTGAATGAATGTCATGCACACTTTAGGAATGTCAGCACATTGAAGTAATGTCAGCAGTCTGAAGGAATGTCAGCACACTGACGAAATGTCAGCACTCTAAAGGAATGTCAGCACACTGAAGGAATGTCATGCACACTGAAGGAATGTCATGCACACTGAAGGAATGTCAGCACACTGAAGGAATGTCATGCACACTGAAGGAATGTCATGCACACTGAAGGAATGTCAGCACACTGATGGAATGTCATGCACACTGAATGAATGTCATGCACACTTTAGGAATGTCAGCACATTGAAGTAATGTCAGCACTCTGAAGGAATGTCAGCACACTGAAGGAATGTCAGCACACTGAAGCAATGTCAGCACACTGAAGGAATGTCAAGCACACTGAAGGAATGTGTTGCGCACTGAAGGTATGCTCTGCAGACTGAAAGAATGTCAGCACACTGATGGAATGTCATGACACTGAAGGATTGTTATGACACTGATGGAATGTTATGGACACAAAAGGAATGTCAGCACACTGAGGAATGTCAGCACACTGAATGAATGTCAGCACACTGAATGAATGTCAGCACACTGAAGGAATGTCAGCACACTGAATGAATGTCAGCACACTGAAGGAATGTCATGCACACTGAAGGAATGTCAGCACACTGAAGGAATGTCATGCACACTGAAGGAATGTCAGCACACTAATGGAATGTCAGCACACTGAAGGAATGTCAGCACACTGAATGAATGTCAGCACACTGAAGGAATGTCATGCACACTGAAGGAATGTCAGCACACTGATGGAACGTCAGCACACTGAAGGAATGTCATGACACTGAAGGATGGTTCTGCACACTGAAGGAATGTCAACACAATGAAAGAATGTCATGCACACTGAAGGATTGTTCTGCACACTGAAGGAATGTCATGACACTGAAGGAATGTTCCGCACATTGAAGGAATGTCAGCACACTGAAGGAATGTCATGACACTGAAGGAATGTCATGCACACTGAAGGAATGTCATGCACACTGAAGGAATGTCAGCACACTGAAGGAATGTCATGCACACTGAATGAATGTCATGCACACTTTAGGAATGTCAGCACATTGAAGTAATGTCAGCACTCTGAAGGAATGTCAGCACACTGAAGCAATGTCAGCACACTGAAGCAATGTCAGCGCACTGAAGGAATGTCATGCACACTGAATGAATGTCATGCACACTTTAGGAATGTCAGCACATTGAAGTAATGTCAGCACTCTGAAGGAATGTCAGCACACTGACGAAATGTCAGCACTCTAAAGGAATGTCAGCACACTGAAGGAATGTCATGCACACTGAAGGAATGTCATGCACACTGAAGGAATTTCAGCACACTGAAGGAATGTCATGCACACTGAATGAATGTCATGCACAGTTTAGGAATGTCAGCACATTGAAGTAATGTCAGCACTCTGAAGGAATGTCAGCACACTGAAGGAATGTCAGCACACTGAAGCAATGTCAGCACACTGAATGAATGTCAGCACATTGAAGGAATGTCATGCACACTGAAGGAATGTCATGCACACTGAAGGAATGTCAGCACACTGAAGGAATGTCATGCACACTGAATGAATGTCATGCACACTTTAGGAATGTCAGCACATTGAAGTAATGTCAGCACTCTGAAGGAATGTCAGCACTCTAAAGGAATGTCAGCACTCTAAAGGAATGTCAGCACACTGAAGGAATGTCATGCACACTGAAGGAATGTCATGCACACTGAAGGAATGTCAGCACACTGAAGGAATGTCATGCACACTGAAGGAATGTCAGCACACTGAAGGAATGTCATGCACACTGAATGAATGTCATGCACACTTTAGGAATGTCAGCACATTGAAGTAATGTCAGCACTCTGAAGGAATGTCAGCACACTGAAGGAATGTCAGCACACTGAAGCAATGTCAGCACACTGAAGGAATGTCAAGCACACTGAAGGAATGTGTTGCGCACTGAAGGTATGCTCTGCAGACTGAAAGAATGTCAGCACACTGATGGAATGTCATGACACTGAAGGATTGTTATGACACTGATGGAATGTTATGGACACAAAAGGAATGTCAGCACACTGAGGAATGTCAGCACACTGAATGAATGTCAGCACACTGAATGAATGTCAGCACACTGAAGGAATGTCATGCACACTGAAGGAATGTCAGCACACTAATGGAATGTCAGCACACTGAAGGAATGTCAGCACACTGAATGAATGTCAGCACACTGAAGGAATGTCATGCACACTGAAGGAATGTCAGCACACTGAAGGAATGTCATGCACACTGAAGGAATGTCAGCACACTAATGGAATGTCAGCACACTGAAGGAATGTCAGCACACTGAATGAATGTCAGCACACTGAAGGAATGTCATGCACACTGAAGGAATGTCAGCACACTGAAGGAACGTCAGCACACTGAAGGAATGTCATGACACTGAAGGATGGTTCTGCACACTGAAGGAATGTCAACACAATGAAAGAATGTCATGCACACTGAAGGATTGTTCTGCACACTGAAGGAATGTCATGACACTGAAGGAATGTTCCGCACATTGAAGGAATGTCAGCACACTGAAGGAATGTCATGACACTGAAGGAAGGTTCTGCACACTGAAGGAATGTCATGCACACTGAAGGAATGTCAGCACACTGAACGAATGTCATGCACACTGAAGGAATGTGATGCACACTGAAGGAATGTTCTGCAAACTGAAGGAATGTCAGCACACTGAATGAAAAACATGCACACTGAAGTAACGTGATGCACACTGAAGGAATGTCATGCAAACTGAAAGAACGTCAGTACACTGAAGGAATGTCATGACACTGAAGAAATGTTATGGACACAGAAGGAATGTCATGAAACTGAAGGACTGTTATGGCACTGAAGGAATGTTATGGATACAGAAGGAATGTCATGACACTGAAGGAATTTTATGGACACAGAAGGAATGTCATGACACTGCAGAAATTTTGTGACATTGATGGAATGTCATGCATATTGAAGGAATGTTATGACACTGAAGGAATGTGTTGCACACTGAAGGATGGAACTGCAAACTGAAGAAATGTCAGCACACTGAAGTACTGTCAGCACTCTGAACGAATGTTCTGCACACTGAAGGAATGTCAGCAGAATGAAGGAATGTCAGCAGACTGAAGAAATGTTATGCACACTGAAGGAATATCAGTGCAATGAAGGAATGTTCGCAAACTGAAGGATGTCAGCAGACTTAGAAATACTCTCCACACTGAAGCAATATCAGCATCCTGAAGGAATGTTATGGATATTGAAGGAATGTCATGCACACTGAATGAATGTCAGCACACTGAAGGAATGTCATGCACACTGAAGGAATGTCATGCACACTGAAGGAATGTCATGCACACTGAAGGAATGTCAGCACACTGAAGGAATGTCATGCACACTGAAGGAATGTCATGCACACTGAAGGAATGTCAGCACACTGAAGGTATGTCATGCACACTGAATGAATGTCATGCACACTTTAGGAATGTCAGCACATTGAAGTAATGTCAGCACACTGAAGGAATGTCAGCACACTGAAGGAATGTCAGCACACTGAAGCAATGTCAGCACACTGAAGGAATGTCATGCACACTGAATGAATGTCATGCACACTTTAGGAATGTCAGCACATTGAAGTAATGTCAGCACTCTGAAGGAATGTCAACACACTGACGAAATGTCAGCACTCTAAAGGAATGTCAGCACACTGAAGGATTGTCATGCACACTGAAGGAATGTCATGCACACTGAAGGAATGTCAGCACACTGAAGGAATGTCATGCACACTGAATGAATGTCATGCACACTTTAGGAATGTCAGCACATTGAAGTAATGTCAGCACTCTGAAGGAATGTCAGCACACTGAAGAAATGTCAGCACACTGAAGTACTGTCAGCACTCTGAACGAATGTTCTGCACACTGAAGGAATGTCAGCAGAATGAAGGAATGTCAGCAGACTGAAGAAATGTTATGCACACTGAAGGAATATCAGTGCAATGAAGGAATGTTCGCAAACTGAAGGATGTCAGCAGACTTAGAAATACTCTCCACACTGAAGCAATATCAGCATGCTGAAGGAATGTTATGGATATTGAAGGAATGTCATGCACACTGAATGAATGTCAGCACACTGAAGGAATGTCATGCACACTGAAGGAATGTCAGCACACTGAAGGAATGTCATGCACACTGAAGGAATGTCAGCACACTGAAGGCATGTCATGCACACTGAAGGAATGTCATGCACACTGAAGGAATGTCAGCACACTGAAGGAATGTCATGCACACTGAATGAATGTCATGCACACTTTAGGAATGTCAGCACATTGAAGTAATGTCAGCACTCTGAAGGAATGTCAGCACACTGAAGAAATGTCAGCACACTGAAGCAATGTCAGCACACTGAAGAAATGTCATGCACACTGAATGAATGTCATGCACACTTTAGGAATGTCAGCACATTGAAGTAATGTCAGCACTCTGAAGGAATGTCAGCACACTGACGAAATGTCAGCACTCTAAAGGAATGTCAGCACACTGAATGAATGTCAGCACATTGAAGGAATGTCATGCACACTGAAGGAATGTCAGCACACTGAATGAATGTAATGCGCCCTGAAGGAATGTCATGCACACTGAAGGAATGTTGGCACACTGATGGATTGTAAGCAAACTCAAGGATATTCATGCACACTGAAAGAATGTCATGCACACTAAAGGAATGTCATTCAGGCTGAAGGAATGTCATGTGCAATTAAGAAATGTGAGCACACTGAATGAATGTCACGCAGACGAAAAGAAGGTCATCATATTGAATGTCAGGCACAAGGAAGGAATGTCAGCACACTGAAGGAACGTCAGCACACTGAAGGAATGTCCTGCACACTGAAGGAATGCCAGCGCACTGAAGGAATGTGAGTACACTGAAGGATTGCCATGCATACTAAAGGAATGTCAGCACACTGAAGGAATGTCATGCACACTGAATGAATGTCAGCACACTGAAGGAATGTCATGCACACTGAAGGAATGTTATGGACACAGAAGGAATGTCATGACACTAGAGGAATGTTATGGACACAGAAGGATTGTCATGAAACTGAAGGACTGTTATGGCACTGAAGGAATGTTATGGACACAGAAGGAATGTCATGACACTGAAGGATTTTATGGACACAGAAGGAATGACATGACACTGCAGGAATTTTGTGACATTGATGGAATGTCATGCATATTGAAGGAATGTTATGACACTGAAGGAATGTGTTGCACACTGAAGGATGGAACTGCAAACTGAAGAAATGTCAGCACACTGAAGTACTGTCAGCACTCTGAACGAATGTTCTGCACACTGAAGGAATGTCAGCAGAATGAAGGAATGTCAGCAGACTGAAGAAATGTTATGCACACTGAAGGAATGTCAGTGCAATGAAGGAATGTTCGCAAACTGAAGGATGTGAGCAGACTTAGAAATACTCTCCACACTGAAGCAATATCAGCATCCTGAAGGAATGTTATGGATATTGAAGGAACGTCATGCACACTGAATGAATGTCAGCACACTGAAGGAATGTCATGCACACTGAAGGAATGTCAGCACACTGAAGGAATGTCATGCACACTGAAGGAATGTCAGCACACTGAAGGAATGTCATGCACACTGAAGGAATGTCATGCACACTGAAGGAATGTCAGCACACTGAAGGAATGTCATGCACACTGAATGAATGTCATGCACACTTTAGGAATGTCAGCACATTGAAGTAATGTCAGCACTCTGAAGGAATGTCAGCACACTGAAGGAATGTCAGCACACTGAAGCAATGTCAGCACACTGAAGGAATGTCATGCACACTGAATGAATGTCATGCACACTTTAGGAATGTCAGCACATTGAAGTAATGTCAGCACTCTGAAGGAATGTCAGCACACTGAAGGAATGTCAGCACACTGAAGCAATGTCAGCACACTGAATGAATGTCAGCACATTGAAGGAATGTCATGCACACTGAAGGAATGTCATGCACACTGAAGGAATGTCAGCACAATGAAGGAATGTCATGCACACTGAATGAATGTCATGCACACTTTAGGAATGTCAGCACATTGAAGTAATGTCAGCACTCTGAAGGAATGTCAGCACACTGACGAAATGTCAGCACTCTAAAGGAATGTCAGCACACTGAAGGAATGTCATGCACACTGAAGGAATGTCATGCACACTGACGGAATGTCAGCACACTGAAGGAATGTCATGCACACTGAATGAATGTCATGCACACTTTAGGAATGTCAGCACATTGAAGTAATGTCAGCACTCTGAAGGAATGTCAGCACACTGAAGTAATGTCAGCACACTGAAGCAATGTCAGCACACTGAAGGAATGTCAAGCACACTGAAGGAATGTGTTGCGCACTGAAGGTATGCTCTGCAGACTGAAAGAATGTCAGCACACTGATGGAATGTCATGACACTGAAGGATTGTTATGACACTGATGGAATGTTATGGACACAAAAGGAATGTCAGCACACTGAGGAATGTCAGCTTACTGAATGAATGTCAGCACACTGAATGAATGTCAGCACACTGAAGGAATGTCATGCACACTGAAGGAATGTCAGCACACTAATGGAATGTCAGCACACTGAAGGAATGTCAGCACACTGAATGAATGTCAGCACACTGAAGGAATGTCATGCACACTGAAGGAATGTCAGCACACTGAAGGAATGTCATGCACACTGAAGGAATGTCAGCACACTGAAGGAATGTCATGCACACTGAAGGAATGTCAGCACACTGAAGGAATGTCATGCACACTGAATGAATGTCAGCACACTGAAGGAATGTCATGCACACTGAAGGAATGTCAGCACACTGAAGGAATGTCATGCACACTGAAGGAATGTCAGCACACTGAAGGAATGTCATGCACACTGAAGGAATGTCATGCACACTGAAGGAATGTCAGCACACTGAAGGAATGTCATGCACACTGAATGAATGTCATGCACACTTTAGGAATGTCAGCACATTGAAGTAATGTCAGCAGTCTGAAGGAATGTCAGCACACTGACGAAATGTCAGCACTCTAAAGGAATGTCAGCACACTGAAGGAATGTCATGCACACTGAAGGAATGTCATGCACACTGAAGGAATGTCAGCACACTGAAGGAATGTCATGCACACTGAAGGAATGTCAGCACACTGAAGGAATGTCATGCACTCTGAAGGAATGTCAGCACACTGAAGGAATGTCATGCACACTGAAGGAATGTCAGCACACTGAAGGAATGTCATGCACACTGAATGAATGTCAGCACACTGAAGGAATGTCATGCACACTGAAGGAATGTCAGCACACTGAAGGAATGTCATGCACACTGAAGGAATGTCAGCACACTGAAGGAATGTCATGCACACTGAAGGAATGTCATGCACACTGAAGGAATGTCAGCACACTGAAGGAATGTCATGCACACTGAATGAATGTCATGCACACTTTAGGAATGTCAGCACATTGAAGTAATGTCAGCACTCTGAAGGAATGTCAGCACACTGAAGGAATGTCAGCACACTGAAGCAATGTCAGCACACTGAAGGAATGTCATGAACACTGAATGAATGTCATGCACACTTTAGGAATGTCAGCACATTGAAGTAATGTCAGCACTCTAAAGGAATGTCAGCACACTGAAGGAATGTCATGCACACTGAAGGAATGTCATGCACACTGAAGGAATGCCAGCACACTGAAGGAATGTCATGCACACTGAATGAATGTCATGCACACTTTAGGAATGTCAGCACATTGAAGTAATGTCAGCACTCTGAAGGAATGTCAGCACACTGACGAAATGTCAGCACTCTAAAGGAATGTCAGCACACTGAAGGAATGTCATGCACACTGAAGGAATGTCATGCACACTGAAGGAATGTCAGCACACTTTAGGAATGTCATGCACATTGAAGGAATGTCATGCACACTGAAGGAATGTCAGCACACTGAAGGAATGTCATGCACACTGAATGAATGTCATGCACACTTTAGGAATGTCAGCACATTGAAGTAATGTCAGCACTCTGATGGAATGTCAGCACACTGAAGGAATGTCAGCACACTGAAGCAATGTCAGCACACTGAAGGAATGTCAAGCACACTGAAGGAATGTGTTGCGCACTGAAGGTATGCTCTGCAGACTGAAAGAATGTCAGCACACTGATGGAATGTCATGAAACTGAAGGATTGTTATGACACTGATGGAATGTTATGGACACAAAAGGTATGTCAGCACACTGAGGAATGTCAGCACACTGAATGAATGTCAGCACACTGAATGAATGTCAGCACACTGAAGGAATGTCATGCACACTGAAGGAATGTCAGCACACTAATGGAATGTCAGCACACTGAAGGAATGTCAGCACACTGAATGAATGTCAGCACACTGAAGGAATGTCATGCACACTGAAGGAATGTCAGCACACTGAAGGAATGTCATGCACACTGAAGGAATGTCAGCACACTGAAGGAATGTCATGCACACTGAAGGAATGTCAGCACACTGAAGGAATGTCATGCACACTGAATGAATGTCAGCACACTGAAGGAATGTCATGCACACTGAAGGAATGTCAGCACACTGAAGGAATGTCGTGCACACTGAAGGAATGTCATGCACACTGAAGGAATGTCATGCACACTGAAGGAATGTCAGCACACTGAAGGAATGTCATGCACACTGAATGAATGTCATGCACACTTTAGGAATGTCAGCACATTGAAGTAATCTCAGCACTCTGAAGGAATGTCAGCACACTGAAGCAATGTCAGCACACTGAAGCAATGTCAGCGCACTGAAGGAATGTCATGCACACTGAATGAATGTCATGCACACTTTAGGAATGTCAGCACATTGAAGTAATGTCAGCACTCTGAAGGAATGTCAGCACACTGACGAAATGTCAGCACTCTAAAGGAATGTCAGCACACTGAAGGAATGTCATGCACACTGAAGGAATGTCATGCACACTGAAGGAATGTCAGCACACTGAAGGAATGTCATGCACACTGAATGAATGTCATGCACAGTTTACGAATGTCAGCACATTGAAGTAATGTCAGCACTCTGAAGGAATGTCAGCACACTGAAGGAATGTCAGCACACTGAAGCAATGTCAGCACACTGAATGAATGTCAGCACATTGAAGGAATGTCATGCACACTGAAGGAATGTCATGCACACTGATGGAATGTCAGCACACTGAAAGAATGTCATGCACACTGAATGAATGTCATGCACACTTTAGGAATGTCAGCACATTGAAGTAATGTCAGCAGTCTGAAGGAATGTCAGCACACTGACGAAATGTCAGCACTCTAAAGGAATGTCAGCACACTGAAGGAATGTCATGCACACTGAAGGAATGTCATGCACACTGAAGGAATGTCAGCACACTGAAGGAATGTCATGCACACTGAAGGAATGTCATGCACACTGAAGGAATGTCAGCACACTGAAGGAATGTCATGCACACTGAATGAATGTCATGCACACTTTAGGAATGTCAGCACATTGAAGTAATGTCAGCACTCTGAAGGAATGTCAGCACACTGAAGGAATGTCAGCACACTGAAGCAATGTCAGCACACTGAAGGAATGTCAAGCACACTGAAGGAATGTGTTGCGCACTGTAGGTATGCTCTGCAGACTGAAAGAATGTCAGCACACTGATGGAATGTCATGACACTGAAGGATTGTTATGACACTGATGGAATGTTATGGACACAAAAGGAATGTCAGCACACTGAGGAATGTCAGCACACTGAATGAATGTCAGCACACTGAATGAATGTCAGCACACTGAAGGAATGTCAGCACACTGAATGAATGTCAGCACACTGAAGGAATGTCATGCACACTGAAGGAATGTCAGCACACTGAAGGAATGTCATGCACACTGAAGGAATGTCAGCACACTAATGGAATGTCAGCACACTGAAGGAATGTCAGCACACTGAATGAATGTCAGCACACTGAAGGAATGTCATGCACACTGAAGGAATGTCAGCACACTGATGGAACGTCAGCACACTGAAGGAATGTCATGACACTGAAGGATGGTTCTGCACACTGAAGGAATGTCAACACAATGAAAGAATGTCATGCACACTGAAGGATTGTTCTGCACACTGAAGGAATGTCATGACACTGAAGGAATGTTCCACACATTGAAGGAATGTCAGCACACTGAAGGAATGTCATGACACTGAAGGAATGTCATGCACACTGAAGGAATGTCATGCACACTGAAGGAATGTCAGCACACTGAAGGAATGTCATGCACACTGAAGGAATGTCATGCACACTTTAGGAATGTCAGCACATTGAAGTAATGTCAGCACTCTGAAGGAATGTCAGCACACTGAAGCAATGTCAGCACACTGAAGCAATGTCAGCGCACTGAAGGAATGTCATGCACACTGAATGAATGTCATGCACACTTTAGGAATGTCAGCACATTGAAGTAATGTCAGCACTCTGAAGGAATGTCAGCACACTGAAGGAATGTCATGCACACTGAAGGAATGTCATGCACACTGAAGGAATGTCAGCACACTGAAGGAATGTCATGCACACTGAATGAATGTCATGCACAGTTTAGGAATGTCAGCACATTGAAGTAATGTCAGCACTCTGAAGGAATGTCAGCACACTGAAGGAATGTCAGCACACTGAAGCAATGTCAGCACACTGAATGAATGTCAGCACATTGAAGGAATGTCATGCACACTGAAGGAATGTCATGCACACTGAAGGAATGTCAGCACACTGAAGGAATGTCATGCACACTGAATGAATGTCATGCACACTTTAGGAATGTCAGCACATTGAAGTAATGTCAGCAGTCTGAAGGAATGTCAGCACACTGACGAAATGTCAGCACTCTAAAGGAATGTCAGCACACTGAAGGAATGTCATGCACACTGAAGGAATGTCATGCACACTGAAGGAATGTCAGCACACTGAAGGAATGTCATGCACACTGAAGGAATGTCAGCACACTGAAGGAATGTCATGCACACTGAATGAATGTCATGCACACTTTAGGAATGTCAGCACATTGAAGTAATGTCAGCACACTGAATGAATGTCATGCACACTTTAGGAATGTCAGCACATTGAAGTAATGTCAGCACTCTGAAGGAATGTCAGCACACTGAAGGAATGTCAGCACACTGAAGCAATGTCAGCACACTGAATGAATGTCAGCACATTGAAGGAATGTCATGCACACTGAAGGAATGTCAGCACACTGAATGAATGTAATGCGCCCTGAAGGAATGTCATGCACACTGAAGGAATGTTGGCACACTGATGGATTGTAAGCAAACTCAAGGATATTCATGCACACTGAAAGAATGTCATGCACACTAAAGGAATGTCATTCAGGCTGAAGGAATGTCATGTGCAATTAAGAAATGTGAGCACACTGAATGAATGTCACGCAGACGAAAAGAAGGTCATCATATTGAAAGATTGTCAGGCACAAGGAAGGAATGTCAGCACACTGAAGGAACGTCAGCACACTGAAGGAATGTCCTGCACACTGAAGGAATGCCAGCGCACTGAAGGAATGTGAGTACACTGAAGGATTGCCATGCATACTAAAGGAATGTCAGCACACTGAAGGAATGTCATGCACAATGAAAGAATATCAGCACACTGAAGGAATGTCAGCACATTGAAGGAATGTCATGCACACTGAAGGAATGTCATGCACACTGAAGGAATGTCAGCACACTGAAGGAATGTCATGCACACTGAATGAATGTCATGCACACTTTAGGAATGTCAGCACATTGAAGTAATGTCAGCAGTCTGAAGGAATGTCAGCACACTGACGAAATGTCAGCACTCTAAAGGAATGTCAGCACACTGAAGGAATGTCAGCACACTGAACAAATGTCATGCACACTGAATGAATGTCATGCACACTTTAGGAATGTCAGCACATTGAAGTAATGTCAGCACTCTGAAGGAATGTCAGCACACTGAAGGAATGTCAGCACATTGAAGGAATGTCATGCACACTGAAGGAATGTCATGCACACTGAAGGAATGTCAGCACACTGAAGGAATGTCATGCACACTGAAGGAATGTCATGCACACTTTAGGAATGTCAGCACATTGAAGTAATGTCAGCACTCTGAAGGAATGTCAGCACACTGACGAAATGTCAGCACTCTAAAGGAATGTCAGCACACTGAAGGAATGTCATGCACACTGAAGGAATGTCATGCACACTGAAGGAATGTCAGCACACTGAAGGAATGTCATGCACACTGAAGGAATGTCATGCACACTGAAGGAATGTCAGCACACTGAAGGAATGTCATGCACACTGAATGAATGTCATGCACACTTTAGGAATGTCAGCACATTGACGTAATGTCAGCACTCTGAAGGAATGTCAGCACACTGAAGGAATGTCAGCACACTGAAGCAATGTCAGCACACTGAAGGAATGTCAAGCACACTGAACGAATGTGTTGCGCACTGAAGGTATGCTCTGCAGACTGAAAGAATGTCAGCACACTGATGGAATGTCATGACACTGAAGGATTGTTATGACACTGATGGAATGTTATGGACGCAAAAGGAATATCAGCACACTGAGGAATGTCAGCACACTGAATGAATGTCAGCACACTGAATGAATGTCAGCACACTGAAGGAATGTCATGACACTGAAGAAATGTTATGGACACAGAAGGAATGTCATGACACTAGAGGAATGTTATGGACACAGAAGGATTGTCATGAAACTGAAGGACTGTTATGGCACTGAAGGAATGTTATGGACACAGAAGGAATGTCATGACACTGAAGGAATTTTATGGCACAGAAGGAATGACATGACACTGCAGGAATTTTGTGACATTGATGGAATGTCATGCATATTGAAGGAATGTTATGACACTGAAGGAATGTGTTGCACACTGAAGGATGGAACTGCAAACTGAAGAAATGTCAGCACACTGAAGTACTGTCAGCACTCTGAACGAATGTTCTGCACACTGAAGGAATGTCAGCAGAATGAAGGAATGTCAGCAGACTGAAGAAATGTTATGCACACTGAAGGAATGTCAGTGCAATGAAGGAATGTTCGCAAACTGAAGGATGTGAGCAGACTTAGAAATACTCTCCACACTGAAGCAATATCAGCATCCTGAAGGAATGTTATGGATATTGAAGGAATGTCATGCACACTGAATGAATGTCAGCACACTGAAGGAATGTCATGCACACTGAAGGAATGTCAGCACACTGAAGGAATGTCATGCACACTGAAGGAATGTCAGCACACTGAAGGAATGTCATGCACACTGAAGGAATGTCATGCACACTGAAGGAATGTCAGCACACTGAAGGAATGTCATGCACACTGAATGAATGTCATGCACACTTTAGGAATGTCAGCACATTGAAGTAATGTCAGCACTCTGAAGGAATGTCAGCACACTGAAGGAATGTCAGCACACTGAAGCAATGTCAGCACACTGAAGGAATGTCATGCACACTGAATGAATGTCATGCACACTTTAGGAATGTCAGCACATTGAAGTAATGTCAGCACTCTGAAGGAATGTCAGCACACTGAAGGAATGTCAGCACACTGAAGCAATGTCAGCACACTGAATGAATGTCAGCACATTGAAGGAATGTCATGCACACTGAAGGAATGTCATGCACACTGAAGGAATGTCAGCACAATGAAGGAATGTCATGCACACTGAATGAATGTCATGCACACTTTAGGAATGTCAGCACATTGAAGTAATGTCAGCACTCTGAAGGAATGTCAGCACACTGACGAAATGTCAGCACTCTAAAGGAATGTCAGCACACTGAAGGAATGTCATGCACACTGAAGGAATGTCATGCACACTGAAGGAATGTCAGCACACTGAAGGAATGTCATGCACACTGAATGAATGTCATGCACACTGACGGAATGTCAGCACACTGAAGGAATGTCATGCACACTGAATGAATGTCATGCACACTTTAGGAATGTCAGCACATTGAAGTAATGTCAGCACTCTGAAGGAATGTCAGCACACTGAAGTAATGTCAGCACACTGAAGCAATGTCAGCACACTGAAGGAATGTCAAGCACACTGAAGGAATGTGTTGCGCACTGAAGGTATGCTCTGCAGACTGAAAGAATGTCAGCACACTGATGGAATGTCATGACACTGAAGGATTGTTATGACACTGATGGAATGTTATGGACACAAAAGGAATGTCAGCACACTGAGGAATGTCAGCACACTGAATGAATGTCAGCACACTGAATGAATGTCAGCACACTGAAGGAATGTCATGCACACTGAAGGAATGTCAGCACACTAATGGAATGTCAGCACACTGAAGGAATGTCAGCACACTGAATGAATGTCAGCACACTGAAGGAATGTCATGCACACTGAAGGAATGTCAGCACCCTGAAGGAATGTCATGCACACTGAAGGAATGTCAGCACACTGAAGGAATGTCATGCACACTGAAGGAATGTCAGCACACTGAAGGAATGTCATGCACACTGAATGAATGTCAGCACACTGAAGGAATGTCATGCACACTGAAGGAATGTCAGCACACTGAAGGAATGTCATGCACACTGAAGGAATGTCAGCACACTGAAGGAATGTCATGCACACTGAAGGAATGTCATGCACACTGAAGGAATGTCAGCACACTGAAGGAATGTCATGCACACTGAATGAATGTCATGCACACTTCAGGAATGTCAGCACATTGAAGTAATGTCAGCAGTCTGAAGGAATGTCAGCACACTGACGAAATGTCAGCACTCTAAAGGAATGTCAGCACACTGAAGGAATGTCATGCACACTGAAGGAATGTCATGCACACTGAAGGAATGTCAGCACACTGAAGGAATGTCATGCACACTGAAGGAATGTCAGCACACTGAAGGAATGTCATGCACTCTGAAGGAATGTCAGCACACTGAAGGAATGTCATGCACACTGAAGGAATGTCAGCACACTGAAGGAATGTCATGCACACTGAATGAATGTCAGCACACTGAAGGAATGTCATGCACACTGAAGGAATGTCAGCACACTGAAGGAATGTCAGCACACTGAAGGAATGTCATGCACACTGAAGGAATGTCATGCACACTGAAGGAATGTCAGCACACTGAAGGAATGTCATGCACACTGAATGAATGTCATGCACACTTTAGGAATGTCAGCACATTGAAGTAATGTCAGCACTCTGAAGGAATGTCAGCACACTGAAGGAATGTCAGCACACTGAAGCAATGTCAGCACACTGAAGGAATGTCATGAACACTGAATGAATGTCATGCACACTTTAGGAATGTCAGCACATTGAAGTAATGTCAGCACTCTAAAGGAATGTCAGCACACTGAAGGAATGTCATGCACACTGAAGGAATGTCATGCACACTGAAGGAATGCCAGCACACTGAAGGAATGTCATGCACACTGAATGAATGTCATGCACACTTTAGGAATGTCAGCACATTGAAGTAATGTCAGCACTCTGAAGGAATGTCAGCACACTGACGAAATGTCAGCACTCTAAAGGAATGTCAGCACACTGAAGGAATGTCATGCACACTGAAGGAATGTCATGCACACTGAAGGAATGTCAGCACACTTTAGGAATGTCATGCACACTGAAGGAATGTCATGCACACTGAAGGAATGTCAGCACACTGAAGGAATGTCATGCACACTGAATGAATGTCATGCACACTTTAGGAATGTCAGCACATTGAAGTAATGTCAGCACTTTGAAGGAATGTCAGCACACTGAAGGAATGTCAGCACACTGAAGCAATGTCAGCACACTGAAGGAATGTCAAGCACACTGAAGGAATGTGTTGCGCACTGAAGGTATGCTCTGCAGACTGAAAGAATGTCAGCACACTGATGGAATGTCATGAAACTGAAGGATTGTTATGACACTGATGGAATGTTATGGACATAAAAGGTATGTCAGCACACTGAGGAATGTCAGCACACTGAATGAATGTCAGCACACTGAATGAATGTCAGCACACTGAAGGAATGTCATGCACACTGAAGGAATGTCAGCACACTAATGGAATGTCAGCACACTGAAGGAATGTCAGCACACTGAATGAATGTCAGCACACTGAAGGAATGTCATGCACACTGAAGGAATGTCAGCACACTGAAGGAATGTCATGCACACTGAAGGAATGTCAGCACACTGAAGGAATGTCATGCACACTGAAGGAATGTCAGCACACTGAAGGAATGTCATGCACACTGAATGAATGTCAGCACACTGAAGGAATGTCATGCACACTGAAGGAATGTCAGCACACTGAAGGAATGTCGTGCACACTGAAGGAATGTCATGCACACTGAAGGAATGTCATGCACACTGAAGGAATGTCAGCACACTGAAGGAATGTCATGCACACTGAATGAATGTCATGCACACTTTAGGAATGTCAGCACATTGAAGTAATGTCAGCACTCTGAAGGAATGTCAGCACACTGAAGCAATGTCAGCACACTGAAGCAATGTCAGCGCACTGAAGGAATGTCATGCACACTGAATGAATGTCATGCACACTTTAGGAATGTCAGCACATTGAAGTAATGTCAGCACTCTGAAGGAATGTCAGCACACTGACGAAATGTCAGCACTCTAAAGGAATGTCAGCACACTGAAGGAATGTCATGCACACTGAAGGAATGTCATGCACACTGAAGGAATGTCAGCACACTGAAGGAATGTCATGCACACTGAATGAATGTCATGCACAGTTTACGAATGTCAGCACATTGAAGTAATGTCAGCACTCTGAAGGAATGTCAGCACACTGAAGGAATGTCAGCACACTGAAGCAATGTCAGCACACTGAATGAATGTCAGCACATTGAAGGAATGTCATGCACACTGAAGGAATGTCATGCACACTGATGGAATGTCAGCACACTGAAGGAATGTCATGCACACTGAATGAATGTCATGCACACTTTAGGAATGTCAGCACATTGAAGTAATGTCAGCAGTCTGAAGGAATGTCAGCACACTGACGAAATGTCAGCACTCTAAAGGAATGTCAGCACACTGAAGGAATGTCATGCACACTGAAGGAATGTCATGCACACTGAAGGAATGTCAGCACACTGAAGGAATGTCATGCACACTGAAGGAATGTCATGCACACTGAAGGAATGTCAGCACACTGAAGGAATGTCATGCACACTGAATGAATGTCATGCACACTTTAGGAATGTCAGCACATTGAAGTAATGTCAGCACTCTGAAGGAATGTCAGCACACTGAAGGAATGTCAGCACACTGAAGCAATGTCAGCACACTGAAGGAATGTCAAGCACACTGAAGGAATGTGTTGCGCACTGAAGGTATGCTCTGCAGACTGAAAGAATGTCAGCACACTAATGGAATGTCATGACACTGAAGGATTGTTATGACACTGATGGAATGTTATGGACACAAAAGGAATGTCAGCACACTGAGGAATGTCAGCACACTGAATGAATGTCAGCACACTGAATGAATGTCAGCACACTGAAGGAATGTCAGCACACTGAATGAATGTCAGCACACTGAAGGAATGTCATGCACACTGAAGGAATGTCAGCACACTGAAGGAATGTCATGCACACTGAAGGAATGTCAGCACACTAATGGAATGTCAGCACACTGAAGGAATGTCAGCACACTGAATGAATGTCAGCACACTGAAGGAATGTCATGCACACTGAAGGAATGTCAGCACACTGATGGAACGTCAGCACACTGAAGGAATGTCATGACACTGAAGGATGGTTCTGCACACTGAAGGAATGTCAACACAATGAAAGAATGTCATGCACACTGAAGGATTGTTCTGCACACTGAAGGAATGTCATGACACTGAAGGAATGTTCCACACATTGAAGGAATGTCAGCACACTGAAGGAATGTCATGACACTGAAGGAATGTCATGCACACTGAAGGAATGTCATGCACACTGAAGGAATGTCAGCACACTGAAGGAATGTCATGCACACTTTAGGAATGTCAGCACATTGAAGTAATGTCAGCACTCTGAAGGAATGTCAGCACACTGAAGCAATGTCAGCACACTGAAGCAATGTCAGCGCACTGAAGGAATGTCATGCACACTGAATGAATGTCATGCACACTTTAGGAATGTCAGCACATTGAAGTAATGTCAGCACTCTGAAGGAATGTCAGCACACTGAAGGAATGTCATGCACACTGAAGGAATGTCATGCACACTGAAGGAATGTCAGCACACTGAAGGAATGTCATGCACACTGAATGAATGTCATGCACAGTTTAGGAATGTCAGCACATTGAAGTAATGTCAGCACTCTGAAGGAATGTCAGCACACTGAAGGAATGTCAGCACACTGAAGCAATGTCAGCACACTGAATGAATGTCAGCACATTGAAGGAATGTCATGCACACTGAAGGAATGTCATGCACACTGAAGGAATGTCAGCACACTGAAGGAATGTCATGCACACTGAATGAATGTCATGCACACTTTAGGAATGTCAGCACATTGAAGTAATGTCAGCAGTCTGAAGGAATGTCAGCACACTGACGAAATGTCAGCACTCTAAAGGAATGTCAGCACACTGAAGGAATGTCATGCACACTGAAGGAATGTCATGCACACTGAAGGAATGTCAGCACACTGAAGGAATGTCATGCACACTGAAGGAATGTCAGCAAACTGAAGGAATGTCATGCACACTGAATGAATGTCATGCACACTTTAGGAATGTCAGCACATTGAAGTAATGTCAGCACTCTGAAGGAATGTCAGCACACTGAAGGAATGTCAGCACACTGAAGCAATGTCAGCACACTGAAGGAATGTCAAGCACACTGAAGGAATGTGTTGCGCACTGAAGGTATGCTCTGCAGACTGAAAGAATGTCAGCACACTGATGGAATGTCATGACACTGAAGGATTGTTATGACACTGATGGAATGTTATGGACACAAAAGGAATGTCAGCACACTGAGGAATGTCAGCACACTGAATGAATGTCAGCACACTGAATGAATGTCAGCACACTGAAGGAATGTCATGCACACTGAAGGAATGTCAGCACACTAATGGAATGTCAGCACACTGAAGGAATGTCAGCACACTGAATGAATGTCAGCACACTGAAGGAATGTCATGCACACTGAAGGAATGTCAGCACACTGAAGGAATGTCATGCACACTGAAGGAATGTCAGCACACTAATGGAATGTCAGCACACTGAAGGAATGTCAGCACACTGAATGAATGTCAGCACACTGAAGGAATGTCATGCACACTGAAGGAATGTCAGCACACTGAAGGAACGTCAGCACACTGAAGGAATGTCATGACACTGAAGGATGGTTCTGCACACTGAAGGAATGTCAACACAATGAAAGAATGTCATGCACACTGAAGGATTGTTCTGCACACTGAAGGAATGTCATGACACTGAAGGAATGTTCCGCACATTGAAGGAATGTCAGCACACTGAAGGAATGTCATGACACTGAAGGAAGGTTCTGCACACTGAAGGAATGTCATGCACACTGAAGGAATGTCAGCACACTGAACGAATGTCATGCACACTGAAGGAATGTGATGCACACTGAAGGAATGTTCTGCAAACTGAAGGAATGTCAGCACACTGAATGAAAAACATGCACACTGAAGTAACGTGATGCACACTGAAGGAATGTCATGCAAACTGAAAGAACGTCAGTACACTGAAGGAATGTCATGACACTGAAGAAATGTTATGGACACAGAAGGAATGTCATGAAACTGAAGGACTGTTATGGCACTGAAGGAATGTTATGGATACAGAAGGAATGTCATGACACTGAAGGAATTTTATGGACACAGAAGGAATGTCATGACACTGCAGAAATTTTGTGACATTGATGGAATGTCATGCATATTGAAGGAATGTTATGACACTGAAGGAATGTGTTGCACACTGAAGGATGGAACTGCAAACTGAAGAAATGTCAGCACACTGAAGTACTGTCAGCACTCTGAACGAATGTTCTGCACACTGAAGGAATGTCAGCAGAATGAAGGAATGTCAGCAGACTGAAGAAATGTTATGCACACTGAAGGAATATCAGTGCAATGAAGGAATGTTCGCAAACTGAAGGATGTCAGCAGACTTAGAAATACTCTCCACACTGAAGCAATATCAGCATCCTGAAGGAATGTTATGGATATTGAAGGAATGTCATGCACACTGAATGAATGTCAGCACACTGAAGGAATGTCATGCACACTGAAGGAATGTCAGCACACTGAAGGAATGTCATGCACACTGAAGGAATGTCAGCACACTGAAGGAATGTCATGCACACTGAAGGAATGTCATGCACACTGAAGGAATGTCAGCACACTGAAGGAATGTCATGCACACTGAATGAATGTCATGCACACTTTAGGAATGTCAGCACATTGAAGTAATGTCAGCACTCTGAAGGAATGTCAGCACACTGAAGGAATGTCAGCACACTGAAGCAATGTCAGCACACTGAAGGAATGTCATGCACACTGAATGAATGTCATGCACACTTTAGGAATGTCAGCACATTGAAGTAATGTCAGCACTCTGAAGGAATGTCAGCACACTGACGAAATGTCAGCACTCTAAAGGAATGTCAGCACACTGAAGGATTGTCATGCACACTGAAGGAATGTCATGCACACTGAAGGAATGTCAGCACACTGAAGGAATGTCATGCACACTGAATGAATGTCATGCACACTTTAGGAATGTCAGCACATTGAAGTAATGTCAGCACTCTGAAGGAATGTCAGCACACTGAAGGAATGTCAGCACACTGAAGTACTGTCAGCACTCTGAACGAATGTTCTGCACACTGAAGGAATGTCAGCAGAATGAAGGAATGTCAGCAGACTGAAGAAATGTTATGCACACTGAAGGAATATCAGTGCAATGAAGGAATGTTCGCAAACTGAAGGATGTCAGCAGACTTAGAAATACTCTCCACACTGAAGCAATATCAGCATCCTGAAGGAATGTTATGGATATTGAAGGAATGTCATGCACACTGAATGAATGTCAGCACACTGAAGGAATGTCATGCACACTGAAGGAATGTCAGCACACTGAAGGAATGTCATGCACACTGAAGGAATGTCAGCACACTGAAGGAATGTCATGCACACTGAAGGAATGTCATGCACACTGAAGGAATGTCAGCACACTGAAGGAATGTCATGCACACTGAATGAATGTCATGCACATTTTAGGAATGTCAGCACATTGAAGTAATGTCAGCACTCTGAAGGAATGTCAGCACACTGAAGGAATGTCAGCACACTGAAGCAATGTCAGCACACTGAAGGAATGTCATGCACACTGAAGGAATGTCATGCACACTGAAGGAATGTCAGCACACTGAAGGAATGTCATGCACACTGAATGAATGTCATGCACACTTTAGGAATGTCAGCACATTGAAGTAATGTCAGCACTCTGAAGGAATGTCAGCACACTGAAGGAATGTCAGCACACTGAAGCAATGTCAGCACACTGAAGGAATGTCATGCACACTGAATGAATGTCATGCACACTTTAGGAATGTCAGCACATTGAAGTAATGTCAGCACTCTGAAGGAATGTCAGCACACTGAAGGAATGTCAGCACACTGAAGCAATGTCAGCACACTGAATGAATGTCAGCACATTGAAGGAATGTCATGCACACTGAAGGAATGTCATGCACACTGAAGGAATGTCAGCACAATGAAGGAATGTCATGCACACTGAATGAATGTCATGCACACTTTAGGAATGTCAGCACATTGAAGTAATGTCAGCACTCTGAAGGAATGTCAGCACACTGACGAAATGTCAGCACTCTAAAGGAATGTCAGCACACTGAAGGAATGTCATGCACACTGAAGGAATGTCATGCACACTGAAGGAATGTCAGCACACTGAAGGAATGTCATGCACACTGAATGAATGTCATGCACACTGACGGAATGTCAGCACACTGAAGGAATGTCATGCACACTGAATGAATGTCATGCACACTTTAGGAATGTCAGCACATTGAAGTAATGTCAGCACTCTGAAGGAATGTCAGCACACTGAAGGAATGTCAGCACACTGAAGCAATGTCAGCACACTGAAGGAATGTCAAGCACACTGAAGGAATGTGTTGCGCACTGAAGGTATGCTCTGCAGACTGAAAGAATGTCAGCACACTGATGGAATGTCATGACACTGAAGGATTGTTATGACACTGATGGAATGTTATGGACACAAAAGGAATGTCAGCACACTGAAGCAATGTCAGCACACTGAATGAATGTCAGCACACTGAATGAATGTCAGCACACTGAAGGAATGTCATGCACACTGAAGGAATGTCAGCACACTAATGGAATGTCAGCACACTGAAGGAATGTCAGCACACTGAATGAATGTCAGCACACTGAAGGAATGTCATGCACACTGAAGGAATGTCAGCACACTGAAGGAATGTCATGCACACTGAAGGAATGTCAGCACACTGAAGGAATGTCATGCACACTGAAGGAATGTCAGCACACTGAAGGAATGTCATGCACACTGAATGAATGTCAGCACACTGAAGGAATGTCATGCACACTGAAGGAATGTCAGCACACTGAAGGAATGTCATGCACACTGAAGGAATGTCAGCACACTGAAGGAATGTCATGCACACTGAAGGAATGTCATGCACACTGAAGGAATGTCAGCACACTGAAGGAATGTCATGCACACTGAATGAATGTCATGCACACTTTAGGAATGTCAGCACATTGAAGTAATGTCAGCAGTCTGAAGGAATGTCAGCACACTGACGAAATGTCAGCACTCTAAAGGAATGTCAGCACACTGAAGGAATGTCATGCACACTGAAGGAATGTCATGCACACTGAAGGAATGTCAGCACACTGAAGGAATGTCATGCACACTGAAGGAATGTCAGCAAACTGAAGGAATGTCATGCACACTGAATGAATGTCATGCACACTTTAGGAATGTCAGCACATTGAAGTAATGTCAGCACTCTGAAGGAATGTCAGCACACTGAAGGAATGTCAGCACACTGAAGCAATGTCAGCACACTGAAGGAATGTCAAGCACACTGAAGGAATGTCATGACACTGAAGGATTGTTATGACACTGATGGAATGTTATGGACACAAAAGGAATGTCAGCACACTGAGGAATGTCAGCACACTGAATGAATGTCAGCACACTGAATGAATGTCAGCACACTGAAGGAATGTCATGCACACTGAAGGAATGTCAGCACACTAATGGAATGTCAGCACACTGAAGGAATGTCAGCACACTGAATGAATGTCAGCACACTGAAGGAATGTCATGCACACTGAAGGAATGTCAGCACACTGAAGGAATGTCGTGCACACTGAAGGAATGTCAGCACACTAATGGAATGTCAGCACACTGAAGGAATGTCAGCACACTGAATGAATGTCAGCACACTGAAGGAATGTCATGCACACTGAAGGAATGTCAGCACACTGAAGGAACGTCAGCACACTGAAGGAATGTCATGACACTGAAGGATGGTTCTGCACACTGAAGGAATGTCAACACAATGAAAGAATGTCATGCACACTGAAGGATTGTTCTGCACACTGAAGGAATGTCATGACACTGAAGGAATGTTCCGCACATTGAAGGAATGTCAGCACACTGAAGGAATGTCATGACACTGAAGGAAGGTTCTGCACACTGAAGGAATGTCATGCACACTGAAGGAATGTCAGCACACTGAACGAATGTCATGCACACTGAAGGAATGTGATGCACACTGAAGGAATGTTCTGCAAACTGAAGGAATGTCAGCACACTGAATGAAAAACATGCACACTGAAGTAACGTGATGCACACTGAAGGAATGTCATGCAAACTGAAAGAACATCAGTACACTGAAGGAATGTCATGACACTGAAGAAATGTTATGGACACAGAAGGAATGTCATGAAACTGAAGGACTGTTATGGCACTGAAGGAATGTTATGGATACAGAAGGAATGTCATGACACTGAAGGAATTTTATGGACACAGAAGGAATGTCATGACACTGCAGAAATTTTGTGACATTGATGGAATGTCATGCATATTGAAGGAATGTTATGACACTGAAGGAATGTGTTGCACACTGAAGGATGGAACTGCAAACTGAAGAAATGTCAGCACACTGAAGTACTGTCAGCACTCTGAACGAATGTTCTGCACACTGAAGGAATGTCAGCAGAATGAAGGAATGTCAGCAGACTGAAGAAATGTTATGCACACTGAAGGAATATCAGTGCAATGAAGGAATGTTCGCAAACTGAAGGATGTCAGCAGACTTAGAAATACTCTCCACACTGAAGCAATATCAGCATCCTGAAGGAATGTTATGGATATTGAAGGAATGTCATGCACACTGAATGAATGTCAGCACACTGAAGGAATGTCATGCACACTGAAGGAATGTCAGCACACTGAAGGAATGTCATGCACACTGAAGGAATGTCAGCACACTGAAGGAATGTCATGCACACTGAAGGAATGTCATGCACACTGAAGGACTGTCAGCACACTGAAGGAATGTCATGCACACTGAATGAATGTCATGCACACTTTAGGAATGTCAGCACATTGAAGTAATGTCAGCACTCTGAAGGAATGTCAGCACACTGAAGGAATGTCAGCACACTGAAGCAATGTCAGCACACTGAAGGAATGTCATGCACACTGAATGAATGTCATGCACACTTTAGGAATGTCAGCACATTGAAGTAATGTCAGCACTCTGAAGGAATGTCAGCACACTGACGAAATGTCAGCACTCTAAAGGAATGTCAGCACACTGAAGGATTGTCATGCACACTGAAGGAATGTCATGCACACTGAAGGAATGTCAGCACACTGAAGGAATGTCATGCACACTGAATGAATGTCATGCACACTTTAGGAATGTCAGCACATTGAAGTAATGTCAGCACTCTGAAGGAATGTCAGCACACTGAAGGAATGTCAGCACACTGAAGTACTGTCAGCACTCTGAACGAATGTTCTGCACACTGAAGGAATGTCAGCAGAATGAAGGAATGTCAGCAGACTGAAGAAATGTTATGCACACTGAAGGAATATCAGTGCAATGAAGGAATGTTCGCAAACTGAAGGATGTCAGCAGACTTAGAAATACTCTCCACACTGAAGCAATATCAGCATCCTGAAGGAATGTTATGGATATTGAAGGAATGTCATGCACACTGAATGAATGTCAGCACACTGAAGGAATGTCATGCACACTGAAGGAATGTCAGCACACTGAAGGAATGTCATGCACACTGAAGGAATGTCAGCACACTGAAGGAATGTCATGCACACTGAAGGAATGTCATGCACACTGAAGGAATGTCAGCACACTGAAGGAATGTCATGCACACTGAATGAATGTCATGCACACTTTAGGAATGTCAGCACATTGAAGTAATGTCAGCACTCTGAAGGAATGTCAGCACACTGAAGGAATGTCAGCACACTGAAGCAATGTCAGCACACTGAAGGAATGTCATGCACACTGAATGAATGTCATGCACACTTTAGGAATGTCAGCACATTGAAGTAATGTCAGCACTCTGAAGGAATGTCAGCACACTGACGAAATGTCAGCACTCTAAAGGAATGTCAGCACACTGAAGGATTGTCATGCACACTGAAGGAATGTCATGCACACTGAAGGAATGTCAGCACACTGAAGGAATGTCATGCACACTGAATGAATGTCATGCACACTTTAGGAATGTCAGCACATTGAAGTAATGTCAGCACTCTGAATGAATGTCAGCACATTGAAGGAATGTCATGCACACTGAAGGAATGTCAGCACACTGAATGAATGTAATGCGCCCTGAAGGAATGTCATGCACACTGAAGGAATGTTGGCACACTGATGGATTGTAAGCAAACTCAAGGATATTCATGCACACTGAAAGAATGTCATGCACACTAAAGGAATGTCATTCAGGCTGAAGGAATGTCATGTGCAATTAAGAAATGTGAGCACACTGAATGAATGTCACGCAGACGAAAAGAAGGTCATCATATTGAAAGATTGTCAGGCACAAGGAAGGAATGTCAGCACACTGAAGGATTGCCATGCATACTAAAGGAATGTCAGCACACTGAAGGAATGTCATGCACAATGAAAGAATATCAGCACACTGAAGGAATGTCAGCACATTGAAGGAATGTCATGCACACTGAAGGAATGTCATGCACACTGAAGGAATGTCAGCACACTGAAGGAATGTCATGCACACTGAATGAATGTCATGCACACTTTAGGAATGTCAGCACATTGAAGTAATGTCAGCAGTCTGAAGGAATGTCAGCACACTGACGAAATGTCAGCACTCTAAAGGAATGTCAGCACACTGAAGGAATGTCAGCACACTGAACAAATGTCATGCACACTGAATGAATGTCATGCACACTTTGGGAATGTCAGCACATTGAAGTAATGTCAGCACTCTGAAGGAATGTCAGCACACTGAAGGAATGTCAGCACATTGAAGGAATGTCATGCACACTGAAGGAATGTCATGCACACTGAAGGAATGTCAGCACACTGAAGGAATGTCATGCACACTGAAGGAATGTCATGCACACTTTAGGAATGTCAGCACATTGAAGTAATGTCAGCACTCTGAAGGAATGTCAGCACACTGACGAAATGTCAGCACTCTAAAGGAATGTCAGCACACTGAAGGAATGTCATGCACACTGAAGGAATGTCATGCACACTGAAGGAATGTCAGCACACTGAAGGAATGTCATGCACACTGAAGGAATGTCATGCACACTGAAGGAATGTCAGCACACTGAAGGAATGTCATGCACACTGAATGAATGTCATGCACACTTTAGGAATGTCAGCACATTGACGTAATGTCAGCACTCTGAAGGAATGTCAGCACACTGAAGGAATGTCAGCACACTGAAGCAATGTCAGCACACTGAAGGAATGTCAAGCACACTGAAGGAATGTGTTGCGCACTGAAGGTATGCTCTGCAGACTGAAAGAATGTCAGCACACTGATGGAATGTCATGACACTGAAGGATTGTTATGACACTGATGGAATGTTATGGACACAAAAGGAATATCAGCACACTGAGGAATGTCAGCACACTGAATGAATGTCAGCCCACTGAATGAATGTCAGCACACTGAAGGAATGTCATGACACTGAAGAAATGTTATGGACACAGAAGGAATGTCATGACACTAGAGGAATGTTATGGACACAGAAGGATTGTCATGAAACTGAAGGACTGTTATGGCACTGAAGGAATGTTATGGACACAGAAGGAATGTCATGACACTGAAGGAATTTTATGGACACAGAAGGAATGTCATGACACTGCAGGAATTTTGTGACATTGATGGAATGTCATGCATATTGAAGGAATGTTATGACACTGAAGGAATGTGTTGCACACTGAAGGATGGAACTGCAAACTGAAGAAATGTCAGCACACTGAATTACTGTCAGCACTCTGAACGAATGTTCTGCACACTGAAGGAATGTCAGCAGAATGAAGGAATGTCAGCAGACTGAAGAAATGTTATGCACACTGAAGGAATGTCAGTGCAATGAAGGAATGTTCGCAAACTGAAGGATGTCAGCAGACTTAGAAATACTCTCCACACTGAAGCAATATCAGCATCCTGAAGGAATGTTATGGATATTGAAGGAATGTCATGCACACTGAATGAATGTCAGCACACTGAAGGAATGTCATGCACACTGAAGGAATGTCAGCACACTGAAGGAATGTCATGCACACTGAAGGAATGTCAGCACACTGAAGGAATGTCATGCACACTGAAGGAATGTCATGCACACTGAAGGAATGTCAGCACACTGAAGGAATGTCATGCACACTGAATGAATGTCATGCACACTTTAGGAATGTCAGCACATTGAAGTAATGTCAGCACTCTGAAGGAATGTCAGCACACTGAAGGAATGTCAGCACACTGAAGCAATGTCAGCACACTGAAGGAATGTCATGCACACTGAATGAATGTCATGCACACTTTAGGAATGTCAGCACATTGAAGTAATGTCAGCACTCTGAAGGAATGTCAGCACACTGAAGGAATGTCAGCACACTGAAGCAATGTCAGCACACTGAATGAATGTCAGCACATTGAAGGAATGTCATGCACACTGAAGGAATGTCATGCACACTGAAGGAATGTCAGCACAATGAAGGAATGTCATGCACACTGAATGAATGTCATGCACACTTTAGGAATGTCAGCACATTGAAGTAATGTCAGCACTCTGAAGGAATGTCAGCACACTGACGAAATGTCAGCACTCTAAAGGAATGTCAGCACACTGAAGGAATGTCATGCACACTGAAGGAATGTCATGCACACTGAAGGAATGTCAGCACACTGAAGGAATGTCATGCACAATGAATGAATGTCATGCACACTGACGGAATGTCAGCACACTGAAGGAATGTCATGCACACTGAATGAATGTCATGCACACTTTAGGAATGTCAGCACATTGAAGTAATGTCAGCACTCTGAAGGAATGTCAGCACACTGAAGGAATGTCAGCACACTGAAGCAATGTCAGCACACTGAAGGAATGTCAAGCACACTGAAGGAATGTGTTGCGCACTGAAGGTATGCTCTGCAGACTGAAAGAATGTCAGCACACTGATGGAATGTCATGACACTGAAGGATTGTTATGACACTGATGGAATGTTATGGACACAAAAGGAATGTCAGCACACTGAGGAATGTCAGCACACTGAATGAATGTCAGCACACTGAATGAATGTCAGCACACTGAAGGAATGTCATGCACACTGAAGGAATGTCAGCACACTAATGGAATGTCAGCACACTGAAGGAATGTCAGCACACTGAATGAATGTCAGCACACTGAAGGAATGTCATGCACACTGAAGGAATGTCAGCACACTGAAGGAATGTCATGCACACTGAAGGAATGTCAGCACACTGAAGGAATGTCATGCACACTGAAGGAATGTCAGCACACTGAAGGAATGTCATGCACACTGAATGAATCTCAGCACACTGAAGGAATGTCATGCACACTGAAGGAATGTCAGCACACTGAAGGAATGTCATGCACACTGAAGGAATGTCAGCACACTGAAGGAATGTCATGCACACTGAAGGAATGTCATGCACACTGAAGGAATGTCAGCACACTGAAGGAATGTCATGCACACTGAATGAATGTCATGCACACTTTAGGAATGTCAGCACATTGAAGTAATGTCAGCACTCTGAAGGAATGTCAGCACACTGAAGGAATGTCAGCACACTGAAGCAATGTCAGCACACTGAAGGAATGTCATGCACACTGAATGAATGTCATGCACACTTTAGGAATGTCAGCACATTGAAGTAATGTCAGCACTCTGAAGGAATGTCAGCACACTGACGAAATGTCAGCACTCTAAAGGAATGTCAGCACACTGAAGGAATGTCATGCACACTGAAGGAATGTCATGCACACTGAAGGAATGTCAGCACACTGAAGGAATGTCATGCACACTGAATGAATGTCATGCACACTTTAGGAATGTCAGCACATTGAAGTAATGTCAGCACTCTGAAGGAATGTCAGCACACTGAAGGAATGTCAGCACACTGAAGCAATGTCAGCACACTGAATGAATGTCAGCACATTGAAGGAATGTCATGCACACTGAAGGAATGTCATGCACACTGAAGGAATGTCACCACACTGAAGGAATGTCAGCACACTGAAGGAATGTCATGCACACTGAAGGAATGTCAGCACACTGAAGGAATGTCATGCACACTGAAGGAATGTCATGCACACTGAAGGAATGTCAGCACACTGAAGGAATGTCATGCACACTGAATGAATGTCATGCACACTTTAGGAATGTCAGCACATTGAAGTAATGTCAGCAGTCTGAAGGAATGTCAGCACACTGACGAAATGTCAGCACTCTAAAGGAATGTCAGCACACTGAAGGAATGTCATGCACACTGAAGGAATGTCATGCACACTGAAGGAATGTCAGCACACTGAAGGAATGTCATGCACACTGAAGGAATGTCAGCAAACTGAAGGAATGTCATGCACACTGAATGAATGTCATGCACACTTTAGGAATGTCAGCACATTGAAGTAATGTCAGCACTCTGAAGGAATGTCAGCACACTGAAGGAATGTCAGCACACTGAAGCAATGTCAGCACACTGAAGGAATGTCAAGCACACTGAAGGAATGTGTTGCGCACTGAAGGTATGCTCTGCAGACTGAAAGAATGTCAGCACACTGATGGAATGTCATGACACTGAAGGATTTTTATGACACTGATGGAATGTTATGGACACAAAAGGAATGTCAGCACACTGAGGAATGTCAGCACACTGAATGAATGTCAGCACACTGAATGAATGTCAGCACACTGAAGGAATGTCATGCACACTGAAGGAATGTCAGCACACTAATGGAATGTCAGCACACTGAAGGAATGTCAGCACACTGAATGAATGTCAGCACACTGAAGGAATGTCATGCACACTGAAGGAATGTCAGCACACTGAAGGAATGTCGTGCACACTGAAGGAATGTCAGCACACTAATGGAATGTCAGCACACTGAAGGAATGTCAGCACACTGAATGAATGTCAGCACACTGAAGGAATGTCATGCACACTGAAGGAATGTCAGCACACTGAAGGAACGTCAGCACACTGAAGGAATGTCATGACACTGAAGGATGGTTCTGCACACTGAAGGAATGTCAACACAATGAAAGAATGTCATGCACACTGAAGGATTGTTCTGCACACTGAAGGAATGTCATGACACTGAAGGAATGTTCCGCACATTGAAGGAATGTCAGCACACTGAAGGAATGTCATGACACTGAAGGAAGGTTCTGCACACTGAAGGAATGTCATGCACACTGAAGGAATGTCAGCACACTGAACGAATGTCATGCACACTGAAGGAATGTGATGCACACTGAAGGAATGTTCTGCAAACTGAAGGAATGTCAGCACACTGAATGAAAAACATGCACACTGAAGTAACGTGATGCACACTGAAGGAATGTCATGCAAACTGAAAGAACGTCAGTACACTGAAGGAATGTCATGACACTGAAGAAATGTTATGGACACAGAAGGAATGTCATGAAACTGAAGGACTGTTATGGCACTGAAGGAATGTTATGGATACAGAAGGAATGTCATGACACTGAAGGAATTTTATGGACACAGAAGGAATGTCATGACACTGCAGAAATTTTGTGACATTGATGGAATGTCATGCATATTGAAGGAATGTTATGACACTGAAGGAATGTGTTGCACACTGAAGGATGGAACTGCAAACTGAAGAAATGTCAGCACACTGAAGTACTGTCAGCACTCTGAACGAATGTTCTGCACACTGAAGGAATGTCAGCAGAATGAAGGAATGTCAGCAGACTGAAGAAATGTTATGCACACTGAAGGAATATCAGTGCAATGAAGGAATGTTCGCAAACTGAAGGATGTCAGCAGACTTAGAAATACTCTCCACACTGAAGCAATATCAGCATCCTGAAGGAATGTTATGGATATTGAAGGAATGTCATGCACACTGAATGAATGTCAGCACACTGAAGGAATGTCATGCACACTGAAGGAATGTCAGCACACTGAAGGAATGTCATGCACACTGAAGGAATGTCAGCACACTGAAGGAATGTCATGCACACTGAAGGAATGTCATGCACACTGAAGGACTGTCAGCACACTGAAGGAATGTCATGCACACTGAATGAATGTCATGCACACTTTAGGAATGTCAGCACATTGAAGTAATGTCAGCACTCTGAAGGAATGTCAGCACACTGAAGGAATGTCAGCACACTGAAGCAATGTCAGCACACTGAAGGAATGTCATGCACACTGAATGAATGTCATGCACACTTTAGGAATGTCAGCACATTGAAGTAATGTCAGCACTCTGAAGGAATGTCAGCACACTGACGAAATGTCAGCACTCTAAAGGAATGTCAGCACACTGAAGGATTGTCATGCACACTGAAGGAATGTCATGCACACTGAAGGAATGTCAGCACACTGAAGGAATGTCATGCACACTGAATGAATGTCATGCACACTTTAGGAATGTCAGCACATTGAAGTAATGTCAGCACTCTGAAGGAATGTCAGCACACTGAAGGAATGTCAGCACACTGAAGTACTGTCAGCACTCTGAACGAATGTTCTGCACACTGAAGGAATGTCAGCAGAATGAAGGAATGTCAGCAGACTGAAGAAATGTTATGCACACTGAAGGAATATCAGTGCAATGAAGGAATGTTCGCAAACTGAAGGATGTCAGCAGACTTAGAAATACTCTCCACACTGAAGCAATATCAGCATCCTGAAGGAATGTTATGGATATTGAAGGAATGTCATGCACACTGAATGAATGTCAGCACACTGAAGGAATGTCATGCACACTGAAGGAATGTCAGCACACTGAAGGAATGTCATGCACACTGAAGGAATGTCAGCACACTGAAGGAATGTCATGCACACTGAAGGAATGTCATGCACACTGAAGGAATGTCAGCACACTGAAGGAATGTCATGCACACTGAATGAATGTCATGCACACTTTAGGAATGTCAGCACATTGAAGTAATGTCAGCACTCTGAAGGAATGTCAGCACACTGAAGGAATGTCAGCACACTGAAGCAATGTCAGCACACTGAAGGAATGTCATGCACACTGAATGAATGTCATGCACACTTTAGGAATGTCAGCACATTGAAGTAATGTCAGCACTCTGAAGGAATGTCAGCACACTGACGAAATGTCAGCACTCTAAAGGAATGTCAGCACACTGAAGGATTGTCATGCACACTGAAGGAATGTCATGCACACTGAAGGAATGTCAGCACACTGAAGGAATGTCATGCACACTGAATGAATGTCATGCACACTTTAGGAATGTCAGCACATTGAAGTAATGTCAGCACTCTGAATGAATGTCAGCACATTGAAGGAATGTCATGCACACTGAAGGAATGTCAGCACACTGAATGAATGTAATGCGCCCTGAAGGAATGTCATGCACACTGAAGGAATGTTGGCACACTGATGGATTGTAAGCAAACTCAAGGATATTCATGCACACTGAAAGAATGTCATGCACACTAAAGGAATGTCATTCAGGCTGAAGGAATGTCATGTGCAATTAAGAAATGTGAGCACACTGAATGAATGTCACGCAGACGAAAAGAAGGTCATCATATTGAAAGATTGTCAGGCACAAGGAAGGAATGTCAGCACACTGAAGGAACGTCAGCACACTGAAGGAATGTCCTGCACACTGAAGGAATGCCAGCGCACTGAAGGAATGTGTGTACACTGAAGGATTGCCATGCATACTAAAGGAATGTCAGCACACTGAAGGAATGTCATGCACAATGAAAGAATATCAGCACACTGAAGGAATGTCAGCACATTGAAGGAATGTCATGCACACTGAAGGAATGTCATGCACACTGAAGGAATGTCAGCACACTGAAGGAATGTCATGCACACTGAATGAATGTCATGCACACTTTAGGAATGTCAGCACATTGAAGTAATGTCAGCAGTCTGAAGGAATGTCAGCACACTGACGAAATGTCAGCACTCTAAAGGAATGTCAGCACACTGAAGGAATGTCAGCACACTGAACAAATGTCATGCACACTGAATGAATGTCATGCACACTTTGGGAATGTCAGCACATTGAAGTAATGTCAGCACTCTGAAGGAATGTCAGCACACTGAAGGAATGTCAGCACATTGAAGGAATGTCATGCACACTGAAGGAATGTCATGCACACTGAAGGAATGTCAGCACACTGAAGGAATGTCATGCACACTGAAGGAATGTCATGCACACTTTAGGAATGTCAGCACATTGAAGTAATGTCAGCACTCTGAAGGAATGTCAGCACACTGACGAAATGTCAGCACTCTAAAGGAATGTCAGCACACTGAAGGAATGTCATGCACACTGAAGGAATGTCATGCACACTGAAGGAATGTCAGCACACTGAAGGAATGTCATGCACACTGAAGGAATGTCATGCACACTGAAGGAATGTCAGCACACTGAAGGAATGTCATGCACACTGAATGAATGTCATGCACACTTTAGGAATGTCAGCACATTGACGTAATGTCAGCACTCTGAAGGAATGTCAGCACACTGAAGGAATGTCAGCACACTGAAGCAATGTCAGCACACTGAAGGAATGTCAAGCACACTGAAGGAATGTGTTGCGCACTGAAGGTATGCTCTGCAGACTGAAAGAATGTCAGCACACTGATGGAATGTCATGACACTGAAGGATTGTTATGACACTGATGGAATGTTATGGACACAAAAGGAATATCAGCACACTGAGGAATGTCAGCACACTGAATGAATGTCAGCACACTGAATGAATGTCAGCACACTGAAGGAATGTCATGACACTGAAGAAATGTTATGGACACAGAAGGAATGTCATGACACTAGAGGAATGTTATGGACACAGAAGGATTGTCATGAAACTGAAGGACTGTTATGGCACTGAAGGAATGTTATGGACACAGAAGGAATGTCATGACACTGAAGGAATTTTATGGACACAGAAGGAATGTCATGACACTGCAGGAATTTTGTGACATTGATGGAATGTCATGCATATTGAAGGAATGTTATGACACTGAAGGAATGTGTTGCACACTGAAGGATGGAACTGCAAACTGAAGAAATGTCAGCACACTGAATTACTGTCAGCACTCTGAACGAATGTTCTGCACACTGAAGGAATGTCAGCAGAATGAAGGAATGTCAGCAGACTGAAGAAATGTTATGCACACTGAAGGAATGTCAGTGCAATGAAGGAATGTTCGCAAACTGAAGGATGTCAGCAGACTTAGAAATACTCTCCACACTGAAGCAATATCAGCATCCTGAAGGAATGTTATGGATATTGAAGGAATGTCATGCACACTGAATGAATGTCAGCACACTGAAGGAATGTCATGCACACTGAAGGAATGTCAGCACACTGAAGGAATGTCATGCACACTGAAGGAATGTCAGCACACTGAAGGAATGTCATGCACACTGAAGGAATGTCATGCACACTGAAGGAATGTCAGCACACTGAAGGAATGTCATGCACACTGAATGAATGTCATGCACACTTTAGGAATGTCAGCACATTGAAGTAATGTCAGCACTCTGAAGGAATGTCAGCACACTGAAGGAATGTCAGCACACTGAAGCAATGTCAGCACACTGAAGGAATGTCATGCACACTGAATGAATGTCATGCACACTTTAGGAATGTCAGCACATTGAAGTAATGTCAGCACTCTGAAGGAATGTCAGCACACTGAAGGAATGTCAGCACACTGAAGCAATGTCAGCACACTGAATGAATGTCAGCACATTGAAGGAATGTCATGCACACTGAAGGAATGTCATGCACACTGAAGGAATGTCAGCACAATGAAGGAATGTCATGCACACTGAATGAATGTCATGCACACTTTAGGAATGTCAGCACATTGAAGTAATGTCAGCACTCTGAAGGAATGTCAGCACACTGACGAAATGTCAGCACTCTAAAGGAATGTCAGCACACTGAAGGAATGTCATGCACACTGAAGGAATGTCATGCACACTGAAGGAATGTCAGCACACTGAAGGAATGTCATGCACAATGAATGAATGTCATGCACACTGACGGAATGTCAGCACACTGAAGGAATGTCATGCACACTGAATGAATGTCATGCACACTTTAGGAATGTCAGCACATTGAAGTAATGTCAGCACTCTGAAGGAATGTCAGCACACTGAAGGAATGTCAGCACACTGAAGCAATGTCAGCACACTGAAGGAATGTCAAGCACACTGAAGGAATGTGTTGCGCACTGAAGGTATGCTCTGCAGACTGAAAGAATGTCAGCACACTGATGGAATGTCATGACACTGAAGGATTGTTATGACACTGATGGAATGTTATGGACACAAAAGGAATGTCAGCACACTGAGGAATGTCAGCACACTGAATGAATGTCAGCACACTGAATGAATGTCAGCACACTGAAGGAATGTCATGCACACTGAAGGAATGTCAGCACACTAATGGAATGTCAGCACACTGAAGGAATGTCAGCACACTGAATGAATGTCAGCACACTGAAGGAATGTCATGCACACTGAAGGAATGTCAGCACACTGAAGGAATGTCATGCACACTGAAGGAATGTCAGCACACTGAAGGAATGTCATGCACACTGAATGAATCTCAGCACACTGAAGGAATGTCATGCACACTGAAGGAATGTCAGCACACTGAAGGAATGTCATGCACACTGAAGGAATGTCAGCACACTGAAGGAATGTCATGCACACTGAAGGAATGTCATGCACACTGAAGGAATGTCAGCACACTGAAGGAATGTCATGCACACTGAATGAATGTCATGCACACTTTAGGAATGTCAGCACATTGAAGTAATGTCAGCACTCTGAAGGAATGTCAGCACACTGAAGGAATGTCAGCACACTGAAGCAATGTCAGCACACTGAAGGAATGTCATGCACACTGAATGAATGTCATGCACACTTTAGGAATGTCAGCACATTGAAGTAATGTCAGCACTCTGAAGGAATGTCAGCACACTGACGAAATGTCAGCACTCTAAAGGAATGTCAGCACACTGAAGGAATGTCATGCACACTGAAGGAATGTCATGCACACTGAAGGAATGTCAGCACACTGAAGGAATGTCATGCACACTGAATGAATGTCATGCACACTTTAGGAATGTCAGCACATTGAAGTAATGTCAGCACTCTGAAGGAATGTCAGCACACTGAAGGAATGTCAGCACACTGAAGCAATGTCAGCACACTGAATGAATGTCAGCACATTGAAGGAATGTCATGCACACTGAAGGAATGTCATGCACACTGAAGGAATGTCACCACACTGAAGGAATGTCATGCACACTGAATGAATGTCATGCACACTTTAGGAATGTCAGCACATTGAAGTAATGTCAGCACTCTGAAGGAATGTCAGCACACTGACGAAATGTCAGCACTCTAAAGGAATGTCAGCACACTGAAGGAATGTCATGCACACTGAAGGAATGTCATGCACACTGAAGGAATGTCAGCACTCTGAAGGAATGTCATGCACACTGAAGGAATGTCATGCACACTGAAGGAATGTCAGCACACTGAAGGAATGTCATGCACACTGAATGAATGTCATGCACACTTTAGGAATGTCAGCACATTGAAGTAATGTCAGCAGTCTGAAGGAATGTCAGCACACTGACGAAATGTCAGCACTCTAAAGGAATGTCAGCACACTGAAGGAATGTCAGCACACTGAACAAATGTCATGCACACTGAATGAATGTCATGCACACTTTGGGAATGTCAGCACATTGAAGTAATGTCAGCACTCTGAAGGAATGTCAGCACACTGAAGGAATGTCAGCACATTGAAGGAATGTCATGCACACTGAAGGAATGTCATGCACACTGAAGGAATGTCAGCACACTGAAGGAATGTCATGCACACTGAAGGAATGTCATGCACACTTTAGGAATGTCAGCACATTGAAGTAATGTCAGCACTCTGAAGGAATGTCAGCACACTGACGAAATGTCAGCACTCTAAAGGAATGTCAGCACACTGAAGGAATGTCATGCACACTGAAGGAATGTCATGCACACTGAAGGAATGTCAGCACACTGAAGGAATGTCATGCACACTGAAGGAATGTCATGCACACTGAAGGAATGTCAGCACACTGAAGGAATGTCATGCACACTGAATGAATGTCATGCACACTTTAGGAATGTCAGCACATTGACGTAATGTCAGCACTCTGAAGGAATGTCAGCACACTGAAGGAATGTCAGCACACTGAAGCAATGTCAGCACACTGAAGGAATGTCAAGCACACTGAAGGAATGTGTTGCGCACTGAAGGTATGCTCTGCAGACTGAAAGAATGTCAGCACACTGATGGAATGTCATGACACTGAAGGATTGTTATGACACTGATGGAATGTTATGGACACAAAAGGAATATCAGCACACTGAGGAATGTCAGCACACTGAATGAATGTCAGCACACTGAATGAATGTCAGCACACTGAAGGAATGTCATGACACTGAAGAAATGTTATGGACACAGAAGGAATGTCATGACACTAGAGGAATGTTATGGACACAGAAGGATTGTCATGAAACTGAAGGACTGTTATGGCACTGAAGGAATGTTATGGACACAGAAGGAATGTCATGACACTGAAGGAATTTTATGGACACAGAAGGAATGTCATGACACTGCAGGAATTTTGTGACATTGATGGAATGTCATGCATATTGAAGGAATGTTATGACACTGAAGGAATGTGTTGCACACTGAAGGATGGAACTGCAAACTGAAGAAATGTCAGCACACTGAATTACTGTCAGCACTCTGAACGAATGTTCTGCACACTGAAGGAATGTCAGCAGAATGAAGGAATGTCAGCAGACTGAAGAAATGTTATGCACACTGAAGGAATGTCAGTGCAATGAAGGAATGTTCGCAAACTGAAGGATGTCAGCAGACTTAGAAATACTCTCCACACTGAAGCAATATCAGCATCCTGAAGGAATGTTATGGATATTGAAGGAATGTCATGCACACTGAATGAATGTCAGCACACTGAAGGAATGTCATGCACACTGAAGGAATGTCAGCACACTGAAGGAATGTCATGCACACTGAAGGAATGTCAGCACACTGAAGGAATGTCATGCACACTGAAGGAATGTCATGCACACTGAAGGAATGTCAGCACACTGAAGGAATGTCATGCACACTGAATGAATGTCATGCACACTTTAGGAATGTCAGCACATTGAAGTAATGTCAGCACTCTGAAGGAATGTCAGCACACTGAAGGAATGTCAGCACACTGAAGCAATGTCAGCACACTGAAGGAATGTCATGCACACTGAATGAATGTCATGCACACTTTAGGAATGTCAGCACATTGAAGTAATGTCAGCACTCTGAAGGAATGTCAGCACACTGAAGGAATGTCAGCACACTGAAGCAATGTCAGCACACTGAATGAATGTCAGCACATTGAAGGAATGTCATGCACACTGAAGGAATGTCATGCACACTGAAGGAATGTCAGCACAATGAAGGAATGTCATGCACACTGAATGAATGTCATGCACACTTTAGGAATGTCAGCACATTGAAGTAATGTCAGCACTCTGAAGGAATGTCAGCACACTGACGAAATGTCAGCACTCTAAAGGAATGTCAGCACACTGAAGGAATGTCATGCACACTGAAGGAATGTCATGCACACTGAAGGAATGTCAGCACACTGAAGGAATGTCATGCACAATGAATGAATGTCATGCACACTGACGGAATGTCAGCACACTGAAGGAATGTCATGCACACTGAATGAATGTCATGCACACTTTAGGAATGTCAGCACATTGAAGTAATGTCAGCACTCTGAAGGAATGTCAGCACACTGAAGGAATGTCAGCACACTGAAGCAATGTCAGCACACTGAAGGAATGTCAAGCACACTGAAGGAATGTGTTGCGCACTGAAGGTATGCTCTGCAGACTGAAAGAATGTCAGCACACTGATGGAATGTCATGACACTGAAGGATTGTTATGACACTGATGGAATGTTATGGACACAAAAGGAATGTCAGCACACTGAGGAATGTCAGCACACTGAATGAATGTCAGCACACTGAATGAATGTCAGCACACTGAAGGAATGTCATGCACACTGAAGGAATGTCAGCACACTAATGGAATGTCAGCACACTGAAGGAATGTCAGCACACTGAATGAATGTCAGCACACTGAAGGAATGTCATGCACACTGAAGGAATGTCAGCACACTGAAGGAATGTCATGCACACTGAAGGAATGTCAGCACACTGAAGGAATGTCATGCACACTGAAGGAATGTCAGCACACTGAAGGAATGTCATGCACACTGAATGAATCTCAGCACACTGAAGGAATGTCATGCACACTGAAGGAATGTCAGCACACTGAAGGAATGTCATGCACACTGAAGGAATGTCAGCACACTGAAGGAATGTCATGCACACTGAAGGAATGTCATGCACACTGAAGGAATGTCAGCACACTGAAGGAATGTCATGCACACTGAATGAATGTCATGCACACTTTAGGAATGTCAGCACATTGAAGTAATGTCAGCACTCTGAAGGAATGTCAGCACACTGAAGGAATGTCAGCACACTGAAGCAATGTCAGCACACTGAAGGAATGTCATGCACACTGAATGAATGTCATGCACACTTTAGGAATGTCAGCACATTGAAGTAATGTCAGCACTCTGAAGGAATGTCAGCACACTGACGAAATGTCAGCACTCTAAAGGAATGTCAGCACACTGAAGGAATGTCATGCACACTGAAGGAATGTCATGCACACTGAAGGAATGTCAGCACACTGAAGGAATGTCATGCACACTGAATGAATGTCATGCACACTTTAGGAATGTCAGCACATTGAAGTAATGTCAGCACTCTGAAGGAATGTCAGCACACTGAAGGAATGTCAGCACACTGAAGCAATGTCAGCACACTGAATGAATGTCAGCACATTGAAGGAATGTCATGCACACTGAAGGAATGTCATGCACACTGAAGGAATGTCACCACACTGAAGGAATGTCATGCACACTGAATGAATGTCATGCACACTTTAGGAATGTCAGCACATTGAAGTAATGTCAGCACTCTGAAGGAATGTCAGCACACTGACGAAATGTCAGCACTCTAAAGGAATGTCAGCACACTGAAGGAATGTCATGCACACTGAAGGAATGTCATGCACACTGAAGGAATGTCAGCACTCTGAAGGAATGTCATGCACACTGAAGGAATGTCATGCACACTGAAGGAATGTCAGCACACTGAAGGAATGTCATGCACACTGAATGAATGTCATGCACACTTTAGGAATGTCAGCACATTGAAGTAATGTCAGCACTCTGAAGGAATGTCAGCACACTGAAGGAATGTCAGCACACTGATGCAATGTCAGCACACTGAAGGAATGTCAAGCACACCGAAGGAATTGGTTGCGCACTGAAGGTATGCTCTGCAGACTGAAAGAATGTCAGCACACTGATGGAATGTCATGACACTGAAGGATTGTTATGACACTGATGGAATGTTATGGACACAAAAGGAATGTCAGCACACTGAGGAATGTCAGCACACTGAATGAATGTCAGCACACTGAATGAATGTCAGCACACTGAAGGAATGTCATGCACACTGAAGGAATGTCAGCACACTAATGGAATGTCAGCACACTGAAGGAATGTCAGCACACTGAATGAATGTCAGCACACTGAAGGAATGTCATGCACACTGAAGGAATGTCAGCACACTGAAGGAATGTCATGCACACTGAAGGAATGTCAGCACACTAATGGAATGTCATGCACACTGAAGGAATGTCAGCACACTGAAGGAACGTCAGCGCACTGAAGGAATGTCATGACACTGAAGGATGGTTCTGCACACTGAAGGAATGTCAACACAATGAAAGAATGTCATGCACACTGAAGGATTGTTCTGCACACTGAAGGAATGTCATGACACTGAAGGAATGTTCCGCACATTGAAGGAATGTCAGCACACTGAAGGAATGTCAGCACACTGAAGGAATGTCATGACACTGAAGGACTGTTCGGAACAGTGAAGGATTGTTTTTGACACAGAAGGAATGTCAGCACAGTAAAGGAATGTCACCCACACTGAAGGAATGTTCAGCACACTAAAGGAGTGTCATGCACACTGAAGGAATGTCAGCACCCTGAATGAATGTTATGGATATTGAAGGAATGTCATGCACACTGAAGGAACGTCAGCGCACTGAATGAATGTCATGACACTGAAGGAAGGTTCTGCACACTGAAGGAATGTTCAGCACACTAAAGGAGTGTCATGCACACTGAAGGAATGTCAGCACCCTGAATGAATGTTATGGATATTGAAGGAATGTCATGCACACTGAAGGAACGTCAGCGCACTGAATGAATGTCATGACACTGAAGGAAGGTTCTGCACACTGAAGGAATGTCAACACAATGAAAGAATGTCATGCACACTGAAGGATTGTTCTGCACACTGAAGGAATGTCATGACACTGAAGGAATGTTCCGCACATTGAAGGAATGTCAGCACACTGAAGGAATGTCATGACACTGAAGGAAGGTTCTGCACACTGAAGGAATGTCATGCACACTGAAGGAATGTCAGCACACTGAACGAATGTCATGCACACTGAAGGAATGTGATGCACACTGAAGGAATGTTCTGCAAACTGAAGGAATGTCAGCACACTGAATGAAAAACATGCACACTGAAGTAACGTGATGCACACTGAAGGAATGTCATGCAAACTGAACGAACGTCAGTACACTGAAGGAATGTCATGACACTGAAGAAATGTTATGGACACAGAAGGAATGTCATGACACTAGAGGAATGTTATGGACACAGAATGATTGTCATGAAACTGAAGGACTGTTATGGCACTGAAGGAATGTTATGGATACAGAAGGAATGTCATGACACTGAAGGAATTTTATGGACACAGAAGGAATGTCATGACACTGCAGGAATTTTGTGACATTGATGGAATGTCATGCATATTGAAGGAATGTTATGACACTGAAGGAATGTGTTGCACACTGAAGGATGGAACTGCAAACTGAAGAAATGTCAGCACACTGAAGTACTGTCAGCACTCTGAACGAATGTTCTGCACACTGAAGGAATGTCAGCAGAATGAAGGAATGTCAGCAGACTGAAGAAATGTTATGCACACTGAAGGAATGTCAGCACACTGAAGGAATGTCATGCACACTGAAGGAATGTCAGCACACTAATGGAATGTCATGCACACTGAAGGAATGTCAGCACACTGAAGGAACGTCAGCGCACTGAAGGAATGTCATGACACTGAAGGATGGTTCTGCACACTGAAGGAATGTCAACACAATGAAAGAATGTCATGCACACTGAAGGATTGTTCTGCACACTGAAGGAATGTCATGACACTGAAGGAATGTTCCGCACATTGAAGGAATGTCAGCACACTGAAGGAATGTCAGCACACTGAAGGAATGTCATGACACTGAAGGACTGTTCGGAACAGTGAAGGATTGTTTTTGACACAGAAGGAATGTCAGCACAGTAAAGGAATGTCACCCACACTGAAGGAATGTTCAGCACACTAAAGGAGTGTCATGCACACTGAAGGAATGTCAGCACCCTGAATGAATGTTATGGATATTGAAGGAATGTCATGCACACTGAAGGAACGTCAGCGCACTGAATGAATGTCATGACACTGAAGGAAGGTTCTGCACACTGAAGGAATGTTCAGCACACTAAAGGAGTGTCATGCACACTGAAGGAATGTCAGCACCCTGAATGAATGTTATGGATATTGAAGGAATGTCATGCACACTGAAGGAACGTCAGCGCACTGAATGAATGTCATGACACTGAAGGAAGGTTCTGCACACTGAATGAATGTCAACACAATGAAAGAATGTCATGCACACTGAAGGATTGTTCTGCACACTGAAGGAATGTCATGACACTGAAGGAATGTTCCGCACATTGAAGGAATGTCAGCACACTGAAGGAATGTCATGACACTGAAGGAAGGTTCTGCACACTGAAGGAATGTCATGCACACTGAAGGAATGTCAGCACACTGAACGAATGTCATGCACACTGAAGGAATGTGATGCACACTGAAGGAATGTTCTGCAAACTGAAGGAATGTCAGCACACTGAATGAAAAACATGCACACTGAAGTAACGTGATGCACACTGAAGGAATGTCATGCAAACTGAACGAACGTCAGTACACTGAAGGAATGTCATGACACTGAAGAAATGTTATGGACACAGAAGGAATGTCATGACACTAGAGGAATGTTATGGACACAGAATGATTGTCATGAAACTGAAGGACTGTTATGGCACTGAAGGAATGTTATGGATACAGAAGGAATGTCATGACACTGAAGGAATTTTATGGACACAGAAGGAATGTCATGACACTGCAGGAATTTTGTGACATTGATGGAATGTCATGCATATTGAAGGAATGTTATGACACTGAAGGAATGTGTTGCACACTGAAGGATGGAACTGCAAACTGAAGAAATGTCAGCACACTGAAGTACTGTCAGCACTCTGAACGAATGTTCTGCACACTGAAGGAATGTCAGCAGAATGAAGGAATGTCAGCAGACTGAAGAAATGTTATGCACACTGAAGGAATATCAGTGCAATGAAGGAATGTTCGCAAACTGAAGGATGTCAGCAGACTTAGAAATACTCTCCACACTGAAGCAATATCAGCATCCTGAAGGAATGTTATGGATATTGAAGGAATGTCATGCACACTGAAGGAATGTCAGCGCACTGAAGGCAGGTTCTGCACACTGAAGGAATGTCAGCACACTGAAGGAATGTCATGACACTGAAGGACTGTTCGGAACAGTGAAGGATTGTTTTTGACACAGAAGGAATGTCAGCACAGTAAAGGAATGTCACCCACACTGAAGGAATGTTCAACACACTAAAGGAGTGTCATGCACACTGAAGGAATGTCAGCACCCTGAATGAATGTTATGGATATTGAAGGAATGTCATGCACACTGAAGGAACGTCAGCGCACTGAAGGAATGTCATGCACACTGAAGGAATGTCATGACACTGAAGGACTGTTCGGAACAGTGAAGGATTGTTCTTGACACAGAAGGTATGTCAGTACAGTGAAGTAATGTCAGCCACACTGAAGGAATGTTCTGGACACTGAAGGAGTGTCATGCACACTGAAGGAATGTCAGCACAGTGAAATGTCAGCACACTGAAGTAATGTCGGCACACTGACGGAATAAAAGCACATTCAGTGAATGTCATGGGCACAGAAGTAATGTCACGCAAACTGAAGGAATGTTCTGCAAACTGAATGAATGTTCGGATCAGTGAAGGAATGTCACGCACACTGAAGGAATGTCATGCACGCTGAAGGAATGTTCTGCACACTGATGGACTGTTGAGAACAGTGACGGAATGTTATGGACACAGAAGGAATGCCAGCACACTGAAGGAATGTTATGCACACTATAGGAATGTCATGCACACTGAAGGAATGTTCTGCACACTGATGGAATGTTCTGCACACTGAAGGAATGTTCTGCACACTTTTGGAATGTTCCGCACACTGAATGAATGTTCGGAACAGTGAAGGAATGTTCTGCACACTGAAGGAATGTTATGCACGCTGAAGGAATGTTCTGCACACTGATGGACTGTTGAGAACAGTGAAGGAATGTTATGGACACAGAAGGAATGCCAGCACACTGAAGGAATGTTATGCACACTATAGGAATGTCATGCACACTGATGGAATGTTCTGCATACTGAAGGAATGTCATGCACACTGAAGGATTGTCAGCAAAATGAGGGAATGTCAGCAGACTGAAGAAATGATATGCACACTAAAGGAATGTCAGTGCAATGAAGGACTGTTCTGCAAACTGAAGGATGTCTGCAGATTAAGGGATTCTCTGCACACTGAAGCAATGTCAGCACCCTGAAGGAAAGTTATGGACTTTGAATGAATGTCATGCATTCTGAAGGAATATCAGCATACTGAACGAAAGTCAAGCTAATGGAACGAATGTGATGTTCAGTGAAGGAATGTCAGCAAACTGAAATAATATCATGCAAACGAAAGGAATGATTAACACACTGAAGAAATGTCAGCACACTGAAGGAATGTCATGAAACTGAAGGAATGTTATGACACTGAAGGAATGTTATGGATACAGAAGGAATGTCAGCACACTGATGGAATTTCATGACACTGAAGGAATGTTCTGCACACTGAAGTAATATCATGCACACTGAAGTAATGTCATGCACACTCAAGGAATGTCAGCACACTGAAGGAATGGCATGACACTGAAGGAATGTCATGCACACTGAAGGAATGTTCTGCAAACTGAAGAAATGTCAGCACACTGAAGGAATGTCATGACACTGAAGAAAGGTTCTGCACACTGAAGGAATGTCAGCACACTGAAGGAATGTCATGCACACTGAAGGATTGTTCTGCACACTGAAGGAATGTCATGACACTGAAGGAAGGTTCTGCACACTGAAGGAATGTCAATACAATGAAAGAATGTCATGCACACTGAAGGATTGTTCTGCACACTGAAGGAATGTCATGACACTGAAGGAATGTTCCGCACATTGAAGGAATGTCAGCACACTGAAGGAATGTCATGACACTGAAGGAAGGTTCTGCACACTGAAGGAATGTCAGCACACTGAAGGAATGTCATGCACACTGAAGGATTGTTCTGCACACTGAAGGAATGTCATGACACTGAAGGAAGGTTCTGCACACTGAAGGAATGGCAACACACTGAAAGAATGTCATGCACACTGAAGGATTGTTCTGCACACTGAAGGAATGTCATGACACTGAAAGAATGTTCCGCATATTGAAGGAATGTCAGCACACTGAAGGAATGTCATGCACACTGAAGCAATGTCAGCACACCGAAGGAATGTCATGCACACGAACGGAATTTCTGCACACTGAAAGATTGTTCTGCACACTGAAGGAATGTTATGGACACATAAGGAATGTGATTCACACTAAAGGTTTGTAAGCACCCTGAAGGAATGTCATGCACACTGAAGGAATGTCAGCACACTGAAGGTATCTCAGCAGACTGAAGGAATATCGGCTCACAGACGGAATAAAAGCAGACTCAATGAATGTCATGGGCACTGAAGAAATGTCAGGCACACTGAAGGAATGTCAGCACACTGAAGGGATATCAGGCAAACTGAATGAATGTTCGGAACAGTGAAGGAATGTTCTGACACTGAAGAAATGTTATGGACACAGAAGGAATGTCATGACACTGATGGAACGTTATGACAAAGAAGGAATGTTATGGACACAAAGGAATGTCATGAAACTGAAGGAATGTTATGACACCAAAGGAATGTTATGGACACAGAAGAAATGTCATGAAACTGAAGAAATGTTATGACACTGATGGAATGTTATGGAAACAGAAGGAATGTCATGCACATTGAAGGAATGTTATGACACTGAAGCAATGCCATGCTCAATGAAGGAGTGTCATGGACACTGAAGGAATGTCATGCAAACTGAAGGAATGTTCTTCACACTGAAGGAATGTCAGCACTCTGAAGGAATGTTATGGACACAGAAGGAATGTCATGAAACTGAAGGAATGTTAGGACACTGAAGGACTGTTATGGTCACAGAAGGAATGTCAAGCACATTGAAGGAAAGTTATGACACTGAAGGAAAGTCATGCTCACTGAAGGAGTGTCATGCACACTGAAGGAATGTGATGCACACTGAAGGAATGTTCTGCAAACCGAAGAAATGTCAGCACACTGAAGTAATGTCAGCACTCTGAACGAATGTTCTGTGCACTGAAGGAATGTCAGCAGAATGATGGAATGTCAGCAGACTGAAGAAATGATATGCACACTGAAGGAATGTCAGTGCAATGAAGGAATGTTGTGCCAACTGCAGGATGTCTGCAGATTTAGAAATACTCTGCACACTGAAGCAATGTCAGCACCCTGAAGGAACCTTATGGATATTGAAGGAATGTCATGAACATTGAAGAAATATCAGCACACTGAAGGAAGGTTCAGCACAATGAAGGAATGTTATGCACACTGAAGGAATGTCATGCACACTGAGGAATGTCAGCATACTGAAGGAATATTCTGCACACTGAAGGAATGTCATGCACACTGAAGGAATATTCTGCACTCTGAAGGAATGTCATGACACTGAAGGAATGTTATGACACCAAAGGAATGTTATGGACACAGAAGAAATGTCATGAAACTGAAGAAATGTTATGACACTGATGGAATGTTATGGACACAGAAGGAATGTCATGAAACTGAAGGAATGTTATGACACTGAAGGACTGTTATGGACACAGAAGGAATGTCATGCACTTTGAAGGAATGTCATGACACTGAAGCAATGCCATGCTCACTGAAAGAGTGTTATGGACACTGAAGGAATGTCATGCAAACTGAAGGAATGTTCTTCACACTGAAGGAATGTCAGCACTCTGAAGGAATGTTATGGACACAGAAGGAATGTCAAGAAACTGAAGGAATGTTAGGACACTGAAGGACTGTTATGGTCACAGAAGGAATGTCAAGCACATTGAAGGAAAGTTATGACACTGAAGGAATTTCATGTTCACTGAAGGAGTGTCATGCACACTGAAGGAATGTGATGCACACTGAAGGAATGTTCTGCAAACCGAAGAAATGTCAGCACACTGAATTAATGTCAGCACTCTGAACGAATGCACTGAAGGAATGTCAGCAGAATGAAGGAATGTCAGCAGACTGAAGAAATGATATGCACACTGAAGGAATGTCAGTGCAATGAAGGAATGTTGTGCAAACTGCAGGATGACTGCAGATTTAGAAATACTCTGCACACTGAAGCAATGTCAGCACCCTGAAGGAACATTATGGATATTGAAGGAATGTGATGCACATTGAAGGAATGTCAGCACACTGAAGGAAGGTTCAGCACAATGAAGGAATGTTATGGACACAAAGGAATGTCATGAAACTGAAGAATTGTTATGACACTGATGGAATGTTAGGGACACAGAAGGAATGTCATCAAACTGAAGGAATGTTATGACACTGAAGGAATGCCATGCTCACTGAAGGAGATTCATGGACACTGAAGGAATGTTATGCACACTGAAGGAATGTCATGCACACTGAGGAATATGATGCACACTGAAGGAATGTTCTGCAAACCGAAGAAATGTCAGCACACTGAATTAATGTCAGCACTCTGAACGAATGTTCTGCACACTGAAGGAATGTCAGCAGAATGAAGGAATGTCAGCAGACTGAAGAAATGATATGCACACTGAAGGAATGTCAGTGCAATGAAGGAATGTTGTGCCAACTGCAGGATGTCTGCAGATTTAGAAGTACTCTGCACACTGAAGCAATGTCAGCACCCTGAAGGAACATTATGGATATTGAAGGAATGTCATGCACATTGAAGGAATGTCAGCACACTGAAAGAAGGTTCAGCACAATGAAGGAATTTCATGCACATGGAAGGAATGTCATGCACACTGAGGAATATGATGCACACTGAAGGAATGTTCTGCAAACCGAAGAAATGTCAGCACACTGAATTAATGTCAGCACTCTGAACGAATGTTCTGCACACTGAAGGAATGTCAGCAGAATGAAGGAATGTCAGCAGACTGAAGAAATGATATGCACACTGAAGGAATGTCAGTGCAATGAAGGAATGTTGTTCAAACTGCAGGATGTCTGCAGATTTCGAAATACTCTGCACACTGAAGCAATGTCAGCACCATGAAGGAACATTATGGATATTGAAGGAATGTCATGCACATTGAAGGAATGTCAGCACACTGAAGTAATTTTCAGCACAATGAAGGAATGTCATGCACACTGAGGAATGTCAGCATACTGAAGGAATATTCCGCACACTGAAGGAATGTCAGCACACTGAAGGAATATTCTGCACACTGAAGGAATGTTATGACACTGAAGAAATGTTATGGTTACAGAAGGAATGTCATGACACTGAGGGAATGTTATGACACCGAATGAATGTTATGGACACAGAAGGAATTTATGAAACTGAAGGAATGTTATGACACTGAAGGAATGCCATGCTCACTGAAGGAGTGTCATGGACACTGAAGGAATGTCATGCAAATTGAAGGAATGTTCTTGAAACTGAAATAATGTCAGCACTCTGAAGGAATGTTATGGACACAGAAAGAATGTCATGAAACTGAAGGGATGTTCTGACACTGAAGGACTGTTATGGACACAGAAGGAATGTCATGCACATGGAAGGAATGTTATGACACTGAAGCAATTCCATGCTCACTGAAGGAGTGTCATGTACACTGAAGGAATGTCATGCAAACTGAAGGAATGTTCTTCACACTGAAGGAATGTCAGCACTCTGAAGGAATGTTATGGACACAGAAGGAATATCATGAAACAGAAGGAAAGTTATGACAATGAAGGACTGTTATGGTCACAGAAGGAATGTCATGCACATTGAAGGAAAGTTATGACACTGCAGGAATGTCATGCTCACTGAAGGAGTGTCATGCACACTGAAGTAACGTGATGCAGACTGAAGGAATGTTCTGAAAACCGAAGAAATGTCAGCTCACTGAAGTAATATCATGCACACTGAAGCAATGTCAGCACACTGAAGGAACATTATGGATACTGATGGAATGTCATGCACATTGCAGGAATATCAGCACACTGAAGAAATGACATGTACACTGAAGGAATGTCAGCGCAATGAAGGAATGTTGTGCAGACTGCAGGAAGTCTGCAGAATTAGAAATACTCTGCACACTGAAGCAATGTCAGCACCCTGAAGGAACGTTATGGATATTGAAGGAATGTCATGCACATTGAAGGAATATCAGCACACTGAAGGAAGTTTCAGCACAATGAAGGAATGTCTTGCACACTGAAGGAATGTCATGCACACTGAGGAATGTCAGCATACTGAAGGAAGGTTCAGCACAATGAAGGAATGTTATGGACACAAAGGAATGTCATGAAACTGAAGAATTGTTATGACACTGATGGAATGTTAGGGACACAGAAGGAATGTCATCAAACTGAAGGAATGATATGACACTGAAGGAATGTTATGGAGACACGTAGGAATGTCATGAACATTGAAGGAATGTTATGACACTGAAGGAATGCCATGCTCACTGAAGGAGATTCATGGACACTGAAGGAATGTTATGCACACTGAAGGAATGTCATGCACACTGAGGAATATGATGCACACTGAAGGAATGTTCTGCAAACCGAAGAAATGTCAGCACACTGAATTAATGTCAGCACTCTGAACGAATGTTCTGCACACTGAAGGAATGTCAGCAGAATGAAGGAATGTCAGCAGACTGAAGAAATGATATGCACACTGAAGGAATGTCAGTGCAATGAAGGAATGTTGTTCAAACTGCAGGATGTCTGCAGATTTCGAAATACTCTGCACACTGAAGCAATGTCAGCACCCTGAAGGAACGTTATGGATATTGAAGGAATGTCATGCACATTGAAGGAATATCAGCACACTGAAGGAAGTTTCAGCACAATGAAGGAATGTCTTGCACACTGAAGGAATGTCATGCACACTGAGGAATGTCAGCATACTGAAGGAATATTCTGCACACTGAAGGAATGTCATGCACACTGAAGGAATATTCTGCACTCTGAAGGAATGTCATGACACTGAAGGAATGTTATGACACCAAAGGAATGTAATTGACACAGAAGAAATGTCATGAAACTGAAGAAATGTTATGACACTGATGGAATGTTATGGACACAGAAGGAATGTCATGAAACTGAGGGAATGTTATGACACTGGAGGACTGTTATGGACACAGCAGGAATGTCTTGCACATTGAAGGAATGTTATGACACTGAAGCAATGCCATGCTCACTGAAGGAATGTCATGCAAACTGAAGGAATGTTCTTCACACTGAAGGAATGTCAGCACTCTGAAGGAATGTTATGGACACACAAGGAATGTCATGAAACTGAAGGAGTGTTAGGACACTGAAGGACTGTTATGGTCACAGAAGGAATGTCAAGCACATTGAAGGAAAGTTATGACACTGAAGGAATGTCATGCTCACTGAAGGAGTGTCATGCACACTGAAGGAATGTGATGCACACTGAAGGAATGTTCTGCAAACCGAAGAAATGTCAGCACACTGAAGTAATGTCAGCACTCTGAACGAATGTTCTGCGCACTGAAGATACGCCAGCAGAATGAAGGAATGTCAGCAGACTGAAGAAATGATATGCACACTGAAGGAATGTCAGTGCAATGAAGGAATGTTGTTCAAACTGCAGGATGTCTGCAGATTTAGAAATACTCTGCACACTGAAGCAATGTCAGCACCCTGAAGGAACATTATGGATATTGAAGGAATGTCATGCACATTGAAGGAATGTCAGCACACTGAAAGAAGGTTCAGCACAATGAAGGAATTTCATGCACATGGAAGGAATGTCATGCACACTGAGGAATATGATGCACACTGAAGGAATGTTCTGCAAACCGAAGAAATGTCAGCACACTGAATTAATGTCAGCGCTCTGAACGAATGTTCTGCACACTGAAGGAATGTCAGCAGAATGAAGGAATGTCAGCAGACTGAAGAAATGATATGCACACTGAAGGAATGTCAGTGCAATGAAGGAATGTTGTGCAAACTGCAGGATGTCTGCAGATTTAGAAATACTCTGCCCAATGAAGCAATGTCAGCACCCTGAAGAAACATTATGGATATTGAAGGAATGTCATGCACATTGAAGGAATATCAGCACACTGAAGGAAGTTTCAGCACAATGAAGGAATGTCTTGCACACTGAAGGAATGTCATGCACACTGAGGAATGTCAGCATACTGAAGGAATATTCTGCACACTGAAGGAATGTCATGCACACTGAAGGAATATTCTGCACTCTGAAGGAATGTCATGACACTGAAGGAATGTTATGACACCAAAGGAATGTAATTGACACAGAAGAAATGTCATGAAACTGAAGAAATGTTATGACACTGATGGAATGTTATGGACACAGAAGGAATGTCATGAAACTGAGGGAATGTTATGACACTGGAGGACTGTTATGGACACAGCAGGAATGTCTTGCACATTGAAGGAATGTTATGACACTGAAGCAATGCCATGCTCACTGAAGGAATGTCATGCAAACTGAAGGAATGTTCTTCACACTGAAGGAATGTCAGCACTCTGAAGGAATGTTATGGACACACAAGGAATGTCATGAAACTGAAGGAGTGTTAGGACACTGAAGGACTGTTATGGTCACAGAAGGAATGTCAAGCACATTGAAGGAAAGTTATGACACTGAAGGAATGTCATGCTCACTGAAGGAGTGTCATGCACACTGAAGGAATGTGATGCACACTGAAGGAATGTTCTGCAAACCGAAGAAATGTCAGCACACTGAAGTAATGTCAGCACTCTGAACGAATGTTCTGCGCACTGAAGATACGCCAGCAGAATGAAGGAATGTCAGCAGACTGAAGAAATGATATGCACACTGAAGGAATGTCAGTGCAATGAAGGAATGTTGTTCAAACTGCAGGATGTCTGCAGATTTAGAAATACTCTGCACACTGAAGCAATGTCAGCACCCTGAAGGAACATTATGGATATTGAAGGAATGTCATGCACATTGAAGGAATGTCAGCACACTGAAAGAAGGTTCAGCACAATGAAGGAATTTCATGCACATGGAAGGAATGTCATGCACACTGAGGAATATGATGCACACTGAAGGAATGTTCTGCAAACCGAAGAAATGTCAGCACACTGAATTAATGTCAGCGCTCTGAACGAATGTTCTGCACACTGAAGGAATGTCAGCAGAATGAAGGAATGTCAGCAGACTGAAGAAATGATATGCACACTGAAGGAATGTCAGTGCAATGAAGGAATGTTGTGCAAACTGCAGGATGTCTGCAGATTTAGAAATACTCTGCCCAATGAAGCAATGTCAGCACCCTGAAGAAACATTATGGATATTGAAGGAATGTCATGCACATTTTAGGAATATCAGCACACTGAAGTAATTTTCAGCACAATGAAGGAATGTCATGCACACTGAGGAATGTCAGCATACTGAAGGAATATTCCGCACACTGAAGGAATGTCAGCACACTGAAGGAATATTCTGCACACTGAAGGAATGTTATGACACTGAAGAAATGTTATGGTTACAGAAGGAATGTCATGACACTGAAGGAATGTTATGACACCGAATGAATGTTATGGACACAGAAGGAATTCATGAAACTGAAGGAATGTTATGACCCTGAAGGAATGCCATGCTCACTGAAGGAGTGTCATGGACACTGAAGGAACGTCATGCAAATTGAAGGAATGTTCTTGAAACTGAAATAATGTCAGCACTCTGAAGGAATGTTATGGACACAGAAGGAATGTCATGAAACTGAAGGAATGTTCTGACACTGAAGGACTGTTATGGACACACAAGCAATGTCATGCACATGGAAGGAATGTTATGACACTAAAGCAATTCCATGCTCACTGAAGGAGTGTCATGTACACTGAAGGAATGTCATGCAAACTGAAGGAATGTTCTTCACACTGAAGGAATGTCAGCACTCTGAAGGAATGTTATGGACACAGAAGGAATGTCATGAAACTGAAGGAAAGTTATGACACTGAAGGACTGTTATGGTCACAGAAGGAATGTCATGCACATTGAAGGAAAGTGATGACACTGCAGGAATGTCTTGCTCACTGAAGGAGTGTCATGCACACTGAAGTAACGTGATGCACACTGAAGGAATGTTCTGCAAACCGAAGAAATGTCAGCTCAGTGAAGTAATATCATGCACACTGAAGCAATGTCAGCACCCTGAAGGAACATTATGGATATTGATGGAATGTCATGCACATTGGAGGAATGTCAGCACACTGAAGAAATGACATGTACACTGAAGGAATGTCAGCGCAATGAAGGAATGTTGTGCAGACTGCAGGAAGTCTGCAGAATTAGAAATACTCTGCACACTGAAGCAATGTCAGCACCCTGAAGGAACGTTATGGATATTGAAGGAATGTCATGCACATTGAAGGAATATCAGCACACTGAAGGAAGTTTCAGAACAATGAAGGAATGTCTTGCACACTGAAGGAATGTCATGCACACTAAGGAATGTCAGCATACTGAAGGAATATTCTGCACACTGAAGGAATGTCATGCACACTGAAGGTATATTCTGCACTCTGTAGGAATGTCATGACACTGAAGGAATGTTATGACACCAAAGGAATGTAATCGACACAGAAGAAATGTCATGAAACTGAAGAAATGTTATGACACTGATGGAATGTTATGGACACAGAAGGAATGTCATGAAACTGAGGGAATGTTATGACACTGGAGGACTGTTATGGACACAGAAGGAATGTCTTGCACATTGAAGGAATGTTATGACACTGAAGCAATGCCATGCTCACTGAAGGAATGTCATGCAAACTGAAGGTATGTTCTTCACACTGAAGGAATGTCCCCACTCTGAAGGAATGTTATGGACACACAAGGAATGTCATGAAACTGAAGGAATGTTAGGACACTGAAGGACTGTTATGGTCACAGAAGGAATGTCAAGCACATTGAATGAAAGTTATGACACTGAAGGAATATCATGCTCATTGAAGGAGTGTCATGCACACTGAAGGAATGTCATGCACACTGAAGGAATGTTCTGCAAACCGAAGAAATGTCAGCACACTGAAGTAATGTCAGCACACTCAAGTAATGTCAGCACTCTGAATGATGGTTCTGCGCACTGAAGGAATGTCAGCAGAATGAAGGAATGTCAGCAGACAGAAGAAATGATATGCACACTGAAGGAATGTCAGTGCAATGAAGGAATGTTGTGCAAACTGCAGGATGTCTGCAGATTTAGAAATACTCTGCCCACTGAAGCAATGTCAGCACCCTGAAGAAACATTATGGATATTGAAGGAATGTCATGCACATTTTAGGAGCATCAGCACACTGAAGTAATTTTCAGCACAATGAAGGAATGTCATGCACACTGAGGAATGTCAGCATACTGAAGGAATATTCCGCACACTGAAGGAATGTCAGCACACTGAAGGAATATTCTGCACACTGAAGGAATGTTATGACACTGAAGAAATGTTATGGTTACAGAAGGAATGTCATGACACTGAAGGAATGTTATGACACCGAATGAATGTTATGGACACAGAAGGAATTCATGAAACTGAAGGAATGTTATGACACTGAAGGAATGCCATGCTCACTGAAGGAGTGTCATGGACACTGAAGGAATGTCATGCAAATTGAAGGAATGTTCCTCAAACTTAGGAATGTCAGCACTCTGAAGCAATGTTATGGACACAGAAGGAATGTCATGAAACTGAAGGAATGTTCTGACATTGAAGGAATGTTATGGACACAGAAGGAATGTCATGAAACTGAAGAAATGTTGTGACATTGAAGGAATGTTATGGATTCAGAAGGAATGTCATGAAACTGAAGAAATGTTATGACACTGATGGAAATTTATGGACACAGAAGGAATGTCATGCACATTCAAGGAAAGTTATGACACTGAAGCAATGCCATGCTCACTGAAGGAGTGTCATGGACACTGAAGGAATGTCATGCACACTGAAGGAATATTCTGCACTCTGAAGGAATGTCATGACACTGAAGGAATGTTATGACACCAAAGGAATGTTATGGACACAGAAGAAATGTCATGAAACTGAAGAAATGTTATGACACTGATGGAATGTTATGGATACAGAAGGAATGTCATCAAACTGAAGGAATGTTATGACACTGAAGGAATGTTATGGACACACGTAGGAATGTCGTGAACATTGAAGGAATGTTATGACACTGAAGGAATGGCGTGCTCACTGAAGGAGATTCATGGACACTGAAGGAATGTCATGCAAACTGAAGGAATGTTCTTGAAACTAAAATAATGTCAGCACTCTGAAGAAATGATATGGACACAGAAGGAATGTCCTGAAACTGAAGGAATGTTATGGACACAGAAGGAGTGTCATGCACATGGAAGGAATGTTATGACACTGAAGCAATTCCATGCTCACTGAAGGAGTGTCATGTACACTGAAGGAATGTCATGCAAACTGAAAGAATGTTCTTCACACTGAAGGAATGTCAGCACTCTGAAGGAATGTTATGGACACAGAAGGAATGTCATGAAACTGAAGGAATGTTATGACACTGAAGGATTGTTATGGTCACAGAAGGAATGTCATGCACATTGAAGGAAAGTTATGACACTGAAGAAATGTCATGCTCACTGAAGGAGTCTCATGCACACTAAGGAATGTGATGCACACTGAAGGAATGTTCTGCACACCCAAGAAATGTCAGCTCACTGAAGTAATATCATGCACTCTGAAGTAATGTCAGCATTCTGAACGAATGTTCTGCGCACTGAAGGAATGTCAGCGGAATGAAGGAATGTCAGCACACTGAAGAAATGATATGTACACTGAAGGAATGTCAGCGCAATGAAGGAATGTTGTGCAGACTGCAGGATGTGTGCAGAATTAGAAATAATCTGCACACTGAAGCAATGTCAGCACCCTGAAGGAACGTCATGGATATTGAAGGAATGTCATGCACATTGAAGGAATATCAGCGCACTGAAGTAAGGTTCAGCACAATGAAGGAATGTTATGCACACTGAAGGAATGTCATGCACACTGTGGAATGTCAGCATACTGAAGGAATATTCTGCACACTGAAGGAATGTCATGCACACTGAAGGAATATTCTGCACTCTGACGGAATGTCATGACACTGAAGGAATGTTATGACACCAAAGGAATGTTATGGACGCAGAAGAAATGTCATGAAACTGAAGAAATGTTATGACACTGATGGAATGTTATGGACACAGAAGGAATGTCATGAAACTGAAGGAATGTTATGACACTGAAGGACTGTTATGGGCACAGAAGGAATGTTATGCACATTGAAGGAATGTTATGACACTGAAGCAATGCCACGCTCACGGAAGGAGCGTCATGGACACTGAAGGAATGTCATGCAAACTGAAGGAATGTTCTTCAAATGGAAGGAATGTCAGCACTCTGAAGGAATGTTATGGACACATAAGGAATGTCATGGAACTGAAGTAATGTTAGGACACTGAAGGATTGTTATGGTCACAGAAGGAATGTCAAGCACATTGAAGGAAAGTTATGACACTGAAGGAATGTCATGCTCACTGAAGGAGTGTCATGCACACTGAAGGAATGTGATGCACACTGAAGGAAAGTTCTGCAAACCGAAGAAATGTCAGCACACTGAAGTAATGTCAGCACTCTGAACGAATGTTCTGCGCACTGAAGGAATGTCAGCAGAATGAAGGAATGTCAGCAGACTGAAGAAATGATATGCACACTGAAGGAATGTCAGTGCAATGAAGGAATGTTGTGCAAACTGCAGGATGTCTGCAGAATTAGAAATACTCTGCACACTGAAGCAATGTCAGCACCCTGAAGGAAAATTATGGATATTGAAGGAATGTCATGCACATTGAAGAAATGTCAGAACACTGAAGGAAGGTTCAGCACAATGAAGGAATTTCATACACATGGAAGGAATGTCATGCACACTGAGGAATGTCAGCATACTGAAGGAATATTCTGCACACTGAAGGAAGGTTCAGCACTCGGAAGCAATGTTATGGACACAAAGGAATGTCATGAAACTGAAGAAATGTTATGACACTGATGGAATGTTATGGACACATAAGGAATGTCATCAAACTGAAGGTATGTTATGACACTGAAGGAATGTTATGGACACACGTAGGAATGTCGTGAACATTGAAGCAATGTTATGACACTGAAGGAATGGCGTGCTCACTGAAGGAGATTCATGGACACTGAAGGAATGTCATGCAAACTGAAGGAATGTTCTTGAAACTAAAATAATGTCAGCACTCTGAAGAAATGATATGGACACAGAAGGAATGTCCTGAAACTGAAGGAATGTTATGACTCTGAAGGACTGTTATGGACACAGAAGGAGTGTCATGCACATGGATGGAATGTTATGACACTGAAGCAATTCCATGCTCACTGAAGGAGTGTCATGTACACTGAAGGAATGTCATGCAAACTGAAGGAATGTTCTTCACACTGAAGGAATGTCAGCACTCTGAAGGAATGTTATGGACACAGAAGGAATGTCATGAAACTGAAGGAAAGTTATGACACTGAAGAAATGTCATGCTCACTGAAGGAGTCTCATGCACACTAAGGAATGTGATGCACACTGAAGGAATGTTCTGCAAACCAAAGAAATGTCAGCTCACTGAAGTAATATCATGCACACTGAAGTAATGTCAGCACTCTGAACGAATGTTCTGCGCACTGAAGGAATGTCAGCACACTGAAGAAATGATATGTACACTGAAGGAATATCAGCGCAATGAAGGAATGTTGTGCAGACTGCAAGATGTGTGCAGAATTAGAAATAATCTGCACACTGATGCAATGTCAGCACCCTGAAGGAACGTCATGGATATTGAAGGAATGTCATGCACATTGAAGGAATATCAGCGCACTGAAGGAAGGTTCAGCACAATGAAGGAATGTCATGCACACTGAAGGAATGTCATGCACACTGTGGAATGTCAGCATACTGAAGGAATATTCTGCACACTGAAGGAATGTCATGCACACTGAAGGAATATTCTGCACTCTGACGGAATGTCATGACACTGAAGGAATGTTATGACACCAAAGGAATGTTATGGACGCAGAAGAAATGTCATGAAACTGAAGAAATGTTATGACACTGATGGAATGTTATGGACACAGAAGGAATGTCATGCACATTGAAGGAATGTTATGATACTGAAGCAATGCCATGCTCACTGAAGGAGTGTCATGGACACTGAAGGTATGTCATGCAAACCGAAGGAATGTTCTTCAAATGGAAGGAATGTCAGCACTCTGAAGGAATGTTATGGACACAGAAGGAATGTCATGGAACTGAAGTAATGTTAGGACACTGAAGGATTGTTATGGTCACAGAAGGAATGTCAAGCACATTGAAGGAAAGTTATGACACTGAAGGAATGTCATGCTCACTGAAGGAGTGTCATGCACACTGAAGGAATGTGATGCACACTGAAGGAAAGTTCTGCAAACCGAAGAAATGTCAGCACACTGAAGTAATGTCAGCACTCTGAACGAATGTTCTGCGCACTGAAGGAATGTCAGCAGAATGAAGGAATGTCAGCAGACTGAAGAAATGATATGCACACTGAAGGAATGTTCTGCAAACCGAAGAAATGTCAGCACACTGAAGTAATGTCAGCACTCTGAACGAATGTTCTGTGCACTGAAGGAATGTCAGCAGAATGATGGAATGTCAGCAGACTGAAGAAATGATATGCACACTGAAGGGATGTCAGTGCAATGAAGGAATGTTGTGCCAACTGCAGGATGTCTGCAGATTTAGAAATACTCTGCACACTGAAGCAATGTCAGCACCCTGAAGGAACATGATGGATATTGAAGGAATGTCATGCACATTGAAGGAATGTCAGCACACTGAAGAAACGATATGTACACTGAAGGAATGTCAGCGCAATGAAGGAATGTCGTGCAGACTGCAGGATGTCTGCAGAATTAGAAATACTCTGCACACTGAAGCAATGTCAGAACCCTGAAGGAACCTTATGGATATTGAAGGAATGTCATGCACATTGAAGAAATATCAGCACACTGAAGGAATATTCTGCACACTGAAGGAATCATGCACACTGAAGGAATATACTGCACTCTGAAAGAATGTCATGACACTGAAGGAATGTTATGACACCAAAGGAATGTTATGGACACAGAAGAAATGTCATGAAACTGAAGAAATGTTATGACACTGATGGAATGTTATGGACACAGAAGGAATGTCATGAAACTGAAGGAATGTCAGCACTCTGAAGGAATGTTATGGACACACAAGGAATGTCATGAAACTGAAGGAATGTTAGGACACTGAAGGACTGTTATGGTCACAGAAGGAGTGTCATGCACACTGAAGGAATGTCATGCACACTGAAGGAATGTTCTGCAAACCGAAGAAATGTCAGCACACTGAAGTAATGTCAGCACTCTGAATGAAGGTTCTGCGCACTGAAGGAATGTCAGCAGAATGAAGGAATGTCAGCAGACAGAAGAAATGATATGCACACTGAAGGAATGTCAGTGCAATGAAGGAATGTTGTGCAAACTGCAGGATGTCTGCAGATTTAGAAATACTCTGCCCACTGAAGCAATGTCAGCACCCTGAAGAAACATTATGGATATTGAAGGAATGTCATGCACATTTTAGGAGCATCAGCACACTGAAGTAATTTTCAGCACAATGAAGGAATGTCATGCACACTGAGGAATGTCATGCATACTGAAGGAATATTCCGCACACTGAAGGAATGTCAGCACACTGAAGGAATATTCTGCACACTGAAGGAATGTTATGACACTGAAGAAATGTTATGGTTACAGAAGGAATGTCATGACACTGAAGGAATGTTATGACACCGAATGAATGTTATGGACACAGAAGGAATTCATGAAACTGAAGGAATGTTATGACCCTGAAGGAATGCCATGCTCACTGAAGGAGTGTCATGGACACTGAAGGAACGTCATGCAAATTGAAGGAATGTTCTTGAAACTGAAATAATGTCAGCACTCTGAAGGAATGTTATGGACACAGAAGGAATGTCATGAAACTGAAGGAATGTTCTGACACTGAAGGACTGTTATGGACACAGAAGCAATGTCATGCACATGGAAGGAATGTTATGACACTGAAGCAATTCCATGCTCACTGAAGGAGTGTCATGTACACTGAAGGAATATCATGCAAACTGAAGGAATGTTCTTCACACTGAAGGAATGTCAGCACTCTGAAGGAATGTTATGGACACAGAAGGAATGTCATGAAACTGAAGGAAAGTTATGACACTGATGGACTGTTATGGTCACAGAAGGAATGTCATGCACATTGAAGGAAAGTGATGACACTGCAGGAATGTCATGCTCACTGAAGGAGTGTCATGCACACTGAAGTAACGTGATGCACACTGAAGGAATGTTCTGCAAACCGAAGAAATGTCAGCTCACTGAAGTAATATCATGCACACTGAAGCAATGTCAGCACCCTGAAGGAACATTATGGATATCGATGGAATGTCATGCACATTGCAGGAATGTCATGCACACTGAAGAAATGACATGTACACTGAAGGAATGTCAGCGCAATGAAGGAATGTTGTGCAGACTGCAGGAAGTCTGCAGAATTAGAAATACTCTGCACACTGAAGCAATGTCAGCACCCTGAAGGAACGTTATGGATATTGATGGAATGTCATGCACATTGAAGGAATATCCGCACACTGAAGGAAGTTTCAGCACACTGAAGGAATGTCATGCACACTGAGGAATGTCAGCATACTGAAGGAATATTCTGCACACTGAAGGAATGTCATGCACACTGAAGGAATATTCTGCACTCTGTAGGAATGTCATGACACTGAAGGAATGTTATGACACCAAAGGAATGTAATGGACACAGAAGAAATGTCATGAAACTGAAGAAATGTTATGACACTGATGGAATGTTATGGACACAGAAGGAATGTCATGAAACTGAGGGAATGTTATGACACTGGAGGACTGTTATGGACACAGAAGGAATGTCTTGCACATTGAAGGAATGTTATGACACTGAAGCAATGCCATGCTCACTGAAGGAATGGCATGCAAACTGAAGGAATGTTCTTCACACTGAAGGAATGTCAGCACTCTGAAGGAATGTTATGGACACACAAGGAATGTCATGAAACTGAAGGAATGTTAGGACACTGAAGGACTGTTATGGTCACAGAAGGACTGTCATGCACACTGAAGGAATGTCATGCACACTGAAGGAATGTTCTGCAAACCGAAGAAATGTCAGCACACTTAAGTAATGTCAGCACTCTGAATGAAGGTTCTGCGCACTGAAGGAATGTCAGCAGAATGAAGGAATGTCAGCAGACAGAAGAAATGATATGCACACTGAAGGAATGTCAGTGCAATGAAGGAATGTTGTGCAAACTGCAGGATGTCTGCAGATTTAGAAATACTCTGCCCAATGAAGCAATGTCAGCACCCTGAAGAAACATTATGGATATTGAAGGAATGTCATGCACATTTTAGGAGCATCAGCACACTGAAGTAATTTTCAGCACAATGAAGGAATGTCATGCACACTGAGGAATGTCAGCATACTGAAGGAATATTCCGCACACTGAAGGAATGTCAGCACACTGAAGGAATATTCTGCACACTGAAGGAATGTTATGACACTGAAGAAATGTTATGGTTACAGAAGGAATGTCATGACACTGAAGGAATGTTATGACACCGAATGAATGTTATGGACACAGAAGGAATTCATGAAACTGAAGGAATGTTATGACACTGAAGGAATGCCATGCTCACTGAAGGAGTGTCATGGACACTGAAGGAATGTCATGCAAATTGAAGGAATGTTCCTCAAACTTAGGAATGTCAGCACTCTGAAGCAATGTTATGGACACAGAAGGAATGTCATGAAACTGAAGGAATGTTCTGACATTGAAGGAATGTTATGGACACAGAAGGAATGTCATGAAACTGAAGAAATGTTATGACACTGATGGAACTTTATGGACACAGAAGGAATGTCAAGCACATTGAAGGAAAGTTATGACACTGAAGGAATTTCATGTTCACTGAAGGAGTGTCATGCACACTGAAGGAATGTGATGCACACTGAAGGAATGTTCTGCAAACCGAAGAAATGTCAGCACACTGAATTAATGTCAGCACTCTGAACGAATGCACTGAAGGAATGTCAGCAGAATGAAGGAATGTCAGCAGACTGAAGAAATGATATGCACACTGAAGGAATGTCAGTGCAATGAAGGAATGTTGTGCAAACTGCAGGATGACTGCAGATTTAGAAATACTCTGCACACTGAAGCAATGTCAGCACCCTGAAGGAACATTATGGATATTGAAGGAATGTGATGCACATTGAAGGAATGTCAGCACACTGAAGGAAGGTTCAGCACAATGAAGGAATGTTATGGACACAAAGGAATGTCATGAAACTGAAGAATTGTTATGACACTGATGGAATGTTACGGACACAGAAGGAATGTCATCAAACTGAAGGAATGTTATGACACTGAAGGAATGTTATGGACACACGTAGGAATGTCATGAACATTGAAGGAATGTTATGACACTGAAGGAATGCCATGCTCACTGAAGGAGATTCATGGACACTGAAGGAATGTCATGCAAACTGAAGGAATGTTCTGCACACCGAAGGAATGTCAGCACTCTGAAGGAATGTTATGGACACAGAAGGAATTTCATGAAACTGAAGGAAAGTTATGACACTGAAGGAATGTCATGCTCACTGAAGGTGTGTCATGCACACTGAAGTAATGTGATGCACACAGAAGGAATGTTCTGCAAAGCGAAGAAATGGCAGCACACCGAAGTAATATCATGCACACTGAAGTAATGTCAGCACTCTGAACGAATGTTCTGCGCACAGAAGGAATGTCAGCGGAAAGAAGGAATGTCAGCAGACTGAACGAATGTTCTGCACACTGAAGCAAAGTCAGCACCCTGAAGGAACATTATGGATATTGAAGGAATGTCATGCACATAGAAGGAATGCCATGCACACTGAGGAATGTCAGTATACTGAAGGAATATTCTGCACACTGAAGGAATGTCATGACACTGAAGGAATGTTATGACACCGAATGAATGTTATGGACACAGAAGGAATTCATGAAACTGAAGGAATGTTATGACCCTGAAGGAATGCCATGCTCACTGAAGGAGTGTCATGGACACTGAAGGAACGTCATGCAAATTGAAGGAATGTTCTTGAAACTGAAATAATGTCAGCACTATGAAGGAATGTTATGGACACAGAAGGAATGTCATGACACTGAAGGAATGTTATGACATTAAAGGACAGTTATGGACACAGAAGGAATGTCATGCACATGGAAGGAATGTTATGACACTGAAGCAATGCCATGCTCACTGAAGGAGTGTCATGGACACTGAAGGAATGTCTTGCAAACTGAAGGAATGTTCTTCAGACTGAAGGAATGTCAGCACTCTGAAGGAATGTTATGGACACAGAAGGAATGTCATGAAACTGAAGGAATGTTAGGACACTGAAGGACTGTTATGGTCACAGAAGGAATGTCAAGTACATTGAAGGAAAGTAATGACACTGAAGGAATGTCATGCTCACAGAAGCAGTGTCATGCACACTGAAAGAATGTGATGCACACTGAAGGAATGTTCTGCAAACCGAAGAAATGTCAGCACACTGAAGTAATGTCAGCACTCTGAACGAATGTTCTGCACACTGAAGGAATGTCAGCAGAATGAAGGAATGTCAGCAGACTGAAGAAATGATATGCACACTGAAGGAATGTCAGTGCAATGAAGGAATGTTGTGCAAACTGCAGGATGTCTGCAGATTTAGAAATACTCGGCACACTGAAACAATGTCAGCACCCTGAAGGAACATTATGGATATTGAAGGAATGTCATGCACATTGAAGGAATGTCAGCACACTGAAGTAATTTTCAGCACAATGAAGGAATGTCATGCACATGGAAGGAATGTCATGCACACTGAGGAATGTCAGCATACTGAAGGAATATTCTGCACACTGAAGGAATGTCAGCACTCTGGAGCAATGTTATGGACACAAAGGAATGTCATGAATCTGAAGAAATGTTATGACATTGATGGAATATTATGGACACAGAAAGAATGTCATAAAACTGAAGGAATGTTATGACACTGAAGGAATGTTATGGACACAGTAGGAATGTCATGAACATTGAAGGAATGTTATGACACTGAAGGAATGCCATGCTCACTGAAGGAGATTCATTGACACTGAAGGAATGACATGCAATCTGAAGGAATGTTCTTGAAACTGAAATAATGTGAGCACTCTGAAGGAATGTTATGGACACAGAAGGAATGTCATGAAACTGAAGGAATGTTATGACACTGAAGCAATTCCATGCTCACTGAAGGAGTGTCATGTACACTGAAGGAATGTCATGCAAACTGAAGGAATGTTCTTCACACTGAAGGAATGTCAGCACTCTGAAGGAATGTTATGGACACAGAAGGAATGTCATGAAACTGAAGGAAAGTTATGACAATGAAGGACTGTTATGGTCACAGAAGGAATGTCATGCACATTGAAGGAAAGTTATGACACTGAAGGAATGTGATGCTTACTGAAGGAGTGTCATGCACACTGAAGTAACGTGATGCACACTGAAGGAATGTTCTGCAAACCGAAGAAATATCAGCTCACTGAAGTAATATCATGCACACTGAAGCAATGTCAGCACCCTGAAGGAACATTATGGATATTGATGGAATGTCATGCACATTGGAGGAATGTCAGCACACTGAAGAAATGACATGTGCAGTCAAGGAATGTCAGCGCAATGAAGGAATGTTGTGCAGACTGCAGGAAGTCTGCAGAATTAGAAAAACTCTGCACACTGAAGCAAAGTCAGCACTCTGAAGAAACGTTATGGATATTGAAGGAATGTCATGCACATTGAAGGAATATCAGCACACTGAAGGAAGTTTCAGCACAATGAAGGAATGTCTTGCACACTGAAGGAATGTCATGTACACTGAGGAATGTCAGCATACTGAAGGAATATTCTGCCCACTGAAGGAATGTCATGCACACTGAAGGAATATTCTGCACTCTGAAGGAATGTCATGACACTGAAGGAATGTTATGACACCAAAGGAATGTTATGGACACAGAAGAAATGTCATGAAACTGAAGAAATGTTATGACACTGATGGAATGTTATGGACACAGAAGGAATGTCATGAAACTGAAGGAATGTTATGACACTGGAGGACTGTTATGGACACAGAAGGAATGTCTTGCACATTGAAGGAATGTTATGACACTGAAGCAATGCCATGCTCACTGAAGGAGTGTCATGGACACTGAAGGAATGTCATGCAAACTGAAGGAATGTTCTTCACACTGAAGGAATGTCAGCACTCTGAAGGAATGTTATGGACACAGAAGGAATGTCATGAAACTGAAGGAATGTTAGGACACTGAAGGACTGTTATGGTCACAGAAGGAATGTCATGCACATTGAACGAAAGTTATGACACTGAAGGAATGTCATGCTCATTGAAGGAGTGTCATGCACACTGAAGGAATGTGATGCACATTGAAGGAATGTTCTGCAAACCGAAGAAATGTCAGCACACTGAAGTAATGTCAGCACTCTGAACGAATGTTCTGCGCACTGAAGGAACGTCAGCAGAATGAAGGAATGTCAGCAGACTGAAGAAATGATATGCACACTGAAGGAATGTCAGTGCAATGAAGGAATGTTGTTCAAACTGCAGGATGTCTGCAGATTTAGAAATACTCTGCACACTGAAGCAATGTCAGCACCCTGAAGGAACATTATGTATATTGAAGGAATGTCATGCACATTGAAGAAATGTCAGCACACTGAAAGAAGGTTCAGCACAATGAAGGAATTTCATGCACATGGAAGGAATGTCATGCACACTGAGGAATATGATGCACACTGAAGGAATGTTCTGCAAACCGAAGAAATGTCAGCACACTGAAGTAATGTCAGCACTCTGAACGAATGTTCTGCGCACTGAAGGAACGTCAGCAGAATGAAGGAATGTCAGCAGACTGAAGAAATGATATGCACACTGAAGGAATGTCAGTGCAATGAAGGAATGTTGTTCAAACTGCAGGATGACTGCAGATTTCGAAATACTCTGCACACTGAAGCAATGTTAGCACCCTGAAGGAACATTATGGATATTGAAGGAATGTCATGCACATTGAAGGAATGTCAGCACACTGAAAGAAGGTTCAGCACAATGAAGAAATTTCATGCACATGGAAGGAATGTCATGCACACTGAGGAATATGATGCACACTGAAGGAATGTTCTGCAAACCGAAGAAATGTCAGCACACTGAATTAATGTCAGCGCTCTGAACGAATGTTCTGCACACTGAAGGAATGTCAGCAGAATGAAGGAATGTCAGCAGACTGAAGAAATGATATGCACACTGAAGGAATGTCAGTGCAATGAAGGAATGTTGTGCAAACTGCAGGATGTCTGCAGATTTAGAAATACTCTGCCCAATGAAGCAATGTCAGCACCCTGAAGAAACATTATGGATATTGAAGGAATGTCATGCACATTTTAGGAATATCAGCACACTGAAGTAATTTTCAGCACAATGAAGGAATGTCATGCACACTGAGGAATGTCAGCATACTGAAGGAATATTCCGCACACTGAAGGAATGTCAGCACACTGAAGGAATATTCTGCACACTGAAGGAATGTTATGACACTGAAGAAATGTTATGGTTACAGAAGGAATGTCATGACACTGAAGGAATGTTATGACACCGAATGAATGTTATGGACACAGAAGGAATTCATGAAACTGAAGGAATGTTATGACCCTGAAGGAATGCCATGCTCACTGAAGGAGTGTCATGGACACTGAAGGAACGTCATGCAAATTGAAGGAATGTTCTTGAAACTGAAATAATGTCAGCACTCTGAAGGAATGTTATGGACACAGAAGGAATGTCATGAAACTGAAGGAATGTTCTGACACTGAAGGACTGTTATGGACACACAAGCAATGTCATGCACATGGAAGGAATGTTATGACACTGAAGCAATTCCATGCTCACTGAAGGAGTGTCATGTACACTGAAGGAATATCATGCAAACTGAAGGAATGTTCTTCACACTGAAGGAATGTCAGCACTCTGAAGGAATGTTATGGACACAGAAGGAATGTCATGAAACTGAAGGAAAGTTATGACACTGAAGGACTGTTATGGTCACAGAAGGAATGTCATGCACATTGAAGGAAAGTGATGACACTGCAGGAATGTCATGCTCACTGAAGGAGTGTCATGCACACTGAAGTAACGTGATGCACACTGAAGGAATGTTCTGCAAACCGAAGAAATGTCAGCTCACTGAAGTAATATCATGCACACTGAAGCAATGTCAGCACCCTGAAGGAACATTATGGATATCGATGGAATGTCATGCACATTGCAGGAATGTCATGCACACTGAAGAAATGACATGTACACTGAAGGAATGTCAGCGCAATGAAGGAATGTTGTGCAGACTGCAGGAAGTCTGCAGAATTAGAAATACTCTGCACACTGAAGCAATGTCAGCACCCTGAAGGAACGTTATGGATATTGATGGAATGTCATGCACATTGAAGGAATATCAGCACACTGAAGGAAGTTTCAGCACACTGAAGGAATGTCATGCACACTGAGGAATGTCAGCATACTGAAGGAATATTCTGCACACTGAAGGAATGTCATGCACACTGAAGGAATATTCTGCACTCTGTAGGAATGTCATGACACTGAAGGAATGTTATGACACCAAAGGAATGTAATGGACACAGAAGAAATGTCATGAAACTGAAGAAATGTTATGACACTGATGGAATGTTATGGACACAGAAGGAATGTCATGAAACTGAGGGAATGTTATGACACTGGAGGACTGTTATGAACACAGAAGGAATGTCTTGCACATTGAAGGAATGTTATGACACTGAAGCAATGCCATGCTCACTGAAGGAATGGCATGCAAACTGAAGGAATGTTCTTCACACTGAAGGAATGTCAGCACTCTGAAGGAATGTTATGGACACACAAGGAATGTCATGAAACTGAAGGAATGTTAGGACACTGAAGGACTGTTATGGTCACAGAAGGAGTGTCATGCACACTGAAGGAATGTCATGCACACTGAAGGAATGTTCTGCAAACCGAAGAAATGTCAGCACACTGAAGTAATGTCAGCACTCTGAATGAAGGTTCTGCGCACTGAAGGAATGTCAGCAGAATGAAGGAATGTCAGCAGACAGAAGAAATGATATGCACACTGAAGGAATGTCAGTGCAATGAAGGAATGTTGTGCAAACTGCAGGATGTCTGCAGATTTAGAAATACTCTGCCCACTGAAGCAATGTCAGCACCCTGAAGAAACATTATGGATATTGAAGGAATGTCATGCACATTTTAGGAGCATCAGCACACTGAAGTAATTTTCAGCACAATGAAGGAATGTCATGCACACTGAGGAATGTCAGCATACTGAAGGAATATTCCGCACACTGAAGGAATGTCAGCACACTGAAGGAATATTCTGCACACTGAAGGAATGTTATGACACTGAAGAAATGTTATGGTTACAGAAGGAATGTCATGACACTGAAGGAATGTTATGACACCGAATGAATGTTATGGACACAGAAGGAATTCATGAAACTGAAGGAATGTTATGACACTGAAGGAATGCCATGCTCACTGAAGGAGTGTCATGGACACTGAAGGAATGTCATGCAAATTGAAGGAATGTTCCTCAAACTTAGGAATGTCAGCACTCTGAAGCAATGTTATGGACACAGAAGGAATGTCATGAAACTGAAGGAATGTTCTGACATTGAAGGAATGTTATGGACACAGAAGGAATGTCATGAAACTGAAGAAATGTTGTGACATTGAAGGAATGTTATGGATTCAGAAGGAATGTCATGAAACTGAAGAAATGTTATGACACTGATGGAAATTTATGGACACAGAAGGAATGTCAAGCACATTGAAGGAAAGTTATGACACTGAAGGAATTTCATGTTCACTGAAGGAGTGTCATGCACACTGAAGGAATGTGATGCACACTGAAGGAATGTTCTGCAAACCGAAGAAATGTCAGCACACTGAATTAATGTCAGCACTCTGAACGAATGCACTGAAGGAATGTCAGCAGAATGAAGGAATGTCAGCAGACTGAAGAAATGATATGCACACTGAAGGAATGTCAGTGCAATGAAGGAATGTTGTGCAAACTGCAGGATGACTGCAGATTTAGAAATACTCTGCACACTGAAGCAATGTCAGCACCCTGAAGGAACATTATGGATATTGAAGGAATGTGATGCACATTGAAGGAATGTCAGCACACTGAAGGAAGGTTCAGCACTCTGAAGCAATGTTATGGACACAAAGGAATGTCATGAAACTGAAGAAATGTTATGACACTGATGGAATGTTATGGACACATAAGGAATGTCATCAAACTGAAGGTATATTATGACACTGAAGGAATGTTATGGACACACGTAGGAATGTCATGAACATTGAAGGAATGTTATGACACTGAAGGAATGGCGTGCTCACTGAAGGAGATTCATGGATACTGAAGGAATGTCATGCAAACTGAAGGAATGTTCTTGAAACTGAAATAATGTCAGCACTCTGAAGAAATGATATGGACACAGAAGGAATGTCCTGAAACTGAAGGAATGTTATGACTCTGAAGGAATGTTATGGACACAGAAGGAATGTCATGCAAATGGAAGGAATGTTATGACACTGAAGCAATTCCATGCTCACTGAAGGAGTGTCATGTACACTGAAGGAATGTCATGCAAACTGAAGGAATGTTCTTCACACTGAAGGAATGTCAGCACTCTGAAGGAATGTTATGGACACAGAAGGAATGTCATGAAACTGAAGGAATATTATGACACTGAAGGACTGTTATGGGCACAGAAGGAATGTTATGCACATTGAAGGAATGTTATGACACTGAAGCAATGCCACGCTCACGGAAGGAGTGTCATGGACACTGAAGGAATGTCATGCAAACTGAAGGAATGTTCTTCAAATGGAAGGAATGTCAGCACTCTGAAGGAATGTTATGGACACATAAGGAATGTCATGGAACTGAAGTAATGTTAGGACACTGAAGGATTGTTATGGTCACAGAAGGAATGTCAAGCACATTGAAGGAAAGTTATGACACTGAAGGAATGTCATGCTCACTGAAGGAATGTCATGCACACTGAAGGAAGGTTCAGCACAATGAAGCAATTTCATACACATGGAAGGAATGTCATGCACACTGAGGAATGTCAGCATACTGAAGGAATATTCTGCGCACTGAAGGAACGTCAGCAGAATGAAGGAATGTCAGCAGACTGAACAAATGATATGCACACTGAAGGAATGTCAGTGCAATGAAGGAATGTTGTTCAAACTGCAGGATGTCTGCAGATTTCGAAATACTCTGCACACTGAAGCAATGTCAGCACCCTGAAGGAACATTATGGATATTGAAGGAATGTCATGCACATTGAAGGAATGTCAGCACACTGAAAGCAGGTTCAGCACAATGAAGAAATTTCATGCACATGGAAGGAATGTCATGCACACTGAGGAATATGATGCACACTGAAGGAATGTTCTGCAAACCGAAGAAATGTCAGCACACTGAATTAATGTCAGCGCTCTGAACGAATGTTCTGCACACTGAAGGAATGTCAGCAGAATGAAGGAATGTCAGCAGACTGAAGAAATGATATGCACACTGAAGGAATGTCAGTGCAATGAAGGAATGTTGTGCAAACTGCAGGATGTCTGCAGATTTAGAAATACTCTGCCCAATGAAGCAATGTCAGCACCCTGAAGAAACATTATGGATATTGAAGGAATGTCATGCACATTTTAGGAATATCAGCACACTGAAGTAATTTTCAGCACAATGAAGGAATGTCATGCACACTGAGGAATGTCAGCATACTGAAGGAATATTCCGCACACTGAAGGAATGTCAGCACACTGAAGGAATATTCTGCACACTGAAGGAATGTTATGACACTGAAGAAATGTTATGGTTACAGAAGGAATGTCATGACACTGAAGGAATGTTATGACACCGAATGAATGTTATGGACACAGAAGGAATTCATGAAACTGAAGGAATGTTATGACCCTGAAGGAATGCCATGCTCACTGAAGGAGTGTCATGGACACTGAAGGAACGTCATGCAAATTGAAGGAATGTTCTTGAAACTGAAATAATGTCAGCACTCTGAAGGAATGTTATGGACACAGAAGGAATGTCATGAAACTGAAGGAATGTTCTGACACTGAAGGACTGTTATGGACACACAAGCAATGTCATGCACATGGAAGGAATGTTATGACACTGAAGCAATTCCATGCTCACTGAAGGAGTGTCATGTACACTGAAGGAATATCATGCAAACTGAAGGAATGTTCTTCACACTGAAGGAATGTCAGCACTCTGAAGGAATGTTATGGACACAGAAGGAATGTCATGAAACTGAAGGAAAGTTATGACACTGAAGGACTGTTATGGTCACAGAAGGAATGTCATGCACATTGAAGGAAAGTGATGACACTGCAGGAATGTCATGCTCACTGAAGGAGTGTCATGCACACTGAAGTAACGTGATGCACACTGAAGGAATGTTCTGCAAACCGAAGAAATGTCAGCTCACTGAAGTAATATCATGCGCACTGAAGCAATGTCAGCACCCTGAAGGAACATTATGGATATCGATGGAATGTCATGCACATTGCAGGAATGTCATGCACACTGAAGAAATGACATGTACACTGAAGGAATGTCAGCGCAATGAAGGAATGTTGTGCAGACTGCAGGAAGTCTGCAGAATTAGAAATACTCTGCACACTGAAGCAATGTCAGCACCCTGAAGGAACGTTATGGATATTGATGGAATGTCATGCACATTGAAGGAATATCCGCACACTGAAGGAAGTTTCAGCACACTGAAGGAATGTCATGCACACTGAGGAATGTCAGCATACTGAAGGAATATTCTGCACACTGAAGGAATGTCATGCACACTGAAGGAATATTCTGCACTCTGTAGGAATGTCATGACACTGAAGGAATGTTATGACACCAAAGGAATGTAATGGACACAGAAGAAATGTCATGAAACTGAAGAAATGTTATGACACTGATGGAATGTTATGGACACAGAAGGAATGTCATGAAACTGAGGGAATGTTATGACACTGGAGGACTGTTATGGACACAGAAGGAATGTCTTGCACATTGAAGGAATGTTATGACACTGAAGCAATGCCATGCTCACTGAAGGAATGGCATGCAAACTGAAGGAATGTTCTTCACACTGAAGGAATGTCAGCACTCTGAAGGAATGTTATGGACACACAAGGAATGTCATGAAACTGAAGGAATGTTAGGACACTGAAGGACTGTTATGGTCACAGAAGGAGTGTCATGCACACTGAAGGAATGTCATGCACACTGAAGAAATGACATGTACACTGAAGGAATGTCAGCGCAATGAAGGAATGTTGTGCAGACTGCAGGAAGTCTGCAGAATTAGAAATACTCTGCACACTGAAGCAATGTCAGCACCCTGAAGGAACGTTATGGATATTGATGGAATGTCATGCACATTGAAGGAATATCAGCACACTGAAGGAAGTTTCAGCACACTGAAGGAATGTCATGCACACTGAGGAATGTCAGCATACTGAAGGAATATTCTGCACACTGAAGGAATGTCATGCACACTGAAGGAATATTCTGCACTCTGTAGGAATGTCATGACACTGAAGGAATGTTATGACACCAAAGGAATGTAATGGACACAGAAGAAATGTCATGAAACTGAAGAAATGTTATGACACTGATGGAATGTTATGGACACAGAAGGAATGTCATGAAACTGAGGGAATGTTATGACACTGGAGGACTGTTATGAACACAGAAGGAATGTCTTGCACATTGAAGGAATGTTATGACACTGAAGCAATGCCATGCTTACTGAAGGAATGGCATGCAAACTGAAGGAATGTTATGACACTGAAGGATTGTTATGGTCACAGAAGGAATGTCATGCACATTGAAGGAAAGTTATGACACTGAAGAAATGTCATGCTCACTGAAGGAGTCTCATGCACACTAAGGAATGTGATGCACACTGAAGGAATGTTCTGCAAACCAAAGAAGTGTCAGCACACTGAAGTAATGTCAGCACTCTGATCGAATGTTCCGCGTACTGAAGGAATGTCAGCGGAATGAAGGAATGTAAGCAGACTGAAGAAATGATATGCACACTGAAGGAATGTCAGTGCAATGAAGGAATGTTGTGCAAACTGCTGGATGTCTGCAGATTTAGAAATGCTCAGCACACTGAAGGAAGGTTCAGCAAAATGAAGCAATTTCATGCACATGGAAGGAATGTCATGCACACTGAGGAATGTCAGCATACTGAAGGAATATTCTGCACACTGAAGGAATGTCAGCACTCTGAAGGAATGTTATGACACTGAAGAAATGTTATGGTTACAGAAGGAATGTCATGACATTGAAGGAATTTTATGACACCGAAGGAATGTTATGGACACAGAAGGAATGTCATGAAACTGAAGGAATGTTATGACGCTGAAAAAATGCATGCTCACTGAAGGAGTGACATGGACACTGAAGGAATTCATGCAAATTGAAGGAATGTTCTTCAAACTTAGGAATGTCAGCACTCTGAAGCAATGTTATGGACACAGAAGGAATGTCATGAAACTGAAGGAATGTTCTGACATTGAAGGAATGCTATGGACACAGAAGGAATGTCATGAAACTGAAAAAATGTTGTGACATTAAAGGAATGTTATGGACTCAGAAGGAATGTCATGAAACTGAAGAAATGTTATGACACTGATGGAATTTAATGGACACAGAAGGAATGTCATGAAACTGAAGGAATGTTATGACACTGAAGGACTGTTATGGACACAGAAGGAATGTCATGCACACTGAAGGAGTGTCATGCACACTGAAGGAATGTGATGCACACTGAAGGAATGTTCTGCAAACCGAAGAAATGTCCGCTCACTGAAGTAATATCATGCACTCTGAAGTAATTTCAGCACTCTGAAACAATGTTCTGCGCACTGAAGGAATGTCAGCGGAATGAAGGAATGTCAGCACACTGAAGAAATGATATCTACACTGAAGGAATGTCAGCGCAATGAAGGAATGTTGTGCAAACTGCGGGATGTCTGCAGAATTAGAAATACTCTGCACACTGAAGCAATGTCAGCACCCTGAAGGAACGTTATGGATATTGAAGCAATGTCATGCACATTGAAGGAATATCAGCACACTGAAGGAAGGTTCAGCACAATGAAGGAATGTCATGCACACTGAAGGAATGTCAAGCATACTGAGGAATGTCAGCATACTGAAGGAATATTCTGCACACTGAAGGAATGTCAGCACTCTGAAGGAATGTTATGACACTGAAGAAATGTTATGGTTACAGAAGGAATGTCATGACACTGAAGGAATGTTATGACACCGAAGGAATGTTATGGACACAGAAGGAATGTCATGATACTGAAGGAATGTTATGACGCTGAAAGAATGCCATGCTCACTGAAGGAGTGACATGGACACTGAAGGAATTCATGCAAATTGAAGGAATGTTCTTCAAACTTAGGAATGTCAGCACTCTGAAGCAATGTTATGGACACAGAAGGAATGTCATGAAACTGAAGGAATGTTCTGACATTGAAGGAATGCTATGGACACAGAAGGAATGTCATGAAACTGAAAAATGTTGTGACATTGAAGGAATGTTATGGACTCAGAAGGAATGTCATGAAACTGAAGAAATGTTATGACACTGATGGAATTTTATGGACACAGAAGGAAAGTCATGAAAATGAAGGAATGTTATGAAACTGAAGGACTGTTATGGACACAGAAGGAATGTCATGCACATTGAAGGAATGTTATGACACTGAAGCAATGCCATGCTCACTGAAGGAATGTCATGGACACTGAAGGAATGTCATGCAAACTGAAGGAATTTTCTTCACACTGAAGGAATGTCAGCACTCTGAAGGACTGTTATGGTCACAGAAGGAATGTCATGCACATTGAAGGAAAGTTATGACACTGAAGGAATGTCATGATCACTGAAGGAGCGTCATGCACACTGAAGGAATGTGATGCACACTGAAGGAATGTTCTGCAAACCAAAGAAGTGCCAGCATACTGAAGTAATGTCAGCACTCTGAACGAATGTTCTGCGCACTGAAGGAATGTCAGCAGAACGAAGGAATGTCAGCAGACTGAAGAAATGATATGCACACTAAAGAAATGTCAGTGCAATGAAGGAATGTAGTGCAAACTGCAGGATGGCTGCAGATTTGGAAATACTCTGTACGCTGAAGCAATGTCAGCACTCTGAAGGAAATTTATGGATATTGAAGGAATGTCATGCACATTGAAGAAATGTCAGCACACTGAAGGAACGTTCAGCAGAATGAAGGAATGTCATGCACACTGAAGGAATGTCATGCACACTGAGGATTGTCAGCATACTGAAGGAATATTCTGCACACTGAAGGAATGTCATGCACATGGAAAGAATGTCATGCATACTGAAGAATCTCAGCATACTGAAGGAATATTCTGCACAATGAAGCAATGTCAGCACTCTGAAGGAATGTTATGGACACAGAAGGAATGTCATCAAACTGAAGGAATGTAATGACACTGAAGGAATGCCATGCTCACTGAAGGAGATTCATGGACACAGAAGGAATGTCATGAAACTGAAGGAATGTTATGACACTGAAGGACTGTTATGGACACAGAAGGAATGTCATGCACATGGAAGGAATGTTATGACACTGAAGCAATTCCATGCTCACTGAAGGAGTGTCATGTAAACTGAAGGAATGTCATGCAAACTGAAGGAATGTTCTTCACACTGAAGGAATGTCAGCACTCTGAAGGAATGTTATGGACACAGAAGGAATGTCATGAAACTGAAGGAATGTTATGACACTGAAGGACTGTTATGGTCACAGAAGGAATGTCATGCACATTGAAGGAAAGTTATGACACTGAAGGAATGTCATGCTCACTGAAGGAGTCTCATGCACACTGAAGGAATGTGATGCACACTGAAGGAATGTTCTGCAAACCAAAGAAATGTCAGCTCACTGAAGTAATATCATGCACACTGAAGTAATGTCAGCACTCTGAATGAATGTTCTGCGCACTGAAGGAATGTCAGTGGAATGAAGGAATGTTAGCATACTGAAGAAATGATATGTACACTGAAGGAATGTCAGCGCAATGAAGGAATGTTGTGCAGACTGCAGGATGTGTGCAGAATTAGAAATAATCTGCACACTGAAGCAATGTCAGCACCCTGAAGGAACGTCATGGATATTGAAGGAATGTCATGCACATTGAAGGTATATCAGCACACTGAAGGAAGGTTCAGCACAATGAAGGAATGTCATGCACACTGAAGGAATGTCATGCACACTATGGAATGTCAGCATACTGAAGGAATATTCTGCACACTGAAGGAATGTCATGCACACTGAAGGAATATTCTGCACTCTGACGGAATGTCAAGACACTGAAGGAATGTCATGCTCACTGAAGGAGTGTCATGCACACTGAAGGAATGTGATGCACACTGAAGGATAGTTCTGCAAACCGAAGAAATGTCAGCACACTGAAGTAATGTCTGCACACTGAAGGAATATTCTGCACTCTGACGGAATGTCATGACACTGAAGGAATGTTATGACACCAAAGGAATGTTATGGACGCAGAAGAAATGTCATGAAACTGAAGAAATGTTATGACACTGATGGAATGTTATGGACACAGAAGGAATGTCATGCACATTGAAGGAATGTTATGACACTGAAGCAATGCCATGCTCACTGAAGGAGTGTCATGGACACTGAAGGAATGTCATGCAAACTGAAGGAATGTTCTTCAAACTGAAGGAATGTCAGCACTCTGAAGGAATGTTATGGACACAGAAGGAATGTCATGAAACTGAAGGAATGTTAGGACACTGAAGGACTGTTATGGACACAGAAGGAATGTCATGCACATTGAAGGAATGTTATGACACTGAAGGAATGTCATGCTCACTGAAGGATTGTCATGCACATTGAAGGAATGTTATGACACTGAAGCAATGCCATGCTCACTGAAGGAGTGTCATGGACACTGAAGGTATGTCATGCAAACTGAAGGAATGTTCTTCAAATGGAAGGAATGTCAGCACTCTGAAGGAATGTTATGGACACAGAAGGAATGTCATGGAACTGAAGTAATGTTAGGACACTGAAGGATTGTTATGGTCACAGAATCAATGTCAAGCACATTGAATGAAAGTTATGACACTGAAGGAATGTCATGCTCACTGAAGGAGTGTCATGCACACTGAAGGAATGTGATGCACACTGAAGGATAGTTCTGCAAACCGAAGAAATGTCAGCACACTGAAGTAATGTCAGCACTCTGAACGAATGTTCTGCGCACTGAAGGAATGTCAGCAGAATGAAGGAATGTCAGCAGACTGAAGAAATGATATGCACACTGAAGGAATGTCAGTGCATTGAAGGAATGTTGTGCAAACTGCAGGATGTCTGCAGAATTAGAAATACTCTGCACATTGAAACAATGTCAGCACCCTGAAGGAAAATTATGGATATTGAAGGAATGTCATGCACATTGAAGGAATGTCAGCACACTGAAGGAAGGTTCAGCACAATGAAGGAATTTCATACACATGGAAGGAATGTCATGCACACTGAGGAATGTCAGCATACTGAAGGAATATTCTGCACACTGAAGGAATGTCAGCACTCTGAAGCAATGTTATGGACACAAAGGAATGTCATGAAACTGAAGAAATGTTATGACACTGATGGAATGTTATGGACACATAAGGAATGTCATCAAACTGAAGGAATGTTATGACACTGAAGGAATGTTATGGACACACGTAGGAATGTCGTGAACATTGAAGGAATGTTATGACACTGAAGGAATGCCATGCTCACTGAAGGAGATTCATGGACACTGAAGGAATGTAATGCAAACTGAAGGAATGTTCTTGAAACTGAAATAATGTCAGCACTCTGAAGAAATGATATGGACACAGAAGGAATGTCCTGATACTGAAGGAATGTTATGACTCTGAAGGACTGTTATGGACACAGAAGGAGTGTCATGCACATGGATGGAATGTTATGACACTGAAGCAATTCCATGCTCACTGAAGGAGTGTCATGTACACTGAAGGAATGTCATGCAAACTGAAGGAATGTTCTTCACACTGAAGGAATGTCAGCACTCTGAAGGAATGTTATGGACACAGAAGGAATGTCATGAAACTGAAGGAATGTTATGACACTGAAGGACTGTTATGGTCACAGAAGGAATGTCATGCACATTGAAGGAAAGTTATGACACTGAAGGAATGTCATGCTCACTGAAGGAGTCTCATGCACACTGAAGGAATGTGATGCACACTGAAGGAATGTTCTGCAAACCAAAGAAATGTCAGCTCACTGAAGTAATATCATGCACACTGAAGTAATGTCAGCACTCTGAACGAATGTTCTGCGCACTGAAGGAATGTCAGCGGAATGAAGGAATGTAAGCAGACTGAAGAAATGATATGCACACTGAAGGAATGTCAGTGCAATGAAGGAATGTTGTGCAAACTGCTGGATGTCTGCAGATTTAGAAATACTCAGCACACTGAAGAAATGTCAGCACCCTGAAGGAACATTGTGGATATTGAAGGAATTTCATGCACATTGAAGGAATGTCAGCGCACTGAAGGAAGGTTCAGCACAATGAAGGAATTTCATGCACATGGAAGGAATGTCATGCACACTGAGGAATGTCAGCATACTGACGGAATATTCTGCACACTGAAGGAATGTCAGCACTCTGAAGGAATGTTATGACACTGAAGAAATGTTATGGTTACAGAAGGAATGTCATGACATTGAAGGAATTTTATGACACCGAAGGAATGTTATGGACACAGAAGGAATGTCATGAAACTGAAGGAATGTTATGACGCTGAAAAAATGCATGCTCACTGAAGGAGTGACATGGACACTGAAGGAATTCATGCAAATTGAAGGAATGTTCTTCAAACTAAGGAATGTCAGCACTCTGAAGCAATGTTATGGACACAGAAGGAATGTCATGAAACTGAAGGAATGTTCTGACATTGAAGGAATGCTATGGACACAGAAGGAATGTCATGAAACTGAAAAAATGTTGTGACATTAAAGGAATGTTATGGACTCAGAAGGAATGTCATGAAACTGAAGAAATGTTATGACACTGATGGAATTTAATGGACACAGAAGGAATGTCATGAAACTGAAGGAATGTTATGACACTGAAGGACTGTTATGGACACAGAAGGAATGTCATGCACACTGAAGGAGTGTCATGCACACTGAAGGAATGTGATGCACACTGAAGGAATGTTCTGCAAACCGAAGAAATGTCCGCTCACTGAAGTAATATCATGCACTCTGAAGTAATTTCAGCACTCTGAAACAATGTTCTGCGCACTGAAGGAATGTCAGCGGAATGAAGGAATGTCAGCACACTGAAGAAATGATATCTACACTGAAGGAATGTCAGCGCAATGAAGGAATGTTGTGCAAACTGCGGGATGTCTGCAGAATTAGAAATACTCTGCACACTGAAGCAATGTCAGCACCCTGAAGGAACGTTATGGATATTGAAGCAATGTCATGCACATTGAAGGAATATCAGCACACTGAAGGAAGGTTCAGCACAATGAAGGAATGTCATGCACACTGAAGGAATGTCAAGCATACTGAGGAATGTCAGCATACTGAAGGAATATTCTGCACACTGAAGGAATGTCAGCACTCTGAAGGAATGTTATGACACTGAAGAAATGTTATGGTTACAGAAGGAATGTCATGACACTGAAGGAATGTTATGACACCGAAGGAATGTTATGGACACAGAAGGAATGTCATGATACTGAAGGAATGTTATGACGCTGAAAGAATGCCATGCTCACTGAAGGAGTGACATGGACACTGAAGGAATTCATGCAAATTGAAGGAATGTTCTTCAAACTTAGGAATGTCAGCACTCTGAAGCAATGTTATGGACACAGAAGGAATGTCAGCAAAATGAGGGAATGTCAGCACACTGAAGAAATGATATGCACACTGAAGGAATGTCAGTGCAATGAAGGAATGTTGTCCAAACTGAAGGATGTCTGCAGACTTAGAAATGCACTGCACACTGAAGCAATGTCAGCACCCTGAAGGAATGTTATGGATATTGAAGGAATGTCATGAAACTGAAGGAATGTAATGACACTGAAGGTCTGTTATGGACACAGAAGGAATGTCAGCACAGTAAAGGAATGTCACGCACACTGAAGGAATGTTCTGGACACTGAAGAAATATTCTGCACACTGAAGGAGTGTCATGCACACTGAAGGAGTGTCATGCACACTGAAGGAATGTCAGCACACTGACGGAATAAAAGCACACTCAATGAATGTCATGGGCACTGAAGAAATATCATGCACACTGAAGGAATATCAGTACACTGAAGGAATGTCATGCCAACTGAATGAATTTTCGGAACAGTGAAGGAACGTTCTGCACACTGAAGGAATGTCATGCATGCTGAAGGAATGATATGCACACTGAAGGAATGTCAGTGAAATGAAGGAATGTTGTGCAAACTGAAGGATGTCTGCAGACTTAGAAATACTCTACACACTGAAGCAATGTCAGCACCCTGAAGGAATGTTATGGATATTGAAGGAATGTCATGCACACTGAAGGAATGTCAGCGCACTGAAGGAAGGTTCTGCACACTGAAGTAATGTCATGCACATTGAAGGAATGTGATGCACACTGAAGCTATGTTCTGCAGAACGAAAGAATGTCAGCACACTGATGGACTGTCATGACACTGAAGGAATGTTATGACACTGAAGGAATGTTATGGATACAGAAGGAATGTCATGACACCGAAGGAATGTTATGACACTGAAGGAATGTTATGAACACAGAAGGAATGTCATGACACTGAAGGAATGTTATGACACTGATGTAATGTTACGCACACAGAAGGAATGTCATGAAACTGAAGGAATATTATAACACTGAAGGACTGTTATGGACACAGAAGGATTGTCATGCATATTGAAGGAATGTTATGACACTGAAGGAATGTCATGAACACTGAAGGAGTGTCATGCGCACTGAAGGAAATTCATGCGCACTGAAGGAATATTCTGTACACTGAAGGAATGTTATGACAGTGAAGAAATGTTATGGACACAGAAGGAATGTCAAGACACTGAAGGATCGTTAAGACACCGAAGAAATGTTATGGACACAGAAGGAATGTCATGAAACTGAAGAAATGTTATGACACTGATGTAATGTTATGGACACAGAAGGAATGTCATGAAACTGAAAGAATGTTATGACACTGAAGGACTGTTATGGACACAGAAGTAATTTCATGCACATTGAAGGAATGTTATGACACTGAAGGAATGTCATGCTCACTGAAGGAGTGTCATGCACACTGAGGGAATGTGATGCACGCTGAAGGAATGTTCTGCAAACCGAAGAAATGTCAGCACACTGAAGTAATATAATGCACACTGAAGGAATGTCAGCACTCTGAACGAATGTTCTGCACACTGAATGAATGTCAGCAGAATGAAGGAATGTCAGCAGAGTGAAGAAATGATATGCACACTGATGGAATGTCACTGCAATGAAGGAATGTTGTGCAAACTGCAGGATGTCTGCAGACTTAGAAATACCCTGCTCACTGAAGCAATGTCAGCACCCTGAAGGAATGTTATGGATATTGAAGGAATGTCATGCACACTGAAGAAATGTTAGCACACTGAACGAAGGTTTAACACACTGAGGGAATGGCATGCACACTGAAGGAATCTCATGCACACTGAGGATTTCAGCACACAGAAGGATATTCTGCACACTGAAAGAATGTCATGCACACTGAAGGAATATTCTGCGTACTGAAGGAAGGCTATTACAATGAAGAAATGTTATGGACACAGAAGGAATGTCATGAAACTGAAGGAATGTAATGACACTGATGGAATGTTATGGACACAGAAGGAATGCCATGAAACAGAAGGAATGTGATGACACTGAAGGAGTGTTGTGGACACAGAAGGAATGTCATGCACATTGAAGGAATGTTATGACACTGAAGGAGTGCCATGCTTACTGAAGGAGTGTCATGGACACTGAAGGAATGTCATGCAAATTGTAGGAATGTTCTTCAAACTGAAGGAATGTCAGAACTCTGAAGGAATGCTATTGTCACGGAAGGAATGTCATGAAACTGAAGGAATGTTATGACATTGAAGGAATGTCATGGACACAGATGGAATGTCATGAAACTGAAGGAATGTTATGACACTGAAGGACTGTTATGGACACAGAAGGAATGTCATGCACATTGAAGGAATGTTATGACACTGAAGCAATGCCACGCTCACTGAAGGAGTGTCATGGACACTGAAGGAATGTCATGCACACTGAAGGAATGTGATGCACACTGAAGGAATGTTCTGCAAACCGAAGAAATGTCAGCACACTGAATTAATGTCAGCACTCTGAACGAATGCACTGAAGGAATGTCAGCAGAATGAAGGAATGTCAGCACACTGAAGGAATGTCATGACACTGAAGGCCTGTTCAGAACAGTGAAGGAATGTTCTTCATAGAGAAGGAATGTCAGCACAGTAAAGGAATGTCACGCACACTGAAGGAATGTTCTGGACACTGAAGGAATGTTCTGCACACTGAAGGAGTGTCATGCACACTGAAGGAATGTCGGCACACTGACGGAATAAAAGCACACTCAATGAATGTCATGGGCACTGAAAAAATGTCATGCACGCTGAAGGAATATCAGCACACTGAAGGAATGTCATGCACACTGAAGGAATGTGATGCACACTGAAGGAATGTTCTGCAAACCGAAGAAATGTCAGCACACTGAATTAATGTCAGCACTCTGAACGAATGCACTGAAGGAATGTCAGCAGAATGAAGGAATGTCAGCAGACTGAAGAAATGTTATGGATATTGAAGGAATGTCATGCACACTGAAGGAATGTCAGCACACTGAAGGAAGGTTCAGCACACTGAAGGAAGGTTCAGCACAATGAGGGAATGTCATGCACACTGAAGGAATATCATGCACACTGAAGAATGTCAGCACACTGAAGGAATATTATGCAGACTGAAGGAATGTCATGCACACTGAAGAAATATTATGGACACAGAAGGAAGGTCATGTCACTGAAGGAACGTTATGACACCGAAGGAATGTTATGGACACTGAAGGAATGTCATGAAACTGAAGAAATGTTATGACACTGATGGAATGTTATGGACACAGAAGGAATGCCATGAAACAGAAGGAATGTGATGACACTGAAGGAGTGTTGTGGACACAGAAGGAATGTCATGCACATTGAAGGAATGTTATGACACTGAAGGAGTGCCATGCTTACTGAAGGAGTGTCATGGACACTGAAGGAATGTCATGCAAATTGTAGGAATGTTCTTCAAACTGAAGGAATGTCAGAACTCTGAAGGAATGCTATTGTCACGGAAGGAATGTCATGAAACTGAAGGAATGTTATGACATTGAAGGAATGTCATGGACACAGATGGAATGTCATGAAACTGAAGGAATGTTATGACACTGAAGGACTGTTATGGACACAGAAGGAATGTCATGCACATTGAAGGATTGTTATGACACTGAAGCAATGCCACGCTCACTGAAGGAGTGTCATGGACACTGAAGGAATGTCATGCACACTGAAGGAATGTCAGCACACTGAAGGAATGTCATGACGCTGAAGGCCTGTTCAGAACAGTGAAGGAATGTTCTTCATAGAGAAGGAATGTCAGCACAGTAAAGGAATGTCACGCACACTGAAGGAATGTTCTGGACACTGAAGGAATGTTCTGCACACTGAAGGAGTGTCATGCACACTGAAGGAATGTCGGCACACTGACGGAATAAAAGCACACTCAATGAATGTCATGGGCACTGAAAAAATGTCATGCACGCTGAAGGAATATCAGCACACTGAAGGAATGTCATGCACACTGAAGGAATGTGATGCACACTGAAGGAATGTTCTGCAAACCGAAGAAATGTCAGCACACTGAATTAATGTCAGCACTCTGAACGAATGCACTGAAGGAATGTCAGCAGAATGAAGGAATGTCAGCAGACTGAAGAAATGTTATGGATATTGAAGGAATGTCATGCACACTGAAGGAATGTCAGCACACTGAAGGAAGGTTCAGCACACTGAGGGAATGTCATGCACACTGAAGGAATATCATGCACACTGAAGGAATGTCAGCACACTGAAGGAAGGTTCAGCACACTGAGGGAATGTCATGCACACTGAAGGAATATCATGCACACTGAAGAATGTCAGCACTCTGAAGGAATATTATGCAGACTGAAGGAATGTCATGCACACTGAAGAAATATTATGGACACAGAAGGAATGTCATGTCACTGAAGGAACGTTATGACACCGAAGGAATGTTATGGACACAGAAGGAATGTCATGAAACTGAAGAAATGTTATGACACTGATGGAATGTTATGGACACAGAATGAATGTCATGAAACTGAAGGAATGTTATGACACAGAAGGACTGTTATGGACACAGATGGAATGTCATGCACATTGAAGGAATGTTATGACACTGAAGCAATGCCATGCTCACTGAAGGAGTGTCATGGACACTGAAGAAATGTGATGCACACTGAAGGAATGTTCTGCAAACTGAAGAAATGTCAGCACTCTGAAGAAATATTATGCACACTGAAGTAATGTCAGCACTCTGAACGAATGTTCTGCACACTGAATGAATGTCAGCATAATGAAGGAATGTCAGCAGACTGAAGAAATGATATGCACACTGAAGGAATGTCATGCACTGAAGGACTGTTCAGAACAGTGAAGGAATGTTCTTGACAAAGAAGGAATGTCAACACAGTGAACAAATGTCTCGCACACTGAAGGAATGTTCTTGACACTGAAGGAATGTTCTGGACACTGAACAAATGTTCTGCACACTGATGGAATGTCATGCTCACTAAATGAATATTCTGCAGACTGAAGGAATGTCAGCACACTGACGGAATATCAGCACACTTAAGGAACGTTCTGTTCACTGAAGCAATGTCATGCACACTGAAGGAATGTCATGCACAAGAACGGAATTTCTGCACACTGAATGATTGTTCTGCACACTGAAGGAATGTTATGGACACATAAGGAATGTGATGCACACTAAAGGTTTGTAAGCACCCTGAAGGAATGTTATGCACACTGAAGAAATGTCAGCAAACTGAAGGTATCTCAACAGACTGAAAGAATGTCAGCACACTGACAGAATAAAAGCTCACTCAATGAATGTCATGGGCACTGAAGAAATGTCATGCACACTGAAGGAATGTCAGCACACTGAAGGAATGTCATGCACACTGAATGAATGTTCGGAACAGTGAAGGAATGTTCTGCACACTGAAGGAATGTCATGCACGCTGAAGGAATGTTCTGCACACTGATGGACTGTTCAGAACAGTGAAAGATTGTTATGGACACAGAAGTAATGCCAGCACACTGAAGGAATGTCATGCACACTGAAGGAATGTTCTGCACACTGATGGATTGTCAGCAAAATGAGGGAATGTCAGCACACTGAAGAAATGATATGCAAACTGAAGGAATGTCAGTGCAATGAAGGAATGTTCTGCAAACTGAAGGATGTCTGCATACTTAGGAATGCTCTGCAGACTGAAGCAATGTCAGCACCCTGAAGGAAAGTTATGGACATTGAATGAATGACATGCACAGTGAAGGATTGTCAGCAAACTGAACTAATATCATGCACACGAAAGGAATCTGAAGGATCGTGATGCACACTGAAGGAATTTTATGGACACAAAAGAAATGTCATGACACTCAAGGAATGTCATGCCCACTGAAGGAATGTTCTGCAAACTGAAGGAATGTCAGCACACTGAAGGATTTTCATGCACACTGACGGAATGTTCTGCACACTGAAGGACTTAAATGGTCATTGCAATAATGTCATGTACACTTTGGGAATGTCATGCACACAAAAGGAATGTCAATACAATGAAGGAATGTCATGCACACTGAAGGAATGTCAATAAAATGAAGGAATGTCATGTACACTGAAGGAATATCAGCACTTTGAAGGAATGCTATGCACACTGAAGGAATGTCATGACACTGAAGGACTGTTCAGAACAGTGAAGGAATGTTCTTGACAAAGAAGGAATGTCAGCACAGTAAAGGAATGTCACGCACACTGAAGAAATGTTCTGGACACTGAAGGAATGTCCTGCACACTGAAGGAGTGTCATGCACACTGAAAGAATGTCAGGCACACTGAAGGAATGTCAGCACACTGAAGTAATGTCAGCACACTGAAGGAATATCAGCACACTGAACAAAAGTCATGCAAACTGATGAACTGTCATGCACACTGAAGGAATGTGATGCACACTGAAGGAATGTCAGCACACTGAATGAATGTCATGCACACTGATGGAATGTCATGACATTGAAGGAATGTTCTGCACACTGATGGAATGTCATGCACACTGAAGGAATGTGATGCACACTGAAGGAAAATCATGCACACTGAAGTAATGTCAGTCTTGAAGGAATGTCAGCACACTGAATGAATAGCATGCACACTGAAGGAATGTGATGCACGCTGAAGGTATGTTCTGCAGACTGAAAGTATGTCAGCACAGTGATGGAATGTCATGCACATTGAAGGAATGTGATGCACACTGAAGGAATGTCAGCACACTGAAGGAATATCATGCACACTGAAGTAATGTCAGCATTCTGAAGGAATGTCAGCACACTGAATGAATAGCATGCACACTGAAGGAATGTGATGCACGCTGAAGGTGTGTTCTGCAGACTGAAAGAATGTCAGCACACTGATGGAATGTCATGACATTGAAGTTATGTTATGACACAGAAGGAATGTTATGGATACAGAAGGAATGTCATGACACTGTAGAAATGTCAGCACACTGAAGGAATGTGATGCACACTGAAGGAATGTCAGCACATTGATGGATTGTCATGCACAGTGAAGAAATGCCAGCACACGGAAGGAATGTTATGGACACAGAAGGAATGTTATGGACACAGAAGGAATGTCATGACACTGATAGAATGTCAGCACACTGATGGAATGTCATGCAGACTGAAGGAATGTCAGCACACTGAAGGAATGTTATGACACCAAAGGAATGTTATGAACACAGAAGCAATGTAATGGACACAGAAGGAATGTCATGACACTGATGGAATGTCAGCAAATTGATGCAATATCATGCACAAAAAGGAATGCCATACACACTTAAGGAGTGTGATGCACACTGAAGGAATGTTCTGCAAACTGAAGAAATGTCAGCACACTGAGTGAATGTCATGCACACTGAAGGGTCATGCTGCACAGTGAAGGAATTTTATGGACACAGAAGGAATGTCATGACACTCAAGGAATGTCAGCACACTGAAGGAATGTCATGCACACTCAAGGAATGTCAGCACACTGATGGAATGACATGCACACTGAAGGAATGTCATGCACACTGAAGGAATGTCATGCCCACTGAAGGAATGTTCTGCAAACTGAAGGAATGTCAGCACACGGAAGGAATGTCATGCACACTGACGGAATGTTCTGCACACTGAAGGAATGTTCTGCACACTGAAGGAATGTCATGCACAGTGACGGAATGTTCTGAACACTGAAGGAATGTTCTGCACACTGAAGGAATGTCAACACAATGAAGGAATGTCATGCACACTGAAGGAATGTCAATACAATGAAGGAATGTCATGTACACTGAAGGAATATCAGCACTTTGAAAGAATGCTATGCACACTGAAGGCATGTCATACACACTGAAGGAATATCATACACACACTAGGAACGTTAGCAAGCTGAAGGAATGTCATGCAGACTGAAGGAATGTTATAGACACTGAAGAATTGTCAGCACACTGAAGGAATATCAGCACACTGAACGAAAGTCATGCAGACTGATGGAACGTCATGCACACTGACGGAATGTTCTGCAAACTGAAGGAATGTCAGCAAACTGAAGGAATGTGAGCACACTGATGGAATGTCATGACATTGGAGGAATGTTCTGCACACTGATGGAATGTCAGCACACTGAATGAATGTTCTGCACAATGAAGGAATGTCATGCACACTGAAGAATGTCATGCACTCTGAAGGAATGTGATGCACACTGAAGGAATGTCAACACAATGAAGGAATGTCATGCACACTGAAGGAATGTCAACACAATGAAGGAATGCCATGCACACTGAAGCAATGTCATACATACTGAGGGAATGTTAGCACACTGAACAAATGCCATGCACACAGATGTAATGGCATGCAGACTGAAGGAATGTCAGCACATTGAAGGAATGTCATGCACACTGAAGGAATCTTATAGACACTGAAGAATTGTCAGCACACTGAAGGAATATCAGCACATTGAACGAAAGTCATGCAAACTGATGGAATGTCATGCACACTGAAGGAACGTGATGCACACTGAAGGAATGTTCAGCACACTGAAGGAATGTCATGCACACTGAAGGAATATTATGACACTGAAGGAATGTTATGGGCACAGATGCAATGTCATGATACTGAAGGAATGTCATGCAGTCAGAAGGAATGTCATGCACACTGAAGTAATGTCAGCACACTGATGGAATGTCATGCACACTGAAGGAATGTGATGCACACTGAAGGAATGTCATGCACACTGAAGGAATGTCATGCAAACTGAAGGAATAGCATGCACACTGAAGGAATATTATTACAAAAGTAATGTCATGCACACTGAAGTAATGTCAGCACTCTGAAGGAATGTCAGGACACTGAAGGAATGTTCTGCACACTGAAGGAATGTCAGCAGAATGAAGGAATGTTATGACACTGAAGGAATGTTATGGACACAAAATGAATGTCAGCACACTGAAGGAATGTCATGACACTGAAGGAATGACAGCACACTGAAGGAATATCAGCACACTGAAGAAATGTCAGCACACTGATGGAATGTCATGACATTGAAGGAATGTTCTGCACAATGAAGGAATGTCAGCACACTGATGGCATCTCATGAAACTGAAGGAATGTTCTGAAACTGAATGATTGTTATGGACACAGAAGGAATGTCATGCACACTGAAGGAATGTCATGACACTGAAGGAATGTTATGGACACTGAAGGAATGTTATGGACACAGAAGGAATGTCATGAAACAGAAGGAACATTATGACACCGATGGAATGTTATGGACACAGAAGGAATGTCATGAAACTGAAGGAATATACTGACACCGAAGGAATGTTATGGACACACAAAAGGAATGTTATGACACTCAAGGAATGTTATGGACACAGAAGGAACGTCAGCACTCTGAAGGAATGTCATGCACACTGAAGGAATGTCAGCACACTGAAGGAATGTCAGCATACTGAAGGAATGTCATTCACTGAAGGAATGTCAGCACAGTGAAGGTATCTCAGCAGACTGAAGGAAAGTCGGGACACTGACGGAATATCAGCACACTCAATAAATGTCATGGGCATTGAAGAAAAGTCACGCAAACTGAAGGAATGTTCTGCACACTGAATGAATGTTTGGAACAGTGAAGGAATGTTTTGAAAAGTGAAGGAATATTATGGAAACAGAAGGAATGTCAGCACATGAAGGAATGTCATGCACACTGAGGGAATGTCATGCACACGGAAGGAATGTTCTGCACACTGAAGGATTGTCATGCAGGCTGAAGGAATGTTCTGCACAGTGAAAGACTGTTCAGAACAGTGAAGGAATTTTAAGGACACAGAAAGAATGTCAGCACAGTGAAAGAATTTCATGCACACTGAAGGAGTGTCATGCACACTAAAGGAATGTTCTGCAGACTGAAGGAATGTCAGCACACTGAAGGAATGTCAGCACACTGAAGGAATGTCATGCACACTGAAGGAATGTGATGCACACTGAAGGAATGTCAGCACACTGAATGAATGTCATGCACACTGATGGAATGTCATGACATTGAAGGAATGTTCTGCACACTGATGGAATGTCATGCACACTGAAGGAATGTGATGCACACTGAAGGAAAATCATGCACACTGAAGTAATGTCAGTCTTGAAGGAATGTCAGCACACTGAATGAATAGCATGCACACTGAAGGAATGTGATGCACGCTGAAGGTATGTTCTGCAGACTGAAAGTATGTCAGCACAGTGATGGAATGTCATGCACATTGAAGGAATGTGATGCACACTGAAGGAATGTTATGACACCAAAGGAATGTTATGAACACAGAAGCAATGTAATGGACACAGAAGGAATGTCATGACACTGATGGAATGTCAGCAAATTGATGCAATATCATGCACAAAAAGGAATGCCATACACACTTAAGGAGTGTGATGCACACTGAAGGAATGTTCTGCAAACTGAAGAAATGTCAGCACACTGAGTGAATGTCATGCACACTGAAGGGTCATGCTGCACAGTGAAGGAATTTTATGGACACAGAAGGAATGTCATGACACTCAAGGAATGTCAGCACACTGAAGGAATGTCATGCACACTCAAGGAATGTCAGCACACTGATGGAATGACATGCACACTGAAGGAATGTCATGCACACTGAAGGAATGTCATGCCCACTGAAGGAATGTTCTGCAAACTGAAGGAATGTCAGCACACGGAAGGAATGTCATGCACACTGACGGAATGTTCTGCACACTGAAGGAATGTTCTGCACACTGAAGGAATGTCATGCACAGTGACGGAATGTTCTGAACACTGAAGGAATGTTCTGCACACTGAAGGAATGTCAACACAATGAAGGAATGTCATGCACACTGAAGGAATGTCAATACAATGAAGGAATGTCATGTACACTGAAGGAATATCAGCACTTTGAAAGAATGCTATGCACACTGAAGGCATGTCATACACACTGAAGGAATATCATACACACACTAGGAACGTTAGCAAGCTGAAGGAATGTCATGCAGACTGAAGGAATGTTATAGACACTGAAGAATTGTCAGCACACTGAAGGAATATCAGCACACTGAACGAAAGTCATGCAGACTGATGGAACGTCATGCACACTGACGGAATGTTCTGCAAACTGAAGGAATGTCAGCAAACTGAAGGAATGTGAGCACACTGATGGAATGTCATGACATTGGAGGAATGTTCTGCACACTGATGGAATGTCAGCACACTGAATGAATGTTCTGCACAATGAAGGAATGTCATGCACACTGAAGAATGTCATGCACTCTGAAGGAATGTGATGCACACTGAAGGAATGTCAACACAATGAAGGAATGTCATGCACACTGAAGGAATGTCAACACAATGAAGGAATGCCATGCACACTGAAGCAATGTCATACATACTGAGGGAATGTTAGCACACTGAACAAATGCCATGCACACAGATGTAATGGCATGCAGACTGAAGGAATGTCAGCACATTGAAGGAATGTCATGCACACTGAAGGAATCTTATAGACACTGAAGAATTGTCAGCACACTGAAGGAATATCAGCACATTGAACGAAAGTCATGCAAACTGATGGAATGTCATGCACACTGAAGGAACGTGATGCACACTGAAGGAATGTTCAGCACACTGAAGGAATGTCATGCACACTGAAGGAATATTATGACACTGAAGGAATGTTATGGGCACAGATGCAATGTCATGATACTGAAGGAATGTCATGCAGTCAGAAGGAATGTCATGCACACTGAAGTAATGTCAGCACACTGATGGAATGTCATGCACACTGAAGGAATGTGATGCACACTGAAGGAATGTCATGCACACTGAAGGAATGTCATGCAAACTGAAGGAATAGCATGCACACTGAAGGAATATTATTACAAAAGTAATGTCATGCACACTGAAGTAATGTCAGCACTCTGAAGGAATGTCAGGACACTGAAGGAATGTTCTGCACACTGAAGGAATGTCAGCAGAATGAAGGAATGTTATGACACTGAAGGAATGTTATGGACACAAAATGAATGTCAGCACACTGAAGGAATGTCATGACACTGAAGGAATGACAGCACACTGAAGGAATATCAGCACACTGAAGAAATGTCAGCACACTGATGGAATGTCATGACATTGAAGGAATGTTCTGCACAATGAAGGAATGTCAGCACACTGATGGCATCTCATGAAACTGAAGGAATGTTCTGAAACTGAATGATTGTTATGGACACAGAAGGAATGTCATGCACACTGAAGGAATGTCATGACACTGAAGGAATGTTATGGACACTGAAGGAATGTTATGGACACAGAAGGAATGTCATGAAACAGAAGGAACATTATGACACCGATGGAATGTTATGGACACAGAAGGAATGTCATGAAACTGAAGGAATATACTGACACCGAAGGAATGTTATGGACACACAAAAGGAATGTTATGACACTCAAGGAATGTTATGGACACAGAAGGAACGTCAGCACTCTGAAGGAATGTCATGCACACTGAAGGAATGTCAGCACACTGAAGGAATGTCAGCATACTGAAGGAATGTCATTCACTGAAGGAATGTCAGCACAGTGAAGGTATCTCAGCAGACTGAAGGAAAGTCGGGACACTGACGGAATATCAGCACACTCAATAAATGTCATGGGCATTGAAGAAAAGTCACGCAAACTGAAGGAATGTTCTGCACACTGAATGAATGTTTGGAACAGTGAAGGAATGTTTTGAAAAGTGAAGGAATATTATGGAAACAGAAGGAATGTCAGCACATGAAGGAATGTCATGCACACTGAGGGAATGTCATGCACACGGAAGGAATGTTCTGCACACTGAAGGATTGTCATGCAGGCTGAAGGAATGTTCTGCACAGTGAAAGACTGTTCAGAACAGTGAAGGAATTTTAAGGACACAGAAAGAATGTCAGCACAGTGAAAGAATTTCATGCACACTGAAGGAGTGTCATGCACACTAAAGGAATGTTCTGCAGACTGAAGGAATGTCAGCACACTGAAGGAATGTCAGCACACTGAAGGAATGTCATGCACACTGAAGGAATGTGATGCACACTGAAGGAATGTCAGCACACTGAATGAATGTCATGCACACTGATGGAATGTCATGACATTGAAGGAATGTTCTGCACACTGATGGAATGTCATGCACACTGAAGGAATGTGATGCACACTGAAGGAAAATCATGCACACTGAAGTAATGTCAGTCTTGAAGGAATGTCAGCACACTGAATGAATAGCATGCACACTGAAGGAATGTGATGCACGCTGAAGGTATGTTCTGCAGACTGAAAGTATGTCAGCACAGTGATGGAATGTCATGCACATTGAAGGAATGTGATGCACACTGAAGGAATGTCAGCACACTGAAGGAATATCATGCACACTGAAGTAATGTCAGCATTCTGAAGGAATGTCAGCACACTGAATGAATAGCATGCACACTGAAGGAATGTGATGCACGCTGAAGGTGTGTTCTGCAGACTGAAAGAATGTCAGCACACTGATGGAATGTCATGACATTGAAGTTATGTTATGACACAGAAGGAATGTTATGGATACAGAAGGAATGTCATGACACTGTAGAAATGTCAGCACACTGAAGGAATGTGATGCACACTGAAGGAATGTCAGCACATTGATGGATTGTCATGCACAGTGAAGAAATGCCAGCACACGGAAGGAATGTTATGGACACAGAAGGAATGTTATGGACACAGAAGGAATGTCATGACACTGATAGAATGTCAGCACACTGATGGAATGTCATGCAGACTGAAGGAATGTCAGCACACTGAAGGAATGTTATGACACCAAAGGAATGTTATGAACACAGAAGCAATGTAATGGACACAGAAGGAATGTCATGACACTGATGGAATGTCAGCAAATTGATGCAATATCATGCACAAAAAGGAATGCCATACACACTTAAGGAGTGTGATGCACACTGAAGGAATGTTCTGCAAACTGAAGAAATGTCAGCACACTGAGTGAATGTCATGCACACTGAAGGGTCGTGCTGCACAGTGAAGGAATTTTATGGACACAGAAGGAATGTCATGACACTCAAGGAATGTCAGCACACTGAAGGAATGTCATGCACACTCAAGGAATGTCAGCACACTGATGGAATGACATGCACACTGAAGGAATGTCATGCACACTGAAGGAATGTCATGCCCACTGAAGGAATGTTCTGCAAACTGAAGGAATGTCAGCACACGGAAGGAATGTCATGCACACTGACGGAATGTTCTGCACACTGAAGGAATGTTCTGCACACTGAAGGAATGTCATGCACAGTGACAGAATGTTCTGAACACTGAAGGAATGTTCTGCACACTGAAGGAATGTCAACACAATGAAGGAATGTCATGCACACTGAAGGAATGTCAATACAATGAAGGAATGTCATGTACACTGAAGGAATATCAGCACTTTGAAAGAATGCTATGCACACTGAAGGCATGTCATACACACACTAGGAACGTTAGCAAGCTGAAGGAATGTCATGCAGACTGAAGGAATGTTATAGACACTGAAGAATTGTCAGCACACTGAAGGAATATCAGCACACTGAACGAAAGTCATGCAGACTGATGGAACGTCATGCACACTGACGGAATGTTCTGCAAACTGAAGGAATGTCAGCAAACTGAAGGAATGTGAGCACACTGATGGAATGTCATGACATTGGAGGAATGTTCTGCACACTGATGGAATGTCAGCACACTGAATGAATGTTCTGCACAATGAAGGAATGTCATGCACACTGAAGAATGTCATGCACTCTGAAGGAATGTGATGCACACTGAAGGAATGTCAACACAATGAAGGAATGTCATGCACACTGAAGGAATGTCAACACAATGAAGGAATGCCATGCACACTGAAGCAATGTCATACATACTGAGGGAATGTTAGCACACTGAACAAATGCCATGCACACAGATGTAATGGCATGCAGACTGAAGGAATGTCAGCACATTGAAGGAATGTCATGCACACTGAAGGAATCTTATAGACACTGAAGAATTGTCAGCACACTGAAGGAATATCAGCACATTGAACGAAAGTCATGCAAACTGATGGAATGTCATGCACACTGAAGGAACGTGATGCACACTGAAGGAATGTTCAGCACACTGAAGGAATGTCAAGCACACTGAAGGAATATTATGACACTGAAGGAATGTTATGGGCACAGAAGGAATGTCATGATACTGAAGGAATGTCATGCAGTCAGAAGGAATGTCATGCACACTGAAGTAATGTCAGCACACTGATGGAATGTCATGCACACTGAAGGAATGTGATACACACTGAAGGAATGTCATGCACACTGAAGGAATGTCATGCAAACTGAAGGAATAGCATGCACACTGAAGGAATATTATTACAAAAGTAATGTCATGCACACTGAAGTAATGTCAGCACTCTGAAGGAATGTCAGGACACTGAAGGAATGTTCTGCACACTGAAGGAATGTCAGCAGAATGAAGGAATGTTATGACACTGAAGGAATGTTATGGACACAAAATGAATGTCAGCACACTGAAGGAATGTCATGACACTGAAGGAATGACAGCACACTGAAGGAATATCAGCACACTGAAGAAATGTCAGCACACTGATGGAATGTCATGACATTGAAGGAATGTTCTGCACAATGAAGGAATGTCAGCACACTGATGGCATCTCATGAAACTGAAGGAATGTTCTGAAACTGAATGATTGTTATGGACACAGAAGGAATGTCATGCACACTGAAGGAATGTCATGACACTGAAGGAATGTTATGGACACTGAAGGAATGTTATGGACACAGAAGGAATGTCATGAAACAGAAGGAACATTATGACACCGATGGAATGTTATGGACACAGAAGGAATGTCATGAAACTGAAGGAATATACTGACACCGAAGGAATGTTATGGACACAGAAAAGGAATGTTATGACACTCAAGGAATGTTATGGACACAGAAGGAACGTCAGCACTCTGAAGGAATGTCATGCACACTGAAGGAATGTCAGCACACTGAAGGAATGTCAGCATACTGAAGGAATGTCATTCACTGAAGGAATGTCAGCACAGTGAAGGTATCTCAGCAGACTGAAGGAAAGTCGGGACACTGACGGAATATCAGCACACTCAATAAATGTCATGGGCATTGAAGAAAAGTCACGCAAACTGAAGGAATGTTCTGCACACTGAATGAATGTTTGGAACAGTGAAGGAATGTTTTGAAAAGTGAAGGAATATTATGGAAACAGAAGGAATGTCAGCACAAGAAGGAATGTCATGCACACTGAGGGAATGTCATGCACACGGAAGGAATGTTCTGCACACTGAAGGATTGTCATGCAGGCTGAAGGAATGTTCTGCACAGTGAAAGACTGTTCAGAACAGTGAAGGAATTTTAAGGACACAGAAAGAATGTCAGCACAGTGAAAGAATTTCATGCACACTGAAGGAGTGTCATGCACACTAAAGGAATGTTCTGCAGACTGAAGGAATGTCAGCACACTGAAGGAATGTCAGCACACTGAAGGAATGTCATGCACACTGAAGGAATGTCAGCAAACTGAAGGAATGTCATGCACACTGAAGGAATGTCAGCACACTGAAGGAATCTCAGCACACTAAAGGAATGTGATGCACTGTCAAGGAATGTCAGCACACTGAAGGAATGTCATGAGACTGAAGGAATATCATGACACTGAAGGAATGTTAGCACACTGAATGGATGTCATGAACTCTGAAGGAACGTGATGCACACTGAAGGAATGTGATGCACGCAGAAGGAATGTTCTGCAAACTGAAGGAATGTCAGTACTCTGAATGAATGTCAAGCACACTGAAGGAATATCAGCACACTGAAGGACTTAAATGGTCATTGAAGTAATGTCATGTGCACTTTGGGAAAGTCATGCACACTGAAGGAATGTCAGCACAATGAAGGAATGTCACGTACACTGAAGGATTATTATGTCACTGAAGGAATGTTATGGGCACAAAAGGAATGTCATGATACTGAAGGAATGTCATGCAGTCTGACGGAATGTCATGCAGACTGAAAGGAATTTCACCACATTGAAGGAATGTCATGCACACTGAAGGAATGTTATAGACACAGAAGAATTATCAGCACACTGAAGGAATATCAGCACAAAGAACGAAAGTCATGCAAACTGATGGAATGTCATGCACACTGAAGGAAAGTCATTCACACTGAAGGAATACCAGCACACTGAAGGAATGTCATGCACACTGAGGTAATGTCAGTACTCTGAAGGAATGTCATGACACTAAAGGAATGTTATGGGCACAGAAGGAATGTCATGATACTGAAGGAATGTCATGCAGTCTGAAGGAATGTCATGCAGACTAAAGGAATGTCAGCACATTGAAGGAATGTCATGCACACTGAAGGAATGTTATAGACACTGAAGAATTGTCAGCACACTGAAAGAATATCAGCACACTGAACGAAAGTCATGCAAACTGATGGAATGTCATGCACACTGAAGGAACATCATTCACACTGAAGGAGTACCAGCACACTGAAGGAATGTTCTGCACACTGAAGGAATGTCAGCACACTGAAGGAATGTGATGCGCACTGAAGGAATATTATGACACTGAAGGAATGTTATGGGCACAGAAGGAATGTCATGATACTGAAGGAATGTCATGCAGTCAGAAGGAATGTCATGCACACTGAAGTAATGTCAGCACTCTGAAGGAATGTGCTGCACACTGAAGGAATGTCAGCAGAAATAATGAATGTCAGCACACTGATGGAATGTCATGCACACTGAAGGAATGTGATGCACACTGAAGGAATGTCAGCACACTGAAGGAATGTCAGCACACTGAAATAATGTCATGCAAACTGAAGGAATGGCATGCACACTGAAGGAATATTATTACAAAAGTAATGTCATGCACACTGAAGTAATGTCAGCACTCTGAAGGAATGTCAGGACACTGAAGGAATGTTCTGCACACTGAAGGAATGTCAGCAGAATGAAGGAATGTTATGACACTGAAGGAATGTTATGGACACAAAATGAATGTCAGCACACTGAAGGCATGCCATGACACTGAAGGAATGACAGCACACTGATGGAATGTCATGCACACTGAAGGTAAGTCAGGCACACTGAAGGAATGTGATACAAACTGAAGGAATGTTCTGCAAACTGAAGGAATATCAGCACACTGAAGAAATGTCAGCACTCTGATGGAATTTCATGACATTGAAGGAATGTTCTGCACAATGAAGGAATGTAAGCACACTGATGGCATCTCATGAAACTGAAGGAATGTTCTGAAACTGAAGGATTGTTATGGACACAGAAGGAATGTCATGCACACTGAAGGAATGTCATGACACTGAAGGAATGTTATGGACACAAAATGAATGTCAGCACACTGAAGGAATGTCATGACACTGAAGGAATGACAGCACACTGATGGAATGTCATGCACACTGAAGGAAAGTCAGGCACACTGAAGGAATGTGATGCACACTGAAGGAATGTTCTGCAAACTGAAGGAATATCAGCACACTGAAGAAATGTCAGCACACTGATGGAATGTCATGACATTGAAGGAATGTTCTGCACAATGAAGGAATGTCAGCACACTGATGGCATCTCATGAAACTGAAGGAATGTTCTGAAACTGAAGGATTGTTATGGACACAGAAGGAATGTCATGACACTGAAGGAATATTATGACACTGAAGGAATGTTATGACACTGAAGGAATAGCACATTGAATGAATGTCATGAACTCTGAAGGATCGTGATGCACACTGAAAGAATGTGATGCACTCTGAAGGAATGTTCTGCAAACTGAAGGAATGTCAGTACTCTCAATGAATGTCAAGCACACTGAAGGAATATCAGCACACTGAAGGACTTAAATGGTCATTAAAGTAATGTCATGTGCACTTTGGGAAAGTCATGCACACTGAAGGAATGTCAACACAATGAAGGAATGTCATGTACACTGAAGGATTATTATGTCACTGAAGGAATGTTATGGGCACAAAAGGAATGTCATGATACTGAAGGAATGTCATGCATTCTGACGGAATGTCATGCAGACTGAAGGAATGTCACCACATTGAAGGAATGTCATGCACACTGAAGGAAAGTTATAGACACTGAAGAATTATCAGCACACTGAAGGAATATCAACACAAAGAACGAAAGTCATGCAAACTGATGGAATGTCATGCACACTGAAGGAAAGTCATTCACACTGAAGGAATACCAGCACACTGAAGGAATGTCATGCACACTGAAATAATGTCAGTACTCTGAGGGAATGTTCTGCACATTGAAGGAATGTCAGCAAACTGACGGCATGTCATGAAACTGAAGGAATGTTCTGCACACTGAAGGAATGTCAGCAGAATGAATGAACATCAGAACACTGATGGAATGTCATGACACTGAAGGAATGTTATGCACACTGAAGGAATGTCAGCACACTGAAGGAATGTCAGCACACTGAAGGAATGTCAGCACACTGAAGGAATGTCATGACACTGAAGGAATATCATGACACTGAAGGAATGTTATGACACTGAAGGAATGTTAGCACACTGAATGAATGTAATGCACACTGAAGGAACGTGATGCACGCTGAAGGAATGTGACGCACGCTGAAGGAATGTTCTGCAAACTGAAGGAATGTCAGCACTATGAATGAATGTCAAGCACACTGAAGGAATATCATCACACTGAAGGACTTAAAAGGTCATTGAAGTAATGTCATGTGCACATTGGGAATGTCATGCACACTGAAGGAATGTCAACACAATGAAGGAATGCCATGCACACTGAAGGAATGTCAGCACTCTGAAGGAATGTCATGCACACTTAGGAATGTCATGACCACTGAAGGAATGTGATGCACACTGAGGGAATGTCAGCACACTGATGGAATGTCATGCACACTGAAGGAATGTCTGCACACTGAAGGAATGTTATGGGCACAAAAGGAATGTTATGGACTCAAAAGAAATGTCATGCGCACTGAAGGATTGTTAGCACACTGAAGGAATGTTATAGACACTGAAGAATTTGCAGCACACTGAAGGAATATCAGCAAACTGAACGAAAGTCATGCAAACTGATGGAATGTCATGCACACTGAAGGAAAGTCATTCACACTGAAGGAATACCAGCACACTGAAGGAATGTCATGCACACTGAAGTAATGTCAGTACTCTGAGGGAATGTTCTGCACATTGAAGGAATGTCAACAAACTGATGGAATGTCATGAAACTGAAGGAATGTTCTGCACACTGAAGGAATGTCAGCAGAATGAATGAATGTCAGAACACTGATGGAATGTCATGACAATGAAGAAATGACATGCACACTGCAGGAATATCATGCACACTGAAGGTACGTCAGAACACTGAAGGAATGTCAGCACACTGAAGGAATGTTATGGACACAGAAGGAATGTCATGACACTGAAGGAATGTGAGCACACTGATGAAATGTGATGCACACTGAAGGAATGTCAGTACACTCAAGGAATGTTATGGACACAGAAGGAATGTCATGACACTGAAGGAATGTCAGCACACTGAGGGAATGTCAGCACACTGATGGAATGTCAGCACACTGATGGAATGTCGTGCACACTGAAGGAATGTTCTGCAAACTGAAGGAATGTTCTGCAAACTGAAGGAATGTTCTGCAAACTGAAGGAATGTTATGGACACAGAAAGAATGTCATGACACTGAAGGCATGTCAGCACACTGATGGAATGTCATGCACACTGAAGGAATGTCATGACACTGAAGGAATGTCAGCACACTGATGGAATGTAATGACACTGAAGGAATGTTATGGACACAGAAAGAATGTCATGACACTGAAGGCATGTCAGCACACTGATGGAATGTCATGCACACTGAAGGAATGTCATGACACTGAAGGAATGTCAGCATACTGATGGAATGTCATGCACACTGAAGGAATGTCTGGCACACTGAAGGAATGTTCTGCAAACTGAAGGAATGTCAGCACACAGATGGAATGTCATGACATTGAAGGAATGTTCTGCACAATGAAGGAATGTCCGCACACTGATGGCATCTCTTGAAACTGAAGGAATGTTCTGAAACTGAAGGAATGTTATGGACACAGAAGGAATGTCATGACACTGACGGAATGTTATGACGCTGAAGAGATGTCATGTAACTGAATGAATGTTATGACACTGAAGCACTGTTATGGACACAGAAGGAATGTCATGACATTGAAGGAATGTTATGGACACAGACAGAATGTCATGAAACTGAAGGAACGTTATGACACCGAATGAATGTTATGGACACAGAAGGAATGTTATGACATTGAAGGAATTTCATGCACTCAAGCAATGTCATGCACACTGAAGGAATGTCAGCACACTGAAGGAATGTCATTCACTGAAGGAATGTCAGCACAGTGAAGGTATCTCAGCAGACTGAAGGAATGTCGGCACACTGACGGAATATCAGCACACTCAATAAATGTCATGGGCATTGAAGAAATGTCACGCAAACAGAAGGAATCTTCTGCACACTGAATGAATGTTTGGAACAGTGAAGGAATGTTCGGAAAAGTGAAGAAATGTCATGCACACTGAGGGAATTTCATGCACACGGAAGGAATGTCATGCACACTGAAGGATTGTCATGCAGGCTGAAGGAATGTCATGCATACAGAAGGAATGTCAGCACAGTGAAGGAATGTCATGCACACTAATGGAATGTCAGCACACTGATGGAATGTAATGCACACTAAAGGAATGTTCTGCAGACTGAAGGAATGTCAGCACACTGAAGGAATGTCATGCACACTGATGGAATGTTCTGCACACTGAAGGAATGTCAGCACACTGATGGAATGTCATGCACATTGATGGAATGTCAGCACACTGAAGGAATGTCATGACACTGAAGGAATGTCATGACACTTAAGGAATATCATAACACTGAAGGAATGTTATGACACTGAAGGAATGTTAGCACACTGAATGAATGTCATGCACACTGAAGGAACGTGATGCACACTGAAGGAATGTGATGCACACAAAAGGAATATGATGCACACTGAAGGAATGTCAGCATACTGAAGGAATGTTATGGACACAGAAGGAATGTCATGACACTGAAGGAATGTCAGCACACTGATGGAATGTCATACACACTGAAGGAATGTCAGCACACTGAAGGAATGTTATGGACACACAAGGAATGTCATGAAACTGAAGGAATGTCTGCACACTGATGGAATGTCATGCACACTAAAGGAATGTTCTGCAGACTGCAGGAATGTCAGCACACTGAAGGAATGTCAGCACACTGAAGGAATGTCATGACACTGAAGGAATGTTCTGCACACTGAAGGAATGTCAGCACACTGAAGGAATGTCATGCAGACTGAAGGAATGTCATGACACTGAAGGAATGTCAGCACACTGAAGGAATATTATCCCACAGAAGTAATGGCATGCACACTGAAGTAATGTCAGCAGACTGAATGAATGTCATGCACACTGAAGGAATGTTATGGACACAGAAGGAATGTCATGACACTGAAGGAATGTCATGACACTGATGGAATGTCATACACACTGAAGAAATTTCTTGCACACTGATGTAATGTCATGCACACTGAAGGAATGTCAGCACTCTGATGGAATGTTATGACACTGAAGGAATTTTATGGACACAAAAGGAATGTTATGGACACAAAAGGAATGTCATGACACTGAAGGAATGTTATGGACACAGAAGGAATGTCATGACACTGAAGGAATGTCATGACACTGATGGAATGTCATACACACTGAAGAAATGTCTTGTACACTGATGGAATGTCATGCACACTGAAGAACTGTCATGCACACTGATGGAATGTTATGACACTGAAGGAATTTTATGGACACAAAAGGAATGTTATGGACAGAAAAGAAATTTCATGCACACTGAATGAATGTCATGCACGCTGAAGGAACGTGATGCACACTGAAGGAATGTCAGTACACTGATGGAATGTCATGCACACTGAAGTAATGTCAGTACACTGAAGGAATGTTATGGACACAGAAGGAAAGACATGATACTGATGGAATGTCATGCAGTCTGACGGAATGTCATGCAGACTGAAGGAATGTCACCACATTGAAGGAAGGTCATGCACTCTGAAGGAATGTTATAGACATTGAAGAATTTGCAGCACACTGAAGGAATATCATCACAAAGAACGAAAGTCATGCAAACTGATGGAATGTCATGCACACTGAAGGAAAGTCATTCACACTGAAGGAATACCAGCACACTGAAGGAATGTCATGCACACTGAAATAATGTCAGTACTCTGAGGGAATGTTCTGCACATTGAAGGAATGTCAGCAAACTGACGGCATGTCATGAAACTGAAGGAATGTTCTGCACACTGAAGGAATGTCAGCAGAATGAATGAACATCAGAACACTGATGGAATGTCATGACACTGAAGGAATGTTATGCACACTGAAGGAATGTCAGCACACTGAAGGAATGTCAGCACACTGAAGGAATGTCAGCACACTGAAGGAATGTCATGACACTGAAGGAATATCATGACACTGAAGGAATGTTATGACACTGAAGGAATGTTAGCACACTGAATGAATGTAATGCACACTGAAGGAACGTGATGCACACTGAAGGAATGTGACGCACGCTGAAGGAATGTTCTGCAAACTGAAGGAATGTCAGCACTATGAATGAATGTCAAGCACACTGAAGGAATATCATCACACTGAAGGACTTAAAAGGTCATTGAAGTAATGTCATGTGCACATTGGGAATGTCATGCACACTGAAGGAATGTCAACACAATGAAGGAATGCCATGCACACTGAAGGAATGTCAGCACTCTGAAGGAATGTCATGCACACTTAGGAATGTCATGACCACTGAAGGAATGTGATGCACACTGAGGGAATGTCAGCACACTGATGGAATGTCATGCACACTGAAGGAATGTCTGCACACTGAAGGAATGTTATGGGCACAAAAGGAATGTTATGGACTCAAAAGAAATGTCATGCGCACTGAAGGATTGTTAGCACACTGAAGGAATGTTATAGACACTGAAGAATTTGCAGCACACTGAAGGAATATCAGCAAACTGAACGAAAGTCATGCAAACTGATGGAATGTCATGCACACTGAAGGAAAGTCATTCACACTGAAGGAATACCAGCACACTGAAGGAATGTCATGCACACTGAAGTAATGTCAGTACTCTGAGGGAATGTTCTGCACATTGAAGGAATGTCAACAAACTGATGGAATGTCATGAAACTGAAGGAATGTTCTGCACACTGAAGGAATGTCAGCAGAATGAATGAATGTCAGAACACTGATGGAATGTCATGACAATGAAGAAATGACATGCACACTGCAGGAATTTCATGCACACTGAAGGTACGTCAGAACACTGAAGGAATGTCAGCACACTGAAGGAATGTTATGGACACAGAAGGAATGTCATGACACTGAAGGAATGTGAGCACACTGATGAAATGTGATGCACACTGAAGGAATGTCAGTACACTCAAGGAATGTTATGGACACAGAAGGAATGTCATGACACTGAAGGAATGTCAGCACACTGAGGGAATGTCAGCACACTGATGGAATGTCAGCACACTGATGGAATGTCGTGCACACTGAAGGAATGTTCTGCAAACTGAAGGAATGTTCTGCAAACTGAAGGAATGTTCTGCAAACTGAAGGAATGTTATGGACACAGAAAGAATGTCATGACACTGAAGGCATGTCAGCACACTGATGGAATGTCATGCACACTGAAGGAATGTCATGACACTGAAGGAATGTCAGCACACTGATGGAATGTAATGACACTGAAGGAATGTTATGGACACAGAAAGAATGTCATGACACTGAAGGCATGTCAGCACACTGATGGAATGTCATGCACACTGAAGGAATGTCATGACACTGAAGGAATGTCAGCATACTGATGGAATGTCATGCACACTGAAGGAATGTCTGGCACACTGAAGGAATGTTCTGCAAACTGAAGGAATGTCAGCACACAGATGGAATGTCATGACATTGAAGGAATGTTCTGCACAATGAAGGAATGTCCGCACACTGATGGCATCTCTTGAAACTGAAGGAATGTTCTGAAACTGAAGGAATGTTATGGACACAGAAGGAATGTCATGACACTGACGGAATGTTATGACGCTGAAGAGATGTCATGTAACTGAATGAATGTTATGACACTGAAGCACTGTTATGGACACAGAAGGAATGTCATGACATTGAAGGAATGTTATGGACACAGACAGAATGTCATGAAACTGAAGGAACGTTATGACACCGAATGAATGTTATGGACACAGAAGGAATGTTATGACATTGAAGGAATTTCATGCACTCAAGCAATGTCATGCACACTGAAGGAATGTCAGCACACTGAAGGAATGTCATTCACTGAAGGAATGTCAGCACAGTGAAGGTATCTCAGCAGACTGAAGGAATGTCGGCACACTGACGGAATATCAGCACACTCAATAAATGTCATGGGCATTGAAGAAATGTCACGCAAACAGAAGGAATCTTCTGCACACTGAATGAATGTTTGGAACAGTGAAGGAATGTTCGGAAAAGTGAAGAAATGTCATGCACACTGAGGGAATTTCATGCACACGGAAGGAATGTCATGCACACTGAAGGATTGTCATGCAGGCTGAAGGAATGTCATGCATACAGAAGGAATGTCAGCACAGTGAAGGAATGTCATGCACACTAATGGAATGTCAGCACACTGATGGAATGTAATGCACACTAAAGGAATGTTCTGCAGACTGAAGGAATGTCAGCACACTGAAGGAATGTCATGCACACTGATGGAATGTTCTGCACACTGAAGGAATGTCAGCACACTGATGGAATGTCATGCACATTGATGGAATGTCAGCACACTGAAGGAATGTCATGACACTGAAGGAATGTCATGACACTTAAGGAATATCATAACACTGAAGGAATGTTATGACACTGAAGGAATGTTAGCACACTGAATGAATGTCATGCACACTGAAGGAACGTGATGCACACTGAAGGAATGTGATGCACACAGAAGGAATATGATGCACACTGAAGGAATGTCAGCATACTGAAGGAATGTTATGGACACAGAAGGAATGTCATGACACTGAAGGAATGTCAGCACACTGATGGAATGTCATACACACTGAAGGAATGTCAGCACACTGAAGGAATGTTATGGACACACAAGGAATGTCATGAAACTGAAGGAATGTCTGCACACTGATGGAATGTCATGCACACTAAAGGAATGTTCTGCAGACTGCAGGAATGTCAGCACACTGAAGGAATGTCAGCACACTGAAGGAATGTCATGACACTGAAGGAATGTTCTGCACACTGAAGGAATGTCAGCACACTGAAGGAATGTCATGCAGACTGAAGGAATGTCATGACACTGAAGGAATGTCAGCACACTGAAGGAATATTATCCCACAGAAGTAATGGCATGCACACTGAAGTAATGTCAGCACACTGAAGGAATGTCAGCAGACTGAATGAATGTCATGCACACTGAAGGAATGTTATGGACACAGAAGGAATGTCATGACACTGAAGGAATGTCATGACACTGATGGAATGTCATACACACTGAAGAAATTTCTTGCACACTGATGTAATGTCATGCACACTGAAGGAATGTCAGCACTCTGATGGAATGTTATGACACTGAAGGAATTTTATGGACACAAAAGGAATGTTATGGACACAAAAGGAATGTCATGACACTGAAGGAATGTTATGGACACAGAAGGAATGTCATGACACTGAAGGAATGTCATGACACTGATGGAATGTCATACACACTGAAGAAATGTCTTGTACACTGATGGAATGTCATGCACACTGAAGAACTGTCATGCACACTGATGGAATGTTATGACACTGAAGGAATTTTATGGACACAAAAGGAATGTTATGGACAGAAAAGAAATTTCATGCACACTGAATGAATGTCATGCACGCTGAAGGAACGTGATGCACACTGAAGGAATGTCAGTACACTGATGGAATGTCATGCACACTGAAGTAATGTCAGTACACTGAAGGAATGTTATGGACACCGAAGGAAAGACATGATACTGATGGAATGTCATGCAGTCTGACGGAATGTCATGCAGACTGAAGGAATGTCACCACATTGAAGGAAGGTCATGCACTCTGAAGGAATGTTATAGACATTGAAGAATTTGCAGCACACTGAAGGAATATCATCACAAAGAACGAAAGTCATGCAAACTGATGGAATGTCATGCACACTGAAGGAAAGTCATTCACACTGAAGGAATACCAGCACACTGAAGGAATGTCATGCACACTGAAGTAATGTCAGTACTCTGAAGGAATGTTCTGCACATTGAAGGAATGTCAACAAACTGACGGAATGTCATGAAACTGAAGGAATGTTCTGCACACTGAAGGAATTTCAGCAGAATTAATGAATATCAGAACACTGATGGAATGTCATGACACTGAAGGAATGTCATGCACACTGAAGTAATGTCAGCACTCTGAAGGAATGCCGGCACACTGAAGGAATGTCAGCACATTGAAAGAATGTCAGCACACATAAGGAATGTCAGCACACTGAAGGAATGTCATGCACACTGAAGGAATGTCATGACACTGAAGGAATGTTATGACACTGAAGGAATGTTAGCACACTGAATGAATGTCATGCACACTGAAGGAACGTGATGCACGCTGAAGGAATGTGACGCACGCTGAAGGAATGTTCTGCAAACTGAAGGAATGTCAGCACTATTAATGAATGTCAAGCACACTGAAGGACTTAAAAGGTCATTGAAGTAATGTCATGTGCACATTGGGAATGTCATGCACACTGAAGGAATGTCAACACAATGAAGGAATGTCATGTGCACTGAAGGAATATCAGCACTTTGAAGGAATGCCATGCACACTGAAGGAATGTCATGCACACTGAAGGAATGTCAGCATACTGAAGGAATACCAGCACTTTGAAGGAATGCCATGCACACTGAAGGAATATCATGCAGACTGAAGGAATGTCATGCAGACTGAAGGAATGTCAGCACACTGAAGGAATGTCAGCACACTGAAGGAATGTCATGCGCACTGAAGGAATATTATGACACTGAAGGAATGTTATGGGCACAGAAGGAATGTCCTGATACTGAAGGAATGTCATGCAATCTGACGGAACGTCATGCAGACTGAAGGAATGCCAGCACATTGAAGGAATGTCAGCACACTGAAGGAATATCAGCACACTGAACGAAAGTCATGCAAACTTATGGAATGTCATACACACTGAGGGAAAGTCATTCACACTGAAGGAATATCAGCAAACAGAAGGAATATCATGCAGACTGAAGGAATGTCATGTAGACTGAAGGAATGTCAGCACATTGAAGAAATGTCATGCGCACTGAAGGAATATCATGCACACTGAAGGTACGTCAGCACACTGAAGGAATTTCAGCACACTGAAGGAATGTTATGGACACAGAAGGAATGTCATGACACTGAAGGAATGTCAGCACGCTGATGGAATGTTATGGACACAGAAGGAATGTCATGACACTGAAGGAATGTCAGCACGCTGATGGAATGTGATGCACACTGAAGGAATGTCAGTACACTCAAGGAATGTTATGGACACAGAAGGAATGTCATGACACTGAAGGAATGTCAGCACACTGAGGGAATGTCAGCACACTGATGGAATGTCGTGCACACTGAAGGGATGTCAGGAACACTGAAGGAATGTTCTGCAAACTGAAGGAATGTTCTGCAAACTGAAGGAATGTCAGCACATTGAAGGAATGTTATGGACACAGAAAGAATGTCATGACACTGAAGACATGTCAGCACACTGATGGAATGTCATGCACACTGATGGAATGTCATGCACACTGATGGAATGTCATGACACTGAAGGAATGTTATGCAGACTGAAGGAATGTCAGCACAAGGAAGGAATGTCAACACACTGAAGGAATGTCATGACACGGAAGGAATGTCATGCACACTGAAGGAATATTATCACACTGAAGGAATGTCAGCAGACTGAATGAATGTCATGCACACTGAAGGAATGTTATGGACACAGAAGGAATGTCATGACACTGAAGGAATGTCATGACACTGATGGAATGTCATACACACTGAAGAAATTTCTTGCACACTGATGTAATGTCATGCACACCGAAGGAATGTCAGCACTCTGATGGAATGTTATGACACTGAAGGAATTTTATGGACACAAAAGGAATGTTATGGACACAAAAGGAATGTCATGACACTGAAGGAATGTTATGGACACAGAAGGAATGTCATGACACTGAAGGAATGTCATGACACTGATGGAATGTTATGCACACTGAAGAATTGTCATGCACACTGATGGAATGTTATGACACTGAAGGAATTTTATGGCCACAAAAGGAATGTTATGGACACAAAAGGAATTTCATGCACACTGAATGAATGTCATGCACGCTGAAGGAACATGATGCACACTGAAGCAATGTCAGTACACTGATGGAATGTCAGCACACTGAAGGAATGTTATGGGCACAGAAGGAATGTCATGACACTGAAGGAATGTCATGACACTGATGGAATTTCATACACACTGATGAAATGTCTTGCACACTGATGGAATGTCATGCACACTGAAGAAATGTCTTGCACACTGATGGAATGTCATGCACACTGAAGGAATGTCAGCACACTTAAGGAATGTCATGCATGCTGAAGGAATGTTCTGCAAACTGAAGGAATGTCAGCACACTGAATGAATGTCAAGCACACTGAAGGAACGTGACACACACTGAAGGAATGTTCTGCAAACTGAAGGAATGTCAGCACACTGAAGGAATATTCTGCACACTGAAGGAATGTGAGCACACCGATGGAATGTCATGCACATGGATGGAATGTGATGCACACTGAAGGAATGTCATGCACACTGAAAGAATGCCATGCACACTGAAGGTATGTTCTGCAAACTGAAGGAATGTCAGCACACTGAAGGCATGTCATGACACTGAAGGAATGTTATGACACTTAAGGAACGTTATGGACACAGAAGGAATGTTTTGAAACTGAATGAATGTTATGACACCGAAGTACTGTTCTGGACACAGAAGGAATGTCATGAAACTGAAGGAATGTTGTGACACTGAAGGAATGTCAGTACACTGATGGAATGAAAACACACTGAAGAATTGTTATGGACACAGAAGGAATGTCATGACACTGAAGGAATGTCATGACACTGATGGAATGTCATACACACTGAAGAAATGTCTTGCACGCTGATGGAATGTCATGCACACTGAAGAAATGTCTTGCACACTGATGGAATGTCATGCACACTGAAGGAATGTCAGCACACTGAAGGAATGTCATGACACTGAAGGAATGTTATGGACACAAAAGGAATGTCATGACACTGAAGGAATGTTAGCAAACTGAATGAATGTCATGCACACTGAAGGAAAGTGATGCACATTGAAGGAATGTCATGCATGCTGATGGAATGTTCTGCAAACTGAAGGAATGTCAGCACACTGAATGAATGTCAAGCACACTGAAGGAACGTGATGCACACTGAAGGAATGTTTTGCAAACTGAAGGAATGTCAGCACACTGATGGAATGTCATGCACACTGAAGTAACGTGATGCACACTGAAGGAATGTTCTGCAAACTGAAGGAATGTCAGCACACTGAAGGAATGTCATGCACACTGAATGAATGTCATGCACACTGAAGTAACGTGATGCACACTAAAGGAATGTTCTGCAGACTGAAGGAATGTCAGCACACTGATGGAATGTCATGCACACTGAAGGAATGTCATGACACTGAAGGAATGTTCTGCACACTGAAGGAATGTCAGCACACTGAAGGAATGTTATGCAGACTGAAGGAATGTCAGCACACTGAAGGAATGTCAACACACTGAAGGAATGTCATGACACTGAAGGAATGTCATGCACACTGAAGGAATATTATCACACAGAAGTAATGTCAAGCACACTGAAGTAATGTCAGCACACTGAAGAAATGTCAGCAGACTGAATGAATGTCATGCACACTGAAGGAATGTTATGGACACAGATGGAATGTCATGACACTGAAGGAATGTCATGACACTGATGGAATGTCATACACACTGAAGAAATTTCTTGCACACTGATGTAATGTCATGCACACTGAAGGAATGTCAGCACTCTGATAGAATGTTATGACACTGAAGGAATTTTATGGACACAAAAGGAATGTTATGGACACAAAAGGAATGTCATGACACTGAATGAATGTCATGACTCTGATGGAATGTCATACACACTGAAGAAATGTCTTGCACACTGATGGAATGTCATGCATACTGAAGAATTGTCATGCACACTGATGGAATGTTATGACACTGAAGGAATTTTATGGACACAAAAGGAATGTTATGGATACAAAAGGAATTTCATGCACACTGAATGAATGTCATGCACGCTGAAGGAACGTGATGCACACTGAAGCAATGTCAGTACACTGATGGAATGTCAGCACACTGAAGGAATGTTATGGGCACAGAAGGAATGTCATGACTCTGAAGGAATGTCATGACACTGATGGAATTTCATACACACTGATGAAATGTCTTGCACACTGATGGAATGTCATGTACACTGAAGAAATGTCTTGCACACTGATGGAATGTCATGCACACTGAAGGAATGTCAGCACACTTAAGGAATGTCATGCATGCTGAAGGAATGTTCTGCAAACTGAAGGAATGTCAGCACACTGAATGAATGTCAAGCACACAGAAGGAACGTGACGCACACTGAAGGAATGTTCTGCAAACTGAAGGAATGTCAGCACACTGAATGAATTTCAAGCACACAGAAGGAACGTGATGCACACTGAAGGAATGTTCTGCAAATTGAAGGAATGTTCCGCAAACTGAAGGAATGTCAGCACACTGAAAGAATATTCTGCACACTGAAGGAATGTGAGCACACCGATGGAATGTCATGCACATGGATGGAATGTGATGCACACTGAAGGAATGTCAGTACACTCAAGGAATGTTATGGACACAGAAGGAATGTCATGACACTGAAGGAATGTCAGCACACTGAGGGAATGTCAGCACACTGATGGAATGTCGTGCACACTGAAGTGATGTCAGGAACACTGAAGGAATGTTCTGCAAACTGAAGGAATGTTCTGCAAACTGAAGGAATGTCAGCACATTGAAGGAATGTTATGGACACAGAAAGAATGTCATGACACTGAAGACATGTCAGCACACTGATGGAATGTCATGCACACTGATGGAATGTCATGCACACTGATGGAATGTCATGACACTGAAGGAATGTTATGCAGACTGAAGGAATGTCAGCACAAGGAAGGAATGTCAACACACTGAAGGAATGTCATGACACTGAAGGAATGTCATGCACACTGAAGGAATATTATCACACTGAAGGAATGTCAGCAGACTGAATGAATGTCATGCACACTGAAGGAATGTTATGGACACAGAAGGAATGTCATGACACTGAAGGAATGTCATGACACTGATGGAATGTCATACACACTGAAGAAATTTCTTGCACACTGATGTAATGTCATGCACACTGAAGGAATGTCAGCACTCTGATGGAATGTTATGACACTGAAGGAATTTTATGGACACAAAAGGAATGTTATGGACACAAAAGGAATGTCATGACACTGAAGGAATGTTATGGACACAGAAGGAATGTCATGACACTGAAGGAATGTCATGACACTGATGGAATGTTATGCACACTGAAGAATTGTCATGCACACTGATGGAATGTTATGACACTGAAGGAATTTTATGGCCACAAAAGGAATGTTATGGACACAAAAGGAATTTCATGCACACTGAATGAATGTCATGCACGCTGAAGGAACATGATGCACACTGAAGCAATGTCAGTACACTGATGGAATGTCAGCACACTGAAGGAATGTTATGGGCACAGAAGGAATGTCATGACACTGAAGGAATGTCATGACACTGATGGAATTTCATACACACTGAAGAAATGTCTTGCACACTGATGGAATGTCATGCACACTGAAGGAATGTCAGCACACTTAAGGAATGTCATGCATGCTGAAGGAATGTTCTGCAAACTGAAGGAATGTCAGCACACTGAATGAATGTCAAGCACACTGAAGGAACGTGACACACACTGAAGGAATGTTCTGCAAACTGAAGGAATGTCAGCACACTGAAGGAATATTCTGCACACTGAAGGAATGTGAGCACACCGATGGAATGTCATGCACATGGATGGAATGTGATGCACACTGAAGGAATGTCATGCACACTGAAAGAATGCCATGCACACTGAAGGTATGTTCTGCAAACTGAAGGAATGTCAGCACACTGAAGGCATGTCATGACACTGAAGGAATGTTATGACACTTAAGGAACGTTATGGACACAGAAGGAATGTTTTGAAACTGAATGAATGTTATGACACCGAAGTACTGTTCTGGACACAGAAGGAATGTCATGAAACTGAAGGAATGTTGTGACACTGAAGGAATGTCAGTACACTGATGGAATGAAAACACACTGAAGAATTGTTATGGACACAGAAGGAATGTCATGACACTGAAGGAATGTCATGACACTGATGGAATGTCATACACACTGAAGAAATGTCTTGCACGCTGATGGAATGTCATGCACACTGAAGAAATGTCTTGCACACTGATGGAATGTCATGCACACTGAAGGAATGTCAGCACACTGAAGGAATGTCATGACACTGAAGGAATGTTATGGACACAAAAGGAATGTCATGACACTGAAGGAATGTTAGCAAACTGAATGAATGTCATGCACACTGAAGGAAAGTGATGCACATTGAAGGAATGTCATGCATGCTGATGGAATGTTCTGCAAACTGAAGGAATGTCAGCACACTGAATGAATGTCAAGCACACTGAAGGAACGTGATGCACACTGAAGGAATGTTTTGCAAACTGAAGGAATGTCAGCACACTGATGGAATGTCATGCACACTGAAGTAACGTGATGCACACTGAAGGAATGTTCTGCAAACTGAAGGAATGTCAGCACACTGAAGGAATGTCATGCACACTGAATGAATGTCATGCACACTGAAGTAACGTGATGCACACTAAAGGAATGTTCTGCAGACTGAAGGAATGTCAGCACACTGATGGAATGTCATGCACACTGAAGGAATGTCATGACACTGAAGGAATGTTCTGCACACTGAAGGAATGTCAGCACACTGAAGGAATGTTATGCAGACTGAAGGAATGTCAGCACACTGAAGGAATGTCAACACACTGAAGGAATGTCATGACACTGAAGGAATGTCATGCACACTGAAGGAATATTATCACACAGAAGTAATGTCAAGCACACTGAAGTAATGTCAGCACACTGAAGAAATGTCAGCAGACTGAATGAATGTCATGCACACTGAAGGAATGTTATGGACACAGATGGAATGTCATGACACTGAAGGAATGTCATGACACTGATGGAATGTCATACACACTGAAGAAATTTCTTGCACACTGATGTAATGTCATGCACACTGAAGGAATGTCAGCACTCTGATAGAATGTTATGACACTGAAGGAATTTTATGGACACAAAAGGAATGTTATGGACACAAAAGGAATGTCATGACACTGAATGAATGTCATGACTCTGATGGAATGTCATACACACTGAAGAAATGTCTTGCACACTGATGGAATGTCATGCATACTGAAGAATTGTCATGCACACTGATGGAATGTTATGACACTGAAGGAATTTTATGGACACAAAAGGAATGTTATGGATACAAAAGGAATTTCATGCACACTGAATGAATGTCATGCACGCTGAAGGAACGTGATGCACACTGAAGCAATGTCAGTACACTGATGGAATGTCAGCACACTGAAGGAATGTTATGGGCACAGAAGGAATGTCATGACTCTGAAGGAATGTCATGACACTGATGGAATTTCATACACACTGATGAAATGTCTTGCACACTGATGGAATGTCATGTACACTGAAGAAATGTCTTGCACACTGATGGAATGTCATGCACACTGAAGGAATGTCAGCACACTTAAGGAATGTCATGCATGCTGAAGGAATGTTCTGCAAACTGAAGGAATGTCAGCACACTGAATGAATGTCAAGCACACAGAAGGAACGTGACGCACACTGAAGGAATGTTCTGCAAACTGAAGGAATGTCAGCACACTGAATGAATTTCAAGCACACAGAAGGAACGTGATGCACACTGAAGGAATGTTCTGCAAACTGAAGGAATGTTCCGCAAACTGAAGGAATGTCAGCACACTGAAAGAATATTCTGCACACTGAAGGAATGTGAGCACACCGATGGAATGTCATGCACATGGATGGAATGTGATGCACACTGAAGGAATGTCATGCACACTGAAGGAATGCCATGCACACTGAAGGTATGTTCTGCAAACTGAAGGAATGTCAGCACAATGAAGGCATGTCATGTAACTGAAGAAATGTTCTGAAACTGAAGGAATCTTATGACACAGAAGGAATGTCATGACACTGAAGGAATGTTATGACACTTAAGGAACGTTATGGACACAGAAGGAATGTTTTGAAACTGAATGAATGTTATGACACCGAAGTACTGTTCTGGACACAGAAGGAATGTCATGAAACTGAAGGCATGTCATGACACTGAAGGAATGTTATGACACTTAAGGAACGTTATGGACACAGAAGGAATGTTTTGAAACTGAATGAATGTTATGACACCGAAGTACTGTTCTGGACACAGAAGGAATGTCATGACACTGAAGGAATGTTATGACACTGAAGGAATGTTATGGACACTGAAGGAATGTCATGAAACTGAAGGAACTTTATGACACCGAAGGAATGTCAGTACACTGATGGAATGACAACACACTGAAGGAATGCTATGGACACAGAAGGAATGTCATGACACTGAAGGAATGTCATGACACTGATGGAATGTCATACACACTGAAGAAATGTCTTGCACACTGATGGAATATCATGCACACAGAAGAAATGTCTTGCACACTGATGGAATGTCATGCACACTGAAGGAATGTCAGCACACTGAAGGAATGTTATAACACTGAAGGAATGTTATGGGCACAAAAGGAATGTCATGACACTGAAGGAATGTTAGCAAACTGAATGAATGTCATGCACACTGAGGGAAAGTGATGCACATTGAAGGAATGTCATGCATGCTGAAGGAATGTTCTGCAAACTGAAGGAATGTCAGCTCACTGAATGAATGTCAAGCACACTGAAGGAACGTGATGCACACTGAAGGAATGTTTTGCAAACTGAAGGAATGTCAGCACACTGAAGGAATGTCATGACACTGAAGGAATATTCTGCACACTGAAGGAATGTGAGGACACTGATGGAACGTCATGCACATGGAAGGAATGAGATGCACATTGAAGGAATGTCAGTACACTGAAGGAATGTCAGCACACTGAAGGAATGTTATGGACACAGAAGGAATGTCATGACATTGAAGGAATGTCAGCACACTGATGGAATGTCATGCACACTGAAGTAATGTCATGCACACTGAAGGAATGCCATGCACACTGAAGGAATGTTCTGCAAACTGAAGGAATGTCAGCACACTGAATGAATGTCAAGCACACTGAAGGAACATGATGCACACTGAAGGAATGTTTTGCAAACCGAAGGAATGTCAGCACACTGAAGGAATGTCATGACACTGAAGGAATATTCTGCACACTGAAGGAATGTGGGCACACTGATGGAATGTCATGCACATGGAAGGAATGTGATGCACATTGAAGGAATGTCAGTACACTGAAGGAATGTCAGCACACTGAAGGAATGTCAGCACACTGAAGTAATGTCATGCAAACTGAAGGAATAGCATGCACACTGAAGGAATATTATTACAAAAGTAATGTCATGCACACTGAAGTAATGTCAGCACTCTGAAGGAATGTCAGGACACTGAAGGAATGTTCTGCACACTGAAGGAATGTCAGCAGAATGAAGGAATGTTATGACACTGAAGGAATGTTATGGACACAAAATGAATGTCAGCACACTGAAGGAATGTCATGACACTGAAGGAATGACAGCACACTGAAGGAATATCAGCACACTGAAGAAATGTCAGCACACTGATGGAATGTCATGACATTGAAGGAATGTTCTGCACAATGAAGGAATGTCAGCACACTGATGGCATCTCATGAAACTGAAGGAATGTTCTGAAACTGAATGATTGTTATGGACACAGAAGGAATGTCATGCACACTGAAGGAATGTCATGACACTGAAGGAATGTTATGGACACTGAAGGAATGTTATGGACACAGAAGGAATGTCATGAAACAGAAGGAACATTATGACACCGATGGAATGTTATGGACACAGAAGGAATGTCATGAAACTGAAGGAATATGCTGACACCGAAGGAATGTTATGGACACAGAAAAGGAATGTTATGACACTCAAGGAATGTTATGGACACAGAAGGAACGTCAGCACTCTGAAGGAATGTCATGCACACTGAAGGAATGTCAGCACACTGAAGGAATGTCAGCATACTGAAGGAATGTCATTCACTGAAGGAATGTCAGCACAGTGAAGGTATCTCAGCAGACTGAAGGAAAGTCGGGACACTGACGGAATATCAGCACACTCAATAAATGTCATGGGCATTGAAGAAAAGTCACGCAAACTGAAGGAATGTTCTGCACACTGAATGAATGTTTGGAACAGTGAAGGAATGTTTTGAAAAGTGAAGGAATATTATGGAAACAGAAGGAATGTCAGCACATGAAGGAATGTCATGCACACTGAGGGAATGTCATGCACACGGAAGGAATGTTCTGCACACTGAAGGATTGTCATGCAGGCTGAAGGAATGTTCTGCACAGTGAAAGACTGTTCAGAACAGTGAAGGAATTTTAAGGACACAGAAAGAATGTCAGCACAGTGAAAGAATTTCATGCACACTGAAGGAATGTTCTGGACACTGAAGGAATGTCAGCACACTGAAGGAATGTGATGCACACTGAAGGAATGTGATGCACACTGAAGGAATGTGATGCACACTGAAGGAATGTCAGCAAACTGAAGGAATGTCATGCACACTGAAGGAATCTCAGCACACTAAAGGAATGTGATGCACTGTCAAGGAATGTCAGCACACTGAAGGAATGTCATGAGACTGAAGGAATATCATGACACTGAAGGAATGTTAGCACACTGAATGGATGTCATGAACTCTGAAGGAACGTGATGCACACTGAAGGAATGTTCTGCAAACTGAAGGAATGTCAGTACTCTCAATGAATGTCAAGCACACTGAAGGAATATCAGCACACTGAAGGACTTAAATGGTCATTGAAGTAATGTCATGTGCACTTTGGGAAAGTCATGCACACTGAAGGAATGTCAGCACAATGAAGGAATGTCACGTACACTGAAGGATTATTATGTCACTGAAGGAATGTTATGGGCACAAAAGGAATGTCATGATACTGAAGGAATGTCATGCAGTCTGACGGAATGTCATGCAGACTGAAAGGAATTTCACCACATTGAAGGAATGTCATGCACACTGAAGGAATGTTATAGACACAGAAGAATTATCAGCACACTGAAGGAATATCAGCACAAAGAACGAAAGTCATGCAAACTGATGGAATGTCATGCACACTGAAGGAAAGTCATTCACACTGAAGGAATACCAGCACACTGAAGGAATGTCATGCACACTGAGGTAATGTCAGTACTCTGAAGGAATGTCATGACACTAAAGGAATGTTATGGGCACAGAAGGAATGTCATGATACTGAAGGAATGTCATGCAGTCTGAAGGAATGTCATGCAGACTAAAGGAATGTCAGCACATTGAAGGAATGTCATGCACACTGAAGGAATGTTATAGACACTGAAGAATTGTCAGCACACTGAAAGAATATCAGCACACTGAACGAAAGTCATGCAAACTGATGGAATGTCATGCACACTGAAGGAACATCATTCACACTGAAGGAGTACCAGCACACTGAAGGAATGTTCTGCACACTGAAGGAATGTCAGCACACTGAAGGAATGTGATGCGCACTGAAGGAATATTATGACACTGAAGGAATGTTATGGGCACAGAAGGAATGTCATGATACTGAAGGAATGTCATGCAGTCAGAAGGAATGTCATGCACACTGAAGTAATGTCAGCACTCTGAAGGAATGTGCTGCACACTGAAGGAATGTCAGCAGAAATAATGAATGTCAGCACACTGATGGAATGTCATGCACACTGAAGGAATGTGATGCACACTGAAGGAATGTCAGCACACTGAAGGAATGTCAGCACACTGAAATAATGTCATGCAAACTGAAGGAATGGCATGCACACTGAAGGAATAATATTACAAAAGTAATGTCATGCACACTGAAGTAATGTCAGCACTCTGAAGGAATGTCAGGACACTGAAGGAATGTTCTGCACACTGAAGGAATGTCAGCAGAATGAAGGAATGTTATGACACTGAAGGAATGTTATGGACACAGAAGGAATGTCATGAAACAGAAGGAACATTATGACACCGATGGAATGTTATGGACACAGAAGGAATGTCATGAAACTGAAGGAATATGCTGACACCGAAGGAATGTTATGGACACAGAAAAGGAATGTTATGACACTCAAGGAATGTTATGGACACAGAAGGAACGTCAGCACTCTGAAGGAATGTCATGCACACTGAAGGAATGTCAGCACACTGAAGGAATGTCAGCATACTGAAGGAATGTCATTCACTGAAGGAATGTCAGCACAGTGAAGGTATCTCAGCAGACTGAAGGAAAGTCGGGACACTGACGGAATATCAGCACACTCAATAAATGTCATGGGCATTGAAGAAAAGTCACGCAAACTGAAGGAATGTTCTGCACACTGAATGAATGTTTGGAACAGTGAAGGAATGTTTTGAAAAGTGAAGGAATATTATGGAAACAGAAGGAATGTCAGCACATGAAGGAATGTCATGCACACTGAGGGAATGTCATGCACACGGAAGGAATGTTCTGCACACTGAAGGATTGTCATGCAGGCTGAAGGAATGTTCTGCACAGTGAAAGACTGTTCAGAACAGTGAAGGAATTTTAAGGACACAGAAAGAATGTCAGCACAGTGAAAGAATTTCATGCACACTGAAGGAATGTTCTGGACACTGAAGGAATGTCAGCACACTGAAGGAATGTGATGCACACTGAAGGAATGTGATGCACACTGAAGGAATGTGATGCACACTGAAGGAATGTCAGCAAACTGAAGGAATGTCATGCACACTGAAGGAATCTCAGCACACTAAAGGAATGTGATGCACTGTCAAGGAATGTCAGCACACTGAAGGAATGTCATGAGACTGAAGGAATATCATGACACTGAAGGAATGTTAGCACACTGAATGGATGTCATGAACTCTGAAGGAACGTGATGCACACTGAAGGAATGTTCTGCAAACTGAAGGAATGTCAGTACTCTCAATGAATGTCAAGCACACTGAAGGAATATCAGCACACTGAAGGACTTAAATGGTCATTGAAGTAATGTCATGTGCACTTTGGGAAAGTCATGCACACTGAAGGAATGTCAGCACAATGAAGGAATGTCACGTACACTGAAGGATTATTATGTCACTGAAGGAATGTTATGGGCACAGAAGGAATGTCATGATACTGAAGGAATGTCATGCAGTCTGAAGGAATGTCATGCAGACTAAAGGAATGTCAGCACATTGAAGGAATGTCATGCACACTGAAGGAATGTTATAGACACTGAAGAATTGTCAGCACACTGAAAGAATATCAGCACACTGAACGAAAGTCATGCAAACTGATGGAATGTCATGCACACTGAAGGAACATCATTCACACTGAAGGAGTACCAGCACACTGAAGGAATGTTCTGCACACTGAAGGAATGTCAGCACACTGAAGGAATGTGATGCGCACTGAAGGAATATTATGACACTGAAGGAATGTTATGGGCACAGAAGGAATGTCATGATACTGAAGGAATGTCATGCAGTCAGAAGGAATGTCATGCACACTGAAGTAATGTCAGCACTCTGAAGGAATGTGCTGCACACTGAAGGAATGTCAGCAGAAATAATGAATGTCAGCACACTGATGGAATGTCATGCACACTGAAGGAATGTGATGCACACTGAAGGAATGTCAGCACACTGAAGGAATGTCAGCACACTGAAATAATGTCATGCAAACTGAAGGAATGGCATGCACACTGAAGGAATAATATTACAAAAGTAATGTCATGCACACTGAAGTAATGTCAGCACTCTGAAGGAATGTCAGGACACTGAAGGAATGTTCTGCACACTGAAGGAATGTCAGCAGAATGAAGGAATGTTATGACACTGAAGGAATGTTATGGACACAGAAGGAATGTCATGAAACAGAAGGAACATTATGACACCGATGGAATGTTATGGACACAGAAGGAATGTCATGAAACTGAAGGAATATGCTGACACCGAAGGAATGTTATGGACACAGAAAAGGAATGTTATGACACTCAAGGAATGTTATGGACACAGAAGGAACGTCAGCACTCTGAAGGAATGTCATGCACACTGAAGGAATGTCAGCACACTGAAGGAATGTCAGCATACTGAAGGAATGTCATTCACTGAAGGAATGTCAGCACAGTGAAGGTATCTCAGCAGACTGAAGGAAAGTCGGGACACTGACGGAATATCAGCACACTCAATAAATGTCATGGGCATTGAAGAAAAGTCACGCAAACTGAAGGAATGTTCTGCACACTGAATGAATGTTTGGAACAGTGAAGGAATGTTTTGAAAAGTGAAGGAATATTATGGAAACAGAAGGAATGTCAGCACATGAAGGAATGTCATGCACACTGAGGGAATGTCATGCACACGGAAGGAATGTTCTGCACACTGAAGGATTGTCATGCAGGCTGAAGGAATGTTCTGCACAGTGAAAGACTGTTCAGAACAGTGAAGGAATTTTAAGGACACAGAAAGAATGTCAGCACAGTGAAAGAATTTCATGCACACTGAAGGAATGTTCTGGACACTGAAGGAATGTCAGCACACTGAAGGAATGTGATGCACACTGAAGGAATGTGATGCACACTGAAGGAATGTGATGCACACTGAAGGAATGTCAGCAAACTGAAGGAATGTCATGCACACTGAAGGAATCTCAGCACACTAAAGGAATGTGATGCACTGTCAAGGAATGTCAGCACACTGAAGGAATGTCATGAGACTGAAGGAATATCATGACACTGAAGGAATGTTAGCACACTGAATGGATGTCATGAACTCTGAAGGAACGTGATGCACACTGAAGGAATGTTCTGCAAACTGAAGGAATGTCAGTACTCTCAATGAATGTCAAGCACACTGAAGGAATATCAGCACACTGAAGGACTTAAATGGTCATTGAAGTAATGTCATGTGCACTTTGGGAAAGTCATGCACACTGAAGGAATGTCAGCACAATGAAGGAATGTCACGTACACTGAAGGATTATTATGTCACTGAAGGAATGTTATGGGCACAAAAGGAATGTCATGATACTGAAGGAATGTCATGCAGTCTGACGGAATGTCATGCAGACTGAAAGGAATTTCACCACATTGAAGGAATGTCATGCACACTGAAGGAATGTTATAGACACAGAAGAATTATCAGCACACTGAAGGAATATCAGCACAAAGAACGAAAGTCATGCAAACTGATGGAATGTCATGCACACTGAAGGAAAGTCATTCACACTGAAGGAATACCAGCACACTGAAGGAATGTCATGCACACTGAGGTAATGTCAGTACTCTGAAGGAATGTCATGACACTAAAGGAATGTTATGGGCACAGAAGGAATGTCATGATACTGAAGGAATGTCATGCAGTCTGAAGGAATGTCATGCAGACTAAAGGAATGTCAGCACATTGAAGGAATGTCATGCACACTGAAGGAATGTTATAGACACTGAAGAATTGTCAGCACACTGAAAGAATATCAGCACACTGAACGAAAGTCATGCAAACTGATGGAATGTCATGCACACTGAAGGAACATCATTCACACTGAAGGAGTACCAGCACACTGAAGGAATGTTCTGCACACTGAAGGAATGTCAGCACACTGAAGGAATGTGATGCGCACTGAAGGAATATTATGACACTGAAGGAATGTTATGGGCACAGAAGGAATGTCATGATACTGAAGGAATGTCATGCAGTCAGAAGGAATGTCATGCACACTGAAGTAATGTCAGCACTCTGAAGGAATGTGCTGCACACTGAAGGAATGTCAGCAGAAATAATGAATGTCAGCACACTGATGGAATGTCATGCACACTGAAGGAATGTGATGCACACTGAAGGAATGTCAGCACACTGAAGGAATGTCAGCACACTGAAATAATGTCATGCAAACTGAAGGAATGGCATGCACACTGAAGGAATAATATTACAAAAGTAATGTCATGCACACTGAAGTAATGTCAGCACTCTGAAGGAATGTCAGGACACTGAAGGAATGTTCTGCACACTGAAGGAATGTCAGCAGAATGAAGGAATGTTATGACACTGAAGGAATGTTATGGACACAAAATGAATGTCAGCACACTGAAGGCATGCCATGACACTGAAGGAATGACAGCACACTGATGGAATGTCATGCACACTGAAGGTAAGTCAGGCACACTGAAGGAATGTGATACAAACTGAAGGAATGTTCTGCAAACTGAAGGAATATCAGCACACTGAAGAAATGTCAGCACTCTGATGGAATGTCATGACATTGAAGGAATGTTCTGCACAATGAAGGAATGTAAGCACACTGATGGCATCTCATGAAACTGAAGGAATGTTCTGAAACTGAAGGATTGTTATGGACACAGAAGGAATGTCATGCACACTGAAGGAATGTCATGACACTGAAGGAATGTTATGGACACAAAATGAATGTCAGCACACTGAAGGAATGTCATGACACTGAAGGAATGACAGCACACTGATGGAATGTCATGCACACTGAAGGAAAGTCAGGCACACTGAAGGAATGTGATGCACACTGAAGGAATGTTCTGCAAACTGAAGGAATATCAGCACACTGAAGAAATGTCAGCACACTGATGGAATGTCATGACATTGAAGGAATGTTCTGCACAATGAAGGAATGTCAGCACACTGATGGCATCTCATGAAACTGAAGGAATGTTCTGAAACTGAAGGATTGTTATGGACACAGAAGGAATGTCATGACACTGAAGGAATATTATGACACTGAAGGAATGTTATGACACTGAAGGAATAGCACATTGAATGAATGTCATGAACTCTGAAGGATCGTGATGCACACTGAAAGAATGTTCTGCAAACTGAAGGAATGTCAGTACTCTCAATGAATGTCAAGCACACTGAAGGAATATCAGCACACTGAAGGACTTAAATGGTCATTAAAGTAATGTCATGTGCACTTTGGGAAAGTCATGCACACTGAAGGAATGTCAACACAATGAAGGAATGTCATGTACACTGAAGGATTATTATGTCACTGAAGGAATGTTATGGGCACAAAAGGAATGTCATGATACTGAAGGAATGTCATGCATTCTGACGGAATGTCATGCAGACTGAAGGAATGTCACCACATTGAAGGAATGTCATGCACACTGAAGGAAAGTTATAGACACTGAAGAATTATCAGCACACTGAAGGAATATCAACACAAAGAACGAAAGTCATGCAAACTGATGGAATGTCATGCACACTGAAGGAAAGTCATTCACACTGAAGGAATACCAGCACACTGAAGGAATGTCATGCACACTGAAATAATGTCAGTACTCTGAGGGAATGTTCTGCACATTGAAGGAATGTCAGCAAACTGACGGCATGTCATGAAACTGAAGGAATGTTCTGCACACTGAAGGAATGTCAGCAGAATGAATGAACATCAGAACACTGATGGAATGTCATGACACTGAAGGAATGTTATGCACACTGAAGGAATGTCAGCACACTGAAAGAATGTCAGCACACTGTAGGAATGTCAGCACACTGAAGGAATGTCATGACACTGAAGGAATATCATGACACTGAAGGAATGTTATGACACTGAAGGAATGTTAGCACACTGAATGAATGTAATGCACACTGAAGGAACGTGATGCACGCTGAAGGAATGTGACGCACGCTGAAGGAATGTTCTGCAAACTGAAGGAATGTCAGCACTATGAATGAATGTCAAGCACACTGAAGGAATATCATCACACTGAAGGACTTAAAAGGTCATTGAAGTAATGTCATGTGCACATTGGGAATGTCATGCACACTGAAGGAATGTCAACACAATGAAGGAATGCCATGCACACTGAAGGAATGTCAGCACTCTGAAGGAATGTCATGCACACTTAGGAATGTCATGACCACTGAAGGAATGTGATGCACACTGAGGGAATGTCAGCACACTGATGGAATGTCATGCACACTGAAGGAATGTCTGCACACTGAAGGAATGTTATGGGCACAAAAGGAATGTTATGGACTCAAAAGAAATGTCATGCGCACTGAAGGATTGTTAGCACACTGAAGGAATGTTATAGACACTGAAGAATTTGCAGCACACTGAAGGAATATCAGCAAACTGAACGAAAGTCATGCAAACTGATGGAATGTCATGCACACTGAAGGAAAGTCATTCACACTGAAGGAATACCAGCACACTGAAGGAATGTCATGCACACTGAAGTAATGTCAGTACTCTGAGGGAATGTTCTGCACATTGAAGGAATGTCAACAAACTGATGGAATGTCATGAAACTGAAGGAATGTTCTGCACACTGAAGGAATGTCAGCAGAATGAATGAATGTCAGAACACTGATGGAATGTCATGACAATGAAGAAATGTCATGCACACTGCAGGAATATCATGCACACTGAAGGTACGTCAGAACACTGAAGGAATGTCAGCACACTGAAGGAATGTTATGGACACAGAAGGAATGTCATGACACTGAAGGAATGTGAGCACACTGATGAAATGTGATGCACACTGAAGGAATGTCAGTACACTCAAGGAATGTTATGGACACAGAAGGAATGTCATGACACTGAAGGAATGTCAGCACACTGAGGGAATGTCAGCACACTGATGGAATGTCAGCACACTGATGGAATGTCGTGCACATTGAAGGAATGTTCTGCAAACTGAAGGAATGTTCTGCAAACTGAAGGAATGTTCTGCAAACTGAAGGAATGTTATGGACACAGAAAGAATGTCATGACACTGAAGGCATGTCAGCACACTGATGGAATGTCATGCACACTGAAGGAATGTCATGACACTGAAGGAATGTCAGCACACTGATGGAATGTAATGACACTGAAGGAATGTTATGGACACAGAAAGAATGTCATGACACTGAAGGCATGTCAGCACACTGATGGAATGTCATGCACACTGAAGGAATGTCATGACACTGAAGGAATGTCAGCATACTGATGGAATGTCATGCACACTGAAGGAATGTCTGGCACACTGAAGGAATGTTCTGCAAACTGAAGGAATGTCAGCACACAGATGGAATGTCATGACATTGAAGGAATGTTCTGCACAATGAAGGAATGTCCGCACACTGATGGCATCTCTTGAAACTGAAGGAATGTTCTGAAACTGAAGGAATGTTATGGACACAGAAGGAATGTCATGACACTGAAGGAATATTATGACACTGAAGGAATGTTATGACACTGAAGGAATAGCACATTGAATGAATGTCATGAACTCTGAAGGATCGTGATGCACACTGAAAGAATGTGATGCACTCTGAAGGAATGTTCTGCAAACTGAAGGAATGTCAGTACTCTCAATGAATGTCAAGCACACTGAAGGAATATCAGCACACTGAAGGACTTAAATGGTCATTAAAGTAATGTCATGTGCACTTTGGGAAAGTCATGCACACTGAAGGAATGTCAACACAATGAAGGAATGTCATGTACACTGAAGGATTATTACGTCACTGAAGGAATGTTATGGGCACAAAAGGAATGTCATGATACTGAAGGAATGTCATGCAGACTGAAGGAATGTCATGCAGACTGAAGGAATGTCACCACATTGAAGGAATGTCATGCACACTGAAGGAAAGTTATAGACACTGAAGAATTATCAGCACACTGAAGGAATATCAACACAAAGAACGAAAGTCATGCAAACTGATGGAATGTCATGCACACTGAAGGAAAGTCATTCACACTGAAGGAATACCAGCACACTGAAGGAATGTCATGCACACTGAAATAATGTCAGTACTCTGAGGGAATGTTCTGCACATTGAAGGAATGTCAGCAAACTGACGGCATGTCATGAAACTGAAGGAATGTTCTGCACACTGAAGGAATGTCAGCAGAATGAATGAACATCAGAACACTGATGGAATGTCATGACACTGAAGGAATGTCAGCACACTGAAGGAATGTCAGCACACTGTAGGAATGTCAGCACACTGAAGGAATGTCATGACACTGAAGGAATATCATGACACTGAAGGAATGTTATGACACTGAAGGAATGTTAGCACACTGAATGAATGTAATGCACACTGAAGGAACGTGATGCACGCTGAAGGAATGTGACGCACGCTGAAGGAATGTTCTGCAAACTGAAGGAATGTCAGCACTATGAATGAATGTCAAGCACACTGAAGGAATATCATCACACTGAAGGACTTAAAAGGTCATTGAAGTAATGTCATGTGCACATTGGGAATGTCATGCACACTGAAGGAATGTCAACACAATGAAGGAATGCCATGCACACTGAAGGAATGTCAGCACTCTGAAGGAATGTCATGCACACTTAGGAATGTCATGACCACTGAAGGAATGTGATGCACACTGAGGGAATGTCAGCACACTGATGGAATGTCATGCACACTGAAGGAATGTCTGCACACTGAAGGAATGTCTGCACACTGAAGGAATGTTATGGGCACAAAAGGAATGTTATGGACTCAAAAGAAATGTCATGCGCACTGAAGGCATGTCAGCACACTGATGGAATGTCATGCACACTGAAGGAATGTCATGACACTGAAGGAATGTCAGCATACTGATGGAATGTCATGCACACTGAAGGAATGTCTGGCACACTGAAGGAATGTTCTGCAAACTGAAGGAATGTCAGCACACAGATGGAATGTCATGACATTGAAGGAATGTTCTGCACAATGAAGGAATGTCCGCACACTGATGGCATCTCTTGAAACTGAAGGAATGTTCTGAAACTGAAGGAATGTTATGGACACAGAAGGAATGTCATGACACTGACGGAATGTTATGACGCTGAAGAGATGTCATGTAACTGAATGAATGTTATGACACTGAAGCACTGTTATGGACACAGAAGGAATGTCATGACATTGAAGGAATGTTATGGACACAGACAGAATGTCATGAAACTGAAGGAACGTTATGACACCGAATGAATGTTATGGACACAGAAGGAATGTTATGACATTGAAGGAATTTCATGCACTCAAGCAATGTCATGCACACTGAAGGAATGTCAGCACACTGAAGGAATGTCATTCACTGAAGGAATGTCAGCACAGTGAAGGTATCTCAGCAGACTGAAGGAATGTCGGCACACTGACGGAATATCAGCACACTCAATAAATGTCATGGGCATTGAAGAAATGTCACGCAAACAGAAGGAATCTTCTGCACACTGAATGAATGTTTGGAACAGTGAAGGAATGTTCGGAAAAGTGAAGGAATGTCATGCACACTGATGGAATGTTCTGCACACGGAAGGAATGTCAGCACACTGATGGAATGTCATGCACATTGATGGAATGTCAGCACACTGAAGGAATGTCATGACACTGAAGGAATGTCATGACACTTAAGGAATATCATAACACTGAAGGAATGTTATGACACTGAAGGAATGTTAGCACACTGAATGAATGTCATGCACACTGAAGGAACGTGATGCACACTGAAGGAATGTGAAGCACACAGAAGGAATATGATGCACACTGAAGGAATGTCAGCATACTGAAGGAATGTTATGGACACAGAAGGAATGTCATGACACTGAAGGAATGTCAGCACACTGATGGAATGTCATACACACTGAAGGAATGTCAGCACACTGAAGGAATGTTATGGACACACAAGGAATGTCATGAAACTGAAGGAATGTCTGCACACTGATGGAATGTCATGCACACTAAAGGACTGTTCTGCAGACTGAAGGAATGTCAGCACACTGAAGGAATGTCAGCACACTGAAGGAATGTCAGCACACTGAAGGAATGTCATGACACTGAAGGAATGTTCTGCACACTGAAGGAATGTCAGCACACTGAAGGAATGTCATGCAGACTGAAGGAATGTCATGACACTGAAGGAATGTCAGCACACTGAAGGAATATTATCCCACAGAAGTAATGGCATGCACACTGAAGTAATGTCAGCACACTGAAGGAATGTCAGCAGACTGAATGAATGTCATGCACACTGAAGGAATGTTATGGACACAGAAGGAATGTCATGACACTGAAGGAATGTCATGACACTGATGGAATGTCATACACACTGAAGAAATTTCTTGCACACTGATGTAATGTCATGCACACTGAAGGAATGTCAGCACTCTGATGGAATGTTATGACACTGAAGGAATTTTATGGACACAAAAGGAATGTTATGGACACAAGAGGAATGTCATGACACTGAAGGAATGTTATGGACACAGAAGGAATGTCATGACACTGAAGGAATGTCATGACACTGATGGAATGTCATACACACTGAAGAAATGTCTTGTACACTGATGGAATGTCATGCACACTGAAGAACTGTCATGCACACTGATGGAATGTTATGACACTGAAGGAATTTTATGGACACAAAAGGAATGTTATGGACAGAAAAGAAATTTCATGCACACTGAATGAATGTCATGCACGCTGAAGGAACATGATGCACACTGAAGGAATGTCAGTACACTGATGGAATGTCATGCACACTGAAGTAATGTCAGTACACTGAAGGAATGTTATGGACACAGAAGGAAAGACATGATACTGATGGAATGTCATGCAGTCTGACGGAATGTCATGCAGACTGAAGGAATGTCACCACATTGAAGGAAGGTCATGCACTCTGAAGGAATGTTATAGACATTGAAGAATTTGCAGCACACTGAAGGAATATCATCACAAAGAACGAAAGTCATGCAAACTGATGGAATGTCATGCACACTGAAGGAAAGTCATTCACACTGAAGGAATACCAGCACACTGAAGGAATGTCATGCACACTGAAGTAATGTCAGTACTCTGAAGGAATGTTCTGCACATTGAAGGAATGTCAGCAAACTGATGGAATGTCATGAAACTGAAGGAATGTTCTGCACACTGAAGGAATTTCAGCAGAATTAATGAATATCAGAACACTGATGGAATGTCATGACACTGAAGGAATGTCATGCACACTGAAGTAATGTCAGCACTCTGAAGGAATGCCGGCACACTGAAGGAATGTCAGCACATTGAAAGAATGTCTGCACACATAAGGAATGTCAGCACACTGAAGCACACTGAAGGAATGTCATGACACTGAAGGAATGTTATGATACTGAAGGAATGTTAGCACACTGAATGAATGTCATGCACACTGAAGGAACGTGATGCACGCTGAAGGAATGTGACGCACGCTGAAGGAATGTTCTGCAAACTGAAGGAATGTCAGCACTATTAATGAATGTCAAGCACACTGAAGGACTTAAAAGGTCATTGAAATAATGTCATGTGCACATTGGGAATGTCATGCACACTGAAGGAATGTCAACACAATGAAGGAATGTCATGTGCACTGAAGGAATATCAGCACTTTGAAGGAATGCCATGCACACTGAAGGAATGTCATGCACACTGAAGGAATGTCAGCATACTGAAGGAATACCAGCACTTTGAAGGAATGCCATGCACACTGAAGGAATGTCATACACACTGAAGGAATATCAGCAAACTGAAGGAATGTCATGCACACTGAAGGAATATCATGCAGACTGAAGGAATGTCATGCAGACTGAAGGAATGTCAGCACACTGAAGGAATGTCAGCACACTGAAGGAATGTCATGCGCACTGAAGGAATATTATGACACTGAAGGAATGTTATGGGCACAGAAGGAATGTCCTGATACTGAAGGAATGTCATGCAATCTGACGGAACGTCATGCAGACTGAAGGAATGCCAGCACATTGAAGGAATGTCAGCACACTGAAGGAATATCAGCACACTGAACGAAAGTCATGCAAACTTATGGAATGTCATACACACTGAGGGAAAGTCATTCACACTGAAGGAATATCAGCAAACAGAAGGAATATCATGCAGACTGAAGGAATGTCATGTAGACTGAAGGAATGTCAGCACATTGAAGAAATGTCATGCGCACTGAAGGAATGTTACAGACACTGAAGAATTGTCAGCACACTGAAGGAATATCAGCAAACTGAACGAAAGTCATGCAAACTGATGGAATGTCATGCACACTGAAAGAAAGTCATTCACACTGAAGGAATACCAGCACACTGAAGGAATGTCATGCACACTGAAGTAATGTCAGCACTCTGAAGGAATGTTCTGCACATTAAAGGAATGTCAACAAACTGATGGAGTGTCATGAAACTGAAGGAATGTTCTGCAAAATGAAGGAATGTCAGCAGAATGAATGAATGTCAGAACACTGATGGAATGTCATGACAATGAAGAAATGTCATGCACACTGAAGGAATATCATGCACACTGAAGGTACGTCAGCACACTGAAGGAATGTCAGCACACTGAAGGAATGTTATGGACACAGAAGGAATGTCATGACACTGAAGGAATGTCAGCACGCTGATGGAATGTTATGGACACAGAAGGAATGTCATGACACTGAAGAAATGTCAGCACGCTGATGGAATGTGATGCACACTGAAGGAATGTCAGTACACTCAAGGAATGTTATGGACACATAAGGAATGTCATGACACTGAAGGAATGTCAGCACACTGAGGGAATGTCAGCACACTGATGGAATGTCGTGCACACTGAAGGGATGTCAGGAACACTGAAGGAATGTTCTGCAAACTGAAGGAATGTTCTGCAAACTGAAGGAATGTCAGCACATTGAAGGAATCTTATGGACACAGAAAGAATGTCATGACACTGAAGACATGTCAGCACACTGATGGAATGTCATGCACACTGATGGAATGTCATGCACACTGATGGAATGTCAGCACACTGAAGGAACGTTATGCAGACTGAAGGAATGTCAGCACAAGGAAGGAATGTCAACACACTGAAGGAATGTCATGACACTGAAGGAATGTCATGCACACTGAAGGAATATTATCACACTGAAGGAATGTCAGCAGACTGAATGAATGTCATGCACACTGAAGGAATGTTATGGACACAGAAGGAATGTCATGACACTGAAGGAATGTCATGACACTGATGGAATGTCATACACACTGAAGAAATTTCTTGCACACTGATGTAATGTCATGCACACTGAAGGAATGTCAGCACTCTGATGGAATGTTATGACACTGAAGGAATTTTATGGACACAAAAGGAATGTTATGGACACAAAAGGAATGTCATGACACTGAAGGAATGTTATGGACACAGAAGGAATGTCATGACACTGAAGGAATGTCATGACACTGATGGAATGTCATACACACTGAAGAAATGTCTTGCACACTGATGGAATGTCATGCACACTGAAGAATTGTCATGCACACTGATGGAATGTTATGACACTGAAGGAATTTTATGGCCACAAAAGGAATGTTATGGACACAAAAGGAATTTCATGCACACTGAATGAATGTCATGCACGCTGAAGGAACATGATGCACACTGAAGCAATGTCAGTACACTGATGGAATGTCAGCACACTGAAGGAATGTTATGGGCACAGAAGGAATGTCATGACACTGAAGGAATGTCATGACACTGATGGAATTTCATACACACTGATGAAATGTCTTGCACACTGATGGAATGTCATGCACACTGAAGAAATGTCTTGCACACTGATGGAATGTCATGCACACTGAAGGAATGTCAGCACACTTAAGGAATGTCATGCATGCTGAAGGAATGTTCTGCAAACTGAAGGAATGTCAGCACACTGAATGAATGTCAAGCACACTGAAGGAACGTGACACACACTGAAGGAATGTTCTGCAAACTGAAGGAATGTCAGCACACTGAAGGAATATTCTGCACACTGAAGGAATGTGAGCACACCGATGGAATGTCATGCACATGGATGGAATGTGATGCACACTGAAGGAATGTCATGCACACTGAAAGAATGCCATGCACACTGAAGGTATGTTCTGCAAACTGAAGGAATGTCAGCACACTGAAGGCATGTCATGACACTGAAGGAATGTTATGACACTTAAGGAACGTTATGGACACAGAAGGAATGTTTTGAAACTGAATGAATGTTATGACACCGAAGTACTGTTCTGGACACAGAAGGAATGTCATGAAACTGAAGGAATGTTGTGACACTGAAGGAATGTCAGTACACTGATGGAATGAAAACACACTGAAGGATTGTTATGGACACAGAAGGAATGTCATGACACTGAAGGAATGTCATGACACTGATGGAATGTCATACACACTGAAGAAATGTCTTGCACGCTGATGGAATGTCATGCACACTGAAGAAATGTCTTGCACACTGATGGAATGTCATGCACACTGAAGGAATGTCAGCACACTGAAGGAATGTCATGACACTGAAGGAATGTTATGGACACAAAAGGAATGTCATGACACTGAAGGAATGTTAGCAAACTGAATGAATGTCATGCACACTGAAGGAAAGTGATGCACATTGAAGGAATGTCATGCATGCTGATGGAATGTTCTGCAAACTGAAGGGATGTCAGCACACTGAATGAATGTCAAGCACACTGAAGGAACGTGATGCACACTGAAGGAATGTTTTGCAAACTGAAGGAATGTCAGCACACTGAAGGAATGTCATGACACTGAAGGAATATTCTGCACACTGAAGGAATGTGAGCACACTGATGGAATGTCATGCACATGGAAGGAATGTTATGGACACAGAAGGAATGTCATGACATTGAAGGAATGTCAGCACACTGATGGAATGTCATGCACACTGAAGGAATGTCATGCACACTGAAGGAATGCCATGCACACTGAAGGAATGTTCTGCAAACTGAAGGAATGTCAGCACACTGATGGAATTTCATGACATTGAAGGACTGTTCTGCACAATGAAGGAATGTCAGCACACTGAAGGCATGTCATGAAACTGAAGGAACTTTATGACACCGAAGGAAAGTTATGGACACAGAAGTAATGTCATGACACTGAAGGAATGTCAGCACACTGATGGAATGTCATGCACACTGAAGGAATGCCATGCACATTGAAGGAATGTGATGCACACTGAAGGTATGTTCTGCAGACTCAAAGAATGTCAGCACACTGAATGAATGTCATGCACACTGAAGTAACGTGATGCACACTGAAGTAATGTTCTGCCAACTGAAGGAATGTTCTGCACACTGAATGAATGTTCGGAGCAGTGAAGGAATGTTCGGAGCAGTGAAGGAATGTTATGGACTCTGAAGGAATGTCAGCACACTGCAGGAATGTCATGCACATTGAAGGAATGCCATGCACAATAAAGGAATGTGATGCACACTGAAGGAATGTCAGCACACTGATGGAATGTCATGCACACTGAAGTAACGTGATGCACACTGAAGGAATGTTCTGCAAACTGAAGGAATGTCAGCACACTGAAGGAATGTCATGCACACTGAATGAATGTCATGCACACTGAAGTAACGTGATGCACACTAAAGGAATGTTCTGCAGACTGAAGGAATGTCAGCACACTGATGGAATGTCATGCACACTGAAGGAATGTCATGACACTGAAGGAATGTTCTGCACACTGAAGGAATGTCAGCACACTGAAGGAATGTTATGCAGACTGAAGGAATGTCAGCACACTGAAGGAATGTCAACACACTGAAGGAATGTCATGACACTGAAGGAATGTCATGCACACTGAAGGAATATTATCACACAGAAGTAATGTCAAGCACACTGAAGGAATGTCAGCAGACTGAATGAATGTCATGCACACTGAAGGAATGTTATGGACACAGATGGAATGTCATGACACTGAAGGAATGTCATGACACTGATGGAATGTCATACACACTGAAGAAATTTCTTGCACACTGATGTAATGTCATGCACACTGAAGGAATGTCAGCACTCTGATAGAATGTTATGACACTGAAGGAATTTTATGGACACAAAAGGAATGTTATGGACACAAAAGGAATGTCATGACACTGAATGAATGTCATGACTCTGATGGAATGTCATACACACTGAAGAAATGTCTTGCACACTGATGGAATGTCATGCATACTGAAGAATTGTCATGCACACTGATGGAATGTTATGACACTGAAGGAATTTTATGGACACAAAAGGAATGTTATGGATACAAAAGGAATTTCATGCACACTGAATGAATGTCATGCACGCTGAAGGAACGTGATGCACACTGAAGCAATGTCAGTACACTGATGGAATGTCAGCACACTGAAGGAATGTTATGGGCACAGAAGGAATGTCATGACTCTGAAGGAATGTCATGACACTGATGGAATTTCATACACACTGATGAAATGTCTTGCACACTGATGGAATGTCATGTACACTGAAGAAATGTCTTGCACACTGATGGAATGTCATGCACACTGAAGGAATGTCAGCACACTTAAGGAATGTCATGCATGCTGAAGGAATGTTCTGCAAACTGAAGGAATGTCAGCACACTGAATGAATGTCAAGCACACAGAAGGAACGTGACGCACACTGAAGGAATGTTCTGCAAACTGAAGGAATGTCAGCACAATGAATGAATTTCAAGCACACAGAAGAAACGTGATGCACACTGAAGGAATGTTCTGCAAACTGAAGGAATGTTCCGCAAACTGAAGGAATGTCAGCACACTGAAAGAATATTCTGCACACTGAAGGAATGTGAGCACACCGATGGAATGTCATGCACATGGATGGAATGTGATGCACACTGAAGGAATGTCATGCACACTGAAGGAATGCCATGCACACTGAAGGTATGTTCTGCAAACTGAAGGAATGTCAGCACACTGAAGGCATGTCATGTAACTGAAGAAATGTTCTGAAACTGAAGGAATCTTATGGACACAGAAGGAATGTCATGACACTGAAGGAATGTTATGACACTTAAGGAACGTTATGGACACAGAAGGAATGTTTTGAAACTGAATGAATGTTATGACACCGAAGTACTGTTCTGGACACAGAAGGAATGTCATGACACTGAAGGAATGTTATGACACTGAAGGAATGTTATGGACACTGAAGGAATGTCATGAAACTGAAGGAACTTTATGACACCGAAGGAATGTCAGTACACTGATGGAATGACAACACACTGAAGGAATGCTATGGACACAGAAGGAATGTCATGACACTGAAGGAATGTCATGACACTGATGGAATGTCATACACACTGAAGAAATGTCTTGCACACTGATGGAATATCATGCACACTGAAGAAATGTCTTGCACACTGATGGAATGTCATGCACACTGAAGGAATGTCAGCACACTGAAGGAATGTTATAACACTGAAGGAATGTTATGGACACAAAAGGAATGTCATGACACTGAAGGAATGTTAGCAAACTGAATGAATGTCATGCACACTGAAGGAACGTGATGCACATTGAAGGAATGTCATGCATGCTGAAGGAATGTTCTGCAAACTGAAGGAATGTCAGCACACTGAATGAATGTCAAGCACACTGAAGGAACGTGATGCACACTGAAGGAATGTTTTGCAAACTGAAGGAATGTCAGCACACTGAAGGAATGTCATGACACTGAAGGAATATTCTGCACACTGAAGGAATGTGAGGACACTGATGGAACGTCATGCACATGGAAGGAATGAGATGCACATTGAAGGAATGTCAGTACACTGAAGGAATGTCAGCACACTGAAGGAATGTTATGGACACAGAAGGAATGTCATGACATTGAAGGAATGTCAGCACACTGATGGAATGTCATACACACTGAAGAAATGCCTTGCACGCTGATGGAATGTCATGCACACTGATGGAATGTCATGCACACTGAAGGAATGTCAGCACACTGAAGGAATGTCATGACACTGAAGGAATGTTATGGACACAAAAGGAATGTCATGACACTGAAGGAATGTTAGCAAACTGAATGAATGTCATGCACACTGAAGGAAAGTGATGCACATTGAAGGAATGTCATGCATGCTGATGGAATGTTCTGCAAACTGAAGGAATGTCAGCACACTGAATGAATGTCAAGCACACTGAAGGAACGTGATGCACACTGAAGGAATGTTTTGCAAACTGAAGGAATGTCAGCACACTGATGGAATGTCATGCACACTGAAGGAATGTCATGACACTGAAGGAATGTTCTGCACACTGAAGGAATGTCAGCACACTGAAGGAATGTTATGCAGACTAAAGGAATGTCAGCACACTGAAGGAATGTCAACACACTGAAGGAATGTCATGACACTGAAGGAATGTCATGCACACTGAAGGAATATTATCACACAGAAGTAATGTCAAGCACACTGAAGGAATGTCAGCAGACTGAATGAATGTCATGCACACTGAAGGAATGTTATGGACACAGATGGAATGTCATGACACTGAAGGAATGTCATGACACTGATGGAATGTCATACACACTGAAGAAATTTCTTGCACACTGATGTAATGTCATGCACACTGAAGGAATGTCAGCACTCTGATAGAATGTTATGACACTGAAGGAATTTTATGGACACAAAAGGAATGTTATGGACACAAAAGGAATGTCATGACACTGAATGAATGTCATGACTCTGATGGAATGTCATACACACTGAAGAAATGTCTTGCACACTGATGGAATGTCATGCATACTGAAGAATTGTCATGCACACTGATGGAATGTTATGACACTGAAGGAATTTTATGGACACAAAAGGAATGTTATGGATACAAAAGGAATTTCATGCACACTGAATGAATGTCATGCACGCTGAAGGAACGTGATGCACACTGAAGCAATGTCAGTACACTGATGGAATGTCAGCACACTGAAGGAATGTTATGGGCACAGAAGGAATGTCATGACTCTGAAGGAATGTCATGACACTGATGGAATTTCATACACACTGATGAAATGTCTTGCACACTGATGGAATGTCATGTACACTGAAGAAATGTCTTGCACACTGATAGAATGTCATGCACACTGAAGGAATGTCAGCACACTTAAGGAATGTCATGCATGCTGAAGGAATGTTCTGCAAACTGAAGGAATGTCAGCACACTGAATGAATGTCAAGCACACAGAAGGAACGTGACGCACACTGAAGGAATGTTCTGCAAACTGAAGGAATGTCAGCACACTGAATGAATTTCAAGCACACAGAAGGAACGTGATGCACACTGAAGGAATGTTCTGCAAATTGAAGGAATGTTCCGCAAACTGAAGGAATGTCAGCACACTGAAAGAATATTCTGCACACTGAAGGAATGTGAGCACACCGATGGAATGTCATGCACATGGATGGAATGTGATGCACACTGAAGGAATGTCATGCATGCTGAAGGAATGTTCTGCAAACTGAAGGAATGTCAGCACACTGAATGAATGTCAAGCACACTGAAGGAACGTGATGCACACTGAAGGAATGTTTTGCAAACTGAAGGAATGTCAGCACACTGAAGGAATGTCATGACACTGAAGGAATATTCTGCACACTGAAGGAATGTGAGGACACTGATGGAACGTCATGCACATGGAAGGAATGAGATGCACATTGAAGGAATGTCAGTACACTGAAGGAATGTCAGCACACTGAAGGAATGTCATGAACACTGATGGAATGTCATGCACACTGAAGGAATGTCATGCACACTGAAGGAATGCCATGCACACTGAAGGAATGTTCTGCAAACTGAAGGAATGTCAGCACACTGAATGAATGTCAAGCACACTGAAGGAACGTGATGCACACTGAAGGAATGTTTTGCAAACCAAAGGAATGTCAGCACACTGAAGGAATGTCATGACACTGAAGGAATATTCTGCACACTGAAGGAATGTGAGCACACTGATGGAATGTCATGCACATGGAAGGAATGTGATGCACATTGAAGGAATGTCAGTACACTGAAGGAATGTCAGCACACTGAAGGAATGTCATGAACACTGATGGAATGTCATGCACACTGAAGGAATGCCATGCACACTGAAGGAATGTTCTGCAAACTGAAGGAATGTCAGCACACTGATGGAATTTCATGACATTGAAGGACTGTTCTGCACAATGAAGGAATGTCAGCACACTGAAGGCATGTCATGAAACTGAAGGAAAATTCTGAAACTGAAGGTATGTTATGGACACAGAGGGAATGTCATGACACTGAAGGAATGTTATGACACTGAAGGAATGTTATGGACACAGAAGGAATGTCATGAAACTGAAGGAATATTCTGCACACTGAAGGAATGTCATGATACTGAAGGAACTTTATGACACCGAAGGAAAGTTATGGACACAGAAGGAATGTCATGACACTGAAGAATTGTCAGCACACTGATGGAATGTCATGCACACTGAAGGAATGTCATGCACACTGAAGGAATGCCATGCACACTGAAGGAATGTTCTGCAAACTGAAGGAATGTCAGCACACTGATGGAATTTCATGACATTGAAGGACTGTTCTGCACAATGAAGGAATGTCAGCACACTGAAGGCATGTCATGAAACTGAAGGAACTTTATGACACCGAAGGAAAGTTATGGACACAGAAGGAATGTCATGACACTGAAGGAATGTCAGCACACTGATGGAATGTCATGCACACTGAAGGAATGCCATGCACATTGAAGGAATGTGATGCACACTGAAGGTATGTTCTGCAGACTCAAAGAATGTCAGCACACTGAATGAATGTCATGCACACTGAAGTAACGTGATGCACACTGAAGTAATGTTCTGCCAACTGAAGGAATGTTCTGCACACTGAATGAATGTTCGGAGCAGTGAAGGAATGTTCGGAGCAGTGAAGGAATGTTATGGACTCTGAAGGAATGTCAGCACACTGCAGGAATGTCATGCACATTGAAGGAATGCCATGCACAATAAAGGAATGTGATGCACACTGAAGGAATGTCAGCACACTGATGGAATGTCATGCACACTGAAGGAATGTTATGAACACTGATGGAATGTCATGCACACTGAAGGAATGTCATGCACACTGAAGGAATGCCATGCACACTGAAGGAATGTTCTGCAAACTGAAGGAATGTGAGGACACTGATGGAACGTCATGCACATGGAAGGAATGAGATGCACATTGAAGGAATGTCAGTACACTGAAGGAATGTTCTGCAAACTGAAGGAATGTCAGCACACTGAATGAATGTCAAGCACACTGAAGGAACGTGATGCACACTGAAGGAATGTTTTGCAAACCAAAGGAATGTCAGCACACTGAAGGAATGTCATGACACTGAAGGAATATTCTGCACACTGAAGGAATGTGAGCACACTGATGGAATGTCATGCACATGGAAGGAATGTGATGCACATTGAAGGAATGTCAGTACACTGAAGGAATGTCAGCACACTGAAGGAATGTTATGAACACTGATGGAATGTCATGCACACTGAAGGAATGTCATGCACACTGAAGGAATGCCATGCACACTGAAGGAATGTTCTGCAAACTGAAGGAATGTCAGCACACTGATGGAATTTCATGACATTGAAGGACTGTTCTGCACAATGAAGGAATGTCAGCACACTGAAGGCATGTCATGAAACTGAAGGAAAATTCTGAAACTGAAGGTATGTTATGGACACAGAGGGAATGTCATGACACTGAAGGAATGTTATGACACTGAAGGAATGTTATGGACACAGAAGGAATGTCATGACACTGAAGGAATATTCTGCACACTGAAGGAATGTCATGATACTGAAGGAACTTTATGACACCGAAGGAAAGTTATGGACACAGAAGGAATGTCATGACACTGAAGAATTGTCAGCACACTGATGGAATGTCATGCACACTGAAGGAATGTCATGCACACTGAAGGAATGCCATGCACACTGAAGGAATGTTCTGCAAACTGAAGGAATGTCAGCACACTGATGGAATTTCATGACATTGAAGGACTGTTCTGCACAATGAAGGAATGTCAGCACACTGAAGGCATGTCATGAAACTGAAGGAACTTTATGACACCGAAGGAAAGTTATGGACACAGAAGGAATGTCATGACACTGAAGGAATGTCAGCACACTGATGGAATGTCATGCACACTGAAGGAATGCCATGCACATTGAAGGAATGTGATGCACACTGAAGGTATGTTCTGCAGACTCAAAGAATGTCAGCACACTGAATGAATGTCATGCACACTGAAGTAACGTGATGCACACTGAAGTAATGTTCTGCCAACTGAAGGAATGTTCTGCACACTGAATGAATGTTCGGAGCAGTGAAGGAATGTTCGGAGCAGTGAAGGAATGTTATGGACTCTGAAGGAATGTCAGCACACTGCAGGAATGTCATGCACATTGAAGGAATGCCATGCACAATAAAGGAATGTGATGCACACTGAAGGAATGTCAGCACACTGATGGAATGTCATGCACACTGAAGTAACGTGATGCACACTGAAGGAATGTTCTGCAAACTGAAGGAATGTCAGCACACTGAAGGAATGTCATGCACACTGAATGAATGTCATGCACACTGAAGTAACGTGATGCACACTAAAGGAATGTTCTGCAGACTGAAGGAATGTCAGCACACTGATGGAATGTCATGCACACTGAAGGAATGTCATGACACTGAAGGAATGTTCTGCACACTGAAGGAATGTCAGCACACTGAAGGAATGTTATGCAGACTGAAGGAATGTCAGCACACTGAAGGAATGTCAACACACTGAAGGAATGTCATGACACTGAAGGAATGTCATGCACACTGAAGGAATATTATCACACAGAAGGAATGTTAGCAAACTGAATGAATGTCATGCACACTGAAGGAAAGTGATGCACATTGAAGGAACGTCATGCATGCTGAAGGAATGTTCTGCAAACTGAAGGAATGTCAGCACACTGAATGAATGTCAAGCACACTGAAGGAACGTGATGCACACTGAAGGAATGTTTTGCAAACTGAAGGAATGTCAGCACACTGAAGGAATGTCATGACACTGAAGGAATATTCTGCACACTGAAGGAATGTGAGGACACTGATGGAACGTCATGCACATGGAAGGAATGAGATGCACATTGAAGGAATGTCAGTACACTGAAGGAATGTCAGCACACTGAAGGAATGTTATGGACACAGAAGGAATGTCATGACATTGAAGGAATGTCAGCACACTGATGGAATGTCATGCACACTGAAGGAATGTCATGCACACTGAAGGAATGCCATGCACACTGAAGGAATGTTCTGCAAACTGAAGGAATGTCAGCACACTGAATGAATGTCAAGCACACTGAAGGAACGTGATGCAAACTGAAGGAATGTTTTGCAAACCAAAGGAATGTCAGCACACTGAAGGAATGTCATGACACTGAAGGAATATTCTGCACACTGAAGGAATGTGAGCACACTGATGGAATGTCATGCACATGGAAGGAATGTGATGCACATTGAAGGAATGTCAGTACACTGAAGGAATGTCAGCACACTGAAGGAATGTCATGAACACTGATGGAATGTCATGCACACTGAAGGAATGTCATGAACACTGAAGGAATGCCATGCACACTGAAGGAATGTTCTGCAAACTGAAGGAATGTCAGCACACTGATGGAATTTCATGACATTGAAGGACTGTTCTGCACAATGAAGGAATGTCAGCACACTGAAGGCATGTCATGAAACTGAAGGAAAATTCTGAAACTGAAGGTATGTTATGGACACAGAGTGAATGTCATGACACTGAAGGAATGTTATGACACTGAAGGAATGTTATGGACACAGAAGGAATGTCATGAAACTGAAGGAATGTTATGGACACTGAAGGAATGTCATGATACTGAAGGAACTTTATGACACCGAAGGAAAGTTATGGACACAGAAGGAATGTCATGACACTGAAGAATTGTCAGCACACTGATGGAATGTCATGCACACTGAAGGAATGCCATGCACATTGAAGGAATGTGATGCACACTGACGGTATGTTCTGCAGACTCAAAGAATGTCAGCACACTGAATGAATGTCATGTACACTAAAGTAACGTGATGCACACTGAAGTAATGTTCTGCTAACTGAAGGAATGTACTGCACACTGAATGAATGTCATGCACACTGAATGAATGTTGTGCATACTGAAGTAACGTGATGCACACTGAAGCAATGTTCTGCAAACTGAAGGAATATCAGCACACTAATGGAATGTCATGACACTGAAGCAATGTTCTGCACACTGAAGGAATGTTATGACACTGTAGGAATGTTATGGACACAGAAGGAATGTCATGACACTGAAGGAATTTCAGCACACTGAGGAATGTCATGCACACTGAAGGAATGTCAGCACAATGATGGAATGTCAGTACACTGAAGAAATATTCTGCAAACTGAACGAATGTCAGCACACTGAATGAATAACATGCACACTGAAGTAACATGATGCACACTGAAGGAATGATCTGCAAACTGATGGAATGTCAGCACACTTTTGGAATGTCATGACACTGAAGGAATGTTCCGCAACCTGAAGGAATGTCAGCACATTGCTGGAATGTCATGACACTGAAGGAATGTTATTGGCACTGAAGGAATGTCATGCACACTGAAGGAATTTCAGCACACTGATGGAATGATCATTCACACTGAAGGAATGTCAGCACAGTGAAGCTATCTCAGCGGACTGAAGGAATGTCGGCACACTGACGGAATATCAGCACACTCAATGAATGTCATGGGCACTGAAGAAATGTCACGCAAACTGAAGAAAAGTCATGCAAACTGAAGGAATGTTCTGCGCACTGAATGAATGTTCGGAACAGTGAAGGAATGTTCGGAATAGTGAAGGAATGTTATGGACACAGAAGGAATGTCAGCATAATGAAGGAATGTCATGCACACTGAGGGAATGTCATGCAAACTGAAGGAATGTTCTGCACACTGATGGACTGTTCAGAACAGTGAAGGAATTTTATGGACACAAAAGGAATGTCACGCACACTGAAGGGATGTTCTGGACACTGAAGGAATGTTCTGCACACTGAAGGAGTGTCATGCACACTGAAGGAATGTCAGCACCCTGATGGAATGTCATGCACACGAAAGGAATGTTCTGCACACTGAAGGAATGTCAGCACACTGAAGGAATGTCATGCACACTGAAGGAATGTCATGCACACTGAAGGAATGTTCTGCAAACTGAAGCAATGTCAGCACACTGATGTAATGTCATGCACACTGAAGTAATGTCAGCACTCTGAAGGAATGTTATGAACAGAAGGAATGTGACGAAACTGAAGGAATGTTATGACATTGAAGGAATGTTATGGACACAGAAGGAATGTCATGACACTCAAGGACTTTTATTGACACAGAAGGAATGTCAGCACACTGAAGGAATGTTATGACACTGAAGGAATGTGATGCACACTGAAGGAATGTTCTGCAAACTGAAGGAATGTCAGCACACTGAAGTAATGTCATTCACACTGACGGAATGTCTGCACACATAGAAATGCTCTGCAAACTGAAGGATTGCCAGAAAACTGAAGGAACATTATGCACATTGAAGGAATGTCATGCACACCGAAGGAATGTCAGCACACTGATGGATTGTAAGCAAACTGAAGGAAATTCATGCACACTGAAGGAATGTCAGCAAACTGAAGGACTTAAATGGTCATTGAAGTAACGACATGTTCACTTTAGGAATGTCATGCACTCTGAAGGAATGTCAACACAATGAAGGAATATCATGCGCACTGAGGAATGTCAGCACAAGTATGAATGTCATGCACAACGAAAGAATATCAGCACTTTGAACGAATGCCATGCACACTGAAAGAATGTCATGACACTGATGGAATGTCATGACACTGAAGGAATGTTATGACACTGAAGGAATGTCATGGACACTGAAGAAATGTCATGCACATTGAAGGAATATCAGCACACTGAAAGTATCTCAAAGATTGAAGGAGTGTCAGAACACTGACGGAATAGCAGCACACTCAATGAATGTCATGGGCACTGAAGAAATGTCACGCAAACTGAGGGAATGTTCTGCACACTGAATGAATGTTCGAAACAGTGAAGGAATGTTATGGACACAGAAGGAATGTCAGCACAATGAAGGAATGTCATGCACACTGATGGAATGTTCTGCACACTGAAGGAATGTCATGCACACTGAAGGAATGTTCTGCACACTGAAGGACTGTTCAGAACAGTGAAGGAATGTTCTGGACACAAAAGGAATGCCAGCACACTGAAGAAATGTCAGGCACACTGAAGGAATGTTCTGCACACTGAAGGAATGTTCAGAACAATGAAGGAATGTTATGGACACAGAAGGAATGTCAGCACAGTGAAGAAATGTCAGGCACACTGAAGGAATGTCAGCACACTGAAGGAATGTCAGCACACTGAAGGAATGTTATGACACCGAAGGAATGTTATGGACACAGAAGGAATGTCATGACACTGAAGGAATGTCAGCACACTGATGGAACGTGATGCACATTGAAGGAATGTTCTGCAAACTGAAGGAATGTTCTGCATACTGAATGAATGTTCGAAACAGTGAAGGAATGTTCGGAACAGTGAAGGAATGATATGGACACAGAAGGAATGTCAGCACAATGAAGGAATGTCATGCACACTGATGGAATGTCATGTCACTAAAGTAGTGTTCTGCGCACTGAAGGAATGTTATGGACACTGAAGGAACGTTAGCACACTGAACAAACGACATACGCACTGAAGGATAGCCATGCACGCTGAAGGAATGTCAGCACACTGAAGGAATATCATGCACACTGTAGGAATGTCATGCACACTGAAGGAATGTCATGCACATTGAAGGAATATCATCGCACTGAATGAATGTCTTGCACACTGAAGGAATGTCAGCACACTGAAGGAGTATCAGGACACTGATGGAATGTCATGCACATTGAAGGAATGTCATGCACCCTGAAGGAATTTCTCACACGCTGATGGAATATCATGCACACTGAAAGATTGCCATGCACACTGAAGGAAGATCATGTTCACTGAAGGAATGTCATTCACATTGGAGAAATGTCAGCACACTGAAGGAATATCATGCTCATTGAAGGAATGTGAGCACACTGAAGGAATGTGATGAACACTGAATGAATGTCATGCACACTGGAGATATGTCAGCACACTGAAGGAATGTCAGAGCACTGAAGGAAGGTCATCATTCTGAAGGAATGTCACGCATACAGAAGGAACGACAGAACACTGAAGGAATGTCTTGCGCACTGCAGGAATGTCGTTCGCATTGAAAGGTTTTTATGCACACTGAAGGAATGTCAGCCCATTGAAGGAATGTCAGCACACTGATGGAAGTCATGCAAACTGAATGATTGTCAGCAAACTGAAGTAATGTCAGCAAACTGAAGGAATGTCACACACACTGAAGGAATGACATGCACACAATGAATGTCAGCAAAATTGTCAGGCATAATGAAGGAATGTCATGCACACAAGAAATTACTGGACACTGAATGAATATAATGCACACTGAAGGAAAGTAATGCACACAGAAGGAATTTCAGCACACTGAAAGAATATCAGGCACAATGAAGGAATTTCAGCACACTGAAGGAATGTCATGCACAAAGCAGGAATGTCATTGCAAAATGAACTAATGTCGTGCAAAATGAAGAAATGGCAGGAGACGGGAAGAATGCAATGCAAACTGAAGGAATGTCAGCACACTGAAAGAATGTCCTGCTCAGGAAGGAAAGTCAGCACCCTGAAGGAATGTCATTCATACTGAAGTAATGGTTTGCACACTGAAGGAATGTTATTCACACTGAAGCAATGTCATGAGCAATGAAGGAATGTTAGCAAACCGAAGGAATGTCATGCACACTAAAGGAATGTCATTCACACTGAAGGAATGTCATGCACACTGAAGGAATATCATGCACACTAAAGGAATGTCATGAACACTGAAGGAATATCATGCTCACTAAAGGAATGTCATTAACACTGAAGGAATATCATGCACACTAAAGGAATGTCATGCATACTAAAGGAATGTCATTCACACTGAAGAAATGTCAGCACACTAAAGGAATGTCATGCACACTGAAGGAATGTCATTCACACTGAAAGAATGTCATTCACACTGAAGGAATGTCATTCACACTAAAGGAATGTCATGCACACTAAAGGAATGTCATGTACACTGAAGGAATTTCAGCACACTGAATGAATGTCATGCACACTGAAGGAATGTCATGCACACTGAAGGAATGTCAGCACACTGATGGAATGTCATGCACCCTGAAGGAATTTCAGCACACTGAAGGAATGTTCTGCAAACTGAAGAAATGTCAGCACAAATGTCACGCAAACTGAAGGAATGTTCTGAACACTGAATGAATGTTCGGAACAGTAAATGAATGTTATGGTCACAGACGGAATGTCAGCACAATGAAGGAATGTCATGCACACTGAGGGAATGTCATGCACACTGAAGGAATGTTCTGTACACTGATGGACTGTTCAGAATAGTGAAGGAATTTTATGGACACAGAAGGAATGTCAGCACAGTGAAGGAATGTCACGCACACTGAAAGAATGTTCTGGACACTGAAGGAATGTTCTGCACACTGAAGGAGTGTCATGCACACTAAAGGAATTTCAGCACCCTGATGGAATGTCATGCATACTGAAGGAATGTTCTGCACACTGAAGGAATGTCAGCACACTAAAGAATGTCATGGCACTGAAGGAATGATCTGCACAATGAAGGAATGTCAGCACACTGAAGGAATGTCATGCACACTGAAGGAATGTCATGCACACTGAAGTAATGTCAGCACTCTGAAGGAATGTTATGGACACAGAAGGAATGTCACGAAACTGAAGGAATGTTATGACATTGAAGGAATGTTATGGACACAGAAGGAATGTCATGACACTCAAGGACTTTTAAGGACACAGAAGGAATGTCATGCACACTGAAGGAGTGTTATGCACACTGACGGAATGTGACGCACACTGAAGGAATGTTCTGCAAACTGAAGGAATGTCAGCACACTGAAGTAATGTCATGCACACTGAAGGAATGTCAGCACTCTGAAGGAATGTTCTGCACACTGAGGGAATGTCAGCAGAATGAAGGAATGTCAGCACAGTGAAGAAATGATATGCACACTGAAGGAATGTCAGTGCAATGAAGGAATGTCATGCACACTGAAGGAATGTCATGCACACTAATGGAATGTCATGCACACTGAACGAATGTCATTCACACTGAAGGAATGTCATTCACACTGAAAGAATGTCATTCATACTGAAGGAATGTCATGCACACTAAAGGAAAGTAATTCACACTGAAAGAATGTGATGCGCACTGAAGGAATGTCATTCACACTGAAAGAATGTCATTCACACTGAGGGAATGTCATTCACACTGAAGGAATGTCATTCACACTGAAGGAATGTCAGCACACTGATGGAATGTCATGTACACTGAAGGAATGTCAGCACACTGAAGGAATGTTCTGCAAACTGAAGAAATGTCAGCACACTGAATGAATAACATGTACATTGAAATAACGTGATGCACACTGAAGGAATGATCTGCAAACTGAAGGAATGTCAGCAGACTTTTGGAATGTCTTGACACTGAAGGAATGTTCCGCAAACTGAAGGAATGTCAGCACACTGAAGGAATGTCATGCACACTGAAGGAAAGTCAGCACACCATTGGAATGTCATGCACACTGAAGGAATGTCAGCACACTGATGGAATGTCAGCACACTGAAGGAATGTCATGCACACTGACGGAATGTCAGCACACTGATGGAATGTCATGCACACTGAAGGAATGTCAGCACACTGATGGAATGTCATGCACACTGAAGGAATGTCAGCACTCTGAAGGAATGTCAGCACACTGAAGGTATCTCGCCAGACTGAATGAACGTCGGCAGACTGACGGAATATCAGCACACTCAACTAATGTCAGGGGCACTGAAGAAATGTCACGCAAACTGAAGAAATGTCACGCAAACTGAAGGAATGTTCTGAACACTGAATGAATGTTCGGAACAGTGAATGAATGTTATGGTCACAGACGGAATGTCAGCACAATGAAGGAATGTCATGCACACAGAGGGAATGTCATGCACACTGAAGGAATGTTCTGTACACTGATGGACTGTTCAGAACAGTGAAGGACTTTTATGGACACAGAAGGAATGTCAACACAGTGAAGGAATGTCACGCACAATGAAGGAATGTTCTGGACACTGAAGGAATGTTCTGCACACTGTCGGAGTGTCATGCACACTGAAGGAATGTCAGCACCCTGATGGAATGTCATGCACACTAAAGGAATGTTCTGCACACTGAAGGAATGTCATGGCACTGAAGGAATGATCTGCACACTGAAGGAATGTCAGCACACTGAAGGAATGTCATGCACACTGAAGGAATGTGATGTGCACTGAAGGAATGTTCTGCAAACTGAAACAATGTCAGCACACTGAAGTAATGTCATGCACACTGAAGTAATGTCATGACAGTGAAGGAATGTTATGACACTGAAGGAATGTTATGGACACAGAAGGAGTGTCACGAAACTGAAGGAATGTTATGACATTGAAGGAATGTTATGGACACAGAAGGAATGTCATGCACACTGAAGGAGTGTCATGCACACTGACGGAATGTGATGCACACTGAAGGAATGTTCTGCACACTGAAGGAATGTCAGTTCAATGAAGGAATGTTCTGCAAAGTGAAGGATGTCTGCAGACTTAGGAATACCTTGCACACTGAAGCAATGTCAGCACCCTGAAAGAATAATCTGCACATTGAAGAAATGTCATGCACAATGTAGGAATGTTCTGTACACTGATGGACTGTTCAGAACAGTGAAGGAATTTTATGGACACAGAAGGAATGTCAGCACAGTGAAGGAATGTCACGCACACTGAAGGAATGTTCTGGACACTGAAGGAATGTTCTGCACACTGAAGGAGTGTCATGCACACTGAAGGAATGTCAGCACCCTGATGGAATGTCATGCACACTGAAGGAATGTTCTGCACACTGAAGGAATGTCATGCACACTGAAGGAATGTCAGCACACTGAAGGAATGTCAGCACACTGAAGGAATGTCATGTACAGAGAAGCAATGTCATGCACACTGAAGGAATGTCATGCACACTGAAGTAATGTCAGCACTCTGAAGGAATGTTATGGACACAGAAGGAATGTCACAAAACTGAAGGAATGTTATGACATTGAAGGAATGTTATGGACACAGAAGGAATGTCATGACACTCAAGGATTTTTATGGACACAGAAGGAATGTCATGCACACTGAAGGAGTGTCATGCACACTGAAGGAATGTCAGCACACTGAAGGAATGTCAGCACACTGAAGGAATGTCATGCACACTGACGGAATGTCATGCACACTGAAGGAATGTTCTGCAAACTGAAGGAATGTCAGCACACTGAAGTAATATCATGCACACTGAAGGAATATCAGCACACTGAAGAAATGATATGCACACTGAAGAAATGTCAGCGCAATGAAGGAATGTCAGCTCACTGAATGAATGTCAAGCACACTGAAGGAACGTGATGCACACTGAAGGAAAGTTTTGCAAACTGAAGGAATGTCAGCACACTGAAGTAATGTCATGCACACTGAAGGAATGTCAGCACTCTGAAGGAATGTTCTGCACACTGAAGGAATGTCAGCAGAATGAAGGAATGTCAGCACACTGAAGAAATGATATGCACACTGAAGGAATGTCAGTGCAATGAAGGAATGTCATGCACACTGAACGAATGTCATTCACACTGAAGGAATGTCATTCACACTGAAAGAATGTCATTCATACTGAAGGAATGTCATGCACACTAAAGGAAAGTAATTCACACTGAAAGAATGTGATGCGCACTGAAGGAATGTCATTCACACTGAAAGAATGTCATTCACACTGAAGGAATGTCATTCACACTGAAGGAATGTCATTCACACTGAAGGAATGTCAGCACACTGATGGAATGTCATGTACACTGAAGGAATGTCAGCACGCTGAAGGAATGTTCTGCAAACTGAAGAAATGTCAGCACACTGAATGAATAACATGTACACTGAAATAACGTGATGCACACTGAAGGAATGATCTGCAAACTGAAGGAATGTCAGCAGACTTTTGGAATGTCTTGACACTGAAGGAATGTTCCGCAAACTGAAGGAATGTCAGCACACTGAAGGAATGTCATGCACACTGAAGGAAAGTCAGCACACCATTGGAATGTCATGCACACTGACGGAATGTCAGCACACTGAAGGAATGTCAGCACACTGAAGGAGTATCAGGACACTGATGGAATGTCATGCACATTGAAGGAATGTCATGCACCCTGAAGGAATTTCTTGCACGCTGATGGAATATCATGCACACTGAAAGATTGCCATGCACACTGAAGGAAGATCATGTTCACTGAAGGAATGTGATGAACACTGAATGAATGTCATTCACATTGGAGAAATGTCAGCACACTGAAGGAATATCATGCTCATTGAAGGAATGTGAGCACACTGAAGGAATGTGATGAACACTGAATGAATGTCATGCACACTGGAGATATGTCAGCACACTGAAGGAATGTCAGAGCACTGAAGGAAGGTCATCATTCTGAAGGAATGTCACGCATACAGAAGGAACGACAGAACACTGAAGGAATGTCTTGCGCACTGCAGGAATGTCGTTCGCATTGAACAGTTTTTATGCACACTGAAGGAATGTCAGCCCACTGAAGGAATGTCAGCACACTGATGGAAGTCATGCAAACTGAATGATTGTCAGCAAACTGAAGTAATGTCAGCAAACTGAAGGAATGTCACACACACTGAAGGAATGACATGCACACAATGAATGTCAGCAAAATTGTCAGGCATAATGAAGGAATGTCATGCACACAAGAAATTACTGGACACTGAATGAATATAATGCACACTGAAGGAAAGTAATGCACACAGAAGGAATTTCAGCACACTGAAAGAATATCAGGCACAATGAAGGAATTTCAGCACACTGAAGGAATGTCATGCACAAAGCAGGAATGTCATTGCAAAATGAACTAATGTCGTGCAAAATGAAGAAATGGCAGGAGACGGGAAGAATGCAATGCAAACTGAAGGAATGTCAGCACACTGAAAGAATGTCCTGCTCAGGAAGGAAAGTCAGCACCCTGAAGGAATGTCATTCATACTGAAGTAATGGTTTGCACACTGAAGGAATGTTATGGTCACTGAAGCAATGTCATGAGCAATGAAGGAATGTTAGCAAACCGAAGGAATGTCATGCACACTAAAGGAATGTCATTCACACTGAAGGAATGTGGTGAACACTGAAAGAATGTCATGCAGACTGAAGGAATGTCATGCTCACTGAAAGAATGTCATTCACACTGAAGGAATGTCATGCACACTGAAGGAATATCATGCACACTAAAGGAATGTCATGAACACTGAAGGAATATCATGCTCACTAAAGGAATGTCATTAACACTGAAGGAATATCATGCACACTAAAGGAATGTCATGCACACTGAAGGAATGTCATTCACACTGAAAGAATGTCATTCACACTGAAGGAATGTCATTCACACTGAAGGAATGTCATGCACACTAAAGGAATGTCATGTACACTGAAGGAATTTCAGCACACTGAATGAATGTCATGCACACTGAAGGAATGTCATGCACACTGAAGGAATGTCAGCACACTGATGGAATGTCATGCACACTGAAGGAATTTCAGCACACTGAAGGAATGTTCTGCAAACTGAAGAAATGTCAGCACAAATGTCACGCAAACTGAAGGAATGTTCTGAACACTGAATGAATGTTCGGAACAGTAAATGAATGTTATGGTCACAGACGGAATGTCAGCACAATGAAGGAATGTCATGCACACTGAGGGAATGTCATGCACACTGAAGGAATGTTCTGTACACTGATGGACTGTTCAGAATAGTGAAGAAATTTTATGGACACAGAAGGAATGTCAGCACAGTGAAGGAATGTCACGCACACTGAAGGAATGTTCTGGACACTGAAGGAATGTTCTGCACACTGAAGGAGTGTCATGCACACTGAAGAAATTTCAGCACCCTGATGGAATGTCATGCACACTAAAGGAATGTTCTGCACATTGAAGGAATGTCAGCACACTAAAGAATGTCATGGCACTGAAGGAATGATCTGCACAATGAAGGAATGTCAGCACACTGAAGGAATGTCATGCACAGAGAAGGAATGTCATGCACACTGAAGTAATGTCAGCACTCTGAAGGAATGTTATGGACACAGAAGGAATGTCACGAAACTGAAGGAATGTTATGACATTGAAGGAATGTTATGGACACAGAAGGAATGTCATGACACTCAAGGACTTTTAAGGACACAGAAGGAATGTCATGCACACTGAAGGAGTGTTATGCACACTGACGGAATGTGATGCACACTGAAGGAATGTTCTGCAAACTGAAGGAATGTCAGCACACTGAAGTAATGTCATGCACACTGAAGGAATGTCAGCACTCTGAAGGAATGTTCTACACACTGAGGGAATGTCAGCAGAATGAAGGAATGTCAGCACAGTGAATAAATGATATGCACACTGAAGGAATGTCAGTGCAATGAAGGAATGTCATGCACACTGAAGGAATGTCATGCACACTAATGGAATGTCATGCACACTGAACGAATGTCATTCACACTGAAGGAATGTCATTCACACTGAAAGAATGTCATTCATACTGAAGGAATGTCATGCACACTAAAGGAAAGTAATTCACACTGAAAGAATGTGATGCGCACTGAAGGAATGTCATTCACACTGAAAGAATGTCATTCACACTGAGGGAATGTCATTCACACTGAAGGAATGTCATTCACACTGAAGGAATGTCAGCACACTGATGGAATGTCATGTACACTGAAGGAATGTCAGCACACTGAAGGAATGTTCTGCAAACTGAAGAAATGTCAGCACACTGAATGAATAACATGTACATTGAAATAACGTGATGCACACTGAAGGAATGATCTGCAAACTGAAGGAATGTCAGCAGACTTTTGGAATGTCTTGACACTGAAGGAATGTTCCGCAAACTGAAGGAATGTCAGCACACTGAAGGAATGTCATGCACACTGAAGGAAAGTCAGCACACCATTGGAATGTCATGCACACTGAAGGAATGTCAGCACACTGATGGAATGTCAGCACACTGAAGGAATGTCATGCACACTGACGGAATGTCAGCACACTGATGGAATGTCATGCACACTGAAGGAATGTCAGCACACTGATGGAATGTCATGCACACTGAAGGAATGTCAGCACTCTGAAGGAATGTCAGCACACTGAAGGTATCTCGCCAGACTGAATGAACGTCGGCAGACTGACGGAATATCAGCACACTCAACTAATGTCAGGGGCACTGAAGAAATGTCACGCAAACTGAAGAAATGTCACGCAAACTGAAGGAATGTTCTGAACACTGAATGAATGTTCGGAACAGTGAATGAATGTTATGGTCACAGACGGAATGTCAGCACAATGAAGGAATGTCATGCACACAGAGGGAATGTCATGCACACTGAAGGAATGTTCTGTACACTGATGGACTGTTCAGAACAGTGAAGGACTTTTATGGACACAGAAGGAATGTCAACACAGTGAAGGAATGTCACGCACAATGAAGGAATGTTCTGGACACTGAAGGAATGTTCTGCACACTGTCGGAGTGTCATGCACACTGAAGGAATGTCAGCACCCTGATGGAATGTCATGCACACTAAAGGAATGTTCTGCACACTGAAGGAATGTCAGCACACTGAAGGAATGTCAGCACACTGAAGGAATGTCATGCACACTGAAGGAATGTCATGCACACTGAAGGAATGTCATGCACAGAGAAGGAATGTCATGCACACTGAAGGAATGTCATGTCCAGAGAAGCAATGTCATGCACACTGAAGGAATGTCATGCACACTGAAGGAATGTCAGCACTCTGAAGGAATGTCAGCACACTGAAGGAATGTCATGCACACTGATGGAATGTTCTGCAAACTGAAGGAATGTCAGCACACTGAAGTAATGTCATGCATACTGAAGGAATATCAGCACACTGAAGAAATGATATGCACACTGAAGAAATGTCAGCGCAATGAAGGAATGTCAGCTCACTGAATGAATGTCAAGCACACTGAAGGAACGTGATGCACACTGAAGGAATGTTTTGCAAACTGAAGGAATGTCAGCACACTGAAGGAATGTCATGACACAGAATGAATATTCTGCTCACTGAAGGAATGTCATGCACACTGATGGAATGTCATGCACATGGAAGAAATGTGATGCACACTGAAGGAATGTCAGTACACTGAAGGAATGTCAGCACACTGAAGGAATGTTATGGACACAGAAGGAATGTCATGACATTGAAGGAATGTCAGCACACTGATGGAATGTCATGCACACTGAAGGAATGTCATGCACACTGAAGGAATGCCATGCACACTGAAGGAATGTTCTGCAAACTGAAGGAATATCAGCACACTGATGGAATTTCATGACATTGAAGGACTGTTCTGCACAATGAAGGAATGTCAGCACACTGAAGGCATGTCATGAAACTGAAGGAATATTCTGAAACTGAAGGTATGTTATGGACACAGAAGGAATGTCATGACACTGACGGAATGTTATGACACTGAAGGAATGTTATGGACACAGAAGGAATGTCATGAAACTGAATGAATTTTATGACACCGAAGTACTGTTATGGACACGGAAGGAATGTTATGACACTGAAGGAATTTTATGGACACTGCAGGAATGTCATGAAACTGAAGGAACTTTATGACACCGAAGGGAAGTTATGGACACAGAAGGAATGTCATGACACTGAAGAATTGTCAGCACACTGATGGAATATCATGCACACTGAAGGAATGCCATGCACATTGAAGGAATGTGATGCACACTGACGGTATGTTCTGCAGACTCAAAGAATGTCAGCACACTGAATGAATGTCATGCACACTGAAGTAACGTGATGCACACTGAAGTAATGTTCTGCCAACTGAAGGAATGTACTGCACACTGAATGAATGTTCGGAGCAGTGAAGGAATGTTCGGAGCAGTGAAGGAATGTTATGGACTCTGAAGGAATGTCAGCACACTGCAGGAATGTCATGCACATTGAAGGAATGCCATGCACAATAAAGGAATGTGATGCACACTGAAGGAATATCAGCACACTGATGGAATGTCATGCACACTGAAGTAACGTGATGCACACTGAAGGAATGTTCTGCAAACTGAAGGAATGTCAGCACACTGAAGGAATGTCATGCACACTGAATGAATGTCATGCACACTGAAGTAACGTGATGCACACTGAAGCAATGTTCTGCAAACTGAAGGAATGTCAGCACACTAATGGAATGTCATGACACTGAAGCAATGTTCTGCACACTGAAGGAATGTTATGACACTGTAGGAATGTTATGGACACAGAAGGAATGTCATGACACTGAAAGAATTTCAGCACACTGAGGAATGTCATGCACAATGATGGAATGTCAGTACACTGAAGAAATGTTCTGCAAACTGAACGAATGTCAGTTTGAATAACATGCACACTGAAGTAACATGATGCACACTGAAGGAATGATCTGCAAACTGATGGAATGTCAGCACACTTTTGGAATGTCATGACACTGAAGGAATGTTCCGCAACCTGAAGGAATGTCAGCACATTGCTGGAATGTCATGACACTGAAGGAATGTTATGGACACTGAAGGAATTTCATGCACACTGAAGGAATTTCAGCACACTGATGGAATGATCATTCACACTGAAGGAATGTCAGCACAGTGAAGCTATCTCAGCGGACTGAAGGAATGTCGGCACACTGACGGAATATCAGCACACTCAATGAATGTCATGGGCACTGAAGAAATGTCACGCAAACTGAAGAAAAGTCATGCAAACTGAAGGAATGTTCTGCGCACTGAATGAATGTTCGGAACAGTGACGGAATGTTCGGAATAGTGAAGGAATGTTATGGACACAGAAGGAATGTCAGCATAATGAAGGAATGTCATGCACACTGAGGGAATGTTCTGCACACTGATGGACTGTTCAGAACAGTGAAGGAATTTTATGGACACAAAAGGAATGTCACGCACACTGAAGGAATGTCACGCACACTGAAGGAATGTTCTGGACACTGAAGGAATGTCATGCACACTGAAGGAATGTCAGCACCCTGATGGAATGTCATGCACACGAAAGGAATGTTCTGCACACTGAAGGAATGTTCTGCACACTGAAGGAATGTCATGCACACTGAAGGAATGTCATGCACACTGAAGGAATGTTCTGCAAACTGAAGCAATGTCAGCACACTGAAGTAACGTCATGCACACTGAAGGAATGTCCGCACTCTGAAGGAATGTCAGCACACTGAATGTATCTCGCCAGACTGAATGAACGTCGGCAGACTGACGGAATATCAGCACACTCAACTAATGTCAGGGGCACTGAAGAAATGTCACGCAAAATGAAGAAATGTCAAGCAAACTGAAGGAATGTTCTGAACACTGAATGAATGTTCGGAACAGTGAATGAATGTTATGGTCACAGACGGAATGTCAGCACAATGAAGGAATGTCATGCACACTGAGGGAATGTCATGCACACTGAAGGAATGTTCTGTACACTGATGGACTGTTCAGAATAGTGAAGGAATTTTATGGACACAGAAGGAATGTCAGCACAGTGAAGGAATGTCACGCACACTGAAGGAATGTTCTGGACACTGAAGGAATGTTCTGCACACTGAAGGAGTGTCATGCACACTGAAGGAATGTCAGCACCCTGATGGAATGTCATGCACACTAAAGGAATGTTCTGCACACTGAAGGAATGTCAGCACACTAAAGTATGTCATGACATTGAAGGAATGATCTGCACACTGAAGGAATGTCATGCACACTGAAGGAATGTCATGCACACTGAAGTAATGTCAGCACTCTGAAGGAATGTTATGGACACAGAAGGAATGTCACAAAACTGAAGGAATGTTATGACATTGAAGGAATGTTATGGACACAGAAGGAATGTCATGACACTCAAGGACTTTTAAGGACACAGAAGGAATGTCATGCACACTGAAGGAGTGTCATGCACACTGACGGAATGTGATGCACACTGAAGGAATGTTCTGCAAACTGAAGGAATGTCAGCACACTGAGTTAATGTCATGCACACTGAAGGAATGTCAGCACTCTGAATGAATGTTCTAGTCACTGAAGGAATGTCAGCAGAATGAAGGAATGTCAGCACACTGAAGAAATGATACGCACACTGAAGGAATGTCAGTGCAATGAAGGAATGTCATGCACACTGAAGGAATGTCATGCACACTGAAGTAATGTCAGTACTCTGAAGGAATGTTATGGACACAGAAGGAATGTCACGAAACTGAAGGAATGTTATGACATTGAAGGAATGTTATGGACACAGAAGGAATGTCATGACACTCAAGGACTTTTAAGGACACAGAAGGAATGTCATGCACACTGAAGGAGTGTCATGCACACTGACAGAATGTGATGCACACTGAAGGAATGTTCTGCAAACTGAAGGAATGTCAGCACACTGAAGTAATGTCATGCACACTGAAGGAATGTCAGCACTCTGAAGGAATGTTCTGCACACTGAAGGAATGTCAGCAGAATGTAGGAATGTCAGCACACTGAAGAAATGATATGCACACTGAAGGAATGTCAGTGCAATGAAGGAATGTCATGCACACTAATGGAATGTCATGCACACTGAACGAATGTCATTCACACTGAAGGAATGTCATTCACACTGAAAGAATGTCATTCATACTGAAGGAATGTCATGCACACTAAAGGAAAGTAATTCACACTGAAAGAATGTGATGCGCACTGAAGGAATGTCATTCACACTGAAAGAATGTCATTCACACTGAAGGAATGTCATTCACACTGAAGGAATGTCATTCACACTGAAGGAATGTCAGCACACTGATGGAATGTCATGCACACTGAAGGAATGTCAGCACACTGAAGGAATGTTCTGCAAACTGAAGAAATGTCAGCACACTGAATGAATAACATGTACACTGAAATAACGTGATGCACACTGAAGGAATGATCTGCAAACTGAAGGAATGTCAGCAGACTTTTGGAATGTCTTGACACTGAAGGAATGTTCTGCAAACTGAAGGAATGTCAGCACACTGAAGGAATGTCATGCATACTGAAGGAATGTCAGCACACTGATGGAATGTCATGCACACTGACGGAATGTCAGCACACTGATGGAATGTCAGCACACTGAAGGAATGTCATGCACACTGAAGGAATGTCATTCACACTGATGGAATGTCATGCACACTGAAGGAATGTCAGCACTCTGAAGGAATGTCAGCACACTGAAGGTATCTCTCCAGACTGAATGAACGTCGGCAGACTGACGGAACATCAGCACACTCAAGTAATGTCAGGGGCACTGAAGAAATGTCACGCAAACTAAAGAAATATCACACAAACTGAAGGAATGTTCTGAACACTGAATGAATGTTCGGAACAGTGAATGAATGTTATGGTCACAGACGGAATGTCAGCACAATGAAGGAATGTCATGCACACTGAAGGAATGTTCTGTACACTGATGGACTGTTCAGAACAGTGAAGGAATTTTACGGACACAGAAGGAATGTCAACACAGTGAAGGAATGTCACGCACACTGAAGGAATGTTCTGGACACTGAAGGAATGTTCTACACACTGAAGGAGTGTCATGCACACTGAAGGATTGTCAGCACCCTGATGGAATGTCATGCACACTAAAGGAATGTTCTGCACACTGAAGAAATGTCATGGCACTGAAGGAATGATCTGCACACTGAAGGAATGTCAGCACACTGAAGGAATGTCATGCACACTGAAGGAATGTGATGCGCACTGAAGGAATGTTCTGCAAACTGAAACAATGTCAGCACACTGAAGTAATGTCATGCACACTGAAGTAATGTCATGACAGTGAAGGAATGTTATAACACTGAAGGAATGTTATGGACACAGAAGGAATGTCACGAAACTGAAGGAATGTTATGACATTGAAGGAATGTTATGGACACGGAAGGAATGTCATGACACTCAAGGACTTTTATGGACACAGAAGGAATGTCATGCACACTGAAGGAGTGTCATGCACACTGACGGAATGTGATGCACACTGAAGAAATGTTCTGCACACTGAAGGAATGTCAGTTCAATGAAGGAATGTTCTGCAAAGTGAAGGATGTCTGCAGACTTAGGAATACCTTGCACACTGAAGCAATGTCAGCACCCTGAAGGAATAATCTGCACATTGAAGAAATGTCATGCACAATGTAGGAATGTTATGTACACTGATGGACTGTTCAGAACAGTGAAGGAATTTTATGGACACAAGGAATGTCAGCACAGTGAAGGAATGTCACGCACACTGAAGGAATGTTCTGGACACTGAAGGAATGTTCTGCACACTGAAGGAGTGTCATGCAGACTGAAGGAATGTCAGCACCCTGATGGAATGTCATGCACACTGAAGGAATGTTCTGCACACTGAAGGAATGTCAGCACACTGAAGGAATGTCATGGCACTGAAAGAATGATCTGCACACTGAAGGAATGTCAGCACACTGAAGTAATGTCATGCACACTGAAGTAATGTCAGCACTCTGAAGGAATGTTATGGACACAGAAGGAATGTCACAAAACTGAAGGAATGTTATGACATTGAAGGAATGTAATGGACACAGAAGGAATGTCATGACACTCAAGGATTTTTATGGACACCGAAGGAATGTCATGCACACTGAAGGAATGTTCTGCACACTGAAGGAATATCAGCAGAATGAAGGAATGTCAGCACACTGAAGAAATGATATGCACTCTGAAGAAATGTCAGTGCAATGAAGGAATGTCATGCACACTGAAGGAATGTCAGCACACTGAAGGAATGTCATGCACACTAAAGGAATGTCATGCACACTGAAAGAATGTCATTAACACTGATAGAATGTCATTCACACTGAAGGAATGTCATGCACACTAAAGGAAAGTAATTCACACTGAAAGAATGTCATGCACACTGAAGAAATGTCTGCACACTGAAGGAATATCAGCAGAATGAAGGAATGTCAGCACACTGAAGAAATGATATGCACACTGAAGAAATGTCAGTGCAATGAAGGAATGTCATGCACACTGAAGGAATGTCATGCACAATAAAGGAATGTCATGCACACTGAAGGAACGTCATGCACACTGATGGAATGTCATTCACAATGAAAATAATGTCATTCAAACTGAAGGAATGTCATTCACAATGAAGGAATGTCATGCACACTAAAGGAAAGTAATTCACACTGAAAGAATGTCATGCACACTGAAGGAATGTCAGCACACTGAAGGAATGTCATGCACACTAAAGGAATGTCATGCACACTGAAAGAATGTCATTCACACTGATAGAATGTCATTCACACTGAAGGAATGTCATGCACACTAAAGGAAAGTAATTCACACTGAAAGAATGTCATGCACACTGAAGGAATATCTGCACACTGTTGGAATGTCATGCACACTAAAGGAATGTCATGCACACTGAAAGAATGTCATTCACACTGAAAGAATGTCATTCACACTGAAGGAATGTCATTCACACTGATAGAATGTCATTCACACTGAAGGAATGTCATGCACACTAAAGGAAAGTAATTCACACTGAAAGAATGTCATGCACACTGAAGGAATGTCTGCACACTGATGGAATGTCATGCACACTGAATGAATAACATGTACACTGAAATAACGTGATGCACACTGAAGGAATGATCTGCAAACTGAAGGAATGTCAGCACACTTTTGGAATGTCATGACACTGAAGGAATGTTCCGCAATCTGAAGGAATGTCAGCACACTGATGGAATGTCATGCACACTGACAGAATGTCAGCACACTGATGGAATGTCAGCACACTGAAGGTATCTCGGCAGACTGAAGGAACGTCGGCAGACGGACGGAATATCAGCACACTCAAGGAATGTCATGGGCTCTGAAGAAATGTCACGCAATCTGAAGGAATGTTCTGAACACTGAATGAATGTTCGGAACAGTGAATGAATGTTATGCTCACAGAGGGAATGTCAGCACAATGAAGGAATGTCATGCACACTGAGGGAATGTCATGCACACTGAATGAATGTTCTGTATACTGATGGACTGTTCAGAACAGTGAAGGAATTTTATGGACACAGAAGGAATGTCAGCACAGTGAAGGAATGTCACGCACACTGAAGGAATGTTCTGGACACTGAAGGAATGTTCTGCACACTGAAGGAGTGTCATGCACACTGAAGGAATGTCAGCACCCTGATGGAATGTCATGCACACTAAAGGAATGTTCTGCACACTGAAGGAATGTCAGCACACTGAAGGAATGTCATGGCACTGAAGGAATGATCTGCACACTGAAGGAATGTCAGCACACTGAAGGAATGTCATGCACACTGAAGGAATGTCATGCACACTGAAGTAATGTGATGCGCACTGAAGGAATGTTCTGCAAACTGAAACAATGTCAGCACACTGAAGTAATGTCATGCACACTGAAGTAATGTCAGCACTCTGAAGGAATGTTATGGACACAGAAGAATGTCACAAAACTGAAGGAATGTTATGACATTGAAGGAATGTTATGGCCACAGAAGGAATGTCATGCACACTGAAGGAGTGTCATGCACACTGAAGGAATGTGATGCACACTGAAGGAATGTTCTGCACACTGAAGGAATGTCAGCACACTGAAGGAAAGTTCTGCACACTGAAGGAATGTCAGCAGAATGAAGGAAAGTCAGCACACTGAAGAAATGATATGCACACTGAAGGAATGTCAGTGCAATGAAGGAATGTTCTGCAAACTGAAGGAAGTCTGCAGACTTAGGAATACTCTGCACACTGAAGCAATGTCAGCACCCTGAAGGAATGATCTGCACATTGAAGAAATGTCATACACAATGTAGGAATGTCAGCAAAATGAACCAGTATCATCCACATGAAAGGAATTTTTTATACACTGAAGGAATGTCTGCACACTTAGAAATGCTCTGCAAACTGAAGGATTGCCAGAACACTGAAGGAATGTTATGGACATTGAAGGAATGTCATGCACACCGAAGGAATGTAAGCACACTGACAGATTGTAAGCAAACTGAAGGAAATTCATGCAGACTGAAGGAATGTCATGCACACTGAGGAATGTCAGCAAACTGAAGGACTTAAAAGTTCATTGAAGTAACGACATGTTCACTTTAGGAATGTCATGCACTCTGAAGGAATGTCAACACAATGAAGGAATGTCATGCGCACTGAGGAATGTCAGGACACTGAAGGAATGTCAGCACACTGAAGGAATGTCATGCACACTGAAGGAATGTCATGCACACTGAAGGAATATGAGCACACTGAAGGACTTAAATGGTCATTGAAGTAATGTCATGTGCACTTTAGGAATGTCATGCACACTGAAAGAATGTCAAGCACACTGATGGAATGTCAGCACACTGAAGGAATGTTAGAGCACTGAAGGAATGTAAGCACACTGAAGGAATGTCAGCACACTGAAGGAATGTTAGAGCACTGAAGGAATGTAAGCACACTGAAGGAATGTCAAGCACACTGATGGAATGTCAGCACACTGGAGGAATGTCATGCACACTGAAGTAATGTCATGCACGCTGAAGCAATGTCATGCACACAAGGATTTTCTGGACTCTGAATGAATTGAGCAAATGTCGTGTACACTGAAGGAATGTCAGCAAAATGAATGAAAATAATGCACTCTGACGGAATGTCATGCACAATGAATGAATGTTCTGCTTACTGAAGGAATATCAGCACACTCAAGGAATGTCATGGTCACTGAAGGAATGTCATGCCCATTGAAGGAATGTCATGTACAATGAAGGAATGTAAGCACACTCTAGGAATGTCAGCAGACTCTAGGAATGCCAGCATACTCTAGGAATGTCAGCAAACTGAAGGCATATCATGCACGGTGAATGCATATCATGCACACTGAAGAAATGGCAGGACACGGAAGGAATGTCAGCACACTGATGGAGTGTCATGCGCAAGAAGGAAAATCAACATCCTGAAGGAATGTCATTCACACCTAGGAATGTTCTGCACACTGAAGGAATGTCAGCACACTGAAGGAATTTTCTTCACACTGAAGGAATGTCAGCATACTGAAGGAATGCTATGTAATGCTTACTGATGGAATGTCACACACAATGATGGAATGACGTGCACACTTAAGCAATATCATGCGCACTGAAGGAATATCATGCACACTGTAGAAATGTGAGAACACTGATGCAATGTGATGCAAACTGAAGAAAGTTCAGCACACTGAAGAAATGTCAGGCAAACTGATGGAATGTCAGCCCAATAAAGGAATGTCATGCACACTGAAGAAATATCAGCCGAATGAATGAATGTAAGGCACACTAAAGTAATGTCAGCACACTGAATGAATGTCATGCACACTAAAGGAATGTCATGCACACTAAAGGAATGTCATGCACACTGAAGGAATGTTAGAGCACTGAAGGAAGGTCAGCACACTGAAAGAATGTCATGCACATAAAAGCAATTTCATGCACACTGAAGGAATGTCAGGAGTCAGATGGAATGTCATGCATGCTGAAGAAATGTCATGGATGCTGAAGGAATGTCATGCACAAAGTACGAATATCATGCAAGCTGAAGAAATGTCAGCAGACTGAAGGAATGTCATGCACACTGAAGGAATGTCATGCATACTGAAGAAATGTCAGCACATTGAAGGAGTGTAATGACACTGAAGGAATATCATTCACACTGTAGGAATGTGAGCACACTGATGTAATGTTATGCAAACTGAAGAGCTTCAGCACACTGAAGGAATGTAAGGCAAACTGATGGAATATCAGCCCACTGTAGGAATGTCAGCACACTGATGGAATGTCATGTACACTTAATGATTGTCAGCAGATTGAACGAAAATGATAACACTCGCGGAATATCATTCACACTGAAGGAATGTGTGCACATTGATGGAACCTAATGCAAACTGAAGAAATTTCAGCACACTGAAGGAATGTCATGCCCATTGAATGAATGTCATCACACTCATGGAATATCATGCACACTGAAGGAATGTGAACACACTGATGGAACATCATGGAAAGTGAAGAAATGTCAGCAGACCGAAAAATTATCAGGCACAATGAAGGAATTTCAGCACACTGTAGGAATATCATGCACACCGAAGGAATGTCAGACACAGAAAGAATTTTAGCATACTGAATAACTGTCATGCACACTGAAGGAATGTGATGCTCACTGAAGGAATGTCAGCAGACTGAAGAAATGATATGCACACTGAAGGAATGTCAAAACCCTGAAGGAATGTTCTGCATATTGAAGGAATGTCATGCACAGTGAAGGAATATCAGCAAACTGAACCAATATCATGCAAATGAAAGGAATGTTTTTCACAATGAAGGAATGTCTGCACACTTAGAAATGCTCTGCAAACTGAAGGATTGCCAGAACACAGAAGGAATGTTATGGATTTTGAAGAAATGTCATGAACACTGAAGGAATGTCAGCACACTGACGGATTGTAAGCAAACTGAAGGAAATTCATGCACACTGAAGGAATGTCATTCGCACTGAAGGAATGTCATGCACACTGTAGGAATATCATGCACACCGAAGGAATGTCAGACACAGAAAGAATTTTAGCATACTGAATATCATACACACTGAAGCAATATCATGCAGGCTAAAGGAATGTCATGTGCAAAGAAGATATGTGAGCACACTGACGGAACGTCATGCAAATTGAAGAAATTTGAGGACACTGAATGAATGTCACGCAGACTAAAGGAAGGTCGTCATACTGAAAGATTGTCAGGCACAATGAAGGAATGACACACATGTTTAAAGAATGTGGTGCACACTGAATAAGTGTAAGCACATTGAAGGAACGACAGCACACTTAAGGAATGTCATCACTCTGAAGAAATTTGAGCACACTGAAAGATTGTCAAGCACAATTAAGGAATTTCAGCACACTGAAGGAATGGCATGGACACTGCAAGTAAGACAAGCACACTGGAGGAATTTCATGCTCACTGACAGAATGTCATGTGCAATGAACGAATGTCATGCACACTGTAGGAATGTCAGCATACTAAAGGAATGTCATTACACTGAAGGAATATCACGCACCCTGTAGGAATGTCGTACACACTGATGGAATGTCATTGCAAAATGACGGACTGTCATGAAACAATGAAGAAATGGCAGGACACGGAATAAATGAAATGCACACTGAAGGAATGCGATGCACACTGAAGGAATGTAAGCACGCTGAAGGAATATCATGCACACACTGAAGGAATGTGAGCACACTGATGGAATGTCACGCACACTGAAAGATTGCCATGCACACTGAAGGATTGCCATGCACACTGAAGGAATGTCTTTACACTGAAGGAATATCATGCTCACTGAAGGAATGTGATGAATACTGAATGAATGTCATGCACACTGGAGAAATGTCAGCACACTGAAGGAATGTCAGAGCACTGAAGGGATGTCATCACTCTGAAGGAATGTCATGCATACAGAAGGAACGACAGCACACTGAAGGAATGTCTTGCACAATGCAGTGATGTCGTCCGCATTGAAAAATCTTGATGCACACCGAAGGAATGTCAGCCCAATGAAGGAATGTCAGCACACTGATGGAAAGTCATGAAAACTGAACGAACGTCAGCAAACTGAAGTAATGTCAGCAAACTAAAGGAAAGTCACACACACTGAAGGAATGTCAGCAAACTGAATGAATGTCAGCAAACTTAAAGATTGTTAGGCATAATGAAGGAATGTCATGCACACAAGAAATTTCGGGACACTGAATGAATGTCATACACAATGAAGGAATGATATGCACACTGAATGAATGTCAGCAAACTTAAAGAATGCCAGGCATAATAAATGAATGCAATGCACACTGAAGGAATTTCAGCACACTGAAAGAATATCAGGCCCAATGAAGGAATTTCAGCTCAGTGAAGAAATGTCAGCACACTGAGGAATGTCTTGCACACTAAAGGAATGTCATTCACACTGAAGGAATGTGGTGAACACTGAAGGAATGTCATGCAGACTGAAGGAATGTCATGCAGCTTGAAGGAATGTCATGTGCAATGAAGAAATGTGAGCACACTGACGGAATGTCATGAAATTGAAGAAATTTGAGGACACTGAATGAATGTCATGCAGATTAAAGGAACGTCATCATACTGAAAAATTATCAGGCACAATGAAGGAATTTCAGCACACTGTAGGAATATCATGCACACTGAAGGTATGTCAGACACACTGAAGGTATGTCAGACACACGGAAGGAATGTCACCAAACTGAAGGAATGTCACACACACTGAAGGAATGACATGCACACTGAATGAATGTCAGCAGACTTAAAGAATGTCAGGCGTAATGAATGAATGCAATGCACACTGAAGGAATTTCAGCACACTGAAAGAATGTCAGGCCCAATGAAGGAATTTCAGCTCAGTGAAGGAATGTCAGCACACTGAGGAATGTCATGCACACGGAAGGATCTCATGCACACTGAAGGAATGTCATGCACACTGAAACAATGTCATTCACAGTGAAAGAATGTCATACACAGTGAAGGAATGTCATGCAAACTGAGGAAATGTCATGCACACTTGAGGAATGTCATGCACACTGAAGGAATGTCAGCCCATTGAAGGAATGTCAGCACACTGATGGAAAGTCATGCAAACTGTTGGAATGTCATGCACACTAAAGGAATGTCAGCACACTGAAGGAATGTCATGCACACTAAAGGAATGTCATGCACACTGAAGGAATGTCAGCACACTGAAGGAATGTCATGCACACAAAAGCAATTTCATGCACACTGAAGGAATGTCAGGAGTCAGATGGAATGTCATGCATGCTGAAGAAATGTCATGCGCAAAGTACGAATATCATGCACACTGAAGGAATGTCAGCAGACTGAAGGAATGTCATTCACACTGAAGAAATGTCAGCACATTGAAGGAGTGTAATGATACTGAAGGAATATCATGCACACTGAAGAAATGTCAGCAGACTGAAGGAATGTCATTCACACTGAAGAAATGTCAGCACATTGAAGGAGTGTAATGACACTGCAGGAATATCATGCACACTGTAGGAATGTGAGCACATCGATGTAATGCTATGGAAAACTGATGGAATATCAGCCCACTGAAGGAATGTCATGCACACTGAAGGAATGTCAAGCACACTGAAGGAATGTGAGCACACTGAATGAATGTCATCCACACCGAAGGAATGTCATGCACACTGAAGGAATGCCATGCACACTGAAGGAATGTCATGCACACTGAAGGAATGTCATGCACACTGTAGGAATGTGAGCACACTGATGCAATGTGATGCAAACTGAAGAACATTCAGCACAATGAAGGAATATCAGGCAAACTGAATGTGTGTCATTCACACTGAAGGAATGTCATACCCACAACGAATGTCATGCCCACTGAATGAATGTCATGCCAACTTTTGGTTTGGCATGCACCTTGAGCGAATGTTGTGTACACAGAAGGAATATCAGCAAAATGAATGAAATTAATGCACTCTGACGGAATGTCATGCACACTGAATGAATGTTTTGCACACTGAAGGAAAGTCATGTACACTGAAGGAATGACATGCACACTGAAGGAATGCCATGCACTATGAAGGAATGTCATGCACACTGTAGGAATGTGAGCACACTGATGCAATGTGATGCAAACTGCAGAACGTTCAGCACACTGAAGGAATGTCAGGCAAACTGATGGAATGTCAGCCCAATAAAGGAATGTCATGCACACTGAAAAAATGACAGCCGAATGAATGAATGTAAGGCACACTAAAGGAATGTCAGCAAACTTAAGGAATGTCATGCACACTAAAGGAATGTCAGCACACTGAAGGAATCTTATGCACACTGAAGGAATATCATGCACACTGATGGAATGTTAGAGCACTGAAGGAATGTCAGCACACTGAAAGAATGTCATGCACACAAAAGCAATTTCATGCACACTGAAGGAATGTCAGGAGTCAGTTGGAATGTGATGCATGCTGAAGAAATGTCATGGATGCTGAAGGAACGTCATGCACAAAGTACGAATATCATGCATACTGATGAAATGTAAGCAGACTGAAGGAATGTCATGCACACTGAAGGAATGACATGCACACTGAATGAATGTCAGCAAACTTAAAGAATGTCAGGCATAACGAATGAATGCAATGCACATTGAAGGAATTTCAGCACACTGAAAGAATGTCAGGCCCAATGAAGGAATTTCAGCTCAGTGAAGGAATGTCAGCACACTGAGGAATGTCTTGCACACTGAAGGATGTCATTCACACTGAAGGAATGTCATGCACACTGAAGGAATGTCATGCAGACTAAAGGAACGTCATTCACACTGAAGGAATGTGGTGAACACTGATGCAAAATCATGCTCACTAATGGAATGTCATTCACACTGAAGGAATGTCATGCACACTAAAGGAATGTCATGCAGACTAAAGGAACGTCATTCACACTGAAGGAATGTGGTGAACACTGATGCAAAATCATGCTCACTAATGGAATGTCATTCACACTGAAGGAATGTTATTCACACTGAAAGAATGTCATGCACACTTGAGGAATGTCATGCACACTGAATGAATGTCAGCAAACTTAAAGAATGTCAGGCATAACGAATGAATGCAATGCACATTGAAGGAATTTCAGCACACTGAAAGAATGTCAGGCCCAATGAAGGAATTTCAGCTCAGTGAAGGAATGTCAGCACACTGAGGAATGTCTTGCACACTGAAGGATGTCATTCACACTGAAGGAATGTCATGCACACTAAAGGAATGTCATGCAGACTAAAGGAATGTCATTCACACTGAAGGAATGTGGTGAACACTGATGCAAAATCATGCTCACTAATGGAATGTCATTCACACTGTCATGCACACTATAGGAATGTCATGCACACTAAAGGAACATCATTCACACTGAAGGAATGTGGTGAACACTGATGCAAAATCATGCTCACTAATGGAATGTCATTCACACTGAAGGAATGTCATTCACACTGAAAGAATGTCATGCACACTTGAGGAATGTCACGCACACTGAAGGATTGTCAGCACATTGAAGGAATGTCATGCACACTGAATGAATGTAATGCACTGAAGTAATGTCAGCAAACTGAAGGAATTTCACACACACTGAAGGAATGACGTGCACACTTAAGCAATATCATGCGCACTGAATGAATATCAGGTACACTGTAGGAATGTGAGCACACTGATGCAATGTGATGCAAACTGAAGAAAGTACAGCACACTGAAGGAATGTCAGGCAAATTGATGGAATGTCAGCCCAATAAAGGAATGTCATGCACACTGAAAAAATGACAGCTGAATGAATGAATGTAAGGCAGACTAAAGGAATGTCAGCACACTGAAGAAATGTCATGCACACTGATGGAATGTTAGAGCACTGAAGGAATGTCAGCACACTGAAAGAATGTTATGCACACAAAAGCAATTTCATGCACACTGAAGGAATGTCAGGAGTCAGTTGGAATATGATGCATGCTGAAGAAATGTCATGGATGCTGAAGGAATGTCATGCACAAAGTACGAATATCATGCACACTGAAGAAATGTAAGCAGACTGAAGGAATGTCAAGCACAGTGAAGGATTCTCATGCACACTGAAGAAATGTCAGGACACTGAAGTAATGTGGTGCACACTGAATGAATGTCATGCACCATGAAGAAATGTCAGGACACTGAAGGAATGTCATGCACACTGAAGAAATGTCAGGACACTGAAGTAATGTGGTGCACACTGAATGAATGTCATGCACCATGAAGAAATGTCAGCACACTGAAGAAATGTTAGAGCACTGAAGGAATTTCAGCACACTGAAGGAATGTCTTGCACACAAAAAGAATGTCATGCACAGTAAAGGAATGTTAGCACACTTAAAGAATTACATGCACACTGAAGAAATGTCAGCAGAATGTAGGAATGTCACGCACACTGAAGGATCTTGTGCACACTGCAGGAATGTCAGGACAGTGAAGTAATGTGTTGCACACTGAAGGAATGTCAGCACACTGAAGGAATGTTTGAGCACTAAAGGAATGCAGGAACACTGAAGGAATGTCATGCAGACTGAAGGAAATCTCAGCAGTTGAAGGAATGTCAGCACACTGAAGGAATTTCATGCAGACTGAAGGAATGTGAGCACACTGAAGTAATGTCAGGACACTGATGGAATGTCATGCACACTGAAGGAATGTTATGCACACTGAAGGAATGTTAGCACACTGAAGGAATATCATGCACACTGAAGGAATGTTAGCACACTGAAGGAATATCACGCACACTGAAGGAATGTTAGCACACTGAAGGAATATCATGCACACTAAAGGAATGTTAGCATACTGAAGGAATGTCATGCACACTGAAGGAATGTTAGCACACTGAAGGAATGTCATGCACACTGAAGGAATGTCAGCACACTGAAGGAATGTCATGCACACTAAAGGAATGTCATCCACACTAAAGGAATGTCATGCACACTGAAGGAATGTGAGCATACTGATGCAATGTGATGTAAACTGAAGAAATTTCAGCACAATGAAGGAATGTCAGGCAAACTGAATGTGTGTCATTCACACTGAAGGAATGTCATACCCACAAGGAATGTCTTGCACACTGAATGAATGTAATGCACAATTTAGGTTTGTCATGCACATTGAGAGAATGTCATGTACACTGAAGGAATGTCAGCAAAATGAATGCAATTAATGCACTCTGACGGAATGTCGTGCACAATGAAAGAATGTTCGGCACACTGAAGGAACGTCAGCACACTCAAGGAATGTCATGCTCACTGAAGGAATGTCCTGCCCAGTGAAGGAATGTGATCGAACTGAAGGAATGTCATGCACACTGAAGGAATGTGAGGCACACTAAAGGAAATGTCATCCACACTGAAGGATAGTCAGAGCACTGAAGGGATGTCATCACTCTGAAGGAATGTCATGCATACAGAAGGAATGACAGGACACTGAAGGAATGTCTTGCACACTGCAGGAATGTCGTCCACATTGAAAAATCTTTATGCACACTGAAGGAATGTCAGCCCATTGAAGGAATGTCAGCACACTGATGGAAAGTCATGTGAACTGTTGGAATGTCATGCACACTATAGGAATGTCAGCACACTAAAGGAATGTCATGCACACTAAAGGAATGTCAGCACACTGAAGGAATGTCATGCACACTAAAGGAATGTCATCCACACTGAAGGAATGTCATGCACAGTGAAGGAATGCCATGCACACTGAAGGAATGTCATGCACACTGTAGGAATGTGAGCGCACTGATGCAATGTGATGCAACCTGAAGAAATTTCAGCACATGAAGGAATGTCAGGCAAACTGAATGTGTGTCATTCACACTGAAGGAATGTCATACCCACAACGAATGTCATGCACACTGAATGAATGTCATGCCAACTTTTGGTTTGGCATGCACTTTGAGCGAATGTCGTGTACACAGAAGGAATATCAGCAAAATGAATGAAATTAATGCACTCTGACGGAATGACATGCACACTGAATGAATGTTTTGCACACTGAAGGAACGTCATGCACACTGAAGGAATGACATGCACACTGAAGGAATGCCATACACACTGAAGGAATGTCATGCACACTGTAGGAATGTGAGCACACTGTAGGAATGTGATGCAAACTGCAGAACGTTCAGCACACTGAAGGAATGTCAGGCAAACTGATGGAATGTCAGCCCAATAAAGGAATGTCATGCACACTGAAAAAATGACAGCCGAATGAATGAATGTAAGGCTCACTAAAGGAATGTCAGTAAACTTAAGGAATGCCATGCACACTAAAGAAATGTCAGCACACTGAAGGAATCTTATGCACACTGAAGGAATGTCATGCACACTGAAGGAATGTTAGAGCACTGAAGGAATGTCAGCACACTGAAAGAATGTCATGCACACAAAAGCAATTTCATGCACACTGAAGGAATGTCAGGAGTCAGTTGGAATGTGATGCATGCTGAAGAAATGTCATGAATGCTGAAGGAATATCATGCACAAAGTACGAATATCATGCATACTGAAGAAATGTAAGCAGACTGAAGGAATGTCATGCACACTGAAGGAATGACATGCACACTGAATGAATGTCAGCAAACCTAAAGAATGTCAGGCATAACAAATGAATGCAATGCACATTGAAGGAATTTCAGCTCTGTGAAGGAATGTCAGCACACTGAGGAATGTCTTGCACACTGAAGGATGTCATTCACACTGAAGGAATGTCATGCGCACTAAAGGAATGTCATGCAGACTAAAGGAACGTCATTCACACTGAAGGAATGTGGTGAACACTTATGCAAAATCATGCTCACTAATGGAATGTCATTCACACTGAAGGAATGTCATTCACACTGAAAGAATGTCATGCACACTGAAGGAATGTCATGCACACTTGAGGAATGTCATGCACACTGAAGGCATGTCAGCATATTGAAGGAATGTCATGCACACTGAAGGAATGTCAGCACATTGAAGGAATGTCATGCACACTGAATGAATGTAATGCACACTGAAGTAATGTCAGCAAACTGAAGGAATTTCACACACACTGAAGGAATGACGTGCACACTTAAGCAATATCATGCGCAGTGAATGAATATCATGTACACTGTAGGAATGTGAGCACACTGATGCAATGTGATGCAAACTGAAGAAAGTACAGCACACTGAAGGAATGTCAGGCAAAGTGATGGAATGTCAGCCCAATAAAGGAATGTCATGCACACTGAAGAAATGTCAGCCAAATGAATGAATGCAATGCGCATTGATGGAATGTCATGTACACTAAAGGAATGTCAGCACATTGAAGGAATGACAGCACACTGAAGGAATGTCTTGTGCACTGAAGGAATGTCAGCACACTGAAGGAATGTTAGCACACTGAAGGAATGTAAGCACACTTAAGGAATGTTAGAGCACTGAAGGAATGTCATGCACACAAAAACAATTTCATGCAAACTGAAGAAATGTCAGCACACTGAAGTAATATCAGGAGACTGATGGAATGTCATGCACACTGAAGTAATATCAGGAGACTGATGGAATGTCATGCACACTGAAGAAATGGCAGGACACGGAAGGAATGTCAGCACACTGATGGAGTGTCATGCGCGAGAAGGAAAATCAGCATCCTGAAGGAATGTCATTCACACCTAGGAATGTTCTGCACACTAAAGGAATGTCAGCACACTGAAGGAATGTTCTTGACACTGAAGGAATGTCAGCATACTGAAGGAATGCTATGTAATGCTTACTGAAGGATTGTCACACACACTGAAGGAATGACGTGCACTTAAGCAATATCTTGCGCACTGAAGGAATATCATGCACATTGTAGGAATGTGAGAACACTGATGCAATGTGATGCAAACTGAAGAAAGTTCAGCACACTGAAGAAATGTCAGGCAAACTGATGGAATGTCAGCCCAATAAAGGAATGTGATTCACACTGAAGAAATGTCAGCCGAATGAATGAATGTAAGGCACACTAAAGGAATGTCAGCACATTGAAGGAATGTCAGCACACTGAAAGCATGTCATGCACATAAAAGCAATTTCATGCACACTGAAGGAATGTCAGGAGTCAGATGGAATGTCATGCATGCTGAAGAAATGTCTGGACGCTGAAGGAATGTCATGCACAAAGCACGAATATCATGCAAACTGAAAAAATGTCACCAGACTGAAGAAATGTCAGCACATTGAAGGAGTGTAATGACACTGAAGGAATATCATACATACTGAAGGAATGTGAGCACACTATTGTATTGTTATGCAAACTGAAGAAGGTTCAGCACACTGAAGGAATGTCAGGCAAACTGATGGAATATCAGCCCACTGTAGGAAGGTCAGCACACTGATGGAATGTCATGTACACTTAATGATTGTCAGCAGATTGAACGAACATGATAACACTCGCGGAATATCATTCACACTGAAGGAATGTGTGCACATTGATGGAACCTAATGCAAACTGAAGAAATTTCAGCACACTGAAGGAATGTCATGCCCATTGAATGAATGTCATCACACTCATGGAATATCATGCACACTGAAGGAATGTGAACACACTGATGGAACGTCATGGAAAGTGAAGAAGTGTCAGCACACTGAAGGGAAGTCAGCAGATCGAATAATTATCATGCACAATGAAGGAATGTCAGACACGGAACGAATTTTAGCATACTGAATGACTGTCATGCACACTGAAGGAATGTGATGCTCACTGAATGAATGTCATGCAGACTAAAGGAAGGTCATCATACTGAAAGATTGTCAGGCACAATGAAGGAATGTCACACACGCTGAAGGAATGTGGTGCACACTGAATGAGTGTAAGCACATTGAAGGGATGACAGCACACTGAAGGAATGTCTTGTGCACTGAAGGAATGTCAGCACATTGAAGGAATGACATCACTCTGAAGAAATTTGAGCACACTGAAATATTGTCAGGCACAATGAAGGAATTTCAGCACATTGAAGGAATGGCATGCACACCGAAGGAATGCCATGCAGTGTGCAGGTAAGACAAGCACACTGGAGGAATGTCATGCTCACTGACAGAATGTCATGTGCAATGAAGGAATGTCATGCACACTGTAGGAATGTCAGCATACTAAATGAATGTCAGTACACTGAAGGAATATCACGCACCCTGTAGGAATGTCGTGCACACTGAAGGAATGTCATTGCAAAATGACGGAATGTCATGAAACAATGAAGAAATGGCAGGACACGGAATGAATGTGATGCACACTGAAGGAATGTGATGCACACTGAAGGAATGTAAGCACGCTGAAAGAATATCATGCACACTGAAGGAATGTGAGCACACTGATGGAATGTCACGCACACTGAAAGATTGCCACGCACACTGAAGGATGATCATGCACACTGAAGAAATGTCAGTACACTGAAGGAATGTGATGAACACTGAATGAATGTCATGCACACAGGAGAAATGTCAGCACACTGAAGGAATGTCAGAGCACTGAAGGGATGTCATCACCCTGAAGGAAAGTCATGCATACAGAAAGAACGACAGCACACTGAAGGAATGTCTTGCACACTGCAGGAATGTCGTCCGCATTGAAAAATCTTTATGCACACTGAAGGAATGTCAGCCCAATGAAGGAATGTCAGCACACTGATGGAAAGTCATGAAAACTGAACGAACGTCAGCAAACTGAATTAATGTCAGCAAACTGAAGGAATGTCACACACACACTGAAGGAATGTCGGCAAACGGAAGGAATGTCACACACACTGAAGGAATGACATGCACACTGAGTGAATGTCACACACACTGAAGGAATGACATGCACACTGAATGAATGTCAGCAAACTTAAAGAATGTCAGGCATAATGAATGAATGCAATGCACACTGAAGGAATTTCAGCACACTGAAAGAATATCAGGCCCAATGAAGGAATTTCAGCTCAGTGAAGGATTGTCAGCACAGTGAGGAATGTCATGCACACTGAAGGAATGTCAGCACATTGAGGAATGTCATGCACACTGAAGGATGTCATTCACACTAAAGGAATGTGGTGAACACTGATGGAATGTCATGCACACTGATGGAATGTCATGCACACTAAAGGAATGTCAGGCACACTGAAGAAATGTCATGCACACTAAAGGAATTTCATTCACACTGAAAGAATGTCATTCACACTGAAAGAATTTCATTCACACTGAAGGAACGTCATGCACACTGAAGGAATGTCATGTATACTGAAGGAATGTAAGAACTCTGAATGAATGTAATGCACACTGAAGAAATGTCAGCAGACTGAAGGAATGTCATGCACACTGAAGGAATGTCAGCACACTGAATGAATGCCAAAACACTGAAGGAATGTCATGCACATTGAAGGAATGTCATGCAGACTGAAGGAATGTCATGTGCAATGAAGAAATATGAGCACACTGACGGAATGTCATGCAAATTGAAGAAATTTGAGGACACTGAATAAATGTCACGCAGACTAAAGGAAGGTCACCATACTGAAAGATTGTCAGGCACAGTGAAGGAATGTCAGCACATTGTAGGAATATCATGCACACTGAAGGAATGTCAGACACACTGAAGGAATGACATGCACACTGAATGAATGTCAGCAAACGTAAAGAATGTCAGGCATAAGGAATGAATGCAATGCACACTGAAGGAATTTCTGTACACTGAAAGAATGTCAGGCCCAATGAAGGAATTTCAGCTCAGTGAAGGAATCTCAGCACACTGAGGAATGTCATGCACACTAAAGGAATGTCATTCACGCTGAAAGAATGTCATGCACACTGAAGGAATGTCATGCACAACTGAGGAATGTCATGCACACTGAAGGAATGTCATGCACACTGAAGGAATGTCATGCACACTGAAGGAATGTCATGCACAATTGAGGAATGTCATGCACACTGATGGAATGTTAGCACACTGAATGAATATAATGCACACTGAAGGAATGTCATGCACACTGAAGGAATGTCAGCACACTGACGGGTTGAAAGCAAACTGAAGAAAATTCATGCACACTGAAGTAATGTCATGCACACTGAAGTAATGTCAGCACACTGAAGGAATGTTATGGACACAGAAGGAATGTCACGAAACTGAAGGAATGTTATGACATTGAAGGAATGTTATGGACACAGAAGGATTGTCATGACACTCAAAGACTTTTATGGACACAGAAGGAATGTCATGCACACTGAAGGAATGTGATGCACACTGAAGGAATGTCAGCACACTGAAGGAAAGTTCTGCACACTGAAGGAATGTCAGCAGAATGAAGGAATGTCAGCATACTGAAGAAATGATATGCACACTGAAGGAATGTCAGTGCAATGAAGGAATGTTCTGCAAACTGAAGGATGTCTGCAGACTTAGGAATACTCTGCACACTGAAGCAATGTCAGCACCCTGAAGGAATGATCTGCACATTGAAGAAATGTCATACACAATGTAGGAATGTCAGCAAAATGAACCAGTATCATGCACATGAAAGGAATTTTTTATACACTGAAGGAATGTCTGCACACTTAGAAATGCTCTGCAAACTGAAGGATTGCCAGAACACTGAAGGAATGTTATGAACATTGAAGGAATGTCATGCATACCGAAGGAATGTCAGCACACTGAAGGAATGTCATGCACACTGAGGAATGTCAGCAAACTGAAGGACTTAAAAGGTCATTGAAGTAACGACATGTTCACTTTAGGAATGTCATGCACTCTGAAGGAATGTCAACACAATGAAGGAATGTCATGCGCACTGAGGAATGTCAGCACACTGAAGGAATGTCATGCACAATGAAGGAATATGAGCACACTGAAGGACTTAAATGGTCATTGAAGTAATGTCATGTGCACTTTAGGAATGTCATGCACACTGAAAGAATGTCAAGCACACTGATGGAATGTCAGCACACTGAAGGAATGTTAGAGCACTGAAGGAATGTAAGCACACCGAAGGAATGTCAAGCACACTGATGGAATGTCAGCACACTGAAGGAATGTCATGCACACTGAAGGAATGTCATGCACAATTGAGGAATGTCATGCACACTGATGGAATGTTAGCACACTGAATGAATATAATGCACACTGAAGGAATGTCATGCACACTGAAGGAATGTCAGCACACTGACGGGTTGAAAGCAAACTGAAGAAAATTCATGCACACTGAAGTAATGTCATGCACACTGAAGTAATGTCAGCACACTGAAGGAATGTTATGGACACAGAAGGAATGTCACGAAACTGAAGGAATGTTATGACATTGAAGGAATGTTATGGACACAGAAGGATTGTCATGACACTCAAAGACTTTTATGGACACAGAAGGAATGTCATGCACACTGAAGGAATGTGATGCACACTGAAGGAATGTCAGCACACTGAAGGAAAGTTCTGCACACTGAAGGAATGTCAGCAGAATGAAGGAATGTCAGCATACTGAAGAAATGATATGCACACTGAAGGAATGTCAGTGCAATGAAGGAATGTTCTGCAAACTGAAGGATGTCTGCAGACTTAGGAATACTCTGCACACTGAAGCAATGTCAGCACCCTGAAGGAATGATCTGCACATTGAAGAAATGTCATACACAATGTAGGAATGTCAGCAAAATGAACCAGTATCATGCACATGAAAGGAATTTTTTATACACTGAAGGAATGTCTGCACACTTAGAAATGCTCTGCAAACTGAAGGATTGCCAGAACACTGAAGGAATGTTATGAACATTGAAGGAATGTCATGCATACCGAAGGAATGTCAGCACACTGAAGGAATGTCATGCACACTGAGGAATGTCAGCAAACTGAAGGACTTAAAAGGTCATTGAAGTAACGACATGTTCACTTTAGGAATGTCATGCACTCTGAAGGAATGTCAACACAATGAAGGAATGTCATGCGCACTGAGGAATGTCAGCACACTGAAGGAATGTCATGCACAATGAAGGAATATGAGCACACTGAAGGACTTAAATGGTCATTGAAGTAATGTCATGTGCACTTTAGGAATGTCATGCACACTGAAAGAATGTCAAGCACACTGATGGAATGTCAGCACACTGAAGGAATGTTAGAGCACTGAAGGAATGTAAGCACACCGAAGGAATGTCAAGCACACTGATGGAATGTCAGCACACTGAAGGAATGTCATGCACACTGAATTAATGTCATGCACACTGAAGCAATGTCATGCACACAAGGATTTTCTGGACACTGCATGAATGTAATGCACACTTTAGGTTTGGCATGCACATTGAGCAAATGTCGTGTACACTGAAGGAATGTCAGCAAAATGAATGAAAATAATGCACTCTGACGGAATGTCATGCACAATGAATGAATGTTCTGCTTACTGAAGGAACGTCAGCACACTCAAGGAATGTCATGGTCACTGAAGGAATATCATGCCCAGTGAAGGAATGTCATGTGCAATGAAGAAATGTAAGCACACTCTAGGAATGTCAGCAGACTCTAGGAATGTCAGCATACTCTAGGAATGTCAGCAAACTGAAGGCATATCATGCACGGTGAATGAATATCATGCACACTGAAGAAATGGCAGGACACAGAAGGAATGTCAGCACACTGATGGAGTGTCATGCGCAAGAAGGAAAATCAACATCCTGAAGGAATGTCATTCACACCTAGGAATGTTCTGCACACTGAAGGAATGTCAGCACACTGAAGGAATTTTCTTCACACTGAAGGAATGTCAGCATACTGAAGGAATGCAATGTAATGCTAAGTGATGGAATGTCACACACAATGATGGAATGACGTGCACACTTAAGCAATATCATGCGCACTGAAGGAATATCATGCACGTTGTAGGAATGTGAGAACACTGATGCAATGTGATGCAAACTGAAGAAAGTTCAGCACACTGAAGAAATGTCAGGCAAACTGATGGAATGTCAGCCCGATAAAGGAATGTCATGCACACTGAAGAAATATCAGCCGAATGAATGAATGTAAGGCACACTAAAGGAATGTCAGCACACAATGAATGTCATGCACACTAAAGGAATGTCATGCACACTGAAGGAATGTTAGAGCACTGAAGGGAGGTCAGCACACTGAAAGAATGTCATGCACATAAAAGCAATTTCATGCACACTGAAGGAATGTCAGGAGTCAGATGGAATATCATGCATGCTGAAGAAAAGTCATGGATGCTGAAGGAATGTCATGCACACTGAAGAAATGTCATCACATTGAAGGAGTGTAGTGACACTGAAGGAATATCATACACACTGTAGGAATGTGAGCACACTGAGGTAATGTTATGCAAACTGAAGAGGTTCAGCACACTGAAGGAATGTCAGGCAAACTGATGGAATATCAGCCCACTGTAGGAATGTCAGCACACTGATGGAATGTCATGTACACTTAATGATTGTCAGCAGATTGAACGAACATGATAACACTCGTGGAATATCATTCACACTGAAGGAATGTGTGCACATTGATGGAACCTTATGCAAACTGAAGAAATTTCAGCACACTGAAGGAATGTCATGCCCATTGAATGAATGTCTTGCACACTCATGGAATATCATGCACACTGAAGGAATGTGAACACACTGATGGAACGTCATGGAAAGTGAAGAAATGTCAGCAGACCGAAAAATTATCAGGCACAATGAAGGAATTTCAGCACACTGTAGGAATATCATGCACACCGAAGGAATGTCAGACGCAGAAAGAATTTTAGCATACTGAATAACTGTCATGCACACTGAAGGAATGACATGCACACTGAATGAATGTCAGCAAACTTAAAGAATGTCAGGCATAATGAATGAATGCAATGCACACTGAAGGAATTTCAGCACACTGAAAGAATATCAGGCCTAGTGAAGGAATTTCAGCTCAGTGAAGAATTGTCAGCACACTGAGGAATGTCATGCACACTGAAGGAATGTCAGCACACTGAGGAATGTCATGCACACTGAAGGATGTCATTCACACTGAAGGAATGTGGTGAACACTGATGGAATGTCATGCACACTGATGGAATGTCATGCACACTAAAGGAATGTCAGGCACACTGAAGGAATGTCATGCACACTAAAGGAATTTCATTCACACTGAAAGAATGTCATGCACACTGAAGGAATGTCATGTATACTGAAGGAATGTAAGAACTCTGAATGAATATAATGTACACTGAAGAAATGTCATGCAGACTGAAGGAATGTCACACACACTGAAGGATTGGCATGCACACTGAGTGAATGTCGCACACACTGAAGGAATGACATGCACACTGAATGAATGTCAGCAAACTTAAAGAATGTCAAGCTTAATGAATGAATGCAATGCACACTGAAGTAATTTCAGCACACTGAAAGAATATCAGACCCAATGAAGGAATTTCAGCTCAGTGAAGGATTGTCAGCACACTGAGGAATGTCATGCACACTGAAGGAATGTCAGCACACTGAGGAATGTCATGCACACTGAAGGAATGTCAGCACATTGAGGAATGTCATGCACACTGAAGGATGTCATTCACACTAAAGGAATGTGGTGAACACTGATGGAATGTCATGCACACTGATGGAATGTCATGCACACTAAAGGAATGTCAGGCACACTGAAGGAATGTCATGCACACTAAAGGAATTTCATTCACACTGAAAGAATGTCATTCACACTGAAAGAATTTCATTCACACTGAAGGAACGTCATGCACACTGAAAAAATGTCATGTATACTGAAGGAATGTAAGAACTCTGAATGAATGTAATGCACACTGAAGAAATGTCAGCAGACTGAAGGAATGTCATGCACACTGAAGGAATGTCAGCACACTGAAGGAATGCCAACACACTGAAGGAATGTCAGCACACTGAAGGAATGCCAACACACCGAAGGAATGTCATGCACATTGAAGGAATGTCATGCAGACTGAAGGAATGTCATGTGCAATGAAGAAATATGAGCACACTGACGGAACATCATGCAAATTGAAGAAATTTGAGGACACTGAATGAATGTCACGCAGACTAAAGGAAGGTCATCATACTGAAAGATTGTCAGGCACAATGAAGGAATGTCAGCACACTGTAGGAATATCATGCACACTGAAGGAATGTCAGACACACTGAAGGAATATCCGCAAACTGAAGGAATGTCACACACACTGAAGGAATGACATGCACACTGAATGAATGTCAGCAAACGTAAAGAATGTCAGGCATAAGGAATGAATGCAATGCACACTGAAGGAATTTCTGTACACTGAAAGAATGTCAGGCCCAATGAAGGAATTTCAGCTCAGTGAAGGAATCTCAGCACACTGAGGAATGTCATGCACACTAAAGGAATGTCATGCACACTAAAGGAACGTCATTCATGCTGAAGGAATGTGGTGAACACTTATGGAATGTCATGCACACTGAAGGAATGTCATGCACACTAAAGGAATGTCATTCACACTGAAAGAATGTCAATCACACTGAAAGAATGTCATGCACACTGAAGGAATGTCATGCACAACTGAGGAATGTCATGCACACTGAAGGAATGTCATGCACAATTGAGGAATGTCATGCACACTGATGGAATGTTAGCACACTGAATGAATATAATGCACACTGAAGGAATGTCATGCACACTGAAGGAATGTCAGCACACTGACGGGTTGAAAGCAAACTGAAGAAAATTCATGCACACTGAAGTAATGTCATGCACACTGAAATAATGTCAGCACACTGAAGGAATGTTATGGACACAGAAGGAATGTCACGAAACTGAAGGAATGTTATGACATTGAAGGAATGTTATGGACACAGAAGGAATGTCATGCACACTGAAGGAGTGTCATGCACACTGAAGGAATATGATGCACACTGAAGGAATGTTCTGCACACTGAAGGAATGTCAGCATACTGAAGGAAAGTTCTGCACACTGAAGGAATGTCAGCAGAATGAAGGAATGTCAGCATACTGAAGAAATGATATGCACACTGAAGGAATGTCAGTGCAATGAAGGAATGTTCTGCAAACTGAAAGATGTCTGCAGACTTAGGAATACTCTGCACACTGAAGCAATGTCAGCACCCTGAAGGAATGATCTGCACATTGAAGAAATGTCATACACAATGTAGGAATGTCAGCAAAATGAACCAGTATCATGCACATGAAAGGAATTTTTTATACACTGAAGGAATGTCTGCACACTTAGAAATGCTCTGCAAACTGAAGGATTGCCAGAACACTGAAGGAATGTTATGGACATTGAAGGAATGTCATGCATACCGAAGGAATGTCAGCACACTGAAGGAATGTCATGCACACTGAGGAATGTCAGCAAACTGAAGGACGTAAAAGGTCATTGAAGTAACGACATGTTCACTTTAGGAATGTCATGCACTCTGAAGGAATGTCAACACAATGAAGGAATGTCATGCACACTGAAGGAATGTCAACACAATGAAGGAATGTCATGCGCACTGAGGAATGTCAGCACACTGAAGGAATGTCATGCACACTGAAGGAATGTCATGCACACTGAGGAATGTCAGCAAACTGAAGGACTTAAAAGGTCATTGAAGTAACGACATGTTCACTTTAGGAATGTTATGCACTCTGAAGGAATGTCAACACAATGAAGGAATGTCATGCACACTGAAGGAATGTCAACACAATGAAGGAATGTCATGCACACTGAAGGAATGTCAACACAATGAAGGAATGTCATGCGCACTGAGGAATGTCAGGACACTGAAGGAATGTCAGCACACTGAAGGAATGTCATGCACACTGAAGGAATGTCATGCACACTGAAGGAATATGAGCACACTGAAGGACTTAAATGGTCATTGAAGTAATGTCATGTGCACTTTAGGAATGTCATGCACACTGAAAGAATGTCAAGCACACTGATGGAATGTCAGCACACTGAAGGAATGTTAGAGCACTGAAGGAATGTAAGCACACTGAAGGAATGTCATGCACACTGAATTAATTTCATGCACACTGAAGCAATGTCATGCACACAAGGATTTTCTGGACACTGCATGAATGTAATGCACACTTTAGGTTTGGCATGCACATTGAGCAAATGTCATGTACACTGAAGGAATGTCAGCAAAATGAATGAAAATAATGCACTCTGACGGAATGTCATGCACAATGAATGAATGTTCTGCTTACTGAAGGAACGTCAGCACACTCAAGGAATGTCATGGTCACTGAAGGAATATCATGCCCAGTGAAGGAATGTCATGTGCAATGAAGAAATGTAAGCACACTCTAGGAATGTCAGCAGACTCTAGGAATGCCAGCATACTCTAGGAATGTCAGCAAACTGAAGGCATATCATGCACGGTGAATGAATATCATGCACACTGAAGAAATGGCAGGACACAGAAGGAATGTCAGCACACTGATGGAGTGTCATGCGCAAGAAGGAAAATCAACATCCTGAAGGAATGTCATTCACACCTAGGAATGTTCTGCACACTGAAGGAATATCAGCACACTGAAGGAATTTTCTTCACACTGAAGGAATGTCAGCATACTGAAGGAATGCTATGTAATGCTAAGTGATGGAATGTCACACACAATGATGGAATGACGTGCACACTTAAGCAATATCATGCGCACTGAAGGAATATCATGCACATTGTAGGAATGTGAGAAGACTGATGCAATGTGATGCAAACTGAAGAAAGTTCAGCACACTGAAGAAATGTCAGGCAAACTGATGGAATGTCAGCCCAATAAAGGAATGTCATGCACACTGAAGAAATATCAGCCGAATGAATGAATGTAAGGCACACTAAAGGAATGTCAGCACACTGAATGAATGTCATGCACACTAAAGGAATGTCAGGCACACTGAAGGAATGTCATGCACACTAAAGGAATTTCATTCACACTGAAAGAATGTCATTCACACTGAAAGAATTTCATTCACACTGAAGGAACGTCATGCACACTGAAAAAATGTCATGTATACTGAAGGAATGTAAGAACTCTGAATGAATGTAATGCACACTGAAGAAATGTCAGCAGACTGAAGGAATGTCATGCACACTGAAGGAATGTCAGCACACTGAAGGAATGCCAACACACTGAAGGAATGTCAGCACACTGAAGGAATGCCAACACACCGAAGGAATGTCATGCACATTGAAGGAATGTCATGCAGACTGAAGGAATGTCATGTGCAATGAAGAAATATGAGCACACTGACGGAACATCATGCAAATTGAAGAAATTTGAGGACACTGAATGAATGTCACGCAGACTAAAGGAAGGTCATCATACTGAAAGATTGTCAGGCACAATGAAGGAATGTCAGCACACTGTAGGAATATCATGCACACTGAAGGAATGTCAGACACACTGAAGGAATATCCGCAAACTGAAGGAATGTCACACACACTGAAGGAATGACATGCACACTGAATGAATGTCAGCAAACGTAAAGAATGTCAGGCATAAGGAATGAATGCAATGCACACTGAAGGAATTTCTGTACACTGAAAGAATGTCAGGCCCAATGAAGGAATTTCAGCTCAGTGAAGGAATCTCAGCACACTGAGGAATGTCATGCACACTAAAGGAATGTCATGCACACTAAAGGAACGTCATTCATGCTGAAGGAATGTGGTGAACACTTATGGAATGTCATGCACACTGAAGGAATGTCATGCACACTAAAGGAATGTCATTCACACTGAAAGAATGTCAATCACACTGAAAGAATGTCATGCACACTGAAGGAATGTCATGCACAACTGAGGAATGTCATGCACACTGAAGGAATGTCATGCACAATTGAGGAATGTCATGCACACTGATGGAATGTTAGCACACTGAATGAATATAATGCACACTGAAGGAATGTCATGCACACTGAAGGAATGTCAGCACACTGACGGGTTGAAAGCAAACTGAAGAAAATTCATGCACACTGAAGTAATGTCATGCACACTGAAATAATGTCAGCACACTGAAGGAATGTTATGGACACAGAAGGAATGTCACGAAACTGAAGGAATGTTATGACATTGAAGGAATGTTATGGACACAGAAGGAATGTCATGCACACTGAAGGAGTGTCATGCACACTGAAGGAATATGATGCACACTGAAGGAATGTTCTGCACACTGAAGGAATGTCAGCATACTGAAGGAAAGTTCTGCACACTGAAGGAATGTCAGCAGAATGAAGGAATGTCAGCATACTGAAGAAATGATATGCACACTGAAGGAATGTCAGTGCAATGAAGGAATGTTCTGCAAACTGAAAGATGTCTGCAGACTTAGGAATACTCTGCACACTGAAGCAATGTCAGCACCCTGAAGGAATGATCTGCACATTGAAGAAATGTCATACACAATGTAGGAATGTCAGCAAAATGAACCAGTATCATGCACATGAAAGGAATTTTTTATACACTGAAGGAATGTCTGCACACTTAGAAATGCTCTGCAAACTGAAGGATTGCCAGAACACTGAAGGAATGTTATGGACATTGAAGGAATGTCATGCATACCGAAGGAATGTCAGCACACTGAAGGAATGTCATGCACACTGAGGAATGTCAGCAAACTGAAGGACGTAAAAGGTCATTGAAGTAACGACATGTTCACTTTAGGAATGTCATGCACTCTGAAGGAATGTCAACACAATGAAGGAATGTCATGCACACTGAAGGAATGTCAACACAATGAAGGAATGTCATGCGCACTGAGGAATGTCAGCACACTGAAGGAATGTCATGCACACTGAAGGAATGTCATGCACACTGAGGAATGTCAGCAAACTGAAGGACTTAAAAGGTCATTGAAGTAACGACATGTTCACTTTAGGAATGTTATGCACTCTGAAGGAATGTCAACACAATGAAGGAATGTCATGCACACTGAAGGAATGTCAACACAATGAAGGAATGTCATGCACACTGAAGGAATGTCAACACAATGAAGGAATGTCATGCGCACTGAGGAATGTCAGGACACTGAAGGAATGTCAGCACACTGAAGGAATGTCATGCACACTGAAGGAATGTCATGCACACTGAAGGAATATGAGCACACTGAAGGACTTAAATGGTCATTGAAGTAATGTCATGTGCACTTTAGGAATGTCATGCACACTGAAAGAATGTCAAGCACACTGATGGAATGTCAGCACACTGAAGGAATGTTAGAGCACTGAAGGAATGTAAGCACACTGAAGGAATGTCATGCACACTGAATTAATTTCATGCACACTGAAGCAATGTCATGCACACAAGGATTTTCTGGACACTGCATGAATGTAATGCACACTTTAGGTTTGGCATGCACATTGAGCAAATGTCATGTACACTGAAGGAATGTCAGCAAAATGAATGAAAATAATGCACTCTGACGGAATGTCATGCACAATGAATGAATGTTCTGCTTACTGAAGGAACGTCAGCACACTCAAGGAATGTCATGGTCACTGAAGGAATATCATGCCCAGTGAAGGAATGTCATGTGCAATGAAGAAATGTAAGCACACTCTAGGAATGTCAGCAGACTCTAGGAATGCCAGCATACTCTAGGAATGTCAGCAAACTGAAGGCATATCATGCACGGTGAATGAATATCATGCACACTGAAGAAATGGCAGGACACAGAAGGAATGTCAGCACACTGATGGAGTGTCATGCGCAAGAAGGAAAATCAACATCCTGAAGGAATGTCATTCACACCTAGGAATGTTCTGCACACTGAAGGAATATCAGCACACTGAAGGAATTTTCTTCACACTGAAGGAATGTCAGCATACTGAAGGAATGCTATGTAATGCTAAGTGATGGAATGTCACACACAATGATGGAATGACGTGCACACTTAAGCAATATCATGCGCACTGAAGGAATATCATGCACATTGTAGGAATGTGAGAAGACTGATGCAATGTGATGCAAACTGAAGAAAGTTCAGCACACTGAAGAAATGTCAGGCAAACTGATGGAATGTCAGCCCAATAAAGGAATGTCATGCACACTGAAGAAATATCAGCCGAATGAATGAATGTAAGGCACACTAAAGGAATGTCAGCACACTGAATGAATGTCATGCACACTAAAGGAATGTCATGCACACTGAAGGAATGTTAGAGCACTGAAGGGAGGTCAGCACACTGAAAGAATGTCATGCACATAAAAGCAATTTCATGCATGCTGAAGAAAAGTCATGGATGCTGAAGGAATGTCATGCACACTGAAGAAATGTCATCACATTGAAGGAGTGTAGTGACACTGAAGGAATATCATACACACTGTAGGAATGTGAGCACACTGAGGTAATGTTATGCAAACTGAAGAGGTTCAGCACACTGAAGGAATGTCAGGCAAACTGATGGAATATCAGCCCACTGTAGGAATGTCAGCACACTGATGGAATGTCATGTACACTTAATGATTGTCAGCAGATTGAACGAACATGATAACACTCGTGGAATATCATTCACACTGAAGGAATGTGTGCACATTGATGGAACCTTATGCAAACTGAAGAAATTTCAGCACACTGAAGAAATGTCATGCCCATTGAATGAATGTCTTGCACACTCATGGAATATCATGCACACTGAAGGAATGTGAACACACTGATGGAACGTCATGGAAAGTGAAGAAATGTCAGCAGACCGAAAAATTATCAGGCACAATGAAGGAATTTCAGCACATCGTAGGAATATCATGCACACCGAAGGAATGTCAGACACAGAAAGAATTTTAGCATACTGAATAACTGTCATGCACACTGAAGGAATGACATGCACACTGAATGAATGTCAGCAAACTTAAAGAATGTCAGGCATAATGAATGAATGCAATGCACACTGAAGGAATTTCAGCACACTGAAAGAATATCAGGCCTAGTGAAGGAATTTCAGCTCAGTGAAGGATTGTCAGCACACTGAGGAATGTCATGCACACTGAAGGAATGTCAGCACACTGAGGAATGTCATGCACACTGAAGGATGTCATTCACACTGAAGGAATGTGGTGAACACTGATGGAATGTCATGCACACTGATGGAATGTCATGCACACTAAAGGAATGTCAGGCACACTGAAGGAATGTCATGCACACTAAAGGAATTTCATTCACACTGAAAGAATGTCATGCACACTGAAGGAATGTCATGTATACTGAAGGAATGTAAGAACTCTGAATGAATATAATGTACACTGAAGAAATGTCATGCAGACTGAAGGAATGTCACACACACTGAAGGAATGGCATGCACACTGAGTGAATGTCGCACACACTGAAGGAATGACATGCACACTGAATGAATGTCAGCAAACTTAAAGTATGTCAGGCTTAATGAATGAATGCAATGCACACTGAAGTAATTTCAGCACACTGAAAGAATATCAGACCCAATGAAGGAATTTCAGCTCAGTGAAGGATTGTCAGCACACTGAGGAATGTCATGCACACTGAAGGAATGTCTCCACACCGAAGGAATGTGAGCATACTGAAGGAATGTCATGCACTCCAAAGGAATGTCATGCAGACTGAAGGAATGTCATGTACACTGAAGGAGTGTCATGTATACAAGAAATTTCTGGATACTGAATGAATGTAATGCACATGGAAGGAATGTCAAGCAGACTGTAAGAATTTCAGGCACTGTAGGAATGTCATGCATGCTGAAGTAATGTCATGCACACAGCACGAATACCATGCACATTGAAGAAAAGTCAACACACTGTAGGAATGTCAGGCACACTATAGGAATCCCTTGCACACCGAAGGAATATCAGGCACACTGAGGAATGTCATGCAGACTGAAGGAATGTCTCCACACCGAAGGAATGTGAGCATACTGAAGGAATGTCATGCACTCCAAAGGAATGTCATGCAGACTGAAGGAATGTGAGAACACTAAAGTAATGTCATGCACACTGAAGGAATGTCATGTATACAAGAAATTTCTGGACACTGAATGAATGTAATGCACATGGAAGGAATGTCAAGCAGACTGTAAGAATTTCAGGCACTGTAGGAATGTCATGCATGCTGAAGTACTGTCATGCACACAGCACGAATACCATGCACACTGAAGAAAAGTCAACACACTGTAGGAATGTCATGCACACTATAGGAATCCCTTACACACTGAAGGAATATCAGCACACGGAAGGAATGTGGTGCATATTCAAGGCATGTCATGCACACAAATAGAATTTGATGCACACTGTAGGAATTTCAGCACACTGAAGGAATGTCAGGACACTTTTGGAATGTCAGCATACTGAAGGAATTTAATGCACGCTGAAGGAACATCATGCACAAAGAAGGAATGTCAAGCACACTGAAGGACTGTCAGCACACTGAAGGAACAAGAGCAAACTGAAGGAATATCAGCACACTGAAGGAATGTCAGCACACTGTAGGAATGTCATGTACTCTGTAGGAATGTCACGCACACATGTAATTTCTGGACCCTGAATGAATGTAATGCACAAGCAAGGAATGTCATGCAGAATGAAGGAATGTCATGCACACTGAAGGAATGTCAGCACATGGATGGGACGTCATGCATGCTGAAGGAATGTCATGCATGCTGTAGGAATGTCATGCAAGCTGTAGGAATGTCTAGCACACTGAAGGAATGTCAGCCCATTGAAGTAATGTTAACACATGGATGGGACGTCAAGCATGCTGAAGGAATGTCATGCAAACTGAAAGACTGTCAACACATTGAAGGAACGTCAGCACACTGGAGGAATGTCATGCACACCGAAGGACAATCAACACACTGAAGTAATGTCAGCAAACTGATGGAATATCATGCATGTTGAAGGAATGTCATACAGGCTGAAGCAATGTCAGCCCATTGAATGAACGTCAGCACACTGACTGAATGTCATGCACACTTAAGAAATGTCAGCACACTGTAGGAATATCATGCACACTGATGGAACGTCATGCAGACTGAAGGAATGTCAGCACACTGAATGAATTTAATGCACACTGAAGGAATGTAAGCACATTGAAAAAATGTCAGCACATTGAAGGAATTTGAGCACACTAATGGAATGTCATGCAAATGGAAGAAATGTCTGCACACTGAAGGATTGTGAGCACACTGAATGAATATCATGCACACTGAAGGAATGTCTGCACACTTACAGAATGTGAGCACACTGAAGGAATGTCTTGCAGACTGAAGGAATGTCAGCTCCCTGAAGGAATGCCATGCACACTGAAGGTATGTCAGCACACTGAATGAATGTAATGCACACTGAAGGAATGTCATGCACACTGAAGGAATGTGAGCACACTGATGGAATGTCATGCACACTGAAGGTATGTCAGCACACTGAATGAATGTAATGCACACTGAAGGAATGTCATGCACACTGAAGGAATGTGAGCACACTGATGGAATGTCATGCAAACTGAAGAATTGCCTGCACACTGAAGGATTGAGAGCACACTGAAGTAATGACATGCAGACTGAAGGAATGTAAGCACACTGAAGGAATGTCATGCACACTGAAGGAATATCAGCACACTGAATGAAAGTAATGCACATTGAAGAAATGCCATGCGCGCAAGAAATTTCTGGACACTCAATGAATCTAATGCACATGGAAGGAAAGTAATGCACGCTGAAGGAATGTCAGGCACACTGAAGGAATGTCATGCAGACTGAAGGAATTTCAACACACTGAAGGAATGTAATGTTCACTGAAGGAATGTCATGCACACTGAAGGAATGTCAGCCCATTGAAATAATGTCAGCACATGGATGGGAATGTCATGCACGCTGTAGGAATGTCTATCAAACTAAACGACTGTCAGCACATTGAAGGAACGTCAGCACACTGATCGAATGTCATGCAATCTGAAGAAATGTCTCCACACTGATGGAATGTGAGCCTACTGAAGGAATGTCATGCACACTAAAGGTATATCATGCACTCTGAAGGAATGTCATGCAGACTGAAGGAATTTCAGCACACTGAAGGAATGTAATGTACACTTAATGAAGGTCATGCACACTGAAGGATTGTGAGAACACTGAAGTAATATCATGCCCACTGAAGGAATGTCATGTATGCAAGAAATTTCAGGATAAAAACAAAAAAACTGCGGATGCTGGAAATCCAAAACGAAAACAGAATTACCTGGAAAAACTCAGCAGGTCTGGAAGCATCGGCAGAGAAGAAAATAGTTGACCTTTCGAGTCTTTATGAACCTTCAACAGAACTTGAGTCTGTCGAAGGGTCATGAGGACTCGAAACGTCAACTCTTTTCTGCTCCTCCGATGCTGCCAGAAATGTCAGGACACTGATTGAATGTCATGCACACTGCAGTAATATCATGCACTCAGTACGAATACCAAGCACACTGAAGAAATGTCAACACACTGTAGGAATGTCATGCACACTATAGGAATCTCTTGCACACTCAAGGAATGTGGTGCACATTGAAGGAATGTCATGCACACAAAATGAATTTGATGCACACTGGAGGATTTTCAGCACACTGAATGAATGTCAGGACACTGATGGAATGGCATGCATACTGAAGATTTCTAGTGCATGCTGAAGGAAATTAGTGCACACTGAAGGAATGTCATGCACAAAGAAGGAATGTCAAGCTCACTGAAGGCGTATCAGCACATTGAAGCAACAACAGCAAACTGAAGGAATGCCATGCACACTGAAGGAATATCAGCACACTGAATGAAAGTAATGCACATTGAAGGAATGCCATACGCGCAAGAAATTTCTGGACACTCAATGAATCTAATGCACATGGAAGGAAGGTAATGCACACTGAAGGAATGTCAGGCACACTGAAGGAATGTCATGTACACTGAAGGAGTGTCATGTATGCAAGAAATTTCTGGACACTGTATAAATGTAATGCCTATGGAAGGAATGTCAAGCACACTGAAGGATTGTCAGCACACTGTAAGAATTTCAGGCACTGTAGGAATGTCATGCATGCTGAAGTAATGTCATGCACACAGCACGAATACCATGCACACTGAAGAAATGTCAACACACTGTAGGAATGTCATGCACACTATAGGAATCTCTTGCACACTGAAGGAATGCCAGCATATTGATGGAATGTGAGCACACTGATGTAATGTCAAGCAAACTGAAGAAATGTCTGCACACTGAACGATTGTGAGCACACTGAAGGAATATCATGTGCAATGAAAGAAAGTCAGCACACTGCAGAAATGTGAGCACACTGATGGAATGTCATGCAAACTGAAGAAATGTCTCACAATGAAGGAATGTGATGCACACTGAAGGAATATCAGCACACTGAAGGAATGGCATGCATACGAGAAAGTTCTGGACACTGAATGAATGTAATGCACATGGAAGGATCGTCAAGCACAATGAAGGAATGTCAGCACACTGAAGCAATTTCAGGCACAATGAAGGAATTTCAGCGCACTGATGCAACGTCATGCACACAGAAAGAATTTGATGCGCACTGAAAGAATGTCAGCACACTGAATGAATGACAGGGATGATGGAATGTCATGCATACTGAAGGAATGTCATGCACGCTGTAGGAATTTCATGCACACTGATGGACTGTCAGCACATTGAAGGAACGACAGCAAACTGAAGGAATGTCATGCACGTTGAAGGAATGTCATGCACGCTGTGGGAATTTCATGCACATTGAAGTATTGTCAGCACACTGAAGTAATGTCAGCAAACTGATGGAATATCATGCATGCTGAAGGAACGTCAGCATACTGATGGAATGTTATGCAAATTGAAGAAATGTCTGTACACTGAAGGAATTTGAGCACACTGAAGGAACGCCAACCAAACTGAAGAAATGTCAGCACACTGAAGGAATGTGGTGCATGCTGAATGAATGTCACGCACATTGAAGAAATGTCAGGGCAATGAATGAATGTCAGCATAATGAAGGAATATCAGCACAGTAAAGGAATGTCATGCACAGAGAAGGAATTTGACGCCCACTGCAGGAATGTCAGAACACTGATGGAATGTCATGCATGCTGAAGTAATGTCATGCATGCTGAAGGAATGTCGCACATTGAAGGAACGCCAGCACACTGATGGAATGTCATTCAAACTGAAGGAATGTCATGCACGCTGTAGGAATCTCAAGTAAACTGAAGGATTGTCAGCACATTGAAGGAACACCAGCACACTGATGGAATGCCTTGCAAACTGAAGAAATATCTGCACACTGAAGGAATCGGAGCACACTGAATGAATGGAATGCACCCTGAAGGAATGTCATGCACACTGAAGGAATGCCAGCACACTGAAGGAATGTGAGCACACTGGTGGAATTTCATGCAAACTGAAGGAATGTCATGCACACTGAAGGAATGTCATGCACACTGAAGGAATGTGAGCACATTGAAGGATTGTCATGCACACAAGTAATTTCAGGACACTGATTGAACATCAGCACACTGAGGAATGTCTTGCACATCGACGGAATGGCAGGACACTGAAGGAATGTCATGCATACTGAAGAATTGTCATGCACACACTTGGAATTTCAGCCCATTGATGTAATGTCAGCACACTGATGGAATGTCTTGCAAACTGAAGAAATATCTGCACACTGAAGGAATGTGAGCACACTGAATGAATGTAATGTACACTGAAGGAATGTCATGCACACTGAAGGAATGTGAGCACATTGAAGGAATATCATGCACACTGAAGGATTGTCATGCACACTGAAAGAATGTCAGCACATTGAAGGAATGTCATCCACACTGAAGGATTGTCATGCACACTGAAGGAATGTCTGCACGCTGAAGGAATGTGAGCACATTGAAAGAATGTCAGCACACTGAAGGAATGTCAGCACACTGAAGGATTGTCATGCACACAAGTAATTTCAGGACACTGATTGAACATCAGCACACTGAGGAATGTCTTGCACATTGAAAAATGTCAGGACACTGAAGGAATGTCGTGCACACTGAAGAATTGTCATGCACACACTTGGAATTTCAGCCCAATGATGTAATGTCAGCACACTGATGGAATGTCATGCACACTGAAGGACTTTAAGCACGTGGACGGAACGACAGCACACTAAAGGAAGCTCTGGGAAGCTGAAGGAATGGCATGCACAACGTAGAACTGTCAGCACACTGAAGGAATGTGAGCACACAAGGAATGTGGGCAAACTGATGGAATGTCATGCAAACTGAAGGAATGTCATGCAAACTGAAGGAATGTCTGCACACTGAAGGAATGTCATGCACACTGAAAGAATAACATACCCACTGAAGTGGTGTCATGCACACTGAAGAAATGTCAGCACACTGAATGAATGTAATGCACACTTACGGAATGTCATCCACAATGAATGAATGTCAGCACACTGCAAAAATGTTAGCACACTGAAGGAATCGGAGCACACTGATGGAATGTCATGCAAACTAAAGAAATGTGAGCACGCCTAAGGAATGTCAGCGCAGTCAAGGAACCTCATGCACACAAGGAATTTGATGCAGACTGAAGGAAAGAGAACACACTGAATGAATGTCAGGACTCTGATGGAATGGTATGCATACTGAAGGAATGTCACGAACACTGTAGGAATGTCTTGCACTCTGAAGGAATGTCAGCAAATTGAAGTAATGTCAGCAAACTTATGGAATGTCTCGCACACTGAAAGAATGTCATGCACAGTGAAGAAATATGAGCATACTGATGGAACGTCATGCAAACTGAAGAAATGTCAGCATACTGAAAGAATGTCATGTACACTGAACAAATTTTATTCACACATTAGGAATGTCACGCTCACTGAAGGAATGTCATGTGCCATGAAGGAATGTCATGCAGACTATAGGATTGTAAGCAAACTGAAGGAATGTGATGCACACTGAAGGAACTTCAGCACATTGAAGTAATGTCAGTAAACTGATGCAATATCATGCATACTGAAGGAATGTCATGCACGCTGATGGAATGCTATGCACTCTGTAGGAATGGCAGGCACCCTGAAGGACTGTCAGCACATTGAAGGAATGCCAGCACACTGATGGAATGCTATGCAAAATGACGAAATGTCAGCACACTTAAGGAATGTGAGCACACTAAAGGAATGCCAAGAAAACTGAAGAAATATCAGCACACTGAATGAATGTAATGTACACTAAAGGAATGCCATGCACACTGTAGGCAATTCATGCCCACTGAAGGATTGTGGTGCACGCGGAATGAATGTCAGCATGTTGACGTAATGTCAGCAAACTGATAGAATGTCATGCATGCTGAAGGAATTTCATGCAAACTGAAGGAACGTCATGCATGCCGAAGGAATGTAATGCCCGCTATAGGAATATCATGCACACAGTAGGAATATCCTGCTCACTGAAGGAATGTCAGCACACTGAGGAATGCCATGCACAATGAAGGAATCTCATGCATACTGAAGGAATGTCATGCACGCTGAAGGAATGTCATTCAGGCTGTTGGAATGGCATGCTCACTGAAGGACTGTCAGCACAGTAAAGGAACGACAGCACACTGAAGGAATGTCATGCACACTAAAGGAATTTCAGCCCATTAAATTAATGTCAGCACACTGATGGAATATCATGCACGCTGAATGAATGTCATGAACGCTGTAGGAATGTCATGCACACTGAAGGACTGTCAGCACATTGACGGAATGTCAGCAAACTGAAGGAAAGTCTTGCATACTATAGGAATGTCATGCACGCTGAAGAAATGTCAGCACATTGAAGCAATGTCATCACACTGAAGGAATGGGTGCACACTGAAGGAACGTCATGCAAACTCAATAAATGTCAGCACACAGAAAGAATGTCATGCACACGGAAGAAATGTTATGCAAACTGAAGGAATGTCATGCTCACTGAAAGAATGTCATGTGTAATGAAGGAAAGTCAGCACAATAAAGAAATGTCAGCACACTGAAGGAATGTCAGCACACTGAAGGAATGTGAGCACACTGTCATGCACATTGAAGAACTGCTAGCACACCTAAAGAATGGCAGCGCACTGAAGGAATGTCAGGACACTGATCGAATGTCAGCACACTGAAGGAATGTCAGGACACTTAGGAATGTCATGCAGACTGAAGGATTGTCAGCACACAGAAGGAAAGTCATATACACTGAACAAATGTCAGCAGAATGAATGAATATAATGCATACTGAAGGAATGTCATGCAAACTCTACGAATGTCAGCACACTGAAAGAAATTCAGGCACAATAAGGGCATGTCAGCACACTGAAGGAATGTCATGCACACTGAAGGAATGTCATGCACACTGAAGGAATGTCAGCACACTGAAGCAATTTCATGCACACTGAAGGAATATCATCACACAGAAGTAATGTCATGCACACTGAAGGAATATCAGCACACTGAATGAATGCCATGCACACTGAAGAAATGTCAGCACACTGAATGAATGTCATGCACACTGAAGGAATGTCAGCACACTGAAATATTGTCTGGCACAAGAAAGGAATGTCAGCGCACTGAATGAATTTAATGCATGCAGAAGGAATGTCATGCATAATGAAGGAATGTCAGCAAACTGAAGGAATGTCATGCACACTTAGGAATGTCATGCTCAGTGATGGAATGTCAGCACCATTAAAGAATGTCATGCAAACTGAAGAAATGTCATGCAGACTGAAGGAAAGTCATATACACTGAACAAATGTCAGCAGAATGAATGAATATAATGCATATTGAAGGAATGTCATGCAAACTCTACGAATGTCAGCACACTGAAAGAATGTTAGGCACAATAAAGGAATGTCAGCACTCTGAAGGAATGTCATGCACACTGAAGGAATGTCATGCACACAAGAAATTTCAGCACACTGATTGAATGTAATGCACACTGAAGTTAAGTCATGCACAATGAAGGAATGTCACGCACACAGTAGGAATATCATGCATTCTGAAGGAATGTCAGCACACTGAATGAATGTCAGGACACTGATGGAATGTCATGCACACTAGAAATTTCTGGACAATGAATGAATGTCATGCACACTGAAGGAATGTCATGCACACTGAAGGAATGTCAAGCACACTGAAGGAATGTCATGCACGTTGATGAAATGTCAGCACATTGAAGGAATATTAGCGCAGTGAAAGAATATCAGCACACTGTAGGAATATCAGGCACACAGAAGGTATTTGATGAGCACGGAATGAATGTCAGCACGTTGAAGGAATGTAAGGACACTGATGGAGTGTCATGCATATTGAAGGAATGTTGCGCACATTGAAGGAATTTCATGCACATTGAAGGACTGTCAGCACATTAAAGAAACGAAAGCAATCTTAAGGAATATCTTGCACACTGAAGGAATGTCAGCCCATTGAAGTAATGTCAGCACACTGATGGAATGTTATGCATGCTGAATGAATGTCAGCACATTGAAGTAATGTCAACCAACTGATGGAATGGCATGCAATACTGAAGCAATGTCAAGCAGACTGAAGGACTGTCAGCACATTGAAGCAACGTCAGCACACTGATGGAATGTCATGCAAAATGAAGAAATGTCTGCACACTGAATAAATGTGAGCACACTGAAGGAATGTGAGCACACTGAAGGAATGTCATGCACACTAGACCAGTGTCATGAAGACTGAAGGAATGACAGAACACTGAAGGATTGCCATGCACACTAAAGAAATGTCAGCACATTGAAGAAATGTGAGCACATTGATGGAATTTCAAGCAAACTGAAGAAATGTCAGCACACTGAAGAAAAGTGAACACGCAGAAGGAAGGTCATGCACACTGAAGGAACGTTATGTGCAATTAAGGAAAGTCAGCACACTGCAGAAATTTCAGCACACTGAAGGAATTTGAGCACACTGATGGAATGTCATGCAAACTGAAGAAATGTCTGCACACTGAAGGAAATTAATGCACACTGATGGAATGTCAACACACTGAAATATTGTCAGGCACAAGGAAGGAACGTCAGCGCACTGAAGGAATGTCAAGCACACTAGAAATTTCTGGACACTGAATGAAATAATTCACACGGAAGGAATGTCATGCATAATGAAGGAATGTCATGCAGACTGAAAGAATGTCAGCACACTGAAGGAATGCCATGCAAACTGAAGAAATGTCAGCACCCTGAATTAATGTAATGCACACTGAAGGAATGTCAACACACTGAAATATTGTCAAGCACAAGGAAGGAATGTCAGCGCACTGAAGGAATGTCAAGGCCACTAGAAATTTCTGAACACTGAATGAATGTAATGCACACAGAAGGAACATCATGCATAATGAAGGAATGTCAGCACACTGAAGGAATGTCATGCAAACTGAAGGAATGTCATGCAAACTGGAAGTTTGTCAGCACAGTGAAGGAAAGTCATACACACTGAACAATTGTCAGCAGAATGAATGAATATAATGCACACTGAAGGAATGTCATGCAAACTCTACGAATGTCAGCACACTAAAAGAATGTCAGGCACAATAAAGGAATGTCAGCACACTGAAGGAATGTCATGCACACAAGAAATTTCAGGACACTGATTGAATGTAATGCACACTGAAGGAATGTCACGCACACAGTAGGAATATCATGCATTCTGAAGAAATGTCAGCACACTGAGGAATGCCATGCACACTGAAGGAATCTCATGCACACTGAAGGAATGTCAGCACACTGAATGAAATGTCAGGACACTGATGGAATGGCATGAACACTGAAGGAATGTCATTCAGGCTGTTGGAATGTCATGCAAACTCTACGAATGTCAGCACAATGAAAGAATGTCAGGCACAATAAAGGCATGTCAGCACACTGAAGGAATGTCTTGCACACTGAAGGAAAGTCAGCACACTGAAGGAATGTCATGCACACTAGAAATTTATGGACATTGAACTAACGTAAGGCACGCAGAAGTAACATCATGCACAATGAAGGAATGTCAGCACACTGAAGGAATTTCAGGCACAATGAAGGAATTTCAGCTCACTGATGGAATGTCATGCACACTGATTGAATGTCATGCAGATTGATGAAATGTCTGCACATTGAAGGAATGTCGGCACACTGAAGGAATGTCAGCAAACTGAATGAATGTCATGCACACTTAGGAATGCCATGCACACTGAAGGAATGTCAAGGCCACTAGAAATTGCTGCACACTGAATGAATGTAATGCACACTGATGAAATGTCAGCACACTGAAGGAAAGTCAGCGCACTGAAGGAATGTTATGCACATGGAAGGAATGTCAAGCACACTGATTGAATGTCATGCACATTGATGAAATGTCAGCACATTGAAGGTATGTCAGCGCACTAAAGGAATGTCAGCACACTGAATGAATTTCAGGACACTGATGGAATGTCATGCATACTGAAGGAATGTCATGCCCGCCACAGGAATGTCATGCATTCTGTAGGAATTTCATGCACACTGAAGGACTGCCATGCATGCTGAAGGAATGTTATGCATCCTGAATGAATGTCAGCACATTGAAGTAATGTCAACCAACTGATGGAATGGCATGCATGCTGAAAGAATATCATGCACACTGAGGGAATGTCATGCATGCTGTAGGATTGTAATGCGCACTGTAGGACTGTCAGCACACTGATGGAATGTCATGCAAACTGAAGAAATGTCAGCACACTGAACGAATGTGATCACACTGAAGGAATGTCATGCACACTCAAGGAATGTCATGCACACTCAAGGAATGACATGCAAACTGAAGAAATGTCAGCCCACTGAATGAATGTAATTTACATTGAAGGATTGTCATGCACACTGAAGGAATGCCAGCACACTGAAGAAATGTCAGCACACTGAAGGAACGTGAGCACATTGATGGATTGTCATGCAAACTGAAGAAATGTCAGCACACTGAAGGAACGTGAGCACATTGATGGATTGTCATGCAAACTGAAGAAATGTCAGCACACTGAAGGAACGTGAGCACATTGATGGATTGTCATGCAAACTGAAGAAATGTCTGCACACTGAAGGGATGTGAACACGTGGAAGGAATGTCATGCACACTGAAGGAATGTCATGTGCAATTAAGAAAAGTCCGCACACTGCAGAAATTTGAGCACACTGAAGGAATTTGAGCACACTGATGGAATGTCATGCAAACTGAAGAAATGTCTGCACACTGAAGGAAATTAATGCACACTGAAGGAATGTCAGCACACTGAAGGAATGTCAAGCACACTAGAAATTTCTGGACACTGAATGAATGTAATTCACATGGAAGGAATGTCATGCACACTGAAGAAATGTCAGCACACTGAAATATTGTCAAGCACAAGGAAGGAATGTCAGCACACTGAAGGAATGTCAAGGCCACTAGAAATTTCTGGACACTGAATGAATGTAATGTACACAGAAGGAACATCATGCATAATGAAGGAATGTCAGCACACTGAAAGAATGTCATGCACACTTAGGAATGTCATGAACACTGAAGGAATGTCAGCACCATGAAAGAATGTCATGCAAACTGAAGGAATGTCACGCAGACTGAACGTTTGTCAGCACAGTGAAGGAAAGTCATACACACTGAACAAATGTCAGCAGAATGAATGAATATAATGCATACTGAAGGAATGTCATTCAAACTCTACGAATGTCAGCACGCTGAAAGAATGTCAGGCACAATAAAGGAATGTCAGGCACAATAAAGGAATGACAGCACACTGAAGGAATGTCATGCACACAAGAAATTTCAGCACACTGATTGAATGTAATGCACACTGAAGTTAAGTCATGCACACTGAGGAATGTCACGGACACAGTAGGAATATCATGCATTCTGAAGAAATGTCAGCACACTGAGGAATGCCATGCACACTGAAGGAATCTCATGCACACTGAAGGAATGTCGGCACACTGAATGAATGTCAGGACACTAATGGAATGGCATGCATACTGAAGGAATGTCATGCATGCTGAAGGAAAGTCAGCACACTGAAGGAAAGTCAGCACACTGAAGGAATGTCATGCAAACTGAATGAATGTCATGCACATTGATGAAATGTCAGCACATTGAAGGAATGTCAGCACACTGAAGGAATTTCAGGCACAATGAAGGAATTTCAGCGCACTGATGGAATGTCATGCACACTGGAGGAATGTCAAGCACTCTGATTGAATGTCATGCAGATTGATGAAATGTCTGCACATTGAAGGAATGTAAGCACACTGAATGAGTATCATGCAAACTCTACGAATGTCAGCACACTGAAAGAATGTCAGGCATAATAAAGGAATGTCAGCACACTGAATGAATATCATACACAATGATGAAATGTCAGCACATTGAAGGAATGTCAGCACACTGAAGGAATGTCATGCACACTAAAGGAATGTCAGCACACTGAAAGAATGTCAGGACACTGATGGAATGTCATGCATACTGAAGGAATGTCATGCCCGCTAAAGGAATGTCATGCATTCTCTAGGAACTTCATGCACACTGAAGGTCTGTTATGCATGCTGAATGAATGTCAGCACATTGAAGTAGTGTCAACCAACTGATGGAATGTCGTGCATGCTGAAAGAATGTCATGCACGCTGAAGGAATGTCATGCACGCTGTAGGATTGTAATGCGCACTGAAGGACTGTCAGCACATTGAAGAAATGTCAGCACACTGATGGAATGTCATGCAAACTGAAGAAATGTCTACACACTGAACGAATGTGAGCACACTGAAGAATGACATGCAAACTGAAGAAATGTCAGCTTTCTAAATGAATGTAATTTACATTGAAGGATTGTCAAGCAAATTGGAGAAATGTCTGCACACTGTAGGAAAGTGAACACGCGGAAGGAAGGTCATGCATACTGAAGGAATGTCATGTGCAATTAAGGAAAGTCAGCACACTGCAGAAATTTCAGCACACTGAACGAATGTGAGCACACTGATGGAATGTCATGCAAACTGAAGAATTTTCTGCACATTGAATGAATGTGAGCACACGGAAGGAATGTCATGCACGCTGAAGGACTCTCAGCACAATGAAGGAATGCCATGCAGACTTGAAGAAATGTCAGCACACTGAATGAATGTAATGCATACAGAAGGAATGTCAGCACTCGGAAAGATTGTCAAGCACAATGAAGGAATGTCAGCACACTGAAGGAAAGTCATGAACACTGAAGTAACGGCATGCACACAAGAAATTTCTGGACATTGAATTAATACATTGCACATGGAAAGAATGTCATTAGCAATGAAGGAATGTCAGCACACTGAAATAATTTCAGGCAGAATGAAGGAATTTCAGCGCACTGAAGGGATGTCATGCACACGGAAGGAATGTCATTCACTCTGAAGAAATGTCAGCCCACTGAATGAATGTAATGTACATTGAAGTATTGTTATGCACACTGAAGGAATGCAGGCACACTGAAGAAATGTCACCATACTGAAGGACTGTGAGCACACTGATGGATTGTCATGCAAACTGAAGAAATGTCTGCACACTGAAGGAACGTGAGCACACTAAAGGAATGTCATGTGTAATTAAGGAAAGTCAGCACACTGCAGACAGTTCAGCACACTGAAGAAATGTGAGAACACTGATGGAATGTCATCCAGACTGAAGGAATGTCATGCAAACTGAAGGAATGCCATGCACACTGAAGAAATGTAGCACACTGAATGAATGTAATGCACGCTGAAGGAATGTCAGCACACGGAAATATTATCAGGCACAAGGAAGGAATATCAGCACACCGAAGCAATGTCATGCAAACTGAAGGAATGCCATGCACATTGAAGTAATATGAGCACATGGAAGGAATGTCATCCACACTGAAGGAATGTCAGCACACTGAAGGAAAGTCATGCACACTAAAGGAAAGTCATGCAGACTGAAGGAATGTCAGCACACTGAATTAATGTAATGCACACTGAAGGAATGTCAGCACACTGAAGAAATGTCAGCACACTGAATTAATGTAATGCACACTGAAGGAATGTCAGCACACTGAAGGAATGTAATGCACACAAGAAATTTCTGGACACTGAATGAATGTAATGCACACAGAAGGAACGTCATGCATAATGAAGGAATGTCAGCACACTGAAGGAATATCATGCACACTTAGGAATGTCATGGACAATGAAGGAATGTCATGCACACTTAGGAATGTCATGCAAACTGAAGGAATGTCACGCAGACTGAAGGTTTGTCAGCACAATGAAGGAAAATCATAGACACTGAACAAATGTCAGCAGAATGAATGAATATAATGCACACTGAAGGAATGCCATGCAAACTCTACGAATGTAGCACACTGAAAGAATGTCAGGCACAATAAAGGAATGTCATGCACACAAGAAATTTCAGGACACGGATTGAATGAAATGCACATTGAAGTGATGTCATGCACACTGAAGCAATTTCATGCACACAGTAGGAATGTCATGCACACTGAAGAAATGTCAGCACACTGAGGAATGCCATGCACACTGAAGGTATCTCATGCACGCTGAAGGAATGTCATTCAGGCTGTTGGAATGTCATGCACACTGAAGGACTGTCAGCACAATAAAGGAACGACAGCAAACTCTAGGAATGTCTTGCAAACTGAAGGAAAGTCAGCACACTGAAGGAATGTCATGCACACTAGAAATTTATGGACACTGAATGAATGTAAGGCACACAAAAGGAACATCATGCACAATGAAGGAATGTCAGCATACTGAAGGAATTTCAGGCACAATGAAGGAATTTCAGGCACACTGAATGAATGTCAGGCACATTGATGAAATGTCAGCACATTGAAGGAATGTCAGCGCACTGAAGGAATGTCAGCACACTGAAGGAATTTCAGCACACTGAAGGAATGCCATGCACACTGAAGGAATGTCATGCAGATTGATGAAATGTCAGCACATTGAAGGAATGTCAGCACACTGAAGGAATGTCAGCACACTGATGGAACGTCATGCATGCTGAAGGAATGTCATGCCCGCTAAAGGAATGTAATGCATTCTGTAGGAATTTCATGCAAACTGAAGGACTGTCATGCATGCTGAAGGAATGTTATGCATGCTGAATGATTATCAGCACATTGAGGTAATGTCAACGAACTGAAGGAATGTCATGCACGCTGAAGGAATATCATGCACACTGAATGGATGTCATGAATGCTGTAGGAATGTCATGCACACTGAAGGACTGTCCGCACATTGACGGAATGTCAGCAAACTGAAGGAAAGTCTTGCTCACAGAAGGACTGTTATGCACACTGAAGAAATGTCAGCACATTGAAGCAATGTCTGCACGCTGAAGGAATGTGAGCACACTGATGGAATGTCATGCAACTCTATAGATGTCAGCACACTGGAAGAATGTAATGCACACTGAAGGAATGTTATGCTCACTGAAGGAATGTCATGTGCAATGAAGGAAGGTCAGCACAGTGAAAAAATGTCAGCACACTGAAGGAATGTGAGCACGCTGTCATGCACATTGAGGAACTGCTAGCACACCTAAAGAATGTCAGCGCACTGAAATAATGTCAGCACACTGAAGGAATGTCAGGACACTGAAGGAATGTCATGCACACTGTAGGAATGTCATACACGCTGAAGGACTCACAGCACAATGAAGGAAAGCCATGCATACAGAAGGAATGACAGCACACTGAAGGAAAGTCATGAACACTGAATGAATGTAATGTACATTGAAGTATTGTCATGCACACTGAAGGAATGCCAGCACACTGAAGAAATGTCAGCACACTGAAGGACTGTGAGCACACTGATGGATTGTCATGCAAACTGAAGAAATGTCTGCACACTGAATGATTGTGAGCACACTAAAGGAATGTCATTCACACTGATGGAATGTCAGGCAAATTGAAGGAATGTCTGCACATTGAAGGAGGGTCATCACACTGAAGGAATGTAAACACACAGATGGAGCATTATGCAAACTGAAGAAATGTCAGCACAGTCAAAGAATGAATGCACACTGAAGAAATGTTAGGCACAATGAAGGAATGTCATGCTCACTCAAGGAACGTGATATGCAATGAAGGAATGTCAGCACACTGAAGAAATGTCAGCATACAGAAGAAATGTCAGCACACTGAAGGGATGTCATGCTAGCTATAGGAATGTCATGCAGACTGAAAGAATGTCAGCACTATATAGGAATGCCATGCACACTGAAAATATTTCAGTACAATGAAGGAATATCATGCAGACTGAAGGAATGTCATGTTCACTGAAGGAATCTGATGTGCAATGAAGGAATGTCACCACACTGAATAAATGTCAACACACAGAAGGAATCTGAGCACACTGATGGAATGTCATGCAAACTGAAGAAATGGCATGCACACTGAAGGAATCTCAGGCACACTGAGGAATGTCAGCGCTCTGAAGGAATAACATGCACAATGAAGAAATGTAATGCACACTGAAAGAATGTCATGCTCACTGAAGGAATATCATTTGAAATGAAGGAACGTCAGGACAATGAAAAAATGTCAGCACACTGAAGGAATGTGAGCACGCTGATGGAATGTCATGCAAACTAAAGAAATCTCTGCACTCTGAAGGAATGTCATGCATACTGAAGGAATGTCATGCATACTGAAGGAATGTCATGCACACTGAAGGAATGTCATGCAGACTGAAGGAATGTCATGCATACTGAAGGAGTGTCAGCACACTGATGGAATGTCATGCAGACTGAAGGAATGTTATGCAGACTGAAGGAATGTCATGCAGACTGAAGGAATGTCATGCACACTGAAGGAATGTCATGCACACTGAAGGAATGTCATGCATACTGATGGAATGTCATGCAGACTGAAGGAATGTCACGCACACTGAAGGAATGTCATGCATATTGAAGGAATGTCATGCAGACTGAAGGAATGTCATGCATACTGAAGGAATGTCATGCAGACTGAAGGAATGTCATGCAGACTGAAGGAATGTCATGCATGCTAAAGGAATGTCATTCACACCGTTGGAATGTCATGCACACTGATGGACTGTCAGCACAATAAAGGAATGACAGCACACTGAAGGAATATCAGCCCATTCAATTAATGTCAGCACACAGATTGAATGTCATGCAGGCTGAAGAAATATCATGCACACTGAATGAATACATGAAGGCTGTAGGAATGTCATGCACACTGAAGGACTGTCAGCACATTGACGGAATGTCAGCAAACTGAAGGAAAGTCTTGCACGCTGATGGAATGTCAGCACACTGATGGAATGTCAGGACACTGATGAAATGGCATGCATACTGAAGGAATATCATGCACGCTGAAGGAATATCATGCACGCTGAATGAATGTCATGCACGCTGTATGAATATCATGCACATTGAAGCACTGTCAGCACATTGAAGGAACGACAGCAAACTGAAAGAATGCCTTGCACAATGAAGGAATGTCAAGCACACTGAAGGAATGTCAGCCCATTTAATTAATGTCAGCACACTGATGGAATATCATGAATGCTGAAGGAATGTCATGCACGATGAAGGAATATCATGCATGCTGTAGGAATATCATGCACTTGAAGGACTGTCAACACATTGAAAGTTCGTCAGCACACTGAAGGAATGTCTTGCACACTGAAGGAATGTCATGCAAACTGAAGAAATGTCTGCACATTGAAGGAGGGTAATCACACTGAAGGTATGTGAACACACAGATGGAGCGTTATGCAAACTGAAGAAATGTCAGCACAGTCAAAGAATGAATGCACATTGAAGAAATGTCAGGCACAATGAAGGAATGTCATGCTCACTCAAGGAACGTGATGTGCAATGAAGGAATGTCAGCACACTGAAGAGATGTCATGCACAAGGAAGGAATGTCATGCTAGCTATCGAAATGTCATGCAGACTGAAGGAATGTGAGCACTATGAAGGAATGCCATGCACATTGAAGGAATGTCAGCACACTGAATGAATGTAATGCACACTGAAGGAATGTCAGCACACTGAACGAATGTCATGCACACAGAAGGAATTTGATGCAAACTGAAGGAATGTCAGCCCATTGAATTAATGTCCGCACACTGTTGGATTGTAATGCATGCTGAAGGAATTTCATGCACATTGAAGCAATGTTATGCACTCTGTAGGAATGTCATGCACACTGAAGAACTGTCAGCACATTGAAGGACTGTCAGAACATTGAAGGAATGTCTTGCACACTGAAGGTATGTCATGCACACGGAAGGAATGTCAGCTCATTGAATTAATATCAGCACATTGATGGATTGTCATGCATGCTTTAGGAATGTCATTCACGAGGAAGAAATGTCATGCATGCTGTAGGAATGTAATGCACACTGAAGGAACATCATCACACTGAAGGAATGTCATGTGCACTGAAAGAATGTCATGCACATTGAAGAAATATCAGCATACTGAAGGAATATCAGCATAGTGAATGTATTTCAGCACACTGAAGAAATGTTACGTGCACAGAAGGAATTTGATGCACACTGAAGGAATGTCAGCACACTGAAGTAATGTCAGGACTCTGATGGAATGTCTTGCACACTGAAGGGATGTCATGCACACAGAAGGAATGTCAGCTCATTGAATTAATATCAGCACACTGATGGATATGTCATGCATGCTTTAGGAATGTCATGCACACTGAAGGAATGTCAGCCCATTGAAGTAATGTCAGCAAACTGTTGGAGTCATGCATGCTGAAGGAATGTCATTCACGAGGAAGGAATGTCATGCATGCTGTAGGAATGTAATGCAAACTGAAGGAACATTATCACACTGAAGGAATGTCTTGTGCACTGAAGGAATGCCATGCACACTGAATGAATGTCATGCACACTAAAGGAATGACAGCACACTAAAGGAATGTCATGCACACTGAAGGAATGTCAGCACCCTGAATGAATGTTAGGACACTGAATCAATGTTGTGCACACTGACGAATTATCACGCACACTGAAGTAACGTCAGCCCATTCAAGTAATGTCAGCACTGTGAATGAATATCTTCCACGCTGAAGGAATGTCATGCACGCTGAAGGAATATCTTGCACACAGAAGGAATGTCATGCGCACTGAAGAAATGTCAGCACATTGATGGAGTGTCATGCCCACTGAAGGAAAGTCATGCAAACTGAAGGAATGTCCTGCACGCAGAAGGAATGTTATGGATGCGGTAGGAATGTCATGCACACTGAAGGGCTGTCAGCACATTGAAGGAACAACAGAAAACTGTACTGAAGGACAACACACATGCAAACTGAAAAAATTTCAGCACACTGAAAAATTGAATGTACACTGAAGCAATGTCATGCACATTGAAGGGATGTCATGCTCACTGAATTAATGTGATGTGCAATGAAGGAATGTCAGTACACTGAAGAAATGTCAGCACACAGAAGGAATATGAGCACACTAATGGAATGTCATGCAAACTGAAGAAATGTCTGCACACTGAAGGAATGTGAGAACACTGAATGAATGTCATGCACAAGGAAGGAATGTCATGCAGACTGAAGGAATATCAGCACACTGAAGGAATGCCATGCAAACTGAAGGATTTAGATGCAAATTGAAGGAATGTCAGCCCATTGAATTAATGTCAGCAAACTGTTGCATTGTAATGCATGCTGAAGGAAGTTCATGCACGCTGAAGCAATGTCAGCACATTGAAAGACTGTCAGCACATTGAAGGACTGTCAGCACATTGAAGGAATGTCAGCACATTGAAGGAACGACAGTGCAATGAAGGAATGTCTTGACCCTGAAGGAATGCCATGCACACTTTAGAATTGTCAGCCATTTGAATTAATGTCAGCACACTGATGGATTGTGATGTATACTGAAGGAATGTCATGCACGCTTACCGAATGTCAGCCCATTGACGTAATGTCAGCAAACTGATGGAATGTCATGCACACTGAAGGAATGCCATGCACACTGAAGAAATGTCAGCGCACTGAATGATGTAATATACACTGAAGGAATGTCATGCACGCTTACCGAATGTCAGCCCATTGACGTAATGTCAGCAAACTGATGGAATGTCATGCACACTGAAGGAATGCCATGCACACTGAAGAAATGTCAGCGCACTGAATGATGTAATATACACTGAAGGAATGTCATGCACGCTTACCGAATGTCAGCCCATTGACGTAATGTCAGCAAACTGATGGAATGTCATGCACACTGAAGGAATGTCATGCACACTGAAGAAATGTCAGCGCACTGAATGATGTAATATACACTGAAGGAATGTCATGCACACTGAAGAAATGTGAGCACACTGAAGGAATTTCATGCAACATGAAGAAATGTCTGCACACTGAAAGAAAGTCATGCAGACTGAAGGAATGTCAGCACACCGATGTAATGTGAGCACACAGAAGGAATTTCGTGCCCACTGAAGGAATGTGAAAGACACTGAAAGATTGTCAGACACAATGAACGAATGTCAGCGCACTGATGGAATGTCATGCACACTAGAAATTTCTGGACACTGAATGAATGTAATGCACATGGAAGGAACGTCACACACAATGAAGGAATGTCAGCACTGTAAGAATCTAAGGCACAATGAAGAAATTTCAGCGCTCTTTATGAACATCATGCACACGGAAGGAGTGTCATACACACTAAAGGAATGTCAGCACCATGAAAGAATGTCATGCAGACTGAAGGAATGTCATGCAGACTGAAGGAGTGTCAGCACACTGAAGGAACATCATGCACACTGAACAAATGACTGCAGAATGAATGAATGTAATGCACACTGAAGGAAGGTCATGCAAACTGTAGGAATGCCAGCAGACTGAAATAATGTCAGGCACAATAAGGTATTATCAGCACACTGAAGGAATGTGATTCACTCTGAAGGAATGTGATGCAGACTGAAGGAATGTCCGCGCACTAAAAGATTGTCAGGCACAATGAAGGAATGTCAGCACAATGAAAGAACGTCATGCACACAAGAAATTTCAGGATACTGACTGAATGTAAAGCACACTGAAGGAATGTGATGCACACAGAACGAATATCATGCACACTGAAGGAATGTCATGCACACTGAACTAATCTCTTGCACACTGAAGTACTGTCAGCACACTGAAGGAATGTGGTGCAAACTGATTGAATGTCATGTACATTGAAGAAATGTCAGCACAATGAAGGAATGTCAGCTCACTGAAGGAATGTCAGGACACTGATGAAACATCATGCAAACTCAATAAATGTCAGCACACTGAAAGAATGTCATGCTCGCTGAATGAATGTGATGTGCATTGAAGGAATGTCAGCACACTGAAGCAATGAATGCACACTTAAGAAATGTCAGAACACTGAAGAAATGTCAGCAGACAGAAGGAATATGAGCACACTGATAGAATGTCATGCAAACTGAAGAAATGTCTGCACTCTGAAGGAATGTGAGAACACAGAAGGAATGTCATGCACAAGGAAGGAATGTCATGCACACTGAAGGAATGTCATGCACACTGAAGGAATGTCATGCACACTGAAGGAATGTCATGCAGACTGAAGGAGCGTCAGCACTGAAGGAATGTGAGAACACTGAAGGAATGTCATGCACACTGAAAGAATGTCATGCACACTGAAAGAATGTCGTGCACACTGGAGAAATTTGATGCAAATTGAAGGAATGTCAGCCCATTGAATGTCAGCACACTGTTGCATTGTAATGCATGCTGAAGTAATGTCATGCATACTGCAGGAAAGTCATGCAAACTGAAGGACTGTCAGCACCTTGAAGGAATGTAAGCACTTTGAAGGTTTGGCAGCATGTTGAAGGAACAACAGTACAATGAAGGAATGACTTGCTCCCTGAAGGAATGCCATGCACACTTTAGAATTGTCAGCCCATTGAATTAATGTCAGCACACTGATGGATTGTGATGTATGCTGAAGGAATGTCATGCACGCTTACGGAATGTCAGCCCATTGACGTAATGTCAGCAAACTGATGGAATGTCATGCAGACTGAAGGAATGACATGCAAACTGAAGGAATGTCAGCACATTGAATGAATGTAATTCACATTGAAGGAATGTCAGCACACTGAAAGATTGTCAGGCAGAATGAAGGAATGTCAGCACACTGAAGGAAAGTCATGCACACTGAAGAAATGTCATGCACACAAGAAATTTCAGTGCACTGAATGAATGTAATGCACAATGAAGGAATGTTATGCACATTGAAGGAATGTCAGCACCATAAAGGCTTGTCATGCACACCTAAGGCATCTCATGCATGCTGAAAGAGTATCTTGCACAGAGAAGGAATGTCATGCACACTGAAGAAATGTCAGCACATTGAGGGAATATCATCACAATGAAGGATTATCATGCAGACTGAAGAAAATTGAGCACTCTGAAGGAATGTCATGCAAACTGAAGAAATTTCAACACACTGAAGCAATGTCAGCACACTAAAGGAATGTCCTGCCCACTGAAGGAAAGTCATGCAAACTGAAGGAATGTCCTGCACGCTGAAGGAATGTCAGCCCATTGAAGGAACGACAGCAAACTTAATGAATGTCATGCAAACTGAAGGAATGTTATGCACACTGAGGGAATGTCATGCACGCTGTAGGATTGTCATGCACACTGAAGGACTGTCAGCACATTAAAGAAACGTCAGCACACTGATGAAATTTCATGCACACTGAAGAAATGTCTGCAGATAGAAGGAATGTGAGTGTACTGAAGGAATGTCATGCACACTGAAGGAATGTGAGCATACTGAAGGAATGTCATGCACAATGAAGGAATGTCAGCACACTAAAGGAATGTCAGCACACTAAAGGAATGTCAGCACACTGAAGGAATGTGAGCACACAGAAGAAATGTTATTCACGCTGAAGGAATATTATTTACGCTGATGGAATGTCAGCACATTGAAGTAATGTCAGCAAACTGATGGAATGTCATACACAATGAAGGAATGTCATGCATGCTGTAGGATTATCATGCACACTGAAGGACTGTCAGCACGTTGAAGGAACATCAGCACATTGAAGGAATGACAGAACAATGAAGGAATATCTTGCAACCTGAAGGAATGCCATGCACACTTTAGAATTGTCAGCCCATTGAGTTAATGTCAGCACACTGATGGATTGTGATTTATGCTGAAGGAATTCCATGCACACTGATGGAATTTCATGCAAATTGAAGAAATGTCTGCACACTGAAGGAATGTGAGTACATTGGAGGAACGTCATGCACACTGAAGGAATGTCATGCACAATTAATGTTGTCATGCAGACTGAAGGAATGCCAGCACACTGAAGAAATGCCAGCACATTGAATGAATGTGTGCACAATGATGGAATGTCATGCAAACTGAAGAAATATCTGCACACTGAATGAATGTGAGTACACTGAAGGAATATCATGCACACTGAAGGAATTTCAAGCACACTGAAGCAATGTCATGCAGACTGAAGGAATGCCAGCACACTAAAGAAATGTCAGCACACTGAAAGATTGTCAGGCACAATGAAGGAATGTCAGCGCACTGAAGGAATGTCATGCACAATGAAGGAATGTCATGCAAACGAGAAATTTCTGGACCCTGAATGAATGTAATGCACACGGAAGGAACGTCATGTACAATGAAGGAATGTCATGCAAACTGAAGGAATGTCAGCCCATTGAACTAATGTCAGCAAACTGATGGAAACTCATGCATGTTGAAGGGATGCCATGCACGCAGAAGGAATGTGATGCATGCTGTAGGAATGCCATGCACACTGAAGGAACGTTATCACCCTGAAGGAATGTCATGTGCACTGAAGGAACGTTATCACACTGAAGGAATGTCATGTGCACTGAAGGAATGTCATGCACACTGAAGGAATGTCATGCACAATGAAGGAATGTCATGCAGATTGATGAAATGTCAGCACATTGAAGGAATGTCATGCATACGGAAGGAATGTCAGCCCATTGAAGTAATGCCAGCAAACTGATGGAACGTCATGCACGTTGAAGGAATGTCATGCATGCTGTAGGAATGTCATGCACGCAGAACTGGTTCTGCTGAAGGGTCATGACGACTCAAAACGTCAACTCTTTTCTTCTCCGCCAATGCTGCCAGACCTGCTGAGTTTTTCCAGGTAATTCTGTTTTTGTTTTGGATTTCCAGCTTCCGCAGTTTTTTTATTTTTAACACACTAATTCACATCATTGAAAACCAGCAATTACTTCATATCATCGAAATCCACTAGTTAATTCACATCATCGAAACCCACAAGTTAATTCAAATCATCGAAACCCAGCAAAAAATTCACATCATCAGAACCCAGCAAATAATTCGTATCATCAAAACCCATCAAATAATTCAAGCATAGACACGCACTGGATAATTCACATCTTCGAAACCCATTCAAATAATTCACATCATCGAAACCCACAATATAAATCACTTCATCAAAAGCCAACAAATAATTCACATCATCGAAATCCAACAAATATTTCATCTCATCGAAACCCACCAGTTAATTCATATCATCGAAACGCACCAACTAACTCACATCATCGAAACCCAACAAATAATGCACATCATGGAAAACCAGCAGCTAATTCATATCATCAAAACCTACCAAACAATTCACATCATCAAAACCCACAAAATAATTCACATCATCAAAACCCACTAAATAATTTTTGTCATCGAAACCCACTTGATCATTCACATCATCGAAAACCACCAAATAATTCACATCATCAAAACCCACCAAATAACTTGCATCATCAAAACCCATCAAATAATTTGATTCATTGGATTTCGTGCATTCCGCAGTTTTTTGTTTTTAATTCAATTCATTGATACCCAGCAAATAAATAATTCACATCATCGAAAACCACATAATTCACATGATCAAAACACACCAAGTAATTCACATGATCGAATCCCACCAGTTAAATTACATCATCGAAGCCCACCAAATATTTCAGATCATTGACACCCACTCGGTAATTCACATCATTGAAACCCACAAAGTAATGCACATAATGAAAACCCAGCAGCTAATTCACATCATCGAAACCCACCAAGTAGTTCACATCATCAAAACCCATTAAATAATTCACATCATAGATATCCACCCAGTAATGCACATCTTCAAAAACCACCAAATAATTCACGTCATCGACACCCATTCAGATAATTTATATCATCCAAACCTACAATATAAATCACATCATCAAAACCCACCAAATAATTCACAACATTGAAACCCACCCAGAAATTCACATCATCAAAACCCCCTAAATAATTCTCAAATCGAAACCCACTAGATAGTTCTCATTATTAAAACCCACCAGCTAATTCAAATCATCCAAACCCACCAGTTAATTCAAATCATCGAAACTAACCAAATATTTCAAATCATCAAAACCCAGCAAATAATTTGCATCATCGAAACCCACCAAATAATTCATCGCAACACACCAGATAAATCACATCTTCGGCATCTATTCAAATAATTCACATCATTGAAACCCACCAGTTAACAATTCACATCATCGAAGCCCACTAAATATTTCAAATCATCGAAACGTACCAAATAATTCACATCATTGACACCCACCAGTTAATTCACATCATCGAAGCCCACCAAATATTTCACATCATCAAAACCCACTAAATGATTCACATCATTGACACCCACTCGATAATTCACATCATCAAAACCCATCAAATAATGCACATCAAGGAAAACCAGCAGCTAATTCACATCATTGAAACTCACCAAGGAATTCACATAATCGAAACCCACTAGATAATTCACATCATTAAAACGCACCAGGTAATTCAAATCATCAAAACCCTCCAAATAATTCACATCATCAAAATCCACCATCATGCACAACATTGAAACCCACACAGTAATTCACTTCATCGAAACCCACCAGGTAATTCAAATCATCAAAACCCACCAGGTAATTCAAATCATCAAAACCCACCAGGTAATTCAAATCATCGAAACCCACCAGTTAATTCACATCATCGAAGCCCACCAATTATTTAATATCATCGAAATGTGCCAAATAATTCACATCATCAAAACCGACCAAATAATTCATTTCATTAGCACCCACTCTGTAATTAACATCATCGAAACTCACCAAATAATGCACATGATGGAAACCCAGCAGCTAATGCACACCATTGAAGCCCACCAAGTAATTCAAATCATCGAAACCCACCAAAGAATTCACATCATCAAAACCCACTAAATAATTCACATCATCGAAACCCACCAGATAATTCAAGTCATTGAAACCCATCAGCTAATTCAAATTATTGAAACCCACCAAATAATTCAGATCATCAAAACCCACCAATTAATTCACAACACTGACATCCACTCAGTAATTCACATAATTGAAACCCACCAAATAATTCACGTCATCAAAACCCATTAAATAATTCATATCATTGACATCCACACAGTAATTCACATCATCGAATCCCACCAAATAATTCACATCATCAAAACCCACCAAATAATTCACAGCATTGACAACAATACACTAATTCAGTTGACGTTTCGAGTCCTCATGACCCTTCAGCAGAAATAGTTCTGCTGAAGGGTCATGAGGACTCGAAACGTCAACTCTTTTCTTCTCTGCCGATGCTGCCAGACCTGCTGAGTTTTTCCAGGTAATTCTGTTTTTGTTTTGGATTTCCAGCATCCGCAGTTTTTTGTTTTTAACACACTAATTCACATCATCGAAAACCAGCAAATACTTCATATCATCGAAACCCACTAGTTAATTCACATCATCGAAATCCACAAGCTAATTCAAATCATCGAAACCCAGCAAAAAATTCACATCATCAGAACCCAGCAAATAATTCACATCATCAAAACCCATCAAATAATTCAAGCATTGACACGCACTGGATAATTCACATCATCGAAACCCATTCAAATAATTCACATCATCGAACCCCACAATATAAATCACTTAATCAAAAGCCAACAAATAATTCACATCATCGAAATCCAGCAAATATTTTATCTCATCGAAACCCACCAGTTAATTCACATCATCGAAACCCACCAAAAAATTCACTTTATTGACACCCAGCAAATAATTCATATCCTCGAATCCCAACAAATAATTCATACCATCAAAACACACCAAATAATTCAGATCATCGAAACACGGCAAATAATTCACATCATCAAAACTCACCAAATAATTCAATACATTTACACACATACACTAATTCACATCATCGAAACCCAGCAAATATTTCACAGGATCGAAACCCACAATTTAATCCTCATCTTCACCACCCATTCAAATAACTCACATCATCGAAATCCACCAGTTAAAAATTCACATCATCGAAATCCAACAAATATTTCTTATCATCGAAACCCACCAGTTAATTCACATCATTGCAACCTACCACCTAACTCATATCATCGCAACCCACCAAATAATCCACATCATTGAAACCGACACAATAATTCACATCCTCGAAAACCGACAAATAACTCACATCATCAAAACCCATTATATATTTCACATCATTGACATCCTCCTGGTAATTCACATCATCAAAACCCACCAAATAATTCGCATCATCAAAACCTAGCAAATAATTCACTTCATTGGCACCCACCAAATAATTCACATCATTGAACCCCAACAAATAATTCACATCATCGAAGCAGACCAAATAATTCAGATCATTGAAATGCAACAAAAAATTCACATCATCAAAATCCACCAAATAATTCACAATATTGACACCCACACATGCATTCACATCATTGAAACCCAGCAAATATTTCTTGTCATCAAAACCACCAAATAATTCACAAACTTGACACGCACACACTAATTCACATCATTGAAAGCCAGTAAATATTTCTTATCATCGAAACCCACCATTTAATTCACATCATCGAAACCCACCAGCTAATTCAAATCATTGAAACCCACCAACTAATTCACATCATCAAAACCCAACAAATAATTTGCCTCATCAAAACCCATCAAATAATTCAATTCCTTGAGACCTAGCAAATAAATAATTCACATCATCCAAACCCACCAAATAATTCACATCATTGACACCCAACAAATAATTCATGTCATCGAATCCCACTAAATAATTCACATCATCGAAGCACACCAAATAATTCACATCATTGACACTCATTCAAATAATTCACACCATCGAAACCCACAATATAAATCACTTAATCAAAACACACCAACTAATTCACATCATCCAAACCCACCAAATAATTCACATCATTCACACCCAACAAATAATTCACATCATCGAACCCCACCAAATAATTCACATCATCGAAGCATACCAAATAATTCCGATCATCAAAACACACCAAATAATTCACATCATTGACACCCACCAGTTAATTCATATCATCGAAGCCTAACAATAATTCACTTCATCGAAACGCACCAAATACTTCGCTTCATCAAAACCCACCAAATTATTCAAATCATCGAAACCCATCAAATAATTCACATCATCGAAACATACCAAATAATTCACATCATTGACACCCATTCAAATAATTCACGTCATCGAAGTCCACAAAATAAATCACTTCATCAAAACCCACCAAATAATTCACATCATCAAATCCTACGAGTTGATTCACATCATTAAAGCCCACCAAATAACTCACATTATCAAAACCAACCAAATAATTCACAACATTGTCACCCACACACTAATTCACATCATCGTAACCCACCAAATAATTTTCATCATCAAAACCCACCAAAAATTCACTTTATTGACACCCAGCAAATAATTCATACCCTCGAATCCCAACAAATAATTCACACCATCAAAACACACCAAATAATTCAGATCATCGAAACATGCCAAAAAATTCACATCATCAAAACTCACCAAATAATTCAAAACATTTACACACATACACTAATTCACATCATCGAAAACCAACAAATATTTCACAGGATCGAAACCCACAATTTAATCCTCATCTTCACCACCCATTCAAATAACTCACATCATCGAAATCCACCAGTTAAAAATTCACATCATCGAAACGCACAAAATAATTCACATCATTGACACCCACCAGTTAATTCACATCATCAAAGCCCACCAAGTATTTCACATCATCAAAACCCGCCAAATAATTCACATCATTGACACCCACTCAATAATTCACATCATCAAAACCCGCCAAATAATGCACATCATCGACACCCATGAGATAATTCAAATCATTTAAACGCACCAGGTAATTATAATCATCGAAACCCATCAGCACATCCACATCATCAAAACCCACCAAATAATTTGCATCATCAAAAACCAGCAAATAATTCACTTCATTGACACCTACCAAATAATTCACGTCATCGAAACACACCAAACAATTCATGTCATTCAAATACTCCAAATAATTCACAACATCGACACCCAAACAATTAATTCACATGATCGAAAGCTACCAGTTAATTCAAATCATTGACACCCACCAGTAATTCACATCATCAAAACCCAGCAAATACATCACATCATCAAAACCCATTCAAATAATTCACATCATCAACACCGATAAAATAATTCACGTCATCAAAACCCATTAAATAATTTACTGCATCGACATCCACTAGATAATTAATATCATTGAAACACACCTGGTAATTCAAATCATCGAAACCCACCAGCTAAATCAAATCATCGAAACCCAACAAATAATTCACATCATCAAAACCCATTAAATAATTCACATCCTCAAAACACACCGAATAATTCAAAACATTTACACCCACACACTAATTCACATCATCGAAATCCAACAAATATTTCACAGGATCAAAACCTACATTAATTCTCATCAACGAAATCAACCAGCTAATTCAAATCATCGAAACCCACCAAATAATTCACATCATCAAAACCCAGCAAATAATTCGAACCGATAAAACCCTTGAAATAATTCAATTCATTTACAACCAGCAAATAAATTATTCACATCATCGAAGCCAACCAAATAATTCAGGTCATCAAAACACACCAAATAATTCACAACATCGACACCCAAACAAATAATTCACATATTCAAAACTCACTAGTTAATTCACATCATTGAAGCCCGCGGAATATTTCACATCATCAAGACCCACAAATTAATTCAAATCATCGCAGCACACCAAATAATTCACATCATCGAAACGCACCAAATAATTCACATCATCGAAACCCGACAAATATTTTACATGATCAAAGCACACCAAATAATTCAGACCATCGAAACGCACCAAATAATTCACATCATCAAAACCCAATTGACAAAATTGACACACACATACTAATTCATATCATCGAACCCCACCAAATATTTCACATTATCAAAACCCTCCAACTAATTCACATCATCAAAACACACCCAATAATTGACTTCATCAAAACCCACCAAATAATTCATATCATTGACACCCCCTTGGTAATTCACATCATCAAAACCCACCAAATAATTCACAACATTGAAACCGACACTAATTCAGATCAATGAAAGCCGACAAATAATTCACATAATCAAAACCCACCGAATAATTCACTTCATTGACACCCAACAAATAATTCACATCATTGAATCCAACCAAATAATTCACATCATTGAAGCACACCAAATAATTCAGATCATCGAAATGCACCAAATAATTCACATCATCGTAACCCACTAAATAATTGACAAAATTGATACCCACACACTAATTCACATCATCGAAACCCAGCAAATATTTCACAGGATCGAAACCCACAATTTAATCCTCATCTTCACCACCCATTCAAATAACTCACATCATCAAAATCCACCAGTTAAAAATTCACATCATCGAAACGCACAAAATAATTCACATCATTGACACCCACCAGTTAATTCACATCATCAAAGCCCACCAAGTATTTCACATCATCAAAACCCGCCAAATAATTCACATCATTGACACCCACTCAATAATTCACATCATCAAAACCCGCCAAATAATGCACATCATCGACACCCATGAGATAATTCAAATCATCTAAACCCACCAGGTAATTATAATCATCGAAACCCATCAGCACATCCACATCATCAAAACCCACCAAATAATTTGCATCATCAAAAACCAGCAAATAATTCACTTCATTGACACCTACCAAATAATTCACGTCATCGAAACACACCAAACAATTCATGTCATTCAAATACTCCAAATAATTCACAACATCGACACCCAAACAATTAATTCACATGATCGAAAGCTACCAGTTAATTCAAATCATCGACACCCACCAGTAATTCACATCATCAAAACCCAGCAAATACATCACATCATCAAAACCCATTCAAATAATTCACATCATCAACACCGATAAAATAATTCACGTCATCAAAACCCACTAAATAATTTACTGCATCGACATCCACTAGATAATTAATATCATTGAAACACACCTGGTAATTCAAATCATCGAAACCCACCAGCTAAATCAAATCATCGAAACCCAACAAATAATTCACATCATCAAAACCCATTAAATAATTCACATCCTCAAAACACACCGAATAATTCAAAACATTTACACCCACACACTAATTCACATCATCGAAATCCAACAAATATTTCACAGGATCAAAACCTACATTAATTCTCATCAACGAAACCAACCAGCTAATTCAAATCATCAAAACCCACCAAATAATTCACATCATCAAAACCCAGCAAATAATTCGAACCGATAAAACCCTTGAAATAATTCAATTCATTTACAACCAGCAATTAAATTATTCACATCATCGAAGCCAACCAAATAATTCAGGTCATCAAAGCACACCAAATAATTCACAACATCGACACCCAAACAAATAATTCACATATTCAAAACTCACTAGTTAATTCACATCATTGAAGCCCGCGGAATATTTCACATCATCGAGACCCACAAATTAATTCAAATCATCGCAGCACACCAAATAATTCACATCATCGAAACGCACCAAATAATTCACATCATCGAAACCCGACAAATATTTTACATGATCGAAGCACACCAAATAATTCAGACCATCGAAACGCACCAAATAATTCACATCATCAAAACCCAATTGACAAAATTGACACACACATACTAATTCACATCATCGAACCCCACCAAATATTTCACATTATCAAAACCCTCCAACTAATTCACATCATCAAAACACACCCAATAATTGACTTCATCAAAACCCACCAAATAATTCATATCATTGACACCCCCTTGGTAATTCACATCATCAAAACCCACCAAATAATTCACAACATTGAAACCGCCACTAATTCACATCAATGAAAGCCGACAAATAATTCACATAATCAAAACCCACCGAATAATTCACTTCATTGACACCCAACAAATAATTCACATCATTGACACCCAACCAAATAATTCACATCATTGAAGCACACCAAATAATTCAGATCATCGAAATGCACCAAATAATTCACATCATCATAACCTACTAAATAATTGACAAAATTGATACCCACAGACTAATTCACATCATGGAAACCCAGCAAATATTTCTTATCTTCAAAACACAACAGTTAATTCACATCATCGACACTCATTCAAATAATTCACATGATCGAAACCCACAATATAAATCACTTCATCAAAACTCACCAAAAAATTCACATCATTGAACCCACCAGTTAATTCACATCATCAAAGCCCACCAAATAATTCACATCATCGAAGCACACCAAATAATTCACATCATCGAAGTACACCAAATAATTCAGATCATCGAAAAGCACCAAATTATTCACATCATCAAAATCCACCAAATAATTCACAAAATTGACACCCACACACTAATTCACATCATTGAAACCCAGCAAATATTTCTTATCATCGAAACCCATCATTTATTTCACATCATGGAAACCCACCATCTAATTCGAATCATCGAAACCCACCGACTAATTCACATCATCAAAACCCAGCAAATAATTTGCATCATCAAAACCCATCAAATAATTCAATTCCTTGAGACCTAGCAAATAAATAAATGACATCGAACCGGTAAATCACATCATTAAAGCCCACCAAATAATTCACATCATTGACATCCTCCCACTAATTCACATCATTGACATCCATGAAATAATTCACGTCATCAGAACCCACCAAATAATTCACAGCATCGACATCCACTAGATAATTCACATGATCGAAACCGACCAAATAATTCACAACATTGACGCCCACACACTAATTCACATCATCGATATCCAGCAAATATTTCTTATCACTGAAATGCAACAGTTAATTCACATCATCGAAACCTACCAGCTAATTCAAATCATTGAAACCCACCGAAATATTCACATCATCAAAACATCATCAAATAATTCACATCGTTGAAACACAACAAATAATTCACATCATCGACACCCATTCAAATAATTCACATCACCGACACCCACCAAATAATTCACATCACCAATACCCATAAAGTAATTCATGTCATCAAAACCCACCAAATAATTTACAGCATCGACTTCCACTAGATAATTAATATCATCAAAACACACCAGGTAATTCAAATCATTGAAATCTATCAGCTAAATCAAATCATCGAAACCCACAAAATAACTCACATCATCAAAACCGCCCAAATAATTCACAACATTGTCACTCACAAACTAATTCACATCATCGTAACCCACCAAACAATTCGCATCATCAAAACCCATTAAATAACTCACATCATTGAAATCCACCCATGAATTCGCATCATCAAAACCCACCAAAAAATTCATTTCATTGACACCCAGCAAATAATATGTATCCGTGAATGCCACCAAACAATTCACACCATTGAAACACGCCAAACAATTCACACCATCAAAACCCACCAAATGATTCAAAACATTTACACCCACACACTAATTCACATCATCGAAACCCAGCAAATATTTCACATGATCAAAACCCACCAGCTAATTCAAATCATCAAAACCCACCAAATAATTCACATCATCAAAACGCAGCAAATAATTTGATTCATTTACAACCAGCAAATAAATAAATCACATCATTGAAGCCAACCAAATAATTCAGGTCATCGAAACACACCAAATAATTCACAACATCGACACCCAAACAAATAATTCACATCACTGAAACACACCAGGTAATTCAAATCATTGAAACCCATCAGCTAAATCAAATCATCGAACCCGCCAAATAATTCACATCATAAAAACCGACCAAATAATTCACAACATTGTCACCAACACACTAATTCACATCATCGTAACCCACCAAATAATTTTCATCATCAAAACCCACCAAAACATTCACGTCATTGACATCCAGCAAATAATTCATATCCTCGAATCGCACCTAATAATTCACACCATCAAAACACACCAAATAATTCAGATCATCGAAACACGCCAAATAATTCACATCATCAAAACTCACCAAATAATTCCAAACATTTACATCCACACACTAATTCATATCATCGAAACCCAGCAAATATTTCACAGGATCAAAACCCACAATTTAATCCTCATCTTCGCCACCCATTCAAATAATTCACATCATCGAAACCCACCAGTTAAAAATTCACGTCATCGAAGCACACCAAATAATTAAGATCATCAAAACACACCAGATAGTTCACATCATCGACACTCAGTCAAATAATTCACATGAACGAAACCCACAATATAAATCAATTCATCAAAACCCACCAAAAAATTCACATAATTGAAACCCAGCAGTTAATTCATAACATCGAAGCCCACCAAATAATTCACATCATCAAAACGCACCAAATACTTCACTTCATCAAAACCCACCAAATATTTCACTTCATTGACACCCACCAAATACTTCACATTATCGAAACGCACCAAATAATTCACATCATCAAAACCCACCAAATAATTGACAACATTGACACCCAACAGTTAATTCACATCATCAAAACCCACCAAATAATTGACTTCATTGACACCCACCAAATAATTCACGCCATCGAAAGTTACCAGTTAATTCACATCATCGAAACAAACCAAATAATTCACGTCATCAAAACCCACCAAATTATTCACATCATTGACACCCACCAAATAATTCAAATTATCGCAGCACACCAAATAATTCACATCATCGAAACGCACCAAATAATTCACATCATCGAAACCCGACAAATATTTCACATGATTGAAGCACACCAAATAATTCAGACCATCGAAATGCACCAAATAATTCACATCATCAAAACCCAATTGACAAAATTGACACACACATACTAATTCACATCATCGAACCCCACCAAATATTTCACATTATCAAAACCCTCCAACTAATTCACATCATCAAAACACACCCAATAATTCACTTCATCAAAACCCACCAAATAATTCATATCATTGACACCCCCTTGGTAATTCACATCATCAAAACCCACCAAATAATTCACAACATTGAAACCGACACTAATTCACATCAACGAAAGCCAACAAATAATTCACATAATCAAAACCCACCAAATAATTCACTTCAATGACACCCAACAAATAATTCACATCATTGAATCCAACCAAATAATTCACATCATTGAAGCACACCAAATAATTCAGATCATCGAAACGCACCAAATAATTCACATCATCGTAACCCACTAAATAATTGACAAAATTGATACCCACACATTAATTCACATCATGGAAACCCAGCAAATATTTCTTATCTTCGAAACACAACAGTTAATTCACATCATCGACACTCATTCAAATAATTCACATGATCGAAACCCACTTCATCAAAACTCACCAAAAAATTCACATCACTGAAACCCACCAGTTAATTCACATCATCAAAGCCCACCAAATAATTCACATCATCGAAGCACACCAAATAATTCACATCATTGAAGTACACCAAATAATTCAGATCATCGAAAAGCACCAAATTATTCACATCATCAAAATCCACCAAATAATTCACAAAATTGACACCCACACACTAATTCACATCACTGAAACCCAGCAAATATTTCTTATAATCAAAACCCATCATTTAATTCACATCATCGAAACCCACCAGCTAATTCAAATCATCGAAACCCCCTGACTAATTCACATCATCAAAACCCAGCAAATAATTTGCATCATCAAAACCCATCAAATAATTCAATTCCTTGAGACCTAGCAAATAAATAATTTGCACCATCCATACCCACCAAATAATACACATCATTGACACCCAACAAATAATTCACGTCATCGAAGCACACCACATAATTAAGATCATCAAAACACACCGAATAGTTCACATCATCGACACTCAGTCAAATAATTCACATGATCGAAACCCTCAATATAAATCACTTCATCAAAACCCAACAAAAAATTCACATAATTGAAACACAGCAGTTAATTCATATCATCGAAGCCCACCAAATAATTCACATCATCAAAACGCACCAAATACTTCACTTCATCAAAACCCATCAAATATTTCACTTCATTGACACCTACCAAATACTTCACATTATCAAACCCCACCAAATAATTCACATCATCGAAGCACACCAAATAATTCAGATCATCGAAATGCACCAAATAATTCAGATCATCGAAATGCGCCAAATAATTCACATCTTCAAAACCCACCAAATAATTGACAAAATTGACATCCACACATTAATTCACGTCATCGAAACCCACCAAATAATTCAAATCATCGAAACCCAACAGATAATTCACATCATCGAAGCCCACCAAATAATTCAATCAACGAAATGCACCAAGTAATTTCCTTCATCAAAACCCACCATATAATTCACAACATTGTAACCGACACAGCAATTCACATCATCGAAACCCGACAAATATTTCACATGATCGAAGCACACCAAATAATTCAGACCAACGAAACGCACCAAATAATTCACATCATCAAAACCCAATTGACAAAATTGACACCCACATACTAATTCAAATCATCGAACCGCACCAAATATTTCACATTATCAAAACCCACCAACTAATTCACATCATCAAAACCCACCAAATAATTCAGATCATTGACACCCCCTTTGTAATTCACATCATCAAAACCCACCAAATAATTCACAACATTGAAACTGACACAGTAATTCACATCAACGAAAGCCGACAAATAACTCACATAATCAAAACCCACCAAAAAATTCGCATCATCAAAACCCACCAAATAATTCACTGCATTGACACCAACAAAATAATGCACATCATCGAACCCCACCAAATGATTTACATCTTCAAAGCACAACAAATAATTCACAAAATTGACATACATATACTAACTCACATCCTCGAAACCCAGCAAATATTGCTTATCATCGAAACCCACCATTTAATTCACATCATCGAAACCCGCCAGCTAATTCAAATCATCAAAACCCACCAACTAATTGACATCATCAAAACCCAACAAATAATTCGTATCATCAAAACCCATCAAATAATTCAATTCTTTGAGAGCCAGCAAATAAATAATTCACATCATCCAAACCCACCAAATAATTCAGATCATCAAAACACACCAAATAATTCACATCATCGAACACCACCAAATAATTCACATCTTCGAAGCAAACCAAATAATTCAGATCATCGAGATGCACCAAATTATTCACATGATCAAAACTCACCAAATAATTCACAAAATTGACAACCACACACTAAATCACATCATCGAAACCCAGCCAATATTTCTTATCATCGAAACGCACCAGTTAATTCACATCATTAAAACTCACCAGCTAATTCAAATCATCGAAACCCAGCAACAAATTCATATCATCAAAACCCAGCAAATAATTCCCATCATCAAAATCCAACAAATAATTAAATACTTTGAGACCCAGCAAATAAATAATTCACATCATAAAAACACATTAAATAATTCACCTCATCAAAACAGACCAAATAGTTCACATCATCGACTCCCACTCATATAATTCACATCATTGAAATCCACAATAAGAATCACATCATGGACACCCATTTAAATAATTCACATCATCGAAACCCACCAGTTAATTCACATCATCGAAGCCCACCAAATATTTCACATCATCAACATCCATAAATTGATGCACGTCATCAAGACCCAACAAATAATTCACATCATCGACAACCACTAGATAATTCACATCATCGAAACCCACCAGGTAATTCACAGCATCGAAACCCATCAGCTAATTCACATCATCAAAACCCACCACATAATTTGCATCATCAAAAACCAGCAAATAATTCACTTCATTGACACCGATCAAATAATTCACATCATCGAATCACAACAAATAATTCACATCATCAAAACACACCAAATAATTCACGTCATCAAAACACACCAAATAATTCACAACATCGACACCCAAACAAATAATTCAGATCATCGAAAGCTACCAGTTAATTCACATCATCGAAGCCCACCAATTATTTCACATCATCAAAACCCATTCAAATAATTCACATGATCGAAAACCACAATATAAATCACTTCACCAAAACCCACCAAATAATTTTCATCATTGAAACCCACCAGTTAATTCACATCATCGAAACGCACCAAATAATTCACTTCATCAAAACCCACCAAATAATTCACAACATTGAAACTGACACAATAATTCACATCATCGAAACCCGGCAAATAATTCACATCATCAAAACCCATTATATATTTCACATCATTGACATCCTCCAGTTAATTCACATCATCAAAACCCACCAAATAATTCACTTCATTGACACCCACCAAATAATTTACGTCATTGAATCGCAACAAATAATTCACATCATCGAAGCACACCAAATAATTCAGATCATCGACTTGCACCAATTAATTCACATAATCAAAACTCACCAAATAATTCAAAAAACTGACAACCACACACTAGTTCACATCATCAATACCCAGCAAATATTTCTTATCTCCGAAACAAACCTGTTAATTCACATCATTGAAACCCACCAGCTGATTCAAATCATCGAAACCCACCAACGAATTCACATCATCAAAACCCAGCAAATGACTCGCATCATCAAAACCCAACAAATAATTCAATTCTTTGAGACCCAGCAAATAAATAATTCACATCATCGAAACCTACTAAATAATTCGCCTCATCAAAATTGACCAAATAATTCACATCATCGACTCCCATTCAAATAATCCACTTCATTGAAATCCACAATATAAATCACATCATTGACACCCATTCCAATAATTCACGTCATCGAAACCCACCAGTTAATTCACATCATCGAAGCCCACCAAATATTTCACATCATCAACATCCATAAAATAATGCACTTCATCAAAACCCAACAAATAATTCACATCATCGACACCCACTAGATAATTCACATGATCAAAACCCCCAGGTAATTCAAATCATCGAAACCCATCAGCTAATTCACATCATCATAACACACCAAATAATTTACATCATCGAAGCGCAACAAATGATTCACATGATCGAAACACACCAAATAATTCACGTCATCGACACCCATTCAAGTAATTCACAAGATTGAATCCCACAATATAAATCACTTCATCAAAACCCATCAAATAAATCACATCAGCGAAACCCACCAGTGAATTCACATCAGCGAAGCCCACCAAATAATTCACATCATCGAAACGGTCCAAATAATTCACTCCATCAAAACCCACCAAATAATTCATATCATTGACACCCACTTGGTAATGCACATCATCAAAACCCACCAAATAATTGACAACATTGAAATTAACACAGTAATTCACATCATCGAAACCCGACAAATAATTCACATCATCAAAACCCACCAAATAATTTGCATCATCAAAACCCACCAAATAATTCACTTCATTGACACCCACCAAATAATTCACATCATCGAAACCCAGCAAATATTTCTTATTATCGAAACCCACCATTTAATTTACATCATCGAACCCACCAGTTAAATAAAATCATTGAAACCCACCAACTAATTCACATCATCAAATCCCAGCAAATAATTCAAATCTTTAAGACCAGCAAATAAATAATTCACATTACCCAAACCCACCAAAAAATTCACATCGCCAAAACACACCGAATAATTCACATCATCGACACCAATTCGAATAATTCACATCATCGACACCCACTAGATAATTCACATCATCGAAACCCGCCAGGTAACTCAAATCATTGAAACCCATCAGCTAATTCACATCATCAAAGCTCACCAAGTAATTCAAATCATCAAAACCCACCAAATAATTCACTTCATTGACACCCACCAAATAATTCACATCATCGAACCCCACCAAATAATTCACATCATCGAAGCACACCAAATAATTCAGAACATCGAAACACAACAAACAATTCACATCATCAAAACCCACCAAATAATTTACAAAACTGACACCCACACACTATTCACATCATCGAAACACAGCAAATATTTCTTATAATCGAAATACACCAGTTAATTCACATCATCAAAACCCACCAGCTAATTGAAATCATCGAAACGCACCAACTAATTCACATCTTCAAAACCCAGCAAATAATTCAATTATTTGAGACCAAGCAAATAAATAATTCATATCATCGACACTAACTAAATAATTCACCTCATCAAAACAGACCAAATAATTCACATCATCAACTCACATTCAAATAATTCACATCATTGAAATCCATAATTTAAATCACATTATGGACACCCATTCAAATAATTCACATCATCGAAGCCCACCAAATATTTCATGTCATCAACATCCATAAAATAATGCACGTCATCAAAGCCCAACAAAGAATTCACATCATCAACACCCACTAGATAATTCACTTCATCGAAACCAACCAGGTAATTCAAATCGTCAAAACCAAAAAACTAATTCACATCATCAAAATGCACCAAATAATTTGCAGCATCGTAAACCTCCAAATAACTCACTTCATTGACACCCACCAAATAATTCACATCATCGAATCGCAACAAATAATTCACATCCTCAAAACACACTAAATAATTCACGTCATCAAAACACACCAAATAATTCACATCATCGACTACATTCAAATAACTAACATCATCAAAACCCACCAAATAATTCACGCCATCAACACACACCAAATAATTCACATCATCGACACCCACTAGATAATTCAAATCATCGAAACCCATCAGCTAATTCACATCATCAAAACTCAAAAAATAATTCAAATCATCAAAACTTACCAAATAATTCACTTCATTGACACCCACCAAATAATTCACATCATCGAATCCCACCAAATAATTCACATCATCGAAGCATACCAAATAATTCTGATCAACGAAACACAACAAATAATTCACATCATCAAAACCCACCAAATAATTTACAAAATTGATCCCCCCACACTAATTCACATCATCGAAACACAGCAAATATTTCTTGTCAGTGAAACCCACCAGCTAATTCAAATCATCGAAACCCACCAACTAATTCAGATCTTCAAAACCCAGCAAATAATTCGCATCATCAAAAGCCAACAAATAATTCAATGCTTTGAGACACAGCAAATAAATAATTCAGATCATTGAAACCAACTAAATAATTCAACTCATCAAAGTGGACCAAATAATTCACATAATCGACTCATATTCAAATAATTCACATCATCGAAGTGCACCAATTATTTCCCATCATCAACGTCCATAAAATAAGGCACATCATCAAAGCCCAACAAATAATTCACATCATCGACACCCACTAGATAAATCACCTCATCGAAATCCATCAGGTTATTCAAATCATCGAAACCCATCAGCTAATTCACATCATCAAAACCCACCAAATAATTGACAACATTGAAATTGACACAGTAATTCACATCATCGAAACCCGACAAATAATTCACATCATCAAAACGCACCAAATAATTTGCATCATCAAAACGCACCAAATAATTCACTTCATTGACACCCACCAAATAATTCACATCATTAAACCCCACCAAATAATTCACATCATCGAAGCAAACCAAATAATTCAGATCAACGAAACACAACAAATAATTCACATCATCAAAACCCACCAAATAATTTACAAAACTGACACCCCCCACACTAATTCACATCGTTAAAACACAGCAAATATTTCTTATCATCGAAACCCAACAGCTAATTCAAATTATCGAATCTGACCAACTAATTCACATCTTCAAAACCCAGCAAATAATTCAATTCTTTGAGACCCAGCAAATAAATAATTCACATCATCGAAACCAATTAAATAATTCACCCCATCAAAACAGACCAAATAATTCACATCATCGACTCACATTCAAATAATTCACATCATCGAAACGCACCAGTTATTTCACGTTATCAAGGCCCACGCAATATTTCACATCATCAATATCCATAAAATAATGCACGTCATCAAAACCCAACAAAGAATTCACATCATCGACAACCACTAGATAATTCACATCATCGAAACTCACCAGGTAATTCAAATCATCGAAACCCATCAGCTAATTCACATCATCAAAACCCACCAAATAATTTGCATCATCAGAAACCACCAAATAACTCACTTCATTGACACCCACCAAATAATTCGCATCATCGAATCACAACAAATAATTCACAGCATCGAAACACACCAGATGATTCACGTCATCAAAACACACCAAATAATTCACATCATCGACACCCATTCAAGTAATTCACATGATCGAAACCCACAATATAAATCACATCAGCGAAACCCACCAGTTAATTCACATCACCGAAACGCACCAAATAATTCACTTCATCAAAACCCACCAAATAATTCACGTCATCCAAGCCCACTAAATAATTCTCTTCATCAAAACAGACCAAATAATTCACATCATCGACTCCAATTCAAATAATTCACATCATTGAAATCCACAATATAAATCACATCATGGGAACCTATTTAAATAATTCACATAATCAAAACCCACCAAATATTTTGCATCATCAAAAACCACCAAATAATTCACTTCATTGACGCCCACCAAATAATTCACATCTTCGAAATGCAGCAAATAATTCACATCATCAAAACACATAAAATAATTCACATCATCAAAACACGCCAAATAATTCACAACATCAACACCTAAACAAAAAATAAACATCATCAAAACACACCAAATAATTCACATCATCAAAACACACCAAATAATTCACATCATCAAAACACACCAAATGATTCACATCATCAACACCTAAACAAAAAATAAACATCATTGAATGCTACTACTCAATCCACTTCATCGAAGTGCACCAAATATTTCACATCATCGAAACCCACCAAATAATTCAAATCATCAAAAACCACCAAATAATTCACTTCATTGACACCCACCAAATAATTCAGGTCATCGAAACACAACAAATAATTCACAGCATCAAAAGCCACCAAATAATTTACAAAACTGACACCCACACACTAACTCACATCATCGAAACACAGCAAATATTTCTTATCATCGACTCAGACCAGTTAATTCACATCATCAAAACCCACCAGCTAATTCAAATCATCGAAACCCACCAACTAATTCACATCTTCAAAACCCAGCAAATAATTCGGACTAACCAAACCCAACAAATAATTCAATTCTTTGAGATCTAGCAAATAAATAATTCACATAATTGAAACCAACTAAATAATTCACCTAATCAAAACAGACCAAATAGTTCACATCATTGACTACATTCAAATAATTCACATCATCGAAACCCATCAGTTAATTCACATCATCGAAGCGCACCAAATATTTCACATCATCAACATCCATAAAATAAGGTACGTCATCAACGTCCAACAAATAATTCACATCATCGACACCCACTAAGTAATTCACATCATCGAAACACACCAGTTAATTCACATCATCGAAATGCACCAGCTAATTCAAATCATTGAAACACCCCACTAATTCACATCATCAAAACACACCAAATAATTTGCATCATCAAATCCACCAAATAATGCATATCATTGACACCCACCAAATAATTCACATCATCGAATTGCAACAAATAATTCACATTATCAAAATGCACCAAATAATTCACATCATCGACAACCACTAGATAATTCACATCATCGAAACCCACCGGGTAATTCAAATCATCGAAACCCAACAGCTAATTCAGATCATCAAAACCCACCAAATAATTTGCATCATCAGAAACCACCAAATAACACACTTCATTGACACCCCCCAAATAATTCACACCATCGAATTGCATCAAATAATTCACAGCATCGAAGCACACCAGATAATTCACATCATCAAAACACACCAAATAATTCACATCATCGACACCCATTCAAGTAATTCACATGATCGAAACCCATAATATAAATCACACCAACGAAACCCACCAGTTAATTCACAGCATCGAAACACACCAAATAATTAAGTTCATCAAAACCCACCAAATAATTCACATCAACCAAGTCCACTAAATAATTCTCTTCATCAAAACAGACCAAATAATTCACATCATCGGCTCCAATTCAAATAAGTCACATCATTGAAATCCACAATATAAATCACATCATGGGAACCCATTTAAATAATTCACATCATCAAAACCCACCAAATATTTTGCATCATCAAAAACCACCAAATAATTCACTTCATTGACACCCACCAAATAATTCACATCATCAAAACACACCAAATAATTCACATCATCAAAACACATAAAATAATTCACATCATCAAAACACGCCAAATAATTCACAACATCAACACCTAAACAAAAAATAAACATCATCAAAACACACCAAATAATTCACATCATCAAAACACACCAAATAATTCACATCATCAAAACACACCAAATAATTCACAACATCAACACCTAAAAAAAATATAAATATCATCAAATGCTACCAGTTAATCCACTTCATCGAAGCGCACCAAATATTTCACATCATCGAAATCCACCAAATAATTCAATCATCAAAACCCACCAAATAATTCACTTCATTGACACCCACCAAATAATTCAGATCATTGAAACACAACAAATAATTCACAGCATTAAAAGCCACCAAATAATTTACAAAATTGACACCCACACACTAACTCACATCATCAAAACACAGCAAATATTTCTTATTATCGACACAGACCAGTTAATTCACATCATCAAAACCCACCAGCTAATTCAAATCATCAAAACCCACCAACTAATTCACATCTTCAAAAATCAGCAAATAATTCAATTCTTTGAGATCTAGCAAATAAATAATTCACATAATTGAAGCCAACTAAATAATTCACCTAATCAAAACAGACCAAATATTTCACATCATTGACTACATTCAAATAATTCACATCATCAAAACCCACCAGCTAATTCAAATCATCGAAACCCACCAACTAATTCACATTTTCAAAACCCAGCAAATAATTCGCACTAACCAAACCCAACAAATAATTCAATTCTTTGAGATCTAGCAAATAAATAATTCACATAATTGAAACCAACTAAATAATTCACCTAATCAAAACAGACCAAATAGTTCACATCATTGACTACATTCAAATAATTCACATCATCAAAACCCATCAGTTAATTCACATCATCGAAGCGCACCAAATATTTCACATCATCAACATCCATAAAATAAGGCACGTCATCAAAGTCCAACAAATAATTAACATCATTGACACCCACTAGGTAATTCACATCATCAAAACACACAGTAATTCACATCATCGAAATCCACCAGCTAATTCAAATCATTGAAACTCCCCACTAATTCACATCATCAAAATCCACCAAATAATTTGCATCATCAAAAACCAGCAAATAATGCATATCATTGACACCCACCAAATAATTCACATCATCGAATTGCAACAAATAATTCACATCATCAAAACACACCAAATAATTCACATCATCGACAACCACTAGATAATTCACATCATCGAAACCCACCGGGTAATTCAAATCATCGAAACCCATCAGCTAATTCACATCATCAAAACACATAAAATAATTCACATCATCAAAACACACCAAATAATTCACAACATCAACACCTAAACAAAAAATAAACATCATCAAAACACACCAAATAATTCACATCATCAAAACACACCAAATAATTCACATCATCAAAACACACCAAATAATTCACAACATCAACACCTAAAAAAAATATAAATATCATCAAATGCTACCAGTTAATCCACTTCATCGAAGTGCACCAAATATTTCACATCATCGAAATCCACCAAATAATTCAATCATCAAAACCCACCAAATAATTCACTTCATTGACACCCACCAAATAATTCAGATCATTGAAACACAACAAATAATTCACAGCATCAAAAGCCACCAAATAATTTACAAAATTGACACCCACACACTAACTCACATTATCAAAACACAGCAAATATTTCTTATCATCAACACAGACCAGTTAATTCACATCATCAAAACCCACCAGCTAATTCAAATCATCGAAACCCACCAACTAATTGACATCTTCAAAACCCAGCAAATAATTCAATTCTTTGAGATCTAGCAAATAAATAATTCACATAATTGAAGCCAACTAAATAATTCACCTGATCAAAACAGACCAAATATTTCACATCATTGACTACATTCAAATAATTCACATCATCAAAACCCACCAGCTAATTCAAATCATCGAAACCCACCAACTAATTCACATTTTCAAAACCCAGCAAATAATTCGCACTAACCAAACCCAACAAATAATTCAATTCTTTGAGATCTAGCAAATAAATAATTCACATAATTGAAACCAACTAAATAATTCACCTAATCAAAACAGACCAAATAGTTCACATCATTGACTACATTCAAATAATTCACATCATCGAAACCCATCAGTTAATTCACATCATCGAAGTGCACCAAATATTTCACATCATCAACATCCATAAAATAAGGCACGTCATCAAAGTCCAACAAATAATTAACATCATCGACACCCACTAGGTAATTCACATCATCAAAACACACCAGTAATTCACATCATCGAAATCCACCAGCTAATTCAAATCATTGAAACTCCCCACTAATTCACATCATCAAAACCCAGCAAATAATTTGCATCATCAAAAACCAGCAAATAATGCATATCATTGACACCCACCAAATAATTCACATCATCGAATTGCAACAAATAATTCACATCATCAAAACGCACCAAATAATTCACAACATCGACACCCAAACAAAAAATAAACATCATTGAAAGCTACCAGTTAATTCATTTCATCCAAGCCGATCATTTATTTCACATCATCGAAACCCACCAAATAATTCACATCATCAAAACACACCAAATAATTCACATCATCAAAACACACCAAATAATTCACATCATCAAAACACACCAAATAATTCACAACATCAACACCTAAAAAAAATATAAATATCATCAAATGCTACCAGTTAATCCACTTCATCGAAGCGCACCAAATATTTCACATCATCGAAATCCACCAAATAATTCAATCATCAAAACCCACCAAATAATTCACTTCATTGACACCCACCAAATAATTCAGATCATCAAAACACAACAAATAATTCACAGCATCAAAACCCACCAAATAATTCACATCATCAAAATGCACCAAATAATTCACATCATCAAAACACAAACAAGTAATTCACATCATCAAAACCCACCAAAGAATTTACAAAATTGACAGCCACACACTAATTCACATCATCAAAACACAGCAAATATTTCTTATCATCGAAACACACCAGTTAATTCACATCATTGAAACCCACCAGCTAATTCAAATCATCGAAACACCCCACTAATTCACAACTTCAAAACCCAACAAATAATTCGCATTATCAAAACCCAACAAATATTTCAATTCTTTGAGACCCAGCAAATAAATAATTCAGATCATCGAAACCAACTAAATAATTCAACTCATCAAAATAGACCAAATAATTCACATAATTGACTCACATTCAAATAATTCACATCATCGAAGCGCACCAAATATTTCATATCAACATACATAAAATAAGGCACCTCATCAAAGCCCAACAAATAATTCACATTATTGACACCCACTAGATCATTCACATCATCGAAATCCACCAGGTTATTCAAATCATCGAAACCCATCAGCTAATTCACATCATCAAAACCCACCAAATAATTTGCATCATCAAAAGCCACCAAATAATTCACATCATTGACACCCACCAAATAATTCGCATCATCGAATCGCAACAAATAATTCACATCCTCAAAACACACCAAATAATTCACTTCATCAAAACACACCAAATAATTCACATCATCAAAACACACCAAATAATTCACGTCATCAAAACACACCAAATAATTCACAACATCAACACCTAAACAAAAAATAAACATCATCGAATGCTACTAGTTAATCCACTTCATCGAAGCGCACCAAATATTTCACATCATCGAAACCCACCAAATAATTCAAATCATCAAAACCCACCAAATAATTCACTTCATTGACACCCACCAAATAATTCAGGTCATCGAAACACAACAAATAATTCACAGCATCAAAAGCCACCAAATAATTTACAAAATTGACACCCACACACTAACTCACATCATCGAAACACAGCAAATATTTCTTATTATCGACACAGACCAGTTAATTCACATCATCAAAACCCACCAGCTAATTCAAATCATCAAAACCCACCAACTAATTCACATCTTCAAAACCCAGCAAATAATTCGCACTAACCAAACCCAACAAATAATTCAATTCTTTGAGATCTAGCAAATAAATAATTCACATAATTGAAACCAACTAAATAATTCACCTAATCAAAACAGACCAAATAGTTCACATCATTGACTACATTCAAATAATTCACATCATTGAAACCCACCAGTTAATTCACATCATCGAAGCGCACCAAATATTTCATATCATCAACATCCATAAAATAAGGCACGTCATCAAAGTCCAAAAAATAATTCACATCATCAAAACACACCAGTTTATTCACATCATCGAAATCCACCAGCTAATTCAAATCATTGAAACTCCCCACTAATTCACAGCATCAAACCCCACCAGATAATTCACATCATCAAAATGCACCAAATAATTCACATCATCAAAACACAAACAAGTAATTCACATCATCAAAACCCACCAAAGAATTTACAAAATTGACACCCACACACTAATTCACATTATCAAAACACAGCAAATATTTCTTATCATCGAAACACACCAGTTAATTCACATCATTGAAACCCACCAGCTAATTCAAATCATCGAAACACCCCACTAATTCACATCTTCAAAACCCAACAAATAATTCGCATCATCAAAACCCAACAAATATTTCAATTCTTTGAGACCCAGCAAATAAATAGTTCAAAACAAAAACAGAATTATCATCGAAAACCATCAGCTAATTCAAATCATCGCAACTCACCAAATAACTCACATCATCAAAACCAAGCAAATAATTTGCATCATCAAAACCCACGAAATAATTCAATTCATTGACAGCCAGCAAATAAATCATTCACATCATCGAAGCCCACCAAATACTTCACATTATCAGCATGCATAATTCAATTCATCGACACCCAACAAATAATTCACATCATCCGAACAATCAAAATAATCCACATCACCAAAACCCACCAAATCATTCGGATCATCAAAACCCACCAATAATTCACTTCATTGACACCCACCAAATAATTCACATCATCAAAACACACCAAGTAATTCAGAACAAAGAAATGCACCAGATAAAACAATTCATCAAAACCCACCAAAAAATTCACGTCATTGAAACCCAGCAGCTGATTCATATCATTGAAAGACACCAAATAATTCACATCATCAAAACCCATTAAATAATTTACATCATTGACATCCACCTGGTAATTCACATCATCAAAAACCACCAAATAATTCACATCATCGAAACCCACTGGATAATTCACCTCATCAAACTCAGCATATAATTCGGAACATCAAAACCCTTCAAATAATTCAATTCTTTGACACCCAGCAAATAAATAATTCACGTCATCAAAACACACCAAATAATTCACATCATCGAAACCCACCACCTAAGTCACATCATCGATGCCCACCAAATACTTCATATCATCAACAAGCATAAAATAATTCACATCACCGACACCCAACAAATAATTCACATCATCCGAGCAGTCGAAATAATTCACATCATCAAAACACACCAAATAATTCAGAACATAGAAACATACCAAATAATTCTCATCATCAAAACACACCAAATAATTCACATCATCGAAACCCACCAAATAATGCATATCATGGAAACGCAGCAGCTAATTCATATCATCAAAACTCACCAAATAATTCACGTAAACGAAACACACCAAATAATTCAGATCATCGAAACGCACTAATTACTTCACATCACCAATACGCATAAAATAATTCCCATCATCAAAACCCAACAAATAAGTCACATCATCTGAACAGTCGAAATAATTCACATCATCAAAACCCACCAAGTCATTTGCATCATCAAAACCCACCAAATAATTCACCTCATTGACACCCACCAATAATTCACATCATCGTATCCCAACATAATTCACAACATCAAAACACACCAAATACTTCAGAACATAGAAACGCACCAAAAAATTCACAGTATCAAAACACACCAAATAATTCATAACATTGACACACACCCAGTAATGCACCTAATCGAAACCCACCATATTTCACATGATCGAAACACACCAAATAATTTTCATCTTCGAAACCCATTAGACAATTCACATCATCAAATCCCTCTAGGTAATTCAAATCATCAAAATCCACCAAGAGATTCATATCATCAAAACCCACCAAATATTTCACAACATTGAAACCCACACAGTAATTCAAATCATCAAAACATGACAAATAATTAACATAATCAAAACCCATTAATTAATTCACATCATTGACATCCTCCCACTAATTCACATCATCGAAACACACCAAATAATTCAAATCATCAGAACCCACCAAATAATTCACATCATTGACACCCACTCGGTAATTTACATCATCGAAACCCACCAAATAATCCACATCATGGAAACCCACCAGCTAGTTCAAATCATCGAAACTCACCAATTAACTCACATCATCAAAACCAAGCAAATTATTCACCTCACTGAAACCCACCAAATAATTCATGTCATCGAAACCCACCAGTTAATTCACATCATCGAATCCCACCTAATTATTCACATCATCGGAACACACCAAATAATTCATATCATCGAGGCCCATTCAAATAATTCACATTATCAACATCCAACAAATGATTCACATCATTGACACCCACTCGATAATTCACATCATCGAAACCCACCAAATAATGCACATCATGGAAACCCAGCAGCTAATTCATATCATCGAAACCCACCAAGTAATTCACATCATCAAAACCCACCAAATAATTCACACAATCGAAAGAGACCAAATAATTCACATCATCGAAACCCACTCAATATTTCACATCTTCAACACGCATAAAATAATTCTCATCATCAAAACCCACCAAATAAATCACATCATTGAAACCCACTAAATACTTCACATCATCAACACACATAAAATAATTCACATCATCAAAAGCCAACAAATAATTCACATCATCCGAACAGTCGAAATAATTCACATCATCAAAACCCACCAAATCAATTGCATCATCAAAACCCACCAAATAATGAACATCATGGATTCCCAACAGCTAATTCAGACCATCGAAACCCACCATATAATTCACATCATTGAAGCACACCAAATAATTCAGTTCATCGAAATGCACTAAATAATTCGCATCAACAAAACCCACCAAATAATTCACATCATCGAAACCCAGCAAATATTTCACATCATCGAAACCCATCATTTAATTCACATCATCGAAACCCAGCAAATAATTTGCATCATCAAAACCCAGCAAATAATTTGCATCATCAAAACCCAGCAAATAATTCAATTCATTCACAACCAGCAAATAAATAATTCACATCATCTCAACCCACCAAATAACTCGCGTCATCCAAACACACCAAATAATTCACATCATCGATACCCATTTAACAAATTCATATCATCGAAACCCACAATATAAATCACTTCATCAAAACTCACCAAATAATACACATCATCAAAACCCACCAAATAATTCATATCATCGAAACCCACTAAATATTTCACATCATTGAAACCCACCAAATAATTCTCATCATTGACACCCACCAAATAATTGACATCATTGAAACCCTTCAAATAATTGACCTCATCCACACCCACCAAATAATTCACATCATCCAAACCCACCAAAAAATTCACATCAATGAAAACCATCAAATAGTTCACATCATCCAAACCCACCAAATGATTCACATCATCGAAACGCACCAAATAATTTAAATAATCAAAACCCATCAAATAATTTACATCATTGACACCCACTCAGTAATTCACATTGTGGAAACCAACCATATAATGCACATCATCGAATCCCAGCAGCTACTTCACATCATCGAAACCCACCAAGTAATTCACATCTTCGTAACCCACCAAATAATTTACTTAATCAAAACCCACCAAATAATTCTCATCATCAAAACCCACTAGATAATTCACATCATCGAAACCAACCAAATAATTCAGATCATCAAAGCCCGTTAAATAATTCACATCATTGACATCCACCCTGGAATTCTCTTCATTGACAGCCACCATATAATTCACATCATTGGAACACACCAAATAATTCACAACATTAACACCCACACACTAATTCACCTCATCAAAACGCAGTAAATATTACATATCATCGAAACCCACCAGTTAATTCACATCATTGAAACCCACCAGCTAATTCAAATCATTGAAATCCACCAAATAATACACATCCATCATCAAAACCCAGCAAATAATTTGCATCATCAAAATCCATCAAATAATTCAATTCATTCACACCTAGCAAATAAATAATTCACATCATCAAAACTCACTAATAATTCACCTCATTGAAAAACACCAAATAATTCACATCATCGAAACCCACCACATAATTCATATCATTGACACCTACCCGGTAATTCACATCATCGAAAACCACTAAATATTTCACACCATCGAAACGCACCAAATAATTCACATCATCAACACACGTAAAATAATTCGCATCATTTACACCCAACATATAATTCACATCATCCGAACTGTCCAAATAATTCACATCATCGAATCCTGCCTAATAATTAACATCATAGAAACCCATCAAATAATTCACATGATTCAAACCCACCAAATAATTCACATCATCAAAATCCACCATGTAATTCACATGATCAACACCCACCAAATAATTCACATCATTGACACCCAGCAAATAATTCACATCAATGACACTCTCAAATATTTCACATCATCCACACCCACCAAACAATTCACATCATCAAAACCCACCAAATAATTATCATAATCGAAACCCACTAGTTAATTCACATCATTGAGACCCACCAGGTAATTCAAATCATTGAAACCCATCGGCTAATTCAAATCATCGAAAAGCACCAAATAATTGACATCATCAAAGCCCACAAAATAATTCACAACATTCACACCCACACAGTAATTCACATCATCGAAACCCACCAAATAATTCAGATCATCAAAACCCACCAAATAATTCACAACATTGACACCCACACAGTAACTCACATCATCGAAACCAACCAAATAATTCAGATCATCAAAACCCACCAAATAATTCACATCAATGAATCTCACCAAAAAATTCACATCATTCAAACACACCAAATATTTCACAATATTAACACCCACACACTAATTCACATCATCGAAACACAGCAAATATTTCATATCATCGAAACCCACCGGTTAATTCACATCATTGAAACCCACCAGCTAATTCAAATCATCAAAATCCACAAAATAATTCACATCATCGAAAACCACAAAATAATTCACATCATCAAAACCCACCAAATAATTCACATCATCGAGATGCGATATATAATTCACATCATCCAAATCCACGAAGTAATGCACATCATCGAAACCCAACAAATAATACACATCATCAAAACCCACCAATAATTCTCATCATCGAAACTCTCCAAATATTTCACATCATCCACACCCACCCAAATAATTCACACCATCGACACCCACCAAATAATTCACATCATCAACAAGCATAAAATAATTCACATCATCTACACCCAACAAATAATTCACATCATCCAGATCGTCAAAATAATTCACATCATCGAATCCTGCCAAATAATTAACATCATAGAAACCCACCAAATAATTCACATCATTCAAACCCACCAAATAATTCCCATCATCGAAAACCAACAAATATTTCACATCCTCAAAACCCGCTAAATAATTCACAACATTGAAACGCACCAACAAATCACATCATCCACACCCACCAAATAATTCACATGATCGACACCCACCAAATAATTCACATCATCGAAATCCACCATGTAATTCAAATTGATCAACACCCACCAAATTATTCACATCATTGACATTCACAAAATAATTCACATCATCCACACCTACCAAATAATTCACATCATTCAAACCCACCACATATTTCATATAATTGACACCCACCAAATAATTCACATCATTGCCACTCACCAAATAATGCACATCATTGACATCCTTCAAATAATTCATATCATACATACCCACCAAATATATCACATCATCAAAACCCACCAAATAATTCACATCTTCGAAAACCAACAAATATTTCACATCCTTGAAACCCACCAAATAATTCACGTGATCAACACCCACCAAATAATTTACATCATTGACACTCACAAAATAATTCACATCATCGAAAGCCACCAAATAATTCGCGTCATCCAAACACACCAACTAATTCACATCATCGATACCCATTCAATAAATGCATATCATCGAAACCCACAATATAAATCACTTCATCAAAACTCACCAAATAATACACACCATCCATACCCAGCAGTTAATTCACAACATCGAAGCCCACCACAAATTTCACATCATCAAAACGCACCAAATAATTTGTATTATCTAAAGCCACCAAATATTTCACTTGCTTGACACCCACCAATTAATTCACATCATCGAATCCCACAAATAAATCACATAATTGAAACACAACAAATAATTCAGAAAATCGAAATGCACCAAATAATTCACATCACCAATACTCACCAAATAATTCACAACATTAACATCCACACACTTATTCACATCTTCAAAACTCACCAGTTAATTAAAATCATCGAAACCCACCAAATAATTCACATCATTGAAACCCACTAGATATTTCACATCATTGAAACCCACCAAATAATTCACATCATTGAAACCCACAGAGTAATTCATATCCTTGAAACCCTACAAATAATTCACATCATCAAAACCCATTAAATTATTCACATCATCGACACCCATTCAAGGAATTCACATCATCTAAAAACCACCAAATAAATCACATCATGGAAACCCAGAAGCTAATTCACATCATTGAAACCCACTGAATAATTCACATATTCAAAAGCCACCAAATAATTCTCATCTTCAGAACCCTCCAAATAATTCAAATTATCAACACCCACCAAATAATTCACATCATCGACATCCACCAGATAAATCCCATAGTAAAAAACCACCAAATAATCCATATCATCGAAATGCAACAGGAAATTCCCATCTTGGAAAACCAGCAAATAAATCAGACCATCGAAACCCACCAAATAATGAACATCATGGATTCCCAACAGCTAATTCAGACCATTGAAACCCACCATATAATTCACATCATTGAAACACACCAAATAATTCAGTTCATCGAAATGCACTAAATAATTCACATCAACAAAAACCACCAAATAATTCACATTATCGAAACCCAGCAAATATTTCACATCCTCGAAACCCATCAGTTAATTCACATCATCGAAACCCAAATAATTCATATCATCAAAACCCAGCAAATAATTTGCATCATCAAAACCCAGCAAATAATTTGCATCATCAAAACCCAGCAAATAATTTGTATTAACAAAACCCACCAAATAATTCAATTCATTCACACCCAGCAAATAAATAATTCACATCATCAAAACCCACCAAATAATTCGTGTCATCCAAACTCACCAAATAATTCACATCATCGATACCCATTTATTAAATTCATATCATCGAAACCCACAATATAAATCACTTCATCAAAACTCACCAAATAATACACATCATCGAAAGCCACCAAATAATTCACATCATCGAAACCCACTAAATATTTCACAACATTGAAACCCACCAAATAATTCTCATCATTGACACCCACCAAATAATTGACATCATTGAAACCCTTCAAATAATTGACCTCATCCACACCCACCAAATAATTCACATCATATAAACCCACCAAAAAATTCACATCAATGAAAACCATCAAATAGTTCACATCATCCAAACCCACCAAATCATTCACATCATTGACACACTTCAAATAATTCACATCGTCCGCACCCACCAAAAAATTCACATCATCGACACCCATTCAAGGAATTCATATCATTGAAAACCACCAAATAAAGCACATCATGGAAACCCAGAAGCTAATTCATATCATAGAAACCCACTGAATAATTCACATATTCAAAACCCACCAAATAATTCTCATCTTCAGAACCCTCCAAATAATTCACATTATCCACACCCACCAAATAATTCTCATCATTGACATCCACCAGATAATTCCCATAGTCAAAAACCACCAAATAATCCATATCATCGAAATGCAACAGGAAATTCCCATCATGGAAAACTAGCAAATAAATCAGACCATCGAACCCATCAAATAATGAACATCATGGATTCCCAACAGCTAATTCAGACCATCGAAACCCACCATATAATTCACATCATTGAAACACACCAAATAATTAAGTTCATCGAAAAGCACTAAATAATTCACATCAACCAAACCCACCAAATAATTCACATGATCGAAACCCAGCAAATATTTCACATCCTCGAAACCCATCAGTTAATTCACAACATCAAAATCCAGCAAACAATTCACATCATCAAAACCCAGCAAATAATTTGCATCATCAAAACCCAGCAAATAATTTGCATCATCAAAACCCAGCAAATAATTTGCATCATCAAAACCCAGCAAATAATTCAATTTATTCACACCCATCAAATAAATAATTCACATCATCAAAACCCACCAAATTAATCACATCATCAAAACCCACCAAATAATTCGCATCATCCAAACACACCAAATAATTCACATCATCGATACCCATTTAATAAATTCATATCATCGAAACCCACAATATAAATCATTTCATCAAAACTCACCAAATAATACACATCATCGAAAAGCACCAAATAATTAATATCATTGAAATCCACTAAATATTTCACATCATTGAAACCCACCAAATAATTCTCATCATTGACACCCACCAAATAATTGACATCATTGAAACCCTTCAAATAATTGACCTCATCCACACCCACCAAATAATTCACATCATCCAAACCCACCAAAAAATTCACATCAATGAAAACCATCAAATAATTCACATCATCGACATCCACCAGATAATTCACATCGTCAAAAACCACCAAATATTTCACATCATCGATACCCACCAATTAATTCACAAAATCAAAAACCACCAAATAATTCCCATCATTGCCACTCACCAGGTAAATCCCATCATTGGTACCCACAAAATAATTCACATCTTCTAAAACCACAAAATAATTCACATCATCAAAACCCAACAAATATTTCACATCATCGAGAGGCAATGTATAATTCACATCATCGAAATCCACGAACTAATGCACATCATCGAAACCCAACAAATAATACACATCATCAAAACCCACCAATAATTCTCATCATCGAAACTCTCCAAATATTTCACATTATCCACACCCACCAAATAGTTCACACCATCGACACCCACCAAATCACTCATATCATCAACACACATAAAATAATTCACATCATCTACACCCAACAAATAATTCACATCATCCAGATCGTCAAAATAATTCACATCAATGAATCCTGCCAAATAATTAACATCATAGAAACCCACCAAATAATTCACATCATTCAAACCCACCAAATAATTCACATCATCGAAAACCAACAAATATTTCACATCCTCGAAACCCATTAAATAATTCACAACATTGAAACGCACCAACAAATCACATCATCCACACCCACCAAATAATTCACATGATCGACACCCACCAAATAATTCACACCATTGAAATCCACCATGTAATTCAAAGTGATCAACACCCACCAAATTATTCACATCATTGACATTCACAGAATAACTCACATCATCCACAACTACCAAATAATTCACATCATCAAAACCCAGCAAATAATTTGCATCATCAAAATCCATCAAATAATTCAAATCATTCACACCCAGCAAATAAATAATTCACATCATCGAAACCCATCAAATAATTCATGTAATCGAAACACAGCAAATAATTGACATCATCGATACCCATTCAGTAAATTCACATCATCAAAACCCACAATATAAAGCACATCATTGACACCCATTCAAATAATTCACATCACACCAGTTAATTCACATCATCGAAGCCCACCAAATATTTCACACCATCGAAACGTACCAAATAATTCACATCATGAAACCTCACTAAATAATTTGCATCATCAAAACCCAGCAAATTATTCACTGCATTGGCTGACACCAAATAATTCACATCATCGAATCCCACCAAATAATTCACATCATCAAAAAACACCAAACAATTCAGATCATCGAAACGCACCAAATATTTCACATCAGCAAAACCCACCAAATAATTCACAACATTGACACCCAAACTATAATTCACATCATCAAAACCCAGCAAATATTTCATATCATCGAAAACCACCAGTTAATTTATATCATCGAAACTCACCAGCTAATTCAAATCATCGAAACTTACCTAATAATTCACAGCATTAAACCCAGCAAATAATTCGCATCATCAAAACCCATCAAAACTCATCAATTCATTCACACACAGTAAATAAATAATTTACATCATCAAAACACATCAGTTAATTTACATCATCCAAACCCTCCAAATGATTCACATCATCGAAACACACCAAATAATTTACATCATCAAAACCCATCAAATAATTCACATCATTGACACCCACTCGATAATTCACATCGTGGAAACCCACCAAATAATGCACATCATGGAATCCCAGCAGCTAATTCACATCATCGAAACCCACCAAGTAATTCACATCATCGTAACCCACCAAATAATTCATTTAATCAAAACCCACCAAATAATTCTCATCATCAAAACCCACTAGATAATTCATATCATCGCAACCAACCAAATAATTCAGATCATAAAAACCGATCACATAATTCACATCATTGAGACCCACACAGTAATTCACATCATCGAAACCAACCAAATAATTCAGATCATCAAAGCCCGTTAAATAATTCACATCATTGAAACCCACCAGCTAATTCAAATCATCAAAAGCCACCAAATAATACACATCTTCAAAACCCAGCGAATAATTTGCATCATCAAAATCCATCAAATAATTCAATTCATTCACACCTAGCAAATAAATAATTGACATCATCAAAGCACACTAAATAATTCACCTAATTGAAAAACACCAAATAATTCATATCAGCGAAACCCACCACATACTTCACATCATTGACACCCACTCGGTAATTCACATCATTGAAAACCACCAAATATTTCACCCCATTGAAACACACCAAATAATTCACATTATCAAAACCCACCACATAAATCACAACATTAACACCCACACACTAATTCACATCATCAAAACTCACGAATTAATTCACATCATCGAAATCATCTGTTCTGTTGAAGGGTCATAAGGACTTGAAACATCAACTGTTTCTTCTCTGCCGATGCTGCCAGACCTGCTGAGTTTGTCCAGGTAATTCTGTTTTTGTTTTTGTTTTCCAGCATCCGCAGTTTTTTTTTATCGAAACCCACCAGCTAACTCAAATCATCGAAACCCACGAAATAAATCATATAATCAAAATGCATCAAATAATTCGCAATATCAAAACCCATCAAATAATTCAATTCATTGACACCCTGCAAATAAATAATTCACATCTTAAAAACACACAAAGTAATTCACCTCATTGACAACCACCTGGTAATTCACATCATTGAAACCCACCAAATAATACACATCACGGAAATCCAGCATATGATTCACATCATCGAAACCCAACAAGTAATACAAATCATCAAAACCCACCAAAAAATTCTCATAATTAAAACTCTCTAAATATTTCACAATATCCACAACCACCAAGGAATTCACATCATCGACACATTCAAATAATTCACAACATCAACACATGTAAAATAATTCACATCATTTACACCCAACATATAATTCACATCATCCGAACCATCCAAATAATTCACATAATTGAATCCTGCCTAATAATTAACATCATAGAAACCCACCAAATAATTCACATTTTTCAAACCCACCAAATAATTCACATCATCGAAATCCACCATGTAATTCACATGATCAACACCCACCAAATAATTCACATCATTGACACCCAGCAAATAATTCACATCAATGACACTCTCAAATAATTCACATCATCCACACCCACCAAATAATTCACATGATCAAAACCCACCAAATAATTATCATAATCAAAACCCACTAGTTAATTCACATCATTGAAACCCATCGGCTAATTCAAATCATCGAAAAGCACCAAATAATTGACATCATCAAAACCCACCAAATGATTCACATCAACGAATCCCACCAAAAAATTCACATAATTCAAATGCACCAAATAATTCACAACATTAATACCCACACGTTAATTCACACCATCGAAACACAGCAACTATTTCATATCATCAAAACCCACCAGCTAATTCAAATCATCAAAATCCACCAAATAATTCACATCATTAAAACCCAGCAAATAATTCCATTCATTCACGCCCAGAAAATAAATAATTCACATCATTGAAACCCACCAAATAATTCATGTCATCGAAACACAGCAATTAATTCACGTCATTGACACCCATTCAAATAATTCACATCACTGACGCGCACAAAATAATTCAGATCATCAACACCCATAAAATAATTTGCATCATCGAAACCCACCAAATCATTCACATCATCAAAACCCAACATGTAATTCACATCATCGAAACCCAACAAATAATTCACATCATCAAAACCCACTAAATAATTAACAACTTTGAGACCCGCACAATAATTCACATCCTCGAAACACAACAAATAATTCACATCATCAAAACACATTAAATAATTGACATAATTGAAATCCACCCAGAAATTCACATAATCAAAACCCACCAAATAATTCACATCATTGACTCCCTTTCATGGAATTCACATCATCTAAGCCCATCATATAATGCACATCATGGAAACCCAGAAGCTAATTCACATCATTGAAACCCACAAAGTAATTCACATCATCAAAACACACCAAATAATTCTAATCATCAAAACCCTCCAAATAATTCATATCATCGACACCCAACAAATAATTCACATCATCAAAACCCACTAAATAATTAACAACTTTGAGACCCGCACAATAATTCACATCCTCGAAACACAACAAATAATTCACATCATCAAAACACATTAAATAATTGACATAATTGAAATCCACCCAGAAATTCACATAATCAAAACCCACCAAATAATTCACATCATTGACTCCCTTTCATGGAATTCACATCATCTAAGCCCATCATATAATGCACATCATGGAAACCCAGAAGCTAATTCACATCATTGAAACCCACAAAGTAATTCACATCATCAAAACACACCAAATAATTCTAATCATCAAAACCCTCCAAATAATTCATATCATCGACACCCAACAAATAATTCACATCATCAAAACGCACCAAATAAATCACTACATTAACACCCATACACTAATTCACATCATCGAAACCCACCAGTTAATTCACATCATTGAAACCCACCAGCTAATTCAAGTCATCGAAACCCACCAAATAATTCATATCATCAAAATCCAGCAAATAATTCGTAACATCAAAACCCATCAAATAATTCAATTCATTGACACCCTGCAAATAAATAATTCACATCATCGAAACTCACTTAATAATTCACCTCTTTTGAAAAACACCCACCCGGTAATTCACACCATTGAAACACACCAAATAATTCACATCATCGAAACCCACCACATAAATCACAACATTAACACCCATACACTAATTCACATCATCGAAACTCACCAGTTAATTCACATCATCGAAATCATTTGTTCTGTTGAAGGGTCATAAGGACTTGAAACATCAACTGTTTCTTCTCTGCCGATGCTGCCAGACCTGCTGAGTTTGTCCAGGTAATTCTGTTTTTGTTTTTGTTTTCCAGCATCCGCAGTTTTTTTTTATCGAAACCCACCAGCTAACTCAAATCATCGAAACCCACGAAATAAATCATATAATCAAAATGCATCAAATAATTCGCAATATCAAAACCCATCAAATAATTCAATTCATTGACACCCTGCAAATAAATAATTCACATCATCGAAACTCACTTAATAATTCACCTCCTTTGAAAAACACCCACCCGGTAATTCACATCATTGAAACCCACCAAATAATGCACATCATGGAAACCCAGCATCTAATTCACATCATCGAAATCCACCAAGTAATTCACATCATCGAAACCCACCAAGTAATTCTCATCATCGAAACTCTCCAAATATTTCACATTATCCACACCCACCACATAATTCTCATCATCGACACCCATCCAATAACTCACATCATCAACACGCATGAAATAATTCACATCATCTCCACCTAAGAAATAATTCACATCATCGGAAGCATCCAAATAATTCACAACATCGAAACACACCAACAATTCACATCATCCACACCCACGAAATATTTCATATGATCGACACCCAACAAATATTTCACATCCTCGAAACCCACCAAATAATTCACAACATCGAAATCCACCATGTAATTCACATGATCAACACCCACCAAATAATTCACATCATCAAAACCCACCAGGCAATTCTAATAATCGAAACCCATGAAAAAAATTCAAATCATCGAAATCCACCAAATAATTCACATCATCAAAACACATTAAATAATTCACATCAATGTCATCCAAACACGAATTCACATTATCAAAATCAACCAAATAATTTGCATCATCAAAACCCACAAAATTATTCACTTCATTGACACCCACAAGTTAATTCATAACATTGAAGCCCACCAAATAATTCACATCATCGGAACCCAACAAATAATTCACATTATCAAAACCCACCAAATAACTATCATAATCGAAAACCACTAGATAATTCACATCATTGAAACCCAACAAATAATTCACATCATCAAAACCCGCCAAATAATTCACATCATCAAAACCCCCCAAATATTTCACGTTATCCACTCACACCAAATGCTTCACATGATTGACACCCACATCATCAACAAGCATAAAATAATTCACATCATTGACACCAAACAAATAATTCACATCATTCAAACCTACGAAATAATTCACATCATCAAAACCCACCAAATAATTCTCATCATTGAATTCCACCAAGTAATTCACATCATTAAAACCCTTCAAATAATTCACATTATCCACACCCACCAAATAATTCACATCATCCAAACCCACCAAAAAATTCACATCAGCGAAAAACACTAAATAGTTTACATCATCGAAACCCACCAAATAATTCACATAATTGACACCCTTCAAATCATTCACATCATCCACACCCACCAAATAATTCACATCATCGACATCCAACAGATAATTCACATTGTCAAAAACCACCAAATAATTCATAGCATCAAAACCCACCAGGAAATTCACATTGTAGAAACTCACAAAATATTTCATATCATCAAAACCCAAGAAATAATTCACAAAATCAAAACCCACCAATAATTCAGCATCTGATTCACATCATCGAAACCCAACAAGTAATACAAATCATCAAAACCCACCAAAAAATTCTCATCATTGACAGCCACCAAATAATTCATATCATTGACACACTTCAAATAATTCACACCATCCACACCCAGCAAATAATTCACATCATCGACATCCACCAGATAATTCCCATCGTGAAAAACCACCAAAAATCTCATATCACCGAAAACCACCAGGAAATTCACATTGTCGAAAACCAACAAATAATTCACATCATCGAAGGCCACGAAATACTTCACATCATCGACACCCACCAGGTAATTCACATCATCAGAACACAACAGCTAACTGAAATCAATGAAACCCACCAAACAATTCACATCATCGAAATCCACCAAATAATTCACAACATCAAAACACATTAAATAATTCACATCATTGACATCCACCCACGAATTCACATTATCAAAACCCACCAAATAATTTGCATCATCAAAACACACCAAATTATTCACTTCATTGACACTCACCAGTTAATTCACAACATCGAAGCCCACCAAATAATTCACATCATCGAAACCCACTAGATAATTCACATCGTTGAAACCCAACAGGTAATTCAAATTATTGAAACCCATCAGGTAATTAAAATCATCGAAATCCATGAAATAATTCACATCATCGAAACCCACCAGGTAAGTCAAATCATCAAAACCCACCAGCTAATTCAAATCATCAAAACCCACCGAATAATTCATATCATCAAAATCCAGCAAATAATTTGCAACATCAAAAGCCATCAAATAATTCAATTCATTGACACCCCGCAAATAAATAATTGACATCATCGAAACCCACTTAATAATTCACCTCATTGAAAAACACCAAATAATTCACATCATCGACACCCACCAAGTAATTCACATCATTGACACCCACCCGGTAATTCACATCATTGAAACCCACCAAATAATACACATCATGGAAACCCAGCATCTAATTCACATCATCGAAACCCAACAAATAATTCTCATCATTGACACCCACCAAATAATTCACATCATTGGCACACTTCAAATAATTCACATCATCGACACACACTATATAATTCATATCATCAAAACCCACCAGGCAAATCAAATAATCGAAACCTACCAAATAATTCACATCATCGAAACCCACCAAATAATTCACATCATCAAAACACATTAAATAATTCACATCATTGACATCCACCCACGAATTCATATTATCAAAACCCACCAAATAATTTGCATTATCAAAATCCACCAAATTATTCACTTCATTGACAGCCACCAGTTAATTCACAACAACGAAGGCCACCAAATAGTTCACATCATCAAAACCCACCAAATAATTCTCAACATTGACAGCCACTTGGTAATTCTCATCATTAACAGCCACTCGGTAATTCACATCATCGAAACCCACCAAGTTATACACATCATCGAGACCCACCAAATAATTCACATCATCGAAACCCACTAGATAATTCACATCATTGAAACCCAGCTGCTAATTTAAATCATTGAAAGCGAACAAATAATTCAGATCATCAAATCCCACCAAATAATTCACAACATTGAAACCCATCCAGTAATTCACATCACGAAAACCCACCAAATAATTCACATCAACGACATCCACCAGGTAATTCACCTCAACAGAACCAACCAGCTAATTCAAATCATCGAAACCCACCAAAATAATTCACATTGTCAAAAACCAACAAATTATCAAATTTACTGACACCCTGCAAGTAATTCACATCATTGAAACCCACCAAATAATCATGTCTTCGAAACACAGCAATTAATTCACATCATTGACACCCATTCAAATAATTCAAATCGTCGACACGCAGCAAATAATTACATCGTCAACATCCATAAAATAATTCACATAATCAAAACCCACCAAATAACTCATATCATTGAAACACACTACATAATTCACATCATCGAAACCCACCAGGCAATTCAAATAATCGAAAAACACAAAATAATTCACATCATCAAAACCCACCAAATAATTCTCATCATCAAAAAACACTAAATACTTCATATTGTCCAAACCCACAAAATAATTCACATCATCGAAACCCAACAAATAATTCACATCTTCGAAACCCACCAAATAATTATCATTATCAAAACCCACTAACTAATTCAGATCGTCAAAACCAAACAGGTAATTCAAATCATCGAAACCCATCAGCTAATTCAAATCATCGAAAAGCACCAAATAATTCACATCATCAAAACCAACAAATAATTCACAACATTGACACCCACCCAGTAATTCACATCATCGAAATGCACCAAATAATTCACATCATCAAATCCCATTAATTAATTCACATCATTGACATCCACCCATGAATTCACATTATCAAAACCCACCAAATAATTTGCATCATCAAAACCAACCAAATTATTCACTTCATTGACACCCACCAAAAAATTCACATCATCGAATCCCACCAAATAAGTCACATCATCGAAACTCACCAAATAATTCAGATAATTGAAAAGCACCAAACAATTCACATCATCAAATACCATGAAATAATTCGAAACATTGACACCCACACACTAATTCACATCGTCAAAATCCAGCAAATATTTCATATCATCGAAACCCACCAGCTAATTCAAATCATCGAAACACACCAAATAATTCACATCATCGAAACCCACCAAATAATTCACATCACAAAACCCACTGAATAATTCTCATCATCAAAAAACTCCAAATAATTCATATTATCCAAACCCACCAAATAATTCACATCAAAGACACCCACAAAATAATTCACATCATCGAAACCCAACAAATAATTCACATCTTCGAAACCCACCAAATAATTATCATCATCGAAACACACTAGATAATTCACATCGTCAAAACCAAATGGGTAATTCAAATCATCAAAACCCATCGGCTAATTCAAAACTTCGAAAACCACCAAATAATTCACATCATCAAAACCCAACAAATAATTCACAACATTGACACCCACACACTAATTCACATCATCGAAACGCACCAAATAATTCACATCATCAAATCCCATTAATTAATTCACATCATTGACATCCACCCACGAATTCATATTATCAAAACCCAACAAATAATTTGCATCATCAAAACCAACCAAATAATTCACTTCATTGACACCCACCAAAAAATTCACATCATCGAATCCCACCAAATAACTCACATCATCGAAACTTACCAAATAATTCAGATCATTGAAAAGCACCAAATAATTCACATCATCAAATCCCACCAAATAATTCGAAACATTGACACCCACACAGTAATTCACATCGTCGAAACCCAGCAAATATTTCATATCGTCGAAATCCACCAGTTAATTCACACAATCGAAACCCACCAGCTAATTCAAATCATCGAAACACACCAAATAATTCACATCACAAAACACATCAAATAAGTAACATCATGGAATCCCAACAGGTAATTTAAATCATCGAAACCCACCAAATAATTCACATCATCGAAACCCAACAAATAATTCACATCTTCGAAACCCACCAAATAATTATCATCATCGAAACCCAATAGATAATTCACATCATCAAAACCAAACAGGTTATTCAAATCATCGAAAACCATCGGCTAATTCAAATCATCGAAAACCACCAAATAATTCAGATCATCAAAACCCAACAAATAATTCACAACATTGACACCTACACAATAATTCACATCATCGAAACACACCAAATAATTCAGATTATCAAAGACCATTAAATAAATCACATCATTGACATCCAGCCCGGAATTCACTTCATTGACACATACCAAATAATTCACATCATCGAAACCCACCAAATAATTCACATCATCGAATCCCACCAAATAATTCACATCACTGAAACACTCCAAATAATTCAGTTCATTGAAATGTTCCAAATAATTCACAACATTAACACCCACACACTAATTCACATCATCGAAACCCAGCAAATATTTCATATCATCGAAACTCACCAATTAATTCACATAATTGAAACCCACCAGCTAATTCAAATCATCAAAATCCTCCAAATAATTCACATCATCAAAACCCAGCAAATAATTTGCATCATCAAAACCCATCAAATAATTCAACTCATTCACACCCAGCAAATAAATAATTCACATCATCGAAACTCACCAAATAATTCAAATCATCGATACCCATTGAATAAATTCACATCATCGGAACCCACCAAATATTTCACATCATCAAAATCCACCAAATAATTCTCATCATTGACACGCACCAAATAATTCACATCATTACAACCCTTCAAATAATTCACATTATCCAGACCCACCAAATAATTCACATCATCGAAACGCACCAAAAAATTCAGATCAGCGAAAACCACTAAATAGTTCACATCATCGAAACCCACCTAATAATTCACATCATTGACACCCTTCAAATAATTCACATCATCCACATCCACCAAATAATTCACATCATCCACAACCACCAGAAAATTCAAATCGTCAAAAACCGCCAAATAATTCATAGCATCAAAACCCACCAGGAAAATCACATCGTAGAAACCCACCAAATATTTCACATCATCAAAACCCAAGAAATAATTCACAAAATCAAAACAGACAAAATAATTCACATCATTGACACCCACCAGGTAAATCTCATCATCGGTATTCACGAAATAATTCACATCATCGAAAACCACAAAACAATTCACATCATCAAAACCCACCAGGTAATTCAAATCATTGAAACCCAGCAGCTAATTTAAATCATCGAAAATGAACAATTAATTCACACCATCAAATCGCACCAAATAATTCATGACATTGAAACCCATCTGGTAATTCACATCATCAAAACCCACCAAATAATTCACAGCCCCTCGGTAATTCACATCATTAACAGCCACTAGATAATTCACATCATCGAAACCCATCATCTAATTCAAATCATCAAAACCCACCAAATAATTCTCAACATTGAAACCCACTAGATAATTCACATCATCGAAACCCAACAGGTAATTCAAATCATCAAAACCCATCAGCTAATTCAAATCATCGAAACCCACCGAAGAATTCACATCATTGACATCCACCAAATAATTCACATCAATGAAACACACTAGATAAATCACATCATCGAAACCCACCAGGCAATTCAAATAATCGAAAACCACCAAATAATTCACATAATTAAAACCCACCAAATAATTCTCATCATCATTAAACCCCAAATAATTCACATTATCCAAACCCACCAAATAATTCACATCAAAGACACCCACAAAATAATTCACATCATCGAAACCCAACATATAATTCACATCATCGAAACCCACCAAATAATTATTATCATCGAAACCCACTAAATAATTCACATCGACAAAACCAACCAAATAATTCATATCATCGAAACCCACCAAATAATTATTATCATCCATACCCACTAAATAATTCACATCGACAAAACCAACCAAATAATTCATATCATCGAAACACAGCAATGAATTCATGTCATCGACACCCATTCAAATAATTCACATCATCGACGTCCAGCAAATAATTACATCGTCAACATCCATAAAATAATTCACGTCATCCAAACCCACCAAATAACTCACATCCTTGAAACACATTAGATAATTCACATCATCGAAACCCATTGAATAAATTCACATCATCGGAACCCACCAAATATTTCACATCATGAAAATCCACCAAATAATTCTCATCATTGACACCCACCAAATAATTCACATCATTACAACCCTTCAAATAATTCACATTATCCACACCCACCAAATAATTCACATCATCGAAACGCACCAAAAAATTCACATCATCGAAAACCACTAAATAGTTCACATCATCGAAACCCACCTAATAATTCACATCATTGACACCCTTCAAATAATTCACATCATCCACATCCACCAGAAAATTCAAATCGTCAAAAACCGCCAAATAATTCATAGCATCAACACCCTCCCGGAAATTCACATCGTAGAAACCCACCAAATATTTCACATCATCGAAACCCAAGAAATAATTCACAAAATCAAAACAGACAAAATAATTCACATCATCGACACCCACCAGGTAAATCTCATCATCGGTACCCACGAAATAATTCACATCATAAAAACCCACCAAATATTTCACATCATCGACATGCAATATATAATTCACATCATCGAAACCCACCAGGTAATTCAAATCATCGAAACCCAGCAGCTAATTTAAATCATCGAAAACGAACAATTAATTCACACCATCAAATCCCACCAAATAATTCACAACATTGAAACCCATCTGGTAATTCACATCATCAAAACCCACCAAATAATTCACAGCCCCTCGGTAATTCACATCATTAAAAGCCACTCGGTAATTCACATCATCGAAACCCACTAGTTAATTCAGATCATCTAAACCCATCAGCTAATTCAAATCATCAAAACCCACCAAATAATTCTCAACATCGAAACCCACTAGATAATTCACATCATCGAAACCCAACAGGTAATTCAAATCATCAAAACCCATCAGCTAATTCAAATCATCGAAACCCACCGAAGAATTCACATCATTGACATCCACCAAATAATTCACATCAATGAAGCACACTAGATAAATCACATCATCAAAACCCACCAGGCAATTCAAATAATCGAAAACCACCAAATAATTCACATAATTAAAACCCACCAAATAATTCTCATCATCATTAAACCCCAAATAATTCACATTATCCAAACCCACCAGATAATTCACATCATCGACATCCACAAAATAATTCACATCATCGAAACCAAACATATAATTCACATCTTCGAAACCCACCAAATAATTATCATAATCGAAACCCACTAGATAATTCACATCGACAAAACCAACCAAATAATTCATATCATCGAAACACAGCAATGAATTCATGTCATCGACACCCATTCAAATAATTCACATCATCGACATCCACCAAATAATTCACATCATCGCCATGCACCAAATAATTACATCGTCAACATCCATAAAATAATTCACGTCATCCAAACCCAGCAAATAACTCACATCCTTGAAAAACACTAGATAATTCACATCATCGAAACCCACTAGGCAATTCAAATAATCGAAAACCACCAAATCATTCACATCATCAAAACCCACCAAATAATTCTCACCATCAAAACCCTCCAAATAATTCACATTATCCAAACCCACCAAATAATTCACATCATTGACACCCACCAAATAATTCACATCATCAACATGCGTAAAATAATTCACATCATCGACACCAAGCAAATAATTCACATCAACTGAACGGTCAAAATAATTCACATCATCGAATCCCACCTAATAATTCACATCATAGGAACCCACCAAATAATTCACATCATTCAAACCCACAAAATAATTCACTTCATCCAAACCTACCAAAAAATTCACATCTGCGAAAACCACCAAATAGTTCACATCATCGAAACGCACCAAATAGTTCACATCATTGACACCCTTCAAATATTTCACATCATCCACACCCACCAAATAATTCACATCATCAACATCCAGCAGATAATTCATATCAATGACACCCGCAAGTAATTCACATCATCAAAACCCACCATTTAATTCACAACATCGACACGCATTCAAATAATTCACATCAGCGACACACACCAAATAATTCACATCATCAACACTCATAAAATAATTCACATTATCAAAACCCACCAAATAATTCACATCTTTGACACGCACACAGTAATTCACATCGCCGAAACCCACCAAATAATTCACATCAACGACACCCTTCAGGTAATTCACATCAATAGAACCCACCAGCTAATTCAAATCATTGAAACCCACCAAATAATTCACATCGTCAAAAACCAACAAATTATCCAATTTACTGACACCCTGCAAGTAATTCACATCATTGAAACCCACCAAATAATTCATGTCATCGAAACACAGCAATTAATTCACATCTTCGCCACGCACCAAATAATTACATCGTCAACATCCATAAGATGATTCACATCATCAAAACCCACCAAATAATTCTCATCATCAAAAAACTCCAAATAATACACATTATCCAAACCCAGCAAATAATTCACATCAAAGACACCCACGAAATAATTCACATCATCAACATGCATAAAATAATTCACATCATCAATACCAAACAAAAAATTCACATCAACTGAACTGTCCAAATAATTCACATCATCGAATCCCCCGTAATAATTCACATCATAGAAACCCACCAAATAATTCACTCATTCAAACCCACCAAATAATTCACATCATCGAAACCCACCAAATATTGCACATCATCGAAACCCACCAAATAATTCTCATCATTGATACCGACCACATAATTTACATCATTGAAACCCTTCAAATAACTCACATCATCGACAACAATCAAATAATTCACATCAACTGAACGGTCCAAATAATTCACATCTTTGAACGCTGCCTAATAATTCACATCATAGAAACCCACCAAATAATTCACATCATTTAAACACACCAAATAATTCGCATCATCCAAACCCACCAAATAATTCACATCTTTGACACCCTTCAAATAATTCACATCATCCACACCCACCAAATAATTCACATCATCGACATCCACCAGACAATTCACATCTTCAAAAACCAGCAAATAATTCATAGCATCGAAGCCCACCAGATAAATCTCATCATCGGTACCCATGAAATAATTCACATCATCGATAACCACAAAACAATTAACATCATCAAAACCCACCAAATAGTTCACATCATCGACATGCAATATATAATTCACATCATCGAAACCCACCAGGTAATTCAAATCATCAAAACACAGCAGCTAATTTAAATCATCGACAATGAACAAACAATTCACGTCATCAAATCCCACCAAATAATTCACAACATTGAAACCCACACAGTAATTCACATCATCGAAACATCCAAAGAATTCACATCATCAAATCACATTAATTAATTCACATCATTGACATCCACGCACGAATTCACATTATCAAAACCCACCAAATAATTTGCATCATCAAAACCCAACAAATTATTCACTTCATTGACACCCACCAAAAAATTCACATCATCGAATCCCACCAAATAAGTCACATCATCGAAACCCATCAAATAATTCAGATCATTGAAAAGCACCAAATAATCCACATCATCAAATACCACCAAATAATTCGAAACATTGACACCCACACATTAATTCACATCATCAAAAAACTCCAAATAATACACCTTATCTAAACCTACCAAATAATTCACATCAAAGACACCCACGAAATAATTCACATCATCAACACGCATAAAATAATTCACATCATCAACATCAAACAAAAAATTCACATCAACTGAACTGTCCAAATAATTCACATCATCAAATCCCCCGTAATAATTCACATCATAGAAACCCACCAAATAATTCACTTCATTCAAACCCACCAAATAATTCACATCATTGAAACCCACCAAATAATTCACATCATCGAAACCCACCAAATAATTCTCATCATTAATACTGACCAAATAATTCACATCATTGAAACCCTTCAAATAATTCACATCATCCACACCCACCAAATAATTCACATCATCCACACCCACCAAATAATTCACATCATCCAAACCCACCAAAAAATTCACATCTGCGAAACCCACCAAACAGTTCACATCATCGAAACCCACCAACTAATTCACATCATTGACACCCTTCAAATAATTCACATCATCCACACCCACCAAATAATTCACATCATCCACTCCCACCAAATAATTCACATCATCCACTCCCACCAAATAATTCACATCATCCACTCCCACCAAATAATTCATATCATCGACATCCACCAGAAAATTCAAATTGTTAAAAACCACCAAATAATTCATAGCATCAACACCCTCCCGGAAATTCACATCGTAGAAACCCACCAAATATTTCACATCATCGAAACCCAAGGAATAATTCACAAAATCAAAACCGACAAAATAATTCACATCATCGAAACCCGCCAGGTAAATCTCATCATCAGTACCCACGAAATAATTCACATCATCGAAAACCACAAAACAATTCACATTATAAAAGACCCACGAAATAGTTCACATCATCGACATGCAATATATAATTCACATCATCGAAACCCACCAGGTAATTCAAATCAACAAAACCCAGCAGCTAATTTAAATAATCGAAAACGAACTATTAATTCAGATCATCAACTCCCACCAAATAATTCACAACATTGAAACCCATCCGGTAATTCAGATCATCAAAACCCACCAAATAATTCACAGCCCCTCAGCAATTCACATCATTAACAGCCACTCGGTAATTCACATCATTGAAACCCAACAGGTAATTCAAATCATCAAAACCCATCAGCTAATTCAAATCATCGAAACCTACCAAATAATTCTCAACATCAAAACCCACTAGATAATTCACATCATCGAATCCCAACAGGTAATTCAAATCATCAAAACGCATCAGCTAATTCAAATCATCGAAAACCACCGAAGAATTCATATCATTGACACCCACCAAAAAATTCACATCAATGAAACACACTAGATAATTCATATCATCAAAACCCACCAGGCAATTCAAATAATCGAAAACCACCAAATAATTCACATCATGAAACCCACCAAATAATTCTCATCATCATAAAACCCCAAATAATTCACATTATCCAAACCCACCAAATAATTCACATCAAAGACACCCACAAAATAATTCACATCAGCGAAACCCAACAAATAATTCACATCTTCGAAAACCACCAAATAATTATCAACATCGAAACCCACTAGATAATTCACGTCAACAAAACCAACCAAATAATTCATATCATTGAAACACAGCAATCAATTCATGTCATCGACACCCATTCAAATAATTCACATCATCGACATCCACCAAATAATTCACATCATCAACACGTGTAAAATAATTCACATCATCGACACCAAGCAAATAATTCACATCAACTGAACGGTCCAAATAATTCACATCATCGAATCCCGCCTAATAATTCACATCATAGAAACCCACCAAATAATTCACATCATTCAAACCCACCAAGTAATTCACATCATCCAAACCTACCAATAAATTCACATCTGCGTAAACCACCAAATAGTTCACATCATCGAAACCCACCAAATAGTTCACATCATTGACACCCTTCAAATATTTCACATCATCCACACCCACCAAATAATTCACATCATCGACATCCACCAGATAATTCACATCAATGACACCTGCAAATAATTCACATCATCAAAACCCACCATTTAATTCACAACATTGACACGCATTCAAATAATTCACATCAGCGACACACACCAAATAATTCACATCATCAACACTCATAAAATAATTCACATTATCAACACCCACCAACTAATTCACATCTTTGACATGCACACAGTAATTCACATCACCGAAACCCACCAAATAATTCACATCAATGACACCCACCAGGTAATTCACATCAATAGAACCCACCAGCTAATTCAAATCATTGAAACCCACCAAATAATTCACATCAATGACACCCACCAGGTAATTCACATCAATAGAACCCACCAGCTAATTCAAATCATTGAAACCTACCAAATAATTCACATTGTCAAAAACCAACAAATTGTCCAATTTACTGACACCCTGCAAATAATTCACATCATCGAAACCCACCAAATAATTCACATCATCGAAACCCATCAAATATTGCACATCATCGGAACCCACCAAATAATTCTCATCATTAATACTGACAAATAATTCACATCATTGAAACCCTTCAAATAATTCACATCATCCACACCCACCAAATAATTCACATCATCCAAACCCACCAAAAAATTCACATCATAGAAACCCACCAAACAGTTCACATCATCGAAACCAACAAATAATTCACATCATCCACTCCCACCAAATAATTCACATCATCCACACCCACCAAATAATTCACATCATCGACATCCACCAGAAAATTCAAATTGTTAAAAACCACCAAATAATTCATAGCATCAACACCCTCCCGGAAATTCACATCGTAGAAACCCACCAAATATTTCACATCATCGAAACCCAAGGAATAATTCACAAAATCAAAACCGACAAAATAATTCACATCATCGAAACCTGCCAGGTAAATCTCATCATCAGTACCCACGAAATAATTCACATCATCGAAAACCACAAAACAATTCACATTATAAAAGACCCACGAAATAGTTCACATCATCGACATGCAATATATAATTCACATCATCGAAACCCACCAGGTAATTCAAATCAACAAAACCCAGCAGCTAATTTAAATAATCGAAAACGAACTATTAATTCAGATCATCAACTCCCACCAAATAATTCACAACATTGAAACCCATCCGGTAATTCAGATCATCAAAACCCACCAAATAATTCACAGCCCCTCAGCAATTCACATCATTAACAGCCACTCGGTAATTCACATCATTGAAACCCAACAGGTAATTCAAATCATCAAAACCCATCAGCTAATTCAAATCATCGAAACCTACCAAATAATTCTCAACATCAAAACCCACTAGATAATTCACATCATCGAATCCCAACAGGTAATTCAAATCATCAAAACGCATCAGCTAATTCAAATCATCGAAAACCACCGAAGAATTCACATCATTGACACCCACCAAAAAATTCACATCAATGAAACACACTAGATAATTCATATCATCAAAACCCACCAGGCAATTCAAATAATCGAAAACCACCAAATAATTCACATCATGAAACCCACCAAATAATTCTCATCATCATAAAACCCCAAATAATTCACATTATCCAAACCCACCAAATAATTCACATCAAAGACACCCACAAAATAATTCACATCAGCGAAACCCAACAAATAATTCACATCTTCGAAAACCACCAAATAATTATCATCATCGAAACCCACTAGATAATTCACGTCAACAAAACCAACCAAATAATTCATATCATTGAAACACAGCAATCAATTCATGTCATCGACACCCATTCAAATAATTCACATCATCGACATCCACCAAATAATTCACATCATCAACACGTGTAAAATAATTCACATCATCAACACCAAGCAAATAATTCACATCAACTGAACGGTCCAAATAATTCACATCATCGAATCCCGCCTAATAATTCACATCATAGAAACCCACCAAATAATTCACATCATTCAAACCCACCAAATAATTCACATCATCCAAACCTACCAATAAATTCACATCTGCGTAAACCACCAAATAGTTCACATCATCGAAACCCACCAAATAGTTCACATCATTGACACCCTTCAAATATTTCACATCATCCACACCCACCAAATAATTCACATCATCGACATCCACCAGATAATTCACATCAATGACACCTGCAAATAATTCACATCATCAAAACCCACCATTTAATTCACAACATTGACACGCATTCAAATAATTCACATCAGCGACACACACCAAATAATTCACATCATCAACACTCATAAAATAATTCACATTATCAACACCCACCAACTAATTCACATCTTTGACATGCACACAGTAATTCACATCACCGAAACCCACCAAATAATTCACATCAGTGACACCCACCAGGTAATTCACATCAATAGAACCCACCAGCTAATTCAAATCATTGAAACCCACCAAATAATTCACATCAATGACACCCACCAGGTAATTCACATCAATAGAACCCACCAGCTAATTCAAATCATTGAAACCTACCAAATAATTCACATTGTCAAAAACCAACAAATTGTCCAATTTACTGACACCCTGCAAATAATTCACATCATCGAAACCCACCAAATAATTCACATCATCGAAACCCATCAAATATTGCACATCATCGGAACCCACCAAATAATTCTCATCATTAATACTGACAAATAATTCACATCATTGAAACCCTTCAAATAATTCACATCATCCAAACCCACCAAAAAATTCACATCATAGAAACCCACCAAACAGTTCACATCATCGAAACCAACAAATAATTCACATCATTGACACCCTTCAAATAATTCACATCATCCACACCCACCAAATAATTCACATCATCGACATCCACCAGAAAATTCAAATCGTCAAAAACCATCAAATAATTAATAGCATCAACACCCTCCCGGAAATTCACATCGTACAAACCCACCAAATATTTCACATCATCGAAACCCAAGGAATAATTCACAAAATCAAAACCGACAAAATAATTCACATCATCAACACCCGCCAGGTAAATCTCATCATCGGTACCCACGAAACAAATCACATCATAAAAAACCCACCAAATAGTTCACATCATCGACATGCAATATACAATTCACATCATCGAAACCCACCAAAAAATTCACATCAATGAAACACACTAGATAATTCACATCATCAAAACCCACCAGGCAATTCAAATAATCGAAAACCACCAAATAATTCACATCATTAAAACCCACAAAATAATTCACATCATCGAAACCCAACAAATAATTCACATCTTTGAAACCCACCAAATAATTATCATCATCGAAACCCACTAGATAATTCACGTCGACAAAATTAACCAAATAATTCAGATCATCGAAACACAGCAATCAATTCATGTCATCGACACCCATTCAAATAATTCACATCATCGACATCCAGCAAATAATTCACATCATCAACACGCGTAAAATAATTCACATCATCGTCACCAAGCAAATAATTCACATCAACTGAACGGTTGAAATAATTCACATCATTGAATCCCGCCTAATAATTCACATCACAGAAACCCACCAAATAATTGACATCATTCAAACCCACCAAATAATTCACATCATCCAAACCTACCAAAAAATTCACATCTGCGTAAACCACCAAATAGTTCACATCATCGAAACCCACCAAATAGTTCACATCCTTGACATCCTTCAAATAATTCACATCATCCACACCCACCAAATAATTCACATCAACTGAACGGTTGAAATAATTCACATCATTGAATCCCGCCTAATAATTCACATCATAGAAACCCACCAAATAGTTCACATCATTCAAACCCAGCAAATAATTCACATCATCGAAAACCACAAAACAATTAACATCATCAAAACCCACCAAATAATTCACATCATCGACATGCAATACATAATTCGCATCATCGAAACCCAGCAGCTAATTTAAATCATCGACAACGAACAAACAATTCATGTCATCAAATCCCACCAAATAATTCACAACATTGAAACCCACATGGTAATTCACATCATCGAAATGCACCAAAGAATTCACATCATCAAATCCCATTAATTAATTCACAGCATTGACATCCACGCACAAATTCACATTATCAAAACCCAACAAATAATTTGCATCATCAAAACCAACCAAATTATTCTCTTCATTGACACCCAACAAATAATTCACATCATCGAATCCCACCAAATAAGTCACATCATCGAAACTCACCAAATAATTCAGATAACTGAAAAGCGCCAAATAATTCACATCATCAAATACCACCAAATAATTCGAAGCATTGACACCCACACATTAATTTACATCGTCGAAACCCAACAAATATTTCATATCATCAAAACCCATTAGTTAATTCACACAATCGAAACCCACCAATTAATTCAAATCATCGAAACACACCAAATAATTCACATCATGAAAACCCACCAAATAATTCACATCACAAAACCCACCAAATAAGTAACATCATGGAATTCCAACAGGTAATTCACATCATCGAAACCCACCAAATAATTCACATCATCGAAACCCAACAAATAATTGACATCTTCGAAACCCACCAAATAATTATCATCATCGAAACCCACTAGATAATTCACATCGTCAAAACCAAACAGGTAATTCAAATCATTGAAAACCATCGGCTAATTCAAATCATCGAAAACCACCAAATAATTCAGATCATCAAAACCCAACAAATAATTCACAACATTGACACCCACACAGTAATTCACATCATCGAAACGCACCAAATAATTCAGGGCATCAAAGACCATTAAATAAATCACATCACTGACATCCAGCCCAGAATTCACTTCATTGACACATACCAAATAATTCACATCATCGAATCCCACCAAATAATTCACATCATTGAAACACTCCAAATAATTTAGTTCATTGAAATGTTCCAAACAATTCACATCATCAAAACCCACCAAATAATTCACAACATTAACTCCCTCATACTAATTCACATCATCGAAACCCAGAAAATATTTCATATCATCGAAACCCACCAGCTAATTCAAATAATCGAAATCCACCAAATAATTCACATCATCAAAACCCAGCAAAAAATTTGCATCATCAAAACCCATCAAATAATTCAATTCATTCACACCCAGCAAATAAATAATTCACATCATCGAAACCCACCAAATAATTCAAATCATCCATACCCATTCAATAAACTCACATCATCGAAATCCACCAAATATTTCACATCATCAAAATCCACCAAATAATTCTCATCATTGACACCCACCAAATAATTCACATCATTACAACCCTTCAAATAATTCACATTATCCACATCCACCAAATAATTCACATCATCGAAACGCACCAAAAAATTCACATCAGCGAAAACCACTAATTAGTTCACATCATCGAAACCCACATCAATATTCACATCATTGACAACCTTCAAATAATTCACACCATCCACACACACCAAATAATTCACATCATTGACATGCACAAGAAAATTCAAATCAAAAACCACCAAATAATTCATAGCATCAGAACCCACCAGGTTAATTCACGTCGTAGAAATCCATCAAATCTTTCACATCATCGAAACCCAAGAAATAATTCACAAAATCAAAACCGACACAATAATTCACATCTTCGACACACATCAGCTAAATCTCATCATCGGTACCCATGAAATAATTTACATCATTGAAACCCAACAGGTAATTCAAATCATCAAAACCCATCAGCTAATTCAAATCATCGAAAGCGAACAAATAATTCAAATCATGGACACCCACCAAATAATTCACATCAATGAAACACACTTGATAATTCACATCATCGAAACCCACAAGGCAATTCAAATAATCGAAAACCACCAAAACATTCACATCATTAAAACCCAACAAATAATTCAGATCATCCAAACCCACCAAATAATTCACATCAAAGACACCCACAAAATAATTCACATCATCGAAACCCAACAAGTAATTCACATCTTCGAAACCCACCAAATAATTATCATCTTCGAAACCCACTAGATAATTCACATCGTCAAAACCAACCAAATAATTCATATCATCGAAACACAGCAATCAATTCATGTCATCCACACCCATTCAAATAATTCACATCGTCGACATGCACCAAATAATTACATCGTCAACATCCATAAAATAATTCATGTCATCAAAACCCACCAAACAACTCATTGAAACACACAAGATAATTCACATCATCGAAACCCACCAGGCAATCAAATAATCGAAAACCACCAAATAATTCACATCATCAAAACCCACCAAATAATTCTCATCATCATAACCCTCTAAATAATTTACCTTATCCAAACCCACCAAATAATTCACATCAGCGACACCCACCAAATAATTCACATCATCAACACACGTAAAACAATTCACATCATCGACATCAAGCAAATAATTCAAATCAACTGAACAGTCCAAATAATTCACATCATTGAATCCCGCCTAATAATTCACATCATAGAGACCCACCAAATAATTCACATCATTCAAACCCACCAAATAATTCACATCATCCAAACCTACCAAATAATTCACATCTGCGTAAACCACCAAATAGTTCAAATCATCGAAACCCACCAAATAGTTCACATCATTGACATCCTTCAGATAATTCACATCATCCACAGCCACCAAATAATTCACATCATCGACATCCACCAGATAATTCACATCTTCAAAAACCACCAAATAATACATATCATCGAAACCCAACAGGAAATTCACATCATTACAACCCTTCAAATAATTCACATTATCCACACCCACCAAATAATTCACATCATCGAAACACACCAAAAAATTCACATCAGCGAAAACCACTAAATAGTTCACATCATCGAAACCCACCTAATAATTCACATCATCCACACCCACCAACTAATTCATATCATCGACATCCACCAGAAAATTCAAATAATCAAAAACCACCAAATAATTCATAGCATCAAAACCCACCAGGAAATTCACATCGTAGAAACCCACCAAATATTTCACATCATCGAAACCCAAGGAATAATTCACAAAATCAAAACAGACAAAATAATTCACATCATCCACACCCACCAGGTAAATCTCATCATCGGTACCCACAAAATAATTTACATCATCGAAAACCACAAAACAATTCACATCATAAAAACCCACCAAATAGTTCACATCATCGACATGCAATATATAATTCACATCATCGAAACCCACCAGGTAATTCAAATCATCGAAACCCAGCAGCGAATTGAAATCTTCAAAAATGAACCATTAATTCACATCATCAAATCCCACCAAATAATTCACAACATTGAAACCCATCCAGTAATTCACATCATCAAAACCCACCAAATAATTCACAGCAACTTGATAATTCACAAAATTAACAACCACTCGGTAATTCACATCCTCAAAACCCACTAGATAATTCACATCATCGAAACCAACAGGTAATTTATATCACCGAAACCCATCAGCAAATTCAAATCATCGAAACCCACCGAAGAATTCACATCACTGACACTCACCAAATAATTCACATCAGTGAATCACACTAGATAATTCACATCATCGAAACCCACCAGGCAATTCAAATAATCGAAAACCACCAAATAATTCACATCATTGAAACCCACCAAATAATTCTCATCATCATAAAACTCCAAATAATTCACATTATCCAAACCCACCAAATAATTCACATCAAAGACACCCACAAAATAATTCACATCTTCGAAACCCACCAAATAATTATCATTATCGAAACCCACTAGATAATTCACATCGTCAAAATCAACCAAATAATTCATATCATCGAAACACAACAATCAATTCATGTCATCGACACCCATTCAAATAATTCACAGCATCAAAACCCTCCAAATAATTCACATTATCCAAACCCACCAAAGAATTCACATCATCGACACCCACCAAATAATTCACATCATCAACACGTGTAAACTAATTCACATCATCGACACCAAGCAAATAATTCACATCAACTGAACGGTCGAAATAATTCACATCATCGAAACCACTAGATAATTCACATCATCGAAACCCACCAGGTAATTCAAATAATTGATTCCCAGCTACAAATTCACATTATCAAAACCCACCAGATAATTTGCATCATCAAAACTAACCAAATTATTCATTTAAAATCCTTTATGCTCCCCCCACCCCCACTAGAGCTGTACCTTGAGTGCCCTACCATCCATTCTTAATTAGCACATTCGTTTAGATAATATCACCAACTTTAACTTTAACACCTATGTGTTCTTTGGTACCATTGTTACTGACATCTTTTGATGATCTGCTTCTATCACTGCTTGTTTGTCTACACAAGCACCTCTGTCTCTCTCTCTCTCTCCTTCCCCCCCCCCCCCCACCACACACCTTAAACCAGCTTATATTTCAACTCTTTCCTGGACTCGAAATCAAGTTCTGTCGAAGGGTCATGAGGACTCGAAACGTCAACTCTTTTCTCCTCCGCCGATGCTGCCAGACCTACTGAGTTTTTCCAGGTAATTCTGTTTTTGTTTCAAATTATTCACTTCATTGACGCCCACCAAAAAATTCATATCATCAAATCCCCCCAGATAATTCACCATCATCGAAACTCACCAAATAATTCACATCATTAACTGCCACTCGGTAATTCACATCATTGAAACCCACCAAGAAATTCACATCATCGAAACCCACCAAATAATTCACTTCATCAAAACCCACCAAATAATTTTCATCATCGAAACCCACTAGATAATTCACATCATCAAAACCCAATAGGTAATTCAAATCATCGAAACCCACCAGCTAATTCAAATCATCGAATCCCACCAAAGAACTCACGTCATTAAAACCCAGCAAATAATTGACAACATTGACATCCAAACAGTAATTCACATCATCGAAACCCAGCAGATAATTCACATCATCAAAACCCACCAAATAATTCACATCATTGATACCCACCAAATAATTCACATCAATGACACCCTCAAATAATTCACCCTATCAAATCCCACAAAATAATTCACATCATCGAATCCCACCAAATAATTCATATCATCGAAATCCATCAGTTAATTCACACAATCGAAACCCATCAAATAATTCACTTCATCAAAACTCCGCAAATAACTGACATCATCAAAATCCACCAAATAATTCACATCATCAAAACCCACCAAATAATTGCCATCATGGAATCCCAGCAGCTAATTCACATCATCAAAATCCACCAAATAATTTATGTCATCGAAACACACCAAATAATTGACATCATTGATACCCATTTAGTAAATTCACATCATCGAAACCCACCAGTTAATTCACATCATCAAAACCCACCATATAATTCACATCATTGACACCCACCAAATAATTCACATCAAAACCCACCAAATAATTCTCATCATCGAATCCCACCAAATAATTCACACCATCGAAACCCACTAGATAATTCACATCATCGAAATCCACCAAATAATTCACATCATCGAAACCCACTAGATAATTCACATCATCGAAATCCACCAGGTAATTCAAATAATCGAGACCCAGCAGCTAATTTGAATCATCGAAACCAAACAAATAATTCATATCATCAACCCACTAGATAATTTGCATCATCAAAACCAACCAAGTTATTCACTTCAATGACACCCACCAAAAAATTCATATCATCGAATCTCCCCAAACAATTCACCATCATCGAAACTCACCAAATAATTCAAATCATTGAAAAGCTCCAAACAATTCGCATAATCAAAACCCTCCAAATAATTCAAAACATTGACATCCACACACTAATTCACATCGTCGAAACCCTGCAAATACTTCATATCATCGAAACCCACCAGTTAATTCACACAATCGAAACCCACCAGCTAATTCAAATCATTGAAACGCACCAAATAATTCACATCATTAAAACCCAGCAAATAATTCACAACATTGACACCCAAACAATAATTCACATCAACGAAAACCAGCAGATAATTCACATCAAAACATACCAAATAATTCACATCATCAAAACCCACCAAATAATTCACATCATTGACACCCACCAAATAATTCACATCAATGACACCCTCAAATAATTCACCTCCTCAAAACCCACCAAATAATTCACATCATCGAAACCCACTATATAATTCACATCATCAAAACCCACCAGGTAATTCAAATAATCATGACCCAGCAGCTAATTTAAATAATCAAAACCAAACAAATAATTCATATCATCAAATCCCAACAAATAATTCATATCATCGAAATCCATCAGTTAATTCACACAATCGAAACCCATCAAATAATTCACTTCATCAAAACTCCGCAAATAACTGACATCATCAAAATCCACCAAATAATTCACATCATCAAAACCCACCAAATAATTGCCATCATGGAATCCCAGCAGCTAATTCACATCATCAAAATCCACCAAATAATTTATGTCATCGAAACACACCAAATAATTGACATCATTGATACCCATTTAGTAAATTCACATCATCGAAACCCACCAGTTAATTCACATCATCAAAACCCACCATATAATTCACATCATTGACACCCACCAAATAATTCACATCAAAACCCACCAAATAATTCTCATCATCGAATCCCACCAAATAATTCACACCATCGAAACCCACTAGATAATTCACATCATCGAAATCCACCAAATAATTCACATCATCGAAACCCACTAGATAATTCACATCATCGAAATCCACCAGGTAATTCAAATAATCGAGACCCAGCAGCTAATTTGAATCATCGAAACCAAACAAATAATTCATATCATCAACCCACTAGATAATTTGCATCATCAAAACCAACCAAGTTATTCACTTCAATGACACCCACCAAAAAATTCATATCTTCGAATCCCCCCAAACAATTCACCATCATCGAAACTCACCAAATAATTCAAATCATTGAAAAGCTCCAAACAATTCGCATAATCAAAACCCTCCAAATAATTCAAAACATTGACATCCACACACTAATTCACATCGTCGAAACCCTGCAAATACTTCATATCATCGAAACCCACCAGTTAATTCACACAATCGAAACCCACCAGCTAATTCAAATCATTGAAACGCACCAAATAATTCACATCATTAAAACCCAGCAAATAATTCACAACATTGACACCCAAACAATAATTCACATCAACGAAAACCAGCAGATAATTCACATCAAAACATACCAAATAATTCACATCATCAAAACCCACCAAATAATTCACATCATTGACACCCACCAAATAATTCACATCAATGACACCCTCAAATAATTCACCTCCTCAAAACCCTCCAAATAATTCATATCATCGAAACCCACTATATAATTCACATCATCAAAACCCACCAGGTAATTCAAATAATCATGACCCAGCAGCTAATTTAAATAATCAAAACTCACCAAATAATTCGAATCATTGAAAAGCTCCAAACAATTCACATAATCAAAACCCTCCAAATAATTCAAAACATTGACATCCACACACTAATTCACATCGTCGAAACCCTGCAAATACTTCATATCATCGAAACCCACCAGTTAATTCACACAATCGAAACCCACCAGCTAATTCAAATCATTGAAACGCACCAAATATTTCACATCATTAAAACCCAGCAAATAATTGACAACATTGACATCCAAACAGTAATTCACATCATCGAAACCCAGCAGATAATTCACATCATCAAAACCCACCAAATAATTCACATCATTGATACCCACCAAATAATTCACATCAATGACACCCTCAAATAATTCACTCTATCAAATCCTACAAAATAATTCACATCATCGAATCCCACCAAATAATTCATATCATCGAAATCCATCAGTTAATTCACACAATCGAAACCCATCAAATAATTCACTTCATCAAAACTCCGCAAATAACTGACATCATCAAAATCCACCAAATAATTCACATCATCAAAACCCACCAAATAATTGCCATCATGGAATCCCAGCAGTTAATTCACATCATCAAAATCCACCAAATAATTTACATCATCGAAACACACCAAATAATTGACATCATTGATACCCATTTAGTAAATTCACATCATCGAAACCCACCAGTTAATTCACATCATCAAAACCCACCATATAATTCACATCATTGACACCCACCAAATAATTCACATCAAAACCCACCAAATAATTCTCATCATCGAATCCCACCAAATAATTCACATCATCGAAACCCACTAGATAATTCACATCATCGAAATCCACCAGGTAATTCAAATAATCGAGACCTAGCAGCTAATTTAAATCATCGAAACCAAACAAATAATTCATATCATCAACCCACTAGATAATTTGCATCATCAAAACCAACCAAGTTATTCACTTCAATGACACCCACCAAAAAATTCATATCATCGAATCCCCCCAAACAATTCACCATCATCGAAACTCACCAAATAATTCAAATCATTGAAAAGCTCCAAACAATTCGCATAATCAAAACCCTCCAAATAATTCAAAACATTGACACCCACACACTAATTCACATCGTCGAAACCCTGCAAATACTTCATATCATCGAAACCCACCAGTTAATTCACACAATCGAAACCCACCAGCTAATTCAAATCATTGAAACACACCAAATAATTCACATCATTAAAACCCACCAAATAATTCACATCATTGAAACACTCCAAATAATTCAGTTCATTGAAATGTTCCAAACAATTCACATCATCAAAACCCACCAAATAATTCACAACATTAACTCCCTCATACTAATTCACATCATCGAAACCCAGAAAATATTTCATATCATCGAAACCCACCAGCTAATTCAAATAATCGAAATCCACCAAATAATTCACATCATCAAAACCCAGCAAAAAATTTGCATCATCAAAACCCATCAAATAATTCAATTCATTCACACCCAGCAAATAAATAATTCACATCATCGAAACCCACCAAATAATTCAAATCATCCATACCCATTCAATAAACTCACATCATCGAAATCCACCAAATATTTCACATCATCAAAATCCACCAAATAATTCTCATCATTGACACCCACCAAATAATTCACATCATTACAACCCTTCAAATAATTCACATTATCCACATCCACCAAATAATTCACATCATCGAAACGCACCAAAAAATTCACATCAGCGAAAACCACTAATTAGTTCACATCATCGAAACCCACATCAATATTCACATCATTGACAACCTTCAAATAATTCACACCATCCACACACACCAAATAATTCACATCATTGACATGCACAAGAAAATTCAAATCAAAAACCACCAAATAATTCATAGCATCAGAACCCACCAGGTTAATTCACGTCGTAGAAATCCATCAAATCTTTCACATCATCGAAACCCAAGAAATAATTCACAAAATCAAAACCGACACAATAATTCACATCTTCGACACACATCAGCTAAATCTCATCATCGGTACCCATGAAATAATTTACATCATTGAAACCCAACAGGTAATTCAAATCATCAAAACCCATCAGCTAATTCAAATCATCGAAAGCGAACAAATAATTCAAATCATGGACACCCACCAAATAATTCACATCAATGAAACACACTTGATAATTCACATCATCGAAACCCACAAGGCAATTCAAATAATCGAAAACCACCAAAACATTCACATCATTAAAACCCAACAAATAATTCAGATCATCCAAACCCACCAAATAATTCACATCAAAGACACCCACAAAATAATTCACATCATCGAAACCCAACAAGTAATTCACATCTTCGAAACCCACCAAATAATTATCATCTTCGAAACCCACTAGATAATTCACATCGTCAAAACCAACCAAATAATTCATATCATCGAAACACAGCAATCAATTCATGTCATCCACACCCATTCAAATAATTCACATCGTCGACATGCACCAAATAATTACATCGTCAACATCCATAAAATAATTCATGTCATCAAAACCCACCAAACAACTCATTGAAACACACAAGATAATTCACATCATCGAAACCCACCAGGCAATCAAATAATCGAAAACCACCAAATAATTCACATCATCAAAACCCACCAAATAATTCTCATCATCATAACCCTCTAAATAATTTACCTTATCCAAACCCACCAAATAATTCACATCAGCGACACCCACCAAATAATTCACATCATCAACACACGTAAAACAATTCACATCATCGACATCAAGCAAATAATTCAAATCAACTGAACAGTCCAAATAATTCACATCATTGAATCCCGCCTAATAATTCACATCATAGAGACCCACCAAATAATTCACATCATTCAAACCCACCAAATAATTCACATCATCCAAACCTACCAAATAATTCACATCTGCGTAAACCACCAAATAGTTCAAATCATCGAAACCCACCAAATAGTTCACATCATTGACATCCTTCAGATAATTCACATCATCCACAGCCACCAAATAATTCACATCATCGACATCCACCAGATAATTCACATCTTCAAAAACCACCAAATAATACATATCATCGAAACCCAACAGGAAATTCACATCATTACAACCCTTCAAATAATTCACATTATCCACACCCACCAAATAATTCACATCATCGAAACACACCAAAAAATTCACATCAGCGAAAACCACTAAATAGTTCACATCATCGAAACCCACCTAATAATTCACATCATCCACACCCACCAACTAATTCATATCATCGACATCCACCAGAAAATTCAAATAATCAAAAACCACCAAATAATTCATAGCATCAAAACCCACCAGGAAATTCACATCGTAGAAACCCACCAAATATTTCACATCATCGAAACCCAAGGAATAATTCACAAAATCAAAACAGACAAAATAATTCACATCATCCACACCCACCAGGTAAATCTCATCATCGGTACCCACAAAATAATTTACATCATCGAAAACCACAAAACAATTCACATCATAAAAACCCACCAAATAGTTCACATCATCGACATGCAATATATAATTCACATCATCGAAACCCACCAGGTAATTCAAATCATCGAAACCCAGCAGCGAATTGAAATCTTCAAAAATGAACCATTAATTCACATCATCAAATCCCACCAAATAATTCACAACATTGAAACCCATCCAGTAATTCACATCATCAAAACCCACCAAATAATTCACAGCAACTTGATAATTCACAAAATTAACAGCCACTCGGTAATTCACATCCTCAAAACCCACTAGATAATTCACATCATCGAAACCAACAGGTAATTTATATCACCGAAACCCATCAGCAAATTCAAATCATCGAAACCCACCGAAGAATTCACATCACTGACACTCACCAAATAATTCACATCAGTGAATCACACTAGATAATTCACATCATCGAAACCCACCAGGCAATTCAAATAATCGAAAACCACCAAATAATTCACATCATTGAAACCCACCAAATAATTCTCATCATCATAAAACTCCAAATAATTCACATTATCCAAACCCACCAAATAATTCACATCAAAGACACCCACAAAATAATTCACATCTTCGAAACCCACCAAATAATTATCATTATCGAAACCCACTAGATAATTCACATCGTCAAAATCAACCAAATAATTCATATCATCGAAACACAACAATCAATTCATGTCATCGACACCCATTCAAATAATTCACAGCATCAAAACCCTCCAAATAATTCACATTATCCAAACCCACCAAAGAATTCACATCATCGACACCCACCAAATAATTCACATCATCAACACGTGTAAACTAATTCACATCATCGACACCAAGCAAATAATTCACATCAACTGAACGGTCGAAATAATTCACATCATCGAAACCCACTAGATAATTCACATCATCGAAACCCACCAGGTAATTCAAATAATTGATTCCCAGCTACAAATTCACATTATCAAAACCCACCAGATAATTTGCATCATCAAAACTAACCAAATTATTCACTTCATTGACGCCCACCAAAAAATTCATATCATCAAATCCCCCCAGATAATTCACCATCATCGAAACTCACCAAATAATTCACATCATTAACTGCCACTCGGTAATTCACATCATTGAAACCCACCAAGAAATTCACATCATCGAAACCCACCAAATAATTCACTTCATCAAAACCCACCAAATAATTTTCATCATCGAAACCCACTAGATAATTCACATCATCAAAACCCAATAGGTAATTCAAATCATCGAAACCCACCAGCTAATTCAAATCATCGAATCCCACCAAAGAACTCACGTCATTAAAACCCAGCAAATAATTGACAACATTGACATCCAAACAGTAATTCACATCATCGAAACCCAGCAGATAATTCACATCATCAAAACCCACCAAATAATTCACATCATTGATACCCACCAAATAATTCACATCAATGACACCCTCAAATAATTCACCCTATCAAATCCCACAAAATAATTCACATCATCGAATCCCACCAAATAATTCATATCATCGAAATCCATCAGTTAATTCACACAATCGAAACCCATCAAATAATTCACTTCATCAAAACTCCGCAAATAACTGACATCATCAAAATCCACCAAATAATTCACATCATCAAAACCCACCAAATAATTGCCATCATGGAATCCCAGCAGCTAATTCACATCATCAAAATCCACCAAATAATTTATGTCATCGAAACACACCAAATAATTGACATCATTGATACCCATTTAGTAAATTCACATCATCGAAACCCACCAGTTAATTCACATCATCAAAACCCACCATATAATTCACATCATTGACACCCACCAAATAATTCACATCAAAACCCACCAAATAATTCTCATCATCGAATCCCACCAAATGATTCACACCATCGAAACCCACTAGATAATTCACATCATCGAAATCCACCAAATAATTCACATCATCGAAACCCACTAGATAATTCACATCATCGAAATCCACCAGGTAATTCAAATAATCGAGACCCAGCAGCTAATTTGAATCATCGAAACCAAACAAATAATTCATATCATCAACCCACTAGATAATTTGCATCATCAAAACCAACCAAGTTATTCACTTCAATGACACCCACCAAAAAATTCATATCATCGAATCTCCCCAAACAATTCACCATCATCGAAACTCACCAAATAATTCAAATCATTGAAAAGCTCCAAACAATTCGCATAATCAAAACCCTCCAAATAATTCAAAACATTGACATCCACACACTAATTCACATCGTCGAAACCCTGCAAATACTTCATATCATCGAAACCCACCAGTTAATTCACACAATCGAAACCCACCAGCTAATTCAAATCATTGAAACGCACCAAATAATTCACATCATTAAAACCCAGCAAATAATTCACAACATTGACACCCAAACAATAATTCACATCAACGAAAACCAGCAGATAATTCACATCAAAACATACCAAATAATTCACATCATCAAAACCCACCAAATAATTCACATCATTGACACCCACCAAATAATTCACATCAATGACACCCTCAAATAATTCACCTCCTCAAAACCCACCAAATAATTCACATCATCGAAACCCACTATATAATTCACATCATCAAAACCCACCAGGTAATTCAAATAATCATGACCCAGCAGCTAATTTAAATAATCAAAACCAAACAAATAATTCATATCATCAAATCCCAACAAATAATTCATATCATCGAAATCCATCAGTTAATTCACACAATCGAAACCCATCAAATAATTCACTTCATCAAAACTCCGCAAATAACTGACATCATCAAAATCCACCAAATAATTCACATCATCAAAACCCACCAAATAATTGCCATCATGGAATCCCAGCAGCTAATTCACATCATCAAAATCCACCAAATAATTTATGTCATCGAAACACACCAAATAATTGACATCATTGATACCCATTTAGTAAATTCACATCATCGAAACCCACCAGTTAATTCACATCATCAAAACCCACCATATAATTCACATCATTGACACCCACCAAATAATTCACATCAAAACCCACCAAATAATTCTCATCATCGAATCCCACCAAATAATTCACACCATCGAAACCCACTAGATAATTCACATCATCGAAATCCACCAAATAATTCACATCATCGAAACCCACTAGATAATTCACATCATCGAAATCCACCAGGTAATTCAAATAATCGAGACCCAGCAGCTAATTTGAATCATCGAAACCAAACAAATAATTCATATCATCAACCCACTAGATAATTTGCATCATCAAAACCAACCAAGTTATTCACTTCAATGACACCCACCAAAAAATTCATATCTTCGAATCCCCCCAAACAATTCACCATCATCGAAACTCACCAAATAATTCAAATCATTGAAAAGCTCCAAACAATTCGCATAATCAAAACCCTCCAAATAATTCAAAACATTGACATCCACACACTAATTCACATCGTCGAAACCCTGCAAATACTTCATATCATCGAAACCCACCAGTTAATTCACACAATCGAAACCCACCAGCTAATTCAAATCATTGAAACGCACCAAATAATTCACATCATTAAAACCCAGCAAATAATTCACAACATTGACACCCAAACAATAATTCACATCAACGAAAACCAGCAGATAATTCACATCAAAACATACCAAATAATTCACATCATCAAAACCCACCAAATAATTCACATCATTGACACCCACCAAATAATTCACATCAATGACACCCTCAAATAATTCACCTCCTCAAAACCCTCCAAATAATTCATATCATCGAAACCCACTATATAATTCACATCATCAAAACCCACCAGGTAATTCAAATAATCATGACCCAGCAGCTAATTTAAATAATCAAAACTCACCAAATAATTCGAATCATTGAAAAGCTCCAAACAATTCACATAATCAAAACCCTCCAAATAATTCAAAACATTGACATCCACACACTAATTCACATCGTCGAAACCCTGCAAATACTTCATATCATCGAAACCCACCAGTTAATTCACACAATCGAAACCCACCAGCTAATTCAAATCATTGAAACGCACCAAATATTTCACATCATTAAAACCCAGCAAATAATTGACAACATTGACATCCAAACAGTAATTCACATCATCGAAACCCAGCAGATAATTCACATCATCAAAACCCACCAAATAATTCACATCATTGATACCCACCAAATAATTCACATCAATGACACCCTCAAATAATTCACTCTATCAAATCCTACAAAATAATTCACATCATCGAATCCCACCAAATAATTCATATCATCGAAATCCATCAGTTAATTCACACAATCGAAACCCATCAAATAATTCACTTCATCAAAACTCCGCAAATAACTGACATCATCAAAATCCACCAAATAATTCACATCATCAAAACCCACCAAATAATTGCCATCATGGAATCCCAGCAGTTAATTCACATCATCAAAATCCACCAAATAATTTACATCATCGAAACACACCAAATAATTGACATCATTGATACCCATTTAGTAAATTCACATCATCGAAACCCACCAGTTAATTCACATCATCAAAACCCACCATATAATTCACATCATTGACACCCACCAAATAATTCACATCAAAACCCACCAAATAATTCTCATCATCGAATCCCACCAAATAATTCACATCATCGAAACCCACTAGATAATTCACATCATCGAAATCCACCAGGTAATTCAAATAATCGAGACCTAGCAGCTAATTTAAATCATCGAAACCAAACAAATAATTCATATCATCAACCCACTAGATAATTTGCATCATCAAAACCAACCAAGTTATTCACTTCAATGACACCCACCAAAAAATTCATATCATCGAATCCCCCCAAACAATTCACCATCATCGAAACTCACCAAATAATTCAAATCATTGAAAAGCTCCAAACAATTCGCATAATCAAAACCCTCCAAATAATTCAAAACATTGACACCCACACACTAATTCACATCGTCGAAACCCTGCAAATACTTCATATCATCGAAACCCACCAGTTAATTCACACAATCGAAACCCACCAGCTAATTCAAATCATTGAAACGCACCAAATAATTCACATCATTAAAACCCACCAAATAATTCACATCATTGAAACACTCCAAATAATTTAGTTCATTGAAATGTTCCAAACAATTCACATCATCAAAACCCACCAAATAATTCACAACATTAACTCCCTCATACTAATTCACATCATCGAAACCCAGAAAATATTTCATATCATCGAAACCCACCAGCTAATTCAAATAATCGAAATCCACCAAATAATTCACATCATCAAAACCCAGCAAAAAATTTGCATCATCAAAACCCATCAAATAATTCAATTCATTCACACCCAGCAAATAAATAATTCACATCATCGAAACCCACCAAATAATTCAAATCATCCATACCCATTCAATAAACTCACATCATCGAAATCCACCAAATATTTCACATCATCAAAATCCACCAAATAATTCTCATCATTGACACCCACCAAATAATTCACATCATTACAACCCTTCAAATAATTCACATTATCCACATCCACCAAATAATTCACATCATCGAAACGCACCAAAAAATTCACATCAGCGAAAACCACTAATTAGTTCACATCATCGAAACCCACATCAATATTCACATCATTGACAACCTTCAAATAATTCACACCATCCACACACACCAAATAATTCACATCATTGACATGCACAAGAAAATTCAAATCAAAAACCACCAAATAATTCATAGCATCAGAACCCACCAGGTTAATTCACGTCGTAGAAATCCATCAAATCTTTCACATCATCGAAACCCAAGAAATAATTCACAAAATCAAAACCGACACAATAATTCACATCTTCGACACACATCAGCTAAATCTCATCATCGGTACCCATGAAATAATTTACATCATTGAAACCCAACAGGTAATTCAAATCATCAAAACCCATCAGCTAATTCAAATCATCGAAAGCGAACAAATAATTCAAATCATGGACACCCACCAAATAATTCACATCAATGAAACACACTTGATAATTCACATCATCGAAACCCACAAGGCAATTCAAATAATCGAAAACCACCAAAACATTCACATCATTAAAACCCAACAAATAATTCAGATCATCCAAACCCACCAAATAATTCACATCAAAGACACCCACAAAATAATTCACATCATCGAAACCCAACAAGTAATTCACATCTTCGAAACCCACCAAATAATTATCATCTTCGAAACCCACTAGATAATTCACATCGTCAAAACCAACCAAATAATTCATATCATCGAAACACAGCAATCAATTCATGTCATCCACACCCATTCAAATAATTCACATCGTCGACATGCACCAAATAATTACATCGTCAACATCCATAAAATAATTCATGTCATCAAAACCCACCAAACAACTCATTGAAACACACAAGATAATTCACATCATCGAAACCCACCAGGCAATCAAATAATCGAAAACCACCAAATAATTCACATCATCAAAACCCACCAAATAATTCTCATCATCATAACCCTCTAAATAATTTACCTTATCCAAACCCACCAAATAATTCACATCAGCGACACCCACCAAATAATTCACATCATCAACACACGTAAAACAATTCACATCATCGACATCAAGCAAATAATTCAAATCAACTGAACAGTCCAAATAATTCACATCATTGAATCCCGCCTAATAATTCACATCATAGAGACCCACCAAATAATTCACATCATTCAAACCCACCAAATAATTCACATCATCCAAACCTACCAAATAATTCACATCTGCGTAAACCACCAAATAGTTCAAATCATCGAAACCCACCAAATAGTTCACATCATTGACATCCTTCAGATAATTCACATCATCCACAGCCACCAAATAATTCACATCATCGACATCCACCAGATAATTCACATCTTCAAAAACCACCAAATAATACATATCATCGAAACCCAACAGGAAATTCACATCATTACAACCCTTCAAATAATTCACATTATCCACACCCACCAAATAATTCACATCATCGTAACACACCAAAAAATTCACATCAGCGAAAACCACTAAATAGTTCACATCATCGAAACCCACCTAATAATTCACATCATCCACACCCACCAACTAATTCATATCATCGACATCCACCAGAAAATTCAAATAATCAAAAACCACCAAATAATTCATAGCATCAAAACCCACCAGGAAATTCACATCGTAGAAACCCACCAAATATTTCACATCATCGAAACCCAAGGAATAATTCACAAAATCAAAACAGACAAAATAATTCACATCATCCACACCCACCAGGTAAATCTCATCATCGGTACCCACAAAATAATTTACATCATCGAAAACCACAAAACAATTCACATCATAAAAACCCACCAAATAGTTCACATCATCGACATGCAATATATAATTCACATCATCGAAACCCACCAGGTAATTCAAATCATCGAAACCCAGCAGCGAATTGAAATCTTCAAAAATGAACCATTAATTCACATCATCAAATCCCACCAAATAATTCACAACATTGAAACCCATCCAGTAATTCACATCATCAAAACCCACCAAATAATTCACAGCAACTTGATAATTCACAAAATTAACAGCCACTCGGTAATTCACATCCTCAAAACCCACTAGATAATTCACATCATCGAAACCAACAGGTAATTTATATCACCGAAACCCATCAGCAAATTCAAATCATCGAAACCCACCGAAGAATTCACATCACTGACACTCACCAAATAATTCACATCAGTGAATCACACTAGATAATTCACATCATCGAAACCCACCAGGCAATTCAAATAATCGAAAACCACCAAATAATTCACATCATTGAAACCCACCAAATAATTCTCATCATCATAAAACTCCAAATAATTCACATTATCCAAACCCACCAAATAATTCACATCAAAGACACCCACAAAATAATTCACATCTTCGAAACCCACCAAATAATTATCATTATCGAAACCCACTAGATAATTCACATCGTCAAAATCAACCAAATAATTCATATCATCGAAACACAACAATCAATTCATGTCATCGACACCCATTCAAATAATTCACAGCATCAAAACCCTCCAAATAATTCACATTATCCAAACCCACCAAAGAATTCACATCATCGACACCCACCAAATAATTCACATCATCAACACGTGTAAACTAATTCACATCATCGACACCAAGCAAATAATTCACATCAACTGAACGGTCGAAATAATTCACATCATCGAAACCCACTAGATAATTCACATCATCGAAACCCACCAGGTAATTCAAATAATTGATTCCCAGCTACAAATTCACATTATCAAAACCCACCAGATAATTTGCATCATCAAAACTAACCAAATTATTCACTTCATTGACGCCCACCAAAAAATTCATATCATCAAATCCCCCCAGATAATTCACCATCATCGAAACTCACCAAATAATTCACATCATTAACTGCCACTCGGTAATTCACATCATTGAAACCCACCAAGAAATTCACATCATCGAAACCCACCAAATAATTCACTTCATCAAAACCCACCAAATAATTTTCATCATCGAAACCCACTAGATAATTCACATCATCAAAACCGAATAGGTAATTCAAATCAACGAAACCCACCAGCTAATTCAAATCATCGAATCCCACCAAAGAACTCACGTCATTAAAACCCAGCAAATAATTGACAACATTGACATCCAAACAGTAATTCACATCATCGAAACCCAGCAGATAATTCACATCATCAAAACCCACCAAATAATTCACATCATTGATACCCACCAAATAATTCACATCAATGACACCCTCAAATAATTCACCCTATCAAATCCCACAAAATAATTCACATCATCGAATCCCACCAAATAATTCATATCATCGAAATCCATCAGTTAATTCACACAATCGAAACCCATCAAATAATTCACTTCATCAAAACTCCGCAAATAACTGACATCATCAAAATCCACCAAATAATTCACATCATCAAAACCCACCAAATAATTGCCATCATGGAATCCCAGCAGCTAATTCACATCATCAAAATCCACCAAATAATTTATGTCATCGAAACACACCAAATAATTGACATCATTGATACCCATTTAGTAAATTCACATCATCGAAACCCACCAGTTAATTCACATCATCAAAACCCACCATATAATTCACATCATTGACACCCACCAAATAATTCACATCAAAACCCACCAAATAATTCTCATCATCGAATCCCACCAAATAATTCACACCATCGAAACCCACTAGATAATTCACATCATCGAAATCCACCAAATAATTCACATCATCGAAACCCACTAGATAATTCACATCATCGAAATCCACCAGGTAATTCAAATAATCGAGACCCAGCAGCTAATTTGAATCATCGAAACCAAACAAATAATTCATATCATCAACCCACTAGATAATTTGCATCATCAAAACCAACCAAGTTATTCACTTCAATGACACCCACCAAAAAATTCATATCATCGAATCTCCCCAAACAATTCACCATCATCGAAACTCACCAAATAATTCAAATCATTGAAAAGCTCCAAACAATTCGCATAATCAAAACCCTCCAAATAATTCAAAACATTGACATCCACACACTAATTCACATCGTCGAAACCCTGCAAATACTTCATATCATCGAAACCCACCAGTTAATTCACACAATCGAAACCCACCAGCTAATTCAAATCATTGAAACGCACCAAATAATTCACATCATTAAAACCCAGCAAATAATTCACAACATTGACACCCAAACAATAATTCACATCAACGAAAACCAGCAGATAATTCACATCAAAACATACCAAATAATTCACATCATCAAAACCCACCAAATAATTCACATCATTGACACCCACCAAATAATTCACATCAATGACACCCTCAAATAATTCACCTCCTCAAAACCCACCAAATAATTCACATCATCGAAACCCACTATATAATTCACATCATCAAAACCCACCAGGTAATTCAAATAATCATGACCCAGCAGCTAATTTAAATAATCAAAACCAAACAAATAATTCATATCATCAAATCCCAACAAATAATTCATACCATCGAAATCCATCAGTTAATTCACACAATCGAAACCCATCAAATAATTCACTTCATCAAAACTCCGCAAATAACTGACATCATCAAAATCCACCAAATAATTCACATCATCAAAACCCACCAAATAATTGCCATCATGGAATCCCAGCAGCTAATTCACATCATCAAAATCCACCAAATAATTTATGTCATCGAAACACACCAAATAATTGACATCATTGATACCCATTTAGTAAATTCACATCATCGAAACCCACCAGTTAATTCACATCATCAAAACCCACCATATAATTCACATCATTGACACCCACCAAATAATTCACATCAAAACCCACCAAATAATTCTCATCATCGAATCCCACCAAATAATTCACACCATCGAAACCCACTAGATAATTCACATCATCGAAATCCACCAAATAATTCACATCATCGAAACCCACTAGATAATTCACATCATCGAAATCCACCAGGTAATTCAAATAATCGAGACCCAGCAGCTAATTTGAATCATCGAAACCAAACAAATAATTCATATCATCAACCCACTAGATAATTTGCATCATCAAAACCAACCAAGTTATTCACTTCAATGACACCCACCAAAAAATTCATATCTTCGAATCCCCCCAAACAATTCACCATCATCGAAACTCACCAAATAATTCAAATCATTGAAAAGCTCCAAACAATTCGCATAATCAAAACCCTCCAAATAATTCAAAACATTGACATCCACACACTAATTCACATCGTCGAAACCCTGCAAATACTTCATATCATCGAAACCCACCAGTTAATTCACACAATCGAAACCCACCAGCTAATTCAAATCATTGAAACGCACCAAATAATTCACATCATTAAAACCCAGCAAATAATTCACAACATTGACACCCAAACAATAATTCACATCAACGAAAACCAGCAGATAATTCACATCAAAACATACCAAATAATTCACATCATCAAAACCCACCAAATAATTCACATCATTGACACCCACCAAATAATTCACATCAATGACACCCTCAAATAATTCACCTCCTCAAAACCCTCCAAATAATTCATATCATCGAAACCCACTATATAATTCACATCATCAAAACCCACCAGGTAATTCAAATAATCATGACCCAGCAGCTAATTTAAATAATCAAAACTCACCAAATAATTCGAATCATTGAAAAGCTCCAAACAATTCACATAATCAAAACCCTCCAAATAATTCAAAACATTGACATCCACACACTAATTCACATCGTCGAAACCCTGCAAATACTTCATATCATCGAAACCCACCAGTTAATTCACACAATCGAAACCCACCAGCTAATTCAAATCATTGAAACGCACCAAATATTTCACATCATTAAAACCCAGCAAATAATTGACAACATTGACATCCAAACAGTAATTCACATCATCGAAACCCAGCAGATAATTCACATCATCAAAACCCACCAAATAATTCACATCATTGATACCCACCAAATAATTCACATCAATGACACCCTCAAATAATTCACTCTATCAAATCCTACAAAATAATTCACATCATCGAATCCCACCAAATAATTCATATCATCGAAATCCATCAGTTAATTCACACAATCGAAACCCTTCAAATAATTCACTTCATCAAAACTCCGCAAATAACTGACATCATCAAAATCCACCAAATAATTCACATCATCAAAACCCACCAAATAATTGCCATCATGGAATCCCAGCAGTTAATTCACATCATCAAAATCCACCAAATAATTTACATCATCGAAACACACCAAATAATTGACATCATTGATACCCATTTAGTAAATTCACATCATCGAAACCCACCAGTTAATTCACATCATCAAAACCCACCATATAATTCACATCATTGACACCCACCAAATAATTCACATCAAAACCCACCAAATAATTCTCATCATCGAATCCCACCAAATAATTCACATCATCGAAACCCACTAGATAATTCACATCATCGAAATCCACCAGGTAATTCAAATAATCGAGACCTAGCAGCTAATTTAAATCATCGAAACCAAACAAATAATTCATATCATCAACCCACTAGATAATTTGCATCATCAAAACCAACCAAGTTATTCACTTCAATGACACCCACCAAAAAATTCATATCATCGAATCCCCCCAAACAATTCACCATCATCGAAACTCACCAAATAATTCAAATCATTGAAAAGCTCCAAACAATTCGCATAATCAAAACCCTCCAAATAATTCAAAACATTGACACCCACACACTAATTCACATCGTCGAAACCCTGCAAATACTTCATATCATCGAAACCCACCAGTTAATTCACACAATCGAAACCCACCAGCTAATTCAAATCATTGAAACGCACCAAATAATTCACATCATTAAAACCCACCAAATAATTCACATCATTGAAACACTCCAAATAATTCAGTTCATTGAAATGTTCCAAACAATTCACATCATCAAAACCCACCAAATAATTCACAACATTAACTCCCTCATACTAATTCACATCATCGAAACCCAGAAAATATTTCATATCATCGAAACCCACCAGCTAATTCAAATAATCGAAATCCACCAAATAATTCACATCATCAAAACCCAGCAAAAAATTTGCATCATCAAAACCCATCAAATAATTCAATTCATTCACACCCAGCAAATAAATAATTCACATCATCGAAACCCACCAAATAATTCAAATCATCCATACCCATTCAATAAACTCACATCATCGAAATCCACCAAATATTTCACATCATCAAAATCCACCAAATAATTCTCATCATTGACACCCACCAAATAATTCACATCATTACAACCCTTCAAATAATTCACATTATCCACATCCACCAAATAATTCACATCATCGAAACGCACCAAAAAATTCACATCAGCGAAAACCACTAATTAGTTCACATCATCGAAACCCACATCAATATTCACATCATTGACAACCTTCAAATAATTCACACCATCCACACACACCAAATAATTCACATCATTGACATGCACAAGAAAATTCAAATCAAAAACCACCAAATAATTCATAGCATCAGAACCCACCAGGTTAATTCACGTCGTAGAAATCCATCAAATCTTTCACATCATCGAAACCCAAGAAATAATTCACAAAATCAAAACCGACACAATAATTCACATCTTCGACACACATCAGCTAAATCTCATCATCGGTACCCATGAAATAATTTACATCATTGAAACCCAACAGGTAATTCAAATCATCAAAACCCATCAGCTAATTCAAATCATCGAAAGCGAACAAATAATTCAAATCATGGACACCCACCAAATAATTCACATCAATGAAACACACTTGATAATTCACATCATCGAAACCCACAAGGCAATTCAAATAATCGAAAACCACCAAAACATTCACATCATTAAAACCCAACAAATAATTCAGATCATCCAAACCCACCAAATAATTCACATCAAAGACACCCACAAAATAATTCACATCATCGAAACCCAACAAGTAATTCACATCTTCGAAACCCACCAAATAATTATCATCTTCGAAACCCACTAGATAATTCACATCGTCAAAACCAACCAAATAATTCATATCATCGAAACACAGCAATCAATTCATGTCATCCACACCCATTCAAATAATTCACATCGTCGACATGCACCAAATAATTACATCGTCAACATCCATAAAATAATTCATGTCATCAAAACCCACCAAACAACTCATTGAAACACACAAGATAATTCACATCATCGAAACCCACCAGGCAATCAAATAATCGAAAACCACCAAATAATTCACATCATCAAAACCCACCAAATAATTCTCATCATCATAACCCTCTAAATAATTTACCTTATCCAAACCCACCAAATAATTCACATCAGCGACACCCACCAAATAATTCACATCATCAACACACGTAAAACAATTCACATCATCGACATCAAGCAAATAATTCAAATCAACTGAACAGTCCAAATAATTCACATCATTGAATCCCGCCTAATAATTCACATCATAGAGACCCACCAAATAATTCACATCATTCAAACCCACCAAATAATTCACATCATCCAAACCTACCAAATAATTCACATCTGCGTAAACCACCAAATAGTTCAAATCATCGAAACCCACCAAATAGTTCACATCATTGACATCCTTCAGATAATTCACATCATCCACAGCCACCAAATAATTCACATCATCGACATCCACCAGATAATTCACATCTTCAAAAACCACCAAATAATACATATCATCGAAACCCAACAGGAAATTCACATCATTACAACCCTTCAAATAATTCACATTATCCACACCCACCAAATAATTCACATCATCGTAACACACCAAAAAATTCACATCAGCGAAAACCACTAAATAGTTCACATCATCGAAACCCACCTAATAATTCACATCATCCACACCCACCAACTAATTCATATCATCGACATCCACCAGAAAATTCAAATAATCAAAAACCACCAAATAATTCATAGCATCAAAACCCACCAGGAAATTCACATCGTAGAAACCCACCAAATATTTCACATCATCGAAACCCAAGGAATAATTCACAAAATCAAAACAGACAAAATAATTCACATCATCCACACCCACCAGGTAAATCTCATCATCGGTACCCACAAAATAATTTACATCATCGAAAACCACAAAACAATTCACATCATAAAAACCCACCAAATAGTTCACATCATCGACATGCAATATATAATTCACATCATCGAAACCCACCAGGTAATTCAAATCATCGAAACCCAGCAGCGAATTGAAATCTTCAAAAATGAACCATTAATTCACATCATCAAATCCCACCAAATAATTCACAACATTGAAACCCATCCAGTAATTCACATCATCAAAACCCACCAAATAATTCACAGCAACTTGATAATTCACAAAATTAACAGCCACTCGGTAATTCACATCCTCAAAACCCACTAGATAATTCACATCATCGAAACCAACAGGTAATTTATATCACCGAAACCCATCAGCAAATTCAAATCATCGAAACCCACCGAAGAATTCACATCACTGACACTCACCAAATAATTCACATCAGTGAATCACACTAGATAATTCACATCATCGAAACCCACCAGGCAATTCAAATAATCGAAAACCACCAAATAATTCACATCATTGAAACCCACCAAATAATTCTCATCATCATAAAACTCCAAATAATTCACATTATCCAAACCCACCAAATAATTCACATCAAAGACACCCACAAAATAATTCACATCTTCGAAACCCACCAAATAATTATCATTATCGAAACCCACTAGATAATTCACATCGTCAAAATCAACCAAATAATTCATATCATCGAAACACAACAATCAATTCATGTCATTGACACCCATTCAAATAATTCACAGCATCAAAACCCTCCAAATAATTCACATTATCCAAACCCACCAAAGAATTCACATCATCGACACCCACCAAATAATTCACATCATCAACACGTGTAAACTAATTCACATCATCGACACCAAGCAAATAATTCACATCAACTGAACGGTCGAAATAATTCACATCATCGAAACCCACTAGATAATTCACATCATCGAAACCCACCAGGTAATTCAAATAATTGATTCCCAGCTACAAATTCACATTATCAAAACCCACCAGATAATTTGCATCATCAAAACTAACCAAATTATTCACTTCATTGACGCCCACCAAAAAATTCATATCATCAAATCCCCCCAGATAATTCACCATCATCGAAACTCACCAAATAATTCACATCATTAACTGCCACTTGGTAATTCACATCATTGAAACCCACCAAGAAATTCACATCATCGAAACCCACCAAATAATTCACTTCATCAAAACCCACCAAATAATTTTCATCATCGAAACCCACTAGATAATTCACATCATCGAAACCCAATAGGTAATTCAAATCATCGAAACCCACCAGCTAATTCAAATCATCGAATCCCACCAAAGAACTCACGTCATTAAAACCCAGCAAATAATTGACAACATTGACATCCAAACAGTAATTCACATCATCGAAACCCAGCAGATAATTCACATCATCAAAACCCACCAAATAATTCACATCATTGATACCCACCAAATAATTCACATCAATGACACCCTCAAATAATTCACCCTATCAAATCCCACAAAATAATTCACATCATCGAATCCCACCAAATAATTCATATCATCGAAATCCATCAGTTAATTCACACAATCGAAACCCATCAAATAATTCACTTCATCAAAACTCCGCAAATAACTGACATCATCAAAATCCACCAAATAATTCACATCATCAAAACCCACCAAATAATTGCCATCATGGAATCCCAGCAGCTAATTCACATCATCAAAATCCACCAAATAATTTACGTCATCGAAACACACCAAATAATTGACATCATTGATACCCATTTAGTAAATTCACATCATCGAAACCCACCAGTTAATTCACATCATCAAAACCCACCATATAATTCACATCATTGACACCCACCAAATAATTCACATCAAAACCCACCAAATAATTCTCATCATCGAATCCCACCAAATAATTCACATCATCGAAACCCACTAGATAATTCACATCATCGAAATCCACCAAATAATTCACATCATCGAAACCCACTAGATAATTCACATCATCGAAATCCACCAGGTAATTCAAATAATCGAGACCCAGCAGCTAATTTGAATCATCGAAACCAAACAAATAATTCATATCATCAACCCACTAGATAATTTGCATCATCAAAACCAACCAAGTTATTCACTTCAATGACACCCACCAAAAAATTCATATCATCGAATCCCCCCAAACAATTCACCATCATCGAAACTCACCAAATAATTCAAATCATTGAAAAGCACCAAACAATTCGCATAATCAAAACCCTCCAAATAATTCAAAACATTGACATCCACACACTAATTCACATCGTCGAAACCCTGCAAATACTTCATATCATCGAAAACCACCAGTTAATTCACACAATCGAAACCCACCAGCTAATTCAAATCATTGAAACGCACCAAATAATTCACATCATTAAAACCCAGCAAATAATTCACAACATTGACACCCAAACAATAATTCACATCAACGAAAACCAGCAGATAATTCACATCAAAACATACCAAATAGTTCACATCATCAAAACCCACCAAATAATTCACATCATTGATACCCACCAAATAATTCACATCAATGACACCCTCAAATAATTCACCCTATCAAATCCCACAAAATAATTCACATCATCGAATCCCACCAAATAATTCATATCATCGAAATCCATCAGTTAATTCACACAATCGAAACCCATCAAATAATTCACTTCATCAAAACTCCGCAAATAACTGACATCATCAAAATCCACCAAATAATTCACATCATCAAAACCCACCAATTAATTGCCATCATGGAATCCCAGCAGCTAATTCACATCATCAAAATCCACCAAATACTTTACGTCATCGAAACACACCAAATAATTGACATCATTGATACCCTTTTAGTAAATTCACATCATCGAAACCCACCAGTTAATTCACATCATCAAAACCCACCATATAATTCACATCATTGACACCCAACAAATAATTCACATCAAAACCCACCAAATAATTCTCATCATCGAATCTCACCAAATAATTCACATCATCGAAACCCACTAGATAATTCACATCATCGAAATCCACCAGGTAATTCAAATAATCGAGACCCAGCAGCTAATTTAAATCATCAAAACCAAACAAATAATTCATATCATCAACCCACTAGATAATTTGCATCATCAAAACCAACCAAGTTATTCACTTCAATGACACCCACCAAAAAATTCATATCATCGAATCCCCCCAAACAATTCACCATCATCGAAACTCACCAAATAATTCAAATCATTGAAAAGCTCCAAACAATTCGCATAATCAAAACCCTCCAAATAATTCAAAACATTGACATCCACACACTAATTCACATCGTCGAAACCCTGCAAATACTTCATATCATTGAAACCCACCAGTTAATTCACACAATCGAAACCCACCAGCTAATTCAAATCATTGAAACGCACCAAATAATTCACATCATTAAAACCCAGCAAATAATTCACAACATTGACACCCAAACAGTAATTCACATCAACGAAAACCAGCAGATAATTCACATCAAAACATACCAAATAATTCACATCATCAAAACCCACCAAATAATTCACATCATTGACACTCACCAAATAATTCACATCAATGACGGCCTCAAATAATTCACCTCCTCAAAACCCACCAAATAATTCACATCATCGAAACCCACTATATAATTCACATCATCAAAACCCACCAGGTAATTCAAATAATCATGACCCAGCAGCTAATTTAAATAATCAAAACCAAACAAATAATTCATATCATCAAATCCCAACAAATAATTCATAACATTGAAACCCACCCTGTAATTCACCATCATCGAAACGCACCAAAGAATTCACATCATCGAAACCCACCAGGCAATTCAAATAATCGAAACCCACCAAATAATTCACATCATCGAAACCCACCGAATAATTCACATCATCAAAACACATTAAATAATTCACTACATTGACAGCCACCCACAAATTCACATTATCAAAACCCACCAGATAATTTGCTTCATCAAAACCAACCAAATTATTCACTTCATTGACACCCACCAAAAAATTCATATCATCGAATCCCCCCCAAATAATTCACTATCATCGAAACTCACCAAATAATTCAGATCATTGAAAAGCACCAAATAATTTGCATAATCAAAACCCACCAAATAATTCAAAACATTGACACCCACACACTAATTCACATCGTCGAAACCCAGCAAATATTTCATATCGTCGAAACCCACCAGTTAATTCACACAATCGAGACCCACTAGCTATTTCAAATCATCGAAACGCACCAAATAATTGACATCATCAAAACTCCGCAAATAATTTACATCATCAAAACCCACCAAATAATTCACGTCACCAAAACCCACCAAATAGTTAACATCATGGAATCCCAGCAGCTAATTCACATCATTAAAACCCACCAAATATATTACGTCATCGAAACACACCAAATAATTGAGATCATCGATACCCATTCAATAAATTTACATCATCGAAAACCACCAGTTAATTCACATCATGGAAGCCTACCAAAAAATTCACATCATCGAAACGGAGCAAATAATTCACATCATCAAAACCCAGCAAATAATTCACGTCATCAAAATCCAACAAATATGACAATTCCTTGACACCCACCAAATAATTCACATCATTGGCACACTTCAAATAACTCACAGCATCAACACACACTAGATAGTTCACATCATCAAAACCCACCAGGCAATTTAAATAATCGAAACCCACCAAATAATTCACATCATCAAAACACGTTAAATAATTCACATCATTGACATCCACCCATGAATTCACATTATCAGAGCCCACCAAATAATTTGCATCATCAAAACCCACCAAATTATTCACTTCATCAAATCCAATTAATTAAATCACATCATTGACATCCACCCACGGATTCACATAATCAAAACCCACCAAATAATTTGCATCATCAAAACTCATCAAATAATTCAATTCATTCACACACAGCAAATAAATAATTCACTTCATCGAAACCCACAAAATAATTTGCATTATCAAAACCCACAAAATTATTCACTTCATTGATAGCCGCCAGTTAATTCACAGCAACGAAGCCCACCAAATAATTCACAATATTGACAGCCACTCGGTAATGCACATCATCGACACCCACCAAGTAATTCATTCACATCATCGAAACCCACCAAATAATTCACATCATCAACACCCATAAAATAATTAACGTCATCAAAACAAACCAAATAATTCACATCATCGAAACCCATCAAATAATTCACATCAGCAACACCCATAAGATAATTAACGTCATCAAAACAAACCAAATAATTCACATTATCGACACACACTACATAATTCACGTCACCAAGTAATTCACAGCATCGATACCCACCAAATAATTCACATCATCGAAACCCACTAGATAATTCACATCATCGAGATGCACCATGTAATTCAAATCATCGAAACCCAGCTGCTAATTAATACACTCCAAATAATTCACATCATCGACATCCACCAGATAATTCACATCTTGAAAAACCACCAAAAATTTCATATCACCAAATCACCATGAAATTCACATGGTCGAAACCCAACAAATTATTCACATCATCGAAACCCACCAAATAATTCACATCATCGAAACGCACCATTTAGTTCACAACATCCACATGCATTCAAATAATTCACATCATCAACACACACCAAATAATTCACATCATCGACATCCACCAAATAATTCACACCTTGAAAAACCACCAAAAATTTCATATCACCAAATCACCATGAAATTCACATTGTCGAAACCCAACAAATTAATCACATCATCGAAACCCAACAAATAATTCACATCATCGAAACGCACCATTTAATTCACAACATCGACACGCATTCAAATAATTCACATCATCAACACACACCAAATAATTCACATCATCAAAACCCACTAAATAATTCACAACATTGACAGCCACTCGCTAATTCACATCATTAACAGCCACTCGGTAATTCACAGCATCGAAACCCCCCAAGTAATCCACATCATCGAAACCCATCAAATAATTCACATCATCGAATCCCACTAGATAATGCACATCAGCGAAACCCAACAGGTAATCCAAATTATTGAAACCCATCAGCTAATTCAAATCATTGAAACCCACTTAATAATTCACCTCATTGAAAAACACCAAATAATTCACATCTTAGACACCCACCAAGTAGTTCACATCATTGACACCCGCACGGTAATTCACATCATCGAAATCCACCAAGTAATCCACCATCAAAATGCACCAAATAATTCACATCATCAAAATCCACCAGATAAATCACAACATTAACACCCAGACACTAATTCACATCATCGAAACCCACCAGTTAATTCACATCATCGAAACCCACCAGCTAATTCAAATCATCGAAACCCACCAAATAATTCATATCGTCAAAATCCAGCAAATAATTCGCAACATCAAAACCCATCAAATAATTCAATTCATTGACACCCTGCAAATAAATAATTCACATCATCGAAACCCACTAAATAATTCACCTCATTGAAAAACACCAAATAATTCACATCATCGACACCCACCAAGTAATTCACATCATTGTCACCCACATGGTAATTCACATTATCGAAAACCAACAAATATTTTACATCCGCGAAACCCACCAAATAATGCACAACATCGAAACACATCAACAATCACCCAACAAATAATTCACATGATCGAGAGGCACCGAATAATTCACAACATCGAAATCCACCATGCAATTCACATGATCACATCCACCAAATAACTTACATCATTGACACCCACCAAATAATTCGTATCATTGACACCCTTCAAATAATTCACATCATCCACATCCACCAAATAATTCACATCATCGACATCTACCAGATAATTCACATCGTGAAAAACCACCAAAAATTTCATATCACCAAATCACCAGGAAATTCACATTGGCGAAACCCAACAAATTATTCACATCAATGAAACCCACCAAATAATTAACGTCATTGAAGCCCAACAAATAATTCACATCATCAAAACGTACCAGTTAATTCACAAAATCGACACGCTTTCAAATAATTCACATCATCAACACACACCAAATAATACACATCATCGACATCCACCAGATAATTCACATCTTGAAAAACCACCAAAAATTTCATATCACCAAATCATCATGAAATTCACATTGTCAAAACCCAACAAAGTATTCACATCATCGAAACCCACCAAATAATTCATATCATCGAAACGCACCATTTAATTCACAACATCGACACGCATTCAAATAATTCACATCATCGACACACACTAAATAATTCACATCAACAACACTCATAAAATAATTCGCATCATCAAAACCCACCAAATAATTCACATCATTGTCACCCACACAGTATTTAATATCACCGAAACCCATCAAATAAATCAGATCATCAGCACCCACCAGGTAATTCACATCAACAGAACCCACCAGCTAATTCAAATCATCAAAACTCTCCAAATAATTCACATAGTCAAAAACCAACTAATTATCCAATTTACTGACACCCAGCAAATAATTCACATCATCGAAACCCACCAAATAATTCATATCTTCGACACACAGCAATCAATTCATGTGATCGACACCCATTCAAATAATTCACATCATCGACGTGCACTAAATAATTACATCGTCAACATCCATAAAATAATTCACGTCATCAAAACCCACCAAATAACTCAAAGCAATGAAACACACTAGATAATTCACATCATCGAAACCCACCAGGCAATTCAATGAATCGAAAACCACCAAATAATTCACATCATCAAAACCCACCAAATAATTCTCATCATCGCCACACACCAAATAATTCACATCATCAACACTCATAAAATAATTCACAGCATCGAAGCCCACCAAATAATTCACATCATCGACACCCACAGGTAAATCACATCATCAGAACACACCAGCTAATTGAAATCAATGAAACCCACCAAATAATTCAGATCGGCAGAACCTACCAAATAATTCACATCATCGAAATCCACCAAATAATTCACAACATCAAAACACGTTAAATAATTCATATCATTGACATCCACCCACGTATTCACATTATCAAAACCCACCAAATTATTCACTTCATTGACACACACCAGTTAATTCACAACGTCGAAGCCCACCAAATAATTCACATTATCAAAACCCACCAAATAATTCACATTATCAAAACCCACCAAATAATTCACATTATCAAAACCCACCAAATAATTCACAACATTGACAGCCACTTGGTAATTCACATCATCGAAACCCACCAAATAATTCACATCATCAAAACCCACCAAATAATTCACATCATCAAAACCCACCAAATAATTCACATCATCAAAACCCACCAAATAATTCACGTCATCAAAACCCACCAAATATTTCAATTCCTTGACACCCACCAAATAATTCACATCATTGAAACACTCCAAATAATTCAGATCATTGAAATGCACCAAATAATTCACATCATCAAAGTCAACGAAATAAATCACAACATTAACACGCAGACACTAATTCACATCATCGAAACACACCAGTTAATTCATATCATCGAAACCTACCAGCTAATTCAAATCATCGAAACCCACCAAATAATTCATATCAACAAAATCCAGCAAATAATTCGCAACAACAAAATCCATCAAATAATTAAATTCATTGACACCCTGCAAATAAATAATTCACATCATTGAAACCCACTAAATAATTCACCTCATTGAAAAACACCAAATAATTCACATCATCGACACCCACCAAGTAATTCATATCATTGTCACCCACCCGGTAATTCATATCATCGAAACCCACCAAATAATGCACATCATGGAAACCCAGCATCTAATTCACATCATCAAAATCCACCACGTAATTCACATCATCGAAATCCAACAAATAACACACATCATCAAAACCCACCAAATAGTTCTCACCATTGAACCCCACCAAATAATTCACATCATTGGCACACTTCAAATAACTCACATCATCGACACACACTAGATAGTTCACATCATCAAAACCCACCAGGCAATTCAAATAATCCAAACCCACCAAATAATTCACATCATCGAAACCCACCAAATAATTCACGTCATCAAAACCCACCAAATATTTCAATTCCTTGACACCCACCAAATAATTCACATCATTGAAACACTCCAAATATTTCAGATCATCGAAATGCACCAAATAATTCACATCATCCAAGTCAACCAAATAAATCACAACATTAACACCCAGATACTAATTCACATCATCGAAACCCACCAGTTAATTCACATCATCAAAACCCACCAGCTAATTCAAATCATCGAAACCCACCAAATAATTCATATCTTCAAAATCCAGCAAATAATTCGCAACATCAAATCCATCAAATAATTCAATTCATTGTCACCCTGCAAATAAATAATTCACATCACCGAAACCCACTAAATAATTCACCTCATTGAAAAACACCAAATAATTCACATCATTGTCACCCACCTGGTAATTCCCCTCATCGAAACTCACCAAATAATGCACATCATGGAAACCCAGCATCTAATTCACATCATCGAAATCCACGAAGTATTTCACATCATCGAAACCCAACAAATAACACACATCATCAAAACCCAACAAATAATTCTTCATTGACACCCACCAAATAATTCACATCATTGGCACACTTCAAATAACTTACATCATCGACACACACTAGATAGTTCACATCATCAAAACCCACCAGGCAATTCAAATAATCCAAACCCACCAAATAATTCACATCATCGAAACCTACCAAGTAATTCACATCATCGAAACTCACTAGATAATTCACATCATCGAAACCCACCAGGTAATTCAAATCATCGAAACCCAGCCATTAATTTAAATCATCGAAAGCGAACAAATAATTCACATCATCAAATCCCACCAAATAATTCACAACATTGAAACCCACCCGGTAATTCACCATCATCGAAAGGCACCAAAGAACTCACATCATCAAATCCCATTAATTAATTCACATCATTGACATCACCCACGGATTCACATAATCAAAACCCATCAAATAATTTGCAACATCAAAACTCATCAAATAATTCAATTCATTCACACCCAGCAAATAAATAATTCACATCATCGAAACCAACCAAATAATTCACATCATCAAAACCCACCAAATAATTTGCATCATCAAAACTCATCAAATAATTCAATTCATTCACACCCAGAAAATAAATATTTCACATCATCAAAACCCACTAAGTAATTCACCTCATTGAAAAACACCAAATAATTCTCATCATCCATACCCACCAAATAATGCACATCATGGAAACACAGCATCTAATTCACATCATCAAAATCCACCAAGTAATTCACATCATCGAAACCAATCAAATAATACACATCATCAAAACCCACCAAATAATTCTCATCATCGAAAAGCCCACCAGGTAATTCAAATCATCGAAAAGGTTCAGCAATTCAAATCATTGAAACCAACCAAATAATTTCCATCATCGAAACCCACCAAGAAATTCACATCATCAAAATCAACCAAATAATTCTCATCACTGAAGCAGACCAAGTCTTTCACCCTATCCACACCCATCAAATAATTCACATCATTGACACCAAGACAATAATTCACATCATCAACACCCATAAAATAATTCACTTTAACAAAACCCACCAAATAATTCACATCATCAACACCCACTAGATAATTCACATCATCAAAACCTATCAGGTAATTCAAATCATCCAAACCCATCAGCTAATTCAAATCATCGAAACCCACCAAATAATTCATGTCATTGAAACACAACAAATAATTCACAGCTTCGTCACCAATTTAAATAATTCACATCATTGAAACCACACCATATAAATCACTTCATCAAAACCCACCTAATAATTCAATTCATTGACACCCAGCAAATAAGTAATTCGCATCATCGAAACCCCCCAAATAATTCAAGTCATTGAAACAGACCAAATAAATCACTTAATCAAAACCCACCATATAATTCACATCATCAAAACTCACCAGTTAATTCACAAATACGAAGCCCATCAAATATTTCACATCATCGAAACCCACCAAATAAATCACAGCATCAAAACCCACCAAATAATTCATATAATTAACGTCCACTTGGTAATTCACATCATCGAAACACGCCAAATAATGCACATCATGGAAACCCAGCAGCTAATTCACATCATCGAAACCCACCAAGAAATTCACATCATCCAAACCAACCAAATATTTCATATCATGAAAACCCACCAAATAATTTTCATCATCAAAACCCACCAAATATTGCACATTATCCACACCCATCAAATAATTTACATCATCGACACCCACCCAACAATTCACATCATCAACACCTATAAAATAATTCACGGCATCAAAACTCACCAAATAATTCCCATCATCGAAACCCACTTGATAATTCACATCATCAGAACCCAGCAGGAAATTCAAATCATCGAAACCCAACAAATAATTCACAACATTGACATCCACCCGATAATTCACATCATCGAAACCCAAATAATAATTCACATCATCGAAACCCACCAAATAATTTACATCATCAAAAGGCAGCAAATAATTCATGTCATGGAAACACACCAAATAAATCATTTTGTCAAAACCCACCAAATTCACCAGTTAAATAACATATACGAAGCCCACCAAATATTTCACATCATCACAACCCACCAAATAAATCCCATCATGGAAACCCAACAAATAATTGACCCACCAGATCATTCACATCATCAAAAACCACCAGATAATTCATATCATCGAAACCCACCAGGAAATTCACATCATTGTCATCCACCCGGTAATTCACAACATCAAAACCCACCAAATAATTCGAATCATCAAAACTCACCAAATAATTCACATCATCTAAACCCACCATAAAATTCACATCATCATTCATACCAAATAATTCACATCAATGAACCCCACCATGTAATTCACAAGATCAAAACCCAGCAAATAATTCACATTATTGAAACTCAGCAGCTAATTCACATCATCGAAAACCACCAGATAATTCACATCATTGAAACCTAACAAAATAATTCACATAATAGAAACCCACCAAATAATTCACATCATTGATACCCACCAAATAGTTCACAGCATCAAAACCCACCAAATAATTCACTGAATCGAAACACACCAAATAATTCACATTATTGCCACCCACCAGATAATTCACTTGATCCGAACCCACCAAATAATTCACATCATCGAAAACCACCAAATAATTCACCTCATCGAAACGCAGCAACAATTCACAACATCCGCATCTAAGAAATAATTCACATCATTGACACCCACCAAATAATTTACAACAAAACCCACCGTATAATTCACATCATCAACACCCACCAAATAATTCACATCATTGACAGCCACCAAATAATTAAAACATCCACATCCAACAAATAATTCACATCATACAAACCCACCACATTATTCACATAATCGGCACTCACCAAATAATTCTCATCATTGACACCCACCAAATAATTCACATAATCGAAACCCACCTAATATTTCATATCATTTAAACCCACCAAGTAATTCACAATACCAAAACCCACCAAATAATTCACATCATCGACATCCACCAGATAATTCCCTTCATTAAAAACCACCAAATAATTCATATCATCGAAACCCACCAGGGAATTCCCATCATGGAAAACCAGCAAATAATTCAGATAATCGAAACCAACCAAATAATGCACATCATGGAAACCCAGCAGATAATTCACATCACCAAAACCCACCAAGAAATTCACATCATCGAAATGCACCAGATAATTCACACCATCAAAACCCATAATATGATTCATGTCATCAAAACTCACCAAATGATTCACATCATCGACACCCACTAGATAATTCACATCATCGGAACCCAACAGGTAATTCTAATCATGGAAACCCATCAGCTAATTCAAATAATTGAAACCCATTAAATAATTCAAATCATCAAAACCCAACAAATAATTCTCATCATTGACACCCACCAAATAATTCTCATCATTGACACCCACCAAATAATTCACATTATTGACACCCTTCAAATAATTCACATCATCCACACCCACCAAATAATTCACATCATCAAAACCAACCAAACATTTCACATCATCGAAATCCACCAAATATTTCACATCATTGAATCCCACCAAATAATTATCACCAGCAAAACCCACCAAGCAATTTACTTCATTGACATCCACCAGATAATTCCCAACATCAAAAACCACCAAATAATTCAAGTCATTGAAACCTACCAGGAAATTCCCATCGGCGAAACCCAACAAATAATTCACATCATCAACACCCACCAGGTAAATCACATCATCAAAACACGCCAAATAATTCACATCATCGACCACCCAGCACATAATTCACATCATCAAAACCCACCAAACAATTCACGTCATCGAAACCCACCAGTTAATTCACATCATCAGAACCCACGAAATAATTCACATCATCGAAGCCCACAAAAAAATTCACATCATTGAAACACACCAGTTAATTCACATCATCGAAGCCCACCAAATATTGCACAACATTGAAACCAACTAAATAATTCACATCATCAAAACCCATCAAATAATTCAGATCATTGAAACCCGGCAAATAATGCACATCATGGAAACCCAGCAGCTAATTCATATCTTCGAAACCCATCAAGATATTCACATCATCGAAACCCACCAAATAATTCACATCATTGACACCCATCAAATAATTCATATCATCAACACCCATAAAATAATTCAAGTCATCAAAACTTAACAAATAATTCACATCATCGACATCCACTAGATAATTCACTTCATCGAAACCCACTAGGTAATTCAAATGATCGAAACCCACTAAATAATTCACATAATCAAAACCCACCAAATAATCGACAACATTGACACCCACCCGGTAATTCACACCATCGAAACCGACCAAAAAATTCACATCATCGGAAACCACCAAGTATTTCACACCATCGAAACTCACCAAATAACACACATCAACAAAACCCACCAAGCAATTCACATCATCGTTGTCCACCAGATAATTCACATTGTCAATAAGCACCAAATAATGCATATCATAGTAACCCACCAGGCAATTCACATTGTCGAAATACATCAAATAATTCACGTCAGCAAAACACATCAAATAACTCACATCATTGACATCAACCCAATATTTCACAACATCAAAACCCATCAAATAATTTGCATCAGCAAAACCCACCAAATAATTCACATCATCCAAACCAACCAAATAATTCACATTATCGAAACACAACAGTTAATTCACATCAGCGGGACCCACAAAAAAATTCACCTCATCGAAACACTCCAGTTAATTCACATCATCAAAGCCCACCAAATATTTCACAATGTCGAAACCCACCAAATAATTCACATCATCAAAACCCTGCAAATAATTCACATCATTTACAAAACTCGGTAATTCACATCATCGAAACCCAGCAAATAATGCACATCGTAGAAACCCAGCAGCTAATTCACATCATCGAAACCACCAAGAAATTGAAATCATTGAAACCCACCAAATAATTCACATCATGAAAACCCATCAAATAATTCACATCATTAAAACCCACCAAATATTTTACATCATCGACACCCACCAAAAAATTCACATAATCGAAACTGATCAAATATTTCATATCATTGAAAGCCACCAAATAATTAGCATCATCAAAACCCACCAAGCAATTCACATCATTGACATTCACCAGATACTTCCCATCGTCAAAAACCAGCAAATAATTCATGTCATTGAAACCCACCAGGAAATTTCCATTATCGAAACCCACCAAATAATTCACATCATCAAAACAGACCAAATAATTCACATCATCGAAACCCAGCAAATAATGCACATCGTGGAAACCCAGAAGCTAATTCATATCATCGAAACCACCAATAAATTCACATCATCGAAACCCACCAAATAATTCACATCATCGGATCCCACCAAACATTTCACACCTTCGAAACTCACCAAATAATACACATCAACAAAACCAACCAAGCAAATCACATCATTGTCATCCACCAGATAATTCACATTGGCAAAAAGCACCAAATAATGCATATCATCGGAACCCAGCAGGAAATACACATTGTCGAAACCCACCAAATAATTCACATCATCAAAACAGACCAAATAATTCACATCATCGAAACCCAGCAAATAATGCGCATCGTGGAAACCCAGAAGCTAATTCACATCATCGGAACCCACCAAACATTTCACATCATCGAAACTCACCAAATAATACACAACAACAAAACCAACCAAGCAAATCACATCATTGTCATCCACCAGATAATTCGCATTGGCAAAAAACACCAAATAATGCATATCATCGGAACCCAGCAGGAAATACACATTGTCGAAACCCACCAAATAATTCACATCGTCAAAAGTGACCAAATAATTCACATCATCAAAACACACCAAATAATTTACATCATTGAAACTAAGTAGTTCATTCACATCATCGGAACCCACGAAATAATTCACATCATCGAAACCCACAAAAAAATTCACATCATTGAAACCCACCAGTTAATTCACACCATCCAGACCCACCAAATAATTCACATCATCAAATCCCGCAGAATATTTCACATAATCAAAACCCACCAAATAAGGCACATCATGGAAACCCAGCAGCGAATTCACATCATCGAAACCCACCAAGAAATTCACATCATCGAAACCCACCAAATAATTCACATGATCAAAACCCACCAAATAATTCCCATCATGGAAACCCAACAAATAATTCACATTATCCACATGCACCAAATAATTCACGTCATCAACACCCACCAAATAATTCATATCATCAACATCCATAAAATCATTCAAGTTATCAAAATTCACCAAATAATTCACATCATCGACACCCACTAGATAATTCACATCATTAGCACCCACCAAAGCTGACCAGGTACTTCTCATCATTGAAACCCACAAAATAATTCACATCATCAACATCCATCTGGAAATTCATATCATTGAAACCCACAAAATAGTTCACATCATCAAAACCCCCCAGGTAATTCACATCATCGAAGCCAACCAAATAATTCACATCATCGAAACCCACCAAATAGTTCATATAACATAAACCCACTAAATAATTTGCATCATCAAAATCCACCAAATAATTCATATCATCATAACCCACCAAATATTTCACATCATCGAAACCCACCTAATAATTCACATCATCAAAACCAACCAAATAATTCACTTCATCGACATCCAACTGACAGTTCACAATATCAAAATGCACCAAATAATTCACATCATTGAAACCCACCAAATAATTCACATCATTGACACCCACCAAATAATTCACATCATCAAAGCCGACCAGATACTTCCCCTCATTGAAACCCACCAGGTAATTGACATCATTGACATCCATCCGGAAATTCACATCATTGAAACCCACAACATATTCCCATCATCGAAGCCCCCCAGGTAATTCGCATGATCGAAGCCAACCAAATAATTCACATCATCAAAACCCACCAAATAATTCATATAATCTAAACCCACTAGTAATTCGCATCATCAAAACCAACCAAATAATTCACATAATTGACACCCACCAAATAATTTGTATCATCAAAACCCACAACATAATTCACATCAGATGTTTCATATCATCGAAACCCACCAAATAATGCACATTATCCACACCCTTCAAATAATTCACATCATCGACAACAACACAATTATTCACATCATCAACACCTATAATATAATTCATGTCATCAAAACTCACCAAATAATTCCCATCTTCGACAACAACTTGATAATTCATATCATCAAAGCCCACCAGGAAATTCAAATCATCAGAACCCAGCAGCTAATTCACATCATTGAAACCAACCAAATGATTCACATCATCGAAACCAACCAAATAATTCACATCACCGAAATCCAACAGCAAATTCAAATCATCGAAACCCATCAAATTATTCACATCATCAAAAGCCAGCAAATAATTGGCATCATTGAAACCCACCAAATAATTCATGTCATGGAAACACACCAAATAAATCACTTTGTCAAAACCCAGCAAATACTTCACATCATCAAAACCTATTTAAATAATTCACATCATCAAAACCCACCAGATAAATCACTTCATCAAAACCCACCAGATAAGTCACATCGTCAGAAACTACCAGATAATTCATATCATCAAAACCTACCAGGAAATTCACATCATTGTCATCCACCCGTAATTCACAACATCAAAACCCACCAAATAATTCACATCATCTAAACCAACCATAAAATTCACATCATCATTCCCACCAAATAATTCACTTCATTGATACCCACCCGATGACTCACAGGATCAAAACCCACCAAATAATTCACATCATTGAAACTCACCAGCTAATTCATATAATCGAAAACCACCAAATAATTCACATAATTGAAACCCAACAAAATAATTCACATAATCGAAACCCACCAAGTAATTCACATCATCAAAACTCATCAAATAATTCACCTCATTGATACCCACAGAATAATTTGCAACAATGAACCACACCATGTAATTCACATGATCAAAACCCAGCTCATAATTCACATCATTGAAACTCAGCAGCTAATTCACATCATCGAAAACCACCAAATAATTCACATCATTGAAACCTAGCAAAATAATTCACATAATAGAAAACAACTAAATAATTCACATCATTGACACCCACCAAACAGTTCACAGAATCAAAACCCACCAAATAATTCACTGAATCAAAACACACCAAATAATTCACATCATTGCCACCCACCAAATAATTCACTTGATCCGTACCCACCAAATAATTCACATCATTAACACTCACCAAATAATTCACATCATCAAAGCCGACCAGGTACTTCTCGTCATTGATACCCACCAGGTAACTGAAATCATTGACATCCACCCGGAAATTCAAATCATTGAAACCCACAAAATATTTCCCATCATTGAAGCCCCCCAGGTAATTCACATGATTGAATCCAACCAAATAATTCACATCATCGAAACCCACCAAAAAGTTCATATAATCTAAACCCATTAAATAATTTGCATCATCAAAACCCACCAAATAATTCACATCAACAAAACCCACCAAATAATTCACATCATCAAAACCCACCAAATAATTCACATCATTGAAACCCACCAAATAATTCACATCATCAAAACCAACCAAATAATTCAAATCATTGTAACCCACCAAATATTTCACAACGTCGAAACCCACCTAATAATTCACTTCATCGACATCCAACCGACCGTTCACAACATCAAAATGCACTAAATAATTCATATCATCGAAACCCACCAGGTAATTCACATCATTGAAACCCACCAAATAATTCACATCATCGATGCCCATCAAATATTTCACATCATCAAAACCAACCAGTTAATTCATATTATCAACACCCGCCAAATATTTCACATCATCAACACCCAGCAAGTAATTCTCATCATCTAAACCCACCAAATCATTCACATCATCAAAGCCGACCAGGTACTTCTCATCATTGAAACCCACCAGGTAATTGACATCATTGACATCCACCTGGAAATTCACATCATCGAAACCAACAAAATAGTCCACATCATCGAAACCCCCAGATAATTGACATCATCGAAACTCACCGAATAATTCACATCATCGTAAACCACCAAATATTTCACAATGTCGAAACACACCTAATAATTCACATCATCAAAACCAACCAAATAATTCACTTCATCGACATCCAACCGACAGTTCACAACATCAAAATGTACCAAATAATTCATATCATCGAAACCCACCAGGTAATTCAATCATCGCAACCCACCAAATAATTCACATCATCGAAACCCAACAGATATTTCACATCATCGAAACCCACCAAATAATTCACGTCTTTGAAACCCACAAAATAATTCACAACATTCACACCCAACAGATTATTCACATCATTGATGCCGATCAAATATTCCACATCATCGAAACCAACCAGTTAATTCATATCATCAACACCCACCAAATATTTCACGTCAGCAACACCCACCAAGTAATTCTCATCAAACAAGACCCACCAAATCATTTACATCATCGAAACCCACCCGATAATTCATATCATTAACACCCACCAAATAATTCACAACATCAAAGCCAACCAGGTACTTCTCGTCATTGGTACCCACCAGGTAATTGACATCAATGACATCCACCCGGAAATTCACATCATTGAAACCCACAAAATATTTCACATCATCGAAGCCCCCTAGGTAATTCACATGATTGAATCCAACCAAATAATTCACATCATCGAAACCCACCAAATAGTTCATATAATCTAAACCCATTAAATAATTCGCATCATCAAAATCCACCAAATAATTCACATCATCAAAAACCACAAAATAGTTCACATCATCGAAACCCCCCAGGTAATTCACATCATCGAAACCCAAAAATTCTTAACATCATCGAAACACAACAATTATTTCACATAATCAAAACTCACTAAATAATTTGCATCATCAAAACCAACCAAATAATTCACATCATCAACACCCACCAAATAAATCACATCATCGAAACTCACCAAATACTTCACATCATCAAAACCCACCAAGTATTTCACAACATCGACATGCAGGAGATAATTCACATTGTCAAAACAAACCACATAATTCACAATATCGAAACCCACCAAATAATTCACATCATCCAAATGCACCACATTATTCACATCATCGAAACTCATCAAATAACTCAGAACATTGAAACCCACCAAATAATTCACATCATCGAAACCCACCATGTAAATCACATCATTGACATCCACCCAGAAATTCACATCACCAAAACCCATCAAATAATTGAGATCATTGACACCCACCAAATAATTCACATCATCCAAATCCTCCAAATAATTCACATCATCGACAGACACCAAATACTTCACATCATCGACACCCAGCCAAAAGGTTCACACCATCGAAACCTCCAAATAAATCACTTCCTCAAAACCCACTAAATAATTCACATGTTCGAAACCCTCCAATTAATTCACATAATCGAAACCCACCAGGGAATTCACAATTTCGAAACCCACCAAATATTTCATATAATCAAAACTCACTAAATAAATTGCATCATCAAAACCCAACAAATAAATCACATCATCAACATCGACCATATAAGTTAGATCAACAAAATCCACCATATAATTCATATCATCGAAACCCACCAGGTAATTCACATCATCAAAACCCACCAAATAATTCGCATCATCAAAACCCACCAAATAATTGAGATCATTGACACCCACCAAATAATTCAAATCACCCAAACCCTCCAAAAATTTCACATCATCAATAGACACCAAATATTTCACATCATCGACACCCAGCTAAAAGGTTCACATCATCGAAACATCCAAATAAGTCACTTCCTCAAAACCCACTAAATAATTCACATGTCGAAACCCTCCATTTAATTCACATCTCCAAAAACCACCAAATATTTCATGTAATCAAAACTCACTAAATAATTCACATCATCAACACCCACCAAATAATTCTTATCATCCACACCCATCAAATAATTTACATCATTGACATCCACCAATTAATTCAGATTAAGCAAGCCACCATATTATTCACATCATCGAAACCAACCAAATAATTCACATCATCGAAATCCGCCAAATAATTCACCTCATCGAAACCTACCAGGTAATTCGCATCATCAAAACCCGCCAAATATTTCCAATCATTGACACCCACCTAATAATTCTCATCATTAAAACCTCCCAAATAATTCATGTCATCGACACGCACTAAATGATTTACATCATCAAAACCCAGCAAATACTTCACATCATCGAAACCCAACAATTAGTACACATAATCAAAACCCACTATATACTTTGCATCATCAAAACCCACCAAATAATTCACATCATCGACACCCACCAAATAATCCACATCATCAAATGCCACCACATTATTTACAGCGATACCCACAAAATAGTAAACATCATCGAAATCCCCCAGGTATTTCACATCATCGAAACCAACGAAATAATTCACATCATCGAAAACTACCATAAAATTCACATCATCGAAACCCTTCATGTAATTCATATCATCGAAACCCACAAAATATTTCACAACATCGAAACCCACCTAATAATTCACATCATCAAAACCAACCAAATAATTCACTTCATCGACATCCAACCGACCGTTCACAACATCAAAATGCACTAAATAATTCATATCATCGAAACCCACCAGGTAATTCACATCATTGAAACCCACCAAATAATTCACATCATCGATGCCCATCAAATATTTCACATCATCAAAACCAACCAGTTAATTCATATTATCAACACCCGCCAAATATTTCACATCATCAACACCCAGCAAGTAATTCTCATCATCTAAACCCACCAAATCATTCACATCATCAAAGCCGACCAGGTACTTCTCATCATTGAAACCCACCAGGTAATTGACATCATTGACATCCACCTGGAAATTCACATCATCGAAACCAACAAAATAGTCCACATCATCGAAACCCCCAGATAATTGACATCATCGAAACTCACCGAATAATTCACATCATCGTAAACCACCAAATATTTCACAATGTCGAAACACACCTAATAATTCACATCATCAAAACCAACCAAATAATTCACTTCATCGACATCCAACCGACAGTTCACAACATCAAAATGTACCAAATAATTCATATCATCGAAACCCACCAGGTAATTCAATCATCGCAACCCACCAAATAATTCACATCATCGAAACCCAACAGATATTTCACATCATCGAAACCCACCAAATAATTCACGTCTTTGAAACCCACAAAATAATTCACAACATTCACACCCAACAGATTATTCACATCATTGATGCCGATCAAATATTCCACATCATCGAAACCAACCAGTTAATTCATATCATCAACACCCACCAAATATTTCACGTCAGCAACACCCACCAAGTAATTCTCATCAAACAAGACCCACCAAATCATTTACATCATCGAAACCCACCCGATAATTCATATCATTAACACCCACCAAATAATTCACAACATCAAAGCCAACCAGGTACTTCTCGTCATTGGTACCCACCAGGTAATTGACATCAATGACATCCACCCGGAAATTCACATCATTGAAACCCACAAAATATTTCACATCATCGAAGCCCCCTAGGTAATTCACATGATTGAATCCAACCAAATAATTCACATCATCGAAACCCACCAAATAGTTCATATAATCTAAACCCATTAAATAATTCGCATCATCAAAATCCACCAAATAATTCACATCATCAAAAACCACAAAATAGTTCACATCATCGAAACCCCCCAGGTAATTCACATCATCGAAACCCAAAAATTCTTAACATCATCGAAACACAACAATTATTTCACATAATCAAAACTCACTAAATAATTTGCATCATCAAAACCAACCAAATAATTCACATCATCAACACCCACCAAATAAATCACATCATCGAAACTCACCAAATACTTCACATCATCAAAACCCACCAAGTATTTCACAACATCGACATGCAGGAGATAATTCACATTGTCAAAACAAACCACATAATTCACAATATCGAAACCCACCAAATAATTCACATCATCCAAATGCACCACATTATTCACATCATCGAAACTCATCAAATAACTCAGAACATTGAAACCCACCAAATAATTCACATCATCGAAACCCACCATGTAAATCACATCATTGACATCCACCCAGAAATTCACATCACCAAAACCCATCAAATAATTGAGATCATTGACACCCACCAAATAATTCACATCATCCAAATCCTCCAAATAATTCACATCATCGACAGACACCAAATACTTCACATCATCGACACCCAGCCAAAAGGTTCACACCATCGAAACCTCCAAATAAATCACTTCCTCAAAACCCACTAAATAATTCACATGTTCGAAACCCTCCAATTAATTCACATAATCGAAACCCACCAGGGAATTCACAATTTCGAAACCCACCAAATATTTCATATAATCAAAACTCACTAAATAAATTGCATCATCAAAACCCAACAAATAAATCACATCATCAACATCGACCATATAAGTTAGATCAACAAAATCCACCATATAATTCATATCATCGAAACCCACCAGGTAATTCACATCATCAAAACCCACCAAATAATTCGCATCATCAAAACCCACCAAATAATTGAGATCATTGACACCCACCAAATAATTCAAATCACCCAAACCCTCCAAAAATTTCACATCATCAATAGACACCAAATATTTCACATCATCGACACCCAGCTAAAAGGTTCACATCATCGAAACATCCAAATAAGTCACTTCCTCAAAACCCACTAAATAATTCACATGTCGAAACCCTCCATTTAATTCACATCTCCAAAAACCACCAAATATTTCATGTAATCAAAACTCACTAAATAATTCACATCATCAACACCCACCAAATAATTCTTATCATCCACACCCATCAAATAATTTACATCATTGACATCCACCAATTAATTCAGATTAAGCAAGCCACCATATTATTCACATCATCGAAACCAACCAAATAATTCACATCATCGAAATCCGCCAAATAATTCACCTCATCGAAACCTACCAGGTAATTCGCATCATCAAAACCCGCCAAATATTTCCAATCATTGACACCCACCTAATAATTCTCATCATTAAAACCTCCCAAATAATTCATGTCATCGACACGCACTAAATGATTTACATCATCAAAACCCAGCAAATACTTCACATCATCGAAACCCAACAATTAGTACACATAATCAAAACCCACTATATACTTTGCATCATCAAAACCCACCAAATAATTCACATCATCGACACCCACCAAATAATTCACATCATCAAATGCCACCACATTATTTACAGCGATACCCACAAAATAGTACACATCATCGAAACCCCCCAGGTATTTCACATCATCAAAACCAACGAAATAATTCACATCATCGAAAACTACCATAAAATTCACATCATCGAAACCCTTCATGTAATTCATATCATCGAAACCCACAAAATATTTCACAACATCGAAACCCACCCAATAATTCACATCATCAAAACCAACCAAATAATTTACTTCATCGACATCCAACCGACCGTTCACAACATCAAAATGCACCAAATAATTCACATCATTGAAACCCACCAAATAATTCACATCATCGATGCCCATCAAATATTTCACATCATCAAAACCAACCAGTTAATTCATATTATCAACATCCACCAAATATTTCACATCATCAACACCCAGCAAGTAATTCTCATCACCTAAACCCACCAAATCATTCACATCATCGAAACCAACAAAATAGTCCACATCATCGAAACCCCCAGATAATTGACATCATCGAAACTCACCGAATAATTCACATCATCGTAAACCACCAAATATTTCACAATGTCGAAACACACCTAATAATTCACATCATCAAAACCAACCAAATAATTCACTTCATCGACATCTAACCGACAGTTCACAACTTCAAAATGCACCAAATAATTCATATCATCGAAACCCACCAGGTAATTCAATCATCGCAACCCACCAAATAATTCACATCATCGAAACCCAACAGATATTTCACATCATCGAAACCCACCAAATAATTCACGTCTTTGAAACCCACAAAATAATTCACAACATTCACACCCAACAAATTATTCACATCATTGATGCCGATCAAATATTTCACATCATCGAAACCAACCAGTTAATTCATATCGTCAACACCCACCAAATATTTCACGTCAGTAACACCCACCAAGTAATTCTCATCAAACAAGACCCACCAAATCATTTACATCATCGAAATCCACCCGATAATTCATATCATTAACACCCACCAAATAATTCACAACATCAAAGCCAACCAGGTACTTCTCGTCATTGATACCCACCAGGTAATTGACATCAATGACATCCACCCGGAAATTCACATCATTGAAACCCACAAAATATTTCCCATCATCGAAGCCCCCTAGGTAATTCACATGATTGAATCCAACCAAATAATTCACATCATCGAAACCCACCAAATAGTTCATATAATCTAAACCCATTAAATAATTCGCATCATCAAAATCCACCAAATAATTCACATCATCAAAAACCACAAAATAGTTCACATCATCGAAACCCCCCAGGTAATTCACATCATCGAAACCCAAAAATTCTTAACATCATCGAAACACAACAATTATTTCACATAATCAAAACTCACTAAATAATTTGCATCATCAAAACCAACCAAATAATTCACATCATCAACACCCACCAAAAAATTCACATCATTGACTCCTATCAATTAATTCACATCATCGAAAGCCACCACATTATTCACATCATCGACACCCACCAAATAAATCACATCATCGAAACTCACCAAATACTTCACATCATCAAAACCCACCAAGTATTTCACAACATCGACATGCAGGAGATAATTCACATTGTCAAAACAAACCACATAATTCACAATATCGAAACCCACCAAATAATTCACATCGTCCAAATGCACCACATTATTCACATCATCGAAACTCATCAAATAACTCAGAACATTGAAACCCACCAAATAATTCACATCATCGAAACCCACCATGTAAATCACATCATCAAAACCCACCAAATAATTTGCATCATCAAAACCCACCAAATAATTGAGATCATTGACACCCACCAAATAATTCAAATCACCCAAACCCTCCAAAAATTTCACATCATCAATAGACACCAAATATTTCATATCATCGACACCCAGCTAAAAGGTTCACATCATCGAAACCTCCAAATAAATCACTTCCTCAAAACCCACTAAATAATTCACATGTCGAAACCCTCCAATTAATTCACATCTCCAAAAACCACCAAATATTTCATGTAATCAAAACTCACTAAATAATTCACATCATCAACACCCACGAAATAATTCTTATCATCCACACCCATCAAATAATTTACATCATTGATATCCACCAATTAATTCAGATTAAGCAAGCCACCATATTATTCACATCATCGAAACCAACCAAATAATTCACATCATCGAAATCCGCCAAATAATTCACCTCATCGAAACCTACCAGGTAATTCGCATCATCAAAACCCGCCAAATATTTCCAATCATTGACACCCACCTAATAATTCTCATCATTAAAACCTCCCAAATAATTCATGTCATTGACACGCACTAAATGATTTACATCATCAAAACCCAGCAAATACTTCACATCATCGAAACCCAACAATTAGTACACATAATCAAAACCCACTATATACTTTGCATCATCAAAACCCACCAAATAATTCACATCATCGACACCCACCAAATAATCCACATCATCAAATGCCACCACATTATTTACAGCGATACCCACAAAATAGTAAACATCATCGAAATCCCCCAGGTATTTCACATCATCGAAACCAACGAAATAATTCACATCATCGAAAACTACCATAAAATTCACATCATCGAAACCCTTCATGTAATTCATATCATCGAAACCCACAAAATATTTCACAACATCGAAACCCACCTAATAATTCACATCATCAAAACCAACCAAATAATTCACTTCATCGACATCCAACCGACCGTTCACAACATCAAAATGCACTAAATAATTCATATCTTCCAAACCCACCAGGTAATTCACATCATTGAAACCCACCAAATAATTCACATCATCGATGCCCATCAAATATTTCACATCATCAAAACCAACCAGTTAATTCATATTATCAACATCCACCAAATATTTCACACCATCAACACCCAGCAAGTAATTCTCATCACCTAAACCCACCAAATCATTCACATCATCGAAACCCACCAGATAATTCACATCATTAACGCCCACCAAATAATTCTTATCATCCACACCCACCAAGTAATTTCGATCATTGGCATCCACCAATTAATTCATATCATCGAAAGCCAGCATATTATTCACATCATCGAAACCAACTTAATAATTCACATCAACGAAACCCACCAAATAATTCACCTCATTGAAACCCACCAGGTAATTTGAATCATCAAAACCCGCCAAATATTTCCAGTCATTGACACCCACCTAATAATTCTCATCATTAAAACCCCCCAAATAATTCATGTCATCGACAGCACCAAATAATTCACATCATCAAAACCCACCAAATAATGCACATCTTCGAAACCCACCAAATACTTCACATCATCGCAACCCAACAATTATTACACATAATCAAAACCCACTATATACTTTGCATCATCAAAACCCTCCAAATAATTCACATCATTGACTCCCACCAAATAATTCACTTCAACGGCACCCAACAAATAATTCACATAATCAAAAACCACAAAATAGTTCACATCATCGAAACCCCCCAGGTAATTCACATCATCGAAACTCACAAAATACTTCACATCATCGAAACACAACAATTATTTCACATAATCAAAACTCACTAAATAATTTGCATCATCAAAACCAACCAAATAATTCACATTATCGACACCCACCAAATAATTCACATAATTGACTCCCACCAAATAATTCACGTCATCAAAACGCACCAAATATTTCACATCATCAACACCCAGCCAAAAGGTTCACACCATCGAAACCTCCAAATAAATCACTTCCTCAAAACCCACTAAATAACTCACATGTCGAAACCCTCCAATTAATTCACATCTTCGAAAACCACTAAATATTTCATATAATCAAAACTCACTAAATAATTCACATCATCAACACCCACCAAATAATTCTTATCATCCACACCCACCAAGTAATTTAGATCATTGGCATCCACCAATTAATTCATATCATTGAGAGCCACCATATTATTCACATCATCGAAACCAAGCGAATAATTCACATCATCGAAACCCACCAAATAATTCACCTCATCGAAACCCACCAGGTAATTTGCATCATCAAAACCCGCCAAATATTTCCAATCATTGACACCCACCTAATAATTCTCATCATTAAAACCCCCCAAATAATTCATGTCATCGACACGCACCAAATAATTCACATCATCAAAACCCACCAAATAATGCACATCTTTGAAACCCATCAAATACTTCACATCATCGCAACCCAACAATTATTACACATAATCAAAACCCACTATATACTTTGCATCATCAAAACCCACCAAATAATTCACATCATTGATTCCCACCAAATAATTCACATCATCCACACCCACCAAATAATTCACATCATCGAAAGCCATCACATTATTCACGTCGACACCCAACAAATAATTCACATCTTCGAAATCTCCCAGGAATTTCAAATCAGCGAAACCAACGAAATAATTCACATCATCAAAACTACAATATAATTCACATCATCAAAACCCACCAAATAATTCACTTCATCGACATCCACCCAACAGTTCACAACATCAAAATGCACCAAATAATTCATATCGAAACCCACCAGGTAATTCACATCATCGCAACCCACCAAATAATTCACATCATCAAAACCAAACAGATATTTCACATCATCGAAACCCACCAAATAATTCATGTCTTCGAAACCCACAAAATAATTCACAACATTCACACCCAACAGATTATTCACATCATCAATGCCCATCAAATATTTCACACCATCGAAACCAACCAGTTAATTCATATCATCAACACCCACCAAATATTTCACATCAGCAACACCCACCAAGTAATTCTCATCAAACAAGACCCACCAAATCAGTTACATCATCGAAATCCACCCAATAATTCACATCATTAACACCCACCAAATAATTCACATCATCAAAGCCGACCAGGTACTTCTTGTCATTGATACTCACCGGGTAATTGACATCAATGACATCCACTCGGAAATTCACATCATTGAAACCCACAAAATATTTCCCATCATCGAAGCTCCCTCGGTAATTCACATGATTGAATCCAACCAAATAATTCACATCATCGAAACCCACCAAATAGTTCATATAATCTAAACCCATTAAATAATTTGCATCATCAAAACCCACCAAATAATTCACATCATCAAAAACCACAAAATAGTTCACATCATCGAAGCCCCCCAGATAATTCACATCATCGAAACACACAAAATACTTAACATCATCGAAACACAACAATTATTTCACATAATCAAAACTCACTAAATAATTTGCGTCATCAAAACCAACCAAATAATTCACATCATCGACACCCACCAAAAAATTCACATCATTGACTCCTACCAATTAATTCACATCATCGAAAGCCACCACATTATTCACATCATCAACACCCACCATACAAATCACATCATCGAAACCCACCAAATAATTCACATCATCAAAACCTACCAAGTATTTCACAACATCGACATGCAGGAGATAATTCACATTGTCAAAACAAACCACATAATTCACAATATCGAAACCCACCAAATAATTTACATCATCCAAATGCACCACATTATTCACATCATCGAAACTCATCAAATAACTCAGAACATTGAAACCCACCAAATAATTCACATCATTGAAACCCACCATGTAATTCACATCATTGACATCCACCCGGAAATTCATATCACCAAAACCCATCAAATAATTGAGATCATTGACACCCACCAAATAATTCACATCATCCAAATCCTCCAAATAATTCACATCATCGACAGACACCAAATACTTCACATCATCGACACCCAGCCAAAAAGTTCACATCATCGAAACCTCTAAATAAATCACTTCCTCAAAACCCACTAAATAATTCACATGTTAAAACCCTCCAATTAATTCACATCTTCGAAAACCACCAAATATTTCATGTAATCAAAACTCACTAAATAATTCACATCATCAACACCCACCAAATAATTCTTATCATCCACACCCATCAAATAATTTACATCATTGACATCCACCAATTAATTCAGATCATCGCAAGCAACCATATTATTCACATCATCGAAACCAACAAAATAATTCACATCATCGAAACCCGCCTAATAATTCTCATCATTAAAACCTCCCAAATAATTCATGTCATCGACACGCACTAAATCATTTACATCATCAAAACCCACCAAATAATTCACATCTTCGAAACCCACCAAATACTTCACATCATTGAAATCCAACAATTAGTACACATAATCAAAACCTACTATATACTTTGCATCATCAAAACCCTCCAAATAATTCACATCATTGACTCCCACCAAATAATTTGCATCATCAAAACCCACCAAATAATTCACATCATCGACACCCACCAAATAATTCACATCATCAAACGCCACCATATTATTTGCATCGATATCCACAAAATAGTACACATCATCGAAACCCCCCAAGCATTTCACATCATCGAAAGCAACAAAATAATTCACATCATCGAAAACTACCATACAATTCACATCATCGAAACCCTCTATGTAATTCATATCATCGACACCCACAAAATATTTCACAACTTCGAAACCCACCTAATAATTCACTTCATCAAAACCAACCAAATAATTCACTTCATCGACATCCAACCGACCGTTCACAACATCAAAATGCACTAAATAATTCATATCTTCGAAACTCACCAGGTAATTCACATCATTGAAACCCACCAAATAATTCACATCATCGATGCCCATCAAATATTTCACATCATCAAAACCACCCAGTTAATTCATACTATCAACACCCACCAAATATATCACATCATCAAAACCCAGCAAGTAAGTCTCATCACCTAAACCCATCAAATCATTCACATCATCGAAACCCACCAGATAATTCACATCATTAACACCCACCAAATAATTCATATCATCAACGCCCATCAAATATTTCACATCATCAAAACCACCCAGTTAATTCATATTATCAACACCCACCAAATATATCACATCATCAAAACCCAGCAAGTAAGTCTCATCACCTAAACCCACCAAATCATTCACATCATCGAAACCCACCAGATAATTCACATCATTAACGCCCACCAAATAATTCATATCATCAACGCCATTGAAACCCACAAGGTAATTGACATCATTGACATCCACCTGGAAATTCACATCATCGAAACCCGACAAAATAGTCCACATCATCGGAACCCCCCAGATAATTCACATCATCGTAAAACCACCAAATATTTCACAATGTCAAAACACACCTAATAATTCACATCATCAAAACCAACCAAATAATTCACTTCATTGACATCCAACCGACAGGTCACAACATCAAAATGCACCAAATAAGTCATATCATCGCAACCCACCAGGTCATTCACATCATCGCAACCCACCAAATAATTCACATCGTCGCAACCCACCAAATAATTCACGTCTTCGAAACTCAACAGATAATTTCACATCATCGAAACCCACCAAGTAATTCACGTCTTCGAAACCCACCAAATAATTCACATCATTGACACCCACTAAATAATTCTCATCATTAAAGCCCATCAAATAATTCACGTCATCAACACGCACAAAATAATTCACATCATCAAAACCCACCAAACAATTCACATCAGCAAAACCCCCCAAATAATACATATCATTGAAACTCACCAAATACTTCACATCGTCGAGACCTAAGAATTATTACGCATAATCAAAACCCATTACATACTTTGCATCATCAATACCCACCAAATAATTCTCATAGATAAAAACAAAAAAACTGCGGATGCTGGAAATCCAAAACAAAAACAGAATTACCTGGAAAAACTCAGCAGGTCTGGCAGCATCGGCGGAGAAGAAAAGAGTTGACGTTTCGAGTCCTCATGACCCTTCGACAGAACTTGAGTTCGAGTCCAAGAAAGAGTTGAAATATAAGCTGGTTTAAGGTGTGTGTGTGGGGGGCGGAGAGATAGAGAGAGAGAGAGGTGGGGGGGGTGGTGGGGGGTGTGGTTGTAGGGACAAACAAGCATTGATAGAAGCAGATCATCAAAAGATGTCAACGACAATAGTACAATAGAACACATAGGTGTTAAAATTAAAGTTGGTGATATTATCTAAACGAATGTGCTAATTAAGAATGGATGGTAGGGCACTCAAGGTATAGCTCTAGTGGGGGTGTTTATTTTTATATAACGGAAATAGGTGGGAGAAGGAAAATCGTTATAATTTATTGGAAAGAAAAAAAAGAAAGGGGGAAACAGAAAGGGGGTGGGGATGGGGGAGGGAGCTCACGACCTAAAGTTGTTGAATTCAATATTCAGTCCGGAAGGCTGTAAAGTGCCTAGTCGGAAGATGAGGTGTTGTTCCTCCAGTTTGCGTTGGGCTTCACTGGAACAATGCAGCAAGCCAAGGACAGACATGTGGGTAAGAGAGCAGGGTGGAGTGTTAAAATGGCAAGCGACAGGGAGGTTTGGGTCATTCTTGCGGACAGACTGCAGGTGTTCTGCAAAGCGGACGTCCAGTTTACGTTTGGTCTCTCCAATGTAGAGGAGACCACATTGGGAGCAACGAATGCAGTAGACTAAGTTGGGGGAAATGCAAGTGAAATGCTGCTTCACTTGAAAGGAATGTTTGGGCCCTTGGACGGTGAGGAGAGAGGAAGTGAAGGGGCAGGTGTTACATCTTTTGCGTGGGCATGGGGTGGTGCCATAGGAGGGGGTTGAGGAGTAGGGGGTGATGGAGGAGTGGACCAGGGTGTCCCGGAGGGAGCGATCCCTACGGAATGCCGATAAGGGGGGTGAAGGGAAGATGTGTTTGGTGGTGGCATCATGCTGGAGTTGGCGGAAATGGCGGAGGATGATCCTTTGAATCCGGAGGCTGGTGGGGTGATAAGTGAGGACAAGGGGGACCCTATCATGTTTCTGGGAGGGAGGAGAAGGCGTGAGGGCGGATGCGCGGGAGATGGGCCGGACACGGTTGAGGGCCCTGTCAACGACCGTGGGTGGAAAATCTCGGTTAAGGAAGAAGGAGGACATGTTAGAGGAACTGTTTTTGAAGGTAGCATCATCGGAACAGATGCGATGGAGGCGAAGGAACTGAGAGAATGGGATGGAGTCCTTCCAGGAAGTGGGGTGTGAGGAGCTGTAGTCGAGATAGCTGTGGGAGTCGGTGGGTTTGTAATGGATATTGGTGGACAGTCTATCACCAGAGATTGAGACAGAGAGGTCAAGGAAGGGAAGGGAAGTGTCAGAGATGGACCACATGAAAATGATGGAGGGGTGGAGATTGGAAGCAAAATTAATAAATTTTTCCAAGTCCCGACGAGAGCATGAAGCAGCACCGAAGTAATCATCGATGTACCGGAGAAAGAGTTGTGGAAGGGGGCCGGAGTAGGACTGCAACAAGGAATGTTCCACATACCCCATAAAGAGGCAGGCATAGCTGGGGCCCATGCGGGTACCCATAGCCACACCTTTTATTTGGAGGAAGTGAGAGGAGTTGAAGGAGAAATTGTTCAGTGTGAGAACAAGTTCAGCCAGACGGAGGAGAGTAGTGGTGGATGGGGATTGTTCGGGCCTCTGTTCGAGGAAGAAGCTAAGGGCCCTCAGACCATTCTGGTGGGGGATGGAGGTGTAGAGGGATTGGACGTCCATGGTGAAGAGGAAGTGGTTAGGACCAGGGAACTGGAAATTGTTGATGTGACGTAAGGTGTCAGAGGAATCATGGATGTAGGTGGGAAGGGACTGGACAAGGGGAGAGAGAAGGGAGTCAAGATAACGAGAAATGAGTTCTGTGGGGCAGGAGCAAGCTGAGACGATCGGTCTACCGGGGCAGTTCTGTTTCTGGATTTTGGGTAGGAGATAGAAGCGGGCCGTCCGAGGTTGGGCGACTATCAGGTTGGAAGCTGTGGGAGGGAGATCCCCAGAGGAGATGAGGTCAGTGACAGTCCTGGAAACAATGGCTTGATGTTCAGTGGTGGGGTCATGGTCCAGGGAGAGGCAGGAGGAAGTGTCTGCGAGTTGACGCTCAGCCTCCGCGAGGTAGAGGTCAGTGCGCCAGACAACAACAGCACCACCCTTGTCAGCGGGTTTGATGACAATGTCAGGGTTGGACCTGAGAGAATGGAGTGCAGTAAGTTCAGAGAGAGACAGGTTAGAATGGGTGAGAGGAGCAGAGAAATTGAGATGACTAATGTCGCGCCGACAGTTCTCACTGAAAAGATCAAGAGAAGGTAAGAATCCAAAGGGAGGGGTCCAGGTGGAGGGAGAATATTGGAGATGGGTAAAAGGATCCGTTGAACTGGGAGAGGACTCCTGCCCAAAGAAGTGAGCCCGGAGACGAAGACGGTGGAAGAAGAGTTCAGTATCATGCCGAACCCGAAATTCATTGAGGTGAGGGCATAAGGGTATGAAACTAAATCCTTTGCTGAGCACTGAACCTCCAGCATCGGAGAGGGGAAGGTCAGGGGGTATAGTGAATACACGGCTGGGGTTGGGATTGGAAGAAAGGGTGAGGACGGAGGGACAGGCAGGGGTGGAGGGTCCTAGATGGGTGTTGGTGTCGATGAGTTGTTGGAGCTTGCGTTCCTTAGCACTTGAGAGAAAGAGAAAAAGTTTCTTGTTGAGGCGTCGGATGAGCCGAAGGATAAAATGAAACTGGGGGCACGCGCAGCTTTGAAACATGATAGGGTTGATAGGGTCCCCCTTGTCCTCACTTATCACCCCACCAGCCTCCGCATTCAAAGGATCATCCTCCGCCATTTCCGCCAACTCCAGCATGATGCCACCACCAAATACATCTTCCCTTCACCCCTCTTATCGGCATTCCGTAGGGATCGCTCCCTCCGGGACACCCTGGTCCACTCCTCCATCACCCCCTACTCCTCAACCCCCTCCTATGGCACCACCCCATGCCCACGCAAAAGATGCAACACCTGCCCCTTCACTTCCTCTGTCCTCACTGTCCAAGGACCCAAACACTCCTTTCAAGTGAAGCAGCATTTCACTTGCATTTCCCCCAACTTAGTCTACTGCATTCGTTGCTCCCAATGTGGTCTCCTCTACATTGGAGAGACCAAACGTAAACTGGGCGTCCGCTTTGCAGAACACCTGCGGTCTGTCCGCAAGAATGACCCAAATCTCCCTGTCGCTTGCCATTTTAACACTCCACCCTGCTCTCTTACCCACATGTCTGTCCTTGGCTTGCTGCATTGTTCCAGTGAAGCCCAACGCAAACTGGAGGAACAACACCTCATCTTCTGACTAGGCACTTTACAGCCTTCCGGACTGAATATTGAATTCAACAACTTTAGGTTGTGAGCTCCCTCCCCCATCCCCACCCCCTTTCTGTTTCCCCCTTTCTTTTTTTTCTTTCCAATAAATTATAAAGATTTTCCTTCTCCCACCTATTTCCATTATATAAAAAAAACACCCCCACTAGAGCTATACCTTGAGTGCCCTACCATCCATTCCTAATTAGCACATTTGTTTAGATAATATCACCAACTTTAATTTTAACACCTATGTGTTGTATTGTACCATTGTCGTTGACATCTTTTGATGATCTGCTTCTATCACTGCTTGTTTGTCCCTACAACCACACCCCCCACCACCCCCCCCCCCCCCACCTCTCTCTCTCTCTATCTCTCCGCCCCCCACACACACACCTTAAACCAGCTTATATTTCAACTCTTTCTTGGACTCGAACTCAAGTTCTGTCGAAGGGTCATGAGGACTCGAAACGTCAACTCTTTTCTTCTCCGCCGATGCTGCCAGACCTGCTGAGTTTTTCCAGGTAATTCTGTTTTTGTTTTGAAATAATTCACATAATTGACTCCCACCAAATAATTCACTTCATCAAAACGCACCAAATGTTTCACATCATCGACACCCAGCCAAAAGATTCACATCATCGAAACCTCCAAATAAATCACTTCCTCAAAACCCACTAAATAATTCACAGGTCGAAACCCTCCAATTAATTCACATCTTCGAAAACCACCAAATATTTCATATAATCAAAACTTACTAAATAATTCACATCATCAAATCCCACCAAATAATTCACATCATCGACACCCACCAAAAAATTCACATAATTGAAATCCCCCAGATAATTCACATCATCGAAACCAACCAAATCATTCACATCATCAAAACCCACCAAATAATTCACATCATCGAAACCCACCAAACAATTCACGTCTTCGAAATCCACTACATACTTTGCATCATCAAAACGCATCAAATAATTCAGATCATCGACACCCACCAAATAATACACATCATCGAAAGCCACCACATTATTCACATCGACACCCACAAAATAATTCACATCATCGAAACCCCCAAGGAATTTCACATCATCGAAACCTACTAAATAATTCACATCATCGAAAACTACCATATAATTTATGTCATCGAAAGCCACCAAATATTTCACATAATCAAAACCAACCAAATAATTCACATCATCGTAACCCACCAAATATTTCACAATGCCGAAACCCACCTAAAAGTCACATCTTCAAAATCAAACAAATAATCCAGTTCATTGACATCCAACCGACAGTTCACAAGAAAACGCACCAAATAATTCATATCATCGAAACCCATCAGGTAATTCGTATCATCGAAACCCACCAAATAATTCACATCATCGAAACCCAACAAAAATTTCACATCATCGAAACCCAAAAAATAATTCACATCATTCACACCCACCAGATTATTCACATCATCGATGCCCATCAAATATTTCACATCATCGAAACCAACCAGTTAATTCATATCATCAACAACCACCAAATATTTCACATCATCAACACCCACCAAGTAATTCTCATCATCGAAACTCACCAAATCATTCACATCATCGAAACCCACCATGTAATTCACATCATCAAAACCCACCAAGTAATTCACATCATCGGCATGCAAGAGATAATTCACATTGTCAAAACCGACCCAATAATTCATATAATCAAAATCCACCATATAATGTACATCAGCGAAACACACCAATTGCTTCACATCATCAAAACCACCAAGTATTTCACATCATCGACATGCAGGAGATAATTCCCATTGTCAAAACCTACCAAATAATACACATCATCGAAAGCCACCACATTATTCACATCGATGCCCACAAAATAATTCACATCATCGAAACCCTCAAGGAATTTCACATCATCGAAACCTACTAAATAATTCACATCATCGAAAACTACCATATAATTTACAGCATCGAAAGCCACCAAATATTTCACGTAATCAAAATCCACCAAATAATTCACATCATCATAACCCACCAACTATTTCACAACGCCGAAACCCACCTAAAAAGTCACATCTTCAAAATCAAACAAATAATCCAGTTAATCGACATCCAACCGATGGTTCACAACAAGACAACGCACCAAATAATTCATATCATCGAAACCCACCAAATAATTTGCATCATCAAAACCCACCAAATAATTGAGATCATTGACAACCACCAAATAATTCACATCACACAAACCATCCAAATATTTCACATCATCGACACCCAGGCAAAAGGTTCACATTATCAAAACCTCCAAATAAATCACTTCCTCAAAACCCACTAAATAATTCACATGATCGAAACCCACCAATTAATTCACGTAATCGAAACCCACCAGGGAATTCACATCTTCAAAACCCACCAAATTTTTCATATAATCAAAACTCTCTAAATAATTCACACCATCAACACCCACCAAATAACGCTTATCATCCACACCCACCAAATAATTTACATCATTGACATCCACCAATTAATTCAGATCATCGAAAGCCACCATATTATTCACATCATTGACATCCACCAAATAATTCACATCATTGAAATCCCGCAGGTAATTCACATCATCGAAACCAACCAAATAATTCACATCAGCAAAACCCACCAAATAATTCACATCATCGAAACCCACCAAACAATTCACGTCTTCGAAATCCACTACATACTTTGTATCATCAAAACGCATCAAATAATTCAGATCACCGACACCCACCAAATAATTCACATCATCGAAAGCCACCACATTATTCACATCGACACCCACAAAATAATTCACATCATCAAAACCCCCAAGGAATTTCACATCATCGAAACCTACTAAATAATTCACATCATCGAAAACTACCATATAATTTATGTCATCGAAAGCCACCAAATATTTCACATAATCAAAACCAACCAAATAATTCACATCATCGTAACCCACCAAATATTTCACAACGCTGAAACCCACCTAAAAGTCACATCTTCAAAATCAAACAAATAATCCAGTTCATTGACATCCAACCGACAGTTCACAAGAAAACGCACCAAATAATTCATATCATCGAAACCCATCAGGTAATTCGTATCATCGAAACCCACCAAATAATTCACATCATCGAAACCCAACAAAAATTTCACATCATCGAAACCCAAAAAATAATTCACATCATTCACACCCACCAGATTATTCACATCATCGATGCCCATCAAATATTTCACATCATCGAAACCAACCAGTTAATTCATATCATCAACAACCACCAAATATTTCACATCATCAACACCCACCAAGTAATTCTCATCATCGAAACTCACCAAATCATTCACATCATTGAAACCCACCATGTAATTCACATCATCAAAACCCACCAAGTAATTCACATCATCGGCATGCAAGAGATAATTCACATTGTCAAAACCGACCCAATAATTCATATAATCGTAATCCACCATATAATGCACATCAGCGAAACACACCAATTGCTTCACATCATCAAAACCACCAAGTATTTCACATCATCGACATGCAGGAGATAATTCCCATTGTCAAAACCTACCAAATAATACACATCATCGAAAGCCACCACATTATTCACATCGACGCCCACAAAATAATTCACATCATCGAAACCCTCAAGGAATTTCACATCATCGAAACCTACTAAATAATTCACATCATCGAAAACTACCATATAATTTACAGCATCGAAAGCCACCAAATATTTCACGTAATCAAAACCCACCAAATAATTCACATCATCATAACCCACCAAATATTTCACAATGCCGAAACCCACCTAAAAAGTCACATCTTCAAAATCAAACAAATAATCCAGTTCATCGACATCCAACCGATGGTTCACAACAAGAAAACGCACCAAATAATTCATATCATCAAAACGCACCAAATAATTTGCATCATCAAAACCCACCAAATAATTGAGATCATTGACAACCACCAAATAATTCACATCACACGAACCCTCCAAATATTTCACATCATCGACACCCAGCCAAAAGGTTCACATCATCAAAACCTCCAAATAAATCACTTCCTCAAAACCCACTAAATAATTCACATGATCGAAACCCACCAATTAATTCATGTAATCGAAACCCACCAGGGAATTCACATCTTCAAAACCCACCAAATTTTTCATATAATCAAAACTCTCTAAATAATTCACACCATCAACACCCACCAAATAACGCTTATCATCCACACCCACCAAATAATTTACATCATTGACATCCACCAATTAATTCAGATCATCGAAAGCCACCATATTATTCACATCATTGACATCCACCAAATAATTCACATCATTGAAATCCCCCAGGTAATTCACATCATCGAAACCAACCAAATAATTCACATCAGCAAAACCCACCAAATAATTCACATCATTGACACCCACCAAATAATTCCCATCAATAAAACCCCCCAAATAATTTACGTCATCGACATGCACCAAATAAATCGCATCATCAAAACCCACCAAATACTTCACATCATTGAAGACCACCAAATAATTCACATCATCAAAACCCACCAATTATTACACATAATCAAAACCCACTACATAATTTGCATCATCAAAACCCACCAAATAATTCACATCATCGAAACCCACCAATTATTGCACATAATCAAAACCCACTACATAATTTGCATCATCAAAACCCACCAAATAATTCACATCGTCGACACCCACCAAATAATTCACATCGTCGACACCCACCAAATAATTCACATCATCGAAAGCCACCACATTATTCACATCGACACCCACAAAATAATTCACATCATCGAAACCCCCCAGGAGTTTCAGATCATCGAAACCTACTAAATACTTCACATCATCGAAAACTACCATATAATTTACAGCATCGAAAGCCACCAAATATTTCACATAATCAAAACGCACCAAACAATTCACATCATCGTAACCCACCAAATATTTCACAATGCCGAAACCCACCTAAAAAGTCACATCTTCAAAATCAAACAAATAATCCAGTTCATCGACATCCAACCGACAGTTCACAACAAGAAAACGCACCAAATAATTCATATCATCGAAACCCACCAAATAATTTGCATCATCAAAATCCACCAAATAATTGAGATCATTGACAACCACCAAATAACTCACATCAACCAAACCCTCCAAATATTTCACATCATCAACACCCAGCCAAAAGGTTCACATCATCAAAACCTCCAAATAAATCACTTCCTCAAAACCCACTAAATAATTCACATGATCGAAACCCTCCAATTAATTCACATAATCGAAACCCACCAGGGAATTCACATCTTCAAAACCCACCAAATTTTTCATATAATCAAAACTCTCTAAATAATTCACACCATCAACACCCACCAAATAATTCTTATTGTCCACACCCACCAAATAATTTACATCATTGACTTCCACCAATTAATTCAGATCATCGAAAGCCACCATATTATTCACATCATCGACACCCACCAAATAATTCACATCATTGAAATCCCCCAGGTATTTCACATCATCGAAATCAACCAAATAATTCACATCATCAAAACCCACCAAATCATTGACACCCACCTAATAATTCTCATCATTAAACCCCCCCACATAATTCATGTCATCGACAGCACCAAATAATTCACATCTTCCAAACCCATCAAATACTTCACAACATCGAAACCCAACAATTATTACACATAATCAAAACCCACCAAATAATTCACATCATCGACACCCACCAAATAATTCACATCGTCAAAAGCCACCACATTATTTACATCGACACCCACGAAATAGTTCACATCACCGAATCCCCCCAGGTATTTCACATCATCGAAACCAACGAAATAATTCACATCATCGAAAACTACCATACAATTCACATCATCGAAACCCACCATGTAATTCACATAAGCGAAACCCACCAAAAATTTCACACAATCAAAACCCACCAAATAATTCACATCATCGTAACCCACCAAATATTTCACAACGTCGAAACCCACCTAATAATTCACATCATCAAACCAACCAAATAATTCACTTCATTGACATCCAACTAACAGTTCCCAACATCAAAACGCACCAAATAATTCATATCATCGAAACCCAGCAGGTAAGTCACATCATTAACACCCACCAAATAATTCACATCATCAAAGCTGACCAGGTACTTCTCATCATTGAAACCCATCAGGTAATTGACATCACTGACATCCATTTGGAAATTCACATCATTGAAACCCACAAAATAGTTCACATCATCAAAATCCCCGAGATAATTCACATGATCGAAGCCAACCACATGATTCACATCATCGAAACCCACCAATTAGTTCATATAATCTAAACCCACTAAATAATTCGCATCATCAAAACCCACCAAATAATTCACATAATTGACACCCACCAAATAATTTGCATCATTAAAACCCACAAATAATTCACATCATCAAAAAGTTCACATCATCGAAACTCCCCAGGTAAATTACATCATCGAAACCCACCAAATAATTCACATCATCAAAACCCACAAAATAATTCACATCATTCACACCCAACAGATTATTCACATCATCGATGCCCATCAAATATTTCACATCATTGAAACCAACAAGTTAATTCATATCATCAAATCCCTTCAAATATTTCACATCATCAAAGCCGACCATGTACTTCTCATCATTGAAACCCACCAGGTAATTGACATCTTTGAAATCCACCCAGAAATTCACATCATTGAAACTCACAAAATAGTTCCCATCATCGAAGCCCCCCAGGTAATTCAAATGATCGAAGCCAACCGAGTACTTCATATCATCGAAACCTACCAAATAGTTCATATAATCTAAACCCACTAAATAAGTTGCATCATCAAAACCCACAAAATAATTCAAATCGTCGACATCCACTTGGAAATTCACATCATCAAAACCCACGAAATAGTTCACATCATCGAAACCCCACAGGTAATTCACATCATCCAAACCCACCAAATATTTCATGTCATAGAAACCCACCAGGTAATTCCCATCATTGACACCCACCAAATAATTCACATCATCGAAACCCACCAAATAATTCACATCATCGAAACCCACCAAATAATTCACATCATCCAAATCCTCCAAATCCACCAAACTCTTCAAATCTTCGACACCCAGCCAAAATTTCACATCATCGAAACCCACTAAATAATTCACATAATCGAAACCCACCAGGGAATTCACAATTTCAAAACCCACCAAATATTTCATATAATCAAAACTCACTAATTAAATCACATCATCAAAACACACCAAATAATTCACATCATGGACATTGACCATATAATTTAGATCAACAAAACCCACCAAATAATTCATATCATCGAAACCCACCAGGTAATTCACATCATCAAAACCCACCAAATAATTTGCATTACCAAAACCCACCAAATAATTAAGATCATTGACGCCCACCAAATAATTCATATCACCCAAACCCTCCAAATATTTCACATCATCGATGCCCAGCCAAATAGTTCACATCATCAAAACTTCCAAATAAATCACTTCCTCAAAACCCACTAAATAATTCACGTAATCGAAACCCACCAGGGAATTCACATCTTCAAAACCCACCAAATATTTCATATAATCAAAACTCACTAGATAATTCACACCATCAAAACCCACCAAATAACGCTTATCATCCACAACCACCATATAATTTACATCATTGACATCCACCAATTAATTCTGATCATCGAAAGCCACCATATTATTCACATCGTTGACACCCACCAAATAATTCACATCATTGAAATCCCCCAGGTAATTCACATCATCGAAACCCACCAAATAATTCATGTCATCGAAACACATCAGGTAATTCGCATCATCAAAACCCACCAAATAATTCCAATCATTGACACCCAACAAATAATTCCCATTATTAAAACCCCCCAAATAATTTACATCATCGACACGCACTAAATAATTCACATCATCAAAACCCACCAAGTAATTTGCATCATGAAAACCCACCAAATACTTCACATCATCGAAACCCACCAATTATTACACATAATCAAAACCCACTACATACTTTGCATTATCAAAACCTACCAAATAATTCACATCATCGACGCCCACCAAATAATTCACATCATCGAAAGCGACCACATTATTCACATCGACACCCACAAAATAATTCACATCATCGAAACCCCCCAGGAATTTCACATCATCAAAAACTACTAAATAATTCACATCATTGAAAACTACCATATAATTCACGTCATCAAAAGCCACCAAATATTTCACATAATCAAGGCCCACCAAATAACTCACATCATCGTAACGCACCAAATATTTCATATAATCAAAACCCACCAAATAATTCACATCATCGAAACCCACCAAATATTTCACAATGCCGAAATTCACCTAAAAAGTCACATCTTCAAAATCAAACAAATAATCCAGTTCATCGACATCCAACTGACAGTTCACAACAAGAAAACGCACCAAATAATTCATATCATTGAAACCCACCAGGTAATTCACATCATCGAATCCCAACAAAAATTTCACATCAGCGAAACCCACCAAATAATTCACATCATCGAAACCCACCAAATAATTCATATCATTCACACCCACCAAATAATTCACATCATCGAAACCCACCAAATAATTCATATCATTCACACCCACCAGATTATTCACATCATCGATGCCCATCAAATATTTCACATCATTGAAACCAACCAGTTAATTCATATAATCAACACCCACCAAATATTTCACATCATCAACACCCAGCAAGTAATTCTCATCATCAGAACCCACCAAATCATTCACATCATCGAAACCCACCATATAATTCACATCATCGAAACTCACCATAGATTTCATATAATCAAAATCCACTAAATAATTCACATGATCGAAACCCACCAGGTAATTCACATCATCGAAACCCACCAAATAATTCACATCATCGAAACACACCAAATAATTAATATCATTGACATCCACCCGGTAATTCACATCATCAAAACCCACCAAATAATTCGTATCTTGAAAACCCACCAAATAATTCTCATCATCCAAATCGTCCAAATAATTCACATCGTCGACAGACACCAAATACTTCACATCATTGACACCCAGCCAAAAAGTTCACATCACCGAAACCTCCAAATAAATCACTTCCTCAAAACCCACTAAATAATTCACATGATCGAAACCCTTCAATTAATTCAAGTAGTGGAAACCCACCAGGGAATTCACAATTTCAAAACCCACCAAATATTTCATATAATCAAAACTCATTGACACCCACTCGGTAATTCTAATCATCAAAACCCACCAAAAAATTCACGTAATCAAAACACACCAACTAATGCACATCATTGACATCCACCAAATAATTTACATCATGGAAACACAACAATCATTTCACATAATCAAAATCCACTAAATAATTTGCATCATCAAAACCAACCAAGTAATTCGCATCATCAAAACCGACCAAGTATTTCACACCACGGAAACCCTCCTAATAAGACACATCATCGACATCCATCAGATGGCTCACAACAACAAAACACACCAAATAATCCATTTCATCGAAACCCATCTGGTAATTCACATCATTGAAACCCACCAAATAATTCACATCATCAAAACCCACCAAATAATTCACATCATCGAAACCCACGAAATAGTTCACATCATCAAAACCTCCCAGGTAATTCATATTATCGAATCCAACAAAATAATTCACAACATTGAAATCTACCATGTAATTCACATCATCGAAACCCATCAAAATTTTCACGTAACCGAAATCCACCATATAATTCACATCATCAAAACCCACCAAATTTTTCATATAATCAAAACCCACCAAATAATTCACATCGTCGTAACCCACCAAATATTTTACAACGTTGAAACACACCTAATAATTCACATCATCAAAACCATCCAAATAATTCACTTCATTGACATTCAACTGACATTTCACAACATCAAAATGCAACAAATAATTCTCATTATCGAAACAAACCAGTTAATTCATATCATCGCATCATCAAAACCCACAAAATAATTCGCATCATCGACATCCACTCGGAAATTCACATCATTGAAACCCACAAAATAGTTCACATCATCGAAAACCCTCAGGTAATTCACATCATCGAAGCCAACCAAATAATTCACATCATTGAAACCCACCAAATAGTTCATATATTCGAAACCCACTAAATATTTCACATCATCGACACCCACCAAGTAATTCTCATCATCGAAACCCACCAAATCATTCACATCATCAAAACCCACCAGATAATTCACATCATTAACACCCACCAAGTAATTCACAACATCAAAGCCGACTAGTTACTTCTCATCACTGAAACCCCCCAGGTAATTGACATCATCGATATCCACCCAGAAATTCACATCATCGAAACCCACAAAATAGTTTACATCTTCGAAACCCCCCAGGTAATTCATATCATCAAAGCCAACCAAATAATACACATGATCGAAACCCACCAAATAATTCACATCAACAACACCCATCAAACAATTCACATCATCGACATACGCCAGATAATCCACATCATCAAAAACCACCAAATAATTCATATCATTAAAATTCAACAGGAAACTCACATAGTCGCAACCCATGAAATATTTAACATCATCGAAACCCATGAAATCATTCGCATCATCAAAACTCACTAAATAATTCATTTCATTTATACCCACCAAATAATTCAAATCATCAAAACACACCAAATAATTCAGAACATAGAAACGCACCAAATAATTCAGATTATCAAAACACACCAAATAATTCTCATCATTGACACCAACTCGGTAATTCTAATCATCAAAACCCACCAGAAATTCACGTAATTGAAACACACCAAATAATTCACATCATCAATGCCCATAAAATAATTCACATCATCAAAATCCACCAAATACTTCACATAATCGACACCCACCAAATAATTCGCATCATCAAAACCCACAAAATAATTCACATCATCGACATCCACTCGGAAATTCACATCATCGAAACCCCCCAGGTAACTCACATCATCGAAACCCACCAAATACTTCACATCATCAAAACACAACAATTATTTCACATAATCAAAACCCACTAAATAATTTGCATCATCAAAACCAACCAAGTAATTCACATCATCAAAACCGACAAAATATTTCACATCATCGAAACCCTCCTAATAAGACATATCATCAACATCCATCAGATGGTTCACAACAACAAAACACTCCAAATAATCCATTACATCAAAATCCATCCGGTAATTCACATCATTGAAAGCCACCAAATAATTCACATCATCGAATCCCACCAAATAATTCACATCATCGAAACCCACGAAATAGTTCACATCATCCAACAATTATTACACATAATCAAAACCCACTACATACTTTGCATCATCAAAACCCACCAAATAATTCACGTCATTGACCCCCACCAAATAATTTACATCATCAAAACCCACCATATAATTCACATCATCGAAACCCACCATGTAATTCACATCATCGAAACCCACCAAACACTTCACATCATCAAAACCCACCAAGTATTTCAAAACATCGACATGCAGGAGATAATTCACATTTTCAAAATCCACCAAATAATTCACATTATCGAAACCCACCAAATAATGCACATCATTGACACCCACCAAATAATGACATCATGGAAACACAACAATTATTTCACATAATCAAAACCCACTAAATAATTTGCATCATCAAAACCAACCAAGTAATTCACATCATCAAAACCGACCAAATATGTCACATCATCGAAACCCTCCTAATAAGACACATCATCAACATCCATCAGATGGTTCACAACAACAAAACACACCAAATAATCCATTACATCGAAACCCATCCGGTAATTCACATCATTGAAACCCACCAAATAATTCACATCATCGAAACCCACCAAATAATTCACATCATCGACACCCAACAAATAATTCACATCATCGAAACCCCCCAGGTATTTCACATCATCGAAACCAACGAAATAATTCACATCATCGAAACCCACCATATAATTCACATCATCGAAACCAACCATGTAATTCACATCATCGAAACCCACCAAACACTTCACATCATCAAAACCCACCATGTATTTCAAAACATCGACATGCAGGAGATAATTCACATTGTCAAAATCCACCAAATAATTCACATTATCGAAACCCACCAAATAATGCACATCATTGACACCCACCAAATAATTGACATCATGGAAACACAACAATTATTGCACATAATCAAAACCCACGAAATAATTTGCATCATCAAAACCAACCAAGTAATTCACATCATCAAAACCAACCAAATATTTCACATCATCGAAACCCTACAAATAAGACACATCATCAACATCCATCAGATGGTTCACAACAACAAAACACACCAAGTAATCCATTACATCGAAACCCATCCGGTAATTCACATCATTGAAACCCACCGAATAATTCACATCATTGAAACCCACCAAATACTTCACATCATCGAAACCCAACAATTATTATACATAATCAAAACCCACTAAATACTTTGCATCATCAAATAACACTTCACATCATCAAAACCCACCAAGTATTTCAAAACATCGACATGCAGGAGATAATTCACACTGTCAAAATCCACCAAATAATTCACATTATCGAAACACACCAAATAATTCACATCATTGACTCCCACTAAATAATTTGCATCATCAAAACCCACCAAATAATTCACATCATCGACACCCAACAAATAATTCACATCATCGAAACCCCCCAGGTATTTCACATCATCGAAACCAACGAAATAATTCACATCATCGAAACCCACCATATAATTCACATCATCGAAACCCACCATGTAATTCACATCATCGAAACCCACCAAGTATTTCAAAACATTGACATGCAGGAGATAATACACATTGTCAAAATCCACTAAATAATTCACATTATCGAAACCAACCAAATAATGCACATCATTGACATCCACCAAATAATTTACATCATGGAAACACAACAATCATGTTACATAATCAACACCCACTAAATAATTTGCATCATCAAAACCAACCAAGTAATTCACATCATCCAAACCGACCAAATATTTCACACCACGGAAACCCTCCTAATAAGACACATCATCGACATCCATCAGATGGTTCACAACAACAAAACACACCAAATAATCCATTTCATCGAAACCCACCATAAAATTCACATCATCGAAACCCACCAAATAATTCACATCATCGAAACCCACGAAATAGTTCACATCATCGAAACCTCCGAGGTAATTCACATCATCGAAGCCAACCAAATAATTCACATCATCGAAACCCACCAAATAGTTCATATAATCGAAACCCACTAAATAATTTGCATCATCAAATCCCATCAAATAACTCGCATCATCAAAACCCACAAATTAATTCACATCATCCACATCCACTTGGAAATTCACATCTTCGAAACCCACCAAATAATTCACATCATCGAAAAACCCCAAAGAATTCACGTCATCGAAACCCTCCAGGTATTTCACATCATCGAATCCAACAAAATAATTCACAACATCGAAACCCACCATGTAATTCACATCATCGAAACCCACGAAATTTTTCACATAACCGAAACCCACCATATAAATCACATCATCAAAACCCACCAAATTTTTCATATAATCAAAACCCACCAAATAATTCACATCGTCGTAACCCACCAAATATTTTACAACATTGAAACCCACCTAATAATTCACATTATCAAAACCAACCAAATAATTCACTTCATTGACATTCAACTGACATTTCACAACATCAAAATGCAACAAATAATTCTCATTATCGAAACAAACCAGTTAATTCATATCATCGCATCATCAAAACCCACAAAATAATTCACATCATCGAATCCACTCAGAAATTCACATCATTGAAACCCACAAAATAGTTCACATCATCAAAAACCCTCAGGTAATTCACATCATCGAAGCCAACCAAATAATTCACATCATCGAAACCCACCAAATAGTTCATATAATCGAAACCCACTAAATATTTCACATCATCGACACCCACCAAGTAATTCTAATCATCGAAACCCACCAAATCATTCACATCATCAAAACCAACCAAATAATACACATGATCGAAACCCACCAAATAATTCACATCAACAACACCCATCAAACAATTCACATCATCGACATACGCCAGATAATCCACATCATCAAAAACCACCAAATAATTCATATCATTAAAACTCAACAGGAAATTCACATAGTCGCAACCCATGAAATATTTAACATCATCGAAACCCATGAAATCATTCACATCATCAAAACTCACCAAATAATTCATTTCATTTATACCCACCAAATAATTCAAATCATCAAAACACACCAAATAATTCAGAACATAGAAACGAACTAAATAATTCAGATTATCAAAACAAACCAAATAATTCTCATCATTGACACCAACTCGGTAATTCTAATCATCAAAACCCACCAGAAATTCACGTAATTGAAACACACCAAATTATTCAAATCATTGACGCCCATAAAATAATTCGCATCATCAAAACCCACAAAATAATTCACATCATCAACATCCACTCGGAAATTCACATCGTTGAAACCCCCCAGGTAATTCATATCATCGAAACCCAAAAAATAATTCACATCATCGAAACCCAACAATTATTACACATAATCAAAACCCACTACATACTTTGCATCATCAAAACCCACCAAATAATTCACATAATTGACACCCACTCAAAAATTCACATCATTGAAACCCATGAAATAGTTCACATCATCGAAACCCACCAAATAATTCACATCATCGAAACCCAGGAAGCAATTCACATCATCGAAACCCATCAAATATTTCAAGTCATCGAAACCCACCAAGTAATTCACATCATTGAAACGCACGAAATATTTCACATAATCAAAACCCACCAAATAACTCCCCTCGTTGAAAGTCATTAAAAAACTCACATCATCAAAACCAACCAAATATGTCACATCATCGAAACCCTCCTAATAAGACACATCATCAACATCCATCAGATGGTTCACAACAACAAAATACACCAAATAATCCATTACATCGAAACCCATCCGGTAATTCACATCATTGAAACCCACCAAATAGTTCATAAAATCTAAACTCACTAAATAATTTGCATCATCAAAACCCACCAAATAATTCACATAATTGACACCCACTCGGAAATTCACATCATTGAAACCCACCAAATACTTCACATCATCGAAACACAATTATTTCACATAGTCAAAACCCACTAAATAATTTGCATCATCAAAACCCATGAAATAGTTCACATCATCGAAACCCCCTAGGTAATTCACATCATTGTAGCCAACCAAATAATTAACATCATCGAAACCCAACAATTATTACACATAATCAAAACCCACTACATACTTTGCATCATCAAAACCCACCAAATATTTCACATAATTGACACCCACTCAGAAGTTCACATCATCGAAACCCATGAAATAGTTCACATCATCGAAACACACCAAATAATTCACATAATTGAAACCCAGGAGGCAATTCACATCCTCAAAACCCATCAAATATTTCACGTCATCGAACCTCACCAAGTAATTCACATCATTGAAACGCATGAAATATTTCACATAAGCAAAGCCCACCAAATAATTCCCATCATTGACAGTCATTAAATAATTCACAGCATCAAAACCGACCAAATAATTCACATCATCGAAACCCAGCTAATAAGACACATCATCGATATCCATCAGATGGTTCACAACAACAAAATACACCAAATAATTCAGATAATCGAGACCCATCCGGTAATTCACATCATTGAAACCCACCAAATAATTCACATCATCGAAACCCACCAAATAGTCCATAAAATCTAAAGCAACTAAATAATTCGCATCTTCAAAACCCACCAAATAGTTGACATAATTGACGCCCACTCGGAAATTCACATCATTGAAACCCATGAAATAGTTCACATCATCGAAACCCACCAAATACTTCACATCATCGAAACACAACAATGATTTCACATAGTCAAAACCCACTAATTAATCTGCATTATCAAAACCAACCAAATAATTCACATCATCGATACCCACCAAATAATTCAGATCATTGATGCCCACCAATTAATTCACATCATCGAAAGCCACCACATTATTCACATCATTGACACCCACCAAATAATTCACATCATCGAAACCCACCAAATAATTCACATCATCAAAACCCAGCAGGCAATTCACATCATTGAAACCCACCAAATATTTCACGTCATCGAAAGCCACCAAGTAATTTACATCATTGAAACCCACAAAATATTTCACATAAACAAAACCCACCAAATAATTCCCATCATTGAGAGTCATGAAGTAATTCACAACATCAAAACCCACCAAATATTTCAAATCATCAAAACCCACCTAATAAGACACATCATCGACATCCATCAGATGGTTCACAACAAAAAAACACACAAATAATTCAGATAATCGAAACCCATCCGGTAATTCACATAATTGAAACCCACCAAATAATTCACATCATCGAAACCCACCAAATAGTTCAAATAATCAAAACCCACTAAATAATCAGCATTATCAAAACCAACCAAATAATTCACATCATCGATACCCACCAAATAATTCACATCATTGAAGCCCACCAATTAATTCACATCATCGAAAGCTACCACATTATTCACATCATCGACACCCACCAAATAATTCACATCATCGAAACCCAGCAGGCAATTCACATCATCGAAACCCACCAAATATTTCACATCATCGAAACTCACCAAGTAATTCACATCATTGAAACCCACAAAATATTTCACATAATCAAAACCCACCCAATAATTCCCATCATTGACAGCCATTAAATAATTCACAGCATCAAAACCCACCAAATATTTCACTTCATCGAAATCCACCTAATAAGACACATCATCGACATCCATCAGATGGTTCACAACAACAAAATACACCAAATAATTCAGATAATTGAAACCCATCCAGTAATTCACATCATTGAAACCCACCAAATAATTCACATCATCAAAACCCACCAAATAGTTCATATAATCTAAACCCACTAAATAATTCGCATCATCAAAACCAACCAAATAATTCACATCATTGACACCCACTCGGAAATTCACATCATCGAAACCCATGAAATAGTTCAAATCATCGAAACCCACGAAATACTTCACATCATCGAAACACCACAATGATTTCACATAATCAAAACCCACTAAATAATCTGCAATATCAAAACCAACCAAATAATTCACATCTTCGATACCCACCAAATAATTAAGATCATTGATGCCCACCAATTAATTCACATCTTTGAAAGCCAACACATTATTCACGTCATTGACATCCACCAAATAATTCACACCATCGAAACGCACCAAATAATTCACGTCATTGGAACCCACCAAGTAATTCACATCATTGAAACCCACAAAATATTTCACATAATCAAAACCCACCAAATAATTCCCATCATTGACAGTCATTAAGTAATTCACAGCATCAAAACCAACCAAATAATTCACATCATCGATACCCACCAAATAATTAACATCATTGACGCCCACCAATTAATTCACATCATCGAAAGCCACCACATTATTCACATCATTGACACCTACCAAATAATTCACATCATCGAAACCCACCAAATATTTCACATCATTGAAACCCACCAAGTAATTCACATCATTGAAACCCACGAAATATTTCACATAAACAAAACGCACCAAATAATTCACATCATTGAGAGTCATTAAGTAATTCACAGCATCAAAACCAACCAAATATTTCACATCATCAAAACCCACCTAATAAGACACATCACTGACATCCATCAGATGGTGCACAACAACAAAACACACCAAATAATTCAGATAATCGAAATCCATCCAGTAATTCACATCATTGAAACCCACCAAATAATTCACATCATCGAAACCCACCAAATGGTTCATATAATCTAAACCCACTAAATAATTCACATCATCAAAACCCACCAAATAATTCAATAATTGACACCCACTCGGAAATTCACATCATCGATACCCACGAAATAATTAACATCGTTGACGCCCACAAATTAATTCACATCATTGAAAGCCACCACATTATTCACATCATCGACCCAGCAAATAATTCACATCATCGAAACCCACCAAATATTTCACGTCATTGAAACCCACCAAGTAATGCACATCATTGAGATCCATGAAATATTTCACATAATCAAAACCCACCAAATAATTCCCATCATTGACAGCCATTAAATAATTCACAGCTTCAAAACCGACCAAATATTTCACATCTTCGAAACCCACCTAATAAGACACATCATCGACATCCATCAGATGGTTCACAACAACAAAACACACCAAATAATTCAGATAATCGAAACCCATCTGGTAATTCACATCACTGAAACCCACAAAATAATTCACATCATTGAAACCCACCAAATAGTTCATATAATCTAAACCCACTAAATAATTCGCATCATCAAAACCCACCAAATAATTCACATAATTGACACCCACTCGGAAATTCACATCATCGAAACCCATGAAATATTTCACATCATCGAAACCAACGAAATACATCACATCAGCAAAACACAAAAATGATTTCACATAATCAAAACCCTCTAAATAATCTGCATTATCAAAACCAACCAAATAATTCACATCATCGAGCCCCATCAAATAATTCACATCATCAAAACCATCAAATAATTCACATCATTGACTTCCACCCAGCAATTCATATTATCAAGACCCACCAAATAATTCACATCATCAAAACACACCAAATAATTCACATCATCGACACCCACCAAGTAATTCACATCATCAAAAGCCATCAAATAATTCCCATCATTGACACCCACCAAATAATTCTTATCATTAAAACCCCCCAAATAAATCACGTCATCGACATGCACCAAATAATTCACATCATCGAAACCCACCAAATAGTTCATATACTCACAAGCAACTAAATAATACACATCAACGAAACCCACCAAATAATTCTCATAATTGACATCCACCAAATATTTCGCATCATCAAAACCCACCAAATAATTCACATCATTGAAATCCACCCGGAAATTCACATCATCGAAACCCACGAAATAGTTCACATCATCGAAACCCACGAAATAGTTCACATCATCGAAACCAACCAAATACATCGCATCAGCGAAACACAAAAATGATTTCACATAATCAAAACCCACTAAATAATCTGCATTATCAAAACCAACCAAATAATTGACATCATCGAGCACCACCAAATAATTCACATCATCAATACCATCAAATAATTCACATCATTGACATCCACTCGGCAATTCATATTATCAAGACTCACCAAATAATTCGCATCATCAAAACCCACCAAATAATTCACATCATTGACACCCACCAAATAATTCACATCATCGAAACCCACCAAATAATTCACATCATCAAAACCCACCAAGTAATTCACATCATCGACACCCACCAAGTAATTCACATCATCGACACCCACCAAGTAATTCACATCATCGAAAGCGATCAAATAATTCACGTCATCAAAAGCCAACAAATAATTCATATCATCAAAACCCACCAAATAATTCATATCATCAAAACCCACCAGGTAATTCGCATCATCAAAACCCACCAAATAATTCCCATCATTGACACCCACCAAATAATTCTTATCATTAAAACCCCCCAAATAATTCACGTCATCGACACACACCAAATAATTCACATCATCGAAACGCACCAAATAGTTCATATAATCACAAACAAATAAATAATACACATCAACGAAACCCACCAAATAATTCTCATAATTGACATCCACCAAATATTTCGCATCATCAAAACCCACCAAATAATTCACATCATTGAAATCCACCCGGAAATTCACATCATTGAAACCCCCTAAGTAACTCACATCATCAAACCCCACGAAATAGTTCACATCATCGAAACCCCCTAGGTAATTCACATCATTGTAGCCAACCAAATAATTCACATCATCAAAACCCACTAAATAGTACACATCATCGATGCCCATCAAATATTTCACATCATCGAAACCAAGCAGTTATTTCATATCACCAACACCGACCAAATATTTCACATCATCGACAGCCACCAAGTAATTCTCATCATCGAAACCCACCAAATAATTCACATCATCGAAACTGATCAAATAATTCACGTCATCAAACCCCGCCAAATATTTCACGTCATTGAAACCCATTGACAGCCATTAAATAATTCACAGCATCAAAACCGACCAAATATTTCACATCATCGAAACCCACCTAATGAGACAAATCATTAACATTCATCAGATGGTTCACAACAACAAAACACACCAAATAATTCAGATAATCAAAACCCATCCGTGATTTCACATCGATGAAACCCACCAAATAATTCACATCATCGAAACCCACCAAAGAGTTCATATAATCTAAACCCACTAAATAATTCGCATTATCAAAACCCAACAAATAATTCACATAATTGACACCCACTCGGAAATTCACATCATCGAAACCCAGCAGGCAATTAACATCATTGAAACTCGCAAAATATTTCACGTCATCAAAACCCACCAGGTAATTCGAATCATCAAAACCCACCAAGTAATTCCCATCATTGACACCCACCAAATAATTCTTATCATTAAAACCCCCCAAATAATTCACGTCATCGACACGCACCAAATAATTCACATCATTCCATCCCAAAAATATTTCACATCATCGAAACCAACCAGTTATTTCTTATCACCAACACCCACCAAATATTTTACATCATCGATAGCCACCAAGTAATTCTCATCATCGAAACCCACCAAATAATTCACGTCATCAAAAGCCACCAAATAATTCACATCATCAAAAGCCACCAAATAATTCACATAATCAAAACCCACTAAATAATTTGCATCATCAAAACCAACCAAATAATTCACATCATCGTTACCCACCAATTAATTCACATCATCGAAACCCAGCAAATAATTCACATCTTCGAAACCCAGCAGGCAATTCACATCATCGAAACCCACCAAATATTTCACGTCATCGAAACCCACCAAGTAATTCACATCATTGAAACCCACAAAATATTTCACATAATAAAAACCCACCAAATAATTCCCATCATTGACAGCCATTAAATAATTCACAGCTTCAAAACCGACCAAATATTTCACATCTTCGAAACCCACCTAATAAGACACATCATCGACATCCATCAGATGGTTCACAACAACAAAACACACCAAATAATTCAGATAATCGAAACCCATCTGGTAATTCACATCACTGAAACCCACAAAATAATTCACATCATTGAAACCCACCAAATAGTTCATATAATCTAAACCCACTAAATAATTCGCATCATCAAAACCCACCAAATAATTCACATAATTGACACCCACTCGGAAATTCACATCATCGAAACCCATGAAATATTTCACATCATCGAAACCAACGAAATACATCACATCAGCAAAACACAAAAATGATTTCACATAATCAAAACCCTCTAAATAATCTGCATTATCAAAACCAACCAAATAATTCACATCATCGAGCCCCATCAAATAATTCACATCATCAAAACCATCAAATAATTCACATCATTGACTTCCACCCAGCAATTCATATTATCAAGACCCACCAAATAATTCACATCATCAAAACACACCAAATAATTCACATCATCGACACCCACCAAGTAATTCACATCATCAAAAGCCATCAAATAATTCCCATCATTGACACCCACCAAATAATTCTTATCATTAAAACCCCCCAAATAAATCACGTCATCGACATGCACCAAATAATTCACATCATCGAAACCCACCAAATAGTTCATATACTCACAAGCAACTAAATAATACACATCAACGAAACCCACCAAATAATTCTCATAATTGACATCCACCAAATATTTCGCATCATCAAAACCCACCAAATAATTCACATCATTGAAATCCACCCGGAAATTCACATCATCGAAACCCACGAAATAGTTCACATCATCGAAACCCACGAAATAGTTCACATCATCGAAACCAACCAAATACATCGCATCAGCGAAACACAAAAATGATTTCACATAATCAAAACCCACTAAATAATCTGCATTATCAAAACCAACCAAATAATTGACATCATCGAGCACCACCAAATAATTCACATCATCAATACCATCAAATAATTCACATCATTGACATCCACTCGGCAATTCATATTATCAAGACTCACCAAATAATTCGCATCATCAAAACCCACCAAATAATTCACATCATTGACACCCACCAAATAATTCACATCATCGAAACCCACCAAATAATTCACATCATCAAAACCCACCAAGTAATTCACATCATCGACACCCACCAAGTAATTCACATCATCGACACCCACCAAGTAATTCACATCATCGAAAGCGATCAAATAATTCACGTCATCAAAAGCCAACAAATAATTCATATCATCAAAACCCACCAAATAATTCATATCATCAAAACCCACCAGGTAATTCGCATCATCAAAACCCACCAAATAATTCCCATCATTGACACCCACCAAATAATTCTTATCATTAAAACCCCCCAAATAATTCACGTCATCGACACACACCAAATAATTCACATCATCGAAACGCACCAAATAGTTCATATAATCACAAACAAATAAATAATACACATCAACGAAACCCACCAAATAATTCTCATAATTGACATCCACCAAATATTTCGCATCATCAAAACCCACCAAATAATTCACATCATTGAAATCCACCCGGAAATTCACATCATTGAAACCCCCTAAGTAACTCACATCATCAAAACCCACGAAATAGTTCACATCATCGAAACCCCCTAGGTAATTCACATCATTGTAGCCAACCAAATAATTCACATCATCAAAACCCACTAAATAGTACACATCATCGATGCCCATCAAATATTTCACATCATCGAAACCAAGCAGTTATTTCATATCACCAACACCGACCAAATATTTCACATCATCGACAGCCACCAAGTAATTCTCATCATCGAAACCCACCAAATAATTCACATCATCGAAACTGATCAAATAATTCACGTCATCAAACCCCGCCAAATATTTCACGTCATTGAAACCCATTGACAGCCATTAAATAATTCACAGCATCAAAACCGACCAAATATTTCACATCATCGAAACCCACCTAATGAGACAAATCATTAACATTCATCAGATGGTTCACAACAACAAAACACACCAAATAATTCAGATAATCAAAACCCATCCGTGATTTCACATCGATGAAACCCACCAAATAATTCACATCATCGAAACCCACCAAAGAGTTCATATAATCTAAACCCACTAAATAATTCGCATTATCAAAACCCAACAAATAATTCACATAATTGACACCCACTCGGAAATTCACATCATCGAAACCCAGCAGGCAATTAACATCATTGAAACTCGCAAAATATTTCACGTCATCAAAACCCACCAGGTAATTCGAATCATCAAAACCCACCAAGTAATTCCCATCATTGACACCCACCAAATAATTCTTATCATTAAAACCCCCCAAATAATTCACGTCATCGACACGCACCAAATAATTCACATCATTCCATCCCAAAAATATTTCACATCATCGAAACCAACCAGTTATTTCTTATCACCAACACCCACCAAATATTTTACATCATCGATAGCCACCAAGTAATTCTCATCATCGAAACCCACCAAATAATTCACGTCATCAAAAGCCACCAAATAATTCACATCATCAAAAGCCACCAAATAATTCACATAATCAAAACCCACTAAATAATTTGCATCATCAAAACCAACCAAATAATTCACATCATCGTTACCCACCAATTAATTCACATCATCGAAACCCAGCAAATAATTCACATCTTCGAAACCCAGCAGGCAATTCACATCATCGAAACCCACCAAATATTTCACGTCATCGAAACCCACCAAGTAATTCACATCATTGAAACCCACAAAATATTTCACATAATAAAAACCCACCAAATAATTCCCATCATTGACAGCCATTAAATAATTCACAGCTTCAAAACCGACCAAATATTTCACATCTTCGAAACCCACCTAATAAGACACATCATCGACATCCATCAGATGGTTCACAACAACAAAACACACCAAATAATTCAGATAATCGAAACCCATCTGGTAATTCACATCACTGAAACCCACAAAATAATTCACATCATTGAAACCCACCAAATAGTTCATATAATCTAAACCCACTAAATAATTCGCATCATCAAAACCCACCAAATAATTCACATAATTGACACCCACTCGGAAATTCACATCATCGAAACCCATGAAATATTTCACATCATCGAAACCAACGAAATACATCACATCAGCGAAACACAAAAATGATTTCACATAATCAAAACCCTCTAAATAATCTGCATTATCAAAACCAACCAAATAATTCACATCATCGAGCCCCATCAAATAATTCACATCATCAAAACCATCAAATAATTCACATCATTGACTTCCACCCAGCAATTCATATTATCAAGACCCACCAAATAACTCACATCATCAAAACACACCAAATAATTCACATCATCGACACCCACCAAGTAATTCACATCATCAAAAGCCATCAAATAATTCCCATCATTGACACCCACCAAATAATTCTTATCATTAAAACCCCCCAAATAAATCACGTCATCGACATGCACCAAATAATTCACATCATCGAAACCCACCAAATAGTTCATATACTCACAAGCAACTAAATAATACACATCAACGAAACCCACCAAATAATTCTCATAATTGACATCCACCAAATATTTCGCATCATCAAAACCCACCAAATAATTCACATCATTGAAATCCACCCGGAAATTCACATCATCGAAACCCACGAAATAGTTCACATCATCGAAACCCACGAAATAGTTCACATCATCGAAACCAACCAAATACATCGCATCAGCGAAACACAAAAATGATTTCACATAATCAAAACCCACTAAATAATCTGCATTATCAAAACCAACCAAATAATTGACATCATCGAGCACCACCAAATAATTCACATCATCAATACCATCAAATAATTCACATCATTGACATCCACTCGGCAATTCATATTATCAAGACTCACCAAATAATTCGCATCATCAAAACCCACCAAATAATTCACATCATTGACACCCACCAAATAATTCACATCATCGAAACCCACCAAATAATTCACATCATCAAAACCCACCAAGTAATTCACATCATCGACACCCACCAAGTAATTCACATCATCGACACCCACCAAGTAATTCACATCATCGAAAGCGATCAAATAATTCACGTCATCAAAAGCCAACAAATAATTCATATCATCAAAACCCACCAAATAATTCATATCATCAAAACCCACCAGGTAATTCGCATCATCAAAACCCACCAAATAATTCCCATCATTGACACCCACCAAATAATTCTTATCATTAAAACCCCCCAAATAATTCACGTCATCGACACACACCAAATAATTCACATCATCGAAACGCACCAAATAGTTCATATAATCACAAACAAATAAATAATACACATCAACGAAACCCACCAAATAATTCTCATAATTGACATCCACCAAATATTTCGCATCATCAAAACCCACCAAATAATTCACATCATTGAAATCCACCCGGAAATTCACATCATTGAAACCCCCTAAGTAACTCACATCATCAAACCCCACGAAATAGTTCACATCATCGAAACCCCCTAGGTAATTCACATCATTGTAGCCAACCAAATAATTCACATCATCAAAACCCACTAAATAGTACACATCATCGATGCCCATCAAATATTTCACATCATCGAAACCAAGCAGTTATTTCATATCACCAACACCGACCAAATATTTCACATCATCGACAGCCACCAAGTAATTCTCATCATCGAAACCCACCAAATAATTCACATCATCGAAACCGATCAAATAATTCACGTCATCAAACCCCGCCAAATATTTCACGTCATTGAAACCCATTGACAGCCATTAAATAATTCACAGCATCAAAACCGACCAAATATTTCACATCATCGAAACCCACCTAATGAGACAAATCATTAACATTCATCAGATGGTTCACAACAACAAAACACACCAAATAATTCAGATAATCAAAACCCATCCGTGATTTCACATCGATGAAACCCACCAAATAATTCACATCATCGAAACCCACCAAAGAGTTCATATAATCTAAACCCACTAAATAATTCGCATTATCAAAACCCAACAAATAATTCACATAATTGACACCCACTCGGAAATTCACATCATCGAAACCCAGCAGGCAATTAACATCATTGAAACTCGCAAAATATTTCACGTCATCAAAACCCACCAGGTAATTCGAATCATCAAAACCCACCAAGTAATTCCCATCATTGACACCCACCAAATAATTCTTATCATTAAAACCCCCCAAATAATTCACGTCATCGACACGCACCAAATAATTCACATCATTCCATCCCAAAAATATTTCACATCATCGAAACCAACCAGTTATTTCTTATCACCAACACCCACCAAATATTTTACATCATCGATAGCCACCAAGTAATTCTCATCATCGAAACCCACCAAATAATTCACGTCATCAAAAGCCACCAAATAATTCACATCATCAAAAGCCACCAAATAATTCACATAATCAAAACCCACTAAATAATTTGCATCATCAAAACCAACCAAATAATTCACATCATCGTTACCCACCAATTAATTCACATCATCGAAACCCAGCAAATAATTCACATCTTCGAAACCCAGCAGGCAATTCACATCATCGAAACCCACCAAATATTTCACGTCATCGAAACCCACCAAGTAATTCACATCATTGAAACCCACAAAATATTTCACATAATAAAAACCCACCAAATAATTCACATCATTGACAGCCATTAAATAATTGACAGCATCAAAACCGACCAAATATTTCACATCATTGAAACCCACCTAATAAGACACATCATCGACATCCATCAGGTGGTTCACAACAACAAAACACACCAAATACTTCAGATAATCGAAACGCATCCGGTAATTCACATCATTGAAACCCACCAAATAATTCACATCGTCGAAATCCACCAAATAGTTCATATAATCTAAACCAGCTAAATAATTCGCAACATCAAAACCCACCAAATAATTCACATAATTGACACCCACTCGGAAATTCACATCATTGAAACCCACGAAATAGTTCACATCATCGAAAACCAGTAAATAATTCACATTATCGAAACCAAGCAGGCAATTCACATCATCGAAACCCACCAAATATTTCATGTCATCGAAACACACCAAATAACTCACATCATCGAAACCCACGAAATAGTTCACATCGTCAAAACCCCCTAGGTAATTCCCATCATTGTAGCCAACCAAATAATTCACATCATCAAAACCCACTAAATAATTCACATCATCGATGCCCATCAAATATTTCAAATCATCGAAACCAACCAATTATTTCATATCACCAACACCCACCAAATATTTCACATCATCGACAGCCACCAAATCATTCACATCAGCGAAACCGATCAAATAATTCACGTTATCAAAACCCACTAAATAATTTGCATCAACAAAACCAACCAAATAATTCACATCATCGATACCCACCAAATAATTCACATCATTAACACCCAACAATTAATTCACATCATCGAAAGCCACCACATTATTCACATCATCGACACCCACCAAATAATTCACATCATCGAAACCCACCAAATAATTCACATAATCAAAACCCAGCAGGCAATTCACACCATCGAAACCCACCAAATATTTCACGTCATCGAAACCCACCAAGTAATTCACATCATTGAAACCCACAAAATATTTCAAATAATCAAAACCCACCCAATAATTCCCATCATTGACAGTCATTAAGTAATTCACAGCATCAAAACCGACCAAATATTTCACATAATCGAAACCCACCTAATAAGACACATCATCGACATCCATCAGGTGGTTCACAACAACAAAACACACCAAATAATTCAGATAATCGAAACCCATCCGGTAATTCACATCATTGAAACCCACCAAATAATTCACATCATCGAAACCCACCAAATGGTTCATATAATCTAAACCCACTAAATAATTTGCATCATCAAAACCCACCAAATAATTCACATAATTGACATCCACTCGGAAATTCACATCATCGAAACCCACAAAATAGTTCACATCATCGAAACCCACCAAATAATTCACATCATCAAACCCACCAATTTGTTCATATAATCAAACCCACTAAATAATTCACATCATCAAAACCCACCAAGTAATTCACATCATCGACATCCACCAAGTAATTCATATCATCGAAAGCGATCAAATAATTCACATCAACAAAAGCCATCAAATAATTCACATCATCAAAACCCACCAAATAATTCACGTCATCAAAACCCATCAGATAATTCGCATCATCAAAACCCTCCAAATAATTCCCATCATTGACACCCACCAAATAATTCTTATCATTAAAACCCACCAAATAATACACGTCATTGACACGCACCAAATAACTAACATCATCGAAACCCAACAAATAGTTCATATAATCATAACTTTCTAAATAATACACATCAATGAAACCCACCAAATAATTCTCATAAGTGACACCCGTCAAATAATTCGCATCATCAACACCCACCAAATAATCCACATCATTGAAATGCCCCCGGAAATTGACATCAGCGAAACCCACCAAATAACTCACATCATCGAAACCCATGAAATAGTTCACATCATTGAAACCCCCTAGGTAATTCACATCATTGCAGCCAATCAAATAATTCACATCATCAAAACCCACCAAATAATTCACATCATCGATGCCCATCAAATATTTCACATCATCGAAACCAACCAGTTATTTCTTATCATCAACACCCACCAAATATTTTACATCATCGACAGCCACCAAGTAATTCTCATCATTGAAACCCACCAAATCATTCACATCATCGAAACCGATCAAATAATTCACGTCATCAAAACCCGCCAAATATTTCACGTCATTGAAACCCATTGACAGCCATTAAATAATTCACAGCATCAAAACCGACCAAATATTTCACATCATCAAAACCCACCTAATAAGACACATGATCGACATCCATCAGATGGTTCACAACAACAAAACACACCAAATACTTCAGATAATCGAAACGCAGCCGGTAATTCACATCATTGAAACCCACCAAATAATTCACATCATCGAAATCCACCAAATAGTTCATATAATCTAAACAAACTAAATAATTTGCAACATCAAAACCCACCAAATAATTCACAATAATTGACACCCACTCGGAAATTCACATCATTGAAACCCACAAAATCGTTCACATCAACAAAACCAGCAAATAATTCACATTATCGAAACCAAGCAGGCAATTCACAGCATCGAAACTCACCAAATATTTCACGTCATCGAAACACACCAAATAATTCACATCATTGAAACCCACGAAATATTTCATGTCATCAAAACCCACCAGGTAATTCGCATCATCAAAACCCACCAAATAATTCCCATCATTGACACCCACCAAATAATTCTTATCATTAAAACCCCCCAAATAATTCACATCATCGACACGCACCAAATAATTCACATCATCGAAACCCAACAAATAGTTCATATAATCACAACCAACTAAATAATACACATCAACGAAACCCACCAAATTATTCTCATAATTGACATCCACCAAATAATTTGCATCAGCAAAACCCACCAAATAATTCACATCATTGAAATCCACCCGGAAATTCACATCAGCGAAACCTACAAAATAACTCACATCATCGAAACCCATAAAATAGTTCACATCATCGACACCTCCTAGGTAATTCACATCATTGTAGCCAACCAAATAATTCACATCATCAAAACCCACTAAATAATTCACATCATCGATGCCCATCAAATATTTCAAATCATCGAAACCAACCAATTATTTCATATCACCAACACCCACCAAATATTTCACATCATCGACAGCCACCAAGTAATTCTCATCATCAAAACCCACCAAATCATTCACATCAACGAAACCGATCAAATAATTCACGTTATCAAAACCCACTAAATAATTTGCATCAGCAAAACCAAACAAATAATTCACATCATCGATACCCACCAAATAATTCACATCATTAACACCCACCAATTAATTTATATCATCGAAAGCCACCACATTATTCACATCATCGACACCTACCAAATAATTCACATCATCGAAACCCACCAAGTAATTCACATCATTGAAACCCACAAAATATTTCAAATAATCAAAACCCACCCAATAATTCCCATCATTGACAGTCATTAAGTAATTCACAGCATCAAAACCGACCAAGTATTTCACATAATCGAAACCCACCTAATAAGACACATCATCGACATCCATCAGGTGGTTCACAACAACAAAACACACCAAATAATTCAGATAATCGAAACCCATCCGGTAATTCACATCATTGAAACCCACCAAATAATTCACATAATCGAAACCCACCAAATGGTTCATATAATCTAAACCCACTAAATAATTCACATCATCAAAAACCACCAAATAATTCACATAATTGACACCCACTCGGAAATTCACTTCATCAAAACCCACAAAATAGTTCACATCATCGAAACCCACCAAATAATTCACATCATCAAACCCACCAATTTGTTCATATAATCTAAACCCACTAAATAATTCACATCATTAAAACCCACCAAGTAATTCACATCATCGACATCCACCAAGTAATTCACATCATCGAAAGCGATCAAATAATTCACATCAACAAAAGCCATCAAATAATTCACATCATCAAAACCCACCAAATAATTCACGTCATCAAAACCCATCAGATAATTCGCATCATCAAAACCCTCCAAATAATTCCCATCATTGACACCCCCCAAATAATTCTTATCATTAAAACCCACCAAATAATACACGTCATTGACACGCACGAAATAACTCACATCATCGAAACCCAACAAATAGTTCATATAATCACAACCAACTAAATAATACACATCAATGAAACCCACCAAATAATTCTCATAAGTGACACCCATCAAATAATTCACATCATCAACACCCACCAAATAATCCACATCATTGAAATGTCCCTGGAAATTGACATCAGCGAAACCCACCAAATAACTCACATCATCGAAACCCATGAAATAGTTCACATCATCGAAACCCCCTAGGTAATTCACATCATTGTAGCCAATCAAATAATTCACATCATCACAACCCACCAAATAATTCACATCATCGATGCCCATCAAATATTTCACATCATCGAAACCAACCAGTTATTTCTTATCATCAACAAACACCAAATATTTCACATCATCGAAACCAACCAGTTATTTCTTATCATCAACACCCACCAAATATTTTACATCATCGACAGCCACCAAGTAATTCTCATCATCAACACCCACCAAATCATTCACATCATCGAAACCGATCAAATAATTCATGTCATCAAAACCCGCCAAATATTTCACGTCATTGAAACCCATTGACAGCCATTAAATAATTCACAGCATCAAAACTCACCAAATATTTCACATCATCGAAACCCACCTAATAAGACACATGATCGACATCCATCAGATGGTTCACAACAACAAAACACACCAAATACTTCAGATAATGGAAACGCATCCGGTAATTCACATCATTGAAACCCACCAAATAATTCACATCATCGAAATCCACCAAGTAGTTCATATAATCTAAACCAACTAAATAATTCGCAACATCAAAACCCACCAAATAATTCACAATAATTGACACCCACTCGGAAATTCACATCATTGAAACCCACAAAGTCGTTCACATCATCAAAACCAGCAAATAATTCACATTATCGAAACCAAGCAGGCAATTCACAGCATCGAAACTCACCAAATATTTCACGTCATCGAAACACACCAAATAATTCACATCATTGAAACCCACGAAATATTTCATGTCATCAAAACCCACCAGGTAATTCGCATCATCAAAACCCACCAAATAATTCCCATCATTGACACCCACCAAATAATTCTTATCATTAAAACCCCCCAAATAATTCACGTCATCGACACGCACCAAATAATTCACATCATCGAAACCCACGAAATAATTCACATAATCAAAACCCACTAAATAATTTGCATCATCGATACCCACCAAATAATTCACATCATTGACGCCCACAATTAAATAATTCACAGCATCAAAACCGACCAAATATTTCACATCATCGAAACACACCTAATGAGACAAATCATTGACATCCATCAGATGGTTCACAACAACAAAACACACCAAATAATTCAGATAATCAAAACCCATCCGTGATTTCACATCGTTGAAACCCACCAAATAATTCACATCATCGAAACCCACCAAAGAGTTCATATAATCTAAACCCACTAAATAATTCGCATTATCAAAACCCAACAAATAATTCACATAATTGACACCCACTCGGAAATTCACATCATCGAAACCCAGCAGGCAATTAACATCATTGAAACTCGCAAAATATTTCACGTCATCAAAACCCACCAGGTAATTCGCATCATCAAAACCCACCAAGTAATTCCCATCATTGACACCCACCAAATAATTCTTATCATTAAAACCCCCCAAATAATTCACGTCATCGACACGCACCAAATAATTCACATCATTCCATCCCAAAAATATTTCACATCATCGAAACCAACCAGTTATTTCTTATCACCAACACCCACCAAATATTTTACATCATCGATAGCCACCAAGTAATTCTCATCATCGAAACCCACCAAATAATTCACGTCATCAAAAGCCACCAAATAATTCACATCATCAAAAGCCACCAAATAATTCACATAATCAAAACCTACTAAATAATTTGCATCATCAAAACCAACCAAATAATTCACATCATCGATACCCACCAATTAATTCACATCATCGAAACCCAGCAAATAATTCACATCTTCGAAACCCAGCAGGCAATTCACATCATCGAAACCCACCAAATATTTCACGTCATCGAAACCCACCAAGTAATTCACATCATTGAAACCCACAAAATATTTCACATAACAAAAACCCACCAAATAATTCACATCATTGACAGCCATTAAATAATTGACAGCATCAAAACCGACCAAATATTTCACATCATTGAAACCCACCTAATAAGACACATCATCGACATCCATCAGAGGGTTCACAACAACAAAACACACCAAATAATTCAGATAATCGAAACCCATCCGGTAATTCACATCATTGAAACCCACCAAATAATTCACATCATCGAAACCCACAAATATTTCATATAATCTAAACCCACTAAATAATTCGCATCATCAAAACACACCAAATAATTCAGATAATTGACACCCACTCGGAAATTCACACCATCGAAACCCACGAAATAATTCACATAATCAAAACCCACTAAATAATTTGCCTCATCGATACCCACCAAATAATTCACATCATTGACGCCCACAATTAAATAATTCACAGCATCAAAACCGACCAAATATTTCACATCATCGAAACACACCTAATGAGACAAATCATTGACATCCATCAGATGGTTCATAACAAAACACACCAAATAATTCAGATAATCAAAACCCATCCGTGATTTCACATCGTTGAAACCCACCAAATAATTCACATCATCGAAACCCACCAAAGAGTTCATATAATCTAAACCCACTAAATAATTCGCATTATCAAAACCCGACAAATAATTCAGATAATTGACACCCACTCGGAAATTCACACCACCGAAACCCACGAAATAGATCACATCATCGAAACCCAGCAGGCAATTCACATCATCGAAACCCACCAAATGTTTCACGTCATTGAAACCCACCAATTAATTCACATCATTCAAACCCACAATATATTTCATGTCATCAAAACCCACTAGGTAATTCGCATCAACACAACAATGATTTCAAATAATAGAAACCCTCTAAATAATCTGCATTATCAAAACCAACCAAATAATTCACATCATCGACCCCCACCAAATGATTCACATCATCGATACCCACCAAATAATTCACATCATCAAAACCCAAGAAGTAATTCACATCATTGACATCCACCCGGCAATTCATATTATCAAGACCCAACAAATAATCTGCATCATCAAAACCCACCAAATACATCACATCATTGACATCCACCAAATAATTCACATCATCGATACCCACCAAATAATTCACATCATCGACACCCACCAAATAATTCACATCATCGAAACCCACCAAATAATTCACATAATCAAAACCCAGCAGGCAATTCACACCATCGAAACCCACCAAATATTTCACGTCATCGAAACCCACCAAGTAATTCACATCATTGAAACCCACAAAATATTTCAAATAATCAAAATCCACCAAATAATTCCCATCATTGACAGCCATTAAATAATTCACAGCATCAAAACCGACCAAATATTTCACATCATCGAAATCCACCAAATACTTCACATCATCGAAACCCACCAATTATTTCACATAATCAAAATGCACTAAATAATTTGCATCAGCAAAACTCACTAAATATTTCCCATCATTGACACCCACCAAATAATTCGCATCATCGAAACCCACCAAATAGTTCATATAATCTAATCCCACTAAATAATTCGCATCATCAAAACCCACCAAATAATTCACATAATTGACACCCACTCGGAAATTCACATCATTGAAGCCCACGAAATAGTTCACATCATCGAAACCCAGCAAATAATTCACATCATCGAAACTCAGCAGGCAATTCACATCATCGAAACCCACCAAATATTTCACGTCATCGAAACCCACCAAGTAATTCACATCATTGAAACCCACGAAATATTTCACATATTCAAAACCCACCAAATAATTCCCATCATTGACAGCCATTAAATAATTCACAGCGTCAAAACCGACCAAATATTTCACATCATCGAAACCCACCTAATAAGACACATCATTGACATCCATCAGGTGGTTCACAACAACAAAACACACCAAATAATTCAGATAATTGAAACCCATCCGATAATTAACATCATTGAAACACACCAAATAATTCACATCATTGAAACCCACCAATTTGTTCATATAATCTAAACCCACTAAATAATTTGCATCATCAAAACTCACCAAATAATTCACATCATTGAAACCCACTCGGAAATCCACATCATCGAAACCCACGAAATAGTTCACATCATCGAAACCCACCAAATACATCACATCATCGAAAGACAACAATGATTTCAAATAATCAAAACCCACTAAATAATCTGCATTATCAAAACCAACCAAATAATTGACATCATCGACCCCCACCAAATGATTCACATCATCGATACCCACCAAATAATTCACATCATCAAAACCATCAAATAATTCACATTATTGACATCCACCCGGCAATTCATATTATCAAGACACACCAAAGAATTCGCATCATTAAAACCCACCAAATACATCACACCATTGACACCCACCAAATAATTCACATCATCGATACCCACCAAATAATTCACATCATCAAAACCCACCAAGTAATTTACATCATTAAAAGCGATCAAATAATTCACGTCATCAAAAGTCATCAAATAATTCCCATCCTCAAAACCCACCAAATAATTCACGTCATCAAAACCCATCAGGTAATTCGAATCATCAAAACCCACCAAAGAATTCCCATCATTGACACCCACCAAATAATTCTTATCATTAAAACCCCCCAAATAATTCACATCATCGAAAACCACCACATTATTCACATCATCGACACCCACGAAATAATTCCCATCATTGACAGCCATTAAATAATTCACAGCATCAAAACCGACCAAATATTTCACGTCATCGAAACCCACCAAATAGTTCATATAATCAAAACCAACTAAATAATACACATCAACGAATCCCACCAAATAATTCTCATAATTGACACCCACCAAATAATTGGCATCATCAAAACCAACCAAATAACTCAAATCATCGAAACCCACGAAATAGTTCACATCATCGAAACCCCCTAAGTAATTCACATCATTGTATCCAACCAAATAATTCACATCATCGATGCCCATCAAATATTTCACATCATCGAAACCAACCAGTTATTTCATATCACCAACACCCACCAAATATTTCACATCATCGACAGCCACCAAGTAATTCTCATCATCGAAACCCACCAAACCGTTCACATCATCGAAACCGATCAAATAATTCACCTCATCAAAAGCCACCAAATAATTCACATCATCAAAACCCAAATAATAATTCACGTCATCGACAGACACCAAATAGTTCACATCATCGACACCCAGCAAATAATTCACATCATCGAAACCCCCGAAATAGTTCACATCATTGAAACCCCCCAGGTAACTCACATCATCAAAACCCACCAAATACTTCACATCATCGAAACACAACAATTATTTCACATAATCAAAACGCACTAAATAGTTTGCATCATCAAAACCGACCAAATAATTCACATCAACGATACCCACCAAATAATTCACATCATTGACGCCCACCAATTAATTCACATCATCGAAAACCACCACATTATTCACATCATCGACACCCACAAAATAATTCCCATCATTGACAGCCATTAAATAATTCACAGCATCAAAACCGACCAAATATTTCACATCATCGAAACCCACCAAATACTTCACATCATTGAAACCCACCAATTATATCACATAATCAAAACCCACGAAATAATTTGCATCATCAAAACTCACCAAATATTTCAGATCATTGACACTCACCAAATAATTCGCATCATCAAAACCCACCAAATAATTCACAGCATCAACACCCACTAATTAATTCACATCATCAAAAGCAACCACATTATTCACTTCATCGAAACCCACCAAATAATTCACATCATCGAAACCCACCAAATTATTCCCATCATTGACATCCACCAAATAATTCTTATCATTAAAACCCCCCAAGTAATTCACGCCATCGACACGCACCAAATAATTCATATCATCGAAACCAACCAAATAGTTCATATAATCGCAACCAACTAAATAATAGACACCAACGAAACCCACCAAATAATTCTCATAATTGACACCCACAAAATAATTCGCATCAACTAAACCCACCAAATAACTCACATCATCGAAACCCACGAAATAGTTCACATCATCGAAACCCCCTAGGTAATTCACATCATTGTAGCCAACCAAATAATTCACATCATCGATGCCCATCAAATATTTCACATCATCGAAACCAACCAGTTATTTCATATCACCAACACCCACCAAATATTTCACATCATCGACAGCCACCAAGTAATTCTCATCATCGAAACCCACCAAATCGTTCACATCATCGAAACCGATCAAATAATTCACATCATCAAAAGCCACCAAATAATTGACATCATCAAAACCCAAATAATAATTCACGTCATCGACAGACACCAAATAGTTCACATCATCGACACCCACCAAATAATTCACATCATTGAAACCCCCGAAATAGTTCACATCATTGAAAACCCCAGGTAACTCACATCATCAAAACCCACCAAATACTTCACATCATCGAAACACAACAATTATTTCACATAATCAAAATGCACTAAATAGTTTGCATCATCAAAACCAACCAAATAATTCACATCAACGATACCCACCAAATAATTCACATCATTTACGCCCACCAATTAATTCACATCATCGAAAGCCACCACATTATTCACATCATCGACACCCACGAAATAATTCACATCATTGACAGCCATTAAATAATTCACAGCATCAAAACCGACCAAATATTTCACATCATCGAAACCCACCAAATACTTCACATCATTGAAACCCACCAATTATTTCACATAATCAAAACCCACGAAATAATTTGCATCATCAAAACTCACCAAATATTTCAGATCATTGACACTCACCAAATAATTCGCATCATCAAAACCCACCAAATAATTCACAGCATCCACACCCACTAATTAATTCACATCATCAAAAGCAACCACATTATTCACATCATCGACACCTACCAAATAATTCATATAATCGAAGCCACCCAGGTAATTCACTTCATCAAAACCAACCAAATAATTCACATCATCGAAACCCACCAAATTATTCCCATCATTGACACCCACCAAATAATTCTTATTATTAAAACCCCCAAAATAATTCATGCCATTGACACGCACCAAATAATTCACATCATCGAGACCCACCAAATATTTCACATCATCGAAACCCACCAAGTAATTCACATCACTGAAACCCACGAAATAGTACACATAATCAAAACCCACCAAATAATTCCCATCATTGACAGCCATTAAATAATTCACAGCATCAAAACCGACCAAATATTTCACGTCATCGAAACCCACCAAATACTTCACATCTTCGAAACCCACCAATTATTTCACATAATCAAAACCCACTAAATAAATTGCATCATCAAAACTCACCAAATATTTCACATCATTGACACCAACCAAATAATTCACATCATCGACACCCACTAATGAATTCACATCATCAAAAGCAACCACATTATTCACATCATCAACACCCACCAAATAATTCCCATCATTGACACCTACTAAATAATTCTTATCATTATAACCCCCCAAATAATTCACATCATCGACACGCACCAAATAATTCACATCATCGAAACCCACCAAATAGTTCACATCATCAAAACCCCCTAGGTAATTCACATCATTGTCGCCAACCAAATAATTCACATCATCAAAACCCACCAAATAATTCACATCATCGATGCCCATCAAATATTTCACATCATCGAAACCAACCAGTTATTTCATATCACCAACACCCACCAAGTATTTCACATCATCGACAGCCACCAAGTAATTCTCATCATCAAAACCCACCAAATCATTCACATCATCGAAAACGATCAAATAATGCACATCATCAAAAGCCACCAAATAATTCACATCATCAAAACCCACCAAATAATTCACGTCATCGACAGACACCAAACATCATTGACACCCACGAAATAGTTCACATCATCAAAACCCCACAGGTAATTCACATCATCAAAACCAACCAAATCATTCATGTCATCGATACCCACCAAATAATTCACATCATTGACGCCCACCAATTAATTCACATCATCAAAAACCACCACATTATTCACATCATCGACACCCACCAAATAATTCACATCATTGAAACCCACAAAATAATGCACATCATCGAAACCCAGCAGGCAATTCACATCATCGAAACTCACCAAATACTTCACATCATCGAAACCCACCAATTATTTCACATAATCAAAACCCACTAAATAATTTGCATCATCAAAACTCACCAAATATTTCACATCATTGACACCCACCAAATAATTCGCATCATCAAAACCCACCAAATAATTCACATCATCAACACCCACTAATTAATTCACATCATCAAAAGCAACCACATTATTCACATCATCGACACCCACCAAGTAATTCATATAATCGAAACCACCCAGGTAATTCACTTCATCGAAACCAACCAAATAATTCACATCATTGAAACCCACCAAATATTTCCCATCATTGACACATACCAAATAATTCTTATCATTAAAACCCCCCATATAATTCATGCCATCGACACGCACCAAATAACTCACATCATCAAAACCCAGCAAATATTTCACGTCATTGAAACCCACCAAGTAATTCACATCATTGTAACCCACGAAATATTTCACATAATCAAAAACCACCAAATAACTCTCATCATTGACAGCCATTAAATAATTCACAGCATCAAATCTGACCAAATGTTTCACATCATCGAAATCCACCAAATACTTCACATCATCGAAAGCCACCAATTATTTCACATAATCAAAACCCACTAAATAATTTGCATCAGCAAAACTCACCAAATATTTCCCATCATTGACACCCACCAAATAATTCGCATCATCGAAACCCACCAAATAGTTCACATAATCTAAACCCACTAAATAATTCGCATCATCAAAACCCACCAAATAATTCACATCATTGACACCCACCAAATAATTCACATCATCGACACCCACTAATTAATTCACATCATCAAAAGCAACCACATTATTCACATCATCAACACCCACCAAATAATTCATATAATCGAAATCAACCAAATAATTCACATCATCAAAACCCACCAAATAATTCCCATCATTGACACCTACTAAATAATTCTTATCATTAAAACCCCCCAAATAATTCACATCATCGACACGCACCAAATAATTCACATCATCGAAACCCACCAAATAGTTCACATCATCAAAACCCCCTAGGTAATTCACATCATTGTCGCCAACCAAATAATTCACATCATCAAAACCCACCAAATATTTCACATCATCGATGCCCATCAAATATTTCACATCATCGAAACCAACCAGTTATTTCATATCACCAACACCCACCAAATATTTCACATCATCGACAGCCACCAAGTAATTCTCATCATCAAAACCCACCAAATCATTCACATCATCGAAAAAGATCAAATAATGCACATCATCAAAAGCCACCAAATAATTCACATCATCAAAACCCACCAAATAATTCACGTAATCGACAGACACCAAACATCATTGACACCCACGAAACAGTTCACATCATCAAAACCCCGCAGGTAATTCACATCATCAAAACCAACCAAATCATTCATGTCATCGATACCCACCAAATAATTCACATCATTGACGCCCACCAATTAATTCACATCATCGAAAGCCACCACATTATTCACATCATCGACACCCACCAAATAATTCACATCATTGAAACCCACAAAATAATGCACATCATCGAAACCCAGCAGGCAATTCACATCATCGAAACTCACCAAATATTTCACATCATCGAAACCCACCAATTATTTCACATAATCAAAACCCACTAAATAATTTGCATCATCAAAACTCACCAAATATTTCACATCATTGACACCCACCAAATAATTCACATCATCGAAACCCAGCAGGCAATTCACATCATCGAAACCCACCAAATATTTCACGTCATCGAAACCCACCAAGTAATTCACATCATTGAAACCCACAAAATATTTCACATAATCAAAACCCACCAAATAATTCACATCATTGACAGCCATTAAATAATTCACAGCATCAAAACCCACCAAATATTTCACATCTTCGAAACCCACCTAATAAGACACATCATCGTCATCCAGCAGGTGGTTCACAACAACAAAACACACCAAACAATTCAGATAATCGAAACCCATCCGATAATTAACATCATTGAAACACACCAATTTGTTCATATAATCTAAACCCACTAAATAATTCGCATCATCAAAACCCACCAAATAATTCACATCATTGAAACCCACTCGGAAATTCACATCATCGAAACCCATGAAATAGTTCACATCATCGGAACCCACCAAATACATCACATCATCGAAACACAACAATGATTTCACATAATCAAAACCCTCTAAATAATCTGCATTATCAAAACCAACCAAATAATTGACATCATCGACCCCCACCAAATGATTCACATCATCGATACCCACCAAATAATTCACATCATCAAAACCAACCAGGTAATTCACATCATTGACATCCACCCGGCAATTCATATTATCAAGACCCAACAAATAATCTGCATCATCAAAACCCACCAAATACATCACATCATTGACATCCACCAAATAATTCACATCATCGATACCCACCAAATAATTCACATCATCAAAACACACCAAGTAATTCACATCATCGACACCCACCAAGTAATTCACATCATCGAAAGCGATCAAATAATTCACGTCATTAAAAGCCATCAAATAATTCACATCATCAAAACCCACCAAGTAATTCACGTGATCAAAAACCATCAGGTAATTCGCATCATCAAAACCCATCAAATAATTCCCATCATTGAGACCCACCAAATAATTCTTATCATTAAAACACCCCAAATAATTCACGTCATCGACACGCACCAAATAATTCACACCATCGAAACCCACCAAATAGTTCATATAATCAAAACCAACGAAATAATACACATCAAAGAAACCCACCAAATAATTCTCAAAATTGACACCCACCAAATAATTCGCATCATCAATACCCACCAAATAACTCACATCATCAAAACCCACGAAATAGTTCACATCATCGAAACCCCCTAGATAATTCACATCATTGTAGCCAACCAAATAATTCACATCATCGATGCCCATCAAATATTTCACATCATCAAAGCCAACCAGTTATTTCATATCACCAACACCCACCAAATATTTCACATCATCGACAGCCACCAAGTAATTCTCATCATCGAAACCCACCAAATCGTTCACATCATCGAAACCGATCAAATAATTCACATCAACAAAAGCCACCAAATAATTCAAATCATCAAAACCCACCAAATAATTCTCGTCATCAACAGACACCAAATAGTTCACATCATCGACACCCAACAAATAATTCACATCATTGAAACCCCCGAAATAGTTCACATCATCGAAACCCCCCAGGTAATTCACATCATCAAAACCCACCAAATACTTCACATCATCGAAACACAACAATTATTTCACATAATCAAAACACACTAAATAATTTGCATCATCAAAACCAACCAAATAATTCACATCATCGATACCGACCAAATAATTCACATCATTGACGCCCACCAACGAATTCACATCATCGAAAGCCACCACATTATTCACATCATCAATACCCACCAAATAATTCACATCTTCGAAACCCACCAAATAATACACATCATCGAAACCCAGCAGGCAATTCAAATCATCGAAACCCACCAAATATTTCACGTCATCGACACCCACCAAGTAATTCACATCATTGTAACCCACGAAATATTTCACATAATCAAAATCCACCAAATAATTCCCATCATTGACAGCCATTAAATAATTCACAGCATCAAAACTGACCAAATATTTCACATCATTGAAATCCACCAAATACATCACATCATCGAAACCCACCAATTATTTCACATAATCAAAACCCACCAAATAATTTGCATCAGCAAAACTCACTAAATTGACACCCACCAAATAATTTGCATCATCGAAACCCACCAAATAGTTCATATAATCTAAACCCACTAAATAATTCGCATCATCAAAACCCACCAAATAATTCACATAATTGACACCCACTCGGAAATTCACATCATTGAAGCCCACGAAATAGTTCACATCATCGAAACCCAGCAAATAATTCACATCATCGAAACTCAGCAGGCAATTCACATCATCGAAACCCACCAAATATTTCACGTCATCGAAACCCACCAAGTAATTCACATCATTGAAACCCACGAAATATTTCACATATTCAAAACCCACCAAATAATTCCCATCATTGACAGCCATTAAATAATTCACAGCGTCAAAACCGACCAAATATTTCACATCATCGAAACCCACCTAATAAGACACATCATTGACATCCATCAGGTGGTTCACAACAACAAAACACACCAAATAATTCAGATAATTGAAACCCATCCGATAATTCACATCATTGAAACACACCAAATAATTCACATCATCGAAACCCACCAATTTGTTCATATAATCTAAACCCACTAAATAATTTGCATCATCAAAACCCACCAAATAATTCACAACATTGAAACCCACTCGGAAATCCACATCATCGAAACCCACCAAATACATCACATGATCGAAAGACAACAATGATTTCAAATAATCAAAACCCACTAAATAATCTGCATTATCAAAACCAACCAAATAATTGACATCATCGACCCCCACCAAATGATTCACATCATCGATACCCACCAAATAATTCACATCATCAAAACCATCAAATAATTCACATCATTGACATCCACCCGGCAATTCATATTATCAAGACACACCAAAGAATTTGCATCATCAAAACCCACCAAATACATCACACCATTGACACCCACCAAATAATTCACATCATCGATACCCACCAAATAATTCACATCATCAAAACCCACCAAGTAATTTACATCATTAAAAGCGATCAAATAATTCACGTCATCAAAAGTCATCAAATAATTCCCATCCTCAAAACCCACCAAATAATTCACGTCATCAAAACCCATCAGGTAATTTGCATCATCAAAACCCACCAAAGAATTCCCATCATTAACACCCACCAAATAATTCTTATCATTAAAACCCCCCAAGTAATTCACGCCATCGACACGCACCAAATAATTCACATCATCGAAACCAACCAAATAGTTCATATAATCACAACCAACTAAATAATACACATCAACGAAACCAACCAAATAATTCTCATAATTGACACCCACAAAATAATTCGCATCAACTAAACCCACCAAATAACTCACATCATCGAAACCCACGAAATAGTTCACATCATCGAAACCAACCAGTTATTTCATATCACCAACACCCACCAAATATTTCACATCATCGACAGCCACCAAGTAATTCTCATCATCGAAACCCACCAAATCGTTCACATCATCGAAACCAATCAAATAATTCACATCATCAAAAGCCACCAAATAATTGACATCATCAAAACCCAAATAATAATTCACGTCATCGACAGACACCAAATATTTCACATCATCGACACCCACCAAATAATTCACATCATTGAAACCCCCGAAATAGTTCACATCATTGAAACCCCCCAGGTAACTCACATCATCAAAACCCACCAAATACTTCACATCATCGAAACACAACAATTATTTCACATAATCAAAATGCACTAAATAGTTTGCATCATCAAAACCAACCAAATAATTCACATCAATGATACCCACCAAATAATTCACATCATTGACGCCCACCAATTAATTCACATCATCGAAAGCCACCACATTATTCACATCATCGACACCCACGAAATAATTCACAAAATTGACAGCCATTAAATAATTCACAGCATCAAAACCGACCAAATATTTCACATCATCGAAACCCACCAAATACTTCACATCATTGAAACCCAATTATTTCACATAATCAAAACCCACGAAATAATTTGCATCATCAAAACTCACCAAATATTTCACATCATTGACACTCACCAAATAATTCGCATCATCAAAACCCACCAAATAATTCACAGCATCCACACCCACTAATTAATTCACATCATCAAAAGCAACCATATTATTCACATCATCGACACCCACCAAATAATTGATATAATCGAAACCACCCAGGTAATTCACTTCATCAAAACCAACCAAATAATTCACATCATTGAAATCCACCAAATTATTCCCATCATTGACACCCACCCAATAATTCTTATTATTAAAACCCCCCAAATAATTCACGCCATCGACACACACCAAATAATTCACATCATCGAGACCCACCAAATATTTCACGTCATCGAAACCCACCAAGTAAGTCACATCACTGAAACCCACGAAATAGTACACATAATCAAAACCCACCAAATAATTCCCATCATTGACAGCCATTAAATAATTCACAGCATCAAAACCGACCAAATATTTCAATTCATCGAAACCCACCAAATACTTCACATCTTCGAAACCCACCAATTAATTCACATAATCAAAACCCACTAAATAATTTGCATCATCAAAACTCAACAAATATTTCACATCATTGACACCCACCAAATAATTCACATCATCGACACCCACTAATTAATTCACATCATCAAAAGCAACCACATTATTCACATCATCAACACCCACCAAATAATTCCCATCATTGACACCTACTAAATAATTCTTATCATTAAAACCCCCCAAAGAATTCACATCATCGACACGCACCAAATAATTCACATCATCGAAACCCACCAAATAGTTCACATCATCGAAACCCCCTAGGTAATTCACATCATTGTCACCAACCAAATAATTCACATCATCAAAACCCACCAAATAATTCACATCATCGATGCCCATCAAATATTTCACATCATCGAAACCAACCAGTTATTTCATATCACCAACACCCACCAAATATTTCACATCATCGACAGCCACCAAGTAATTCTCATCATCAAAACCCACCAAATCATTCACATCATCGAAAACGATCAAATAATGCACATCATCAAAAGCCACCAAATAATTGACATCATCAAAAACCACCAAATAATTCATGTCATCGACAGACACCAAACATCATTGACACCCACGAAATAGTTCACATCATCAAAACCCCGCAGGTAATTCACATCATCAAAACCAACCAAATCATTCATGTCATCGATACCCACCAAATAATTCACATCATTGACGCCCACCAATTAATTCACATCATTGAAACCCACAAAATAATGCACATCATCGAAACCCAGCAGGCAATTCACATCATCAAAACTCACCAAATATTTCACATCATCGAAACCCACCAATTATTTCACATAATCAAAACCCACTAAATAATTTGCATCATCAAAACTCACCAAATATTTCACATCATTGACACCCACCAAATAATTCGCATCATCAAAACCCACCAAATAATTCACATCATCGACACCCACTAATTAATTCACTTCATCAAAAGCAACCACATTATTCACATCATCGACACCCACCAAATAATTCATATAATCGAACCCACCCAGGTAATTCACTTCATCGAAACCAACCAAATAATTCACATCATTGAAACCCACCAAATATTTCCCATCATTGACACATACCAAATAATTCTTATCATTAAAACCCCCCAAATAATTCATGCCATCGACACGCACCAAATAACTCACATCATCGAAACCCAGCAAATATTTCACGTCATTGAAACCCACCAAGTAATTCACATCATTGTAACCCACGAAATATTTCACATAATCAAAAACCACCAAATAATTCCCATCATTGACAGCCATTAAATAATGCACATCATCAAAACTGACCAAATGTTTCACATCATCGAAATCCACCAAATACTTCACATCATCGAAAGCCACCAATTATTTCACATAATCAAAACCCACTAAATAATTTGCATCAGCAAAACTCACCAAATATTTCCCATCATTGACACCCACCAAATAATTCGCATCATCGAAACCCACCAAATAGTTCACATAATCTAAACCCACTAAATAATTCGCATCATCAAAACCCACCAAATAATTCACATAATTGACAGACACTCGGAAATTCACATCATTGAAGCCCACGAAATAGTTCACGTCATTGAAACCCACCAAATAATTCACATCATCGAAACCCAGCAGGCAATTCACATCATCGAAACCCACCAAATATTTCACGTCATCGAAACCCACCAAGTAATTCACATCATTGAAACCCACAAAATATTTCACATAATCAAAACCCACCAAATAATTCACATCATTGACAGCCATTAAATAATTCACAGCATCAAAACCCACCAAATATTTCACATCTTCGAAACCCACCTAATAAGACACATCATCGTCATCCAGCAGGTGGTTCACAGCAACAAAACACACCAAACAATTCAGATAATCGAAACCCATCCGATAATTAACATCATTGAAACACACCAAATAATTCACATCATCGAAACCCACCAATTTGTTCATATAATCTAAACCCACTAAATAATTCGCATCATCAAAACCCACCAAATAATTCACATCATTGAAACACACTCAGAAATTCACATCATCGAAACCCATGAAATAGTTCACATCATCGGAACCCACCAAATACATCACATCATCGAAACACAACAATGATTTCACATAATCAAAACCCTCTAAATAATCTGCATTATCAAAACCAACCAAATAATTGACATCATCGACCCCCACCAAATGATTCACATCATCGATACCCACCAAATAATTCACATCATCAAAACCATCAAATAATTCACATCATTGACATCCACCCAGCAATTCATATTATCAAGATCCACCAAATAATTCGCATCATCAAAATCCACCAAATACATCACATCATTGAAACCCATCAGGTAATTCGCATCATCAAAACTCACCAAATAATTCCCATCATTGACACCCACCAAATAATTCTTATCATTAAAACCCCCCAAATAATTCACGTCATCGACACGGACCAAATAATTCACATCATGGAAACCCACCAAATAGTTCATATAATCACAACCAACTAAATAATACACATCAACGAAACCCACCAAATAATTCTCATAATTGACACCCACCAAATAATTCACATCATCGACACCCACCAAATAATTCACATCATCGAAACCCATGAAATAGTTCACATCATCGAAACCCTCCAGGTAATTCACATCATCAAAACCAACGAAATAATTCATATCATCGATACCACCAAATAATTCACATCATTGACGCCCACCAATTAATTCACATCATCGAAAGCCACCACATTATTCACATCATCGACACCCACCAAATAATTCACATCATCGAAACCCACCAAATACTTCACATCATCGAAACCCACCAATTATTTCACATAATCAAAACCCACTAAATAATTTGCATCATCAAAACTCACCAAATATTTCACATCATTGACACCCACCAAATAATTCGCATCATCAAAACCCACCAAATAATTCACATCATCGACATCCAATAATTAATTCACATCATCAAAAGCAACCACATTATTCACATCATCAACACCCACCAAATAATTCATATAATCAAAACCACGCAGGTAATTCATTTCATCGAAACCAACCAAATAATTCACATCATCGAAACCCACCAAATAATTCCCATCATTGACACACACCAAATAATTCTTATCATTAAAACCCCCAAATAATTCACGCCATCGACACGCACCAAATAATTCACATCATCGAAACCCACCAAATATTTCACATCATCGAAACCCACCTAATAAGACACATCATCGACATCCATCAGATGGTTCACAACAACAAAACACACCAAATAATTCAGATAATCGAAACCCATCCGATAATTCACATCACTGATACCCACCAAATAATTCACATCATCGAAACCCACCAATTTGTTCCTAAAATCTAAACCCACTAAATAATTTGCATCATCAAAACCCACCAAATAATTCACATCATTGACACCCACTCGGAAATTCACATCATCAAAACCCATGTAATAGTTCACATCATCGAAACCCACCAAATACATCACATCATCGAAACACAACAATGATTTCACATAATCAAAACCCTCTAAATAATCTGCATTATCAAAACCAACCAAATAATAGACATCATCGACCCCCACCAAATGATTCACTTCATCGATACCCACCAAATAATTCACATCATCAAAACCATCAAATAATTCATATCATTGACATCCACCCAGCAATTCATATTATCAAGACCCACCAAATAATTCGCATCATCAAAACCCACCAAATACATCACATCATTGACACCCACCAAATAATTCACAGCATCAAAACCCACCAAGTAATTCACATCATCAAAAGCGATCAAATAATTCCCGTCATCAGAAACCATCAAATAATTCCCATCATGAAAACACACCAAATAATTCACGTCATCAAAACCCATCAGGAAATTCGCATCATCAAAACCCACCAAATAATTCCCATCATTGACACCCACCAAATAATTCTTATAATTAAAACCCCCCAAATAATTCACGTCATCGACATGCACCACATAATTCACATCATGGAAACCCACCAAATAGTTCATATAATCACAACCAACGAAATAATACACATCAACGAAACCCACCAAATAATTCTCATAATTGACACCCACCAAATAATTCACATCATTGAAACCCACCAAATATTTCACGTCATAGAAACCCACCAAGTAATTCACATCATTGAAACCCACAAAATAGTACACATCATCAAAACCCCTTAAGTAATTCATATCATTGTATCCAACCAAATAATTGCACATCATCGATACCCTTCAAATATTTCACATCATCGAAACCAACCAGTTATTTCATATCACCAACACCCACCAAATATTTCACATCATCGACACAGCCACCAAGTAATTCTCATCATCGAAACCCACCAAATCAAAACCCACCGATCAAATAATTCACCTCATCAAAAGCCACCAAATAATTCACATCATCAAAACCCAAATAATAATTCACGTCATCGACAGACACCAAATAGTTCACGTCATCGACACCCACCAAATAGTTCACATCATCGAAACCGATCAAATAATTCACATCATCAAAAGCCGCCAAATAATTCACATCATCAAAACTCAAATAATAATTCACATCATCGACAGACACCAAATAGTTCACATCATCGACACCCACTAATTAATTCACATCATCAAAAGCAACCACATTATTCACATCATCGACACCCACCAAATAATTCATATAATCAAAACCACCCAGGTAATTCACTTCATCGAAACCAACCAAATAATTCACATCATCGAAATCCACCAAATAATTCCCATCATTGACACACACCAAATAATTCTTATCATTAAAACCCCCAAAATAATTCACGCCATCGACACGCACCAAATAATTCACATCATCGAAACCCACCAAATATTTCACGTCATCGAAACCCACCAAGTAATTCACATCATTGTAACCCATGAAATATTTCACATAATCAAAACCCACCAAAATTACCCATCATTGACAGCCATTAAATAATTCACAGCATCAAAACCGACCAAATACTTCACATCATCGAAACCCACCAATTATTTCACATAATCAAAACCCACTAAATAATTTGCATCAGCAAAACTCACCAAATATTTCCCATCATTGACACCCACCAAATAATTTGCATCATCGAAACCCAAAAAATAGTTCATATAATCTACACCCACTAAATAATTCGAATCATCAAAACCCACCAAATAATTCACATAATTGACACCCACTCGGAAATTCAGATCATTGAAGCCCACGAAATAGTTTACATCATCGAAACCCAGCAAATAATTCACATCATCGAAACCCAGCAGGCAATTCACATCATCGAAACCCACCAAATATTTCACGTCATCGAAACCCACCAAGTAATTCACATCATTGAAACCCACAAAATATTTCACATAATCAAAACCCACCAAATAATTGCCATCATTGACAGCCATTAAATAATTCACAGCATCAAAACCGACCAAATATTTCACATCATCCAAACCCACCTAATAAGACACATCATCGACATCCATCAGGTGGTTCACAACAACAAAACACACCAAATAATGATGATCGAAACCCATCCGATAATTTACATCATTGAAACACACCAAATAATTCACATCATCAACACCCACCAATTTGTTCATATAATCTAAACCCACTAAATAATTCGCATCATCAAAACCCACCAAATAATTCACATCATTGAAACACACTCGGAAATTCACATCATCGAAACCCATGAAATAGTTCACATCATCGAAACCCACCAAATACATCACATCATCGAAACACAACAATGATTTCACATAATCAAAACCCTCTAAATAATCTGCATTATCAAAACCAACCAAATAATTGACATCATCGACCCCCATCAAATGATTCACATCATCGATACCCACCAAATAATTCACATCATCAAAACCATCAAATAATTCACATCATTGACATCCACCCAGCAATTCATATTATCAAGACCCACCAAATACATCACACCATTGACACCCACCAAATAATTCACATCATCGATACCCACCAAATAATTCACATCATCAAAACCCACCAAGTAATTCACATCATCAAAAGCGATCAAATAATTCACGTCATCAAAAGCCACCAAATAATTCCCATCATCAAAACCCACCAAATAATTCACGTCATCAAAACCCACCAAATAATTCACGTCATCAAAACCCATCAGGTAATTCGCATCATCAAAACCCACCAAAGAATTCCCATCATTGACACCCACCAAATAATTCTTATCATTAAAACACCCCAAATAATTCACGTCATCGACATGCACCAAATAATTCACATCATCGAAACCCACCAAATAGTTCATATCATCACAACCAACTAAATAATACACATTAACGAAACCCACCAAATAATTCTCATAATTGACACTCACCCAATAATTCGCATCATCAAAACCCAAAAAATAACTCACATCATCGAAACCCACGAAATAGTTCACATCATCGAAACCCCCTAGGTAATTCACATCATTGTAGCCAACCAAATAATTCACAGCATCAAAACTGACCAAATATTTCACATCATCGAAACCAACCAGTTATTACATATCACCAACACCCACCAAATATTTCACATCATCGACAGCCACCAAGTAATTCTCATCATCGAATTCACCAAATCGTTCATATCATCGAAACTGATCAAATAATTCACATCATCAAAAGCCACCAAATAATTCACATCAACTATACGCAACAAATAATTCACGTCATCGACAGACACCAAATAATTCACATCACCGACACCCACCAAATAATTCATATCATCGAAACCCACGAAATAGTTCACATCATCGAAACCCTCCAGGTAATTCACATCATCAAAACCCACTAAATAATTTGCATCATCAAAACTCACCAAATATTTCCCATCATTGACACCCACCAATTAATTCACATCATCGAAAGCCACCACATTATTCATATCATCGACAGCTACCAAATAATTCGCATCATCAAAACCCACCAAATAATTCACATCATCGACACCCACTAAATAATTCAAATCATCGAAAGCAACCACATTATTCACATCATCAACATCCACCAAATAATTCATATAATCGAAACCACCCAGGTAATTCACATCCTTGAAACCCAACAAATAGTTCATATAATCTAAACCCACTAAATAATTCGCATCATCAAAACCCAACAAACAATTCACATAATTTACACCCACTCGGAAATCATCAAAACCCACGAATTGGTTCACATCATCGAAACCCAGCAAATAATTCACATCATTGAAACCCTGCAGGCAATTCACCTCATCGAAGCCCACCAAATATTTCATGTCATTGAAACCCATCAAATATTTCACGTCATCGAACCCCACCAAGTAATTCACATCATTGAAACCCACAAAATATTTCACATAATAAAAAAACCCAACAAATAATTCCCAACATTGACAGCCAGTAAATAATTCACAGCATCAAAACCCACCAAATATTTCACATCATCGAAACCCACCTAATAAGACACATCATCGACATCCATCAGATGGTTCACAACAACAAAACACACCAAATAATTCAGATAATCGAAACCCATCCGATAATTCACATCACTGATACCCACCAAATAATTCACATCATCGAAACCCACCAATTTGTTCCTAGAATCTAAACCCACTAAATAATTCGCATCATCAAAACCCACCAAATAATTCACATCATTGACACCCACTCGGAAATTCACATCATCGAAACCCACGTAATAGTTCACATCATCGAAACCCACCAAATACATCACATCATCGAAACACAACAATGATTTCACATAATCAAAACCCTCTAAATAATCTGCATTATCAAAACCAACCAAATAATAGACATCATCGACCCCCACCAAATGATTCACTTCATCGATACCCACCAAATAATTCACATCATCAAAACCATCAAATAATTCATATCATTGACATCCACCCAGCAATTCATATTATCAAGACCCACCAAATAATTCGCATCATCAAAACCCACCAAATACATCACATCATTGACACCCACCAAATAATTCACATCATCAAAACCCACCAAGTAATTCACATCATCAAAAGCGATCAAATAATTCGCGTCACCAGAAACCATCAAATAATTCCCATCATCAAAACACACCAAATAATTCACGTCATCAAAACCCATCAGGAAATTCGCATCATCAAAACCCACCAAATAATTCCCATCATTGACACCCACCAAATAATTCTTATCATTAAAACCCCCCAAATAATTCACGTCACCGACATGCACCACATAATTCACATCATGGAAACCCACCAAATAGTTCATATAATCACAACCAACGAAATAATACACATCAACGAAACCCACCAAATAATTCTCATAATTGACACCCACCAAATAATTCGCATCATCAAAACCCACCAAATAATTCACATCATTGAAACCCACCAAATATTTCACGTCATCGAAACCCACCAAGTAATTCACATCATTGAAACCCAGGAAATAGTACACATCATCGAAACCCCTTAAGTAATTCATATCATTGTATCCAAGCAAATAATTCACATCATCGATGCCCATCAAATATTTCACATCATCGAAACCAACCAGTTATTTCATATCACCAACACCCACCAAATATTTCACGTCATCGAAACCCACCAAGTAATTCACATCATTGACAGCCATTAAATAATTCACAGCATCAAAACCGACCAAATATTTCACATCATCAAAACCCACCAAATACTTCACATCATCGAAACCCACCAATTATTTCACATAATCAAAACCCACTAAATAAATTGCATCATCAAAACTCACCAAATATTTCACATCATTGACACCCACCAAATAATTCACATCATCGATACCCACCAAATATTTCACATCATTGACACCCACCAAATAATTCACATCATCGACACTCATTAATTAATTCACATCATCAAAAGCAACCACATTATTCACATCATCGACACCCAACAAATAATTCATATAATCGAAACCACCCAGGTAATTCACATCATCGAAATCAACCAAATAATTCACATCATCGAAACCCACCAAATAATTCCCATCATTGACACCCACTAAATAATTCTTATCATTAAAACCCCCCAAATAATTCACATCATCGAAACCCACCAAATAGTTTATATAATCACAATCAACTGAATAATACACATCAACGAAACCCACCAAATAATTCTCATAATTGACACTCACCAAATAATTCGCATCATCAAAACCCACCAAATGACTCACATCATCGAAACCCACGAAATAGTTCACATCATCAAAACCCCCTAGGTAATTCACATCATTGTCGCCAACCAAATAATTCACATCATCAAAACCCACCAGATAATTCACATCATCGATGCCCATCAAATATTTCACATCATCGAAACCAACCAGTTATTTAATATCACCAACACCCACCAAATATTCCACATCATCGACAGCCACCAAGTAATTCTCATCATCAGAACCCACCAAATAATTCACATCATCGAAACCGATCAAAAAATGCACATCATCAAAAGCCACCAAATAATTCACATCATCAAAACCCACCAAATAATTCACGTCATCGACAGACACCAAATAGTTCACATCATCGAAACCCACCAAATAATTCACATCATCGAAACCCATGAAATAGTTCACATCATCGAAACCCATGAAATAGTTCACATCATCAAAACCAACCAAATAATTCACACCATCGAAACCCACCAAATACATCACATCATCGAAACCCAGCAGGCAATTCACATCATCGAAATCCACCAAATATTTCACATCATCGAAATCCACCAAATACTTCACATCATCGAAACCCACCAATTATTTCACATAATCAAAACCCACTAAATAATTCGCATCATCAAAACTCACCAAATATTTCACATCATCGACACCCACTAATTAATTCACATCATCAAAAGCAACCACATTATTCACATCATCAACACCCAACAAATAATTAATATAATCGAAACCACCCAGGTAATTCACTTCATCAAAACCCACCAAATAATTCACATCATCGAAACCCACCAAATTATTCCCATCATTGACACCCACCAAATAATTCTTATCATTAAAACCCCCCAAGTAATTCACGCCATCGACACGCACCAAATAATTCACATTATCGAAACCAACCAAATAGTTCATATAATCACAACCAACTAAATAATACACATCAACGAAACCCACCAAATAATTCACATAATTGACACCCACCAAATAATTCGCATCAACTAAACCCACCAAATAACTCACATCATCGAAACCCACGAAATAGTTCGCATCATCGAAACCCCCTAAGTAATTCACATCATTGTAGCCAACCAAATAATGCACATCATCGATGCCCATCAAATATTTCACATCATCGAAACCAACCAGTTATTACATATCACCAACACCCACCAAATATTTCACATCATCGACGGCCACCAAGTAATTCTCAACATCGAAACCACCAAATCGTTCACATCATCGAAATGCAACAAATAATTCACATCATCAAAAGCCACCAAATAGTTCACATCATCGACACCCTCCAAATAATTCACATCATCGAAACCCACGAAATATTTCACATCATCGAAATCCTTCAGGTAATTCACATCATCAAAACCCACCAAATACTTCACATCATTGAAACACAACAATTATTTCACATAATCAAAATGCACAAAATAATTTGCATCATCAAAACCAACCAATTAATTCACATCATCGATAGCCGCCAAATAATTCACATCATCGACACCCACCAAATAATTCACATCATCGAAACCCATGAAATAGTTCACATCATCGAAACCCTCCAGGTAATTCACATCATCAAAACCAACCAAATAATTCACACCATCGATACCCACCAAATAATTCACATCACTGACGCCCACCAATTAATTCACATCATCGAAAGCTGCCACATTATTCACATAATCGACACCCACCAAATAATTTACATCATCGAAACCCACCAAATAAATCATATCATCGAAACCCAGCAGGCAATTCACATCATCGAAATCCACCAAATACTTCACATCATCAAAACCCACCAATTATTTCACATAATCAAAACCCACTAAATAATTCACATCATCAAAACTCACCAAATATTTCACATCATCGACACCCACTAATTAATTCACATCATCAAAAGCAACCACATTATTCACATCATCAACACCCAACAAATAATTCATATAATCGAAACCACCCAGGTAATTCACTTCATCGAAACCCACCAAATAATTCACATCATCGAAACCCACCAAATAATTCCCATCATTAACACCCACCAAATAATTCTTATCATTAAAACTCCCCAAGTAATTCACGCCATCGACACGCACCAAATAATTCACATCATCGAAACCAACCAAATAGTTCATATAATCACAACCAACTAAATAATACACATCAACGAAACCCACCAAATAATTCTCATAATTGTCACTCACCAAATAATTCGCATCATCAAAACCCACCAAATAACTCACATCATCGAAACCCACGAGATAGTTCACATCATCCAAACCCCCTAAGTAATTCACATCATTGTAGCCAACCAAATAATTCACATCATCAAAACCCACCAAATAATTTACATCATCGATGCCCACCAAATAATTCACATCATCGAAACCCATGAAATAGTTCACATCATCGAAACCCTCCAGGTAATTCACATCATCAAAACCAACCAAATAATTCACACCATCGATACCCACCAAATAATTCACATCACTGACGCCCACCAATTAATTCACATCATCGAAAGCTGCCACATTATTCACATAATCGACACCCACCAAATAATTTACATCATCGAAACCCACCAAATAAATCATATCATCGAAACCCAGCAGGCAATTCACATCATCGAAATCCACCAAATAATTCACATTATCGAAACCCACCAAATAATTCCAATCATTAACACCCACCAAATAATTCTTATCATTAAAACTCCCCAAGTAATTCACGCCATCGACACGCACCAAATAATTCACATCATCGAAACCAACCAAATAGTTCATATAATCACAACCAACTAAATAATACACATCAACGAAACCCACCAAATAATTCTCATAATTGTCACTCACCAAATAATTCGCATCATCAAAACCCACCAAATAACTCACATCATCGAAACCCACGAGATAGTTCACATCATCCAAACCCCCTAAGTAATTCACATCATTGTAGCCAACCAAATAATTCACATCATCAAAACCCACCAAATAATTTACATCATCGATGCCCATCAAATATTTCACATCATCAAAACCAACCAGTTATTTCATATCATCAAAACACACCAAATAATTCACATCATCGAAACCCACGAAATAGTTCACATCATCGAAACCCTCCAGGTAATTCACATCATCAATACCCACCAAATAATTCACATCATCAAAAACCAACAGGTAATTCGCATCATCAAAACCCACCAAATAATTCCAATCGTTGACACCCACCAAATAATTCTTATCATTAAAACCCCCCAAGTAATTCACGTCATCGACACGCACCAAATAATTCACATCATCGAAACCAACCAAATAGTTCATATAATCACAACCAACTAAATAATACACATCAACAAAACCCACCAAGTAATTCTCATAATTGACACCCACCAAATAATTCGCATCGACTAAACCCACCAAATAACTCACATCATCGAAACCCACGAAATAGTTCACATCATCAAAACCCCCTAGGTAATTCACATCATTGTAGCCAACCAAATAATTCACATCATCGATGTCCATCAAATATTTCACATCATCGAAACCAACCAGTTATTACATATCACCAACACCCACCAAATATTTCACATCATCGACGGCCACCAAGTAATTCTCATCATCGATACCACCAAATCGTTCACATCATCGAAATGCAACAAATAATTCACATCATCAAAAGCCACCAAATAGTTCACATCATCGACACCCACCAACTAATTCACATCATCGAAACCCACGAAATAGTTCACATCATCTAAATCCTCCAGGTAATTCATATCATCAAAACCCACCAAATACTTCACATCATCGAAACACAACAATTATTTCACATAATCAAAATGCACAAAATAATTAGCATCATCAAAACCAACCAATTAATTCACATCATCGATAGCCACCAAATAATTCACATCATCGACACCCACCAAATAATTCACGTCATCGAAACCCAGCAGGCAATTCACATCATCGAAACCCACAAAATATTTCACATCATCGAAACCCACCGAGTAATTCACGTCATTGAAACCCACAAAATATGTCACATAATCAAATCCCACCAAATAATTCGGATCATTGACAGCCATTAAATAATTCACAGCATCAAAGCCGACCAAATATTTCATATCATCGAAACCCACCAAATACTTCACATCATCGAAACCCACCAATTATTTCAAATAATCAAAACGCACTAAATAATTTGCATTATCAAAACTCACCAAATATTTCCCATCTTTGACACCCACCAATTAAATCACATCATCGAAAGCCACCACATTATTCACATCATCGACACCCACCAAGTAATTCACATCATTGAAACCCACGAAATATTTCACATAATCAAAACCAACCAAATAACTCCCATCATTGACAGCCATTAAATAATTCACAGCATTAAAACCGACGAAATATTTCACATCATCGTAACACACCAAATACATCACATCATCGAAACCCACCAATCATTTCACATAATCAAAACCCATTAAATAAATTGCATCAGCAAAACTCACCAAATATTTCACATCATTGACACCCACCAAATAATTCACATCATCGATACTCATTAATTAATTCACATCATCAAAAGCAACCACATTATTCACATCATCGACACCCAACAAATAATTCATATAATCGAAACCAGCCAGGTAATTCACATCATCGAAATCAACCAATAATTCACATCATCGAAACCCACCAAATAATTCCCATCATTGACACCCACTAAATAATTCTTATCATTAAAACCCCCCAAATAATTCACGTCATCGACACGCACCAAATAATTCACATCATCGAAACCCACCAAATAGTTCATATAATCACAATCAACTAAATAATACACATCAACAAAAACCACCAAGTAATTCTCATAATTGACACTGACCAAATAATTCGCATCATCAAAACCCACCAAATAACTCACACCATCGAAACCCACGAAATAGTTCACATCATCAAAACCCCCTAGGTAATTCACATCATTGTCGGCAACCAAATAATTCACATCATCAAAACCCACCAAATAATTCATATCACCAACACCCAACAAATATTTCACATCATCGACAGCCACCAAGTAATTCTTATCATCAAAACCCACCATATCATTCACATCATCGAAACTGATCAAATAATGCACATCATCAAAAGCCACCAAATAATTCACATCATCAAAACCCTCCAAATAATTCACGTCATCGACAGACACCAAATAGTTCACATCATTAACACCCACCAAATAATTCACATCATCGAAACCCATGAAATAGTTCACATCATCAAAACCAACCAAATAATTCACACCATCGAAACCCACCAAAAAAATCACATCATCAAAACCCAGCAGGCAATTCACATCATCGAAATCCACCAAATATTTCACATCATCGAAATCTACCAAATACTTCACATCATCGAAACCCACCAATTATTCCACATAATCAAAACCCACTAAATAATTTGCATCATCAAAACTCACCAAATATTTCACATCATCGACACCCACTAATTAATTCACATCATCAAAAGCAACCACATTATTCACATCATCAACACCCAACAAATAATTAATATAATCGAAACCACCCAGGTAATTCACTTCATCAAAACCCACCAAATAATTCACATCATCGAAACCAACCAAATTATTCCCATCATTGACATCCACCAAATAATTCTTATCATTAAAACCCCCCAAGTAATTCACGTCATCGACACGCACCAAATAATTCAATCATTGAAACCAACCGAATAGTTCATATAATCACAACCAACTAAATAATACACATCAACGAAACCCACCAAATAATTCACATAGTTGACACCCACCAAATAATTCGCATCAACTACACCCACCAAATAACTCACATCATCGAAACCCACGAAATAGTTCACATCATCGAAACCCCCTAGGTAATTCACATCATTGTAGCCAACGAAATAATTCACATCATCGATGCCCATCAAATATTTCACATCATCGAAACCAACCAGTTATTACATATCACCAACACCCACCAAATATTTCACATCATCGACGGCCACCAAGTAATTCTCATCATCGAAACCACCAAATCGTTCACATCATCGAAATACAACAAATAATTCACATCATCAAAAGCCACCAAATAGTTCACATCATCGACACCCACCAAATAATTCACATCATCGAAACCCACAAAATAGTTCACATCATTGAAATCCTCCAGGTAATTCACATCATCAAAACCCACCAAATACTTCACATCATCGAAAAACAACAATTATTTCACATAATCAAAATGCACAAAATAATTTGCATCATCAAAACCAACCAATTAATTCACATCATCGATCGCCGCCAAATAATTCACATCATCGACACCCAGCAAATAATTCACATCATCGAAACCCATGAAATAGTTCACATCATCGAAACCCCCCAGGTAATTCACATCATCAAAACCAACCAAATAATTCACACCATCGATACCCACCAAATAATTCACATCATTGACGCCCACCAATTAATTCACATCATCGAAAGCTGCCACATTATTCACATAATCGACACCCACCAAATAATTTACATCATCGAAACCCACCAAATAAATCATATCATCGAAACCCAGCAGGCAATTCACATCATCGAAATCCAACAAATACTTCACATCATCAAAACCCACCAATTATTTCACATAATCAAAACCCACTAAATAATTCGCATCATCAAAACTCACCAAATATTTCACATCATCGACACCCAGTAATTAATTCACATCATCAAAAGCAACCACATTATTCACATCATCAAAACCCAACAAATAGTTCATATAATCGAAACAACCCAGGTAATTCACTTCATCAAAACCCACCAAATAATTCACATCATCGAAACCCACCAAATAATTCCAATCATTGACACCCACCAAATAATTCTTATCATTAAAACCCCCCAAGTAATTCACGCCATCGACACGCACCAAATAATTCACATCATCGAAACCAACCAAATAGTTCATATAATCACAACCAACTAAATAATACACATCAACGAAACCCACCAAATAATTCTCATAATTGTCACTCACCAAATAATTCGCATCATCAAAACCCACCAAATAACTCACATCATCGAAACCCACGAGATAGTTCACATCATCCAAACCCCCTAAGTAATTCACATCATTGTAGCCAACCAAATAATTCACATCATCAAAACACACCAAATAATTCACATCATCAAAACCCATCAGGTAATTCGCATCATCAAAACCCACCAAATAATTCCAATCGTTGACACCCACCAAATAATTCTTATCATTAAAACCCCCCAAGTAATTCACGTCATCGACACGCACCAAATAATTCACATCATCGAAACCAACCAAATAGTTCATATAATTACAACCAACTAAATAATACACATCAACAAAACCCACCAAGTAATTCTCATAATTGACACCCACCAAATAATTCGCATCAACTAAACCCACCAAATAACTCACCTCATCGAAACTCACGAAATAGTTCACATCATCAAAACCCCCTAGGTAATTCACATCATTGTAGCCAACCAAATAATTCACATCATCGATGCCCATCAAATATTTCACATCATCGAAACCAACCAGTTATTACATATCACCAACACCCACCAAATATTTCACATCATCGACGGCCACCAAGTAATTCTCATCATCGATACCACCAAATCGTTCACACCATCGAAATGCAACAAATAATTCACATCATCAAAAGCCATCAAATAGTTCACATCATCGACACCCACCAAATAATTCACAGCATCGAAACCCACGAAATAGTTCACATCATCGAAATCCTCCAGGTAATTCACATCATCAAAACCCCCTAGGTAATTCACATCATTGTAGCCAACCAAATAATTCACATCATCGATGCCCATCAAATATTTCACATCATCGAAACCAACCAGTTATTACATATCACCAACACCCACCAAATATTTCACATCATCGACGGCCACCAAGTAATTCTCATCATCGATACCACCAAATCGTTCACATCATCGAAACCCACCAAATATTTCACGTCATTGAAACCCACCAAGTAATTCACATCATTGAAACCCACGAAATATGTCACATAATCAAATCCCACCAAATAATTCGGATCATTGAAACCAACCAGTTATTTCATATCACCAACACCCACCAAATATTTCACATCATCGACGGCCACCAAATAATTCTCATCATCGAACCCACCAAAATGTTCACATCATCGAAATGCAACAAATAATTCTCATCATCAAAAGCCACCAAATAATTCACATCATCAAAACGCAACAAATAATTCACATCATCGACAGACACCAAATACTTCACATCATCAACACCCACCAAATAATTCACATCATCGAAACCCACAAAATAGTTCACATCATCGAAACCCTCCAGGTAATTCACATCATCAAAACCCACCAAATACTTCACATTATCGAAACACAACAATTATTTCACAGAATCAAAACGCACTAAATAATTTGCATCATCAAAACCAACCAATTAATTCACATCATCGATACCCGCCAAATAATTCACATCATCAATACCCACCAAAACATTTCACGTCATCGAAACCCACCAAGTAATTCACATCATTGAAACCCACGAAATATGTCACATAATCAAATCCCACCAAATAATTCCGATCATTGACAGCCATTAAATAATTCACAGTATCTAAACCGACCAAATATTTCACATCATCGAAACCCACCAAATACTTCACATCATCGAAACCCACCAATTATTTCACATAATCAAAACGCACTAAATAATTTGCACCATCAAAACTCACCAAATATTTCCCATCATTGACACCCACCAATTAATTCACATCGTCGAGAGCCACCACATTATTCACATCATCGAAACCCAGCAAATAATTCACATAATCGAAACCCAGCAGTCAATTCACATCATCGAAACCCACCAAATATTTCACGTCATCGAAACCCACCAAGTAATTCACATCATTGAACCCCACAAAATATTTCACATAATCAAAACCCACCAAATAATTCCCATCATTGACAGCCATTAAATAATTCACAGCATTAAAACCGACCAAATATTTCACATCATCGAAACCGTAATAAGACACGTCATCGACATCCATCACATGGTTCACAGCAACAAAACACACCAAATAATTCAGATAATCGAAACCCATCCGGTAATTCACGTCATTGAAACCCACCAATTTGTTCATATAATCTAAACCCACTAAATAATTCGCATCATCAAAACCCACCAAATAATTCACATCATTGACACCCACCAAATAATTCTTATCATTAAAACACCCCAAATAATTCACGTCATTGACATGCACCAAATAATTCACATCATCGAAACCCATCAAACAGTTCATATAATCACAACCAACTAAATAATACACATCAACGAAACCCACCAAATAATTGTCATAATTGACACCCACCAAATAATTTGCATCATCAAAACCCACCAGATAACACATCATCGAAACCCACGAAATAGTTCACATCATCGAAACCCCCTAGGTAATTCACATCATTGTAGCCAACCAAATAATTCACATCATCGATGCCCATCAAATATTTCACCTCATCGAAACCAATCAGTTATTTCATATCACCAACACCCACCAAATATTTCACATCATCGACAGCCACCAAGTAATTCTCATCATCGAACCCCACCAACTCGTTCACATCATCGAAACCGATCAAATAATTCACATCATCAAAAGCCACCAAATAACTCACATCATCAATACGCAACAAATAATTCACGTCATCGACAGACACCAAATAGTTCACATCATCGACACCCACCAAATTATTCACATCATCGAAACCCACAAAATAGTTCACATCATCGAAACCCTCCAGGTAATTCACATCATCAAAACCCACCAAATAATTCACGTCATCAAAAGCCATCAGGTAATTCGCATCATCAAAACCCACCAAATACTTCACATCATCGAAACACAACAATTATTTCACATAATCAAAACGCACTAAATAATTTGCACCATCAAAACTCACCAAATATTTCCCATCATTGACACCCACAAATTAATTCACATCGTCGAAAGCCACCACATTATTCACATCATCGAAACCCAGCAAATAATTCACATAATCGAAACCCAGCAGTCAATTCACATCATCGAAACCCACCAAATATTTCACGTCATCGAAACCCACCAAGTAATTCACATCATTGAAACCCACAAAATATTTCACATAATCAAAACCCACCAAATAATTCCCATCATTGACAGCCATTAAATAATTCACAGCATCAGAACCGACCAAATATTTCACATCATCAAAACCGTAATAAGACACATCATCGACATCCATCAGATGGTTCACAGCAACAAAACACACCAAATAATTCAGATAATCGAAACCCATCCGGTAATTCACATCATTGAAACCCACCAATTATTTCACATAATCAAAACCCACAAAATAATTTGCATCATCAAAACTCACCAAATATTTCAGATCATTGACACTCACCAAATAATTCGCATCATCAAAACCCACCAAATAATTCACAGCATCAACACCCACTAATTAATTCACATCATCAAAAGCAACCACATTATTCACATCATCAACACCCAACAAATAATTCATATAATCGAAACCACCCAGGTAATTCACTTCATCGAAACCCACCAAATAATTCACATCATCGAAACCCAACAAATAATTCCAATCATTAACACCCACCAAATAATTCTTATCATTAAAACCCCCCAAGTAATTCACGCCATCGACACGCACCAAATAATTCACATCATCGAAACCAACCAAATAGTTCATATAATCACAACCAACTAAATAATACACATCAACGAAACCCACCAAATAATTCTCATAATTGTCACTCACCAAATAATTCGCATCATCAAAACCCACCAAATAACTCACATCATCGAAACCCACGAGATAGTTCACATCATCCAAACCCCCTAAGTAATTCACATCATTGTAGCCAACCAAATAATTCACATCATCAAAACACACCAAATAATTCACATCATCAAAACCCATCAGGTAATTCGCATCATCAAAACCCACCAAATAATTCCAATCGTTGACACCCACCAAATAATTCTTATCATTAAAACCCCCCAAGTAATTCACATCATCGACACGCACCAAATAATTCACATCATCGAAACCAACCAAATAGTTCATATAATCACAACCAACTAAATAATACACATCAACAAAACCCACCAAGTAATTCTCATAATTGACACCCACCAAATAATTCGCATCAACTAAACCCACCAAATAACTCACCTCATCGAAACCCATGAAATAGTTCACATCATCAAAACCCCCTAGGTAATTCACATCATTGTAGCCAACCAAATAATTCACATCATCGATGCCCATCAAATATTTCACATCATCGAAACCAACCAGTTATTACATATCACCAACACCCACCAAATATTTCACATCATCGACGGCCACCAAGTAATTCTCATCATCGATACCACCAAATCGTTCACATCATCGAAACCCACCAAATATTTCACGTCATTGAAACCCACCAAGTAATTCACATCATTGAAACCCACGAAATATGTCACATAATCAAATCCCACCAAATAATTCGGATCATTGAAACCAACCAGTTATTTCATATCACCAACACCCACCAAATATTTCACATCATCGACGGCCACCAAATAATTCTCATCATCGAACCCACCAAAATGTTCACATCATCGAAATGCAACAAATAATTCTCATCATCAAAAGCCACCAAATAATTCACATCATCAAAACGCAACAAATAATTCACATCATCGACAGACACCAAATACTTCACATCATCAACACCCACCAAATAATTCACATCATCGAAACCCACAAAATAGTTCACATCATCGAAACCCTCCAGGTAATTCACATCATCAAAACCCACCAAATACTTCACATTATCGAAACACAACAATTATTTCACAGAATCAAAACGCACTAAATAATTTGCATCATCAAAACCCACCAGATAACACATCATCGAAACCCACGAAATAGTTCACATCATCGAAACCCCCTAGGTAATTCACATCATTGTAGCCAACCAAATAATTCACATCATCGATGCCCATCAAATATTTCACCTCATCGAAACCAATCAGTTATTTCATATCACCAACACCCACCAAATATTTCACATCATCGACAGCCACCAAGTAATTCTCATCATCGAACCCCACCAACTCGTTCACATCATCGAAACCGATCAAATAATTCACATCATCAAAAGCCACCAAATAACTCACATCATCAATACGCAACAAATAATTCACGTCATCGACAGACACCAAATAGTTCACATCATCGACACCCACCAAATTATTCACATCATCGAAACCCACAAAATAGTTCACATCATCGAAACCCTCCAGGTAATTCACATCATCAAAACCCACCAAATAATTCACGTCATCAAAAGCCATCAGGTAATTCGCATCATCAAAACCGACCAAATACTTCACATCATCGAAACACAACAATTATTTCACATAATCAAAACGCACTAAATAATTTGCACCATCAAAACTCACCAAATATTTCCCATCATTGACACCCACCAATTAATTCACATCGTCGAAAGCCACCACATTATTCACATCATCGAAACCCAGCAAATAATTCACATAATCGAAACCCAGCAGTCAATTCACATCATCGAAACCCACCAAATATTTCACGTCATCGAAACTCACCAAATAATTCCCATCATTGACAGCCATTAAATAATTCACAGCATCAAAACCGACCAAATATTTCACATCATCGAAACCGTAATAAGACACATCATCGACATCCATCAGATGGTTCACAGCAACAAAACACACCAAATAATTCAGATAATCGAAACCCATCCGGTAATTCACGTCATTGAAACCCACCAATTTGTTCATATAATCTAAACCCACTAAATAATTCGCATCATCAAAACCCACCAAATAATTCACATCATTGACACCCACCAAATAATTTTTATCATTAAAACACCCCAAATAATTCACGTCATCGACACGCACCAAATAATTCACATCATCGAAACCCATCAAACAGTTCATATAATCACAACCAACTAAATAATACACATCAACGAAACCCACCAAATAATTCTTATAATTGACACCCACCAAATAATTTGCATCATCAAAACCCACCAAATAACACATCATCGAAACCCACGAAATAGTTCACATCATCGAAACCCCCTAGGTAATTCACATCATTGTAGCCAACCAAATAATTCACATCATCGATGCCCATCAAATATTTCACCTCATCGAAACCAATCAGTTATTTCATATCACCAACACCCACCAAATATTTCAAATCATCGACAGCCACCAAGTAATTCTCATCATCGAAACCCACCAACTCGTTCACATCATCGAAACCGATCAAATAATTCACATCATCAAAAGCCACCAAATAACTCACATCATCAAAACCCACCAAATAATTCACGTCATCAAAACCCATCAGGTAATTCGCATCATCAAAACCGACCAAATACTTCACATCATCGAAACACAACAATTATTTCACATAATCAAAACGCACTAAGTAATTTGCATCATCAAAACCAACCAAATAATTCACATCATCGATATCCACCAAATAATTCCATCATTGACACCCACCAGTTAATTCACATCATCGAAAGCCACCACATTATTCACATCATCGACTCCCACCAAATAATTCACATCATCGAAACCCACCAAATATTTCACATCATCGAAACCCAGCAGGCAATTCACATCATCGAAACCCACCAATTATTTCACGTCATCGAAACCCACCAAGTAATTCACATCATTGAAACCCACAAAATATTTCACGTAATCAAAACCCACCAAATAATTCCCATCATTGACAGCCATTAAATAATTCACAGCATCTAAACCGACCAAATATTTCACATCATCGAAACCCACCAAATACTTCACATCATCGAAACCCACCAATTATTTCCCATAATCAATATCCACTGAATACTTTGCATCATCAAAACTCACCAAATATTTCCCATCATTGACACCCACCAAATAAGTCACATCATCAAAAGCAACCACATTATTCGCATCATCGACACCCACCAAATAATTCATCTAATCGAAACCACCCAGGTAATTCACATCATCGAAACCAACCAAATAATTCACATAATTGACACCCACCAGATAATTTATATCATCACTCCCACCACATTATTCACATCATCGAACCGACCAGGTAATTCACATCATCGAAATCCACTAGGTAATTCAAATGACCAAAACACCAGGTAATTCATATCATTGAACCCTATCGATGTTTCAGTTCATCCTAATTCACCAGGGCATTCATATCCTCTGCTTGTTGTTTCAAGTTGCAGATCTCCTGTTCATAAGATTCAATCTGTAAACCACATGACAGAGCCAAAGTAGCAAACCTCAATGTCCTGCCTTCCCAAATTTCTTTAAAGGTGCATATCCTCTACATTGTGCACTTTTTTGACTGTCTCCTCTAGGTACAACTCTGTAAGTGGCCATGGTATTTTGATGTGCCACTGCCCTGCCTAGGATAAAGGAAGCAAGAAGAGAGTGATGACCAAAGGAAAGTGCAAAGGTGTGGATCACACCAACAAGGAAATGGCATTCCCTCTGACTATTCACGCAGTTAACCCCCTCACTCTGCATGACCAATGCCAAAACTTTTATACTGCTATTTCATCCATCAGCTGCTCCTATTCTCGCACTAAATTGACCTCTTATGACCTCCCACCCACCTCTTTAGTTGTTAATTCTAACTGCATTTAATCCTGTCTATTGATCTCTGGGTACTAGGTACGTTTACCTACTAGCTTAAGTACACAAATACAAATAATATTTAACAAACAGTTAAAGAATAACCATTCCAAGCATTGCTTGACGGTTAACTTTCAGTCACCATCACTGGTTCATTCTTCATGGCAACACCCCTACCAATCAGAATCCACTTTCCAACCAGTCAGCACACTCTTCACAAACAGTATAAATTGCTGTCTTCCCCCTATTTTGGTATTCTTGCAAAGTTTCCTGACGAGTGCAAGAGTCAACTACTTTGGTGTGGGACTGGAGTCGGACAACAGATTTCCTTCCCTAAAGGACATTAGTGAACCAGTTGCATTGTTAATTCAACAGCTTCATGGGGGTTCTTTTTACTAATGGTTTATACTTACTTAAACTAAATTCTAAAGTTACCATGGTGAGATTTGAATTCACCTTCTTGTCGGACAATTAGTCCAGGCCTCTGGTTTACTAGGTCAGGAACATAACCACTACGCCATCATATCAATGTTGGAAGCAGTAATTCATTGTACATGAGCATTTGATGGAAAAGGCCCATAATTCACACACACAGACTACAGAAACCATTTAAAACATGTTTCTCATTGCCCAGAGGAATGAGGAATAGGATGACCCCTAACCCTTAACCTACCTTCAATCCTGGCACTCCCACTCCACCAGTAGGGATTTAATCTGCCAAATGATTGTAATTAAAGAACATTAAATCTTCATGGAGCTGTTGAATGTGTTGTTGGCTGATTTCAACCAGCTTGCAGAGCACCTGGGTGAGGAGAGGAGAAAGAACTTGGCAAAGTGACAAAATGCAGGACTCGAATGCAAAGATTCAAAAGAATTCCTGGCAATTCATAGCAGCAGCAATGGTGCACAAACAAAATATGAAGATAATATTAATAAATTGTAGCACTAAAGCAACCCGGAGTTCACGGCACAAGAATGAGTATCATGAAGTACATTATCAAGACAGCTCAAATCATTTGGTCAATACCATCAGGTGTCATTGCAGAGTCACATGATGTAGTGTCATCGCAGGGTCACATGGTGTAGTGTCATCGCAGGGTCACATGGTGTAGTGTCATCGCAGGGTCACATGGTGAAGTGTCATCGCAGGGTCCCATGACACAGTTGTTACAACCAGGATGGTAGGAGTGGGTGAATTATCAAGCCCCACCACTCTGCAGGCCGTACCAGTAATTTAAATGTTCAATTTTCTCACCGAAATGGCCATTGTGTTCCGATACTTTGAGTACCCAGAAGAAAGGAGAGTCTGACCAGGCTCCTTTCAAAACAAAAAAGCAGAGTATTACTTAAATGGGGAACGGCTGCATAATTCTGAGATACAGAGGGATCTAGGGGTTCTAGTTCATGAGTCAAAAAAGGTTAGTATGCAAGTATAGCAAGTAATTAAGAAGGTTAATGGAACGTTATTCTTTATTATGAAGGGGATTGAACATAAAAGTAAAGGTGTTATGCTCTAGTTATACAGGGCATTGGTGAGACCGCACCTCGATTATTGTGTGCAGTTTTGGTCTCCTTATTTAAGGAAGGATGCGCTGGAGGCGGTTCAGAGGAGGTTTACTAGATTGATACCTGGAATGAGTGGGTTGTCTTATGACGAAAGGTTAGACAGATTGGGCTTGTTCCCACTGGAGTTTAGAAGAGTGAGGGGTGATTTGAATGAAGTATATAAGATCCTGAATGGCCTTGACAAGGTGGATGTCGAAAGGATGTTTCCTCTTGTGGGTGAATCCAGAACTAAGGGGCACTGTTTTAAAATTAGGGGTCGCCCTTTTAGGACAGAGATTAGGAGAATTTTTTTCTCAGAGGGTTGTGCGATTTTGGAACTCTCTGCCTCAGAAGGTGGTGGAAGCGAGGTCATTGAATAGTTTTAAGACAGAGGTAGATAGATTCTTGTTAGGCCAGGAAGTCAAAGGTTATCGGGGTTAGATGGGAATGTGGAAATTGAAACACAAGAAAATCGGCCATGCCCTTATTGTATGGCAGAGCAGGCTCGAAGGGCCAAATGGCCTACTCCTGTTCCTATTTCTTATGTTCTTATGTTTCAAAAACTCAGAATGATTAATTTATTTTAAAACAAAACTTCTTTTAACAAGCTGCAAGCACTGGTTAACATACAACTGTAATCGGAAAATATAACTATCTATCTCTTCCTAAAGAATTCCCCCAGTACGCACACACACATACAGACAAACAAAGGACAAACAGATAGTCTCCCGCTGCAGAGATGGGCTTTGGAGGATGAATGTTATAAAATAAAGAATAAAGTCTGCAGTGTCTCGATACTGTCGACCTGGAGTTCTCTCGTGTGAAGACATGACACTTGGCTGGTCCCAGTGGATGTCTGGAAGTTCTCACCAGCCGGTCATGGCCTTGCAGGTCCAAATGCAGACGAATGACACTCAAGCGAGGGTTCTCTGGCTACAGGTTGATAACCAAACACAATTTCAGGCATGGTAGAGGGAGGGAGCCAGTTAAGGTAGCTTTCCTTCCTCAGCTTGTTCCCCAAAAAGGCTGAAAGCAAAACCACAGGTTCAAACTTAATATTTGCCTCTGCCATGTGATTGCCTTTTTGTCTTCCAGCTTTTCATTAATTAAAGTGCTTTACAGTTCAAAACAGACAAAGAAACAACTCCTTCTCAAGTACCATATAGCTCAGGTGATTTCTTGGAAGAGCCCTGCTTGTTGACAGTTCCAAGGTGAACTTATGATCTTTTTAAAAAATCCCAAGTTAGCATCCAGATGTATAGTTAATGCCAAGTCCTTCCATTTTATAAAAGAACAATTAACTCTTGAAATATATGATTCTAACTGTGTCATCGCAGTTACATGGCACAGCGTCATGGCAAAGTGACATGGCACAGTATTCCTATTGTGAAAATCACATGAAACCTTGATACTGTCACATGCAATAGTAACATGGTAGTCACATGTTAGAGTACTACTGCAACATGGTCACACACCACAGCTAAGCTGAGAATTTCTCTAAATCTGGAGACAAGGTCCAACCTGAAGCTGAACCAAAGCAGGATTAAAGTCTCATGCAGGCGTGATTGAAATGATTTGCTTTGGTAAATACCATCAGTCACCTGCTAGATGCATCTGTGAACTGCAGGCTGATAGGCTGAATTTTGTTCTCTCTGTGGTAGGTTGGAATGAGACAGAGGGATTGATTTTCACAGCTGAGGTTCGCTTTATCTATGGTGGTGGATTTGGCTAAAGGTCGCCTTTCAAGCAAATGCCACAGAACTGTCACACCCCCCCTTCCTAACACTGCGGCGGCTGTGCCTGCACCTAACAGTAGAGATCATAGATAGCAGCAGGTGTTCACAATCCATTTTAAGTGACATAATACTTGGCTGCCAACTCTGCTCTTTAGCTTTCACTAAAGAACACACAAATATTGGGATTCCCATTGGGCCATGTTGCCCAAGTTGGAGTTACAGAATGATACAACACAAAAGAAGGTTATTCAGCCCATCAGTCCAGGAACATCAAAATGCTAAAAACAAAGGTGAGCCTTGTTCAGCCCCTTGAGTCTACTTCACCACACAATTGGATGACAGCTGATTTTTACCTCAGCTCCATTTGCCCACCTCCGCTCCATGTCTTTCAACTCTCAGCCAAGAAAAGTCAATCAATTTATAAATTCCAGTTGAGGCAATTAAATATATCTCTGCCCAAACACTTGTCAACAAAGACCACGAAAATTAAGCTGACTCAAAAAGACCATTGGTTCACGTGATTACCTAGCTCTCAAATCACATTTTATTATTCAGTTGTGAAATCAAATTCAATAAATCTTGTAAATTACGAGGCGGCAACAAAGCAAAACAAAGAGCTAAAACAACCATGAAAGCTGTCAGATTGTTGCAAAAACTCAGCTGGTTCCCCAGTGTTCTTGTGTCCTTCAGAGACATGAACCCACTGTCCTGAACCAGTCTGGCCTACGCTTGACTCCAGTACTCATTCAGGATGATGGCTTCAATACTCTCAGGGCAGCTAGGGATGGGATAAAAACAAAAAACTGTGGATGCTGGAAATCCAAAACAAAAACAGAATTACCTGGAAAAATCCAGCAGGTCTGGCAGCATCAGCGGAGAAGAAAAGAATTGACTTTTCGAGTTCTGTGGAAGGGTCATGAGGACCGAAACGTCAACTCTTTTCTTCTCAGCCGATGCTGCCAGACCTGCTGAGTTTTTCCAGGTAATTCTGTTTTTGAACTAGGGATGGGCCTGGCTGAGTTGAGGCCACAGATCAGCCGTGATTGAATTGAATGTGTTATGATCCCAGCTGATGTTAACACTGGGCAAGTCAGATGCCAGCGTGAAACCTAGCTTGATCGATCCTAACTTTGTTTTTTTAAAAAAAGCATGGAGAAAAGTTACTGAGCAAATTCACAGGAGTCTGCTGATGATCTTTTAACACAAAGAATAAAATATTTATTAAACAAGGAAAATGAACTGTATTACACCAGACAAAAAGGTTGGAAAGATCTCAATACAAGCACAAGAACATGATTCTAATTCCCACTATTCCTTTACCCCAGCAATATCTTTACAGGCACTTATAAATTCAGATAGATCAGCAATTTATGATAACTATCTCTGTTCAATTCATTCATGGGGTGTGGGCATCGCTGCCTAGGCCAGCACTTAATTCCCATCCCTAATTGCCATTGTTCAGAGGGGATTTTTTGTTAAAGCATCAAACTGTGGGCCTAGAGCCACATGAAGGTATGACCAGGTAAGCATGGTAGATTTTCTTCCCTAAAGGACATTAGCCCAGATGGGTTTTTACAACAATTGGCACATGATCATCATCAGACTTTTAATTCCATATTTTTATCGGATTCATATTTTCACCAGCCTGCCATTGTGGGATTTGAGTCCAGGTCCTCAGAAAATTACCCTGGGTTCCTGAAATACAAGTCCAGTGTTAACACACTATGCCACTGCCTCCCCAAAAGTCTGAGTTCATGTGAATTAACAGACAAACGGCGGTCAGATGCCCACACTCCAAAATAAATGACATTTGCGACCAAAGCAAATTCCATGTATTTCTCAACAGCCCACCCAGATAGTTGTCACGTTGTGAGCCAACCAGTCTTAAGGAAACTTTGCCTTTCTCACAAGGATTTCCAATCCCCACATTTGAAGAATTTCCCATTTGGACGGTTACAATAATGGCCTATCTCGCAGGGTCTCAATCTCGCTTTCCGAGATCCCTTTCCCCTGGATCTCTAAGGACACTCAAGCTTCACCTTCCAAGCACGCTTTCAGATCTTCGGCTGTGCCGAACAGAACACCATCGCTCCAAAAGGTAAGGAGTCACCAATCTTCGGCTGCCTCCTTGGATGTTCAGAGCTTCTCGCAAGTCAGCTTCGCTTCAAGTCTGTTCCTTGCTGCTCTCTCGTTACCTCAGAGCTTAATGCTCTGCTTCTTTATTTTCTCTTGACTTCTGGGAACTCTGCCTGTCTCTCTCCTGGTGTGTTGCTCCCGGGCAAACTTTCTGTGGAATGGCACTCTGGTTCAGATCACCTGACCAGTATCTCACAGTGTTTCGTTTCTTTACATCTGTGCAGTCGCGCAGTGGTGGCGCGGCCTAAAGACAGTAAAAGACACCAACTGAGCATGTGCGGCCACTTCCCCGCGGGCGCATGCGCAGAAGGACAGAGGTCCCCTGGGAATAGGAGTTTCCGACCTCTGAAGTAAGTATTCGGGTTTCGTGACAAATGGCGGAGCGGTCTGAAGGGGCTGAATTTGTTGGACAGGGTAGCACAGTGGTTATGTTATTGATGCATATTCACATAGCAATATGTTCCTAGCTTTTTATGAACAGCCCAATCATCTCCATCTGCTCCATCAACGACCTGCCTTCCATCATAAGGTCAGAAGTGGGGATGTTCGCTGATGATTGCACAATGTTCAGCACCATTCGCGACTCCTCAGATTCTGAAGCAGTCCTTGTCCAAATGCAGCAAACCTGAACAATATCCAGGCTTGGCCTGACAAGTGGCAAGTAACATTCGCACCACACAAGTGTCAGGCAATGACCATCTCCAACAAGAGAGGATCCAACCATCACCCCTTGATGTTCAATGGCATTACCATCACTGAATACCATCACTATCAACATCCTGGGGGTTACCATTGACCAGAAACTGAACTGGACTAGCCATATAAATACTGTGGCTACAGGAGGCTAGAAATCCTGTGACAAGTAACCCATCTCCTGACTCCCCAGAGCCTGTCCACCACCTACAAGGCCCCTGCACGCTGACACAAAGATTCTGGCCCATACATTTCCATCAACCTCTTACTCTTCTAAACTCCAGCGGATACAAGCCCAGTCAGTCTAACCTTTCCTCATAAGACAACCCACCCATTCCAGCTATTAGTCTGGTAAACCTTCTCTGAACTGCTCCCAATGCATTTACATCCTTCCTTAAATAAGATGACCAAAACTGTCTACAGTACTCCAGATGTGGTCTCACTGGTGCCCTGTACAACTGAAGCATAACCTCCATACTCTTGTATTCAATCCCCTGTGAATAAATGATAAAATTCTATTAGCTTCCCTAATTACTTGCTGTACCTGTGCACCAGCCTTTTGTGATTCATGCAGCAGGAGACCCAGATCCCTCTGCATCTCAGAGCTCTGCAATCTCTCAACATGTAGACAATATGCTTCTCTTTTATTCTTCCTGCCATATGGACAATTTCACATTTTCCTACATTAAACTTCATCTGCCAGGTCTTTGCCCATTCACTAAACCTATCTATATCTGGTTGTAGCCTCCTTATGTCCACTTTTCAACTTACTTTCCTACCTAATTTTGTGTCATCAGCAAATTTGGCAACAATCCCATCCATCCCTTCATTCAAGCCATTTATATAAATTGTAAACAGTTGAGCTCCCAGCACTGATCTCTGTGGCATGCCACCCATTACTTCTTGCCACCTGAAAAAGATCCACTTATGTCTACTCTTAGCTCCCTATTAGCCAGCCAATCTTCTATCCATGTCAATATATTACCCCCTATACGATGAGCTTTTATTTTCCGCAATAATCCTTGATGCAGCACTTTTGAAAACCTAACCAGCATACGCCCAGAGGTTCCTCTTTAACCACAGCAGATGTTACTTCCTCAAAGAACTCCAATAAGTTGGCTAAACATGATTTCCCTTTCACAAAACCATGTTGACTCTACGTGATGGCCTTGAGCTGATCCAAGTGCTCTGCTATAACTTCTTAAATAATAGCTTCTAACATTTTCCCTATGACAAATGTTAAGCTAACTGACCTGTAGTTTTCCGCTTTCTGTCCCCCTCCTTTTTGAATAATGGAGTTACATGTGCTATCTTCCAATCGAATGGAACCTTCCCTGAATCTAGCAAGTTTTGGAAAATTAGAACCAATGCATCAACTATCTCACTAGACACTTCTTTTAAGACACTAGGATGAAATCCACCAGGACCTGGGCACTTGTCAGCCCACAGCTCCAACAATTTACTCAGTATCACTTCTCTGGTGACTGTAATTTTCCTGACTTCCTTCCCCACTTCTATGTCTTGATTTATAGCTGCTTCTGGGATGTTGCTTGTATGCATTATAGTGAAAGCTGATGCAAAATACCTGTTCAATTCATCTGCTACCTCCTTATTTTTCGTTATTAATTCTCCAGACTCACTTTCTATAGGATCAACGCTCACTTGTTAATTCTTTTCTTTTTTAATTATGTATAAAAACTCCTACTATCTTTACATTTCTGGCTAGCTTCGTCTCATTCTACTTTTTTCCCTTCTGATTAGTCTTTTAGTCATTCTTTACTGCTCCTTATATCCTGTCCAATCTTCTGGCCTTCCGACTTGCACAAATAATTGCACAATTATTTAAATTTGAAACTATCTTTAACCTTTCTCATCAACCAAGGATGGTGTGTCCGTCCCTTGGACATTTTCTTACTCATTGGAATGAATCTATTCTATGCATTCTGAAATATCCCCTTACATATTAGCCACTGCATCTCTATTGACCTATTACCTTAACCTAATTTCCCAAATCACTTTCACCAGCTCAGCTTTCCTGCCTTCATAATTGCCCTTATTTAAGTTTAAAAACTTAGTCTCAGACCCACTTCGCTCTCCCTCAAACTGAATATAAAATTTGATCATATTATGGTTGCTGCTACCTAGGGGCGCCTTCACTATGAGTTCATTAATTACTCTGATCTCATTGCACAATACTAGGTCTAGTATAGCCTGTTCTCTGGTTGGCTCCAGAACATGCTATTCCAAGAATTATATCAAAAACATTCAATGTACTCCTCATCTAAGCTATCTTAGACCATCTGACTTTTCCAGTCTATATGTAAATTAAAATCTCCCATTATTATTGCTGTGCTTTTCTGACACACTCCGATTATTACTTCCTTTATGCTCAAACCTACCATGTGGTTACTGTTAGGGGGCCTGTACACAACTCCCACAAATGACTTCTTGCCTTTACCATTTCTCATCTCTACCCAAACTGTTTCCAGATTTTGGTTTCCTGAACTTAGGTCATCCCTGTCTATTGTGCTAATACAATCATTAACTAACAGAGCCACTCCTCCACTTTTTCCTTACTTCCTGCCCTTCCTAAATATCCTGTACCCTTCAATATTCATGTCCCAAACCATGTCCTTCTGCAGCCAAGTCTCCATAATGGCTATCAAATCATAGTTATTTGTTTCTATGTGTGCTCTCAGTTCATCTGTTTTGTTTTGAATGCTACGTGCATTCAGATACAGAGCTTTTAATTTTACCTTTTTATTCTTTTCATAACCACTAGTTTTATCTGTTGATTTATTATTAGATTTGTATTCTCTATCCCTTCCTGTCACCGTCTGTTTTTCATTTCCCGTAATCATACCTTTCTCCTTGGCCTTGCCTCTACTCTTTGGTTTACCACACCTCCCCAAATTTGATCCCTTGCCCCCACTATTTAGTTTAAAACTCTCTCTACTTCCTTTGTTATGCAGCTCACAAGAACAGCAGTCCCAGCACAGTTCAGGTGTCGACCATCCCAATGGTACAGATCCCAATTTCCGCAGTGCTGGTGCCAGTGCCCCACGAACTGGGACCCACTTCTCCTACATCAGCCTTTGAGCCACGCAATCATCTCTCTAATCTGATTTGTCCTATGCCAATTTGCAAGTGGCTCAGGTAATAATGCAGAGATTATGACCTTTGCGATTCTACTGATTAATTTGGTGCTTAGGTCCACATACTGACTTTGCAGAACCTCTTTCTTTGTCCTGCTTATGTCGCTGGTACCTACATGGACTGCAGCGACTGGGTTCTCCCTCTCCAACTCCAAGTCCCTCTCCAGCCCTGAGCATATGATCTGCACACTGGCACTAGGCAGCAGCACAGGCATCTGGACTCTCGCTCTTTGCTGCAGAGAACAGTCTCACTATACTGTCCCCTACTACCACTACATTCCTTTTTATTCTCCCAACTTGGATGCCTTCCTGTACCATGGTGTCATGGACAGTTAGCTCCTGCAGCCTCCACTCTCATCCAAACAAGCTGAAAAAACCTCAGATCTGTTGGACAATTGCAGAGGCTCACATTCCTGCCTTCTGAGTCTCCTTACCTGCCTCACTTACAGTCACACCCTCGTCCGTGACCACTGACCTGATCAGAAGACCCTGTCCTAAGAGGTGTGACTACCTCCTGGTACAAAGAATCCAGGTAACTTTCCACCCCCTGGATAAATTGCAGTGTCTGTAGTTCAACCTCCAACTCATAAACTCTGACCTGAAGCCCCTCAAACTCCAAATACTTACTGCAGATGTGTTTGGCCTGGATCAAACTGGCATCCAGGAGCTCCCACATGTTCCAGTGAGATGTCATCTCCGATAGACCACAACTGCTGTACTGCTGACTGTATTTGCTGTATATTATCAGGCCATCCCTGGATCACTTACTGAGAGAGCATCTGTATCTCTTTGGTCTGGAATTTCCATGCCAGCCAGTGGCGGGCGCATTCGGTGGCATGAGCGGAGAAAATGGGGTGATCAGTTTCACAATGGTGTGAAACCAGTTTGCGCTCGTCCGCTCAGCACTGCCAGCAGATATCCGAAACCTCATTGTAATACATCAGGATATCATTATAAGGCCACCCATCGGACTCAATCTTCTGTTCGGCGAGCGGGAGGTGGGGCCTACTTGCCGGCGTGTAAAATGACACATGGTGACATCGGCCATGCGTCCTGAAGTCTCCCCGCAACAATTAGATTTTCAGTTCAGCAGGCGCGGAGCCAATTCGGCTGTGTGCCTGCCAAACTGTCAAAGGCCTATTAAGGCCATTAATAAAGTAATTAACATGATTAATGGACCTGCCTTAAGGTTGGCGGGCAGGCCAGGAGCCTAAGCGTGCTTCTGAAAAAACAGGAAACCTCATTCACAGGCAGGATGAGGTTTCATGAGGGTATTAAAATTTTTAGAAAACGTTTAAATAAAAGCAATTGACATATCCCAGCTCATGTGACAGTGGACATGTCAGTAATCTTTTACCCCTTCTTTACTGAAACTTTCAAACCAGAGCCGCACTTTGCCTCAGGGAGATCTGTGCGCTCTTCCGTGCACATGCATGAAAGAGAGCACTCCTGGCTCAGGGAATCCACACCCCCCCACCCGCACAGGGAGCGCATAGCGCTTCCTGGTGGATGTCACACTGGGCGGGCCTTAATTGGCCCACCCACGTAAAATGGTGGTGCGCCCGCGACTGGGGGTGCCGATTGGGAACCTGATTTGGGGAGCCTGTGTCTGGTATATTTTACAAGGGATCCCAAAAGCCAGGTTAATTGAATTGGCAAGTAAATTAAGCGTAGGATTGCCTGCCAAAGCTAGGAAGGCAGGGATGACGAAGAGATGGCACAGCATTTGAAATTGGAAGGAATACCCAAGAGACCGAGTTCCCCAAGGGGTGGTTCACTGGAATGGACACAAATTCAGTTGCAAATAAAAAAATTGGAACTAGAGGCAGCACAAAAGGAAAGAGGAAGGGCATTTCAAAGGGAGTTAGAAATGTCAAAGCTAGAAAAGGAGGAAAGAGAAAAAGAGAGGGAATTCCAGTTTAAAATGCTGACAGTTAAAAACGAGACACCAGTAGGTGAGGGAGGACTTATTTCCAGATCAAAACCCAGTGGGGAGATATTTAAATTTGTACAAGCTCTTCAAGGTTTGATGAAAGGGATGTTGAAGCATTCTTCATTTCATTTGAGAAGATAGCTGAGCAGATGAACTGGCCAAAGGAAAACTGGACATTGCCGATTCAGAGCAAATTGACAGGTAAAGCACAGGAAATTTATGCTTCACTGCAGGGGAGGTTTCTAGGGATTATGATGTGGTGAAAAAGGCCATTTTGAGTGCATACGAGTCAGTCCCTGAAGCATACAGACAAAAGTTTGAAATTTAAGGAAACAGCCTGAGCAAACTTACAGTGAATTTGAAAGGATTAAGCAAAGTAGTTTTGACGGGTGGATACGAGCATTAGGAGTTGAAACAGCCTATGAAGTTCTAAGAGAGACCATTCTCTTGGAATAATTGAAAAACTCTTACCTTCTGTAATAAGAACCTATATTGAAGACCAAAGAGTTGCTACTGCTGGACAGGCAGCAGTAATGGCTGATGATTATGAGCTGATCCATAAAACTAAACCTTTTGTCCATCACCCCATAAATGTGAAACGGATGGAAAGTGGGGGAAAGGAAGGCAAGTAGCCAGGGTAAAAAAGCTGGGAATACCTCTAGATCTCCTCCCCAGATCAGGCAGGAAGGTACTGAGGGTGGAGGTGAAACTCGAAGGCCTAAGTGTTTCCATTGCAACAAAGTGGGGCACATTTATTCTGAAGGCTGGAAGCTGCAAGGGAAGCCCATGGGACTTACTGGAGTTTGTAAGAATGAGTCCAAAAAGGGAACTCAAAAAAGAAAATGCAACAGATCAAATTGTAGCTTTAACTACAAATAAATGTCTGGAGGTAAACACTGCTGTGAATGCAAGTGAAGTGAATAAGATAGATAAGCGATATAAAGAGTTTCTATCCAAAAGGAAGGATAACACCTTTTTCAACAAATGATGCTGGTAAGCCCATAACTATATTAAGGGGCACAGGAACTACTCAAATTCTTCTGCAGGAGGAGGACCTAGTTTTCCCTCCAGAGAGTTCAAAGAAAGCTGAAGTATTGGAAATGGGATAAGTGGAGAGTATATCCTGGTTCCATTGTACAAAATGCAATTGGATTGTGATTTGTTGTCTGGATCGGTGGTTATGGGGGTGGTTAAGAAATTAGCCGTGGATGAAGTTGATTTACTCCTGGGGAATGATTTGGCAGGAGTGAAGGTTATAGTTTCGCCTATAATTACGGAAAGTCCGAGAGAGGCTAAAGCGACAGATCAGTTACAAGACCAAGTTCCTGGTATTTTTCCATCATGTGTGGTGACCAGAGCAATGGCTAAACAAATTCCATCGCCAGAAGTCAAAGTAATACCACAAGCAGATGTTAGACTAACCGAAAATTTCTTTAAGGATGAGGATAATTCAAAGGAAGTGTTGGGAGGGTTTTCATTATTTGAGGCTCAGAAAGCAGATCCAGAGTTAAACAAGTTAGCAAAGTCAGCTCACACTGGAGCTGAGGCAGAAGGAGTTCTGGAGTACCATTACATTAAAAACGGAGTTTTCATGAGGAATTGAAGACACCCTTACAGATCTGCGGATGAGGAATGGATAGTTGTTCACCAGATAGTGGTACCGCCCCAATATCGTAAGGAAATATTATGAATAGCACATGAAATCCCTATGGCAGGGAATGGGTTATGTAGGAATCGATAAACAGGCATTTTACTTGGCCAAGACTTCATAAGGATGTGGTACAACTTTATAAAATATGTCATACATGTCAGGTAGTAGGTAAACTTAAACATGTAATCAAACCAGCACCTTTAATACCCATACCAGTTTTTGAAGAAACATTCAGTCAGGTATTAGTAGATTGTGTAGGACCATTACCCAAAACAAAAGCAGGACATCAGTGTATCCTCACAATCATGGATATGACAACTCAATTTCCAGAAGCTTTTCCTCTAAGACAATTACAGCTAAGGTGGTAGTGGAAAAGTTAACTCAGTTTTACACTCCTTATGGTCTACCAATTGAAATACAGTCTGACGAAGGTTCTAACTTCATGCCTAAAATTTTCCAGGACATGATCAACAGTTTGGGTATCAAACAACTATCACCCAGAGACTCAGGGAGCTTTAGAGAGATACCATCAGACTCTCAAAACCATGATTAAAACCTATTGCCATGAATACCCAAAGAATTGGGACAAAGAATTAGATTTCTTATTATTTCCTACCAGAGATTCTCCGAATGAATCTAGTCCATTGGATTTAGTCCATATGAATTGACCTATGGTTGTGAAATAAAAGGTCCATTAAAAGTGATTCAGGAACAGTTCCTAAAGCAGAAAGGCAAATCTTCCATGTTTGAGTACTTGTCTATGTTTCTAGAAAGACTCACAGGAGCATGTAAAGCATCTTGAGAGCATTTAAAAATTTCCCAAGCCAAAATGAAAGAACTACAACTAGAATGTTCCAAGCAGGAGATGAAGTATTGGTTTTATTACCTTTGCAGAGTCCCTGAAAGCAAAATTCAGTGGCCCTTACGAGATAGTTAGAAGAGTTAGTAAAGTAACTTATCTGATAGATACTCCTGAGCATAGGAAGAAGAAATGGTTATGTCACATAAACATGTTGAAGCAATATCATCGCAGAGAAGGTGATAAGACAGAATAAGTGTGCAAGGTGGTAGGAGTAGTGGAGGATGACAGACGGTAAGGGCAAGGTAGAAAGAAAAGTAGACAGTGCCCAAGGCGAGAGCGTCCTACAGTTAGACGAGGCAATATGACAATACTGGAATGGTTAGACACTGTGTTCTCATATTTAGAGGAAGGGCCAAGGGAAGACCTAATTAAGTTACTTAGGACGTATAAGGGAATTTGTAGGGATACACCTGGATGTACTATGTTAGCTAAACATGACATGGACGTAGGAGACTCAGTGCCAATAAAACAGCATCATTTTCGGTTGAGCTCAGGAACACAAGCTTGGTTAGAAACAGAGATCCAATATATGCTGGACAATTAACTGATTGAGCCTAGCCAAAGTGGCTGGAGTTCACCGGTAGTATTAGTTCCTAAGCCAGATGGATCCATTAGATTTCATATAAACTAAAGGAAAGTGAATGTAATAATGAGGATGGATTCATACTCAATTCCTCGGTTAGAAAGTTGCATCTATAGGATTGGCAGTGCCGCATTTCTTTTTAAAATTGATCTTTTGAAGGGGTGCTGGCAAGTGTCATTAACATAAAGGACTAAAGAAATATCCGCCAATTTTACACCAAGTGGGTTGTATCAATGTCTAGTCACAACATTTGGGTTTAAAAGTACCCCAGCTACATTTCAGTCATAGCTGAAGTATCTAACTGTGTGGTTTATTTAGACAATGTCATAATATATAGTAACACATAGGAAGAATATGTAAAGCAATTAGAGGACTTGTTTAAGCAGTTGCAGTTGGCTGGCTTAGTCATAAATCTTGCCAATGGCAAATTTGCAAAAGCAAGGGTGACTTACCTATCATATCATAGGACAAGGGTAAGTGTTGCCAAGAAGAGCAAAAGTGAACACTAATAGAATTTCTAAAACTAAATGAGAAATCCTGAGATTTTTGGGAATGTATGGGTTTTATTGAAACTTTGTGCCTAACTTCAGCACAATAGCTGTACCTCTCACTAAATTGTTAAGAAAACAGGCAAAAGTGGTATGGTCAGCAGAATGCCAAGCACCCTTTGAAAAGCTGAAGGCAATCATAATAAATGAACCGGTGTTGGCCACTCCTGATTTTACCAGACCTGGTGGTATGTGCAGTCCTATTAAAGATGATAAATTAGGGATAGAGAAGCCAGTGGGATACTTTTCCAAAAAGCTAAATTAATATCAGAGGAAGTACTCTACAGTAGAAAAAGAGACTCGAGCATTGTTGTTGCCTCTTCAACATGTTGAAATTTATGCCCGACGTGATAACAAAGGATCACTAATCTACACTGACCATAAGTAAAATGTGAGACTGTTTAGATGGAGTCTATTGTGTCAACCATTCACTGTAAAGATTGTTCACGCTGCCGGCAAAGATAATGTGACGTGGATGCATTATCCCGGGTGTAGAATACTAAAGTAAGTTAAAGGGGTAAGAAATGCTGAAGATTGTACAAGATTTATTAGAGGGAGGAAGGATGAATGGAAGTAAGTCTCATGTTTTGTTGTGTATATGTCATATACCTTATGATGAATTTGAAATGGGATTTTGAAATGGTATTTCATCTATTTTAAGGGTGGAAGTGTGGAAAGAACATACCTCTTTATTTTAGTTGGGCTGTTGTAAAGAACATATATTTTTATTTTCTGTTGGACTGTGGACTAAAATTACAATGGCTGCAGTTTTAAGAACATGTCCAGTGGAACAGGGTGTGAGATACATACAAGCAGTTCTCAAACAGAGTGTGCCATGAAAGACAGGATGGTGCCAGAAAGGAGTCCTGGACTAAGGGAGCTACATGGCAACAACATTTTAGTTGGCCCCTGACCAGGTTTTGTTTGAGGGCAGTGCAGCAGAATAGCTCCTAGCCTGAAAGGAATAAGACCTAAAAACCCCTTTGTCCTGTGTGTAGAAAATTCCAGTAATTCCACAATAATAGCTAGCTAGCTTTTTCTCCTCATATCTTTATAATCTGCTCTCTCTAAAAATCCCTGTCAAGAGGCAAGGGGGAAAATCACTGCTAGAGACATTGAAAGGCAAGTGTTCAACCAGTGAACTAAATACCGAAAGTGCTGAAAGACCACCTCGTGTCATCAACAAGAACTGAAAGGAATTTGGAAGACATTGATCAAAATCCTGTACTTTGGAATTGGTGCTATTTAACTGTTTTATTCCACCCTTAAAGTTCAAGTTTTTGTGTGCCTTACGTATCTTTTATGTGCGTATGTGTGTACTGGGACTTAAGAAGGGGTTGGGTTTAAGTTATAGAATTAGAAATTAGCAGATCATATTTGTTTCTTTCACCATAACTTAATGGCAGTTTGTTCAATAAACAGTTTTTTACTTATTAAGATTACAAACCTGGTGCTTATATTCAGTTAATCTAAATTAAAGTTATATAGAATTGGGGTAATCTGGTGGTTTGCTCAAACTTTTCACATTTGTTGCGGCTCAGGGAGCAGTGGGGCTTGATATTACAGTGCTCTATTCCCAGTAAGTCGTGACAGGGGGCGCATTTTGATCTGTGCAATTGACCTCACAATGGCGAGGGCTGAGGAGGCAGTCCCCAGAGGAGATGAGGCCAGATGTGAGGGTATGTGAGTGAGAATGGGTGCTGATGTTCCTTGAGCTGGCAGCGAGTAAGATGCCAGTGAATGTGTGATGGGCCTGAGTATGTGAGTTTGGAGTGATGAGATGGTTGCCATACCCTGGCTACATGAATAAGGTCATACATCCTCTATCTAGCCAACCTCTTCTGTGCAACACTGGCACTGGTCACTGCTGCCATTGCCTACCAAGCCAGAGTGGTAATGTTGCAGTCAGGGTGGGGGCAGAAGACATCACAGTGGGGCCTCCACGGTGTCCAGAAGGTGCTCGAGGGCTGCAGTCTTCTTGCCTTTTGGGGCCATATCTTCTTTGCAGTAGCCCTGGGCTGGAAGCACTGAAAATGTGATGCCTGGTGTGATGGAGCGGCGAGGTGATGGCGTGGCCAACGAATGAGAGCCCACCCGGCATGGAAACTCCAGGAGTGCATAAATTTGGAATGATACAGTGTGAAAACCTGCCATGTGGCTGGCAGGTAAAATGTTGTTTTTCACGCCTGCTACCACACAGTGCAAACCTGGGATGATTCTTTGTCTTTGCTGGTCTCATCTCTAATTTAACTCAGTTTTGGTGGCGTTATGTTCACTAGGTGATGAATCTTTAGACCTAGAACTTTTATCTCATGTTTCGCCTGTGGTGACAACTGATATTGGGAATATGCCAGTGCCATTTCTCTTCCTGGCTTGTATTTCATATTGAAAATGTAACTCTGAAGTCTCAGATTAACCTCTGCAGCCTTGCTGACACTCTACACAGAAATTTTTCTTGTGGATCTCGAGTGACCAGGTTTTGTGTGAGGGCTCTCCATTAAGAACTTTCCTCCACAGAGATTTGTATGGAATTTCTCACATCCATACATGCCTGCCAAAAGGTCTCTTTCTATGTTAGCATATCTGGTCTCAGCTGATGTTAGAGCTTTGGATGTGAATGCTATCAGTATTCCCTGTTATACCAGGGCTGGTCCTAGTCCTTTTGTAGAAGCATCTACTTGCAGAGTGACAGACTTGCCTCCTCACATCCTACTTGTCTGAATTTGTTGAAAGTCCTCTCATGTGGCTCTGACCACAGGTGCTCAGCATCTTCTTGCATCAGCTCTTGTAGGTTTGCTGTGTGTTCTGACATGTGAGGTATGAAAGAACGCATGTACTGGATCAAACAAAGGAAATTTCTCAAGTCCTCTCTTATCTCTTTGGATTCCATCTCAGAGATGGCTGTAACATTTTCAGGACTTAGCTTGGGTAGTCAGCGTCATTGCCTGCCTACCTCTGCTACCTCCACCCCCATCTTTCTTTAGCAAATTGGGCTGCAAGCCATTGGGACCAGATAACTTATTTACCCTAAGAATAGCCTTCCTTTCCAGTACCTCCTCCCCCTTTGAATTTTCACACCATCCATTGCCTCCACCATTTTTGCTTCTACTGATATTTTGTCAGATTCCTCTTCCTTAGTTAACACCGATACAAAGAACTCATTAAGTATTCTAGCCTTACCCTGTGTCTCTAAGCATATGTTACCCTCGTTGTCCCTAATAGGACCCACTCCACCTCCTTCTATCCATTTACTATTTATATGTTGGTAGAAGATATTTGGTTTCCTTTTATGTTGACGGACATGCTAGGTGCATATTCTCTCTTTGTTAGTCATGTTTTCCACTTCAACTCCCCTCTCAACCTTTTGCATTTCACCTGGTTTTAACTCAAAGCATTCATCTGGCATGTATCATACACCTTTTTTTGTTTCATCTAAATCTCTATCACCTTCATCATCCAAAGAGCCTTTATTTTGGCTCACTTACCTTTCATCCTTGTTGGAATGTATCTAGCCTATACCTGAAGCATCTCTTCCTCAAAGATCACACATTGTTACAGTTTTTCCAGTTCAGTCTCTGGTTCCATTTTACCCTGGCTAAATCTCCTCTTATCCCATTGAAATTAACCCTCTTCCAATTTAGAAGTTTGACTTTAGATTGCTCTTTGTTCTTCTCCATTACTAATCTAAACCTTATGATACAATGACCATTCTTACCCAAATGTTCCTCTGCAGACACTTGGTCCACTTGCTCCACCTCATTTCCCAGCAATGCTTCTTTTCTTGTTGGCCCCAGAATATACTGATCAAGAAAGTTCTCCTGAATACATTTCAGAAATTTCTCCCCCTCTCTAACATTATCCCAAATGATATTTGGGTAACTAAAGTCTCCCAATTTCACCGCTTTTATAGTTCTTGCACATCTCTGTGAATTCCCTGCAGATTTGTTCCTCAATCTTTCGCTTCCTATTTGGAGGCCTATAGAATACCCAAAGGGCAGAATTTTGTCAGTGATATGCTATTCCCAATGGTGGATCAGGAAGTGTATGCTCTCTTGTTCTTTGCTATTTCCCTCATGATTACAAATAAAATGTAAAATGATGGTGACATGCACGGGAAACACATGCAATATCATGGTGGGAGAAGCTTTTCAAAGGTGAAACCTGCTGTCACTGACAATGCTGCAGCTACGGGCAGGCTATAAAAGAGCCAACAGGGCATCTCTGCATCACAGCCAAAACTAAACTGCCCAACTCCATTGCCATCAACAGAAGACTTATTGAGGGCATAAAGATGGTACAAAGATGCTTTTCAAATTTGAATTTCACTTGTAGATATTTCAAAGTACGTTGGTTTCATTTAATTCATGTGTGCATCATTGTTATTTGTTGAGACTTGCTTAGTCAGTGAGCTAAATGTACTGGTATGCCTCATGGTTGGCACACCTTGATGGTTGCAGGGGGGGAAGTTAGGGACATTTCCTTTATCATGGAAGAAACAATGTCGTGCTTTTTTGTTCAGTCTTTATTGACTGCTCATGTTAGTGTCCAGTGTTGTGCTCAGCGCTCTGGGACAAGGCTGAACTTGCAGCCTCAGCTGGCGCTTCTTTTCTATGCATTGTGAAGGACATTGCCTGAGAGTACTGTCAATGGGGATAATTGAAATGATGTAGGTGAACTCAAAGCCTTGTAATGCCCCTGCCTGCCAACACCTGAGATGCACCCACATTTGGAAAATACTGGCAACGTCCTTTAGGCCCCTCATTAGGCCCCAGACGTATGTTTGTATTCTCCTGCTCCCTTCCCTTGTGCCAAACAGTTAAACAAGGAAAACCACTGACCTTATGCACAAGTGCACAAAGCCGACTGCTGCATGCCACCTTTAAACAGATATGAACCCAGCGTGACAAGAATCTTGTGTGCCGTTAACTTTACCTTGAATGTAGGACTTTATTAAAAAAAAATTCATGAATGAGTATTCATGGTAGGCAAATGTATTACAAGCCTGAACCCACCACAGGCTGGCCTGAGGCTCGACTCATCACACATTGCTAACTTTATTTTTGAAACTCAACCTACCATTGAGAAATTGAAATTTTAGCTCTCATCTAATTCAGTCCCCTCCACCCTCCACATTTCCCACTCTTGCAAGCTCCATAAAATCCCCCCTGTCAAGTATCATGATCTTACAAACATACAAGCACATGAATTAGGAGCAGGATAGGGCACTCCACACCTCATACCTGTTCCGCTATTCAACGGCTGATCTGATTATAACCTCAACTCCACATTCCCACCTACCTCCTATAATCTTTCACCTCCTTGCAACTCAAGAATCTATCTACCACTGTCTTAAAAATATTCAAAGACTCTGCTTCCACTGGCATTTGGGGAAGCGAGTTCCAAAGACTCATTACCCTCAGAGAAAAAGAATTTCTCTTCATCCTTGTCATAAATGGGCGACTCCTTATTTTAAAACAGTGACCTCTAGTTCTAGATTCTTCCACAAGAGGAAACACCCTTTCCAGATCCACCCTGTCAAGGCCCCTCAGGAGCTTATATGTTTCAATAAAGTCACATCTTACTCTTCTAAATTCCATTGGATACAAGCCTAGCCTGTCCCACCTTTCCTCATAAGACCCAGTTCTGCTATTAGTCTAATAAACCTTCTCAAAGCTGCTTCCAATGCATTTACTTCCTTCCTTAAATAAGGAGACCCGTACTGTACTGATCTACACAAGAAAGGGACTTTTTAAAGTGCACAGTCCATAAGGGAGCACGGTCCATGAGGAAGACCTTACCTGAGCAAGACAGAGACTGAATGAGTATAATTGGGAATTTGGTTCAAAGTGGGAATTTGGTGCTTAGGGGGAAAGGCATGCTTTAAGTTAGCTTTACTGCAACAAGTAAGGTGTGTTGAGTGGGGAGTTCAATGAACAGCGCGGAGAAGGTATTTTTTCTTCTGCTCTTTTTCAGCCTCCAGCATTTGATTTTCACTTTGGTGCAGCAGAAGGAGCAGGTAAATCAGTAATTGGTATTCTTAGAAACAATAAATTTTATCAGTATTGTAAAGTTTACTGGCAGTGCCAACACCTATTGGGAGGTGTCGGCTTTATTAATTATAAATTAAGTAGCAACAATTAATTAATTAACACATATTGGAGATGGCAGGGCAGTTGATGTTCTGTGATTGCTGGATGTGGAAACATCTTGATACCATGGTGATCTAGGGCAAACACATCTGCAGTAAGTGTTTGTGGTTGGATAAACTTCGGCTCAGAGTTATTGAACTGGAGGCCGAGCTGCAGACACTGTGGCACATCGGGGAGGGGAAAGTTACCTGGGCTCTTTACTTCAGTAGGCAGTCATACCCCTTAGGATAGGGTCTTCTGATTTGGTCAGCGGTAAGGGACAAGAGGGCGTGACTGCAAGTAAGGCAGGTGAGGGGACCAAGAGGGCAGGAGCGAGAAAGGAATAATTGGCAATCTAATTATACGAGGCCCCGTGGGGATGAGCAACTATAATATGATAAAATTATTCAAGATGAATAGTTGATTCTGAGACTAGGGTCTTGATTCTTAATAAAAGAAACTACGGTGGTATGAGGCGTGAGTTGGCTATGATGGATTGGGAAACGTTACTTAAAGGGATAAGGATGGACAGGCAATGGCAAACATTCAAAGAGCACATGGGCGAACTGGTGCAAAAGTAAAACAGGAAAGGTGGCCAAACCATGGCTTACAAGGGAAATTAGAGATAGTATTAGATGCAAGGAAGAGGCATACAAATTGGCCAGAAAAAGCAACAGTCCTGAGGATTAGGAGCAGTTTAGAATTCAGTAAAGGAGGACCAAGGGAATGATTAAGAAGGGGAAAATAGAGTACGAGAGTAAGCTTGCAGGGAACATAAAAACTTACTGTATAAGTTTCTATAGGTATGTGAAGAGAAAAAGATTGGTGAAGACAAATGTAGGTCCCTTACAGTCAGAAACAGGGGAATTTATAATGGGGAACAAAGAAATGGCTGACCAACTAAATACATACGTTGGTTATGTCTTCATAAAGGAAGACACAAATAACATACCAGAAATGTTGGGGAACACAGGGTTTAGTGAGAAAGAGGAACTGAAAGAAATTAGTAGGGAAATGATGTTGGGGAAGTTGGTGGGATTGAAGGCCGATAAATCCCCAGGGCCTGCTAACCTACATACTAGAGTACTTAAGGAAGTGGCCCTAGAAATAGTGGATGCATCGGTGGTCATTTTCTGATATTCTATAGACTCTGGAACAGTTCCCACAGATTGGAGGGTAGCTAATGTAACCCCACTATTTAAAAAGGGAGGGAGAGAGAAAACAGGGAATTATAGACCAGTCAGCTTGACGCCGGTCGTGGGGAAAATTCTAGAGTCCATTATAAAAGATTTAATAACTGAGCACATGGAAAACAGTGGCAGGATCAGACAGAGTCAGCATGGATTTATGAAAGGGAAATCATGCTTGACAAATCTACTGGAATTTTTTGAGGATGTAACTAGTAGAGTTGATGAGGGGGAGCCAGTGGATGTGGTTTATTTGGACTTTCAGAAGGCTTTTGACAAAGTCCCACATAAGAGATTAGTGTGTAAAATTAAAGCACATGGGATTGGGGATAGTGTATTGAGATGGATAGAAAACTGGAAACAAAGCGTAGGAATAAACGGGTCTTTTTCTGAATGGCAGGCAGTGACTAGTGGCATGCCACAGGGATTGATGCTGGGACCCCAGTTATTCACAATACATATTAATGATTTAGATGAGGGAACTAAATGTAATGGGCAGAATTTTGCCCTTGGTTGGTGGGCGGGCCCCACCAGCTCAGCGGCAGGTGGGTAGCTGAACTCTGCCGGTGAAGTGGGGCCCACCGCCATTTTGAGTGGGCAGGCCAATTAAGGCCCACCCAGCGACTAGACTGATGGGAAGCGCTATGCGCTTCCTGTGCAGGGGGTAGGGATTCCCCAACTGTGAAGGTGTGTTCTTTCGCTCTTGCGCGTGAAAAAGCGCTCTGCTCCCTGAGACTAAGTGCTGTCTCAGGGAGATTACTGACAGTCTAAAAAACTTTAAAAATAGGAAAATATAACAATTATTAACATGTCCCCTCATGTGACAATGTCACACAAGATGGGACATGTTAATAAGAAGCACATAAACTTTATTAAGGTCAGTGGATGAGGTTTCATGTATTATCAGAAGCCCGCTGGGGCTCCTAGCCTGCCTGACAACCTTAAGGTTGGACGGGCAGAGCATTTACCTACCTTAATTATCCTGTCAATGGCCTCAATTGGCCATTGACAGGTCAGCAGGTGGACAGCTGATTTCGCTGTCTGCCCGCCTTCCTCAATATTTAAATGGACCGGGATGACGTTGGGGTTCCTTCCGTTGTCATCCCACGCCGTTTTCCTGTCGGCGAGTGGGCCCCGCCCCCCAAATCGCCAACCAGAAAATTCAGGCCAATGTCTCCAAATTTGCAGATGACACAAAGCTGGGTGGGAGGGTGAGCTGTGAGGAGGATGCAGAGATGCTTCAGTGTGATTTGGACATGCTGAGTGAGTGGGCAAATGCATGGCAGATGCAGTATAATATGGATAAATGGGAGCTTATTCACTTTGGTGGCAAAAACAGGAAGGCGGATTGTTATCTGAATGGCTATAAATTGAGAGAGGGGAATGTGCAACGAGACCTGGGTGTTTTTGTACACCAGTCGCTGAAGGTAAGCATGCAGGTACAGCAGGCGGTAAAGAAGGCAAATGGTATGTTGGCCTTCATAGCCAGAGGATTCGAGTACAGGAACAGGGATGTCTTGCTGCAATTGTACAGGACCTTGGTGAGACCACACCTGGAATATTGTGTGCAATTTCGGTCTCCTTATCTGAGGAAGGATGTACTTGCTATAGAGGGAGTGCAGCGAAGGTTTACCCGACTGATTCCTGGGATGGTGGGACTAGTTAGGATTATATTCACTGGAGTTCAGAAGAATGAGGGAGGATCTCATAGAAACCTATAAAATTCTAACAGGACTAGACAGGGTAGATGCAGGAAGGATGTTCCCGATGGTGGGGGAGTCCAGAACCAGGGGTCACAGTCTGAGATACAGGGTAGACCATTTAGGACTGAGATGAGGAGAAATTTCTTCACCCAGAGAGTGGTAAGCCTGTGGAATTCGTTGAGGCCAAACATTGTATGTTTTCAAGAAGGAGTTAGATATAGCTCTTGGGGCAAAAGGGATCAAAGGATATGGGGAGAAAGCGGGAGCAAGCTATTGAGTTGGATGATCAGCCATGATCATAATGAACGGCGGAGCAGGCTTGAAGGGCCGAATGGCCTACTCCTGCTCCTAGTTTCTACATTTCTATGAGTGCAGGAGTGTGAGCCTCTGCAATTTCCCAACAGGTATGTTGTTCTCTCAGCATGTTTGGATGAGAGTTGGGGCTGCAGGGTGTATGAGCTGACTATTACACTGCTGTCCAGGAAGCCATTCAAGTGTGGGGAGTAACAAGGAATGTAATGGTAATTGGAACAGTATAGTCAAAGAGATTGACACCATTCTCTGCAGCAAAGAGCGTGAGTCTAGATGGCTGTGTTGTCTGCCCGGTGCCAGGGTGCAGTACATCTGCTTGGGACTGGAGAGGAACGTGCAGTGGGAGGGTGGGGATCCAGTCATCGTGGACTATGTAGGTACCAATGACATAGACAGGACAAAGATGGACGTTCAGCATAGTCACTGTGATGTGCTTGGCACTAAATTAAAAAGCAGAACGTTAAAGGTCATAATCTCTGGATTATTACCTGAGCCAGGTGCAAATTGGCATAGGACAAATCAGATTAGGGAGATGAATGCGTGGCTGAAAGACTGGTGTGGGAGAAGTAGGTTCTTGTTCATGGGGCACTGGCACCAATATTGGGGAAAGTGGGATCTGTACCATTGGGGTGGTCTAACCTGAACAGTGCTGGGACCAGTATTCTTGTGAGCTCCATAACTAAGGAACTAAAAAGGGTTTTAAACTAAGTAGTGGTGGCAAGGGATCAAATTTGGGAAGATGTGGTAAATCAAAGAGTAGACACGAGACAAAAGAGAATGGTTTTATTATGGGAATGGTAAAACAGGCTATGAAAGGAATGGATAGAGCACACAAATCTAATAGTAAGGCAACAGATGAGACTCGAGGTTGGCATGAAGCTATTAATGTATAAAATATTATTAGAAAATATGTTTTCTTTTAAAATAGAGGTTTAGTCTGTGGCTGTCTCTTAATTGGATTAAAGCCAGCTAGTCTGGGTGCTTTGATATATGTTAGTTTTGATATGTAAGGGAGATAATGTGTATTTGCATTTTTTGAACAGAGCATTCAAGAAATGGGGTGAAAACGACACCTATCTAGCAGATTCCAGGCAATATGTTTATATTACTAATAAAATTGGTTCTATGAAAGGGGTTTCATTGTTAGAGGAGACTGAGAATTTACATTCAATGAGCTGTGCTAGGTATAACTTCAGCAGCTTTTGAGTGTGCAGAGCAGAGGCAATGTAAGATCAAAAGGCAGCTGTAAGCTCCAATTGGCTCCACAGGAACCAAAGTGAAAAGATTTTGAATTCATATGGGGGGAAATGCTTTGCCTGGTGTTCGGTTAAGTCTATGTGTTGCTGTTGCCTTAATGGAGATTAGTTTGGGAATTTCTTAAAAGATATGATAGTAGTAATTTGAAGCCATGTGTAAATATATTTTAACCTATGTAAATTAATAAAATGTTGCATTTAGTTTAATGTAAAACCTTGAGAACTAATGGTCTGATTCCTGAATTTAGATTCACACCTCAAAAATAACACTTAAAATTATAGGTTATGACAGTTGTTTAAACTTTCCTTCTGGGATTTTTAAATAACTCCGCTTTACCAACTGCATCGGTCATAATAAGGTTATAAAAAGCAAAAAAAGATTTAAAATAAATAAAGGCTCTGTATCTGAATGCATGAAGCGTTTGGAACAAAACACATGGGGCAGAATTTTACCGTCCCATTTTGGTGGGGATGGGTCCATAAAATGCAGCGAGCCATTATAATCCCCACTGACTTCTGCGGGAACGTAAAATCCCACTGCTGTAAAATTCTGCCCATGAACTGAGAGCACACATAGAAATAAGTAGGCATGAGTTGATTGCCATTACAGAGACATGGCAGCTGGGGGACATGGATTGGGACCTGAATATTGAAGGGTACAGGATATTTAAGAAGGACAAGAAGCGAGGAAAAGGTGGAGGGGGGGGGCTTTGTTATTTAATGATGGTATTAGCACAATAGAGAGGGATGATCTAAGTTGAGGAAACCAGGATATGGAAACGGCTTGGGTAGAGATGAGAAATGGTAAACACAAGAAGTCACTTTTGGGAGTTGTGTATAGGTCCCTTAATAGTAACCACGTGGTAGAATGGAGCATATAGACTGAAAAAGTCAGATGCACAAAGATAGCCTAGATGAAGAGTTCATAGAATGTTTTTGGGATAGTTTCTTAGAGCAACATGTTCTGGAGCCAACCGGAAATTAGGCTATACTAGACCTGGTAGTGTACAACAAGATGGGATTAATTAATGATCTCATAGTGCAGGCACCCCTAAGTTGTAGCAGTCATAATATGATTGAATTTTACATTCAGTTTGAGGGGGAGAGGAGAGGGTCTGAGACAATGTTTTTAAACTTAAATAAGGGCAATTATGAGGGCATGAAAGCAGAGCTAGCTAAAGTGGATTGTCAAATTATGTTAAGGGATAGGTCAATAGAGATGCAGTGGCAAATATTTAAGGGGATATTTCAGAATGCACAGAATAGATACATTGCAACGTGTAAGAAAATGTCCAAGGGATGGACACAGTCTGTGGTTATCTAGAAAGATCAAAGATATTAACAAACTTAAGAAAAAGCGTATAATTGTGCAAAAACAGGTGGAAGGTCAGAAGATTGGACAGAATATAAGGTACAGCAAAGGATGACTAAAAGATTAATAAGGAGGGAAAAAGTTGAGTATGAGAGAAAGCTAGCCAGCAATATAAAAACAGATAGTAAGAGTTTCTATGAATACTTAAAAAAGAAACGAGTTAACAAAGCAAGTCTGGAGAATTGATCATGAAAAACAAGGATATGGCAGATGAATTGAACAGTTATTTTGCATCAGTTTTCACTAAAGAGGATACAAGCAACACCCAAAAGCAGCTATAAATCAGAAAATGGAAGGGAGGGTGAACTTCAGGAAAATTACAATCACCAAAAAAGTGGTACCGAGTAAATTGTTGGAGTTGTGGGCTGACACATGCACAGATCCTGACGCACTTCATCGTTGAGCCTTAAAAGAAGTGTCAAGTGAGATAGTTGACACACTGGTTCTAATTTTCCAAAACTCCCTAGATTCAGGGAAGCTCCCATTAGATTGGAAAATAGCAATTGTAACTCCACTATTCATAAAGGGAGGGAGACAGAAAGTGGAAAACTATAGGCCAGTTAGCTTAACATTTGTCATAGGGAAAATCTTATAAGCTATTATGAAAGAGGTTTTAGCAGGGCACTTGGATAAGCTCAAGGTCATCAGGCAGATTCCACATGGTTTTGTGAAAGGGAAATCATGTTTAACCAACTTATTGCAGTTCTTTGAGGAAGTAACATGTACTGTAGATAGAGGGGAACTGGTGGATGTGCTGTACTTAGATTTCCAGAAAGTATTTGATAAAGTGCCCCATCAGTGGTTATTGTGTAAAATAAATGCTCATGGTATAGGGGGTAACATATTGGCATGGATAGAAGATTGGCTGGCTAACAGGAAGCAGAGAGTAGGCATAAATGTGACTTTTTCAAGTTGGTAAGATGTAACGAGTGGTGTGCCATAGAGATCAGTTCTGGGACCTCAGCTGTTTACAATTCATATAAATGACTTGACTGAAGGGACGGATGGGACGGTTTCCAAATTTGCTGATGACAAAAAGATAGGTAGGGATGTAAGTTGTGAAGAGGACACAATGAGGCTACAAAAAGGTATAGGTTGGTTAAGTTATTGGCAAAGATCTGGCAAATGGGGTATAATGTGGAAAAATGTGAAATTGTCCATTTTGGTAGGAAGAATAAAAGAGAAGTATATTATCTAAATTGTGAGAGATTGCAGAGCTCTGAGATGCAGAGGGATCTGAGTGTCCTAGCACATTAATCGCAAAAGGCTAGCGTGCAGGTACAGCAAGTAATTTGGAAAGCTAATTGCTGTAGGGTGGCCGAGTTGTACTATTAATGATAGAGTTGATCTGCAGACATTTCTTGGATGGAAACATTAAGTTTATTTACAAGATACTCAGTAACAACTACAAGTGTGCTTTCAACTCCAACTCTAACTATACAATGACTGCTGAAGTAGCCTGCGCTACTCTCCTATTGGTTACTACAGACCATGTGAATGTGTCTAACAAGTATTATTCTTAAAGGTACATTACACACTAAATAAAACCATAATTACTACAATAATAGAATGTTATCATTTATTGTGAGAGGAATTGAAAACAAAAGTAGGGAGGCTGTGATTCAGTTATACAGAGCAGTAGTAAGACCTCACCTGGAGTACTGTGTACAAAGGATACAAATGCTTTGGAAGCAGTTCAGAGAAAGTTTACCAGATGCACTTGGGCAGGACAAACAAGACATGGGAATACATAATGAATGGTAGGATCCTGAGAAGTACCAAGGATCAGAGGGACCTCGGTGTGCATGTCCATCGGTCCCTTAAGGTAGCGGGATAGGTAGATAAGGTGGTTTAGAAGGCATATGGGATACTTGCCTTTATTAGCCTAGGCATAGAGTATAAGAACAGGGAGGTTCTACTGGAACTGTATAAAACACTGGTTAGGCCACAGCTAGAGTATTGCGTGCTGTTCCGGAATCCATATTATAGGAAGAATGTGATTGCACTAGAGAGGGTGCAGAGGAGATTTACCAGGATGTTGCCTGGGCTGGAGAGTTTTAGTTATGAGGAGAGATTGGATAGACTGGGGTTATTTTCCCTGGAGCAGAGGAGATTGAGGGGGGACATACTGAGGTGTATAAAATTATGAGGGGCATAGATAGGGTAGACAGGAAGGAACTGTTCCCCTTGGCAGAGGGATCAATAACCTCTAGGTTAAGGAGCAGGAGGTTTAGAAGGGACGTGAGGATGAATTTTTTCACCCAGAGGGTAGTGGGAATCTGGAACTCACTGCCTGAAAGGGTGGTAGAGGCAGAAACACTCATTACATTGAAGAAGTATTTGGATGTGCACTTGCGATGCCATGGCATACAAGGCTATGGGCCTCGTGCTGGAAAATGGGATTAGAATAGTTAGATACTTGTTTGACCGGTGCAGACTCGATGGGCCAAAGGGCCTTTTTCTGTGCTGTAGACCTCGATGACTAATATCAAGAATGGGTGGGTTGTCTTATGAGGAAAGGTTGGACAGGCTAGGCTTGTATCCACTGGAGTTTAGAAGAGTAAGAGGCAACCTGATTGAAACATATAAGATCCTGAGGGGTCTTGATAAGTTGGATGTGGAGAGGATGTTTCCTCTTGTGAGAGAATCTAGAACCAGGGGTTACAGATTAAAAATAAGGGATTACTCATTTAAAACAGAGATGAGGTGAATTTTTCACTCAGAGGGTTGTAAGTCTTTGGGACTCTCCTCCTGAAAAGATGGTGGAAGCAGAGTCTTTGAATATTTTAAGACAGAGGTGGATAGATTCTTGGTAAACAAGGGGGTGATAGGTTATCGGAGGTAGGCGGGATGCAGATTTGAGGTTACTATCGGATCAGTCATGATCTTATTGAATGGCGGAGCAGGCTTGAGGGGCTGAATGGCTCACTCCTGCTTCTTGTTTGTATGTTGGTATGTACGCAGTATTCCAGATATGGTCTCACCACTGCACTGTACAACTGAAGCATAACCTCTCTATTTTTGTATTCAATTCCCCCTCACAATAGATAACATTCTATTAGCTTTCCTAATTGCTTGCTGTAACTGCATACTAGCCTTTTGTGATTCATGCACTAGGACACCCAGAACCCTCTGCATCTCAAGAGTTCTGCAATCCCTCACCATTTAGATAACATGCTTCCTTTTTTATTCTTCCTGCCAAAAAGGATAATTTCACATTTTCCAACATTATACTCCACTTACCAAATTCTGCATTGTAAAGTATAGGTTAGCTACAGAATAAAGCTCCCTCTAGGCACACTTTTGAACCTTTCCAACCAGAACTTCATTTCTATAGCAACTTCCACTACCTAAGAATTCCCCAGAATGCTTCATAATACAATAGCTATGAAGTGCCCAGTCTTCACCATTTTTAATCCATGTTTCTGCTATTGCCACTACATCATGCTCCCACATGGCTATTTGTGTTTGTAGCTCACCAACCTTATTCACCACACTTTGTGTATTCACTTGCATGCATTGTAATGCTGCCTTTGAATTTCTCATAGTCTTTCTTAGTCCGCTCCTGTATAAAATGGTGCCAGGTCCTTCTCTAACACTGCCCTACACTCTCACTTTATGTACCTTATTCCCATTTACTACTTGTACATGCAAGCGCCCAACTCCCTGCCAATTTAGTTTAGACCCTTCCCAACCATACCTCTCCATGTGGACATTAAGCCCTGTATCGTTGAGTTGCAACCCATCTCTTTTGAATAGTGCCTTCTGTCCCAGATCTGGCCCCAATTCCCCAGGAATCTGAAGCTCTCCCTCCTGCATCATGTTCTAGCCATGTATCGATCTTCCCTATCTTCCTGTTTCCGCTCTGGCTGGTGCGTAGCGCTGGGAGTAACACAGAAACTCCTACCCTCGAGGTCTTCCTGAGCTCCTGAAAATCTGACTTTAGGGCCTCAACATCTGCCCTCTCTATGCCGTTGGTACCAACGCCTAGCAAATCTTCTGACTCACTCCTTCCCCACTGCCGGATATGAATATGAAGGGGGCTGAATGGTTTTCTTCTCTTCCTGATGTTTTGAATCGATCAGTGCATTTAGTAGCAGAAGGAGGTCTGCCCAAATTGGATGTGTCGCACTTGGATGCAAAGAGAGGAGGCAAGGCATTCATGTCAGCGCGAGTTTAAAAAAAAAATATCTTTTATTGACTCCTCTTCGGCACCCTCATTTTGTTTTATTCCTCCAGAGCGCAGAGGCTCGGCATAATTTGTTTTCTATCACGGAAGGAGGAAGAAGGGGAGGGGGTGGGGATCAGGTGGGTTTTGTCAAAGTGCTAAACTTTAATATACTGACCTATCTGTCTGCAGAGTGCACACACAGCCTGTCAGCACCCGGCACAGTCATTTCCTTATTTTTTTTTAATATATAGAGAAAGTACATTGATCAAATCTTAATCAAACCCTCATGTTTTGAGCCATCATGCTTTAAAGGAAACAAACAGTAAATGCTACAGATTTTGAAAAAGTGTAACATTTAACTGATGAAGGTCCTGAGTACATCAAGGGTTGAAAATTTGTCTGTATGCTTGTTGCCTGTTTCTTTTTCTTGTGTTAATCATTTATTCATATTTCTGGCTTACTTAAAAAGAAGTATTCCAAGTGTCTTAAATCTGACATTTCAGTGTGCTTTAGGCAGGCTTTCCTTCATCCAGCCCCCAACATCCTTTCTAACCTTCTACTTTGGTTTTGCATTCTGCACTATTCAATTTAGATTACAGGACTTGTACAGTATAGGCTAGCTACAGAATAAAGCTCCCTCCAGCCACTCCTTTGAATTTCTCCAGTCAGAACTTAATTTCGATAGCAACTTTCAATACTTCAGAATGCCCCAGAGTGCTTCGTCACACAATTAAGTACTTCTGAGGTGTAATGCAGGAAACTTGCACACAATAAGCTTGCACACAGTAACCTTCCACAGACAGCAATGGACAGGCCATCACTTTCAGCAATAACGTTGTCTACACCACATGGGAGGACTCCTTTGTTCATTGAAATAGTGCTGTAGGTTCTTTCACATCACCTGAAAGGGCCTTGCTCTCATTGGAAAGGTGACATCTTTGACATTGCAGCACTCATAAGACCATAAGACAAAGGAGCAGAAGTAGGCCATTTGGCCCATCAAGTCTGCTCCACCATTCAGTGAGATCATGGCTGATCTGATAATTCTCAACTCCAATTTCCTGCCTTTTCTCCATAACCCTTGATTCCCTTAATGATTAAAAATCTGTCCATCTTAGCCTTGAATATACTTAAAGACCCAGCCTCTATAGCCCTCTGCGGTAAAGAATCCCATAGATTGACTACCCTCTGAGAGAAGAAATTCCTACTCTTAAATAGACAACCCCTTACTCTGAGATATGCCCTCTGGTCATAGACTCTCCACAAAGGGAAATAGCCTCTCAGCATTGACCCTGTCAAGCCCCCTAAGAATCTTATATGTTTCAATAATGTTGCCTTATATTCTTCTGAACTCCAATGAATACAGGTCCAACCTACTCAACCTCTCCTCATAAGAAAACTCCTCCACATCTGGGCTCAAACTAGTGAACCTTCTCTGAACCTTCACTCCCTCAGTACTTTTGTTTATATTTTCTCATGGGGCGTGAGTGTCACTGGCAAGCCCAGCATTTGTTGCCTATCCTTAATTGCCCTTGAACTGAATGGCTTGGTAGGCCAATTCAGAGAGCAGTTTAGAGTCAACCACATTGCAATTGGCCTAGAGTCACATGTGGCTGAGGGTGGATAGATTTCCTTCCCTAAAGGGAATTAGTGAACCAGATGGGCTTTTATAGCAATCACTAAAACTAGCTTTCAATTCCAGATTTTTTAAAAATTAATCAACTGATTTTATTAGTTAATAGAATGTAAATTCCACCAGCTGTTATTTGAACCATGCCCCCCCACTCCCTCTCCCACCAAGGCATTTACATGGGGTCTGGATCTCTAGTATAGTGACATAACCTCTACGCCACCACCTGCCCTATGACTGGCACCAGGAAAGTCAGCCCGCACATTGTCCTCAAGTTTCTAAAGGGGCCCTGAAATTTCAAACGCGTAGGTGGGAGCTCTACCCACTGAACCATGGCTGACACTGTAAGTTTCACTATTACCAGTCCTCCAGGTCTTGAGGAAATCATGGGAAGTTAAAGGACACTGAAGGAGGCAATATAAATGGGCTGAAGTGGCCAATAGATACATTTTTCTAGAACGAGTAGAAAGAAAGGAATGTCATTTCAGGAACTTCTTAACTAGCACTGTGTGCAATAAATTAATTTGAAGTGTAATCCTTGGTGTTGTGTAAGCAGCTTGTTGTGTATATATTGGTTCTGAAATTAATGTGTTGGTTAAGGGAGAATGTTGTCCCAGGAACCAGAACTCCCTTCTCTTCTTGGAATAGTGTGATAGATTACCAAACATCCCTGTAAGAGAGGGGATGAGGAGTACTGATTGGGTTCGGGGCTGATCTACCAAAAAGGGTCAGACTTGTTCTCAATGCTGTTCTCTCTGTGGTAAATTAAAGAGTGGCATCAGAGAAGGTTAAGAGGAAATTTGAAAGACTCTGATACAGTAAATAAGGAGAATAATTTATTGAATGGCGGAGCAGGCTCGAGGGGCCGAGTGGCCTACACCTGCTCCTAATGCGTATGTTCGTGTGTTCATATGTTTCCAGTAACAAAAATATCAATAACCAGAGGATACAAATTAAGATAAATGGCAAAAGAATGGGAGGCAACAAAGGAAACCATTTTCTTACACAGTGAGTTGTGATTAAATGATTTCATATTTCATGTCATTCAGATGAGCCATTAACCTGAGTTTCCCATTTACACTCCAGAATAGATGTAAAGGATCCCAGTGGATGAAGAATGGGAAGGTTCTTTCTGTTTTCTGGCCAACTAACACTGTAAAAAAAACCCAGATAATCTGGCATTTATCACATTGCTGTTTTTGGGAGCTTGCTGTGCATCAATTGGCTATTGTGTTTCCTACGCAATAGCTGTGACTGCACTTCAAAAGTACTTCCCTGGCTATAAGATGACAGGCACAAAAATGTATGGTCTTTCTTTTCAATAGTCTGCAGCGCCAGACAGAAATGGTTGAAACTGTCCTACAGATGAAATTATGAAACTGGTGCAAGCCAAGGTAAAGCAATCAGGGGCAAATATGTTTGATGACCGGGAAGTTGAACGTTTTTATTGCTTCATACCTCTGGAATTTTCCAACCAGCCGTCAGGAAGATGGAGAAGGAGAATTTATTGAATGCAGGGTGAAACTCCTTTTGTTAAGTGATTGTGTTTCCCAGGGCTGCAAAGTGGTACCGACATGTAATAGAAAAAGAATTCCACTGCAATGAGAGGGGAGTTTACTTGTTCATCGCGGAATCTCTCGTAAAAATGTCTCCCTGACACCAGATGCAGCTGCATATAGGAGCGCCCAGACCCATGCACTTAAACCTGGTTAAAGACAGATTACAACATGCTTTAAACAAATGCCTCCTTCTCCCCCAAACCATCTGAACCCTTTCAGCTTCATTCCTCAATAATTGTTATTCAATATATACCCACAAAACCCTTCAATTTGATTCCAGCCTGTAACTCATCATTGGGTATCCATTATTAAACATTTAAACCACCCAAAGGCCCTCAGTTAGATTCCAGCCTGTAACTAATTTGTGGGTATCCATCATTCTATATATAAATCATCTGAACTATAGATGCCCAGGAGGAATTTACAGGCTGGAATCCAATGGTAGGGTTCTGGTGGCTTATATACAGAATAACTGATACTCCAGAGTGAGTTACAGGCTAAGTTACACACTTCAAGGATTCGGGATTTGCATATGGAAAAATGGATATCTGGGACTGAGGTGTGTGCAAAGCTGGCAATCCCGCTATGGATACTGTGAAATGTGCCACAAGATGGCATCTAAATGAGATTTCAGAGAGAGGGTATCCTTTTCAGTTTGGGTTGAAGTCCAGTGCAGCTGCCTGAGGTGAGAAGACCAATGTTGCCTTATTAACAAGAACACAATATAAATAGGTTTACATTTCTGGTTGCGAACAGATTCAATCTTTTCTCTCTTCTTTTAATGAGTTAAATGAGTTGTCAGCGGCGCCCCAAGAACTGGCAGTGATGCTGATTAATGTCTCCATAAACATTGCAATGGAAAGGAACGTTCTTAAGATCCAGCCAAAAAAGAATGGAACTGAGTAATAAATGTCAATTTGGCTTTCTTCATTCTTAAATAGAGTCCAACCAGCTGAGCAATAGAAACAGAATTGCAGAAGAGTTTTCAACTGGAATGGTCACCTCAGGCTTGTCCTGGATGCTGGGTTTAGGTTTGGAGTTGAGTAAACATTGACGTCCAAATGCCAAAGTCTGAAGGAAGTTCCACTGCTCAAAACAACACTGGCAGAGAAAGAATCTGCACTCTTCACTTTTCTAAGATGATCATTCACAAGACAATTTGGTAAAACTTCATAAGGCTGGTTAGACCTCAGCTGGAGCATGGAGCCTAACTTTGGGAATCACACTTTAAGAAGGATGCCATAGCCCTAGAGAGAGGTCAGAGGCAGTTTACAAGAATGGCACCAGGGATGAGGGATTTCCGTTATGAGGAAAGGCTGGAGAAGCTGGAATTGTTCTACTTACAGCAGAGAAGGTTAAGGGAAGATTTAAAAGAGGTGTCCAAAATGATAAGGGGTTTTGATAAGGTAAATAAGGAGAAACTGATTCCACTGGCAAGGAGGGCTGGCAGCCAGAGGGCACAGATTTAGGTTAATTGACAAAAAATCCTGAGGAGCTATGAAGAAATTGTTTAGGCAATGTGTTGTTGTGATCTGGAATTCACTGAACAAAAGGGTGGTGGAAGCAGAATCAATAGTAACTTTCAAAAGAAAATTCAATAGATACTTAAAAATGGAAAAAAGAGGCGCTGGAAAAAACTGTGGAAAAAGAGCAGGGGTGAGTGGGACCAATTGGATAGCACTTTCAAAGAGCCAGCAGAGGCACGATAGGATGAATGACTTTTTTTATTCGCTCATGTGGACATCACTGGCATGGCTATCATTTATTGTCCAGCCCTAATTGTCCTTAAGAAGGTGACGGTGAATCACCTTCTTGAACCACTGAAGTCCTTGTGCTGAAGGTGCTTCCACAGTGCTGTCAGAGACGGGGTTCCAGGATTTTGATTCAATGATGATGAAGGAATGGGGATATATTTCGAAGCCAACATGATTTGTCTTTTAGAGGGGAACTTGCAGGCAGTGCTGTTCCCATTTGTCTGCGGCCCTTGTTCTAGATAGTAGAGGTCATGATTTTTGAAGGTGCTGTTGAAGAAAATTTGATGATTTGCTACAATGCATCTTGTGGATTATTCACAGTCCTGTCACTTTAAGCCTGTGGTGTAGGAAGTGAATGTTTCAGGTGGTGGATGGAGTGCTGATTCTGTGATCATCTCTCAGATCTCTGCAAAGTGCTAGTTACCAGGGCTGGGTGAGGTGTGTCCCAGGCTGAAATTTTACATGTGGAAATTGGAACTGCTGCCATCGCATGCTGCATAAAATCTGGTGTGACGACATTGGGTCTCAAACCCAATATCAACACGTTGGTTTCCCATAACACGGAGTCGGGCGGGAGGTGAAATTGGCAGCCCACCCGCCATTTTTTAAAAACTCATGGACAGGAAATTGAACTTGTTAACAATCCAATTGACCTGGATATTATGCCACCCACGACATAATGTGATTGGTAGGCAAAGATGGGCCAGATTGGGCAAATCATTTTTACACTCTGGTGAAAAGGTGGGAAGGAATAGGGGTACATCATTTGGGGGTGCCCTGTGCAGACCAGGAGCACTGTCCCAAGATAGTACCCCAACTTTGTTCCTCCAAAACACAAAGGACCACCACCCCCCTCCAAACCCACCCATCATCGCTTTCCGACCCATCTCTAGGACGCTCGATCCTACTATTGAGTTAGTCATAGAGTCACAGAGGTCTACAGCACAGAAAAAGGCCCTCCGTTCCATCGAGCCTGCACCGGTCAAACAAGTACCTAACTCCCAAACAAATAGAAACTCCCAAATTCCAGCACTAAGCCCATTGCCTTGTATGCCATGGCATCCCAAGTGCACATCCAAATACCTCTTAAATGCTATGAGGACTTCTTAAATGTTATGAGTTCTGGTGCTGCTGGGTCTACAAGAGCTGTTGGCCAATCAGATTGGCTGGCAGCTCTCCAGGGTGGGAGTTCTTCGCCCTGAGGGGCGGAAGTTCCACTTTCTGCTTGTTAAGGCCACCCCCAGTGTAATATTGCTGTGGGACAGATTTTTCTAATGTGGGGTACGGAGGGGAGGTGGGGGGAGGGCGGGGGGGGTGTGGAGTGATCAATACACCAAACCATAAAATCCAGCTGCAAGGATACTGTGGGAAGATGGAAATTGCGAAGGCACTGGCCATAACCTTCCAACCCCCTTTAGATATGAGGTTGGTTACAGTTAACTGGAGAATTGCAAATCTTATGCCCTTATTCTTAAAAGATGTAAGGATAAGTTCAGCATCAGGTCAGTCATTGTAACTTCTGTGGTAACATTTTTAGAAATGATAATCGGGACAAAATTAAGTCTCTTGGACATCTAATAATTAAGGAAACCAATTAGATCAGTTAATTAGATTAAATAAGGAGAGACAACACTGATTTGTTAAAGGCAAATCATGTTTAACCAACTTGATTGAGTTTTAATGAGGTAACAGAAAGGGTTCCTAAGGACACTGTGGATGACGTGGGGTATATGGAACTCCAAAGATGTTTGATAAAGTACCATAATGATAGGCTTGCCAGCAAGGTTGAATAAAAGGAACAGTGGCAGCATAGATATGAAGTTGGCTGAATGACAGGAAAGAGACACTCGTGGTCAACAATTGTTTTCTCTGGAGGAAGGCTTACAGTGGGGTTCCCCAAGAATTGGCACGAGAACCACTGCTTTTCTTGATCTACATTAATGACTTAGACTTAGATATTCAGGGCACAATTTTGAAATCTGTAGATAATATAAAACTTGGTAACATTATGAACTGTGAGGAGGATAGTGATGGACTTTAAGGGGATCTAGATTCATTAAGTGAATGTGTAACAGATGAAATTTGATGTAGAGAAGTGTGAAATGATACATTTTGGTTGGAAGAACGAGGAGAGGCAATAATAATAGTAAAGTGATCATAATATGATTGAATTTTTCACTTTTAGCTTGAGGGAGAGAGGAGTGGATCTAAGACTAGTGCCCTAAACTTAAATAAGGGCAATTATGAGGGCATGAACAAAGAACTGGCTATAGTGAACTGGGCGATTAGGTTCAGGGATAGGCCAGAAGAGGTACAGTGGCAGACATTTAAGGAGTAGTTCAGAATGCTCAGAAAAAATACATTCCAATGAGAAAGGAAGACTCTAAGGGAAAGATGCACCATCCATGGCTAACTAATGAAGATAAGGATAGTATCAGATTGAAAGAAAAAGTGTATAATTCTACAGATCATAAGATTAAACCAAATTTCAAAAACAGCAAAGAATTGTAACATATTAGCATACATAGAGAATTGATTAGCTGACAGAAAACACAGATTAGGCATAAACGGGTCATTTTTGGGTCAGCTGGATGTGACAAATGGAGTGCCACATAGATCAGTGCTGGTGCCTCACCTCATTACAATTTATATCTATGACTTGGATGAAGAGACTGAATGTATTGTTGCTAAATTTGCTGATGACACAAAAGTAGATAGGAAAGTTAATTGTGAAGACGGGTCAGCAAAGGGATATAGATAGGTTAAGTGAGTGGGCAAAAATCTGGGAGATGAATGGAGAGTGAAATGCTTAGGTATCTAGGTGTCCTTGTTAAAGGAATCACAGAAAGTTAGCATGAGGGTACAGCAAGTAGTTAGGAAGACTATTGGGATGTTGGTCTATATTGCAAGGGAGATGAAGTGTAAAAGTAGTGAAGTCTTGCCACAACTATATAATAACTTGGAAAAATGTAAATTTTTCCACTTCAGCAGGAAGAATAGAAAAGCAGCATATTATTTAAAGGGGGAGAGATTGCAGGTAACTCTGAGGCACAGAGGGATCTGGGTGTCCTGGTACGTGAATCACAAAAAGTTGGTGTACAGGTACAGCAAATGATTAGAAAGGCTCACTTGACAGGTTCCTGGGATTAGGGGATTGGGGAGGATGGCTATTCTATGATGAAAGTTTGGACAAGCTGGGCCTGTGTTTATTGCAGTTTAGAGGAATGAGAGGTTTTCTTATTGAAGCATATAAGATCCTGCGGGGACTTGACAGGGTGGATGCTGAAAGGATATTTCCCTTTGTGAGAGAGACTAGAAGCAGGAGACACAGTTTGAAAATAAGAGGATTCCCATTTAAGATGGAGATGAGAAGTAAGTTTTTCTTTCAAAAGACTGTGAGTCTTTGGAATTCTCCTCCCCAAAGAGCGAAGGAGGCAGGATCATTGAATATTTTGAAGGCAGAGTAAGATTCTTGGCTAACAAAGGATTCAAAGATTATCAGGGGTAGGCGGAATGTGAATTTGAGGCCACAATCAGATCAGCCATGATCCTACTGGATGGTTGAGCAGGCACAATGGGCCACATGGCCAAGTCTTGCTCCTAATTCGTATGTGCAATGTAAAATGAAGGGCACAATTCTATGATGTTCTTGGAGGAGTTTACAGAGACACAGGGAGGGGCAAGACCATGGAAGGATTGAGAAATTTAAAGTGAAGGCATTGGTTGACTAGGCCAACAAATACAGTAGGGATGGGGGATGGTGAATGGGTGAGTGAGATGCAATGTAGATAAATAGGAATAAAAGTTGTTGTTGTATAAAGCATTAGCTACATCTGCTGATAGGTGGAATCATGAGCTCTGCTCTGTGCTGGTGTATGGTGCAGTGTGGTTTGGTGTTCTTAAATGTACTCCATCTGTGGAGAGTGTGATTGTATTCTCAGAGGCACATCAGCAGAGAACAGTAATGCTTAAGGACAGGAAACTGCTGTGTGGCATAATGAAAGACACATGCAGTTGCACTGTTTCATATTTACAGCTTTCATTATTCTAAGTTACCGCAGACACTTTGAGTATATAGTTTAACTGACATTCCCAGTGCAGCACTGAGGGAGTGCTATACTGCCACAGTACATATTGTTATTCAGTGGGCCTCAAGCAATTGACCCTTAGAATGCTGAGATGCACTCTGTATTGAACGGACTCTTCCTGACTCAGAAAGTGAAAGGATTCACTGCCTCGTTCGAGAAATGATCTTCATTCTCCTTTCTGTTTGCTATCCTGAAACCCCTGCTGGAAGCATTGATAGTGTGACATTGGGACTGGAGTAAGATCTGTCTCAGGCATGATGGCCTGAAGAATGGATCGGCATCAAATCCCACGCATGAAGAGCAGCCACTAAATGAGGCAGAGGGAGGGCCATTGGTCAAGTCTTTCAGGAGAGGAAAGCAAGGTGGTGGAGGAAAAAGTAGTGAGAATCAAGGAGAACACAGATTGCAGCTGCCTGTGATTTTGATGGGCTACATCATCTTAATCATTAAAATATGAGAAAGTTCCGAGTCAAACCCTTGGTCTTTAGCGCACTGAAGCCTTATTGACCCATGGAGTACTAAACAGTATTTGCAGACTGGCATATCTCATTCTACTTGCAGTAAGTAGCTTGTGGCATTACCAATAGATTGTCAACACACACAAGATGATCATAGAGATGGGCAAGACCTTAGAAGCTCCTTTCACAGAGCTGCATAGTGGACAGAGCCTGCAACTACACTGTGACACTAAGATTGAATGGGAAACGTTGACATAATAGTTTATAATAGCAAACTTTGGCACAAATGTGTGACCATAATTTGTGACAACAAGTAGTCAGGTTTTGTGACTAAGGGGTCTGTGTCCTACCAAGATTTTTCTTTGCAAGTAGAAAAGGAATATGTAAATTGAATTGAAAGAAAAGGGAGAATGTGGATTCATCCAGCAAGTGATTTTGTTGCAGGATATTAAAGAAGTTGTTTACATTTTTAAAAAAGGAGAGATATGGGGGCAGAGATTAACATGAATTGTGTTCATTTTTCGACTGTAGATTTCATATTGGTTGCAGTATGCCCAACCTGTGCAGTTCAGCCCACTGGATTTCATCTTATGTGAAAATGTGAGGTTGTTTACTTTAGTGGGAAGGATTAAAAAACAGAATATTATTTAAATGGAGAGTGAAATGCTGAGGTATCTGGGTGTCCTCGTTAAATGAGTCACAGAAAGTTAGCATACAGGTACAGCAAGTAGTTAGGCAGACAAATGGAATGTTGGTCTATATTGCAAGGAAGATAAAGAGTAAAAGTAATGAAGACTTGCTACAACTATATAGGGCGTTAATAAGACCATGCCTGGAATACTGTGCTGGGTACAGTTTTGCTCTCTTTATTTAAGGAAGATATACTTGCATTGGAGGTAGTTCAGAGAAGGTTCATGAAGCTGATTCCTGAGCTGAAGGGATTGCCTTAGGTTGAACAGGTTGGGTCTATAGACATTAGAGTTTAGAAAAATGAGGAGCGATCTTATTTAAACATATAAGATTCTGAGGGGGCTTGACAGGGTAGATGCTGAGAGGACGTTTCCCCTCAAGGGGCAATTAGGGGCACAGTATCAAAATAAGGGGCCTTTTATTTAAGATGGAAATTAGGAGGAATTTATTCTCTTTGAGGCTTGTTAATCTTTGGAATTCTTTATCCCATTGGACAGTGGGTCACTGAATATATTCAAGGTTGAGTTAGATTTTTGCTCTAGAAGGAAGTCAAGGGGGCAGCCAGGAAATTCGGGGGTTAAGGCTATAATCAGATTTTATTGATTGACAGAGCAGGCTCCAGAGGCTGTACAGCCTGCTCCTGCCCCTATTTCTTATTAGTCCTAATGTTCTTATGCCACTTGGAAGGTAAAATGACAAAGTAGATTGTCTTTCAATTTCAGAAACTGCCTAACTCATGGAAAGCAGTGATGATGAAATTGTGGACAGGGTTCTTGGCAGGTGAGAAATGCCCAAGGAGTGATAGAAAAAAATAACTTATTATTGAGTGGTGGGGAAGGCAGATCTCTGATTAATGTCTCTGAATTTCTTACATCGCTGTTGGCTTAATAAATAAAGCCTTTGCCTGGGTGTGAATTGTGTTACACAGACCAGGAAAGAAAGGTCGTGTAGCATCTTTTCACGATGTCCCAGAGATCTGTGTAACCAACAAATTATTTTTGGTGGGGAGTGAGTATTGGCATGTAGACAATAATTGGATGTGAAGCTACCCAAAATTTCCTCAGGGATGTGATAAGTTGAGATATAAATGCAAGTTGGTTGTGTTAAAAAAACAGCCAATTGGGTTAAAAAAAAACAGTGTCCGAAAGTCTGAGGCTGTACCTCACATCCAGGACTTTCATGTTAATCTCAGCAAAGTTTAGGGAGACAGTGGTGGCTGAGGAGGGAGAGGCTGTCCTTCGCAAGTCATCCCATCATCACCCCTTACCCCCATACCACAGAAACAAACTGTGAAGGCCCTCGGTCCCTTCGCAAACATGAAACAAGGAAGGTACTCAGTTCAATCTCCACTTTGAGCTGAAGTAGGCTGTCCCGGGGTTTAACTCAGTTCCCTAGGATTAGAGCAATTGGAAATGGCAGCATAGTAGTTATTTTAGAGGCCTAGTAATCTAGAGGGTCTGGGGACATGAACTCAAATCCCATAATGGCTGCTGGGGATTTTGTATTTATTTATTCATGGGATGTGGGCATTGCTGGGAGACCAGCATTTATTACCCATCCCTAGTTGCCCTTGAGAAGGTGGTGGTGAGCTGCCTTTCTGAACCGCTGCAGTCCATGTGGTGAAGATACACCCACAGTGCGGTTAGGGAGGGAGTTCCAGGATTTTGACCTAGTGACAGTGAAGGAACGACGATATATTTCCAAGTTAGGATGGTGAGTGACTTGGAGGGGAACTTCCAGGCGGCGGTGTTCCCATGTGACCCCACCCTTATCCTTCCAGGTTTGGAAGGTGCTGTAGAAGAGGCCTTGGTGAGTTTCGGCAGAGCATCTTGTAGAAGGTATACACTGCTGCCACTGTGCAATGGTGATGGAGGGAGTGACTGTTTAAGGTGGTCAGTGAGGTACCAATAAAGTCTTCTGTTGAGCCTCTTGAGTGTTGTGGGAGTTGCACTCATCCAGGCAAGTGGAGAGTATTCCATCACACTCCTGATTTGTGCCTTGTAGATAGTGGACAGGCTTTGGGGAGTCAGGAGGTGAGTTACCCTCTGCAAAATTCCCAGCCTCTGACCTGCTCTTGTAGCCACAGCATTCATATGGCTACTCATTTACTGGTCAATGGTAACTCGCAGGATGGTGATAGTGGGGGATTCAGTGATGGTAATGCCATTGAACATCAAGGGGCGATGGTTAGATTCTCTCTTATTGTAGATGGTCATTGCCTGGCACTTACATGGTATGAATGTTACTTGCGAATGATCAACACAAGCCTAAATGTTGTCTAGGTCTTACTGCATTCGGGGATGGACTACTTCAGTATCTGAGGAGTCGCAGATGGTGCTGAATATTGTGCAATTATCAGCGACAACCCCCATTCCTGACCTTTTGATGGAGGGAAGGTCATTGATGAAAAAGCTGAAGATGGTTGAGTCTAGGACACTACCCTGAAGAACTCCTGCAGTGATGCCCCTGGGACCGAGATGACTGACCTCCAATTGCACAGCCATTCGCTTCATGCTAGGCATGATTCCAACCATCGGAGAGTTATACCCCTGATTCCCATTGACTTCACTTTTGTTAGGATTCCTTGATGCCACATTTTGTCAAATGTGGCCTTGATGTCAATTACAGTCACTCTCACCTCACCTCTGGAGTTCAACTCTTTTGTCCATTTTGGACCAAGGCTGTGATGAGGTCAGAAATTGAGTGGCCCTGGTGGAACCCAAACTGAATGTCAGTGAGCAGGGTACTGCTGCTTAAGTGCAGCCTGATAACACTGTCGACGATAGCTTACATCACTTTGCTGATGATCATGAGTAGACTGATTGGGTGGTAGTTGGCAGGATTGGATTTGTCCTTTTTTTTTATGGACAGGGCATACCTGGGCAATTTTCCATATTACTGGGTAGATGCTGTACTGGAAAAGCTTGGTGAGGGGCACGGAAAGTTCTGGAGCACAAGTCTTCAGTACTATTGCTGGAATGTTGTCAGGACCATTAGCCTTTGCAGTATCCAGTGCCTTCAGCCATTTCTTGCTATCATGTGGAGTGAATCGAATTGACTGAAGACTGGCATCTGTGAGGAGGAGGCCGAGATGGATCATCCATTCGGCACTTCTAGCTTGAAGATTGTTGCAAATGCTTCAGCCTTATCTTTTGCATTGATGTGCTGGGCTCCTCCATCACTGAGGATGAGGATATTTGTGGTGCGACCACCTCCTGTAAGTTCATGGCTGGATGTGGTAGGACTGCGGAGCTTAGAGTTGATCCGTTGGTTGTGGGACCGCTAAGCTCTGTCTATCACTTACTGCTTAGGCTGTTTGGCATGCAAGTAGTCCTGTGTTGTAGTTTCACCAGGTTGACACCTCATTTTTAGGCATGCCTGGTGCTGCTCCTGGAATACCCTCCTGCACACCGATCCCCCAGCTTCACGGAAATTGTTAGAGTGAGGAATAGATGCATGTGCAACATTGAGGACTCCCAGGGCAACTCCTTAGGCCAGTGGCATATCACTGAGCTGCCACCTCTGCTGGGTCTGTCCTGTCGGTGGGACAGGACATACCCAGAGATGGTGATGGTGGAGTCTGGGATATTATCTGTAAGGTATGATTCTGTGAGTATGACTGTGGCAGGCTGTTAGTTGACTAGTCTTTGAGACAGCTTTCCCAATTTTGGCACTAGCCCCCAGGAGTTAGTAAGGAGGACTTTGCAGGGTCAACATGGCTGGATGCCTTGTAGTCGTTTCCAGTGCCAGGTGGTCTGTTTGGTTCCATTCCTTTATGTAGCAGTTTTATACAATTGAGTGGCTTCCTAGGCCAATTTCAGAGGGTATTTAAGAGTCAACCACATTGCTGTGGGCCTGGAGTCACATGAAGGCCAAATCAAGTAAGGACTGCAGATTTCCTTCCATAAAGGACATCAGTGAGCCAGTTGGGTTGTTAGGACAATCGACATTGGTTTCGTGGCCACGATTAGACTGGCTTTTGATTCCATATTTATGAATTAAATTTAAATTCTACCAGCTACCATGGTGGAATTTGATCCCTTGTCCCCAGAACATTGGCCTGGGCCTCTGGATTATTAGCTCAGTGGCATTACCACTGCCACCCCTGCTCCTAAATCATACGTTCATGTGTTGGAATGTAAATGTTGGCCTAGCCAGCAATGCCCGAATCCTGTGAATGATTTTTAAAAAATGCCCTGGGCTTTTGATAATTATTTGAATAGAAACAATATGCAGGAGTACAGGGATGAGGCAAGGCAATGACACTAGGTCAGAATGTTCATTTGGAGAGCCGGTGCAGATGCGATGGGCCGAAAGGCCTCCTTCTGTGCCATTAAAATTCTGTGATTCTGATAACCTGTCTCTTAGCACAATCAGAGACTGAAATAACCCTAAAAGGCTTGAAGGAATCCTGGAACAAACAATCATCTATGCACTCACTGCAACAAGACCAGGCCGGGTGAGGGAGCTGTCACAGAAGGCACAGAACAGCTGAAATGTGAGACTAGTTCCTGGGGTCTGAGATCAGCAGGGGAACTTGTTTTCTGTGTCACTTTCCTACACAATAAAAAAAGGATTGGGTTCAATAGTTTACTGCTGAACAGATCACTCAGCCAAGTGATTTCCTGCACTCATTGTTTAACAGTGCAGATATCCAGTTCATTATATAATACTCGAGGGACACAAGTCCAGTTCCTCACCTGCGTGTTCTGGATAATATATGAACATACGAATTAGGAGCAGGAGTAGGCCGCTCAGCCCCTCGAACCTGCTCCACCATTCAATAAGATCATGGCTGATCTGATTGTAACCTCAACTCCATATTCCCGTATACTCCCGATAACCTTTCACCCCCTTGTTAATCAAGAATCTATCTACCTCTGCCTTAAGAATATTCAAAGATTCTACTGCCACCGCCTTTTGAGGAAGAGAGTTCCAAACACCCACAACTCTCTGAGAGAAAAAAATTCTCCTAAAAATTCTCTGTCTTAAATAGGCAACCCCATCTAGGGCAGCATATAGATGGAAGGTCCCTTCAAGTCACTCAGCATCCTGACTTGGAAATATATCGCCGTTCCTCCACTGTCACTGGGTCAAAATCCCGGAATTTCCTCCCTAACAGCGCTGTGGGTGTCCCTACACCACATGGACTGCAGCGGCTCAAGAAAGCAGCTCACCACCACCTTCTCAAAGTCAACTAGGAATGGGCAATAAATGCTGGCCCAGCCCAAGAAGCCCACATCTCATGAATGAATAGAGAAAAATAAATAAATCTGGAATATAAAGCCAGTCTCAGTGATAATGACCTTGAAACTATCATTGATTGTTGTCAAAACCCATCTGGTTCACTTATTTTCTTTTGGGGAAGGAAATCTGTTACCCTTACTTGGTCTGGCTTCCATGTGACTCCAGACCTACAGCAGTGTGGTTTACTCTTAACTGCCCTCTGAAAAGCCCTAGCAAGGGCAATTCGGGGTGGGCAGCAAATGCTGGCCTTACTAGTGACACCTACATCCCATGAAAAAATAAATTAATTAAAAGAAGGCTGAGAAGAGAGTTGATAGAGGTATTCATAATCACGGGGAGACTGAACAGAGTAGATAGGGTGAAACTGTTCCCACTCGTGAAATGATCGAGAATGAGAGGCTACAGATTTAAAGTATTAAGAGAAAGAAGTAAAAGTTGTTATGACCGATGCAGTTGGTAAAGTGGAGGCATTTTTAAACATCCTAGACGGAAACTTTAAACAACTGTCATAACCAATAATTTTAAGTGTTATGTTTGAGATGCGACTCTAAACTCAGGAATCAGACCACAAGTCCTCAAGGTTTTACGTTAGACTAAATGAAACATTTTATTAGTTTACACAGGTCAAAATAGATGTACACATGGCTACAAATTAGTACTCTCAACAACTTTTAACATTCCCAAATTAATCTCCATTAAGGCAACAGTGAACCATAGACTTAACCAGACACCAGGCAAAGCATTTTCACCTTACGGATTCAAAATGAGGCTCTTTTCACTGTTTGAGCCAGTTGGAGATTTGCAGCTGCCTTTTGATCTTACATTGCCTCTGCCTGCATACCCAAAAACTATTGAAGTTATACCTACCGGCCTCATTGAATGCTAATTCTCATTGTTTCAACAACCTCTTTGAACTTCACCTTTTAACAATGAAATCCCTTTCATAGTACCAATTTTATTAGTAATGTAAACATATTGCTTGGTAGATGCTAGAAAGGCATCAATTTCCACCCCACTTCTTGAATGCTTTATTCAAAAAATGCAAGTGCACACTCTCTCTTACATATCAAAATTAGTACATATCAAAGCACCCAGACTAGCTGGCTTTAATCCAATTAAGATACACCAGTAGACTAAGCCTCTATTTTAAAAGAAAAATATTTTCCAAAATGTTATATACATTAATAGCTTCATGACAAAGTGGTGTGAGGAAAAGCTTTTTCACACAGCGAGTGGTTAGGGTCTGGAATGCTCTGTCTGAGTCCGTGGTGGAGACTCAACACTCTCAAGTTATTGACAGTAGTAATTTGTAGACACGTGTACATCTATTTTGACCTGTATAAATTAATAAAATGTTTCATTTAGTTTAACATGAAACCTTGAGGACTAGTGGTCTTATTCTTGAGTTTAGAGTCGTATCTCAAACATAACACTTAAAATTATTGGTTATTGCAGTTGTTTAAAGTTTCTGTCTAGGATTTTTAAAAATGCCTCCACTTTACCAACTGCATCGGCCATAACAACTATACCGTCAACGGTTCAACTGAAGCATTCAAAAGGGAATTAGACTGTTAGCTGAAGAGGAAGAGTATGCAAGGAAGCTGGGGAAATGGCACCAGGTGAGTCACTCATTTGGAGAACTGGAGTAGACACGATGGGCCAAGTGGCCTCCTTCTGTGATTCTGTAAGTTTATTAATGTCCTCCTGTAATTTTCTGTAGTCTACTCAGTATTAACTATACCCTTCACCCCCATCCGCAAATTTTGTCCTCCTCCGAATGCATGTCCCACATATCCCTGCCAGTAACGATACAGATAGTTCAGCGAGTTAAGCAGGCACCTGAGATATTTTCTTTTATTGCTGAGGCATAGAATTTAAACATCTAAGATTCTGAGGGGGCTTGACAGGGTACTTGCTGAGAGGTTGTTTCCCCTTGTGAGGGAATCTAGAAATAGGGGACACAATTTCAGAATAAGTGGTCTTCCATTTAAGGTGGAGATAGGAGAAATTTCTTCTCTCAACGTGCTGTTAATTTTTGCAATTCACTATCCAAGAGTGGCGATGGCTGGGTCATTGAATATATTCAAGGCTGAGTTAGACAGATTTTTGATCGGCAGGGAGTTAAGGGTTATGAAAGGGAGCGGGGTTGGGGGGTGGGGAGCGCAGGTGGTTGTGGGGTGCAGGCAAGAAAGTGGAGTTCAGATCAGCCATGATTTTATCAAATGGTGGAGTCAGCTCAAGGGTCCAAATGCTCTACTCCTGCTCCTATTTCTTAAGTTCTTATGAGGACAGGGTGGTTTTGCTGGAACTATATCAAATGTTAGTTTGGCCCCCGCTAGAGTACTGCATACAGTTCTGGTTACCACATGATGTGATCTCATGAGAGAGGGTGCATAGGAGATTTGTGAGGATGCTAAACTGAATGGGGAATCTTTGCTATGAGGCAAGACTGGATAGGCTGTGGTTATTTTCTTTGGAACAAAGGAGGCTGAGGGGAGATTTAACTGAGGTGCATAAAATTGTGTGAAGCCTAGACAGGAGGGACCTATTTCCCTTAGCACAGGGTCAAGAACCATAGGGCATAGATTTAAAGTAATTTTTAGGAAGATTAGAGGGGAGTTGAGGAAAATCTTTTTTCACCCAGAGGGTGAGGGTCTAGAACTCATGGTCTAAAAGGGTGGTAGAGGCAGAAACCTTCATTGCATTTAAAAATTACTCGAATATGCTCGTGAGATGTTGTAGCCTGTGAATTGTGAGTTGAATTCCCCTAGGCCGCTCTTTCTTGCCCTATGCAAGTGGACAGAATTAGCGGAGTGCTGAGTGTTATGGCCTTGGAGGAGATTACAATGAAAAGGAGAAGAGATGCCAAAACGTTAACATTTTAAAACAGGGATGAAAATTTTACGATCAGCTGTGTAGGAATGAAAATTTTACAATCAACAGGCAGCAGTCTATGTAGGTCAGCAAGCACAGGGGTGATGGATGGATGCGACCTAGTGCAGGTTAAGACAGGGACAGCAGAGTTTTGGATGAGGTCAAGTTTACAAAAGGGTAGAACTTTGGAGACCAGCCAGAGAGGGTGTTTGAATGGTCAAGCCTAGAAGTAACAAAGCCATGGGTGAGGGTTTCAGCAACACATACATGCATCACAACAGCAAGAACCAGACTGTTTTGAATTAAAATGCATCTCTGTAAATTGAATTTCTCTATATTTGAAGAATTGAAGGATAGTCGATGGAATGAAATTAAATGTCCCTGATGTTTCATAATTCAATCTCCTTAGTTTGGAAATTAAACAAATTTCTAATTCATTTGAAGCACTTTAAATTACAGATTGATTTCTTTCGCAGGTTGTTTAAAATTAATTTCCTACCAATTCCCATACACAATAGTGCTGCAGAAGGAGTCAAAATGACAGGAAGTGGTATCCTGTTCATAGGAAGCATCCCCAGTAACAAAATCTAACGCAAACTGTCTCAGGACAATATAAATATTTAAACACAAGAAAGAATACATACATTTCCTTGCCTCATAATTTACAAATTTTGTAGAAACTGTCTTTATGTCCATAGTGTTACAGGAAGTGATTTAGCCCAATGAAACAGTTGCTTAAAGACTTCTTCAAATAAACAGTAAGTCTAGTTTCAAGAAGGTAAAGATTTAATTATTGGATTATTATTTCAACAAAATGATGAAATATAACAAATATTAATTTCAGGTTTCAAATATATAAGCTAAAGTCAGTTCATCTAATAATTTGAATGCTTTCAATTGCTATGTTTGCGGGTTAACTTTGTAAGTGATCGTAAATTTTAAGGGCAGGATTTTCTCATCGGTATGCAGGGGTGGGTCCTGCACTCCGACGCATAAAATGACGCGCGATGATGTCGGGCGTGCGTTCCCAATGTCACTGCGCGCCATCGTGATATTTCGGTGGGCGAGCACGCGATGATCTCCGATGCGCCCCCACCATTAATTAACGGGTCAGTTAAGGCCGTTGAGCCATTAATAGATGGGGATTTTTTGGGACCCGTGCGATCTTCAGATTGTCGCATGGGTGCAATGGACAGGTGGGCAGGCCACATTTTTAAAAACCTCAAACACGCGCGGGATAAGAGGGTTGAGTGGGGTCGCGAGAGGTCTTTGGTAGGCATTTAATGTTTAAACTTACTGTTACTTGACTGTGTGAGCAGGACAACTTCAAATCTCTGCACAGCTGCTTGGACAGGAATAATAGGCTTCAGCTCAGGACTCTGGAGTAAACATCATTCTTGGGGCCTTGCTGGTTTTAGGAAGCCTTCCCTTAGCCTGGGAATGGGAGTTGTGCTCTCCATTGGAGGCACCTCCTCTGAGGAGGAAGGGAGGGCCAAAAGGGGGAGGAGGCCAGGAGTCCATATTCAGCCTCCAGGGGAGCCACCTTTGGGAGGACAGATGCAGGCACAAGTGGCACAGGGTCAACAGGAAGTCCAAGGCGGAAGGGGCCGCAGAAGACGTCACTATCCTGCTGCCAGGGTTTACAGGCAGTGAAGCAGCTACCTCAATATGTCTGAGGTACAGTGCCGAAGGAGGCTCCGCCTCTCAATGAAGACAGTGACCTCCATCTGTCAGATGAAAGGCCCTGAGATCTCCGCCAAACTGTGTGGGTGGGCACCCCATGCCAGTGGCATTGAAGGTCACAGCTGCCCTCAACTTCTATGCCTCTGGCTCTTTCCAGGGGTTGCTGAGTGATCTTTGTGGAGTCTCCCAATCAGCTGTCCACACTTGTGTCAAACAGGTGACAGATGCTTTGTTCAGGCTGCACTGACTTTCATTCACTACCACTGGGACCAGGCAAGCCAGACACAGCGAGCCAGAGGCTTTGCGGCCATTGCTGGCTTCCCCCGCATCCAGGGTGCCACTGACCAAGCACATGTGGCCATCAAGGCGCCAGCAGGTGAGCCCGGTGCCTTCATCAACAGCAAGGGCTTCCACTCCATGAACGTGCAGATAGTGTGTGATCACAGGATGCTGATTCTACAAGTCTGTGCAAGGTACCCAGGCAGCTCCCACGATGCTTACGTCCTGAGACACTCCCAGGTGCCCGGGCTCTTCAGTGCTGCGGCCCAGCTGGATGGATGGCTGCTGGGTGATAAGGGCTATCCCCTCAGAAGGTGGCTCATGACGCCTCTCCACCATCCAAAAGCAGAAGCTGAGTAGCGGTACAATAGGAGCTACGCCTCCACAAAGGCTGTGGTAGAGAGAGCCATTGGTCTTCTCAAGATGCGCTTCCGATGCCTGGAATGCACTGCAATACCCCCCAGATTGTGTGTCACTGATAGTGGTTGCGTGCTGCGCTCTCCACAATCTGGTGCTGGAAAGGGGCGACACCGTGGATGAAGAGGATGTAGATGTCGATGCTCCAGCTGCACATGATGAGTCCAGTAGTGAGTCCGAGGATGAGCAAGTACAGGAGAACGCTGAGGGGGTAGACACTGACCCGGGCATACTCCAGGGAAGCAGGGACACCCAGGAAACTTTCTTTCAATTAACCTTTCAGCTAGTGCATCATAGATGGACATCCAGCACACACCAGGGCTGCAGGTTCCATACTCAATACCTGAGAGCAACACTAACTATGTGCCTTGTCAATAAAGCTCAATGATAAACAAGTCACTCATAACATCATGGGTTCCTGTCCACCTGCAGAAGTAAGGAAACATCCTGAGCCATGTTCACAAATGAAGCATTTAATGAATGTAACAAATAAAACAGAAAAGAGACTTAATTCAAAGGTGTTGAACTGAACACCAAATTATAATCAACTAATAGCAGGGCAACAAAAAACCACCAATGAGAAGTGCATGGTGTGCCTAAGGTCCCTTAAGTTTACGTTTTCAGGTGCTACATCTAGCTGCACCCCCCTCACTGGCACTGGCGTTGCTCACTCTGCTGTCCCGTTGGCCTTGATGACCTTGGCAGGCGTCCTCTGGAGCCTGTGCTGGCCCTGCCTGGGAGGGGGCTGCCAGTCAAAAACAGCTGGCATCTCCCCAGTTGCCGCAGCCTCATCAGATGCCACAGTCACTGGCAGAGGGGTGGAGGAGCTGTAACCCTCATCCAGAGCACCCTGAGAAGAGCCCACAGAGAACAGGCAGCTCATGCGCCGATGTGAGGTTGTTTCGCACCTCCTTGCTCACCATTGATGGATGGGCACCTGGCTGGGAAACTTGGTGCCCAATTCTTCTTCTACGCTGACACTGATGTCAATGCCACTGTGGGGGCTTGAAGGTCTGATTGTTCTCCTAGAGGAGCCTCTCCATGAGAGTTGCCACTCTCTCCATGGAGGAGGCAGTGCACTCGGCCATGAGGGTCAATGCATTGTTGGTGCTTTGCATGGGCTCCTCCATCATGGAGACTATGCCATGCATTGCCTCATGTATCTCTGCCAGATCCTCCTGCAGACCCTGCTGGACTTCCAGCATCTGCTGCCTCACGGACTCCAGAGGATCATCATCAGCCACCGACTGAGCATGTTCCTGGTCACCTGCAATCCTCTGACTGCCAGTGCCATGGGCACTCTCTGTCTCCACCTGCACCCCCAGCGAGTGTGAAATGCCCTCACCGCTGTGCCCCAGGACACCAGCCGATGATCTAATCCCCTGCTGCCTGGCAGAGATGGTGTGACGCTGATACTTGTAATTCTTCCGGGCCCTCAGGTGTTAGTAGCTCCTCTGCCTCCTCGTCCTGGCCCTGCTCCGGTGAGGGTGAAAGGAAGAACAAGGACATTTGATTAGTTAAATCAAGCCAATGCCAATGTGCATGCCTGGCCCCCAGATCAGTATGCACTCCTCCTTCCATAATCAATGGGAAACCCACATTGGAAGTTTCAATCACTAAACAAGTAACAGTGGAATGGCCGGCAGGGAGAAAATTCTCCCCGATAGTATATAGGCTGACATTCACTTGGAAAACAAAACAAAGCAAATCTTCAGCAATACATTACATCTCAGTGCAATATAACCTGGACACTCTTACCCTCCCCTCCTCAGTATTGTTCTTCATTTTTTTGCTCTTCCTTTCCTTCCTTTCTCTTCTCATCAATTTTATTTTCTTTCTATTTCCTGTTGCTCATTCCTTTTAGAAGAAACAGTGGATGAAATGTTACCAGGTTATGCAGAAACATAAAAACCTAGAAGTCATCCCAGATTTGCACTAAATGCGGTAGCGGGTGGGTAAAGCGACATTTTACACACCAAACGCATTGGCGTTTTCACGACATATCATCTCAAAGCCGCCACATTAATTTGCATTCCCGGGATACACGCCATGTTGATGACAGGCAGGCTCTGATTCGCCAGCCACGCCATTACCTCGCCACTTCATCACGCCAGGCACCACATTCAAAGTACAGTGCTCAATGCTTCCAGCCCAGGACAGCAGTAACTGAGACATGGCCCCGAAAGGCAACAGGACTGAAGCCCTCAACGCCTTTTGGACACTGTGGAGGCCCACTGTGTTATCCTCTATCCCAGCTCTGGCCGCAAGACGGGCAGCTGAATTACTGCTCCAGCTCGGTAGGTGATGACAGCGGTGGTCAATGCCAATGCTGCACAGAAGAGGTTGGCCATCCAATACAGATAGGGGATGAATGATCTCATCTGTGCAGCCAGGGTAAGGCAACCATCTCCTCACTCTAAACTCACACACTCAAGCCCATCACACGTTCACTGGCATCTCACTCACTGCCAGCTCAAGGGACATCACCACTCACTCACACACACACACTCACATCACCATCTGGCCTCATCTCCTCTGGAGACTGCCTCCTCAGCCCTCACCATCTTGAGGCCATTTGCACAAATCAACATGTGCCCCCACACACAGACCCTGGGATACCCCCTACCCCAGTACTGTCCTCACCCTGCACCCTCTTCCCTTGCCTGAGGCCACTTCTCCCCCTTCCCCAAGCAAGCGCTAGTCCTGCTGCCATTGAAAAGCCACCCACATATGGGTGGTCAGGTAGGTAGAGACCTACCCATTAGCCCCCCTAAAAGTGATGTGATGCGGTCTACGAAGCCTGGCGCTGATGACCATGAGTGCTGCCCGAAGCAAGGTAGACAAACAAACCTCAAAGTCCCGAGCGAAATGCAGCTCGCCAGGTGCACGCCTTGTATGTGCTGTTGCAAAATACGCTGGTGTGTTCTCCCGCCAACATGGGTGGATGATCCAGCAAGGGGGATGGGTCCAGTGGGTTGGCCTTATAATGAATCGCTGATATAATATAATCAGGTTCCCAACGTCCAATGGTGGGAAATGTGGCCTGGCATAGGCAGGCGGAAGGGACAATTGCAAATTGGATTCACGATATTGTGAAACCAATTTTTGGGCTTCTCACCATATTGTCCACTCATGCCACTGAACACTCCCAACACCAGAGGGCATGGAAAATCCCAGCCCTAGTTTTTCTTCAGTTCTTTCTCAATCTTAGTCAGTTAGGTCATCCCCTGATAACATACATTCCTTGAAATTTTAGAATTAGGGATCGCCCGTTTAGGACAGAAATGAGGAGAAATATTTGCTCTCAGGGTGTTGTGTGACTTTGGAATTCTGTGCCTCATAAAGTGGTGGAGGTGGGGTCATTGAATATTTTTAAGGCAGAGGTAGATAGATTCTTGTTAGACAAGGGAATCAAAGGTTTTCGGGGGTAGATGGGAATATGGAAAGGGAAACACAAGCAGATCAGCCATCATCTTATTGAATGGCGGAGCAGGCTTGAAAAGCTGAATGGTCTACTTCTGACCCTGTTTCTGATGTTCTTATGTTCTTATATACTCAAATATTATAGTTGAGATAAAAAACTAATTCACATTAACATCCTCTGTGCAGGACTTTAATTGACATATGATCCATTTAATGCAATAAGGGCCAATGTCTGAGGATAGCAGACAAGACTATTCCATATCAATGTTCCCTCTACACTGTCCCCATCAAACACTCCCAGGGCAGGTACAGCATGGGGTTAGATACAGAGTAAAGCTCCCTCTACACTGTCCCCATCACACACTCCTATGGCAGGTACAGCACGGGGTTAGGTACAGAGTAAAGTTCCCTCTACGTTATCCCATCAAACACATCCAGGGTAGGTACAGCAAGGGGTTAGATACAGAGAATAGCTGCTTTTATAGCATCTCATTAAACATTCCTAGGGCAGGTACAGCACCGGTTGGATGCAGAATAAAATTATCTCTAAACTGTCCCATCAAACGCTCTCAGGGAAATACAGCATGGGTTAGATACAGGGTGAAGCTCTTGCTACTCAGTCCTGTCAAACTCTCACAGGCAAGCTACAGAATAGATAGCGAGATAGATAGAGAATTAGACAGACAAGTAATAAAATTATTGCATATAGTCAGAATAGGTGAACATAAAGGTGGATAGAAAGATAGGTTGATAGATAAATGGGGTTATAGAAAGATACAAACACATGACACATATTTTTTCCCCAAGTATGTCTTGATGGAAAAGCTATGATTAAATATAGAGCTGAATAAATGAATGAGCTGCTATAACACAGATGGGATGAATTACTGGACATAAAGTGCAAGCATAAAAGAAGGAATGAACTGAAAACCAGATGTTGCAACGGCACTTATTTCATGTTTGGAGATGTAAGTTCAACCACAGGCTAGACAAGGGTGTTGGCTATTACTTCTATTTGAGTGTGAAAGGTCACAGGCAATGATAGTTGGACACTGAGAGAACTTCATTGGAAGAGAGACAGAAAGAGGCCAGGATTTTCTGATCCCAAAATTCTTGCCCGGAGTCCAGACCTTTGGTTTGTCCTTCAGATTTTCCATCTGGGATTAAAATTCCCAGCCTAATTAGTATTGCTTCATCTGATACCTCAACTAGAATGTCTACAGAGTTCAAATTATTGCACCAGTCAATAGCTGCTGACCAGAGGTTGGTCCACTGTGTACATTGAGAAGGAAGCAGGACTACATCATGACTTCCTCACACTTTCTCTCTCTTATTCGATCAACCCATCTATCATTTATCTATCTATTTTTCAAATCAATGGGAATGGGGGCAAAATTCTCCACTGGTTGGAGTCGTACCTAGCACAAAGGAAGATGGTTGTGGTTGTTGGAGGTCAGTCATCTCAGCTCCAGGACATCACTGCAGGAGTTCCTCAGGGTAGTATCCTCGGCCCAACCATATTCAGTTGCTTCTTCATTGGCCTTCCTTCCATCATAAGGTCAGAAGTGGGGATGTTCAATGATGATTGCACAATATTCAGCACCATTTGTGACTCCTCAGATACTGAAGCAGTTCATGTCCAAATGCAGCAAGATCGGGACAATATCCAGGTTTGGGCTGACAAGTGGCAAGTGACATTCGTGCCACACAAGTGGCAAGCAATGACCATCTCCAACAAGAGAGAATCCAACCATCACCTCTTGATGTTCAATGGCATTACCATTACTGAATCCCCCATTGACCAGAAACTGAACTGGACTAGCTATATAAATACTGTGGCTATAAAAGCAGGTCAGAGGCTAGGAATCCTGTGAGGAGTAACTCACCTCCTGACTCCTCAAAGCCTGTCCACCATCTACAAGGCACAAGTCAGTAGTGTGATGGAATCATCCCCACTTGCCTAAGTGAGTGCAGCTCCCACAACACTCGAAGCTTGACACCGTCCAGGATGAAGCATCCCACTTGATTGGCACCACATCCACAAACATTCACTCCCTCCACCACCAACGCACAGTAGCAACAGTGTGTACCATCTACAAGATGCACTGCAGGAGTTCACCAAAGCTCCTTCAACAGTACCTTCCAAACTCACGACCACAACCATCTAGAAGGACAAGGGCAGCAGATAGATGGGAACACCACCACTTGGAAGTTTCCCTCCAAGTCACTCACCATCCTGACTTAGAAATTTATTGCCGTTCCTTCACTGTCACTGAGTCAAACTCCTGGAACCTCCTTCCTAACAGCACTGTGGGTGTACCTACACCACATGGACTGCAGTGGTTCAAGAAGGCAGCTCACCACCACCTTCTCAAGGGCAGCAAGAATGGGCAATAAATGCCGGCCCCGCCAGCGACGCCCACATCCCATGAATGCATAAAAAAAACATTTATTTATCTCTATCCACCCATCTTCATCTATCTATATATTTTTCTGTAGCTTTATAACTCTATATGTGATTTTTTTTGAGTGCAAATGTTTATTTGGATTATCCTTTTAAACTCAGTAATTTGGTAGTTTATGCTACCCCACAAGACAGTGAGACAGTTTATCAAGGGAAGGCGATGGCATAGTGGTATTGTCACTGGACTAGTAATCCAGAGACCCAGGGTAATGGTCTGGGGACCCGAGTGGAATTTGAAATCAATAAAAATCTGGAATTAAGTCTAATGATTTTTGTAAAAACCCATCTGGTTCACTAATGCCCTTTAGGGAAGGAAATCTGCTGTCCTTACCTGGTCTGGCCTACATGCGACTGCAGACCCATGGCAATGTGGTTGACTCTTAAGTGCCCTCTGAAATGGCCTAGCAAGCCATTCAAATGTACCAAACCATGGAAAAGCCTCAAAAAAGGAATGAAACCAGACAGACCACCCGGCTTTGACATAGGCATCAGAAACAACAACAGCAAACTTAGCCCTTCGACCCTGCAAAGGCTCCTTACTAATATCTGGGGGCTAGTGCCAAAATTGGGAAAGCTGTCTCACAGACTAGACAGGCAAAAGCCTGATGTAATCATCCTCACAGAATCATACCTTTGATGCCCCAGACACCACCATCACCATCCCTGGGTATGTCCTGTCCCACTGGCAGGACAGGCCCAGCAGAGGTGGTGCCACAGTGGTATACAGTCGGGAGGGAGTTGCCCTGGGAGCCCTCAGCATCAACTCCGGACCCCAAGAAGTTTCATGGTATCAGTTCAAACATGGGCAAGGAAACCTCCTGCTGATTGCCACATACGGCCCTCCTTCAACGGATGAATCATTCCTTCTCCGTGTTGAACGCCATTTGGAGGAAGCACTGAAGATGGCAAGGACACAGAATGTACTCTGGCTGGGGGAGAACAGATTAAGGAGAGCATTGCAGTACTGAAGAAAGAGGATGTCCCAGAGGGTTCAAGAACAGAATCAATTTGGCTAGAGCTAAGGAACAAAAAGGGTGTAATTACATTGCTCGGTGTAGTCTATAGACCACCAACTAGTGGGAAGGATGTAGAGGAACAAATCTGCAAGGAAATTACAGAGAGATGCAAACATTATAGGGTAGTTATAAATGGGGGACTTTTAATTACCTGAATGTAGACTGGGACAGTGGTAATGTAAAGGGCAGAGAGGGACAAGAATTCCTAGATTATGTTAAGGAGAATTTTCTACAGCAGTATGTATCCAGTCCAACAAGAAAGGATGCACTATTGGATCTGGTTCTTGGAAATGAGGTGTGCCAAATAGATCAAGCGGCAGTGAGGGAACATTTAGGAGACAGTGATTATTGTATTGTAAGGTTTAGGATGAGGTGGAAAAGGACTATGTGCTTTATTGACTTTATTGATAGGGGCATAGAGTACAAGAGCAGGGAGGTTATGCTGACCTTATATAAGACACTAGTTAGGCCTCAGCTGGAGTATTGTGTGTACCACACTATAGAAAGGATGTGAACACATTGGAGAGAGTGCAGAAGAGATTTACAAGAATGGTTCCAGGGATGACAGACTTGAGTTATGAACATAGGTTGGAGAATTTGGGATTGTATTCCTTGGAGAGAAGAAGGCTAGGAAGAGATGTGATAGAGGTGTTCAAAATTATGCTGAGGCTGGATAGAGTAGATAGGGAGAAACTGTTGCTCTCATCAAGGGATCGCGAATGAGAGGGCACAGATTTAAAGTGATTTGCAAAAGAAGCAAATGTGATATGAGAAAAAACTTTTTTACACTGAGAGTGTTTTGAGTCTGGAATGCATTGCCTGGAAGAGTGGTGGCAGCAGGTTCAATCGAGGCATTGAAGAGGGCATTAGATGATTATTTAAATAGAAACAATGTGAAGGGTTATGGGGAAAAGGTAGGAGAATGGCACTAAGTCATAATGCTCAGCTGGAGAGCAGGTGAGACACGATGGACCTTCTGCACCGTAACAAGTCTGTGATTCTGTGATCGTCATTATCAACATCATAACCATCAACAACAACATCATCATCATCATATCAACATCAACAACGTTGGCATCATTAACATAATCAACATCAATATTAAGAATGGCATCAACATGCACATCATCAATATTATTGACAACATCAATAACACCATCATCAACATCATCAATATCAACATCATCATCATCAACATCAACATTATCAAAATCAGCAGCAGCATCATTAACATAATCAACATTATCAACATCATCATTGTCATTAACATCATCATCAACAACAATATCAACACCATCATCATTTTCAAAATCATCATCAGCATCAGCAACACCAACATTATCAACAGCATCAAAATCAACAGCATGAACATTGCCATGATCAACAGTATCATCATCAACAACAGAATCAGCAGCATCATTAACATCATCAATATCATCACCATTATCATCATGATCATCAGCAACATCATCATCAACAACATTATCATCATTAACATCATCAACCACATCATCAACATCATCATAATCATCAACAACATCATCATCAACATCAACATTATCAACAACATCATTATCAACATCAACATTATCAACAACATCATCATCAACATCAACATCATCATCGTCGTTACCAAAATCAACATCAACATCAATATCATTGTCAACATTATCAACATGAAAATCATTTTCATCATCAACATCAATATTATCATCATCATTAACATCAACATTATCAACAGCATAAAAATCAACAACAGCAGCATCATTGTCATCATCAACATCCTCATCATCATTATTATCATTATCATCATCACCATCAACATCATCATCAAAATCAATATTATCATCATCAACATCAACATCATCATCATCATTATCAAAATTAGCATCAACATCATTATCATCATCTACATCACCAACAACAACATCATTGTCATCATCATCAACAGCAAAAGCATCAGCATCATCAACATCATCAAAGTCAACAACATTAACATGAACATCATCAACATTATCAAAATAATCAAAATCAACATCAGAAACAGTAATGTGATCATGATCATCATCAACATCATCATTATTAACATCATCATCATCATCATCATTATCAACATCAAAATCATCATAAATATCATGAACATTAATATCATTATCATCATCTTCACAATATCACCAGAATCAACATCAAGAACATCATCAGCATCATAATGATAATCATAATTGCCATTATTAGCAACATCATCATCATTAACATTATCAACAACATCAGCATCAGCTTCATCATCAGCATCAACAACAATATCATCATCATCAACAACAACATCATCTACATCACCATCAACAACATTATCATCAACATCATCATCAACATCATCACCATCATCAACAATATCACAAACATATCATCATCATCAACACCATCCTCCTCCCCATCAGCATCAATGGGATCATTAACATCATCATCATCATCTTCATTAACATCATCATCAACATCATCATCATTATCATCATCAAAATCATCATAAATATCATGAACATTAATGTCATTATCATCATCCTCACAATATCATCAGAATCAACACCAAGAACATCATCAGCATCATAATGATAATCATCATTGTCATTATTATCAACATCATCATCATCAACATTATCAACAACATCAGCAGCAGCATAATTGTCAGCATCAACAACAAATATCATCATCAACAATATTATCATCATCAATATCATCAAAATCATCATCAGCAACAACAATATCATCTACATCACCATCAACAACAATATCATCTACATCACCATCATTATCAAAGTCAGCATTATCATCAACATCATCCTCCTCCCCATCAGCATCAATGAGATTATCAACATCATCATCATCTTCATCAACAATGATATAATCATAATCAACAACATCATCATCAACAGCAGTATCATCATCATTAACAATAATAATATCATCATCATTAATAACAATATCATGCCCATTGTCATCTACATCATCAGCATAATCAAAGTCAACTTTATCATCAACATCAGCATCAACATCACCATCACCATCAACATCAACAACATCAATGTCATTATCATCAACATCATCATCAACATTTTCTTCATTATCATCAACATCATCGACACCATCAATATTATCATCATTGACATAATCAACAACATCATCATCAACAACAATATTATCAACATCAACACCTTTAGCATCATGATCCACATCACCAAAATCAGCAACATCATCAAAATCACCATCATCAACATCATCCTCAACAACATCATCATTAACATGAACATTATCATCATCAACACAATCAACATCAACATTATGAACATCATCATAATCATCATCAACAAGACCATCAACATCATTATGAACATCATCAAGAAGAAGATGAAGAGGTTTTGATGAAGACAAAGACTCAAAATGTTAACTCTGTTTTTCTCTCCACAGATGCTGTTAGACCTGCTGAGATTTTCCAGCAGTTTCTGTTTTGGTTTCATCGTAATCACCATCTTCATCATCAGCATCAAGAATTATATCATCATCATCAATAACAAAAATCATCATCATTATCATCATCAACAACAGCAATAGCATCATCATCAACAGCAATATCATCATCATTATCATCATCACCAAGAACAATATAATTTACATCATCAACATAATCAAAGTCAATATTATCATCAATACCATTATCATCATCACCAAAATCATCATTATCATCAACACCATCCTCTTCATCATCATCATCAATGTGATCACCAACATCACCAACATCATCATCATCAACATCACCAACATCATCAACATCAATATAGTCAACATCAAGATCATCAACATCAACATCATCATCATTGTCACCAATATCATCACATTAACATCAACATCATCAAAATCAGCAACATCACCATCATCAACACCATCCTCTTCATCATCATCATCATTAACATCATCAGTGAGATCACCAACATCATTATCAACATCATCAGCATCATCAACATCATCATCATTAACTTTATTATCAATGTCACCAACATCATCATTGTCACCAACATAATCAACATTAACATCAACATGATCAACATCAGCAACATCACCGCCATCAACATCAACATCAATATCATCATCATCATCATCAACATCATCACTATCAAATCTTCATTATCATCATCCTCAACATTATCAACATCATCATCATCAAGATCATCAACATCATCATCTACATAATGAATATGTCCAAGGATAAGATGAAGAAGCTCTGAAGAAGAGTCATACAGACTCGAAATGTTAACTCTGTTTTTCTCTCCACAGGTGTTATTAGACTTGCTGAGTTTTTCCAGCATTTTCTGTTTCTGTTTCATCATAATCACCATCACCATCATCATCAACAACAACTTTATCAACATCTATATCACCAACATCATCTACATCAAAATCACCATACAATAATATAATCAACATCATCACCTACATCACCTTTATCACCATCAATGTCATCATCAATAAAAATATCAAAATTATCTGCATCATCAATATCATAAACATCAACATAATCATCATGAACATCAATACCTTCATCATCATCATCATAAACATCAACAGCACCATCATAAATGTCAACAGCACCATAATCAACATTATCAACATAATCATCAACATGTTCATCAATATCATAATTATTGCCAACCTCCTGCTCATCATCACTATCAATGAGATCATCAACATGATTATCAGCATCATCAGCATCATCAACATTACCATCAACTTCAAAATCATCTTCATCATTACATAATCAAAATCAACATCATCACCAACATAATCATCAACATAATGATCATCATCAACATTTACATCACCATCACCAAATCAGCAACATCATCAACATCATCATCACCAACATCATCAATGTCACCAGCATTATTATCATCATCATCTGTATCAATGAGATCATCAACATCACCATCAACATCATCAACTTCGACATCATTATCATCAACATCATCATCTTAATCATCATCATCAGCAACAGCATCATCATCATCACTATTATCAACATCATCAACAAGATCATCAACAAAATAATCTACATCAGAAACATCATTATCATTAATGTGAACATCATCAACATCAACATCATCAACTTCATCATCAACAAAATCAACATCATCAACATAATCAACATCATCATCAACATTACCATCAATGTCATCACCATCATTACCAACGTCGTCATCATCATCAACTTCAACATCATTATCTACATCATCAATATCATAAACATCAACATAATCATCATGAACATCAACACCTTCATCCTCATTATCATAAACATCAACAGCACCATGATAAACATTACCAGCACCATCATCAGTATTATCAACATAATCATCAACAAGATCATCAACAGTATCATTATTACTAACATCCTAATCATCATCATCATTATCAATGAGATCATCAAGGTCATCAACATTACCATCTACTTCAAAATCATCTTCATCATTACATCATCAAAATCAACATCATCAGCAACATAATCATCAACATAATCATCATCATCAACATTAACATCAACATCATCAAATCAGCAACATCATCAACATCATCATCACCAACATCATCAATGTCACAAGCATTATCAGCATCATTATCTGTATTAATGAGATCATTAACATCATCAACATCACCATCATCAACTTCAACATCATCATCATCAACATCAACATCTTAATCATCATCATCAGCAACAGCATCATCACCATCATCATCAATGAGATCACCAACATCATTATCAACATCACTAACATCAACTTCATCATCAACAACTTCAACATCATCATATTCATCAACATCAACATTATCATCAGTGTCACCAACGCCATCATTGTCACTAACATAATCATCATCAATATCATCATCATCAAGATCATCAACATAATCACTATCAAATCTTCATAGTCATCATCATCGACATTATCAACATCTTCATGATCATGAACATCATCACCTACATAATGAACATGTCCAAGGATAAGATGAAGAAGAACTGAAGAAGAGTCATACAGACTTCAAACGTTAACTCTGTTTTCCTCTCCACAGGTGCTATTAGACTTGCTGAGTTTCTCCAGCATTTTCTGTTTCTGTTTCATCATAATCACCATCATCATCATCATCATCAACAATATCACCATTATCAACATCAACATCATCATCAACAACAATATAATCAACATCATCATCTGCATCATCAATATCATAAACATCAACATAATCATCATGAACATCAATACCTTCATCATCATCGTCATAAACATCAACAGCACCATCATAAATGTCAACAACACCATAATCAACATTAACAACATAATCATCAACAAGATCATCAACATCATAATTATTGCCAACCACCTGCTCATCATCAACATCACTAACAATGAGATCATCAACATGATCATCAGCATCACCAGCAACATCAACATTACCATCAATTTCAAAATCATCTTCATCATTACATAATCAAAATCAACATCATCAATAACATAATCATCAACATAATGATCATTATCAATATTTACATCACCATCACCAAATCAGCAACATCATCAACATCATCATCATCAACATCATCAATGTCACCAGCATTATCATCATCATCTGTATCAATGAGATCATCAACATCACTATCAACATCATCAACATCACCATCATCAACTTCAACATCATTATCATCTACATCAACATATTAATCATCATCATCACCATTATCAACATCATCAACAAGATCATCAACAAAATCATCTACATCAGAAACATCATTATCATTAACATGAACATCATCAACATCATCATCAACATTACCATCAATGTCATCACCATCATTACCAATATCATCATCATGATCATCATCATCATCATTATCATCACTAACATCACCAACATCACCATCATCAACATCAACATCATCAACATCATCATCATCAGCAGGGACCCAACACCGGTCCATCAGGGACCCAACACCGGTCCATATGCAACCCCACTGGATGCAGGAATCCAGTCACAAAAACACCCTTCGACCATTACCCTCTGCTTCCTGCCACTCAGCCAATTCTGGATCCAATTTGCCAAATTGCCTTGGGTCCCATGGGCTCTTACCTTCGTTATCAGCGCCCCATGCAGGACATTATCAAAAGCCTTGCTGAAGTCCAAGTAGACTATATCAAATGCATTGCCCTCATCTACACACTTTGTCACCTCTTCAAAAAATTCAATCAAATTGGTCAGACATGACCTCCCCTTAACAAAACCATGCTGTCCTTGATTAATCCCTGCCTCACCCAATGTAGATTATACACAATTATATCATAGTCCTTCTGCCTGATTTCCATACCCACGTCATCCCTCTCACTTGTGAACACTGACACAAAGTATTCATTTCGAACCCTACCTACATCCTCTGGCTCCACACACAAATTACCGCTATGGTCCTTATTGGACCCTACTCTTTCCCTAGTTATCCTCTTACTCTTAATGTACTTGTAAAATGACTTTGAATTTTCCTTTATTTTACTTGCCAATGTTTCTGCATGCCCTCTTTTTGGTCTCCTAATTTCCTTTTTAAGTTCCGCCCTACACATTCTATACTCACCAAGGCTTCCACTGTTTTAAGCCCTTGGTATCTGCTATAAACCTCCTTTTTTTCCTTTATCCAATCCTGTATATCCCTCAACATCCAAGGTTCCCTGGATTTGTTGGTCCCAACCTTTGTCTTTATTGAAATATGTTGGCCCTGTAGCCTCCCTATTTCCTTCTTGAATGAGTCCCACTGCTCTGACACAATCATATTGCTGGGAGTGTACTATAGGCCCCCAAACAGTCAGAGAAAAATAGAAGAGCAGATATGTAGGAAAATTTCAGAGAAGTGTAAAACTAATGGGATAGTAATAATGGGGGATTTCAACTTCCCCCACACTAATTGGGTTAGTCATAGTGTGATAGGATTAGAGGGAACGGAATTCTTAAAATGCGTCCAGGAGAGCTTTGTAAGCCAGAATGTAGAAAGTCCTGCAAGAGAGGTCCTGGACTTAATTTTAGGGAATGTAGCCAGGCAAGTGGTAGAGGTATCAATGTGGTTCATTTTGCAGATGGTGATCATAACTCTGTTAGATTCAAGGTTGTTCTGGAAAAGGACAAGGATGGGCCAGAAATCAGAGTTCTGAATTGGGGGAAGGCTGATTTTAATAAGATCAGATATGATTTTGCCAGAGTGGACTGGGAGCAGCTACTTTTAGGTAAATCTGCATCAGAGCAGTGGGACTCATTCAAGAAGGAAATAGGGAGAGTACAGAGCCAACATACTCCAGTATGGGACCAACAAATCCAGGGAACCCTGGATGTCAAGAGATATACAGGGTTGGATAAAGAGAAAAAGGGAGGCTAATGGCAGATACCGAGGGCTCCAAAAAAATGCATAGAGGCAGAAGAGCCTTTTTCTGTGCTGTGGACCTCTATGACTCCATGACTCTATGCTCCTTTTTTGTTTTTAAGTTTTATCCATATGGCTTCATTTGAGGAGCCTTCTAAGATGTCATCTCTCCTTACTGATGTATTTGATTCCTTGATCAATATTGCAATACACCCCTACCCACTCTTTTACCTCCTTCCCTGTCTCACCTGAAGACCCTATATCCTGGGATATTGAGCTGCCAATCTGCCCCTTTCTCAACCATGTCTCTGTGACAACTATGATATCATACTTCTATGTGTTAATTTGTGCCCTCAACTCATCTGCCTTATTCATCAGACTCCTCACATTAAAATAAATACCATCCAACCCTGCCAAACTCTTTTGTGCCTTAAGTGGCCCATAATTTCTATGCCATCCAGACTCACTTGCATCTTCCCCTGCTGAACCTCCTCTCAGGATCCCATCCCCCTGCCAAGGTTGTTAAAAAACCCCTCCCTGCCATCCACCACCGCACCCTCCCCCCCGCCCCCCCAACCCCCAACAGCACAGCAAGCCTCCCTGCAAGGGAGGCAACATATCTTCCTGGAGTCACATCTACAGCTGCAGAAACATCTGTCTGTTCCCCTGCTATCAAGTCTCCTACCACTATTGCTCATCCCTTCATTTTCCTCCTCCCCCCCACCCCCCACCTACCCCCCCCGCCCCCCGCCCCCCACTGTGCAGCTGAGCCACTCACAATGCCCTGAGCATGGCTGCACTCCCCAGAGGAACCATCACTCTCACTGTTTTCCAACACAGAAAAACAATTCTTGAGCGAGATGCACTGGGGATTTCCTGACTATCTGTCTGACACCTTTCTTCTGAGTAATGGTCACCCGTTCCCTCTCTGTCTGCACTTCCCTAAGCTGTGGGATGACTACATCTAAAAACATGCTATCCTCAAAACGCTCAGCCTCGTGGATGCACCTCAGTGCCTCCAGCTGCCGCTCAATCTCTGAAACCCGGAGCTCAAGTAACTGCAGCTGATGGCACTTCCTGTGCATGTGGTCAATCAGAGCACAAGGATTGTCTAGGACTTCCCACATGTTGTAGGCGGTACATAACTTGGAACTGAGCTGCTCTGCCATCCCTCTAGTTGAAAGAAAACCCTTACTTTAAGTTAAATACAGTTAAAAAAAATGTTAAATTATTTATGTACTTTAAATAAACTAGAACCCTTACCTTTTCTTAGCTTAATCTATTTTAAACTGGAGAAAAACTGGAGAATAAACTGGAGAAAAACACTTATCCACTACTCACCAATAAGCTCTCATCTTTGTGCTAACATCACTTTTTGAAGTTTACCCGCACTCGTGCTGCTTCTGATCTCTCCTCCACTCTCTTGCACTGTCTTGTGATGTCAGTCTTGTTACTTTCAACAAGAACTGACTGCAGGACACTCTTCCCAGACTGCTTCACCATGATGCTGACTGCAAGACACTCTTCCCAGACTTTATCATCATCAACATTATCATCAACAATGTCAACATCATCATCATCAATATTATCATCACCATCAAAATCATCACCATTATCATCAACATCAGCATCAACATTATCATCCTCATCATCAAAACCATGGTCATTATCATCAGCATCATCATCATCAACATCATCAGCACCAACATCAATAACATGATCAACATTATTGTCATCTTCAACATCATCAGCATCAGTAACATCAGCTGTGACATCAACAGAATCATTATCATCAACATCATTATCATCATTATCATTATCATTATCATCTTCATCATCAACATTGTCATCATCAGCAGCCTAATCACCATCATCATCAACAATGTCAACATCATCATCAACATCAACATCATAATCCTCAATGCATCATCTTCATCAACATCATCATCATCAAGATTATCACGATCATTAACATCATCATAATCATCATCAACATCATCATCATCAAGATTATCATGATCATTAACATCACCACCATCATCAACATCATCATCATCAACATCAACACCATCATCAACATTGCCAACAGCATCAACAACATCATCATCAACATCAGCATTATCATCATCAACAACATCATCAACATCACCACCATCATCAACATCCACATCATCATCAACAACATCATCATCATCATCATCCGCATCATCAACATTATCAGCAATGACATCATCATCACCATCATCATCGGCATCATCAACATTATCATCATCAAAATCATCATCAACATCACCAGCATCATCAACATTATCATCAGCAGCAGCACAATCATCATCATCAACATTATCATGATCATAATCATCATAATCAAAATCAGCAGCAGCACTATCATCATTAACATCAACATTACCAATATCATCAAAATTATCCTCCTCATCATCAGCAACATTATCATTATCATCAACATAAACATCATCATCATCAACAACATCATCATCATCAACAACATCATCACCATCAATATCATCATCATCATCACCAAGATCATCAACATCATCACCATCACCATCATCATAAACATCATCATCAACATCAAGTTCATCAAAGTCAACATCTTTATCAGTATCATCAACATTACCATCATAACTTCAACATCATCATAATCAACATCATCATAATTAACATCATCATCAACATCATCATCATAAGCATTCATGATGATCAATATCATCAAATTCGGCAACATCATCATCACCATCACTATCAACATCCTCCTCCTTATCATCATCATCAACAGGAACATCAACATCATCATCAACATCAGCAACATTAGCAACATTACAACCATCATTATCAATATTATCCTCATCATCATCATAATGAGATCATCAACATCACCAACATCATCAACATCACCATCACAACTTCAACATCATCATCATCAACATTATCAACATCTTAATCAGCATTATCAACAAGATCATCAACATCACCATCACCATCCACACTACCAACACCATTATCATCATCATCAACGAGGTCAACAACATCAACATCATCAACATCATCATTAGCAGCACCATCAACATGAGCATCATCACCACCATCATCAACATCATCATCAGCAACATCCAAATCAACATTATCACCATCATCAATATCATCATTATCAAAAACATCGTCACCATCATCAACATCATCATGAACAACATTATTATCACCAACATCAACACTATCATCACCAACATCATCAACAACATTATCATCACCAATGTCAACATCATCATCATCAACATCATCATCATCAACATCAGCATCATCATCAACAGCAACATCATCATCAAAATCACCACCATCATCATCATCAAAATCAATATTATTATCATCATCATCAACCTCATCATCCTCTAACATCAACTTCATCAAATTTATCATCAAGGTTATCATGATAATCAACATCATCATAATTATCTCATCAACATCATCATCATCAACCTCATCATGTTCGAACATCATCTTCATCAACTTCAACATCAAGATTATCATGATCATCAACATCTGCACCATCACTAATGTCATCATCATCAACATCATCAACATCAAACTCATCATTAGCATCATCATCACCAACAGCATCATCACCACCATCAACATCATCATCATTAACATCACCAACACCATCATCATCAATATTAACATCGTCATCAACATCACAACCATCATCAACATCACCAACATCATCAACATCAATATTTTCATCATCATCAACCTCATCATCCTCAAACATCATCTTCATCAACATCATCTTCATCAATTGCATCATCACCAAGATTATCATGACCATCAACATCACCATCATCAATATCATCATCAGCAGCAGCAGCAAAATCATCAACATCATCATCATCAGCAACATCAACATCATCATCAGCAGCAACATCAACATCATCATCATCAAAATCATCATCCACATCAACATTATCACTGTCAAGGTTATGATCATCAACATCATCATCACCATCATCATCAACATCAACATCACCATCATCAATAATATTATCATCATCAACATCTGGACTCTCCCACCATCACGAACATCCTTCCTGCATCTACTCTGTCTAGTCCTGTTAGAATTTTATAGATTTCTGTGAGATGCCCCCTCATTCTCCTGAACTCCAACGAATATAATCCTAATCGACTGAATCTCTCCTCATATGTCAGTCCCGCCATTCCAGGAATCAGTTTGGAAAACCTTCACTGCACTCCCTCTATAGCAAGTATATCCCTCCTCAGATAAAGAGACTGCACACAATATTCCAGGTGTGGTCTCACCAAGGCCCTTACAATTGCAGCAAGACATCCCTGTTCCTGTATTCAAATCCTCTGTCTATGAAGGCCAACATACCATTTTCTTTCTTTACCACCTGCTGCACCTGCACCTTCAGTGACTGGTGTACAAGGACACCAGGTCTCGTTGCACATTCCCCTCTCTCAATTTATAGCCACTCAGATAATAATCTGCCTTCCTGTTTTTACTACCAAAATGGATAACCTCACATTTATCCAGATTATACTGCATCTGCCATGCATTTGTCCACTCATTCAGCTTGTCCAAATCACACTGAAGCATCTCTGCATCCTCCTTATAGCTCACTCTCCCACCCAGCTTTGTGTCATCTGCAAATTTGGAGATATTACTTTTAATTTCCTCACCTAAATCATTGATATATATTGTGAATAACTGGGGTCCCAGCACCGTTCCCTGCGGTACCCCACTAGTCACAGCCTGCCATTTGGAAACATAATCATCATCATCAACAACAACAACAACATCATCAACATCACCAACGTTAACATCATCAACATCAACAAAATTAACTTAATTATCATCGTCAACATCAATCATGTCATTAACATGTACATCATCAATATCATCAACAGTTGACATGAAGCATGGGCAAAAGGAGAGCCTGGAGGCAGTCAGCAGCACGCATATCTACCATTTTCAGCCTCCAGTATTATGCTCTAACTTCAATACAGGGGAAGAAACTGATTAGTGTGTAACTGGTGAGTTATTCTACTTACAATAAATAGTTTGTAAAAGTTAAGGAAAAGTAGAGAAGCTAGGCCAAGTAGAATGTGCATCCTGTGGAATGTGGGAAGTCATGGACACACCATGTGTCATAGACAAACATATATGCAGCAAGTGTCACTGGCTGCAGAAGCTTTAGCTCCAGGTTTGGAATTTGAGCAATGGCTGGAGTCACCATGGTGCATCCACAAGGCAGAGAACTACATGGATAGTATGTATAACTGCAGGTTAGGAACATGCAGACAGAGAGAGAATGTGTGATCACCAGGCAGTCTAAGAGAACCAGGCAGGTGATGCTGGTTCACTAATTGGTTTTCCATTTTGGATACTGGTGAAGGTGATTGTTCCTCAGAGGATTGCAGTAAGAGCCAGGTCTGTGGCACCACAAGTGGCTCAGCTGCACAGAAGGGGAAAAAGAAGAGTGAAGAGTAATAGTGATAGGGGATTCATTAGTTAGGGGAACAGGCAGGCACTTCTGCAGCCATGGATGTGACTCCAGGATGGTATGTTGTCTCCCTGTTGCCAGGGTCAAGGATGTCACAGAACAGTTGCAAGACATTCTTTTACCAATTTTGCTTCCCTACAATCTGACATTTTTTTGGGGGGAGGGTGAAGACCCAGAAGCTGTGATCCATGTAGGTAGTAAGAGGGATGTGGTCCTGAAGGCAGACATACACACCAAGTTGACAGACCCAGAAGCGGAAGTGAGGTTTCCAACCACGACCGGCCCCCAAATGCAATTTCACGCTGGCAGAGCAGTTAACAGCCAGCCAACATGAAATATGCACTGAGAAAAACTCAGCAATGCTGAGGGGAACAGGAAGAAGGTGGGTGCAGACAAAAATGAGCGTGCAGGTGGGCGCTTCTAGCAAGCTCCCTGAAGGCAGACAGCTGCTCTGGAGCTGCCTCAGGGAGCTGCAGGCCTGTACACATTAAATGTCAAGGAAATGTCTATGCAATGCATTCAAGCACCAGACAGCAAAACTCAAAAACATCAGTCCCCAGGTATCATATTTTATTAAAAATCACCTGGACATTTCATCCTGCCCTTGGATGAGGTTTCCTTAAAAACGGGCTGCCCACCTGCCTGTTTTGCCCATACGACAATCACACGGGCAATGTAAAATCATGGACAATAGGGCTTTTAATGGCCTTAATTGGCCCTTAAATTGTCGGTGGGCACGGTTCCAACTTCTGCACATGCCCACCAACCTCAAAACTGCTCATGTGCACGATGGCATTTTGAGTAATTTCACATGCATTTGGGTCAGGTGCGCTCCAGCCCGATCAACATAAGGTCCTGGCCGTGGTTTTTTTCCCTTACAGGAATGCACAGGTGAAAATTGGTTAAAAAGCCAGCTGCAGAGCAGTGCAGTGTTTGCTAGTGTGCTAGTGTGCTGTGAGAGTCACCGCACAGCAAGACCAACTAGTCACCCCTGCAGTTGCTGGCGAAGTCTCTCTCTCTCTCTCTGTTTCTGGAGTCAAGGCTGAGCAAAGCCACATTCACAAAGGAAATAGCCTCTTCAGCCAACATGCAGAACAATGTGTCTCCAAACTAACTGCTAAACTGCCAAAGTCAGCTCTACCGGAATCACCCAACTTAACAGCTGCAATGTTTTGCCATCCAGACAAGCCAAAGACTGATTCCTACATTTTTTTAAACTTTTATTTGGACTCTTAACTTCTAATTTCTGATCTGTGTGTATGAATGGTGTGTTCTTTGGCTCCTTCTAAAAAAATACACTTGGACATGGAAAAGGTATCTATAGGGGGAAGGGATCCCTTTAAAATAACAACGTTGTGACTAACCGATGGGGTTGAATAAAGAAGGGGAGCCAGTTCATTCCTCCTCACCCGGGAGCATAACAAAATCGGGGTCCCATTCAGGAAGTTAACAAATTGTGGTATCTCATCCGAGTACCGGTCGTATCAAGAGAATCTCATCTTCTGACATCCCAAAGCCTGTCCACCATCTACAAGTCACAAGTCTGGAGTATGATGGAATACTCTCCACTTGCCTTGCCAAGTGCAGCTCCAACAACACTCAAGAAGCTTTGCACCATCTAAGACAAAGCAACCCTTTTGATGGGCACCCCCTCCAACATCTTCAACATCCATTCCATCTACAGCCTACGCACAGTGTTAGTAGTGTGTACCATCTCCAATATGCACTGCAGCAACTCACCAAGGCTCCATTGACAGCACCTTCCAAACTTGTGACCTCCATCACCTCGAAGGACAAGGGTAGTAGATGCATGGGAACACCAGCACCTGCGAGTTGCCCTCCAAGTTGCACACCATCCTGACTTTGAACTATATTGATATTCCTTTACTGTCAAGATCCTGGAACTCCCTCCATAACAGCACTGTGGGTATACCTACACCACAGAAACTGCAGTGGTTCAAGGCAGTGGCTTACCACCACCTTCTCAAGGATAATAAAAATACTTGTCTACCCAGTGACACACACATCCCATAAAAGAATTTTTAAAAGTTCAACATCATCAGTATCACCATCATCACCATCATCATCAACATCACCAAAATCATCAACAGCAAGTCACATCATCAGCACCAATATCATCAATATTATCTGCATCAACATCATTATTATCAATACAACACCATAAACAATGCCAGCATTGCAAATATCATCATCATAAACACCTTCATCATCAGCAGCAGCATCATCAACATGAATATCATCAACATCAACATCAATTCAAAATTATTAACATTATTGACTTCAACATCATCAACAACACCCTCATCATCAACATCATCATCTTCGACATGAAAATTTTCAACATCAACATCACCAGCATCGGTATCATCAACATCATCATCAGAGTCAACATCAACATTATCAACACAACATCATAAACAACATCAGGGTCCGTATTGCAAACACCATCATCAACAACATCATTACCATCAGCTACATCAACATCATCTTCACCCGAATCAATATCATTAAGATCAACATCATCATCACATCATCATCACCCTCATCAACATCAATATCATCAGCAACATCACCATCACGATCACCATCATGATATCTGAAGAATTGTTAACCAAATGACTCTAGTTCTGTTTCTCTGTTAATTCAGTGGTTTAGTATATGTGTGATTTTTTTTTTTTATTTTCTGTATATCATCACCAAAGTGTTGGTAGCTGTGATCAATGGTGCTATCAAGTGACACTTAGGCTCAGAACCAGCTTGCAGATACTCAATTTAGGTTCTGCCAAGACTACTCAGCTCCAGACCTCATTACAGCCTTGGTCCATACATGGACAAAATAACTGAATTCCAAAGATGAGGTGACAGTGCCATTTCATAATTGTCACTGGATCAAAATACTGGAAACTCCCCCCTAAGAACACGGTGGGAGCACTTTCACCACATGGGCTACAAAGGTTAAAAAAAACTCATCAATACCTTCTCAAACACAATAAAGACTGGCCTTGCCAGCAACCCCTACATAAATGCAATTTTAAAAAATATCTGTGAGATATTTGACTAGTTCAGTATATTTGTGATTTATTTTGATACTATTATATATTGGATAATTGTGTATACTGTCAGATATATGGGTATTTCTGGTTTCTTTGAGACATTTTGATTAATATCTTGAATGACATAGAAATTATACAATGTAAGCATGCTATTCAGTGCATTCACCAGTGTATTTCTATTTCGTCCCGTGTGGCATTCTAGTGAATCTGCACCATATCATCTCTATTGCCTCAATGTCTTTCCTATAATGTGAGATAATTGGTTGTACTATATATCTGCCAGTTGCTTAGATCCTTCAATGTATCTATGATTGTTTTGCTTCCTTCTTTGTCTGTAAGTTTGCACAACCCTGTGAGTTATTTGCATAGTTCTCTATGTCAGAAAGTTGTTTGGCTAATTACATATGCCTGAAAGATACCAGGATAGTTCCTTATATCTGTACCTCAATTTTAAAATTCTATCTCTACATGTCTCTTCATGGCCTTTTCCCTTCACTATCTCTGTAATCTCTTCTTGCCTTACAGTCTTCCAAACTCTCTGCACTCCTCCAAATCTAGCCTCTTATACATCCCTGATTCTCAATGCTCTACCATTCAGGTGCCTAGACCTTCAGCCCTGGAAGTTCCTACATAAACCTATCTACCTTTTGATTACCTGACCTAATAATTTCTCACGTGAGTCAGTGTCAAATTTTGTTTGATAGCCTTCCTGTGAAGCAGCTTGTGAGGTTTTACAATGTTAAAGGTATTATATAATTGCAGGTTGTAGAAAATATACAAAGTTTATCTGCCTTTACAAATGTTGGGGGGGAGGGAGAGTGTGATGGTGTTCTGGTAATGTCACTAGGCTAGAAATCCAGAGATGCAGGCTGATGCCATGGGGACACGAGTTCAAATCCTACCATGGCAGCAAGTGGAATTTAAAATCAATTAATCCATCTGAAATATAAAGTTAGTCTCAGTAATGATGACCATGAAATTATCATTGATTATCATAAAAACCTATCTGATTCACTAATGCCCCTTAGAGAAAGAAAGCAGTCCTTACCTAGTCTGAGCTACATGTGATTCTAGACCCAGAGCAATGTGGTTGACTCTTAAATGCCATCTGAAATGGCTTAGCAAGCCATTCAGTTCAGGGGCAATTAGGGATGGGCAACAAATGCTGGCCTTGCCAGTTATGCCCACATCCCTTGAAAGAATTTTTAAAAACTAAGTAACAAATAATTTAGGCCACAACAACGAGTGACAATGTCCTTACAGTTTTCTTCCAAAAAGTTTTATTTTTCTGACGGAGAAAAATGTAGGTTATTGCTTGCTCAAATTTCCAGATATATGTGTCTGTGCCTGGGAGAGAGGAAGTGAATTTGGACAAAAAGAATACATATGATTAGTAGGTCTATTTATTTATGTGTCAGAGAGAGATTATCTAGTGAGCATCAAGCAAGAGAAGAGACAAATAGCTAGGCCTGAGAGGTAGGCCACAGAGAGTGTGAGAAATGCAACCCGTAAGAGATACAATGTGAGACATAGAAACAAACTGAGGGAACGTAAGAGTCTGAGAGAAAAGGTGCATATGTAAAAGACAATCTGTGAAAAGGGGTGTGCAAAATAAACTACAAGTGTAAGCAAAACAGGCTGAGTGACCATGCGAGAGAAATAGGAACAAATGAGACAGAAAGTGAAACATTGTGGTACAAGTGCACTGTCTAAGACAATGGGTGTAAGAAACCCAAGACACACTTTAACTTTCACATACACTGAGTCCTTGGATTCTTGAGAAAGCTTTGGTAATGTGTGCAAAATAAAGTGCACCCATATGTGTTTGCATGTTGGTGTGGGTAAACTGCATGAGTATGTGTGTACATGCAAATGCATATACTGTGTTGTGTGTGAGGTGCACTGTGTGCATGTGTGTGAGGTGTACTCCATGCATGTGAGTGTGAAAACTTATGTGCATTTGTTCACCTTATTTGAGGCTTGACAGAGTAGATGCTGAGAAAATCTTTCCCCTGGGTGGGAGGCTAGAACACAGAATGTGCCTCAGAATAAGGGGTTCAGGACTGAGGAGAAATTTCTTCAACCAGTGGGTTGTGAAACTTTGGGATTCTCTACTCCAGAGAAGCTGTGGATGCTCAGTGTTTAAAATATTCAAGACAGAGATCGCTAGCTTTCTGGGTACTAAGGCATTCAAAGGGATAGTGGAATAGTTTGAGAAGTTGGAGCTGAGGTAGATCAGCTATGGACTTGCTGAATGGTGGAGCAGCCTCAGTAGCTTAAATGGCCTACACCAGCTCCTGTTTCTTATATTTTTGTTGGTGTGAGGGGGAAAGTGGGGCATGAGCCTGTGTTTTCATGAAATGTAAGGGTGAGACAGGCTGGCTTTTTGCATGTGTGAGCTGGACTGTATGGGGTGCATGCATGTGAACAGACTGGTTGCAGTAGTCTGTGCTGTAAGTGTGTACGTTTGTGCGTATATTTTGGTGTAAAGTAGATTAAAAATGTGTTTTTTCTGTGTGTGTTTATTTGTGTGTCTATGTGTATTTATTTGTATTTATTTTCGTGTATTTATATAAATTTAGTGCGTGTACTTATCTGTGTGTGTGAGCGTCTGTGTGTGTTTATTTGTGTGTGTGTGTGTGTATGTGTCTACCGATGTGTATGTTTGTGTGAGCTAACGTGCTGTCGGTGTACACGAGTTTCTCTCGCTGTGTGTGCCTATCTTTCAGTGCGTGCGTGTCATTTCCAACATAACCATCTTGCGGGCTGATCCAATTACACCGTGTCATTGTATTTGGCTTCATTTTGTCCCAACATGAACGTCACCATATGGTGTTCCTTGGCGGAAACAATAGGATCGCGGCCGGAGTCTCTGCACGTCTGTGAAAGCGGAACATCCATCACTGAAATCGATTGCCGGGCGCACTGAGGAAAGGAGACTCTAGAGGAACAGGGAGATAGGGGGTGCGGGTGGAGTCCGGGTTAAAATTCAAGAGCCAGAGCTCTGTCCGCCTTAACATCAAATTTCATTATCAGGAGCTGTGCTCAAGCACTGAGTATTAAAAAGTTGAGCATACAAGCGTTTGATGTTCTCCAGGCTGACTATTACTGCATTTCTCAACCATAGAGATAAAATTATGCAACTTTCAACCAAGCTTTATCGAATATAAATTTGTTAAATCGAAATTTAACGAAGTGTTTAAGTTGTTGCCTTTAATTAATGGTAACTTTGTGTGAGGAGTGGGCGGTCCGTAAATGGGTTGGATCCCCTTACACAGCACGTGCCATACTTAGGAGAGCTTTAACCCACCACATAAGAAAACAACATTAAAGCAAAAATAGTAAACAGCAACACCAATTTACCGATAAAGGGCAGGGCGAGTGGTTTCAGTGTGTGTGGAGAAGAGACACGCTACCATTTCAGGTTTGGACCTTTGCCCACTGTGTTTTAGGAAACGGTCCGCATTCTGTCCGCATTTCCAACTTTTGCTGCTTTTATTTGAATTGTTTGGATGACGGGATCAGGACGGCGGGTTCTGGGTTGACAGGGCACAGCTTGGTGTTTAAAACTTTTAACCCGTGGGATGGAAGCGGTTGACTATTAGCAGGTTATCCATCCATTGCAAAAAGCCTACACACCTCTCAACCCGATATGTCTAACTGAGAGTGTATCTGTCTGCGTGTATGTTTGTCTTAGTGTGTATCTACTGAGTGTGTATCTGTCTGCCTATCTGCCTGAGTGTGTATCTCTCTGAGTGGGTATCTGTCTGAGCATGCCTCTGTCTGTGTGCTTGAGTGTGCATGTCTATCTGAGTGTGTATTTGTCTGAGTGTGTATCTACTGAGTGTGTTTCTGTCTGTGTATCAGTTTGAATGGGTATCTGCCTAAGCGTGCCTCTGTCTTTGTGCCTGAGTGTGCATGTCTATCTGAGTGTGGACCTGAGCGTGTATCTGCCTGAGTATACAGATCTAACTGAGCATGTGTATCTGAGTGTATGTTTGTGCCTGTATCTGCTTGAGTATACATATCTGCCTGAGTGTATGTTTGTGTGTACCTGAGTGTGTATCTGTCCGTGTGCGAGAGTGTATCCATCAGAGCATGCATATCTCTGTGTATATGTGTATATCCATCAGGACATCCATATCTGTGTGTGTGTGTGTATCTATGAGTGTACATCTGCCTGTATGTTTGTCTGAGTGTGTAGATTTCTCATGAGTGTGTATATCTGTCCATCTGTATTTCTGTGTGTATCTGTCCATGTAAGGGGCTGGGTGTGTGTCTGAGTTTGCGTGTCTGGTTTCTGTATGTGCATGTCTACTGTTGTGCTATCAGGCCTGAGTGTACCTGACTGCTTGTGGGGGCAGATTGAATGAGACCGTTGGTAAATATTGTATTGCAGTCCACAATAACCGGGATAGAAGCCGAGAACAATATTAGCAGCACTTCCCATGGTTTACTAACCTGTGTCTATAAAATCTGCCTCACTGAGATAACTTTCACTAGTATCTGGTGGTCGTTACATGTCCAGTGACATTTTGCTTCTCCCCCATTCCCCCCCCCCCGCCCCCGCCAACACCCCCCCCCCCCCCCCACCCCCACCCCCACCCCACCCTTCATCCAATTCGGTTCTCTGACTGCATATTTATACAAACCGTACAAACCTCTTCTTTATATTTTTACTCAACGACCCTGCAGGAACAGTCATATTGGAGAATACACGAGGTGACCAAGTAAATGTGTGCTCTGGTCACACTAAATTTGTTCCAGAATAAAGCCCAAATGAGACAATAACGTGGGGCCTGTTCTCATTTTCCACCCTTGTCCTTCAACGTGCAGCTGCAAAAGGCTGAAGGGAGAGCTGGGCTGGAAGGTTACAATGATTGACAAATGCCAGAGAGTTTAGAAACAGTCAACCAAACATTGTTTTTCACCTTGACCCCAGACCAGTTAGGCCAAAGGGTTAAAATGGAAAGTGGGGCCAAAGGTCTTTCGGTCAACCGCTACCCACATTAAACTACTCAGTAAGGATCTTGTTCATTGCATGAATCTCATTTGTGGTATATTTAACCATAAGCATGATAAAAAAAATAAAGCTGTTGATTGCTCATCATTTAGTTGTAAGCAAGAATTGTACTGGTGTACCTGTAACTACGTGAGCGTGTGTGCGTCTGTGTGCTGTGTGTTTGTTTATTATGAGTGTCTATGTGACTGTGTGTATGTGTGTGTGTGTCTTTGTGTATGTCTGTGTGTGTGTATGTGTTTCTCTCTCTCTCACTGCAGGGGTGTCTGTATGCCTCCCTCTGTGTGTGCCTCTTGCTGTGTATTTGTGGGTGTTTCTCTAGGTGTAATGTGTTGCTCTGTGTGGGTGTGTGTGTTTCAGTCTGTGGGGAGTGTTCATATATATCTGTATCAATATGTGTATGCGCGTATCTCACTGTCTTTCTGTCTCAGGGTCTGTGTGTGCATATATGTGTGTGTCTCCATATCTGTGTGTGTGTGTTTATGGGTGCATGTCCCTTTATCTGTGTGTGTGTGTGTGTGTGTGTGTGTGTGTGTGTGTGTGTGTGTGTGTGTGTTTATGGGTACATGTCTCTATATCTGTGTGCGTGTGTGTGTGTGTGTGTGTGTGTGTGTGTGTGTGTCTCCATATCTGTGTGTGTGTGTTTATGGTGCATGCCCCTATATCTGTGTGCGTGTATGTGTCTATATCCGGGTGTGTGTGTTTAAGGGAACATGTCTCTATATATGTATGTGTATCTGTGTGTGTGTGTCTCTATATCTGTGTGTGGGGGGATGCATGTCTCTATATCTGTGTGTGTGTGTCCTTATACCTCTGTGTGGGTGTGTGTGTATGTGTGTGTGTGTGTTTGTTTGTGTGTATATATCTGTGTGTGGCTGGGTGTGTATCTCTATATGTGTGTGCATGTGTGTGTGTGTCTACATCCGTGGGTATGAGGGTGCGTGTCTCTATATGTGTGTGTGTGTGTGTGTGTATACATATATATATATATATATATATATATATACTCACTAGAGTTTAGAAAGATGAGAGGAGGTCTAATTGAAGTATATAAGATGCTATAGGGGACAGACAAAGTAGATGTGGAGCAGATGTTTACCCTTATGGGGCATTCTAGAACGAGAGGCCATAATTTTAGGCTAAGGGGTGGTAGATTTAAATCAGAGATGAAGAGGAATTACTTTTCTCAAAGGGTCATCAATCTGTACAATTCACTACCTCAGACTGCACTGGATGCTTTGACGCTGAATAAATTTAAGGAGGAGATAGACAGATTTTTAATTAGTACTGGGTTGAAAGGTTATGGGGAGAGGGCGGGAAATTGGAGTTGAGGCCGAAATGAGATCAGCCATGATCGTAATGAATGGCGGGCAGACTCGAGGGGCTAAATTGCCTACTCCTGCTCCTAGTTCTTATATTCTTATGTTCTATGTTCTTACATCTATGTATGTGTGTGCCTTTATTTTTTTAAATTCATTCACAGGATGCAGGCTTCACTGGATGAGCCAGCATTTATCGCCCAGCCCCAGTTGCCTTGAGAAGGTGGTGGTGAGCTGCCTTCTTGAACCGCTGCATTCCATGTGGTGTAAGTACACCCACAGTGCTGTTAGGGAGGGAGTTCCAGGATTTTGACCCAGCGAGAGTGAAGGAACAGCAATATAGTTCAAAGTCAGGTTGGTGTGGAACTTGGAGGGGAACTTGCAGGTGGTTGTGTTCCCATCTATCTGATGCCCTTATCCTTCTGTAGGGTAGTGGTCGTGGGTTTGGAAGCCTTGATGAATTCCTGCAGTGCACCTTGTAGACCGTACGCACTGCTGCTGCTGTGCGTCGGTGGTGGAAGAAGTGAGTGTTTGTGGATGTGGTGCCTTTCAGGCAGGCTGCTTTGTCCTGAATGGTGTCAAGCTTCTTGAGTGTTGTGGGAGCTGCACTCATCCAGGCAAGTGGAGAGTATTCCATCACACTCCTGACTTGTTCCTTGTACATGGTGGACAGGCATTAGGGAATCAAGAGGTGAGTTAATCACTGCAGGATACCGAGCCTCTGACCTGCTCTTGTAGCCATACAATTTATATGGCTAGTCCAGTTCAGTTTCTGGTCAATGATAACCCCCAGGGTGTTGATAGTGGGAGATTCAGTGATGGTAATGCCATTGAACGTCAAGGGTCAATGGTTAGACTCTCTCTTGTTGGAGGTGGTCATTGCCTGACACTTGTGTGGCACAAATGTTACTTGCCACTTGTCAGCCCAAGCCTGGATATTATCCAGGTCTTACTGCATTTGGACATGGACTGCTTCAATATCCAGGGAGTTGCAAATGGTGCTGAACATTGTGCAATCATCAGTGAACATCCCCACTTCTGACCTAATGATGGAAGGATGGTCATTGATGAAGCAGCTGAAGATAGTTGGGCCGAGGGCACTACCCTGAGATACTCCTGTAGTGCTACTCTGGAACTGAGTTGACTGACCTCCAACAATCACAACCATCTTCCTTTGTGCTAGGTCTGACTCCAACTAGTGAAGAGTTATCTCCCTGATTCCCAACGGCTCCAATTTTGCTAGTGATGCCACACTTGGTCAAATGCAGCCTTGATGTCAAGGGCAGTCACTGTCACTTCGCCTCGGGAGTTCAACTCTTTTGTCCATGTTTGAACCAAGGCTGTAATGGGGTCAGGAGTTGATTGGCCCTGGCGCAACTGGGTGTCAGTGAGCAGGTTATTGCTAAGCAGGTGCCACTTGATAGCACTGTTGTTACTGATGATGGAGAGTAGACTGATGGGGTAGTAATCAGCTGGGTTGAATTTGTCCTGTTTTTTGTGTACAGGACATACCTGGGCAATTTTCCACATAGCCGGGTAGATGCCAGTTTGTAGCTCATAGAGTTATCATCATAGACTCATGGGGCAGAATTTACTGCCTGTCGGGCGGGTGAGCCTGACCCAATCTCCGGCGGGCGGACAGCCAATCCCTGCCGGAGAAGCGGGCTGCACCACCATTTTACGTGGGCGGACCAATTAAGAACCCGCCCAGCGTGACGTCTAGCAGGAAGCACTATGTGCTTCCCGTGCAGGTGGAGAGGATTCCTCAAAAGCGAGAGAGCGCTCTTTCGTGTATGCGCACGACAGAGCGCACATCTCCCTGAGGCTAAGTGCAGCCTCAGGGAGCTCACTTCTACATGAGATGGGACATGTTCATAATTTACACATTAACTTTTTTTAAATTTTAAAAACCCTGCATGAAACCTCATCCCGCCGCTGGATGAGGTTTTACGTTTTCTCTATTTGCCGCCAGGACTCCTGGCCTTAAGGTTGGACGGGCAGGTCCTTTAATTGTTTGAATGATCCAGTCAATGGCCTTAATTGGCCATTGACAGGTCGGTGGGCTCACAGCTGATTTTGCTGTGCCCCCGCCTTCCTGAAAATTTAAATGGGGCGGGGTGACATCAGGGGTTCTGCCTGACATCATCCCTCATCATTTTAAGCATCAACAAGCGGGCCCCACCCCCTGCTTGCAGACAGCAAAATTCTGCCCATAGAGCTATACAGCACGGAGACAGGCCATTCAGCCCATCATGTCCATGCTGGCCATCAGGCACCTATCTACCTAATTCTATTTTCCAGCATTTGGCACATAGCCCTGTATGCTATGGCATTTCAAGTGCTCATCTAAATACTCCTTAGATGTTGTGAGGGTTCTTGCCTCTACCATACCCTCAGGCAGTGTGTTCCAGATTCCAACCACCCTCTGGGTGAAAATTTTTTTCCTCAAATCCCCTCTAAACCTCCTGACCCTTCGCTTAAATCTATGTTCCCTGCTTATTGACACCTTCATTAAGAGGAAAGGTTTCTTCTAATCTACCCTATCCATGCCCCTCATAATTTTGTATACCTCTATCAGGTCCCCCCTCAGCCTCCTCTGCTCTAAGGAAAACAACCATAGCCTATCCACTCTGTCTTCATAGCTGAAACGCTCCAGCCCAGGCAACATGTTAGTGAATCACCTCTGCAATCTCCAGTGCAATCACATCCTTCCTGTAGTGTGGCGACCAGAACTGCACACAATACTCTGTTTTATACAGCTCCAACATAACTTCCCTGCTCTTATATTCTATGCCTCGGCTAATAAAGGCAAGTATCCCATATGCCACCTTAACCACATCATGTGCTGCTGCTTTCAAGGATCTATGGACATGTACACCAAGGTCCGTCTGATCCTCTGTACTTCCTAGGGTCCTACCATTTATTGTGTATTCCCTTGCTGTGTTAGTCCTCTCAAAATGCATCACCTCACACTTCTCAGGGTTAAATTCCATTTGCCATTGCTCTGCCCATCTTACCAGCCCATCTATATCGTCCTGTAATCCAAGGCTTTCCTCCTCACTATTTATGACACCACCAATTTTCGTGCCACCTGTGAACTTACTGATCATACCTCCTATATTCACGTCTAAATCATTAATGTACACTACAAACAGCAAGGGTCCCAGCACCAGTCCCTGCAGTACACCACTCATCACAGGCTTCCAATCGCAAATCAACCTTCGACCATCACCCTCTGCCTCCTGCCGCAAAGCCAATTTTGGATCCAATTTTCCAAATTGCTCTGGGCCCCATGGGTTCTTCCCTTCATGACCATTCTCCCATGTGAGACCTTATCAAAAGCCTTACTGAAGTCCATGTAGAGTACATCAACTGCACTACTTTCATCTACACAACTAGTCACCACCTCGAAAAATTCAATCACATTTGTTACACATGATCTCCCCCTGACAAAGCCATGTTGACTATCCCAGATTAACCGTTGCATCTCCAAGTGGAGATTAATCCTGTCCCTCACAATTTTTTCCAATAGTTTCCCTATCACTGATGTAAGACTCACTGGCCTGTAAATTACCTGGTTTATCCCAACTACCTTTCTTGTAATGGTACCACATTCTCTGTCCTCCGGTCCTCTGGCACCTCTCCTGTGGCCAGAGAGGATTTGAAAATTAGTGTCAGAGCCTCTGCCATCTTCTCCCTTGCCTCAAATATCAGCCTGGGATACATCTCATCTGGGCCTGGGGATTTATCCACTTTTAAGCCCGCTAAAACACTAACACCACCTCCCTTTCAATGTTAATTTGTTCAAGTACATCACAGTCCATCTCCCTGATTTCTACACCTACATCGTCCTTCTCCATAATAAACACAGATGAAAAGTAATCATTTAAAACCTACCTATGTCCTCTGGCTCCACACACAGATTGCCACTTTGGTCCCTAATGGGCCCTACTCTTTCCTTGGTTATCCTCTTGCCCTTAATATATTTATAAAATACCTTGGGATTTTCCTTTATCTTGCTTGCCAGTGTTTCTTCATGCTCCCTCTTGACTCTCCCAATTACTTTTTTTTAAGTACCCCCTACACTTTCAATACTCATAGAGAGCTTTCGCTGTTTTCAGCCCTCTGTATCTGCCATAAGCCTCCTTTATCTTCTTATCTTCTGTATCCCTTCACTTCCAGGGTTCCCTGAATTGTTGGTCCTACCCTTCACCTATACGGGAACATGTTGGCCCTGAACTCTCACTATTTTTTTTGAATGACACCCACTGGTCTGATGTAGACTTTCCTGCAAGTAGCTGCTCCCAATCCACTTTGGCCAGATCCTGTCTTATCAAATGGAAATCGGCCTTCCCCCAATGCAGGCCCTTTATTTCTGATCCACCTTTGTCCTTTTCCATAACTACCTTAAATCTTACAGAGTTATGGTCACTATCACTGAAATGCTCCCCCACTGACACTTCTACCACTTGCCGGGCTTCATTCCCTAAGATTAGATCTAGTACTGCCCCTTTTCTTGTAGGACTTTCTACTTGCTGGCTCAAAAAGTTCTCCTGGCTGCACTTTAAGAATTCTGCCCTCTCTTTCACACTAAGACAATTCCAGTTAATATTGGGGAAGTTGAAATCCCCTACTCTTATTATTTTTACACTTCTCTGAGATTTGCCTACATATCCACTCCTCTCTCCCCCCCAACTGTTTGGAGGCCTATAATACACTCCCAGGAAAGTGATTACCCCCTTTTTGTTTATACGTTCTACCCATATGGCCTCATTTGAGAAACCTTCTAAGATACCATCCCTCCTTAATGCAGTAATTGATCAATAGTGCAATGCCACCTCTTTTACACCCCCACCCACACTCCCCATCACACCTGAAGATTCTATACCCTGGAATATTGAGCTGCCAGTCCTGCCTTTCCCTCAACCATGTGATAGCAACAATATCATGGTTCCCATGTGTCAATCAACACCCTCAACTCATCTACCTCACGTGTAAAGCTCCTTGGGTTAAAATAGATACAATCCGGTCTTGCATTGTTCCCTTGTGGCTTATCAGGTCTTTATTGGCGCTGCCTTCCAGGCTGACTTAGTTTCTCTTCTATATTTAACTGTGCATCACCCCCTGCTGTACCTCCACTCTGTATCTCATCCCCCTGCCAAATTAGTTTAACTCCCCACCCCCCCCACCCCCCAACAGCACTAGCAATCCTCCCCACAAAGATATTGATCCCTTCCGGTTCAGGTGCAACTCTTCCGGCTTGTACTGGCCCCATCTTCACCAGGAACAGACCCAGTGATTCAGGAAACTAAAGCCCTCCCTCCTGCACCAACTCTTCGGCCACACATTCATCCTCGCTATCCTCCTATTCCTATACTCACTAGCAAATGGCACAGAGAGTAATCCAGAGATTACAGCCTTTGAGGTCCTGCTTTTTAATCTGCTACTAGCTCCCTAAATTCTTGTTGCAGGACCTCATCCCTCTTTCTACCTATGCCATTGGTACCAATGTGAACCACGACCTCTGACTGTTTGTCCTCCCACTTCAGAATGCCCTGCAGCTGTTCGATGACATCCTTGACCCTGGCACCAAGGAGGCAACACACCATCCTGGAGTTACATCTATAACTGCAGAAGTGCCTGTCTGCACCCCTCATTATTGAGTATCCTACCACTATTACTCTTGCACTGTTACTCCTACCCCCTTGTACATCTGAGCCACCCACGGTGCAGTAAACCTGGCTCTGGCCGCAATCTCCAGAGAAACCTTCACCCACACCGTTATGCAACACAAAAAATGATTCTTGAGTTAGATGCACTCTGGGGATTTCCTGACCACCTGCCTGCCTCCCTTCTTCTGACCGCTGGTCATGCATTCCCTCTCTGACTGCACTTCCTTAAGCTGCGGAATGACCATATCTAAAACTGTGCTATCCACGTGACCCTCAGCCTCACAGATACACCGCTGTGTCACCAGCTGATGCTTAAGGTCCAAAACCAGTTGCTCAAGCTGGTGAGGCCAGTGGCACTTCCTGCACATGTAGTCATCCAGGCTGCAAGGAGTTTCTAAGAATTCCCACAGGCTGCAGGCCAAACAACACACGGGACTGAGCCCCCTTTCCGTACTTCTTATTTGTTTTCAATTAAAAGATTATTTCCTTAAATTTAAGCCCCGCTCTGCTCACTGAAATCTCTCTCTTTACAGCCCCGCTCTGCTCACTGAAATCTCTCTCTTTACAGCCCCGCTCTGCTCACTGAAATCTCTCTCTTTACAGCCCCGCTCTGCTCACTGAAAACTCTCACTTTACAGCCCCACTCTGCTAACTGAAATCTCTCTCTATACAGCCCCGCTCTGCTCACTGAAATCTCTCTCTTTACAGCCCCACTCTGCTCACTGAAAACTCTCACTTTACAGCCTCGCTCTGCTCACTGAAATCTCTCTCTATACAGCCCCGCTCTGCTCACTGAAATCTCTCTCTTTACAGCCCCGTTCTGCTCACTGAAGTCTTGCTCTTTACAGCCCCCAGCTGTACTGAAACAGCTTGGCTAGGGGCGCGGCAAGCTCTAGAGCACAAGTCTTCATGCTATTGCCAGAAAATTGTCAGGGCCTATTGCCTTTGCAGTATCCAGTGCCTTCAGCCGTTTCTTGATATCACATGGAGTGGCTTGAAGTGGCTGAATCGTGACGCTGTGGCCTCCAGAGGGGGCCAAGATGGATCATCCACTTGGCACTTCTGGTTGAAAATTGTAGCAAATGCTTCAGTCTTACCTTTTGCACTGATGTGCTGGGCTCCCCCATCATTGTGGATGGGAATATTTGTGGAACATCCACCTCCAGTGAATTGTTTAATTGTCCACCACCATTCACAACTGGATATGGCAGGATAAAAACAGAATTACCTGGAAAAACTCAGCAGGTCTGGCAGCATCGGCGGAGAAGAAAAGAGTTGACGTTTCGAATCCTCATGACCCTTCGACAGAACTCTGTCGAAGGGTCATGAGGACTCGAAACGTCAACTCTTTTCTGCTCCGCCAATGCTGCCAGACCTGCTGAGTTTTTCCAGGTAATTCTGTTTTTATTCTGGATTTCCAGCATCCGCAGTTTTTTTGTTTTTATCTATATGGATATGGCAGGACTGCATGTGTGTGTGTGCATGTGTGTGCATGCGTCTCTCTATATATGTGTTTGTGTGTATATATCGGTGTGTTTCTCTATGTCACTGAGCGTATATATGTGGGTGTGTCTCTCTATATCAGTGTGTATGTGTGGGTGTGTGTCTCTATATCTACGTGTGTTTGTTTGTGTTTCTCTATATCGGTGTGTGTATATATGTGTGTGTGTCTAAATCTGTGTGTGTGTCTCTATAGCTGTGCATGTGTGTGTGTGTGTTTGTGTCTATATCTGTGCGTGTGTGTGTTCTATCCCTGTATGTGTGTGCCCCTATCTCTGTGGATGTGCGTGTCTCTATATCTGTTTATGTGTGTGAGTGTGTTTCTCTATATTTGTGTGTACGTCTATGGGTATGTGTCTCCGCATTTGTGAGCGCATCTTTGTCTGTGTGTGGGTATGCGTGTGTATGTGCTGGCGTATGTGTGTGTCTGACTGTGTGCGTGTGTGTGTATGTGTGCACGCATTTGTCTGATTGTGTGTGTGCGTGCGTGTATGTGTATGGGTGTCCGTGTGTGTGTTTGTGTGTATGTATGTTTGTGTGAATGTGTGTGTGGTTATGTGTTTGGGTGTGTGTGTCTGTGTGTGTATGTATGTGTGTATGCATGTATGTGTATGTGTGTGTCTGACTGTGTGCATGTGTGTATATGTCTGTGTGTGTGTGTATGTGTGTGTGCATTTGTCTGATTGTGCGCATGTGTGCACGCGTGTGTGTGTGTGTGTGCATATATGTGTATGGGTGTATGTGTGTGTGTGTGTGTGTGTTTGTGTATGTGCGTGTATGTGTATGTGTATGGGTGTGTGTGTCTGTGTGGTTGTGTGTGTGTATGGGTGTGTGTATGGGTGTGTGTGTGTTTGTGTGTGTATGGGTGAGTGTGTATGGGTGCTTGTGTCAGTGTGTTTGTGTGTGTGTGTGCATGTATGTGTATGGGTGTGTGTATCTGTGTTTGTAAGTGAGTGTGTTTGTGTGTGTGTGTTTGTGCCTATGTGTGTTGTGTGTCTGTGTTTCTGTGAGTGTGTCTGTGTGTGAGTGTGTTTGTGTGTGTGTTTGTATGTGTTTGTGTGTGTGTTTGTGTGGGTGTGTTTGTGTGGGTGTGTCTGTGTGTTTGTTTGTGTGTGTGTGTGTGTTTGTGTGTGTGTTTGTGTGTTTGTGCATGTGTGTTTGTGTGCATGTGTGTGTGTGTACGCCTGTGTGTGTTTGCGTTTGTGTGTGTCTTTGTGTTTGTGTGTGTGTTTGTGTGTGTGTTTGTGTGGGTGTGTGTGTGTGTTTGTTTGCGTGTGTTTGTGTGGGTGTGTCTGTGTGTTTGTTTGTGTGTGTGTGTGTGTTTTTGTGTGTGTGTTTGTGTGTTTGTGCATGTGTGTTTGTGTTTTTGTGTGTGTATGCCTGTGTGTGTTTGCGTTTGTGTGTGTCTTTGTGTTTGTGTGTGTGTTTGTGTGTATGCCTGTGTGTATGTTTGCGTTTGTGTGTGTGTTTGTGTGTGTGTGCCTGTGTGTGTGTTTGTGTGTGTGTGTATTTGTGCGTGTGTGTGTGCGTGTGTGTGTGTGTGTGTGTGTGTGTGTGTGGAACAATTCAGTACCTGGAGGCAGGAATCACCACCTGGTGGTCACTGTCTGGAGTGGGGCAGCACAAACCACCAGCGAGATCACGAGGCCACCACTGCTCTTTATGAATCCTGTGAGGGAAAAGAGGGGCAATAGGGGTACGTGTGCCTGTATGACCTAGGCCCACATAGCGGATCCTGGTCTCCAGCCATCTCAGACCCCCTTGCCACGGGATCAAGGACTTGCTCAGTGAAGCCCGTGTGGTAGCTGCTGTGTGACGGCCACCTCACGTTTAAAAATAACTCATGTGCAGGCAACTTCCACCCTCTTAAAATGAAGTTCGGGACCTGGAATGTAAGGACCCTCATGGGCAGCCCCAACAGTGACAGACCGGGATGACGTACTGCTATAACTGCCCGGAAGCTCAAAGGTTCAGACATTGACGTCGCTGCCCTAAGTGAGACCTAAGTGGGGCAGGGGAAGGTCAGCTCAAGGAACAAGGTAGCGGTTACACCTTCACCTGGAAATGTAAACCTGGAGAAGATCGCCAGCTCCACGGGGCTGGCTTCGAAATTAAAAACAAACTAGTTGGCCGTCTCAAAGATATCTCTTGTGGGATAAATGAGAGCCTCGTTACCCTTCGGCTCACCCTAGCCCAGAACCAATGTGCTACCATCCTCAGCACACACGCCCCAACACTGGATGCTACAGATAAACCCAAGGAGGATTTCTACTTCAGCCTCAAGCAATCCCTGGTCCAAGTCCCAGTGGGCAATAAGCTGATCCTCCTTGGCCACTAAAGGCTAGAGTTGGGAAGGACACAGACCTCTGGGGAGATGTATCATTGTCCGAGCGAGGAGCTGCAAGGACGTGCGTATCGCCCGCGCCATGACAGAAGCCGACGCCTGCTGGAAGTACCAGCGTCTAATTCACCCTGTCATCAACATCAATGTAGCCCCAAAGCAGCGATGGTAACAGTAACAATGTCGCAAGAGAATCAACACTGAGGCGCTCAAGGACCCAGATAGGAGTGTCCAGCCAGTGTCTCACTGCTAACCTGGCAACTCCCAGTGACACAGAGTAATTCTCTGGGGACTCGAGTTTGAGTCCCACCTCAGCAGATGGTGAAATTTGAGTTCAGAAAGAATCTGGAATTAAAAGTCTGATGATGACCATGAAACCTTTGCCGATTGTTGTAAAAACCCATCTGGTTCACTAATGCCCTTTAGGGAAGGAAATCTGCCATCCTTATCCGGTCTGGATTACATGTGACTCCAGATCCACAGCAATATGGTTGACTCTTAAATGCCCTCTGAACAAGGGCAATTGGGGATGGACAATAAATGCTGGCCTGGCCAGCGACGCCCACATCCCATGAATGAATAAATAAAAGAGTGTCCACAGCGCGTGACCTGCCCTCAAGTCCTCCACATTCAGCACCTGTGAAGAGACATTTGGTCACTCTACCAGGAAGCACCAAGGCAGGGTCACTGAGAACAATCTGGAGATCCAGGAACTGATAAGCCTCAAGCGCAAGGCATTTCTGAACCTGAAACAGCCCAACTCGAGAGCAAGAAAGCAGCTCTACAGGCGGCTGAAGGCTGAGGTCCAGCTAAAAACCTGGAACTTAAAAAACAGAGAAAGCGCAGGAGATCCAACAGTGAGCCGACATCCATGACATACGAGGTTTCTTTAGCGCAGTCAAGACCACCTGCAGCCCAAGCATCCAGGGCCTCACTCCACTGCTGGCTAAGAACGGAGAGGTGCTCATCAAGGACAGGGAGGCAGTCAGTGCCCTCTGGAAGGAGCACTTCAAAGATCTTAACAGTGACCCTGTCTTCAACACGAGTGTCCTGAAATCCATCCCACACCTTGCTACCCACAACCACCTCAGCACAGCCCCAACCCGGCACGCGGTAGAAAAGACCATTCGACAGCTAAAGGGCAACAAGGCATCAGGAGCATGTGGAATCCCTGCCGAAACAGTGAAGCATGGGGGGGAGCACTATCGAATACGTGGCCTCATCTCTCTTACCTGGCAGGGGGAGAACATGCCAGGAGATCTCAGGGACGCCATAATCGTGACCATCTTCAAGAGAGGTGACAAGTCTGACTGCGTTAACTATAGAGGAATCTCCCTGCTGTCGGCCACAGGGAAGGGGAAAGGTCACCTCAATCACCTTCTCCCTGTGGCTGATGATCTCCTCTCAGAGTCGCAATGCGGATTCTGTCCGCTAAGGGACACAATGGACATGATCTTCACCTGGGAACAGCACCAACCCTTGTACATGGCCTCCTTTGACCTTCTTCTGGGGACCTGAGTTCAAATCCCACTACAGCAGATGGTGGAATTTGAATCAATAAAAATCTGGAATTAAAATGATGACTATAAAATCATTGCCGATTGTCATAAAAACACATCTGGTTCACTAATGGCCTTTAGGGAAGGAAATCTGCTGTCCTTCCCTGGTCTGGCTTACATGTGATTCCAGGTCCACAATAATGTGGTTGACTCTTAAAAATGCCCTCTGAACAAGGTCAATTAAGGATGGGCAATAAATGCTGGCCTAGCCAGCGACGCACACATCCCATGAACGAGAAGAAAAAAACAAAAGCCTTCGACACTGTCAATCATGAAGAGCATCCTCCTCCTTTTCGGCTATCCCCAAAAGTTTGTCATCGTCCTCCGCCTGCTCCACAATGACAGGCAAGCCATAATCGTGATGAACAGACCCACCACGGATCCAATCCACGGTTCGAACTGGGGTCGAGCAAGGCTGTGTCATCGCACCGACACTCTTCTTGATCTCCCTTGCTGCAATGCTCCAGCTTGGTCAGTAGTGGTGCTACCGAACCACTCTGGGTGATGGACATTGAAGTTCCCCCACCCAGAGTACATTTTGCGCCCTTGCCACGCTCAGTGTTTCCTCCAAGTACTGTTCAACATAGAGGAGCACTGATTCATCAGCTGAGGGAGGGCGGTACATAATAATTAGCAGGAGGTTTCCTTGCCCATGTTTGTCCTGATGCCATGAGACTTCATGTTGAAGACTCCTAGGGCAACTCCTTCCTGACTGTATACCACTGTGCCACCACCTCTGCTGGGCCTATCCTGTTGGTGGGACAGGGCATACCCAGGGATGGTGATGGCGGTGTCTGGGGCATTACCTGTAAGATATAATTCCGGGAGGATGACTATGTCAGGCTGTGGCTTGACTAGTCTGTGAGACAGCTCTCCCAATTTTGGTACTAGCCCCCAACTTTGCAGGGTTGATAGGGCTGAGTTTGCTGTTGTTATTTCCGGTCCCTAGGTCGATGCCAGGTAGTCTGTCCGGTTTCATTCCTTTTTTGTGACTTTGTAGCAGTTTGTTACAACTGAGTGGCTTATTAGGCCATTTCAGAGGGCATTCAACCACATGGCTGTGAACCTGGAGTCACATGATAAGGATGACAGATTTCTTTCCCCAAAGGGCGTTAGTGAACCAGATGGGTTTTTACAACAATCGACAATGGTTTCATGGTCACCATTAGACTTTTAATTCCAGATTTTTATTGAATTCAAATTCCACCATCTGCCATGGTGGAAGTTGAACCCACGTCCCCTAGATCATTACCCTGGGTCTCTGGCTTACAAGTCCAGCGACAATAATACTACGCAATCACCTCCCCTTTCATCTCTATATCTCTGTGTGTGTGTATGGGTGTGTGTCCCTATGTCTGCCTCTGTGTGTGTGTGTATGTATATGTGTGTTTCTCAATATCTGTGTGGGTTTATGTCTCTATGGCGAGAATTTTCCGTCGGCGAGCTGGGGGGGGGGGGGGGGTGGGGGTGGGGCCTGCTCGCTGACACAAAAATGACACGGGACGATGTCAGGAGGAACCCCGCGTCATCCCGTCCCATTTAAATCTTCAGGAAGGTGGGGCCACAGCGTGATCAGCTGTCCACCCGCCAACCTGTCAATGGTCAGTTGAAGCCATTGGCAGGATCATTAAGCCAATTATAAGCCCCGCCGTCCAACCTTAAAGTTGGTGGGCAGGCCAGGAGCCCCAGCGGGCTACTGATAAAACATGAAACCTCATCCACTGGCAGGATGAAGTTTCTTGTCTGTTTTAAAAAACTTTAATAAATTTTATGTGATATTTATTAACATGTCTCATCTCATGTGACATTGTCACATGAGGGGGACATGTTAATAATGTTTTTTTTTATTTTTTAAGTTTGTAAAACTTTCAGTGCTCTCATGCGCATGCGCTAAAGAGCACACTTTGACAGCTGGGTAATCCCTGCCCCCCACACAGGAAGCTCATAGTACTTCCCGTTGGGCGGCCCGCCCACTCAAAATGGCAGCAGGGCCCGTTTCAGTGGCAGCGATCGGCTGCCTGCTCGCCACCGAGTCGGTGGGGGCCACCCGCCCATCAAGGGCAAAATTCTGCTCCATGTGTTTGTGTGTGTGTGTGTGTGTGTGTGTGTGCATGTATGGCTGTGTGTCTCTATATCTCTGTGTATGTGTGTGGATGTGCATCTCTATATCTGTGTGTGTGTGCGTGTGTGTGTGTGTGTGTGTGTGTGTGTAGGTGTGTTTCTCTATATCTGTGTGTGTATATGTGTGGGTATGTGTCTCTATATCTGTGTATCTGTGTGTGGATGTGTGTGTATATGAGCGTGTACCTCTATATCTGTGTATGTGTATAGGTGTGTGTCTCTATATCTCTGTATGTGTATGGGTGTGTGTCACTAAACTTGTGTGTGTGTATGTATGTGTATATGAGTGTGTGTCTCTATGCCTCTGTGTGTGTGTCTCTATATCTATGTATGTGTATGGGTGTGTGTCTCTATATCTCTATGCATGTTTGGATGCATGTCTCTATCCCTGTGTGTGTGTGAGTGTGTATGGGTGTGTGTCGCTCTATCTGTGTGTATATGTGTGTGTGTATGTGTGTCTATATTTGTGTATGTATATGGATGTGTGCCTCTATATCTCTGTTTATGTATGGGTGTGTGTCTCTATACCTGTGTGTGTATGTTTGTGCATATGGGTGTGTGTGTCTATATCTGTGTGTGTGTGTTTGTGCATATGGTTGTGTGTCTCTATATCTGTGTGTGTGTGTGTATTGATGTGTGTCTCTATATCTGTGTGTGTGTGTGTGTATATGTGTGTATATGGGTGTGTACCTGTATATCTGTGTATATGCTTCTGTGTGTTGTCAGGAGCCTAATATCTGCAATTCCATCCCTCAACCTTTTTGCCTCATTCTCTTTAAAATGCTTCTTAAAATCGACCTCTTTCACCAAATCTTTGGTCACTTATACTAGCACATCCCTCTGTCTCACTAATGTTAAAATGTGTTTGAGAATCACTCCTGTCTGGCTTTTTGGAATGTTTTAATGCGCCACATAGATGCAAATTGTTATGTGTATGGATGTAGTTGTATAAAGTAACACGCATGGCCATGAAACTATTAAATACAGTTAAATCAAATAGATTGCTTTATAAGCAGGCCTCAATCGAACCAACTACTGACCCGTAAGGAGCGAGCTGACCTGGTTACTGTTTACATAAATCAAGACTCCTGTCTCCAATTATTTTAAATTATTGCATTTCAATGCTTTCTGCTCGCTCTCCCTCGCCCCTGTTACAATAACGCACAGAGGGACACTATTTATACAGCATCACATGTATTATAGTGTTTATTTCTGTTATTTAAAGTGTGGTGTCAATGGAATTGCCCTTGGCCGTTGTCAGGATTTTTTGTCAGTGTTTTAGCATGTGATCAACTTTTTAGATTTAAACAGAAACAAAATACACACTCTACAAAAAAAGCACGCTAAAAATTCCAAAAACATAAGACAACAAGAATTAAAAAGAGAACAAAATAACCAAACATGGGGCCAGGAAAAGTCAAGACCAAGACTCCAAAAAGTGCAAACTGCAACAAATATAGACAGTAAAATACACAAACTGCAAAAAATGCAGACAGCAAAAAAACACAGGCAGCAAAATACACAGACTCCAAAATACACAGACTGCAAAAAATACAGGCAGTAAAATACACAAACTGCAAAATGTGCAGACAGCAAAAAAATACAGACAGCAAAATACACAGACTCTGAAAAACACAGACTCCAAAAAATACAGACAGTAAAATACACAAGCTGCAAAATGTGCAGACAGCAAGAAAATACAGACAGCAAAATACACAGACTCCAAAATACACAGACTATAAGAAAATACAGGCAGTAAAATACACAAACTGCCAAAAATGCAGACAGCAAATACACAGGCTCCAAAATACACAGGCTACAAAAAGTAGATTGCAAAAAATAGACTGTAAAATACACAGACTGCAAGATACACAGACTGCAAAAATAGATTGTAAAAAATAGACTGTAAAATATACAGACTCCAAATACACAGACTGCAAAAAATACAAACAGTAAAATACACAAACTGCAAAAAGTGCAGACAGCAAAAAAATACAGACAGCAAAATACACAGACTCCAAAATACACAGATTGCAGAACATAGAATGTAAAAATGGACCATAAAATACACAGACTCCAAAGTACACTGACTGCAAAAAGTACATCCAACAAAATACACAGATTCCAAAATACATAGACTGCAAAAAATACAGCCCAGCAAAATACACAGACACCAAAATATATGACTGCAAAAAATAGAGAGAGCCAAATACACAGGCTCCAAAATACACAGTCAGCAAAAATTACAGGCAGACAAATACATAGGCTCCAAAATATATAACTGTAAAAAATACAGTCAGTAAAATACACAAACTCCAAAATATATGGACTACAAAAAATACAACCAGCAAAATACAGACTCCAAAGATACACAGACTAAAATAATACAGGCAGCAAAATAAACAGACTCCAAAATATAGAGAGCAAAAAATACAGACAGAAAATGCAGACTGCAAAAAATACAGACTGCAAAAAATACGGCAGCAAAATACACAGGCTGCTAAAAAATACTGACTCCAAAATAGACTGCAAAAAATACTAACTCAAAAATACACAGACTCAAAAATACACAGACTGCAATACATGAAAAATGCAGGCACTGGAAACAAACTACGGGGAAAAAAGGGGTAGATATCATCAAGCAACACGCTTTTTAAAAATGCGCAGGCGCCAAAAAATGTATAAATTCTAAAAGAATAAGCACACGAAATAAGATTAAAACAAAAAAATATGAGAATCAAAGGAGAGACACGGAACACAAAAAACATGCAAGGCACAACGAAATCGTTTGCGTTGCTGCTGCCGTCAGCGTTAAGTTAGTTCCTTTTGCGATGTGGACTCGGTCTAATTCCGTTTCTTTGCTACTGTCCAAACGGTGAACTTCGATCGGGACCTTAAAAATTAAAAACAGAAAATGTAATGAGGAGAAGGAAAAGGACCGGACGCACCAGCTCCTGCCGGATACCGTTATCAATTAACCTGTTTTTAAGTTGTTAAATCCTATCTCCCACATCAAACAGATGTTTGTTTTCACATCAAAGAAATTCATTTCGACGTTATTCTGGCTTTGATTTCTCTCTGATGGCCTTACTGAAATGTTACACACACACAAGAAAAAAATCGCAGGAGAGTGTTTCAACTAAATATTTTTGTTGAAACTGAGGACGCTTTTGCAGTTCTGTATTGCCTGTGAGTAATATCGCAGCTGATCCGGCTGGTTCAGGGCTGTGGCACTCGCCTCTCTCGAACATATTTCGATTTCAGGGTAGGCTGATGTGAGCTCCTTTTTCGTTTTTTTATTCTAAACTGTAAATTATTCTTGCATGTACGAATGACCGTGAAATTTGTTTATTTTCTTTTTTTAAAATAAAAGAGAGAGCGCCCAGCACTTGGGGCGGGGACCACTTTTATATACACCTCGCGGTCTGTTTTGTCTCAAATTACTGCGGGATACAATTTCTAGAAATCTGATTCAGAATGGCCGTCTGCGTGCGTTGCGAAGACTTCAAAAGATCCGTCCAAATTGCAAATGTGCTTCCCATGCCCTCTGTGTCTGAGAACAGAAACCAGTAGAATTTAATTTTTTTTTTGGAAGGAGATCCTGGGTTTGCTGAATGAGCTTAATTGTGAAATAATATAATATTTCCAGTGCGAAGTTAGAAGCGCCCACCGGCTCTGCAACGCACCTCTCCCATCTGGAGGGCTGCGCCCTGCCTCTGCAGCGAGTGGGACGGTGAGGATCGCACTCGGTCTCTCCCCTTCACTCTCTGAGTTAGTGGAGATGGGGACGGAGAGGCCTTGGTTCACCTGAGTGCAAGAGCCAGCCAGTAACAGCACACATCTGGCGAGTCGTTTTATGAAGGGAAAATAAAGGGGTCACTATTAAGAATCCAAGTGATATATCATAAGGGCCTATTTGTAACCTTTCTTTATTGTCTGCTAGTCAAATGTAACCCAAAACTCACCCCCTCCCCTCCCCAAAGCCAAAGAAAAGAGCTAGGTTCTCAGTAATGATTTCCATCTTAAGTCTGGGCTTTTATGATACCATTTGGATTCAGAGTGAGAGGGAGAGAGAAAGAGAGAGAGAGAGAGAAAAAAAAAGTCTGGAAAAAAACACCCCCAAAAAATTCCTGTTACTAATCTAGTTCTACACTTTTTGACGAGCTTGTAAAAGTTATTTTTTCTTTTTGTTTTGCTCCCAGGGCTTGTAAATAAAATCCATAATTGGTACAAGGGAAGTGGTGAAGCAATTTATATTTTCACCAGTGTCAGAAATTTGTTCTCAATCCAGTCTCGAATTTAACGAGGGCCGTTTCATTTTCTAAACGGAGGACTGATATATGATCAGAATGATTCGTTTTAATCGCGTTGCCGAGGAGTTTAAAAAGGGGACCTGTCATTAGAGAGTTTTTGCGGTTAAAGTATTTATTCTCCTCCCGCTCACCCTCCCACCACCCACCCCCCCATCTCGGTGGCGCATCTGCTCTCCTTTGATCGTTTATGATGACTCTTGCCTGCCGTAAGGTGGAATAGTTCAGCATTCAAGGCAGTGCATCAGATATCAGCGAAAACACCACCTCAGTCCCGATATATAATGGCCTCAGGATGTGCCTTTCCAGCACACACTCCTGTCACTCTGGGTAACTCGTTGAGAAATTACGGGTGACATGCAAAACTGTGTAGACACACGCACAACAAAAGGACACACACACACACAAAATAACACACACACACACACATAGAACAAAAGCGGAAAACTAAACATTAAAATAAATCTAGAACACCAGAATTCCTGCTTACAACTTCCAGGTTAGTGATAAACTCAATTGTCTCCTTTCCCTTTCACGCATCTCTCTGTAGGACACAAGGCACACATAACATAATATACATAACAGCACCGCTTTCAAGCTGCTCTGTGACAAATCCCATTGCAATGACAAGCAAAATATATGTATACACACATGTGTAAATTATATATAATTATACACACGCATAATATGTATTTCATTCGTAACATACACTTTATATGAGACGCGCACATATAGTTTATCGAATACATAGACTCGTGCGTATGTTAAAGCAAACGAATTCTATCATCTTTTTTAAAAAAAATATCGTCCAAACGAATTAGGAGAGAGCTGTTGGTAGAAAAGTCGAGTCGAAGGAGACCTGAAAGGTGTCATCTCCTTCTCCCTGCCCCTATGATTTAAACCCGCGTCCCATTGAACCCAAACTAGCCGCCTCACACTCCAACCAGAGTCACGCCGGTTCTCGGGGAGAGAATTCAATAGCTCCCGCACTCCTGGTGCAGATTCTGCATCATTTGTTTGTTTACAGCCGACTTCCTAAATAAATGCAGGAATAAATGCATCTGGTCTGAAACAATTTACTCACTCTCGTTCTGAATCTCTCTGCGACAGTAAGAGCAATCTCATATATATGGAACCATAGGCTATAGAAATCGCATTCGGTGGCAGGACAGATGGAAATCAGGTCTGGGGTTATTAATCGAGGTTTCCTTTTTTTTCCCCCAACGAGCCTGTCTATGTAACATCTTCAGTTGGCGGGGCTGAAACTCACTCGCTTGTTCCTGCACTGTTTGGTCGCGGTACAAATATTTGCACAGCGAATGATATCTATACGCGTTATAACAAACCTCATGTTGCTGTAAATCTGGGAGCTCCTGGAGATCGCCGCGATAACACAGACCTTTTAACGTAAATTTGATTTACTGCCTACCTCTTTGCCATCGATTTGAGTTTGCAAACTTTTGAATAAGATTGCAATCGACTCGCCCGGGAATGTTCAGGAGGAGTGGGAGAAAGACAGAGAGAGAGAGAGAGAGAAAAATTTAAATTATATAGGTGATTTATCGACCATTTTAATAGTCTGGATAAAAGGTTTAAAAGTTTACTAATAACCCGACAGTTTGGCTATTAGCACCCCGCCGTGACGTCATTGAAACTGACAAGTTTTCACCCCAGAGAAAAGGAACTGGGGCCACGTGGGAAACATACCCCACCATCGACTTACTCTGCCCACCCAGTCCCTCTCCCTCGCTCATCCAGCTCCCCCAACTCCCCACCGATCACCCATACCCCATCTATCTCCCCAACCCCTCTCCCATCCGCCCCTTCTCTCCACAGATGCGCCTCTCTCCACCCAGCCACCTACCCATCCACCTCTCTCCCCAACTCCCTCTCCCCCAACCCAACTCCCACCCACCTCCACTCAGCCCTACCCATCCACACCCTCTCCCCCTCTTCCTCACCCAACCGGCCTGCCCTCAACCCAACCACCCATGCCTCTGTCCTCAACCACCCATCCTCCCATCTGCCCTCTCCTCACCTCTCGTCTCCACTGTCCTCATCCTTCCCTCTCCCTTCTTCCCCCCTCGGGTCCCTATCCTCCCCTCCCTCCTTCCCCAACCACCCCCACCCTCCCCCCCCCCCGCCACCCCGCCACTAACCCCCACCCCAAACCCCCCAGTCTTCCTCGCCCCCATGTTGGGCAGGAGGAAATCAACTTATACCACAGACACCAAAAAAATACACGCACAATACAACACACTCACTCACAAAACAACACAGGCACAACACAAAACGACAAGGCAGGAGGAGAGGGAGGGAGGGAGAGAGAGAGAGAGGGAGCAAAAGTTTGCTAAGATTGGCTTAACTCCACCCATCGCTGTCCTCAATTAATTAATCTAACTGGACTCCTTTTAAGACGCCTTTTGTTGGCCGCTCGCTCTGTGTGCCATTCTGATAATTGATCTCCGTCCAATGAACGATCAGAGCGAGCGGCCGGTTTTCCTCTCGAACTCGGTGTCTGTATTGGCTTCAATTTTTTTTTTGTTAAAGAGGGGCGGTCGGTGGGTCGGCAAGGGGAGAGACAGAGCGAGCTGCGTGTGTGTGTGTTTGTGTGTGTGTGTGTGTCTCCCCACCCCTCCCCTCCACCCCCAGGTAGGATTGACTCGATTACAGAAAGAGAGAGAGAGAGAGAAAGGAGGCACTTTGGTAAATAGAGGCTTGGGGCCATCATTATTTTACCTTCTGGACTCGGAATGAAGATGCCTGGTTTGAAGGATCGGGGCTAAGTCAAACTTTCATCCTGTGGTGAACTTGGCGAAGATTTCAGACTCTGCTTCGTTTTAAATCATCTCCAATGATCAACAGTGTGTGTTTTTTTTTACATAAAAGAAAAAAAGCCAAGTAACGGCCGTTGGGGGAAAGAGAGTTACCAGGAGAGCGTTTATAATTAAGGGAGAGAGAGAAAAAAAAACTGAAGGGACAATTCCTTCCCCTCCCCACCCTCCCCCTACCCCCCACCCCTAGAATGACGTCTGGGGTAAATTTGAAATCCAACCCGGCTTTGCCGCCCCGGAGCGAAGAGCGAAGACGGCGTAGCCCGCTCGACCACTTCCCACCTCCAGCGAACTCCAACAAGCCCCTCACCCCTTTCAGCATCGAGGATATCCTGAGCAAGCCCTCGGTGAAAAAAAACTCTCATCTCTGCTCATCCAGCCACTCGGGGACGGCGGACAAAGCACCCGGGCCCGGCGCTGCCAGGAACGGGCTGCCCTCTCAAACCTCGCCGCTCTGCGCTCTGGAGGAACTCGCCAGCAAAACTTTTAAGGGTCTGGAATTGAGTGTGATCCAGGCGGCCGAAGGTATTTTAGCTGGGACCCCTTCGTTTTTATAACAGTTAATTTTTTTTTCTCTGGGGGAGGGAGGGGGGTGGTGTTAGGGATAGCTGTTAAAGCTATTTTTAAATAAAATGTACTCTTGTAGCGGTGGCACAATAAAGCCTTTAGACAAACGTTCTCGATAACCGCATTTTACATTTGAAATATTCCTCAGAATATTCCTGTATTTGTGTGTGTGTGTGTCTATGTGTGTGTGTGTGTGTGTGTGTGTGTGCTTATCTTTTTCAGAATTAGTATCAGGCAGATATATCAGGAGCGCATCTCGAATGGGAACTTACTCTGTATTTTTCAGGGTCCTGTCCAAACGGAGTAGATTGATCTTTACAATCCTGACTATGCGGGGATTTCTCCCTTCCGTTCTTCTCATTATCACGGGGAGTCAAATAGCGAGTTCCCCTGATGGAGAACAATTCTCACATTTTAACCAGGCAGCACATTTTATTCTGCATTAAGTAATTCTTTATTTTTTTTCTCAAAAAAAACTTGTAAAAGTGGTCCGAAGCCTTTTCCACGACTCTCCACAAATTGAGGTTGAATTAATTTTAATCGTTAACAAATATTTAGTGGGGCTTGTCATCCATTCGAATTATTCCAGTTGTGTTATACATACATAGATACTTGTATATATACATATACATGTGTGTGTGTGTATGTATATATGTGTGTATGTGTGAGTATGTGCACACACATCTAAATATAAAGCTGTGTTTTGATGTCTGAACATTGTAATAAATATTTAGCCATGGTTTTGTCTGGAAGGTGTTTAGGTGCCAAACAAAAGTCTCTCTCACCATCCAGCTCTTTAAATCATTGCCTCTTAATTGTATCTCAATATTTTCGTAATAAGTCAGACTGCGGACAAACATGTATATATAGAGGGATACATATATTTAAACATATACATAAATATAGATATACACATATACACACACAAATATATATTACATATAAATATATAATATATAGTAAGGCTGAAATATTAGTGACAAAAAATATTTTTTCTCCTAATCAACCTCTAATGTAAGAAATATATTTGAAGAACAGTTTTTTTTTACTTCGGCATCACGTTTAATGCAACTGCTTCTTTAAAATGACACTTAAAATAAAGTCAGACTAAAAATCAGTGGGTCTGAACTAACCCGCAGTACATACGTGTAACGGCGCGTGTATAATGGTGAAATAGACTGAAAACTATATTTTTAAAGTATGTACCCCATGACTGCAGTTGATAGCTAACATGTGCAGGAAGCGTCTGTGTTTTTATTACATACAGGGAAACAATATTTACTATTTTCTGGGAAAATCGTGAGTTCTGAATAATAAGCGAGGACCCTTCATGTTTTGTTTTAATAGATGTTAAGAGAAGGTTTTTTTTCGGCTGTGGAATGTAACAAGTCAAGATAGCCCTATTTCCGAGAATATCCACAGCAAATGTTGTTTAAACTCACACAGTGAAAACTGTTTATGTGACAAGAGTTGGAAGGGGCGGGGGTGCGGAATTGTCAGTTCGAGATTTTTTGGTGAATACATTTATAAGTGTAAGCGGAGGCTAATTGGGCTTAGCACCATCGGTAGCTGTAACAGGGAAAAGGTATCCTCCTCACACTCGGTTCTGGGAGCGGAGAGATGCACACAGTTAGCCGCTAACACGAAGCAAAACCTATTTCTAATCGTAACTGTTTCGTGGATTGCCTTGTGCCACGGACACGTCTACATTTAAACTCTGGCCCGAATTTCAGAGACACCTTTCTATGCTGTGGAATTCAGAAAAATACTGTGTGAGCGCAAATCTACGCATTTCCAGTTTCAAAATATATACACACTTGTGCGTGTACTCTGATGTGGGATTATTGCATGTTTTCAGGCGCTATGTAATAATGTTTACATAGGTATACAATTACTACATACTCTCTCACGGGGTATCATGTAGATCTAGTGTGTAAATGCATCATCTGTACATTTTTGTATGTTATACACATAACATATGTTTGCATAATTCTGCAATTTTCCATACCTTTGCACAATGTACACAAATTGATCGTGCGTGCAGACAGATGTGAAAGTAGAAAAAAAGTTGATAAACCACGTACACTTATGCATGCTGTGAAATGACATTGTTTATACTTGTGGATCCGGATATGTAATCCTTTGCACACTGTACAGTAAACACCACTCTCTACACTGTGCACATATGAGGCATACCCTATTATGGTTTCTGCGTGGATAACTGTAGAATTGACCTATGTGCCTTGCACCCAGTTTTAGATGCGTGTAAGTGCCTGTACAGGCAGAACTTGGGAATTCATGGTTGTGGCATTTTTCAGTGAGCAACTTTCTCTCGTCGTAAAAATCTCTCGCTGTGATAGGAAACGCTGCCTCGGCTTTGCCAGCAGGCGCGATGGTGTCAGTTATTTCGTTAGCACTGAATTACAGCTTTAAGAAAAAACCAATGGCTCTGAAGGGGTAAAATAGATTAGGGAGAGCCAGCATTGCTTTAACGTAACATTGATGTATTTTCCAGCACGTTGTTGGAGAATTTTCTGTGTATATAAACGAGAGTGTGTGTTTGTATGTGTGTGGGTGTGTGTTATGGAATTTTTGTACAATATTGTGTTACAACTCGCCCTCTTTATTTCCAAGGCCGGGATCATGTCACAACGTTTGGCCAAAGACAGACCTCGAAAAAGAGACGGAAGTCCCGCACCGCCTTCACGAACCATCAGATTTACGAGCTGGAGAAGAGGTTCCTCTATCAGAAGTACTTGTCTCCCGCCGACAGGGATCAAATTGCCCAGCAGCTGGGGCTGACAAACGCGCAGGTGATAACGTGGTTCCAGAACAGAAGGGCCAAGCTGAAGCGGGACCTGGAGGAGATGAAAGCCGACGTGGAGTCCCTGAAAAAGCTGCCGCCCCAGCAGCTGGAGAAGCTGGTGCACATGGAGGTGTTCCCGGAGGACGGGGCCGGCTCCAAGTGCGAGAGCTCGGACCTTTCCCCCAAACTGTCCCCGGTGTCTGGACTCGGGCCCTTTCCTAGCTCGCCCCAGTGCTCCTCCAGAGATCAGACTACTGACGAGTTCTCTGAAGACGAGGAAATAGAAGTAGACGATTGAATGAGATCAGATGAATCTATATTTAAATACACATATATATCTAAAAGAGTGAGAAACGGGGTAACCCTCTAAAACAATACAGGGAACAAACTCTGCCAATGAATGGGAGGAAGACAGACATGGAATTAACTGCTCCAAACTTCTAAAAAAAACCAATGACTTCATGTCCTTTTTAAAACTTTTTAAAGTGCAAATTAACGTTGGGAACTCTGCACGTTCTTGAATTTACCCAAAGGAACAGATAGCTATGGACACAAAGGGATACAGACTGTTTCTTATATGTAAGAAGCCCTATCGGTTTTATTTGTTCTGGGCGGGGGGGTTGAGGAGGGGGGGGGGGGGGGGGGGGGGGGTGGTTGAGTGCAATTTTAACATTTATTCATTGTAGGTGTCTGTTGCTTTTCTTTCCCTGTTTACATTTGTTCCTTTAATTCGACCGATCTATAGCAGAAGCCCCCACCCCCTCATCTTCCCTCCCATCCCTCCCTAAGTAAGCTGCTCGAACCGGGACTGTTTCGCAGCTTCAAGTCTGCAGTTAGTGACCCTTTTTGTAAATCCTCCAAAGCCGAAGATTAACACACGTGGTTAATTTATCTTCGAGAAATGCGTGGGGAGCGGAATTAAAATCCAACTTTCATTTTTCACTTCCTCCTGTATATTAGAAAGATTGTCATTTGTGGTCGCAGACATTGCTCTGTACACTTACCACCCACCACCCCCACCCTCAGCCCCACGTCCCCCGTCCCCTACCTACCCCACCACCCCCCCCCCCCCCCCCACCCCCGCCAAAAAAAGAAGCTACTTTAAGAAAGGTCCTGGTTCTGTTTCGTTGTATCTGCTGCAGCAAGTTTTGAATTACTAAACTGAATCGAGTGCATCACTTAAGTTATTGAAGCATTATTAAACTGACAGGGGAAGGGGATTGGTGGGATGGTCTGGCTGTGTGTATATATTTTGAATAAAGACAGAAGAGCCGAATTATAGTAAGCAACAGCCACTGCTCTCTCTTCTTTAATATATAAGACGATAATAATCTCTTGCAGTCTCGCCCAGAAGGTTGTGGCTTCAAACCCCATTCTGAATTTGAAGGCAATTGTTTATCTAGGCTGACATCTACCGCCCTGCACCCGAGATTGTGCGATAACCAGTTAATGGGAATGTTTTAAGGTCCCGCAGCGAAATTGGGTGAAGAATCTTGCCCAGTATTCAACCCCAAACAGTTTCATCATCAACCAGCGAAAAAAATAGTAGTCTGACTGAAGGCGGTACTGTTCCTGGGATCTTAGTGTGCACTTACAAATTCTCTGTGGTCTGGATTTCCCGGCCCGGGGTGTACAGTAGTCGAAGTCGAGCCAAAATCACCCCACAGCCCGACCTGGCGCCAGGGTGGAGGGAGGTGAGATCCCCAGCGAGAATCAAACCTTCACCCATTCCCCCGTTCAGTCCGTTCAAGCTTTTGCAGATTGGTTAGAGCACAGGTGGGAAGGAAAGTCCGAGCCGCTTTACACCAACTATGCACCCTGGACTTGGTGCAAAATAATTGCGGCGCTTGCCCCTCTTAAGGCAAAGCGATTCGTTACTGGCGGAACGGTTACAAGAGTTTCATAGAGAGATGGCGGGACATTGTATAAAGCAAAGATTCCCTCTCCAGCTCTCATTGTAATTAAATAGAATGTTGTCATCATTGTGAAGGGAATAGAATACAAGAGCACGGAGGTTATGCTTCAGTTGTACAGGGCATTGGTGAGACCAAATCTTGAGTACAGTGGTACTCTATTGGTCTCCTTATTTAAGGAAGGATGTAAAAGCATTTGAAGCAGTTCAGAGAAAGTTTACCAGACTAATTAATGCCTGGAATGGGTGGGTTGTCTTATGAGGAAAGGTTGGACAGGTTAGGCTTGTATCCGGTGGAGTTTAGAAGAGTAAGACTTGATTGAAACCTTTTAAGATCATGAGGGGTCTTGACAGGGTGGATGTGGAGAGGATGTTTCCTCTTGTGGGAGAATCTAGAACTAAGGGGTCACTGTTTAAAAATCAGGGGCTGCTCATTTAGGACAGAGGAGAAAAAAAATTCTCTGAGGGTTGTGAGATTTTGGAATTCCCTTCCTCAAAAGCTGGTTAAGGCAGAGTCCTTGATAATTTTAAAGGCAGAGCTAAATAGATTCTCGATAAGCAAGGGGGTGAAAGGTTATCGAGGAATGTAATCAGATCAGTCGTGATCTTATTGAATGACGGAGCAGGCTCGAGGGGCCGAGCGGCCTACTCCTGCTCCTAATTCGTATATTGACCAACCTATTCCGCATTTAGAATCAGGAGAGTCGGACAGCACAAGAGAAGGCCATTCGACTCATTGTGCCTATGCCAGCTCCCTGAAGCTATCCAAGTAGTCTTATTTTTTGTTGCTGTTCCCAACATCCTTTCAGGCAGCCGTATCAGAACAACTCACTGCACAAAAGAAACATGTTACTTCATGGCGCCTCTGGTCCCTTTGCCAACTTCTTAATAAATTCCAAGTGCAGTTTCTAAGTATAGCACCAGTTAAACTAGGTCTGGGCGATGCAAGCCTGCCCTGATCAGCGATGCCCACTTTCAGAGATTAAATATATATATATAATATATTAAAAAGTACCCTACACAAGTCGCCCCTCTCAGATTGACACATTTCCCATTACACAGTGCAAACTACACGGGATTACCCGCGTTAGCCTGCGAGCGACGATTGCTGAACGGGCAAACGAATGCATATTCATTTAAGGAGGCTGACCATGTAATCGATTCATTTAAAGATGTAAACGTTTAAAAAAAAAGAAATAGAACTGGTGAAAGAATAACATGTGTTTTAAGTATCTAACAAGTAATGGAAAAGACGGCCGCAGTGAACAATTAGCAGCGCCTCAGTTTGATATCCCGTTTCGCCACCTTAACGAAAAATACTTCAGGGATGAGGCAAGGGTGATAACAGTTGGGGCAAAAAATGATCGGGATGGGGAGGGGGTGAGGGCGCTGGTTAAATCGATTCCTCTTTGGGAACGGACGTGTCCTTGCGGCATGAGGGGTGTTTAACATCGTATATAGACTGTGATTCAATTCACACCAGCTGGAGAATTCACTGGGGCAGAGCTGGGTAAGGAAAGGAGATGCAGTCGGTAGCACGATAATGTTTTAAAACACACACACACACACACACATACAACATTGCTTGAAAACAGCCCGGCGCCATATGTTCGTTAAACTTCGCTAACACAAGGTCCAGTCAATGTTGATGGATTGTCGGTCCCGCCTCTCCCCGTTTAACAGTTTCTTTACAGCCCAGCAGTGAGCCAGCTCCCCTATCTGCCGAACATCTGTGCCCCTCTTGTTTGCTTTTTAAAGAAGATAGAGAAAAAAAACACCCATGAATAACAAATTGATTAGCTGGGGGTTGTTGCAATGAATAAAATTTCGCCTGCGTCTCCGTGCAGGGGTCTCTCTCGCTCATTTTCAGCCTGCCTCTCAACTTTCCCGCCTTGCATGAGGCAGTGTTTCACTTTTTCGAACAAGAGAGTCTTTTTAAAAAAAAACATGAGAGTACAGACTTGTGGTCCCATTAAATTAAGACGCTCACAGGCAATGAAAATGTCAGCCTCCCCTCCCCTCTCTGTGTAGACAGGGGCCGAGGCACATTAGATCCGACACACACACACACACACATAGAGATAGAGTTATCCCTGTCCTGTAAACTACCCCATACTCAGCGGCCAAGACTGCAGAATAAGAAATTGATCAGAGGACGTAACTCTATCCTCCGTCGGCGCTTTTCATTCGTTCTTGCATCACCTCTGATTCGGATTATTTACTCAATTCCTTAATTCTCATTCACGGCTCCTTGCTTCTTTCCGTTTTCAATACAAGCTTGCAGAGAGAAATATATTTTTTGCGGGACAACACAATTTCCGTTCTCGCCTTCGTGGGGCTTGAACTACTCTGTCCCATCTATATTTTAATAGGACACTTGCCCAAATTGGGAATACCCCGTGTAGGCAGTTTGCAATTGATTAAAGGGAGCACGCGCATATATTTACTATTTTATATTATCATATACATGTTCGCAATCGTCTATAAAATAAGGTGTCAGTCCCTAGTGTAGGAGCTGGGAGAGATGTACAAGATGCTGTGAAGGGTCATATTGGACCCAAAACGTTAACTCTGTTTCTCCCTCCACAGATGCTGTCAGACGTGCTGAGTTTTTCCAGCACTTTCTGTTTTCATCTCAGACCTCCAACACCGGCAATATTTTGCTTTTATTCTGCAATATTTTATCTGCTTCCAGGATAGGAATCAGGGAAGTTCACAATGTCTGTAGATTCGGACGCAACATAAAGGGGCCCACGGCGACTGTGCCGGCTCTTTAAGAGCTATCCAATTAATCCTGCTCTCTCCTTGCTCTGTTCCCCGTCATCCTGCGAGTGCTTTTCAAGTATTTATCCAATTCCCTTTTGAAAGTTCTCAGTAAATCTGCTTCCACCACCCTTTGAGACTCAGCTCATAACACATTGCTTTTTAAAAAAAAATACTCTTCTCCCGCCGCCATCCTGATTTTGTGCTTTTTGTTAATATGAAAATTATCTCGAACTCGCATCCTTTGGTTACAGACCCCCTGGTGCAAACAAGCTGGTCCTGATTTGCTGTATAAAAACCCCTCACGGTTTGTGGTGCCCGAATCCAACCTCCTCCCCCCCCCACCCACAACCACCCCCCCCCCCCCCCCCCCCCCAATTTACCCTCCTGTTTGAATGGGCAAAGTTCAAGGTTCAACAGGCAAAGGGTGCAGAGTTGTTGCTCAACACCCTTTTACAAACGGGTCTAGCTTTGCAGCTTTGGAGATCGGTGTCTATTTCCTGAACGCTATTCAGAGGAGATGTTGGTGGAAGGGTGTCCTGCTTTCTATCGGGCGAGGCTCCCAACCGGTCACCGATGTCCCAACCGCTCAGAGCCTGGGAAGGAGGGTGGGAGGAATCGACTTTCTCACAGCAGAGAGCGAGGAGGGATTGTAACACTAGTGAGGACTTTTTTTAAAAAAATAGAAGCCTGAAATTGGCAGGTTTCACGGGCAGGGGATACGGATGGACGATAACTGACAACAGGAACCGGGAATGGTTGTGGTGGGGGGGAGGGTGGGGGGTAGAAATTGAGGAAGCTTTTATTTTCCCTACAGCCAGTTGTTGTGATCTGGAATGCACCGCTTGAAGGGGCGGATTCACAAGTAACTTTTGGAAGGGAATTAGATGAATAGTGGGAAAGGAGAACGTTTGCAGGACTGTGTGGAATTGGAAGGGGAGAGTGCACCATTTGGGAAGCCCTTTTGAAGAAGTTGACATGGGCACGTTGGGGCTCAATTGCCTCCTCCTGCGCGGCCGCATTTCTGAGCAATGCCCTCTCTAACCTTCCCCGGGGTTCCAGCTGCTCTGCCGTCGCGGAGGAGCCTCCTGACCTTGGCAGATGACCCAGCTCTGAAGGAGGGTCATACGGACCCGAAACGTTGACCCTGTTTTCTCTCTCCACAGATGCTGCCAGACCTGCTGAGTTTTTCCAACATTTTCTGTCCCCCCACCCCCCCGCCCCAGATAAGCGTCTGTTGCCGGCCGGCGTGGATAGAGAAAACGGTGCAAAAAAAAAAAATCTCCAGCCAGCACAAAACAGAGACGGACCAAGTCACTGTCAGTCGCCTAAAGCCCTGAGCGGGACCTGGAACAGGGTTTTTTTTTAACATGGCATTTTTTTTTCTTAAACGATGCATACAGAGGTCTTGGATTTGCACCTGTCGGTTTACTCAGTCTGTTGCAGATTGCTATGTCGTTAGTTCGATGAGAAAGATTTTGCAGAAAGCTATAGGCGCACGCCGAAACAAACTCAGAGTGCAGCGAGATTTTATGCAAAAATCCTTGTGCATAAATAGGCCTGAACACACGCGCAGATTCACAGCCGAATTAAACACTCAAGTCCTTACATTTTCTCCCAAACCTGTGGACAAATGGTTGTGGCTCTGCCACGGTCCTATTTTGCTACAACCCGTCTAAGGATTTATTTTCCTATGAACTAGCCCTTGCTTGAATTTCCCTCTTAGAGTCACCTCCAGTACGTCCCGAATCCCGTAAAGTTCTCAATTCTACCTTAATATTGCAAGAAGTGGGGACGCAGCCCAACAGGAGGACGCTCATTCAGCTCCTCCAACCTTCTCCATCTTCCAATTAAAATCTGGCCGACCTGCACCTCAACTCTGTTCACCTGCCTCGCCTCGTTGTTCCTGGATGCTTTTAGGAAGTACAAAAATCTATGGTTCGGGGTCTTAAAAGCTTCAACTTCCCCCTAGAATCCACAGAGTTCTAGATCCCCCCTACTCTCTGCTTCCTGATCTGACTTCCAAATGGGCTGGCTCTTATTTTTAGGGTGATATCCCTTGTTCTTGATTCCTCTACAACAACCACTTGTGTTTATATAGTGCATTGAGTGTAGTGAAACATCCCAAGGTGCTTCATGGGAGCTTATCAAACAGAAGTTGATACCAAGCCACATGGGGCCTAAAGCTTAGCTAAAGAGGTAGGTTTTAATGAGTGTCTTAAAAGTGGAGAGGCGTAGGGAGGCAATTTTAGAGATGAGGGCCTAGGCAGGCCTAGACCATGGCTGCCAGTGTGGGGAATGCACAAGAGACCAGCATTGGTTACAGAGCTGGAGGCATTTGTTGAGGTGAGGCCGTGAAAGGATTTAGAAATAAGGATGAGGCTTCTTAAATTTATTATCGTTCATTCGCTTCCAGGAGTTACCAAAGCAAAATTCAAATCCAGCCACTAGGCCTCCCTCTGTGTCGATGGGCATCTGTGCTTCCATCGCTTGTGAGTTTTAACTGTGAGCTCAAAGGGACAAGTTTACATTGCCATGATGTCAGAGGTGCAACATTACCCATCCGGAGATCAGAGACTCCAATGACTCAGATGCCACAGCAAAAGGGCATTTATTCCATTCTAATGAATGAAGCCAAAAATGACATCGGGGATCCCATGTTATTTCCTTATAATGTCAGAGATCTGATGTTACTTCTTTGTGACATCTGTTTCCTGCCTTTTTAATTGTATTTAGTTAACGTAAGTATACACAAGCTAGCACAAACTTATAAAACAAGGTGAGAGGGATGGTATGTTGTGATTGTGTTTATTGAGAGCTGTAACAGAGATTCTGACTGTGCCTGAGTAGCAGTTAGCAATGTGTAGATCGGGACAGTCCTGTGATTCAATGCAGGGGAGCTGGTTTTAATTGGACTTGTGTGAAGCAGCACTGACTGACTCATCTTTAGCAAGGCAGAGCTCCATATCTTTAACAGGAAATGTTTGTGTTCCAGAATTGTGCTATTTTGTGTTTGCATGTGATTGAGTTTCTTTCAGAAAACATGTAATAAAATGCCAGAAGTTTTACCAAACTTTAGAGGAAATGGGACGAAGCACAGACACAATGGGCTGAATGATCTCCTTCCATGCTGTGCCATTGCAATATCCCATTTTAGAGTCTCAGCAGTTTCTGTGTAATTAGTGAATGCGTCAGTGTCCGAGAAATCAATCTGACACATAAGCCCACACACCCACACTCAAACTCATATACTCATCCTTAAACACATACATTCAAACTGAAATCCTTATTCCCATACATCAACACATAAACACACGAACTCATTACCCATCACAGCTTGTATTTACACAGTACCTTTATCATAATAAAATGTCCCAACTTGTTTCACAGGAGCATTGTAATGCAATAATTTGACACATAAGGAGACATTAGGTTAGAGAACCAAAAGCTTGACCTAAAAGGTAAGTTTTAAGGAGTGTTCTAAACAGGGAGGGAGAGCTAGAGAGGTGCAGAGGTTTAGGGAGGGAATTCACAAACTTAGGGCCTAAGCAGTTGAAGGCACGCCACCAATGAAGGAGCAATTAAAATACAGGATGCTAAAGAGGGTAGAATTGGAGAAATGCAGATATCTTGGAGGTTTGTGGGGTTGGAGGGGTGGGGTTATGGAGGGATTTGAAAATAACAATGAGAATTTTAAAATCAAGGCATCGCTTAACCAAGCGCCAATGCAGATCAGGAAGCATAGACTTGATGAGTGATTGGGATTTGGTGTAAATAAGGGCATGGGCAGTTGGGTTTTGGGTGACTTCAAGTTTTATTTACAGTAGAATGCTCAGCCAGAAATACGATGGAATAATCATATGAGTTGAGATAGGAATAGAGTTGGGCAATGTTTTGGCGTCCTTAATGATGGCATATACGCATGGTCAGATCTTGGGGTCAGATATGATACTGAGGTTGTGAAACATCGAAAACAAAAACAGAATTACCTGGAAGAACTCAGCAGGTCTGGCAGCATCGGCGGAGAAGAAAAGAGTTGACGTTTCAAGTCCTTATGACCCCATCCCCTGAAATATCGAGTTCAGCCTCAGATAGTTGCCAGAGAGAGGGATCAAGTCAATGGTTAGGAAACAGAGTTTGTAAAGGGGCCAAAGACAATGGCTTTTGTCATCCCATAATTTAATCTGATGAAATTCCTGTTCATCCATTCAGAGAAGCAATTCGATAATTTAGAGACAATGGAGGAGTCAAGAGAGATGGTAGTGAGGTAGAACAAGGTGTTGTGAGGGTACATGTGAAAACTGGCATTGTGTTTGAGGATGATGTCACCAAGGGACAGCATGTAGATGAGAAATAGGAGGGGACCAAGGATAGGTCCCTGGGGGACATCAGATGTAATAGTGCGAGAGTGGGGAGAGAACCCATTGAAAGTGCCTCATTGTTATGATTAGATAGATGAGAATGGAACAAGGTGAGAGCAATCCAAACAAGCTAAACAACAGGAGAGGTGTTGGTGAAGGATTATATTGCTAACCCTGTCAAAGGCTGCAGACAGGTCAAGGGGAGCAAGAAAGGAAACATAACCTTTGTCACAGTCACATAGAATGTCATTTGTAACTTTGTTTCAGTTCCGTGGTGAGGGCAGAAACCTGATTGGAGAGATTTAAACAAGGAGTTCTGGGAAAGGTGGGCACCCATTTGGGAGGCGGCAACACATTCAAAGACTTTGGATAGGAAAGAGATTGGAAATGAGTTTGCAACGGTTTGCAAAGGTGGAAGGGTCAAGAATTGTTTTTTTGAGGAGAAGGGTGTTGATGGCAGATTTGAAAGAGAGCAGTACAGTTGCTAAAGAGAGAACTGTTAACAATATTAGCTCACATGGAAACCATGCACACATATTCAAACCATGCACAATCACATTCACTCAAATAAATACACAATCATATATTCCCACTCACTCACACATTCACACTCAGGTATAGACTGACACATTCACACTCACCCATACTCACACATTCACATTCACTCATACTCCCACACATTCACATTCACACTCACTCACACTCACACATTCACACGTACAAACCCACACTCAATCATACTTTTGCATTCCCTCACAGATACTTCACTCCTACACGCACTCTCACAAATATACATTAATTAACACACACTTGTTCATTCACACATAAACACAAACTCATGCATCTGATTATGCACAAATTCATATATAAATGCTCAATCAAACTGAATCATATATTAACAAACACTGTTTACATTTCTGCTATAATTTCTATGATATGTAAGAATGAGCCAACAGTCATATGAGCAGGAGTCCTGCAGTGTGGGAGTATTGGCTGGGCAAAGTCTGAGGGTCTCATTGACTGTGGGAGAAAACAGGACAATTTTATTTCAATTCACCTTTACCCATTGGCACTCACTACTCATAGAATCTATTAGCTGCTTGGCTAATGGAATCTCTTGAACGTGGTTATTGGATCAATATCGAACCCTTGGTTAGACCACACTTGTAGTTCTTATACTACATGTAGTTCTGATTGTCATATTTTGATATAGATGCACTGAAGAGGATGCCAAAAAAATTTACAGGCGTGATACCAGAACTGTGCGGGGATACATATCAGGAAAGGTTTGACAGGCTGGATTTCTTCTCTCTTGAAAAAAGAAGGCTGAGGGGTGACCCCTCAGAAGTCTTAAAAATGGTGAAATGCTTTGATGGAGTGGATAGAGAACGAATGTTTCCTCTTGTGGGGAAGAGCATAACCAGAGGCCATCAATATAGGAGTCGCAAAGAAATCCCATAGGGAATTCAAAAGAAACACCTTTACACAAAGAGTGGTGAGAATGTGGAACTCGTTACCACAGGGAGCGGGTGAAGTGAATAGCATAGATGTCTTTAAGGGGAAGCTAGATAAGCTTATGAGAGAGGTGGGACTAGTTGGTTACGATGGTAGATTTAGATAGAAAAAGATGGGCGGAGGCTCAAGTGGGCCATAAACACCAGCACTGGTTGGGCCAAATGGCCTGTTTCTGTGCTGTATATCCTAATTTGATAGTGAATTTGGTCAAAAAGCACAAATAAATAACAGACCATGAGTTTCTATCCTGCATCCTCGCTTGACAAAAATAAACCAGGACAACTAAACAGCATGAGCTTATTGTACTAGGAACTATTGTGTCCAGTGAATTAGAATGATTCAGATACCAGACACTTTGCTTTTGATAAATTGTTAAATATTGTATACAATGTGCACCGGTTTCATTGAAAAGAGTGGAAAATTCATTGGTATTAATTACAGTGTTTTCTAGATGAGACATTTTTATTTATGACGAGGTTTTCAAATCAATCTGCCTCAGCGAAGTGGCATCACTCATTCCGAAGAGAGGAGGAGGGAACAAGAAGTCAGACAGGTATCAGAGCTGTGGGAAAGAGCAGGGAGAAATGGGACGAACTGCAGCACCTTTGACGGACTGGCACAGGCATGACAAGCTGAATGGCCTCTTTCTCTGCCATATGATTCTGTGATTCTATTATTAAATGGCCAAAACAGTAGCAGTCATTGTTTGTCCAAAAGGTAATTTTTAGTGTAACCATGAGACACCGTATAGGTGAACATCGAATTATATCAGCAGTACATGCAGCGTTTATATCAGGATCTGACAGCACAGTGGTTAAGTTATTAGACTAGTAATCCAGAGGCCTGAATTAATGCTCTAAAAACATTAAGTTAAAATCCCACCATGGCAGCTGGTGAATTTTAAACCAGCTATTTAAACAAATCTAGAATGAAAAGTTAGTATCAGTAATGGTGATCATAGATTGGATTGTTGTAGAAACCTGTCTGGTTCATTTACACCCTTTAGGGAAGGAAATATGTGTTCCCTCACTGAAAAGGTGAAAAAAAAGCTCTGCCTGCTGTTCACTAGAGAACTCCTGAATCCCACCTCCCTGTGCCACTATGTCCTGTCACAACCACGCAAAAGTAAATGTGTGATGGAATTAAAGAGAAAAGACACCATTCCACAAATCCAATATAGAGCAAATAGACTACGAGACAGCCCAATCCCCTACTTTATAAAACTCATAAATAGTATGTAAATGATTGAGAATTTAATGAACTCAACCTGACAACATATGATCTATGGACTTTAAAACAAAATGCAGAATGTATTCTGTAAATTAAGGAAACCTGCATTTTGCAACGTGTTGTAATTTATTGAAAATTGAAATGCTCATAATTGTGCAATCCTTTTATTATTTTATTCTATTTTTACTTTAATGATTGTCTATAACTATGCTACGAATTATGATTACCTCTTTTATTTGTACCATCACCACAATTTGGCCCTGCTGCCATGATTATTTTTGAATAAATCAACCAATTCTCAAATTATAAAAATAATCTGTCATCCTTACCCAGTCTGGCCAATAAGTGACTCCAGACCCACAGTAATGTGGTTGACTCTTAACTCCCTCTGAAATGGCCTAGCTAACCACGCAGTTGTATCCAGCCACTGTGCAAACCTACAATAAGAATATCTACACCACACCAAATGCAGTGGCTCAAGAAGGTGCCTCATCACTACCTTCTCAAGGCCAATAACTATTGGCCTTGCCACACATCCCATGATCGAATGAAAAGACAGTTGTGTGAGAGCAACATTGGGATTATGGTTTTCAAAGCTCTCTGCCTTTGGGGGTTTTCATAGCCTCATGTCTGGATCGTTGCAGAATGATTGATGCCATCATCATTCCACAAGATGGTAGAAGGCAAACTAGATGGACTGGATGACCCTTAAAACTATCTGTCTGACCAAGTATTCGGCCGTCTGCCCAAACATTTCTTTTGATTGAAAATGCTCCTGTGAATCAGCTTGTAATGTTTTACTGTGTGAAAGGTGCTATATAAATGCAAGTTATTGCGGATGCTGTTGGAAACATTAATAATTTTTAACTCATTCATTTTCCTTTTCCAGTAGGCCATTCCGCCCCTCAAGATCATTCTGCTAATCCTTTGGGTCAAATGAGGGCATTTTGCATATGAAGAAACAAATTCCCATCTATCAGCTGGCTTCTGACAGCTTGTCCCGCTGAAAAACGACAGTAATAAAAATAATGCTGTTTCTTTGATGCTGTTCTTAATTCAAGGTTGCTGAGTGTTAGAAATATGGCAAACTTAATGGGAAGATTTCCTCTGCACCATTTCTCATTTAACTGTAAAACTGTTCTTTTACATACCAGCCAGCAGAGGGACACTTACTTGCAGCCACTGCAAGGATCTGAGCACCAGACTAAATCCTGATCAAATTTAACAGACAGTCCACTATTTTTCCGGGATAATTATTCTTCTTTTAAAAAAAAGAGATCTTTGTTTTTTTATTCCTTCGTGGGATGTGAGTGTCGCTAATTTGTTGCCCCATCCCTAATTGAGAAGGCTGCCTTCTTGAATTGCTGCGGTCCATATGGTGTAGGTACATCCACATTGATGTTAGGAAGGGAGGTCCAGGATTTTGACCCAGTGTCAGTGAAAGAACGGCAATATAATTCCAAGCCAGGGTGATGTGTGGCTTAGAAAGGTACTTGCTGTTCCTCTGGGCCCGCTGCCCTTGTCCTTCTAGAGGGCTGTCAAATGAGTCTTGGTGAGTTGCTGGAGTGCTTCTTGTAGATGGTACATACTGCTGCCACTGTGTATCAGTGGTGGAGGGAGTGAATGTTTAGGTCTTGGTTAGTAGTGCCGATCAAGAGGGCTGCTTTGTCCTGGAAATCCTTGTCCTTTGTATCAAGTTTCTTGAGTGTTGTTGGAGCTGCTCTCATCTAAGCAAGTGGAGAGTATTCCATCGCACTCCTCCTGACTTGTGGCTTGTAGATGGTGGATGGCCTTTGGAGAGTCAGGAGGTGAATTACTCACATCAGAATTCCCAGCCTCTGACCTGCCTTGTAGCCACAGTATTTATATGGCTATCCCAGTTCAGTTTCTGGTCAATGATAACCCCCAGTATGTAGATAGTGGGGGATTCAGCCAATGTTATGCCATTGAATGTCAAGGGGAGATGGTTAGATTCTCTCCTGTTCAGGATGGTCATTACCTGGCACTTATGTGGTCCGAATGTTACTTCCCACTTATCATCACAAATCCAAATGTTCCCCAGGCCTTTCTGCATATGGACAAGGACTGTTTCATTATCTGAAGAGTTATAGAGATACTGAACACTGTGCAATCATCTGCGACCACCCCTACTTCTGACCTTATAATTGAAGGAAGGTCATTGCTGAAGACATTTGGGCTTGGAACACTACCCTGAGAAATTCCTGTGGTGACATCTTGGTGCTGAGCTGATTGGCCTTTAACAATCACAACCTTTCTTTGTGCTTGGTATGAGGCCAGTGGAGAGTTTTCCCTGATTTGTATTGACTTCAGTTTTGCTTGGGCTCCTTGATACCATACTCTGTCAAATGATGCCTTGGTGTCAACGGCAGTCTCTCTCACCTCACCTCTTGCATTCAGCTTGTTTTTGCATGTTTGGACCAAGGCAGTAATGAGGTTAAAAGCCAAGTGTCCCTGGTGGCACCTAAATTCAGCATCAGTGAGCAGATTATTGCTTTGTAAGTGCCACTTGATAGCACTGTTGACAACACCTTCCATCACCTCACTGATGATCAAGAGTGGATTGATGGGACCGTAATTGGCCTAGTTGGAATTGTCCTGCTTTTTGTGGACATACCTGTGCAATTTTCCACATTGTCAGGTAGATGCCAGTGTTGTAGCTGTACTGAAACAGCTTGACGATGGACCCAGTTAGTTCGAGAGCACAAGGCTCCAGTACGGGTTCAGGGATATTGTTTGAAGAATGTTATTTTTTCCTGAATCAGTGTCATTAACACACACAGACCAGAGGGAACCTTCCCAGTATTTGCAGTGTTGCTAACACACAGGGACCAGAGTGGACATTCCCATTGTGTACAGTGACACTAACACACACACATATCAGACAGTACCTTTCCAATGTTTGCAGAGTCACTAATGCACAGAGACCAGAGCGAACATTCCCAGAGTGTACAGTGACACTAACACAGAGAGGCCAGAGGGAATCTTCCCAGTGTTTACACTGTCACTAAAATTGATCGAGAATCTCAATTCCAGAGGTGAAGTGAGAGTGTCATTCCTTTGACATCAAGACAGCATTTGACCAAGTGTGACATAAGGGAGCCCCAGTAAAACTGAACTCAGTGCAGATAAGTGGCTGGAATCATCAAGGCACAAAGAAAGATGGCTATGGAAGCCTGTTATCGCAGCCTTAGGATATTTGTGCAACAGTTTGTCAGGGCAGTGCCCTGGGTCCAGCCATCTTCAGCTGCCTCATCAATGACCTTCCCTCCATCATAAGGTCAACAGCGGGGATATTGCTGATGATTGCACAGTGTTCAGTACCACTTGTATGGAGACTGCATATCATGCATTTGACTTCCTGATTTACCAAAGCCTCTCTACCAAGTACAAGTCAGGAGTGTAATGGAATACTGCCCATTTACTTGGTTGGATACAGCTAAACAAAACTCAAGGTGCTTGACACTATCCTGGTTAGAGGACGTTACTTGATGGCTATGCCATCCACCCGTGACAAAAATATAATAGTTTTCATAATATTTTTCTGGTTTATTGTGAAGTAGGTTTATGGGAGTAAGTATAGTTGGGTCTGTCTGTGTGATTTAATTACATTTAGAGTCAAGTGGACTGCAAGTCATCAAAAGAAGCTAGGTGCTTGACATGCTAATGAGTAAACATGGATGCTGGCTTAGCATGTAAGGTTTAAAGGGATTGTTGCATTTCAAAGGAATCAAGTTCTGTCGAAGGGTCATGAGGACTCGAAACGTCAACTCTTTTCTTCTCCGCCGATGCTGCCAGACCTACTGAGTTTTTCCAGGTAATTCTGTTTTTGTTTTAGATTTCCAGCATCCGCAGTTTTCTTTGTTTTCAACAAAGGAATCTTAGTCTGTTTACAACTAGACAGATAAGCAAGGCTAAGGAGCGTGTTTATTTTTAACAAAGCTTACTGACAATATTGGCAATGTGAACATTTTTGTATTATTAGGAAGATACAGTTTCAATGACATATGGAACAATAGGATTTACTTATTAAAAAGAGAGAAACATATATAAAGGAAAATGAAAGACAATGTGGGAGGCCATGTAAGATCTAACAGGAGTGTGTGAAATAGCCTAATGAAGCCTCCAGCCATTTGTGCATATGTCTGCTATATAACAAAACTGAAGTTAGGGAGAAACAATTTGGAATTCCACTGACAAGTGGGTATTGTGTTAACTTGCTGGTTCTGTTTTAAATCTAAAGTCTATTTTGTTGCCTTAAAGGAAGTGTGTAACTGGGGGTCAGGTTAATTAGGAACTTTAGGAGTTATAGTAGTCAGTAATTTAGTCTTATGCATGTGCTTGAAATCTTTTATTTTGTTAATAAATATATTAATTTAATTTTTAAAATCTTTAAGATCTTTTGTTGACTTCACTGCGCACATCTTCTTGTAATAAATACAAATTGCAAAACCATTGTGATAGCACGACCAAGTTTCCCTTCTGGATTTGGTCAACCTGGCGCACATCATCTGCCATGTCATAACACACCAGTTTCAACATCTACTCCCTCCACTATCAGAGGACAGAGGCAGTAGTGTGTACTATCTACAGCTGCTGCTGATGGCCCACAGCACCTCATGGGCAGATGCATCTGCAGCAGACAGGTTGGTGAGGATGTGGTCAAGTATGTTTTCCCTCTTGTTGGTTCCCTCACCACCTGCTGCAGACCCAGTCTAGCAGCTATGTACTTTAGGACCCGGCCAGCGCGGTCTGTAGTGGTGCTACTGAGCCAATCTTCGTGATGGACGTTGAAGTCCCCCCCACCCAGAGTACATTCTGCACCCTTGCCACCCTCAAACGTGCTTCCTCCAAGTGGTGTTCAACACGGAGGAGCACTGATTCATCAGCTGAGGGAGGGCAGTATGTGGTAATCAGCGGGAGGTTTCCTCGCCCGTGTTTGACCTGATGCCAATGAGACTTCATGGGGTCCAGAGTCGATGCTGAGGACTCCCAGGACAACTCCCTCCCGACTGTATGGTGGGACAGGACATATCCAGGGATGCTGATGGTGGTGCCTGGGACATTATCTGTAAGATATGATTCCGTGAGGTTGACTATGCCAGGCTGTTGCATGACCAGACTGTGAGGCAGCTCTCCCAATTTTGGCACAACCCCCCAGATGTTAGTAAGGAGGACTTTGCAGGGTCGACAGGGCTGAGATTTCTGTTGTTGTTTCCGATGCCTAGATCGATGCCAGGTGGTCTGTCTGGTTTCATTTATAGTGGTTTGTCACAACTGAGGGTTTGCTGGGCTACTTCAGAGGGCATTTAAGAGTCAACCACATTACTGTGGGTCTGGAGTCAGGTGTAGGCCAGACCAGGTAACGACAACAAATTTCATCCCCTTAAGTACATTATTGAACCAGATGGGTTTTTACAACAATCGGCAATGGTTTCATGGTCATCATCAGACTTATCATTCCAGATTTGCCGTGGTGGGATTCGAACCAGATCCCCAGAGCATTACCCTGGGTCTCTGGATTATTAGTATAGCAATAATACCACCCAAATAATACAGCATAGAAAGAGACCATTCAGCCCATCATGCCTGCTCCCTCTCTTTGAAAGAGCAATGTAACCCTTAAAAGTTATTATTGAATCTGCTTCCACAGCACTTTCAGGCAGCACATAATGACTTGCTGTGTTAAAAAAATTCCTATTGCCCTCCTAGTTCTTTTCCAATTTCCTGAAATGAGTCCTTTAGTTGTGTGACCCCAACCCTTGCCCCCATCCACCGCCAGTGGAAACACTTTCTCTTTATTTACTCAATAACCTTCAAAGCAAAATTAAAACTGCAATGGACAAACGCTCAATAATGTTTGTTATTCTGGAAAGGCTGGTGCTGTTATGAAAAATGAACTTATTTATTCATATAAGCAACAAGAATTATTATTTTTGTATCCGGAATTAAAACGATGTACTAAGTTTCAAGTCGCCAGTAGCTTCTGTATGTGTGTGCATTTGTGTGCACGTGTGCAGTTGTGTCCATGTGTTGTGTGTCTGTCTATTTTTGTATCTGTTTTGAGTCTGTGTGTATGTGTGTGTGTGTGTGTCAGTGTTTTATCTGTGTGTGTCAGTGTTTTATCTGTGTGTGTACTTGAATGCCTATTGTGAGTCTGTGTTGTGTGTATCTGTATTTTGCGTGTGTGTGTGTACTTTAACGTCTGTTGTGTGTCTATGTTGATATGTGACTATGTTTTGTGTCTGTTTCTTTATTGTCTGTTGTGAGTCTGTGTTGTGTGTCTGTGTTTTATCTGTGAGTGTGTACTTTAACGTCTGTTGTGAGTCTGTGCTGTGTGTGCGTGTGTGTGTGTGTGTGATTTATATATGCAAGCATGGATTACTAATTGTATTTGAACCATATGTGGCAAAATAGCCTACAACTAAGTTCCATTAAACAATGCAATTATATTTTTATGTATTGTTTGTCAAGATTACATGATAGAAAATAAAAACGCAAATCTTGAAATCTGAAATAAAAGCAGGAGGTGGAATTTCAAAGCAGACCAGTCAGTGCTGGGAAAGAGAAAGCATCGACAAGGGTGCTCGAAGGCTTCGCAAAGGGTGGATCTGTCCCTTTTAATATTCAGAGAAACCTGCTGTGAATCTGCAGCAGAAATGATGCAGAGTATTCTAACAGGAGAAGATGTTTATTTGCTCACACTGATAATAGCTTCAGTAGCGAAGAGGTGAAAATGATGCTGTAAATTCTAACATCCGATATCTTTCAGGATCTGAATTGGAATGTCCTCCAGGGGTACTGTTCATCCCAGTCCAGTTTGATCATTCAGAGTCCATTCTCCTGAGACTAGACATGGGTTCAGTGACTGGCTCACAGAGGGGACTCTTCAGCCCATTTGATCTCCCCGCTTCCAAAAATAAACCCATTCAAGCTTAATTTAAGCAACTTGTGTTCAACAAGTGACAGATCAAGCTCTTGGGTTTAAATCGGCCCTCACTTCTCAGCTCACCCAATAATTCAGCATGGATTTTTGTTCATGGTCATCAATTATTTCTATAAATTTCACATAACAGCTAAATGTGTTCAGAAAGTTCATTATGTTCTGATACAAAGGCAGCTAATCAGATATTATTCATGTTCGTTTTGGAACTCAGAATTCTCGCTCTAAATTTGTTAACTTCCAAAGGTGGATTCCAGTGGTTTCTAAGACCAATTTTGGCCCAGTTAATGGGTTGAGATGTGGTCTTATTGAGGAGCCAGTGCCAATTGCTGAGTTAATGGGCTGATTTCAAGCTACCCACCGCTTGTAGCATTGTTGCTTCACTTCCTTTACTAGCCAGGGGTGAGATACAGCTAATGCCATCCCACACTGGTCAATACAGGGACAACTATGTCAACCAAAGATAGCTAAGCGACAACCGATGCTGTCAAAGGTTGATGCATACAAAAGTCCACTGGGAAAAGTAGTCACTGCTGAGGCAGGCAGGAGACCTCAAGCCTTCAACAGTAAGTGACAAAATTAAAAAGCCTCAGGGGCCATGGGCCAGAGGCAAAAACGCTCCCAAATGAGGGGCCATGGGGGCTGCCTCCCCTGCCAGGACCCCCTCTTTGGACAATGAAGATATTAGATCTGAAGGGTCCCAGGAGAGCAGGAGTAAGGCTAGCTCCATTAAGCTGGCAGCCTTCCCTCTCGCTGGGAAGGGGGTGGAGTGCGCCCCTCCCCCCACCCCCGCCCCCGTGGCAAGTAAGATGGCAGCGGCTCTACAGAATGGGTCTTGATGGGCCCTTTAAGCAAGCAAATCAGTTTCCCACATCCTTGCAGGTGGGCAACTGCTCCACATCCAGTCTTGCCATGGAGAAAATGCCCTGGCAGCAGAAGACACATTCCCTGCTATTTTAACAGCCCCCCAGCCCACCTCCCAGCCTGCCCGTTAACTCTCTCCATATACTCTGTCACAGCTGCTGAGGATATCCACCATTTTCACTGGTCTTGAGAGTAGCGGCGCCAAGATTGGCCAATGCATCAGCTGTGAGAAGACCAAGACAATGACAGCTGGACAGCAACAAAGCCCCTCCTATCACCATCGGGCAACAGAACATCAAGGACATTGACCACGACCAGGCAACATCTCCAGGGAGGGTGATCTAGAGATCCACGTCTACACAAGAATCGGCAAAGCAGCGTCGATCTCCCAGCAGTTCCACATGGTCTGGAAAGCCAACAGCATCAACACAGTCATGACCACAGTAATACCAACTGCAATCTATGCCAGTGAAACATGAAAGAGAACAGCAATGGTGCCACGTGAGTTAGACATCTTTCCCCAGATCTGCCTATGTAAGATCCTGAGCATCACATGGAGAGACAGTTTTTTTTAATTAATTTATGGGATGTGGACTTCGCTGGCTGGGCCAGCATTTATTGCTCATCCCTAATTGCCCTGGAGAAGGTGGTGGTGAGCTGCCTACTTGAACCACCGCAGTCCAGGATTTTGACCCAGCAACGTGAAGCATCACCAATGAAGAGGTGCTACAGAGAATGGCCAGATCTGCAGGCCATTGTGACGGAGAGACAACTGAGGCTGCCAGGGCAGGTGTTTTGCCTCCTGCACATATGCCCTACCAGAGTGGCAGTAGATTGGGCACCACCAGATGGAAGAAGAAGATAGGGCCAGCGAAAGAAGAGCTGGCAAAGTACATCGAAGGAGGACCTTCAAGTATGGGAGACCGTCTGGGCTAGAGTGAAAGAGATTGTGATGGATCATTGCCAATGGCACAGTCCTGCTGCCCATTGTCCCACATGGGACCAGAGTAACCAAGTCCAGTCTAAGTAAGTTTGGTTGGTTTCAGCACTTCTTTTTAGGTGTGTTTTATTACCTTATGCTGCTGGCCTGCATGATAATATTCCAAATTAAGCTGTGGGATGAGTAATTCCTCTGGCTCTGTGAACACCAGCGATTTCCTCTGGTTGGTATTTCTAACCAAATTGTAAGTGATGCACACAGCGATGAGAGCTATAAATTGTTAGCTCAGAGCACCATACAATTCCTTTATAAGATACTTATCATTGCTACTATTAATATCACTTGGTTTCTTCCAGCTATTTATATTTATTATTTATAGTGCCACCACTGTTACTGCTAGTTAAAAAAGTGGTTAAAAAAGCATAGCGGTTCCAGAGCTTGGAACGTAAAGTAGAACAAGCAAGGGAGTCATGATGAACTTTGTAAAACATTTGTTTGGCCTCAAATGGAGTACTGTGTCCAATGCTGATCACCAGCTTTAGGAAGGATGTGAAGGCTTTAGAGAGGGTGCAGAAAAAATTCATGAGAATGTTTCCATGAATGAGAAACTTTGGTTATGAAGATAGATTGGAGAGGTTGGGGCTATTCTCCTTAGAAAAATGAGGGTTGAGAGGAGATTTGATAGAGGTATTCAAAATCATGAGGAGTTTTTTTTTATCCATTTATCACCCATCCCTAATTGCCCTTGAGAAGGTGGTGGTGAGCTGCCTTCTTGAACTGCTGCAGTCCCTGTGGTGTAGGTACACCCACAGTGCTGTTAGGAAGGGAGTTCCAGGATTTTGACCCAGTGACAGTGAAGGAACGGCGATATATTTCCAAGTCAGGATGGTGAGTGACTTGGAGGGGAATTTGCAGGTGATGGTGTTCCCATGTGTCTGCTGCCCTTGTCCTTCTAGATGGTAGAGGCCGTTGGTTTGGAAGGTGCTGCCTAAGGAGCCTTGGTGAGTTTCTGCAGTCCATCTAGACAGCGTAGATAGGCAGAAAATGTTCCCATTGGCAGAAGGGTGGAGAACCAGAGGACACCAATATAAGGTGAACGACAGAAGAACCAAGGTCGACATGAGGTAAAGCTTTTTTACACAGAGAGCAGTTAGGATCTGGAATGCACTGCCTGAGCGTGTGGTGGGGATGGATTCAATCATGTCTTTCAAAAGGCATGATAGGCTGAAGAGGAAAAATTGCACATTTTTTACATACATTCAAATAAACTGACTAACAAGGTGACTGTGGCCATGGGCTCCATTAAAATGTAAGAATCTAAATATTCTCTCACTATTAAGCGCAAAGGGAAATAAACATGCGCCAACAATAACAAACCTGGAGTCTATCACCTTGGAACTGAGCAGTGTTCTGGACAGACTTAGCACTTGAGAAGAAACTGTAAGCTAGTAGTTCTGAGGAAAGACCATCGATCTGACACAATGCTCTGAATTTTTCCGGTCCGTGGAGACAGGATTGAGCGCGGGGAGATTGGGGACACACCCCCGATGCATTTCACCTCCAGGATCTTTTCCAGGGGTGGGCTCGGACAAGGGCCGGCTGCCCACTTCATGGCAACCAGACATTTAGGGCAGCTAAGGCCCTACCTTGGGGCCATTTTGTGATGGTGCTGGAACTTTCCCGCTGTCAGAGCAGCTCCTACACTCGGAGCAGCCCACAACACATGTGGAGGGCGTCAGCAGCCTCCCAACAGCAGGCTGAGAGGCCATGGGAGCCAAGAACTCCATGCTCCAATGACAAAGCCACCCCGTTTGTCACTAATCTCGAGCCGGAGTTTCCTCTCCGCCTCAATGGCCATACCAGCTTCAGGCATCTTTATTTGCCGACTTATCTGGAGTGAAAGAGACCGTCAAACATCCCATCGGGAATGTTTGAATCTCTATGCTGGGCATCCAGTTGAGCTGCTGGGAAGAGATAAATGACATTGACATGGCCTAGTAAATTTGAATGCACACCCTTTTCAAAACATGCTAATTCACTTTTACGAATCAAACGTCCAAACTTTTGTCTTGTCCTGCTGCTGGTCACTACTTTTTAAGATTTAAGGCAAGAAGCCACATTTTAGATTTTAAAGTGGCTTCTTTGATCTTGTTACTCATAACAGTGAACATAGTGTGAAAGAGATTGATTTTTAAAATTAAATTTGAGTACCCAGGCCTACCTACAGGATTCAACCAAGAGCACTTGGTGTTGAGATGCCCTTCCACTCGCCTGCCTACCTCAGTGGACCTGCCGACTATCCGGAGATGTGTACCCTCCGATTAGGCCTCCAGCCTTGGGAACCTGCCCACCATCCTTAATAGGACAGCAAGTGTGGAGACAGATCCTGGTTGGGGAATCTGGAAGACAGGGGAACATTTTCAAAATTGAAGGAATGCAGAGTCCTTCGAGGGGTATCACTTAGAGGAGGTTACAGAAACAGGGAGGGGCGAGTCATAAGAACATAATAAATAGGAGAAGCAAAGGCCATACTGCCCATCAAGCCTGCTCCACCATTCAAGGATACGCCTGGTGGATGTTAAAAGTGGGACTGTGGGGCTAAATTGGCTGATCTTGGGCTTCAACTCCACTTTCCCTGTAATGGGGTTGTTACTTAGGACTGAGATGAGGAGAAATCTCTTCACTCAAAGGGTTGTGAATCTTTGGAAGGTTGTTAATGCGCCATCATTGAATTTATTTAAGGTGGGAGACGGACAGATTATTGGGCTCTCGGTGATCAAGATATAATGTCAATTTCAGTGTCAATTTCTGTCTGATTTACGTTTCTATGGAGCATATTGAAATGTTTTCCCCAACTTCCACTAGGCTGTCTGATTTTCCTCCCTCGTAAAGAGGCTTGGGACAAATTTCTACTTTAAAGACTCTCCAGAATCATAGGTGGCATTTAATCACTGCTTGAGCGGAGGCAAGGGGCGCCTGTATAATCAGACGGGAGGACTTCATGACTCCCCTTAAGTTAGGGGTAGGGACGACGGCAGAGGGTCACTTTCTTGCCTGGAGGCCAATTTAGGCCCTTAATTTTGGCATGTGGGGCATACCCTGGCGGCCTCCCTGCAGGCTGGGTGGGGCCTCCAATTCAGGCACCCTGTGCCCCATGAAGCACTCCACGCACCCCTCAGCCCTCGCCAGGGCCCACCTGACTGCCCCCAGTAAGCCCATCCCACTCATCTTGCTTTTGGGTTCTTCATTGATCCTGCTTCTCTGGGCTTGTTGCAGTCCCAGCATTGGCCATCGCACCCATCGGCACTGCTAAGACTGAAGAGCTGCTGGTCCCCTGCTTGAGCAGCAACTCTTGGGGCCGGGCTATTGGCTTTTCAGGGCATAGGAACTCTAAAGGCAACAGTTAACTGTCTGATTGAAGTTTAATTCTGCCGGGGCTCCCAGAAATGGTCACTGTGTCATTAGGCCTGGCTTTCCAGCCAGTGCATGGCACCACTACTGTGGCCATTAATTTCCGCCCATAGAGCTTTACAGTGAGGATGGAGGGAGACGATTCAGCCTGTGCTCTTTGAAAGAGCTGTCCAATTTAGCCCCACAACCCAACTTTCTCTCCGTTACATTTAATATCCACCCAAAACCACCAGATGTACCTTTGGTTTAATATCCTGTAAGATGGCGCCTCAAACACCTTCACCCAGTGTTGACTATGTCCTCCAGCCTAGGAGTTTTGGTTTGAAACCACAACCAGAAGCAAATGCTAAAAACTGAGTTGTACTGACACCAGATCACACTGAATGTATTGATTGAACTGCGGTTCACTGGATAGCCCTGTCTCCTCTGACTCAGATGATATTGGGTTCGTAGGCCTACTCGAGAGATTTGGGCACATAATTCATGCTGACACTCCAGTGCAGTACCGAGGGAGTGCTGCACTGTTGAGAGATGCTGTCTTTCAAATGAGACGTTGAACTGGGGCTCCACCTGCTCTCTCAGGTGGATGAAAAGAATGCCATGGCATTTTTTCAAAGGAGGGTAGGGGAGCTCTCCCCAGTGTCCTGGCCAATATTTTTCCATCAATCAACATAGTTAAAAATATTGTGTTTGTACATATGTCACAAGGTGTGTCTTTGGGTATTGTCACAAATTTGCTCTGTGCAAATTAACTGCCATATTTCCTAAATGTAAAAAGTACATCATTGGCTGTGAAGCACTTTGGGACATTCTGATGTCGTGAAAGATACTATATAAATGAGATAAAAACAAAAAACTGCAGATGCTGGAAATCCAAAACAAAAACAGAATTACCTGGAAAAACTCAGCAGGTCTGGCAGCATCGGCGGAGAAGAAAAGTTCTGTCGAAGGGTCATGAGGACTCAAAACGTCAACTCTTTTCTTCTCCGCCGATGCTGCCAGATCTGCTGAGTTTTTCCAGATAATTCTGTTTTTGTTTTATACTATATAAATGTGTGTTTTTCTTCTTTTCTTCTTAGACATTAAACCAAGGCCCCATCTGCCCTCTCAGGTGAATGTGAACAATCCCATGGCACTATTCAAAGGAGACTAGTCGAGTTCGCCCCAGTGTCTTGACCAATATTTATCCAGTATTTGACTAAATCAGATTGTTTGGCTCTTATGCCATTGCAATTTGTGGAACCATGTTGTGTACAGCATTTTCTACTTTACAACAGTGACCACACTTCAAAAAGTATTTCATTGACTGTAAAGCACTTTGGAATGCCCTGAGGTTTGGAAGTTTCGATGTTTGTTCATTTGATTAGCCCATGACATTAATATGCTGTTAGTTGCTGGGTGTTAAATATATTTAATTCTCAGAAACATATTTACTGTAATATGTCAATCCAATCAATACTTGCTATCAATCCCTCTGTTTCCTGTCTGTCTTTCTCAGATATCTATTGATCAGCCTGATCTATTTTATTGAAGGTTCAACAATAATTTCAATATATCTCATGATCATTCCAAAGAGGTTTCTGTTGCCCTCCACCAACTGTGCCACTGCCTCATTCTCCACGTAAGATAAGGTAATTAGCCATAGTCCACAAAAGACCATAGGCATCTCTCTCCATTAGAGAGAGACAATTGGTTATATGTAGCTGGAGGGACACCACTCCACAAGTATGGTACAAGGCAAGGAGGAGGCCTTCATGAACTACCACAGCCAGAATGGGGATTGAATCCACACTGTTGGTATCATTCTGTATCAGACTCTAGCGAACTGACCAACACCCCAACCATGTACCTATTTCCTAAGGATACAATGCTAACCCAGTGAATCAATGTATTAAAAGAATGTATGACTGCATTCTGACTGGAACAACCTGAAGGAGGCAGGTAGATACTCACAGAGTTTTGGAGAGAGGCAGACACACCAAGGTAGATTTAGCTTTATTAGATAAATGGATATACAGGCAGAGATATAAAAGGATAGGGACAGTGATGGATAGAAAGATAGAGATGCATGGAGGCAGGGCTAGAGATGTGAATCAATAGAGATAGCGGGAGAAAGCAGCAGAGTGATGAATAGATAGAGTCTGAAGATAGATAGATGGATAGTTGGACAAGGAGGTACAGGGTTAGATAGATAAATAGGTAGATGAATAGATAGTATCATCATTACACATCTGAAATTCCCACTAAGTGGAAGCTAAATAGACATTAAAGAGCTTGGTGTTGAGGTTATACTGACGTTGCTGCAATGTATTGTTGCAGTCTGCCTGAGGAGGTTAAGACTGTGCAGAAAATTATTTTTAGGATTTGTTCTATGATGCAGGATGCAGTGTGTGTGTGTATGTTTGTATGTGTGTGCATGCATATGTGTATGTGTGTATTTTTGTCTATGTCTGTTTGTCTGTGCCTGTTTCTATACATGTGTGTGTGTCTCTCTTTCTCTCAAGTTTGTGTATGTGCGTATATGAGTATGCATGTTGATACATGTTTGTGTGGGTGTTAGTGTGACTGTGTCTGAATGTTTTTGTCCAAGTCTGTGCGCCTATGTCTATGCCTATGTGTGTGTATCTGTAATAAGCAAGCAATTGAAGTGTGACTGATCAGGGAATAGAGAAAGAGAGGGGCGGGATTTGAATACGTTATTCAAAACATTATTCCACACCTCATCCTTTGGACTTCCAATTTTACGGACGATTAACCCAAAGCGTGTTTCTGACAAAACTGATGTATGTATTAATTTGTTTTAACTAGTGATTAATTACCCTCCTCTTGAGCTGCTATTGCCTGGAATTTGCATATTAATCAAATTCTAGTTGATAGTCTGCACTCCTGATGAAGGTGTAGTGTTGGGGGGTGGAATGGGAGAATCCTAGTCAGGAAGATTACATCTACAAATGGGAAGATCATTTCAAATTAACACATATTTTCAAGTATAAATGCAGTTAGACATACATTTCTCTGTTTAAAAACAGATCTCTGTATTTACAATTTGCCCAATGCTTTCCTTATGCCAACTTCCTAGCCTCCACCTCCAGATCTGTGTAATTCTCTCCAGTACTAAGTCCTGAACACATATCAGCCTTGTTCTCATCAACCTCTTCTCCCAGTGCAATGTCTTCAAGGTCAGTGCATTAGTATATCCCTCTAGAAATCACCCCATGGCTTTAACTGTCAAACACTAATAGTTGTAAATCACAGCCTCCATCCCCTGCTACCATCATACTGGATTACCATTCCTCACTCGATCCTTCCCTCTGCTCCTGGATTACCTGTCATAACCCTCTCAATCTCTGCTCCTCCTATGCTAGATCCCAAAGTATTACAAAGTATTTACAACATAGAAACAGGCCTTTCAGCCTAACAGATCCACCGGACCCTCTTCCCGCCTCTTTATTTAAGCCCATCAAAAATTCCTTTCTCTCTTATGTTTATTTAGCTCCTCCTTAAATGCATCTATGTTATTCACCTCAATAATATATATAATACAAAAACAGAAAATGCTGGAAAAACTTAGCAGGCTTGGCAGCATCTGTGGAGTGAGAAGCAGAGTTAACGTTTCGAGTCCATACGACTCTTCTTCAGAGCTAAGGAGAAGTAGAAATGTATTGGATTTTATAATGTTTAAGAGGGGGTGGGACAGTGCAGCAAAATAGAAGGTCAGAGATAGGTGGGAGCTAAGGGGAAATTTGACAAAGATGTCATGGACACAGGACAAAGGGAGTGTTAAAGACTAAAAAAGGCACTATTAGTGGCATTAAGGTAAGATAGCAGAATGTGTTAATAGCCGACATGCTAAAGAGAAGTTTCTCCTGAATTCTCTACTCGACTTACTTGTGACTATTTTATATTTATGGTCTCTTGTTCTGGTCCCACGAACAGATTTAAACATTTTCTCTTTGCCTAATCTATCAAACCCTCTCCTAACCTTGAAGTCTTCTATCAATCTTCTCTTTTCTAGAGAAAAGAGCCCCATTCTGTTCAATCTTTCCTCCTAGATGTAACCTCTCAGTTTTGCTATAACTCTAGTAAATGCTCCTTGCATCTTCTCCAGTGCCTCCACATCCGTTTTACATTGGGGAGAAAAAAATGTTGACTTTTCTGCTTTTCAATTCTATCCCTCTAGAAATGAATCCCAATGTTTTGTTGTCTTTCCTTATGTCTTATTAACCTGTGTCACTACTTATATCTTTATATCTGTACCCCATATCCCTCCATTCTTCTACTCACCTAGCCATTTATTTTCCAATGGATACGTACCCTCCTTATTCTTCCCACCAAAATGAATTACCTCGCACTAATCTATACTGAAGTTCATTTATCATTTACACACCCATTCTGCAAGTTTATTAATGTATTCCTGTATAGGGGTAGGCAATGGCGTAGTGGTATCGTTACCAGACTAGTAATCCAGAGACCCAGGGTAATGCTCTCAGGACCTGGGTTCAAATCGCAATAAAATATCGAATTCAATAAAAAAAAAACTGAAATTAAAAGTCTGATGATGACCATGATTATTCGAAAAACTCATTACACATGTCCTTCAATCTGCTGTCCTTACCTGAACTGGCCTACATGTGACTCCAATGGCAAACTCAACCCTGCAGTCTTCCTTACTAACACCTGGGGAGTTTGTGCCAAAATTGGAAGAGCTGTCCTGCAGACTAGTCAAGCAACAGTCCTATCCCACTGGCAGGACAGATCCAGCAGAAGTAGCAGTACAGTGGTATGCAGTTGGGAGGGAGTTGCCCTGGGAGTCCTCAATATTGACTCTAGACCCCACAAAGTCCTCATGACATCAGATCAAACATGGGCAAAGAATCCTTCCCCCTCAGCTGATAAATCAGCACTCCTGCATGTTGAACACCTCTTAGAGGAAGCACTAAGGGTGGCAAGGGCTACTAAAGGACATAGCGGAAGGACCATCAAAGGACATAACTGCTAGACTGGGTCTGCAGCTGGTGGTGAGGGAACCAGCAAGATATTACTTGACCTCATCCTCACCAACTTGCCTGCTGCAGGTGCATATGCCCATGATAGTATCAGTAGGAGTGACCACTGTACTGTCCTTGTGCAAACAACTTGAGGATACCCTCCACCGTGTTGTGTGGCACTACCACCATGCTAAATGGGATAGATTTCAAACCTATCTAGCAACTCAAACATCCATGAGGCGCTGTGGGCCATCTGCAGCAGCAGAATTGTGCTCAACCACAATCTGTAACCCCATGGCCCGGCATATCCCTGACTCTACCATTACCATCAAGCCAGGGGATCAACCCTGGTTCAATGAAGAGTGCAGGAGGACATGCCAGGAGCGGCACCAGGCATACCTAAAAATGAGGTGTCAACCTGGTGAAGCTATAACATAGGACTACTTGCATGTCAAACAGCATAAGCAGCAAGTGATAGGCAGAGCTAATTGACTCCACAACCAAAGGATTGGACATCAGCTCTATAGTCCTGCCACATCCAGTCGTGAATGGTGGTGGACAATTACACAACTCACTGGAGGAGGAGGCTCCACAAATATCCCAATCCTCAATGATGGTGGAGACCAGCACATCAGCGCAAAAGATAAGGCTGAAGAATTCGCAACAACCTTCAGCTAGAAACGTTGAGTGGATGATTAATCCCAGCCTCCTCCTAAGGTCACCAGCATCAAAGATGCCTGCATTCAATCACATGATATCAAGAAACGGCTGAAGGCATTGGATAGTGCAAAGGCTATGGGGCCTGATAATATTCCGACAATAGGAATTGTGCTCCAGAACTTGCCACAGACCCAGTCATGCAGTTCCAGTACAATTACAACACTGGCGTCGACACGGCAATGTGGAAAACTGCCCAGGTCTATCCTGTACACAAAAAGCAGGATAAATCCGACCAGGCCAATTGGTGCCCCATCAAGCTACTCTTCATCATCAGTAAGGTAATGGAAGGGGTCATCAACAATACTATCAAGTGGCATTTGCTTAGTAATAACCTGCTCAGTGATGCCCAGTTTGGGTTCTGTCAGGGCCACTCAGCTCCTGACTTCATAGCAGCCTTGGTTCAAATATGAACAAAAGAGCTGAACTCCTGAGGTGAGGTGAGAGTGACTGCCCTTGACATCAAGGCTGCATTTGATTGCATGTGGCCACAAGGAGCCCTAGCAAAACTGGAGTCAATGGGAACCAAGGGGAAAACTCACCACTGGTTGGAATCATACCTAGCTCAAAGGAAGATGGTTGTTGGAGGTCAATCATCTAAGCTCCGGAACATCACTGCAGGAGTTCCTCAGGGTAGAGTCCTCAGCTCAAGCACCTTCAGCTGCTTCATCAATGACCTTCCTTCCATCATAAGGTCAGGAGTGGAGATGTTCACTGATGATTGTACAATGTACACTATTCACGACTCCTCAGATACTGAAGCAATCCATGTCCAAATGCAGCAAGACCTGGACAATATCCATAGTGCTATTGTCACTGGACTGGTTATCCAGAGACCCAGGGTAATGCTCTGGAGGCCTGGGTTCAAATCCCACCATGACATATGGTAGAATTAGAATCCAGTAAAAATATGGAATTATAAGTCTAATGATGACCATGAGTCAATTGACAATTGTCGTAAAAATGCATCTGGTTCACTAATGCCCTTTATGGAAGGAAATCTGCAGTTCTTGCCTGGTCTGGCCCACATGTGACTCCAGACCAGGCAATGTGGTTGATTCTTAAATAGACAATTAGGGATGGGCAATGAACGCTGGCCTCGCCAGCGACACCCACATCCCTGGAATGAATAAAAAGAAAAATTACATATTGTCGCAGTCCTGTTCTCTAAACCCACAATTTTGGTACCGTCCACCAATTTTGAAGTTGAGCTGCTGAGCCCAGATCGTTCATGTAAATGGTGAACAACATAGAGCCCACCCTGATTCTTATGGAACACCACCTTCCAACATTTGCCGATCTGATGAAATAGCTTCAACCCCTACTCTCCATTCCCTCTTCTGTAGCCAGTTTCTTATCCATTTTGCTTATTATCCTCTGACCCCAGGGCCAGGATTTTTATGATGGTGGGGTTTCCCTCCCTGCCATCCGAAGTGTCGGTGGGAAGCAAATCCCCACCGACACTACCTGCCCCGCAGTGGTTTCATGCTCCAATGAGCGTTAATGGGCTACAGGCCAGACTTCCGCTCCTCACTCAGGAGGGAGTCCCAATTGGTCAGCAGAACTCTAGTCCCTGCAGCGTCAGAAGCTGTAGTGGGTAAGGACTGGGACTGTGTGCAGTCCCCAGAGTCTAAGTCCCGGGATTCCTGGAAGAGGTGAGTTTTGGGCATCTCAAGGTGGGAGGTTAGGGGGAGACCTGAGGGGGTAGGCAGTGGGAAAAGGGTTTCGGGGGAGAGGCCAGGGTGGGGAGGGAGGTCCTGCGGCTACTGGATCTGAAGGGAAGTTAAAAGGGGGCTGCTGATGGAGGCGTCTTTCTCCCACTTCCCACCCGAGGCCTGAACCTGATTATTTCCAGGCTTCCCCGATACCTGGGAACTCCTCCTTGAGGCTGGGCAGGAAACGGCCCTTAAGTCACCAATAATTTGCCACTTAAGGGCCTCAATTGGTGAAAGGGCGGTCAGACCATCTGAGGTACCACCTGTCTTAGTGTAAAATTGCAGAGAGGTCGGGGTGGGTGGGAAGCCCAGCTGAGGAGTTTTACGCTCACCCCCTCCCCCAACCTACAAACCCACCGGCGGGGGAGGGGGGGCATAAAATTCAGGCCTACATGTCCTGAACTTATTGATGAGTCTACGGCATCGCTCTTATTTACCCTTTCTTCTTCAAACATTAACCAAGCATGTGCTCATACTCCTTCCCTGCTACTGCCTAACTGACCCATTATTAAATTTTAATTAAAATTATTTTTTAAATTTAAAAACTAATTTCTGCTTCAATCACTAATTGTGGTAGTGAAGGCTTCAGCTTTGCAACCTTCTGTGTAAAAAAGGTTTCACTTGCTCCCTGTGCTAAATCTCTGACGTTTAATCTTAGATCTAAATACACTCATTACAGGTCCCGTCTTGTGTTATCTACTCTATCCTGTTCCTTCATAGCTTTTAAACATCACAGTCAGATCACCACAAAATATCCTCTGACTTTGACCTCTCAATGCATCGTCCACTCCTTTACGTCCACCTGAGGGGGCCTTGGTTAGGGTCTCATCCAAAGGTCAGCACCTCTGATAGGGCAGCAGTGCCTCAGGAAGGCACAGCAAGCGCTCGCCTGAATTTTGTGCTCAAATCTCTGGCCTGGGATTCCAACCCCCAAACCTCTGAGTCAGAGGCAAGAGTGCCACCCACTGAGTCACAGCTGATGCAGGAAACAGACCGCGACAAAATTATGGGGAAACAACAGGAGTAGCAGGAGGGTGTTCAAAGTGGAACAGAGGGAGGGAGGAATAATACTATCTGGCTCCTGAATGCTATCCGGATCAGCTGAAGCAACTCTGCAGAAAACCCAGAGGCACAAGGTAAATGTGTTCTACCGATCTTCCACTGAAGTCTCTTGGTTGTTCTGGACAACACAGGAGGAAATTTTGGCAGTAAATTACTTAACCAGGGCCACAAGACATTAAAACGCAACCAGTACAGTTGACAGCAGTAATCATAGAGAGCTTACCCTTACATGGCGCAAGTCCTCCCTCTGTTGGTGGCAGATTGACATAACCCTCAGACAATAAACCTTTGGCTCTCAGGTGCTGTTAAAGTATTGCAATCTCTATGGGCAGGATTTTTCTGTCAGTGTGCGGGGGACACACTGATGTGTAAAATGACGCATTTCGGGCATGCGCCCCGACATCATTGCGCGCAATGGTGTTATTTCATTTGGCGGGTGTGCGCCGGAGTCGTCTGTGCGCCCGCCGAAATGTAAGCCGTCTATTCAGGCCATCAAGAAATTAATTGAGGCACTTGCGAACGCTGCCCATCCAGCCTGAAGGCTGGCGGGCAGGTACAAAGCCCAAGCGGCCTTCGTGTTTTTCAGGAAACCTCATCCCCGAACGGGATGATGTTCCCTGAAACTTCTATAAAATAAATAAACACATTTTCTCACCTTTCGAAAACATGTCCCAGCTCATGTGACACATCGCATGTTTAAATAAATGTTTACATCATTTATTTAATTGTTTCAATATCCATTCAATTTCCCGGAGGCAGCTCCGTGCCTCAGGAAGATCGCTGCCCTCATATGCTGGGTGGGCCTCAATTTCTGCGCCTGCGTAAAATGGGGGCGCAGAGCCGATCGCAGGTAGAGATCAGCTCCGCGCCCGCCCCCACCCATTCCCTCCCAGCCCGCCTGCCATAGGAAAAACCCTGGCCCATGTTTTTGCTCCATTACAAGCAGACGAGGGGGAGTCAATTATCTCCCCTCTATTCCCTCTCCTCATTTTACCACACTAGGTTTTTTGAAAAGGGCTTACTTGCCAATTCAGTGAGCAGTTGAATAAAAGTAAAATGCTGCAGATGCTGTAAACCTGAAATAAAAGCAGAGTATGCTGGCGATACTCAGCAGGTCTGGCAGCATCTAAGGAGACAGAAACAGAGGTAACATTTGGAGTCCATACAACTGAAGCTCAGAAAAAGAGTGAAGTTATGAAGAGAGGTTGGATAGACTTGGATTGATTTCATTGGAGCAGAGAAGACTGAGGGGCAACCTGATCGAGGTGTACAAGATTATGAGGGACATGGACAGGGTAGATAGGGAGCAGCTGTTCCCCTTAGTTGAAAGGTCAGTCACGAGGGGCCATAGGTTCAAGGTGAGAGGCAGGAGGTTTAGGGGGGATGTGAGGAAAAACTTTTTTACCCAGAGGGTGGTGACGGTCTGGAATGCGCTGCCTGGGAGGGTGGTGGAGGCGGGTTGCCTCACATCCTTTAAAAAGTACCTGGATGAGCACTTGGCACGTCATAACGTTCAAGGCTATGGGCCAAGTGCTGGTAAATGAGATTAGGTAGGTAGGTCAGGTGTTTCTCATGTGTCGGTGCAGACTCGATGGGCCGAAGGGCCTTTTCTGCACTCTGTGATTCTGTGATTCTGTGAGTCATGTGGACTCGAAATGTTAACTCTGTTTCTCTATCCACAGATGCTGCCGAATCTGCTGAGCTTTTCCAGCATTTTCTGTTTTTTATTCCAGTGAGCAGTGAACTGTTTATACACTGTCATCATAAAAGACACAATCAGACAGGTTTTCCTTGAGTTTTAACAAAGAGGATGGCTTTTACTGTACTTAATCCAGTCTAAGCAAAACAATAAATATGCTCCGATTTTCACACACACACATACATTCAAAATTCACACACACACGCAGTTTACAGAGCGGGGAATGATAGATTAAGCAGGTTAGAGTCCACTAGAAATTAAAGGGATGTACAATTCATGAAGGTTGGTGATTTGATTGGCTGCAGCTGAGTTTAGTGGTCCTGCTGCATTCACTCGGTGATCCTGATGTTTCTGGCATTGAGGCGATTTAAAGATGCAGATAGATGGTTTATCTGTGCTTCTGGAGACAGCAGTGTTGGGTTAACTTCTTTCAAAAAGCTCTGTCTGCTGCACCTGGATTAGTCACAATCAGTATACAGGGTTCAAGCACAACTTGCAAGTTGGGTGAAGAAAGAGAGAGAGGGGGAGAGAGAGAGACAGAAACAGAGGGGAAGGAACGTACTCAGGCTCTTGTTCCTTCAGTGTCTCAGCCACGTGTCCGTTCTGCGGAGCAAGCAAGTGCTTAAAACACACAAAAGGTTGGTTTGTCACAGGACCTTCCCTCTCCAACGGCCCAAGGATCCAATAAAGTCATGGCCATGGTATTCCAATTGTAGCTTGATTCATTAATATCTGGGAATCCCTCTCTCAGCCAGGGTCACATTGTTCAAGTGGTTATATCTAATGACTGGTCTCCATCCAGTTGAAGGTGCAGTTGAGAGTCTGGATGCTGTGCTAATGGGATAGGGAATGTGGTTCATACACATTCCCCTGAGGCCATGGTCTTTGGTGGATTTTTGCAGACAGCTAAAATCCATCACAATGGTGTCGGTGATGCAAATTATGTAACCATCTTTGGCTACAAGCTCACATCACTGGAATGCGGCTTTAGTGTCTTCAAAAAACATTCCATTAGGGGTTTCCAGCCAGTAGATTCAAAAATCATTTATTGATATAAAGCACATTTTCATGACAGCTGCGCTTGCCATCTCTGGTTGGACATATTCCTGGATGTTTTGTCACATGACCTCCCACCCCACTGGGTCAAACACCCTTTTGTTCTCCCCTCCATCTCCAATATTTTAAAATAAAAAAGTTCAAAGAAAATGAAATATGCAATTTCTTTTTTAATGCCTTCTAATGATTTCTCTCCTGGTTGCTGCTTGCAGCTGCTATCCAGGACATAAATGTTTAATTCCTGGGGTTAGCAACTCGACTGTAAGTACAGGATTTTCCTGGTTTAAAATTCTGTTAGCAATAAATTTAAAAATAAGAAGTATTTTTAGGAGAGATTGAGCAGAATGGACCTATTCTTGATAGAGTTTTGAAGAATTAGAGGTGATCCCATTGAAACATATAAAATTCTTGGAGAACCAGGCAGGGCAGAAGCTAAAAGGTTGTTTCCCCTCTCTAGAACAGAGGGTCATAATCTCAGGATAAGGGGTTGGCGAATTAGGTCTGAGAAGAGCAGAATTCTCTTCACTCTACAGGCTGTAAATCTTTGGAATTCACTACCCCATTGGTCTGTGGATGCTCAGTTGTTGAGTATATTCAAGACTGAGATCGCTAGATTTTGGGGTTCTAAGGGAATCAAGACTTATTGTGAGTGGGCAGGAAAGTGGAGTTGAGGTAGAGGATCAGCTATATTCTAATGGAATGGTGCAGCTGGTTTGAAGGACCAAATGGTCAAACCCTGTTCCTTATTATAAACTGAAACGCTTTGTTTTATGATATTACCAAAAACAAGAGATGGAAAAACTTGAGCAGGAGATGGATTTCAGGTGATTGATGTATTTCTTATAGAAATTGAACAAAATTATTTTATTCTATTTATTTATTCATAGCTAGGCCAGCATTTATTGCCCAGCCCTAATTGCCCTTGAGAACGTGGTGGTGAGCCACCTATTTGACCCGCTGCAGTCCATGTGGCGTGGGTTGTCATGAAAAGTCGATTACAGACACCAATTCCTTACGCGCATATTGAATCTTTTAAGGAAGGTGTGTGTGTTTTTAAAGAAATAGAAGGAAGGGCACTGAGCAAAAGATGGCTGATAATGTAAAATGACCACTTTCTGGAAAATATTCCTACGAGGATTGCACTGACCGATATGTCGTGAGAAAACATGGAATGTTGCACCTAAGAAAGTGTCATGGCCTCCTTCAAGCAGAGACACTTGAAAGGGAGATAATAAAGATGGAGAAGACTGAACTTTAATCGCCTGTGGTTGTAGAGACAAGAGGTTGACTACCATGGGCGGGATTTTTACCTCATTGGGAGGTTGGGCCTGGGAGGGGCCATGAAACTGACCCCTGCAGTTTCACTCTGGCTGGCCGATTAACGACCAGCCAGCGTGAATCGTGCGCTGAAATGCTCAGCACTGCCTGGGTGGGGGGGGGGGGGGGGGGTGAAGGAGGGCGAGTGCAGAAGTCAGCGCATCACATGGGTGCGCTCACTGAAAGCTCCCTGAAGCCTCAGGGGGCGTTGAAGATTTTTGACATGAAAAATGAAGACCGGGGCAAAAAAAGAAAGCTTATCCCTTCACGTGACTCTCTGACATTAGCAGGGACATATTAAAAATGAGTTTTAAACGTTTTTTTTTAATCAACGGTCGAAACCTCATCCTGCCCGTGGATGAGGTTTTGCAAAAAATGCAAAGGCCGCTTGGCCTATTCGCCCACCTGCCAACTGTAATTTTTGGTGACGGGAGTTAGGGGGGGGTTGAAAAATTCAATTCAATTGATTGCCAAAGGGCCTTACTAGGTTTCTCAATTGTCGGCGAATGCACTGCCGCCTCTCACACGCGCCCGCCGACCGAAATATCGTGCGAGTGCACGATGACATCGGGATGCTCACCCGGCATCATCGTGCACTGTTTTTTTCTCCCATTCGGGTCAGGCGCCTACCTGACGAGGGGAGAAGTTCTGCCCCACGTCTCAGCAGTCATCTCTAATCCATCTCTTATTGATTCATGTCTCAGAATGTGTAAAATGGTTGGAGATCAAAGAAAACAGACACTGGGCACAAGACATGACCTTTTTCCCTTCTAGGAATACACAGGGAATGGGTTAAAAAGCAAGATGCAGAGCAGTGCTAGTGTGCTGTGAGAGTGACAGCACAAGAAGACCAACTAGTCACCCCTGCAGTTGCAGGCAAAGTCTCTCCTCCCTGTCTCTCTCTCTCTCTCTCCCTCTCTGTTGTTGGAGGTGTGGGCCCTTGAAGCAGAAGTCACAATCAAAAAGGAAATAGGACAGCTTCTTCAGCCAACCTGCAGAATTAAGTGTCTCCACAGCCACTGCGGAACTGCCAAAATCAGCTCTACTGGAATCACCCAACTTAACAGCCATTTAACAGCCGTTAAACAAGCTAAGCTTGTTTTGTAGACAAGCCAAAGACTGTTTTGTATATTTTTAAACTTTTATTTGGACCCTTAACTTCTGATTTCTGATCTGTGTGTATGTGTGTTGCATTTTTATTATTTTGCTCGGGTTTCTAGTACATAAAGAAAGCCTGATTAAATTGGCTCCTTCTAAAAAATACATTTGGAGTGGGAAAAGGTCATCGGGAGGAAGGGATCCCTTTTAAATTAACCTTGTTCTAACCAACCGAGAGGGGTGAATAAATAAGGGGAGCCAGTTTGTTCCTCCTCACCTGGGAGCATAACAAAATTGGGGTCCCGTTTGGGAAGTTAACATATTGGGGGACCTCACCCAAGGACCAGTCATAACAAGGTACACCCACAGTGTTGTTAGGAGGGGAGTTCCAGGGTTTTGACCCAGTGTTCATTTCTGCTTTCTCTGCTTCCTTCCTTCTTTCCTTCCCTCCTCTTTCTCAATGCCCAACACAACGTGGAGCAGATTGAATAATACAAATTTCTACTCGTGGGGATTATGGGTCAAAATCATGGGTCATAAATACAAGATAATAAATCAATGGGGAATTCAGGAGGAAACTCTTTATCCAAAGAATGGTTAGAATGTGGAACCTGATACATCAGGTTTGAGGTGACTAGCATTTAAGGCGAAGTGTACAGGTGGATATGGACAGAAAGGAGAAAGGAAAGATGAAGTCAGGTAAGATGAAGCAAGATGGAAGGAGGAGCATAAACACTGATATGGACCAGCCGGGCTGAATGGCCTGTTTCTGTCTGTACTTTCCATGTACGTACACAGTGTGGGAGTGCATTACTGAAGAAATACGGCTCCAGGCATCCAGCCCATGAGAAAGCTCTGATCTGCTGTGCCCAATCCCCCATTCCTTTGGCACTTGTAGAAAGTGAATCTAAGTCCCGTTACCTTGACAGTTATGACGCTTCCACCAGCACTGTATACGATCTTGTGCCAAAGTACCCACGGATCAGCAGAAGAACCTCTGCAGAAATTATCCCTCTTCACCCCACCCCCATCAGCACCAGCTGGTTGGGGGAATACCTTAAAATTAAAGCTCAGCTCTTCCGGAGTGAAATCAGCAGGGATGTGGTGATTTTATGAGTTTCCTCCCCAATGCACATTGCCATCATGCAAGTTCCCCACCCCAACATCATCTTCCCCAATATGCACATCCTGCTACTTTGGATCCTACCAGGCTCTCCTCTTGCCCAGGCCTCCAGGCCTCCCTTTGCTCTGGAGCCTTCCTGTGTGCTTTCTGGCACCATCCACCTCCCAGTCAGATGCTTCTCTTCACCTGGTTTCTGGCACTGAGTTGCCAGTTGTTGTAGGGTCTTTTTGCAAAGAGCAGTACAGGCGTGATGGGTCAAATAGCTGCTCCTGTGTTGTAAACTTGTTTAGCTCTCCAAAGGCGGTGTGCTGAGAGGAGCAAGGAAATAGGAGGGTGGACAGGGGTGGAGAGCAGCAGCAGCAGTGGATATCATACCGTGCCCCCACCTAATGTCCTTTCTCCCTGGGAGAACTTGCATTTATATAGTGCCTTTCATGTTCACAGGAAGCCCTAAGTGCTTTGCAGCCAATGAAGTACTAAAGTGTAGTCACTGTTGTAATGTAGGGAATGTGGCAGCCAAATAACACGCAGTAAGAACCCGCAAACAGCAATGAAATAACAGCCAGAGAATTAGTGATGTTGATTGACACCAGGAAGAACGCTTCTTTGAATAAAATCGAGGGATCTTATACATTCACTTTAAAGGATATTCAGGGCTTCAGTTTAGAACGTAAATAGGAGCAGGAGTAAGGTATACAGCCCCTGGAGCCCAGATTCAATAAGATTCTGGCGAAGAGTCAGACGGACTCGAAACGTTAACTGTGTTCCTCTCCGCAGATGCTGTCAGACCTGCTGAGTTTTTCCAGGTATTTTTGTTTTTGTTTCGAACTTCCAGCATCCACAGTTTTTTGCTTTTATTTCAATAAGATCGTCTTGATTTTCAAACTCCGTCGCACTTTTGTGCCCCATCTCCACATCTCTTGACTCCTTTGGAGTTCAAAAATCCAACATCTCATCTGTAAGATTACACCTCCGACAGCCCAGCACTCCTTCAGTACTGCATTGCATAAACAGTCGAAGCAAGAGTAAGGTACAAATAAAACACAGAGAAAATGTGAACAATGTTGACAAACAACACAAGGCCAAATGAAACAGCTAAGAGGGAGCCCAGCGAGTGTTTCAATGTAACATACACACTGTGCAGATTTCTACTCTACAGGATATATAGACAGTGATTACATTTTATATAATTGCTAAGGGAGGAAAAGGGAATATAGATGGGGGAGGTGGGGGATGGTCAAGGGAGTAACAGACTTAGTAACAAAACTAGAACAGAAACAGAAATACCTGGAAAACTTCTGCCACAAGCTAAAGATTTTACAATCCACCAGATGGTGCTGCTGTCCAGCAAGCTGCACATGGTAACAATCCAAATACAGTATCGAAACATTGCCTTAGGTACAAATAATCCACAAACTGGCATTTTTTTGTTGTTGTTTCCTCCTGGTTTTGCTTTTTCTTTATTGAAGAACGTTCAGTATGCTTCTTGTTGGAAATAGTTTCCCATCAAGTACCTAAGCTGCAACATCTCACTGGCACTTATGTTACAGCTGAGCTGTAAAAGCTAACCAGCAACAATAACAATAACTTGCATCTATGTAGCACCGTTAATACACTAAAACATCCTAATGCGTTCCTCAGTGGCATTATCAAGTGAAACACCGAGTCACATAAAAAGATATTAGGTCAGATGATCGAAAGCTGGGTCAGAGAGGAAGATTTTAAGAACTATCTTAAAGGAGAATAGAGAAGTAGAGAGACAGTGTTAACAAGACAATTCCAGGGCTTAGGATCAAGAAAGTGAAAGACACGGTCACCAATGATGGAGCATCTACAATTAGGGATGTTGAAGATACCAGGGTTGGAGGAGAAAAAGATCTCGAAGGCTTGTCCAGCTGGAGGAGGTTACAGATATAAGGTGGGCAAGGCCTTGAAGGATTTGAAAACAAGGATCAGAATTTTAAAACCTAGGCTTTGATAGGCTAAGAGCCAATAGAGGTCAGAGCACACAGAGGTGATGCGTGAATGGGTCCTGGTGCGAGTTAAGACAAGGGTACAAGAGATTTCGATGACTTCAATGTAGAACGTAGAAGGCCAGTGAGAAATGCATTGGAATTGCCAAGTCTGTAGGTAAGAAAGGCATGGTTGAGGGCACTGTTACAGAGGTGGAAATCAAGCCAATTGGGGCAATGTTACAGAGGTGGAAATTGAGCTCATGTGGCCACTGTTACAGAGGTGGAAATTGAGCCAAATCAGGCAATGTTACAGAGGTGGAAATCAAGCCGAATCGGACACTGTTACAGAGGTGGAAATCGAGCCAAATCGGGCAGTGTTATAAAGGTGGAAATCGAGCCGATTGGGGCAATGTTACAGAGGTGGAAATCGAGCCGAATCAGGCACTGTTACAGAGCTGGAAATCGAGCCGAATCGGTCAATGTTACAGAGCTGGAAATCGAGCAGAATCAGGCACTGTTACAGAGGTGGAAATCGAGCCGAATCGGGCACTGTTACAGAGGTGGAAATCGAGCCAAATCGGGCACTGTTACAGAGGTGGAAATCGAGCCGAATGGGGTACTGTTACCGAGCTGGAAATTGAGCCGAATCGGGCACTATTACAGATGTATAAATCGAGCCGAATCGGGTACTGCTACAGCGGTGGAAATCGAGCCAAATTGGGCACTGTTACAGAGGTGGAAACTGAGTTAAATCGCACACTGTTAGAGGTGGAAAGCGAGCCGAATGGGCCACTGCTACAGAGGTCCAAATCGAGTCGAATCGGGCACTGTTACAGAGGTGGAAATCGAGCCGAATCGGGCAATGTTACAGAGGTGGAAATCGAGCCGAATCGGACACTGTTACAGAGGTGGAAATCGAGCCAAATCGGGCAGTGTTATAAAGGTGGAAATCGAGCCGATTGGGGCAATGTTACAGAAGTGGAATTCGAGCCGAATCAGGCACTGTTACAGAGCTGGAAATTGAGCCGAATCGGTCAATGTTACAGAGATGGAAATCGAGCAGAATCAGGCACTGTTACAGAGGTGGAAATCGAGCCGAATCAGGCACTGTTACTGAGCTGGAAATCGAGCCGAATCAGGCACTGTTACAGAGGTGGAAATCAAGCCGAATCGGGCACTGTTACAGAGGTGGAAATTGGGCGGAATCGGGCACTGTTACAGAGGTGGAAATCGAGCCGAATCGGGCACTGTTACAGAGGTGGAAATCAAGCCGAATCGGGAACTGTTACAGAGGTGGAAATCGAGCTGAATCGGGCACTGTTACAGACATGGAAATGGAGCCAAATGGGGCACTGTTACAGAGGTGGAAATCGAGCCGAATCGGGCACTGCTACAGAGGTGGAAACCGAGCCGAATCGGTCACTGTTACAGAGGTGGAAATTGGGCCGAAGCAGGCAGTGTCATACAAGTGGAAATTGAGCCAATTCTGCGTCTGTTACAGAGATGTAAATCGAGCCGAATCGGGCACTGTTACAGAGGTGGAAATTGAGCTGAATCGGGCACTGTTCCACAGGTGGAAATCGAGCCGAATCGGGCACTGTCACAGTGGTGGAAATTGAGCTGAATCGGGCACTGTTCCAGAGGTGGAAATCGAGCCGAAATGGGCAATATTATAGAAGTGGAAATCAAGCCATATCTGGCACTGTTATAGAGGGGGACCTCGAGCTGAATGGGGCACTGTTACAGAGGTGGAAATCGAGCCGAATTGGGCACTGTTACACAGGTGGAAATCGAGCCGAATCGGGCAATGTTACACAGGTGGAAATCGAGCAGAATCGGCCACTGTTACAGAGGTGGAAATCGAGCTGAATCGGGCACTGTTACAGAGGTGGAAAATGAGCCGAATCAGACACTGTTACAGAGGTGGAAATCGAGACAAATTGGGGACTGTTAAACAGATGGAAATCAAGCTAAATCGGGCACTATTACAGAGGTGGAAATCGAGCTAAATCGGGCACTATTACAGAGGTGGAAATCGAGCTAAATCGGGCACTATTACAGAGGTGGAAATCGAGCTAAATTGGGCACTATTACAGAGGTGGAAATCGAGCTAAATCGGGCACTATTACAGAGGTGGAAATTGAGCTAAACCGGGCACTATTACAGAGGTGGAAATTGAGCTGAATCGGGCACTGTTACAGAGGTGGAAATCAAGCCGAATCGGGCACTTTTACAGAGGTGGAAATCAAGCCAAATCGGGCACTGTTACAAAGGTGGAAATCGAGCCGCTTGGGGCACTGTTACAGAGGTGGAAATTGAGCAGAAGTGGGAACTGTTACAGAGGTGGAAAGCGAGCCGAATCGGGCACGGTTAAAGAGGTGGAAATCGAGCAATGGAGCCAAATTGGTCACTGTTACAGAGGTGGAAATTGGGCCAAAGCGGGCACTGTTATACAAGTGGAAATCAAGCCGAATCGGGCACTGTTACAGAGGTGGAAATTGGGCCGAAGCGGGCACTGTTGTACAAGTGGAAATCAAGCCAAATCAGGCACTGTTACAGAGGTGGAAATTATGCCGAAGCAGGCAGTGTCATACAAGTGGAAATTGAGCCAATTCTGGCTCTGTTACAGAGGTGTAAATCGAGCCGAATCGGGCACTGTTACAGAGGTGGAAATTGAGCTGAATTGGGCACTGTTCCAGAGGTGGAAATCAAGCCGTATCTGGCGCTGTTACAGAGGTGGACCTCGAGCCGAATGGGGCACTGTTACAGAGGCAGAGATCGAGCCGAATCGGGCACTGTTACAGAGGTGGAAATAGAGCCGAATCGGGCACTGTTACAGAGGAGGAAATCGAGCCGAATCAGGCACTGTTACAGAGGTGGAAATCGAGCCAAAACAGGCACTGTTACAGACGTGGAAATCAAGCCGAATCGGGCACTGTTACACAGGTGGAAATCGAGCCGAATCGGGCATTGTTACAGAGGTGCAAATCGAGCCAAATCAGGCACTGTTACAGATGTAGAAATCGAGCCGAATCGGGCAGTGTTACAAAGGTGGAAATCGCACCGACTGGGGCAATGTTACAGAGCTGAAGTGGGAACTGTTACAGAGTGGAAATTGAGCCAAATCAGGCACTGTTATACAAGTGGAAATCAAGCCGAATCGGTCACTGTTACAGAGGTGGAAATCGAGCAATCGAGCTGAATTGGTCACTGTTACAGAGGTGGAAATTGAGCCAAATCAGGCACTGTTATACAAGTGGAAATCAAGCCGAATCGGTCACTGTTATAGAGGTGGAAATCGAGCCGAATCGGGCACTGTTACAGAGGTGGAAATCGAGCAATCGAGCTGAATTGGTCACTGTTACAGAGGTGGAAATTGGGCCGAAGCGGGCACTGTTATATAAGTGGAAATCAAGCCAAATCAGGCCCTGTTACGGAGATGAAAATCGAGCTGAATCGGGCACTGTTACAGACATGGAAATGGAGCCAAACGGGGCACTGTTACAGAGCTGGAAATCGAGCCGAATCGGTCACTGTTACAGAGGTGGAAATTATGCCGAAGCAGGCAGTGTCATACAAGTGGAAATTGAGCCAATTCTGGCTCTGTTACAGAGGTGTAAATCGAGCCGAATTGGGCACTGTTACAGAGGTGAAAATTGAGCTGAATCGGGCACTGTTACAGAGGTGGACCTCGAGCCGAATGGGGCACTGTTACAGAGGCAGAGATCGAGCCGAATCGGGCACTGTTACAGAGGTGGAAATCGAGCCAAATTGGGCACTGTTACAGAGGTGGAAAGCGATCCGAATCGGGCAATGTTACAGATGTGGAAATCGAGCAGAATCGGTCATTATTACAGAGGTGGAAATCAAGCCAATTGGGGCAATGTTACAAAGGTGGAAATTGAGCTGAAGTGGGCACTGTTACAGAGGTGGAAATCAAGCCGAATCGGGCACTGTTACCAAGGTGGAAATCAAGCCGAATCGGGCGCTGTTACAGATGTGGAAATCGAGCCGGATCGGGCACTGTTACAGATGTGGAAATTGAGCCGAATGGGGCACTGTTACAGAGGTGGAAATCGAGCCGAATGGGGCACTGTTACAGAGGTGGAAATCAAGCCGCTTGGGGCAATGTTACAGAGGCGGAAATTGAGCAGAAGTGGGAACTGTTACAGAGGTGGAAACCGAGTTGAATCGGGCACGGTTGAAGAGGTGGAAATCGAGCAATCAAGCCAAGTTGGTCACTGTTACAGAGGCGGAAATTGGGCCGAAGCGGGCACTGTTATACAAGTGGAAATCAAGCCGAATGGGGCACTGCTACAGAGGTGGAAATCGAGCCGAATGGGGCAACATCAAAAAGGTGGAAATTGAGCCGAATCAGTCACTGTTGCAGAGGTGGAAATTGAGCCGAAGCAGGCACTGTTATACAAGAGGAAATCGAGCCGAATTGGGCACTGTTACACAGGTGGAAATCGAGCCGAATCGGGCAATGTTCAGAGGTGGAAATCGAGCAGATTCGGTCACTGTTACAGAGGTGGAAATCGAGCCGAATCGGGCACTGTTACAGAGGTGGAAATCGAGCCGAACGAGGCACTGTTAGACACATGGAAATCGAGCCAAATCAGGCACTGTTACAGACGTCGAAATCAAGCAGAATCGGGCACTGTTACCAAGGTGGAAATCGAGCCGAATCGGGCATTGTTACAGAGGTGCAAATCGAGCCAAATCAGGCATTGTTACAGATGTGGAAATCGAGCCGAATCGGGCAGTGTTACAAAGCTGGAAATCGAGCCGATTGGGGCAATGTTTACAGAGGTGGAAATTGAGCTGAAGTGGGAACTGTTACAGAGGTGGAAATTGAGCCAAATCAGGCACTGTTACAGAGGTGGAAATCGAGCATTCGAGCTGAATTGGTCACTGTTACAGAGGTGGAAATTGGGCCGAAGCGGGCACTGTTATACAAGTGGAAATCAAGCTGAATCGGGCACTGTTACAGACATGGAAATGGAGCCAAACGGGGCACTGTTACAGAGGTGGACATCGAGCCGAATGGGGCACTGCTACAGAGGTGGAAATCGAGCATTCGAGCTGAATTGGTCACTGTTACAGAGGTGCAAATTGAGCTGAAGTGGGCACTGTTACAGAGGTGGAAATCGAGCCGAATCAGGCACTGTTACAGAGGTGGAAATCGAGCCGAATCAGGCACTGTTACAGAGGTGGAAATTGAGCCGAATCGGGCACTGTTACAGAGGTGGAAATTGAGCCGAATCGGGCACTGTTACAGAGGTGGAAATAGAGCCAAATCGGGCACTGTTACAGATGTATAAATCCAGCCGAATCAGGCACTGTTACAGAGGTGGAAATTGAGCCAAATCAGGCACTGTTACAGACGTGGAAATCAAGCCGAATCGGGCACTGTTACACAGGTGGAAATCGAGCCGAATCGGGCATTGTTACAGAGGTGCAAATCGAGCCAAATCAGGCACTGTTACAGATGTAGAAATCGAGCCGAATCGGGCAGTGTTACAAAGGTGGAAATCGCACCGACTGGGGCAATGTTTACAGAGCTGAAGTGGGAACTGTTACAGAGGTGGAAATTGAGCCAAATCAGGCACTGTTATACAAGTGGAAATCAAGCCGAATCGGTCACTGTTACAGAGGTGGAAATCGAGCAATCGAGCTGAATTGGTCACTGTTACAGAGGTGGAAATTGGACGAAGCGGGCACTGTTATACAAGTGGAAATCAAGCCAAATCAGGCCCTGTTACGGAGATGAAAATCGAGCTGAATCGGGCACTGTTACAAGAGTGTATATCGAGCCGAATCGGGCACTGTTAGAGGTGGAAATCGAGCCAAATGGGGCACTGTTACACAAGTGGAAATCGAGCCAAATCGGGCACTGTTACAGAGGTGGAAATCGAGCCGAATCGTGCAATATTACAAAGGTGGAAATCAAGCCAATTGGGGCAATGTTACAGAGATGGAAATTGAGCTCAAGTGGGCACTGTTACAGAGGTGGAAATCGAGCCGAATCGGGAACTGTTAGAGGTGGAAACCAAGCCAAATGAGGCACTGTTACAGAGGTGGAAATCAAGCTGAATCGGGCACTGTTACAGAGGTGGAAATTGAGCCGAATCTGGCACCATTAGAGGTGGAAATCGAGTCAAATGGGGCACTGTTACAGAGGTGGAAATTGAGCCGAATCTGGCACCATTAGAGGTGGAAATCGAGTCAAATGGGGCACTGTTACAGAGCTGGAAATTGAGCCGAATCGGGCACTGTTACAGAAGTGGAAATAGAGCCGAATCGGGCACTGTTACAGAGTGGAAATTGAGCCGAATCGGGCACTGTTACAGAGGTGGAAATAGAGCCGAATCAGGCACTATTACAGATGTATAAATCCAGCCAAATCAGGCACTGTTACAGACGTGGAAATCAAGCCGAATTGGGCACTGTTACACAGGTGGAAATCGAGCCGAATCGGGCAATGTTCAGAGGTGGAAATCGAGCAGAATCGGTCACTGTTACAGAGGTGGAAATCGAGCCGAATCGGGCACTGTTACAGAGGTGGAAATCGAGCCAAACGAGGCACTGTTACACACATGGAAATCGACCCAAATCAGGCACTGTTACAGACGTGGAAATCAAGCCGAATCGGGCATTGTTACCAAGGTGGAAATCGAGCCGAATCGGGCATTGTTACAGAGGTGCAAATTGAGCCAAATCAGGCACTGTTACAGATGTGGAAATCGAGCCGAATCGGGCAGAGTTACAAAGCTGGAAATCGAGCCGATTGGGGCAATGTTACAGAGGTGGAAATTGAGCTGAAGTGGGAACTGTTACAGAGGTGGAAATTGAGCCAAATCAGGCACTGTTACAGAGGTGAAAATCGAGCATTCGAGCTGAATTGGTCACTGTTACAGAGGTGGAAATTGGGCCGAAGCGGGCACTGTTGTACAAGTGGAAATCAAGCCGAATCGGGCACTGTAACGGAGATGAAAATCGAGCTGAATCGGGCACTGTTACAGACATGGAAATGGAGCCAAACGGGGGCACTGTTACAGAGCTGGAAAACCGAGCCGAATCGGTCACTGTTACAGAGGTGGAAATTATGCCGAAACAGGCAGTGTCATACAAGTGGAAATTGAGCCAATTCTGGCTCTGTTACAGAGGTGTAAATCGAGCCGAATTGGGCACTGTTACAGAGGTGAAAATTGAGCTGAATCGGGCACTGTTCCAGAGGAGGAAATCAAGCCGTATCTGGCACTGTTACAGAGGTGGACCTCGAGCCGAATGGGGCACTGTTACAGAGGCAGAGATCGAGCCGAATCGGGCACTGTTACAGAGGTGGAAATCGAGCCAAATTGGGCACTGTTACAGAGGTGGAAAGCGATCCGAATCGGGCAATGTTACAGATGTGGAAATCGAGCAGAATCGGTCATTATTACAGAGGTGGAAATCAAGCCAATTGGGGGCAATGTTACAAAGGTGGAAATTGAGCTGAAGTGGGCACTGTTACAGAGGTGGAAATCAAGCCGAATCGGGCACTGTTAGAGGTGGAAATCGAGCGAAATCGGGCAATATTACAGAGGTGGAAATCAAGCCAATTGGGGCAATGTTACAAAGGTGGAAATTGAGCTGAAGTGGGCACTGTTACAGAGGTGGAAATCAAGCCAAGTTGGTCACTGTTACAGAGGCGGAAATTGGGCCGAAGCGGGCACTGTTATACAAGTGGAAATCAAGCCGGATCGGGCACTGTTACAGATGTGGAAATCGAGCTGAATGGGGCACTGTTACAGAGGTGGAAATCGAGCCGAATGGGGCAACATCAAAAAGGTGGAAATTGAGCCGAATCAGTCACTGTTGCAGAGGTGGAAATTGGGCCGAAGCAGGCACTGTTATACGAGAGGAAATCGAGCCGAATTGGGCACTGTTACACAGGTGGAAATCGAGCCGAATCGGGCAATGTTCAGAGGTGGAAATTGAGCAGAATCGGTCATTGTTACAGAGGTGGAAATCGAGCCGAATCGGGCACTGTTACAGAGGTGGAAATCGAGCCGAACGAGGCACTGTTACACACATGGAAATCGAGCCAAATCAGGCACTGTTACAGACGTGGAAATCAAGCCGAATCGGGCAGTGTTACAAAGCTGGAAATCGAGCCGATTGGGGCAATGTTACAGAGGTGGAAATTGGGCCGAAGCGGGCACTGTTATACAAGTGGAAATCAAGCCGGATCGGGCACTGTTACAGATGTGGAAATCGAGCTGAATGGGGCACTGTTACAGAGGTGGAAATCGAGCCGAATGGGGCACTGTTACAGAGGTGGAAATCGAGCCGAATGGGGCAACATCAAAAAGGTGGAAATTGAGCCGAATCAGTCACTGTTGCAGAGGTGGACATTGGGCCGAAGCAGGCACTGTTATACAAGAGGAAATCGAGCCGAATTGGGCACTGTTACACAGGTGGAAATCGAGCCGAATCGGGGCAATGTTCAGAGGTGGAAATCGAGCAGAATCGGTCACTGTTACAGAGGTGGAAATCGAGCCGAATCGGGCACTGTTACAGAGGTGGAAATCGAGCTAAATCGGTATTACAGAGGTGGAAATTGAGCTGAATCGGGCACTGTTACAGAGGTGGAAATCAAGCTAAATCGGGCACTATTACAGAGGTGGAAATCGAGCTAAATCGGGCACTATTACAGAGGTGGAAATCGAGCTAAATCGGGCACTATTACAGAGGTGGAAATCGAGCTAAATTGGGCACTATTACAGAGGTGGAAATCGAGCTAAATCGGGCACTATTACAGAGGTGGAAATTGAGCTAAATTGGGCACTATTACAGAGGTGGAAATTGAGCTGAATCTGGCACTGTTACAGAGGTGGAAATCAAGCCGAATCGGGCACTTTTACAGAGGTGGAAATCAAGCCAAATCGGGCACTGTTACCAAGGTGGAAATCGAGCCGAATCGGGCGCTGTTACAGATGTGGAAATCGAGCTGAATCGGGCACTGTTACAAAGGTGGAAATCGAGCCGCTTGGGGCACTGTTACAGAGGTGGAAATTGAGCAGAAGTGGGAACTGTTACAGAGGTGGAAAGCGAGCCGAATCGGGCACGGTTAAAGAGGTGGAAATCGAGCAATGGAGCCAAATTGGTCACTGTTACAGAGGTGGAAATTGGGCCAAAGCGGGCACTGTTGTACAAGTGGAAATCAAGCCGAATCGGGCACTGTTACAGAGGTGGAAATTGGGCCGAAGCGGGCACTGTTGTACAAGTGGAAATCAAGCCAAATCAGGCACTGTTACAGAGGTGGAAATTATACCGAAGCAGGCAGTGTCATACAATTGGAAATTGAGCCAATTCTGGCTCTGTTACAGAGGTGTAAATCGAGCCGAATCGGGCACTGTTACAGAGGTGGAAATTGAGCTGAATCGGGCACTGTTCCAGAGGTGGAAATCAAGCCGTATCTGGCGCTGTTACAGAGGTGGACCTCGAGCCGAATGGGGCACTGTTACAGAGGCAGAGATCGAGCCGAATCGGGCACTGTTACAGAGGTGGAAATAGAGCCGAATCGGGCACTGTTACAGAGGAGGAAATCGAGCCGAATCAGGCACTGTTACAGAGGTGGAAATCGAGCCAAATCAGGCACTGTTACAGACGTGGAAATCAAGCCGAATCGGGCACTGTTACACAGGTGGAAATCGAGCCGAATCGGGCATTGTTACAGAGGTGCAAATCGAGCCAAATCAGGCACTGTTACAGATGTAGAAATCGAGCTGAATCGGGCAGTGTTACAAAGGTGGAAATAGAGCCGAATTGGGCACTGTTACAGAGGTGGAAATCGAGCTAAATCGGGCACTATTACAGAGGTGGAAATCGAGCTAAATCGGGCACTATTACAGAGGTGGATATCGAGCTAAATCGGGCACTATTACATAGGTGGAAATTGAGCTGAATCGGGCACTGTTACAGAGGTGGAAATCCAGCTAAATCGGGCACTATTACAGAGGTGGAAATCGAGCTAAATCGGGCACTATTACAGAGGTGGAAATTGAGCTAAATCGGGCACTATTACAGAGGAAGAAATCGAGCTAAATCGGGCACTATTACAGAGGTGGAAATTGAGCTAAATCGGGCACTATTACAGAGGTGGAAATTGAGCTGAATCGGGCACTGTTACAGAGGTGGAAATCAAGCCGAATCGGGCACTTTTACAGAGGTGGAAATCAAGCCAAATCGGGCACTGTTACCAAGGTGGAAATCGAGCTAAATCGGGCACTATTACAGAGGTGGAAATTGAGCTGAATCGGGCACTGTTACAGAGGTGGAAATCAAGCCGAATCGGGCGCTGTTACAGATTTGGAAATCGAGCTGAATCGGGCACTATTACAGAGGTGGAAATCGAGCTAAATCGGGCACTATTACAGAGGTGGAAATCGAGCTAAATCGGGCACTATTACAGAGGTGGATATCGAGCTAAATCGGGCACTATTACATAGGTGGAAATTGAGCTGAATCGGGCACTGTTACAGAGGTGGAAATCCAGCTAAATCGGGCACTATTACAGAGGTGGAAATCGAGCTAAATCGGGCACTATTACAGAGGTGGAAATCGAGCTAAATCGGGCACTATTACAGAGGTGGAAATTGAGCTAAATCGGGCACTATTACAGAGGTGGAAATTGAGCTGAATCGGGCACTGTTACAGAGGTGGAAATCAAGCCGAATCGGGCACTTTTACAGAGGTGGAAATCAAGCCAAATCGGGCACTGTTACCAAGGTGGAAATCGAGCTAAATCGGGCACTATTACAGAGGTGGAAATTGAGCTGAATCGGGCACTGTTACAGAGGTGGAAATCAAGCCGAATCGGGCGCTGTTACAGATTTGGAAATCGAGCTGAATCGGGCACTATTACAGAGGTGGAAATCGAGCTAAATCGGGCACTATTACAGAGGTGGAAATCGAGCTAAATTGGGCACTATTACAGAGGTGGAAATCGAGCTAAATCGGGCACTATTACAGAGGTGGAAATTGAGCTAAATCGGGCACTATTACAGAGGTGGAAATTGAGCTGAATCGGGCACTGTTACAGAGGTGGAAATCAAGCCGAATCGGGCACTTTTACAGAGGTGGAAATCAAGCCAAATCGGGCACTGTTACCAAGGTGGAAATCGAGCCAAATCGGGCACTGTTAAAGGTGGAAATCGAGCCAAATGGGGCACTGTTACACAGGTGGAAATCTAGCAAAATCGGGCACTGTTACAGAGGTGGAAATCGAGCCGATGGGACAATGTTACAGAGGTTGAAATCGAGACAATTGGGGCAATGTTACAGATGTGGAAATTGAGCCGAATCGGGCATTGTTACAGAGGTGGAATTCGAGCTGAATCAGGCACTGTTACAGAGGTGGAAATCGAGCCGAATGGGGCACTGCTACAGAGGTGGAAATCGAGCAGAATTGGGTACTGTTACAGAGGTGGAAATCGAGCCAAATCTGGCACTCTTACAGAGGTGGAAATCGAGCAATTGAGCCAAATTGGTCACTGTTACAGAGGTGGAAATTGGGCCGAAGCGGGCAATGTTATACAAGTGGAAATCGAGCTGAATTGGGCACTGTTACAGAGGTGGACCTCGAGCCGGATGGGGCACTGTTACAGAGTTGGAAATTGAGCCGAATCGGTCACTGTTCCAGAGGTGGAAATCGAGCCAAATGGGACAATGTTACAGAGGTGGAAATCGAGCCGAATCGGGCACTGTTGCAGAGATGGATATCGAGCCGAATCGGGCACTGTTACCAAGGCGCAAATCGAGCTGAATCGGGCAATGTTACAAAGGAGGAAATTGAGCTGAATCGCCACTGTTAGAGAGGTGGAAATCGAGCCGATGGGACAATGTTACAGAGGTTGCAATCGAGCCAATTGGGGCAATGTTACAGAGGTGGAAATTGAGCCGAATCGGGCACTGTTACAGAGGTGGAAGTCGAGCTGAATCAGGCACTGTTACAGAGGTGGAAATCAAGCCGAATCGGGCACTGTTACAGAGGTGGAAATCGAGCCGAATGGGGCACTGTTACAGAGGTGGAAATCGAGCTGAATCAGGCACTGTTACAGACGTGGAAATCAAGCCGAATGGGGCAATGTTACAGAGTTGGAAATCGAGCTGAATCGGGCAATGTTACAGAGGTGGAAATCGAGTCGAATGGGGCACTGTTACAGAGGTGGAAATCAAGCCGAATCGAGCACTGTTACAGAGGTGGAAATCGAGTCGAATGGGGCACTGTAACAGAGTTGGAAATCAAGCCGAATCGGGCAGTGTTACAGAGGTGGAAATTGAGCTGAGTTGGGCACTGCTACAGAGGTGGAAATCGAGCCCAATCGGGCAGTGTTACAAAGGTGGAAATTGAGCTGAATGGGGCGCTGTTACAGAGGTGGAAATTGGGCTGAATCGGGCACTCTTACAGAGGTGGAAATTGGGCGGAATCGGGCACTGTTACAGAAGTGGAAATTGAGCCGAATCGGGCACTGTTACAGAGGTGGAAATCGAGCCGAATCGGGCACTGTTACAGAGGTGGAAATTGGGCGGAATCGGGCACTGTTACAGAGTTGGAAATCGAGCCGAATCGGGCACTGTTACAGAGGTGGAAATCGAGCCGAATCGGTCACTGTTACACAGCTGGAAATTGGGCCGAAGCAGGCACTGCTTTACAAGTGGAAATCGAGCCGAATCGGGCAATCTTACAGAGGTGGAAATGGAGCTGAATGGGGCACTGTTACAGAGGTGGAATTCGAGCCAAATCGGGCACTGCTACAGAGGTGGGAATCGAGCAATGGAGCCGAATTGGTCACTGCTACAGAGGTGGAAATTGGGCCAAATCAGATGGAAATCAAGCTAAATCGGGCACTGTTACAAGAGTGGCTATCGAGCCGAATCGGGCACTGTTAGAGGTGGAAATCGAGCCAAATGGGGCACTGTTACAGAGGTGGAAATCGAGCTGAATCGGGCACTGTTACAGAGGTGGAAATTGAGCCGAATCGGGCACTGTTACAGAGGTGGAAATTGAGCCGAATTGGTCACTGTTACAGAGCTGGAAATTTGGCCGAAGCAGGCACTGCTTTACAAGTGGAAATCGAGCCGAATCGGGCACTATTACAGAGGTGGAAATCGAGCTGTTTGGGGCACTGTTACAGAGGTGGACCTCGAGCCGAATGGGGCACTACTACAGAGGTGGAAATCGAGCCGAATTGGGTACTGTTACAGAGGTGGAAATCGAGCCGAATCAGGCACTCTTACGGAGGTGGAAATCAAGCAATCGAGCCAAATTGGTCACTGTTACAGAGGTGGAAATTGGGCCGAAGCGGGCACTGTTATACAAGTGGAAATCGAGCCGAATTGGGCACTGTTACAGAGGTGGACCTGATGCTGAATCGGGCACTGATACAGAGTTGGAAATCGAGCCAAATCGGTCACTGATCCAGAGGTGGAAATCGAGCCAAATGGGACAATGTTACAGAGGTGGAAATCGAGCCGAATCGGGCACTGTTGCAGAGGTGGATATCGAGCCGAATCGGGCACTGTTACCAAGGCGCAAATCGAGCTGAATCGGGCAATGTTACAATGGAGGAAATTGAGATGAATCGGGCACTGTTACAGAGGTGGAAATCGAACCAATGGGACAATGTTACAGAGGTTGAAATCGAGCCAATTGGGGCAATGTTACAGATGTGGAAATTGAGCCGAATCGGGCACTGTTACAGAGGTGCAAATTGAGCCGAATTGGGCAGTGTAACAGAGGTGGAAATCAAGCCGAATCGGGCACTGTTACAGAGGTGGAAATCGAGCCGAATGGGGCACTGTTACAGAGCTGGAAATCGAGCAGAATCAGGCACTGTTACAGACGTGGAAATCAAGCCGAATGGGGCAATGTTACAGAGGTGGAAATCGAGCTGAATCGGGCAGTGTTACAGAGGTGGAAATGGAGTCGAATGGGGCACTGTTACAGAGTTGGAAATCAAGCCGAATCGGGCAGTGTTACAGAGGTGGAAATTGAGCTGAGTTGGGCACTGCTACAGAGGAGGAAATCGAGCCCAATCAGGCAGTGTTACAAAGGTGGAAATTGAGCTGAATGGGGCGCTGTTACAGAAGTGGAAATTGAGCCGAATCGGGCACTGTTACAGAGGTGGAAATCGAGCCGAATCGGTCACTGTTACAGAGGTGGAAATTGGGCGGAATCGGGCACTGTTACAGAGGTGGAAATCGAGCCGAATCGGTCACTGTTACAGAGCTGGAAATTGGGCCGAAGCAGGCACTGCTTTACAAGTGGAAATCGAGCCGAATCGGGCACTATTACAGAGGTGGAAATCGAGCTGAATGGGGCACTGTTACAGAGGTGGAATTCGAGCCAAACGGGCACTGCTACAGAGGTGGGAATCGAGCAATGGAGCCGAATTGGTCACTGCTACAGAGGTGGAAATTGGGCCAAATCGGGCACTGTTAATCAGATGGAAATCAAGCTAAATCGGGCACTGTTACAAGAGTGAATATCGAGCTGAATCAGGCACTGTTAGAGGTGGAAATAGAGCCAAATGGGGCACTGTTACACAGGTGGAAATCGAGCCAAATCGGGCACTGTTACAGAGGTGGAAATCGAGCCGATGGGACAATGTTACAGAGGTTGAAATTGAGCCAATTGGGGCAATGTTACAGATGTGGAAATTGAGCCGAATCGGGCACTGTTACAGAGGTGGAAGTCGAGCTGAATCAGGCACTGTTACAGAGGTGGACCTCGAGCCGGATGGGGCACTGTTACAGAGTTGGAAATCGAGCTGAATCAGTCACTGTTCCAGAGGTGGAAATCGAGCCAAATGGGACAATGTTACAGACGTGGAAATCGAGCCAAATCAGGCACTGTTGCAGAGGTGGATATCGAGCCGAATCGGGCACTGTTACCAAGGCGCAAATCGAGTTGAATCGGGCAATGTTACAAAGGAGGAAATTGAGCTGATTCGGGCACTGTTACAGAGGTGGAAATCGAGCCAAATCGGGCAATGTTACAAAGTTGGAAATTGGGCCAAATCGGGCACTGTTATATAGATGGAAATTGAGCCGAATCGGGCACTGTTACAGAGGTGGAAATCGAGCCAAATGGGGCACAGTTACAGAGGTGGAAATCGAGACGAATCGTGCACTGTTATATAGATGGAAAGCGAGCTAAATCGGGCACTGTTACAGAGGTGGAAATTGAGCCGAATGGGGCACAGTTACAGAGGTGGAAATCGAGATGAATCGTGCACTGTTATAGAGGTGGAAATCGATCCGAATTGGGCACTGTTACAGAGGTGGAAATCGAGCCATTGAGCCAAATTGGTCACTGTTACAGAGGTGGAAATCGAGCCAAATTGGGCACTGTTACAGAGGTGGACCTCGAGCTGAATCGGGCACTGTTACAGAGTTGGAAATCGAGCCGAATCGGTCACTGTTCCAGAGGTGGAAATCGAGCCAAATGGGACAATGTTACAGAGGTGGAAATCGAGCCGAATCGGGCACTGTTGCAGAGGTGGATATAGAGCCGAATCAGACACTGTTACCAAGGCGCAAATCGAGCTGAATCGGGCAATGTTACAAGGGAGGAAATTGAGCTGATTCGCCACTGTTACAGAGGTGGAAATCAAGCCGATGGGACAATGTTTCAGAGGTTGAAATCGAGCCAATTGGGGCAATGTTACAGATGTGGAAATTGAGCCGAATCGGGCACTGTTACAGAGGTGGAAGTCGAGCTGAATCAGGCACTGTTACAGAGGTGGAAATCAAGCCGAATCTGGCACTGTTACAGAGGTGGAAATCGAGACGAATGGGGCACTGTTACAGAGATGGAAATCGAGCAGAATCAGGCACTGTTACTGACGTGCAAATCAAGCTGAATGGGGCAATGTTACAGAGTTGGAAAACGAGCTGAATCGGACAGTGTTACAGAGGTGGAAATCGAGTCGAATGGGGGACTGTTACAGATTTGGAAATCAAGCCGAATTGGGCAGTGTTACAGAGGTGGAAATTGAGCTGAGTTGGGCGCTGCTACAGAGGTGGAAATCGAGGCCAATCGGGCAGTGTTACAAAGGTGGAAATTGAGCTGAATGGGGCGCTGTTACAGAAGTGGAAATTGACCCGTATCGGGCACTGTTACGGAGGTGGAAATTGACCCGTATCGGGCACTGTTACGGAGGTGGAAATTGACCCGTATCGGGCACTGTTACAGAGGTGGAAATCGAGCCGAATGGTGCACTGCTACAGAGGTGGAAATCGAGCCGAATTGGGTACTGTTACAGAGGTGGAAATAGAGCCGAATCAGGCACTCTTACAGAGGTGGAAATCGAGCAATCGAGCCAAATTGGTCACTGTTACAGAGGTGGAAATTGGGCCGAAGCGTGCACTGTTATACAAGTGGAAATCGAGCCGAATTGGGCACTGTTACAGAGGTGGACCTGAAGCTGAATCGGGCACTGATACAGAGTTGGAAATCGAGCCAAATCGGTCACTGATCCAGAGGTGGAAATCGAGCCAAATGGGACAATGTTACAGAGGTGGAAATCGAGCCGAATCGGGCACTTTTGCCGAGGTGGATATCGAGCCGAATCGGGCACTGTTACCAAGGCGCAAATCGAGCTGAATCGGGCAATGTTACAAAGGAGGAAATTGAGCTGAATCGGGCACTGTTACAGAGGTGGAAATCGAGCCAATGGGACAATGTTACAGAGGTTGAAATCGAGCCGAATCGGGCACTTTTGCAGAGGTGGATATCGAGCCGAATCGGGCACTGTTACCAAGGCGCAAATCGAGCTGAATCGGGCAATGTTACAAAGGAGGAAATTGAGCTGAATCGGGCCAATGGGACAATGTTACAGAGGTTGAAATCGAGCCAATTGGGGCAATGATACAGATGTGGAAATTGAGCCGAATCGGGCACTGTTACAGAGGTGGAGATTGAGCCGAATTGGGCACTGTTACAGAGGTGGTCATCGAGTTGAATCGGGCACTGATACAGAGTTGGAAATCGAGCCAAATCGGTCACTGGTCCAGAGCTGGAAATCGAGCCAAATGGGACAATGTTACAGAGGTGGAAATCGAGCCGAATCGGGCACTGTTGCAGAGGTGGATATCGAGCCGAATCGGGCACTGTTACCAAGGCGCAAATCGAGCTGAATCGGGCAATGTTACAAAGGAGGAAATTGAGCTGATTCGCCACTGTTACAGAGGTGGAAATTGAGCCGATGGGACAATGTTACAGAGGTTGAAATCGAGCCAATTGGGGTAATGTTACAGATGTGGAAATTGAGCCGAATCGGGCACTGTTACAGAGGGGGAAGTCGAGCTGAATCAAGCACTGTTACAGAGGTGGAAATCAAGCCGAATCGGGCACTGTTACAGAGGTGGAAATCGAGCCGAATGGGGCACTGTTACAGAGATGGAAATCGAGCAGAATCAGGCACTGTTACAGACGTGGAAATCAAGCCGAATGGGGCAATGTTACAGAGGTGGAAATCGAGCTGAATCGGGCAGTGTTACAGAGGTGGAAATCGAGTCGAATGGGGCACTGTTACAGAGTTGGAAATCAAGCCAAATTGGGCAATGTTACAGAGGTGGAAATTGAGCTGAGTTGGGCACTGCTACAGAGGAGGAAATCGAGCCCAATCGGGCAGTGTTACAAAGGTGGAAATTGAGCTGAATGGGGCGCTGTTACAGAAGTGGAAATTGAGCCGAATCGGGCACTGTTACAGAGGTGGAAATCGAGCCGAATCGGGCACTGTTACAGAGGTAGAAATTGGGCGGAATCGGGCACTGTTACAGAGGTGGAATTCGAGCCGAATCGGTCACTGTTACAGAGCTGGAAATTGGGCCGAAGCAGGCACTGCTTTACAAGTGGAATTCGAGCCAAATCGGGCACTATTACAGAGGTGGAAATCGAGCTGAATGGGGCACTGTTACAGAGGTGGAATTCGAGCCAAATCGGGCACTGCTACAGAGGTGGGAATCGAGCAATGGAGCCGAATTGGCCACTGCTACAGAGGTGGAAATTGGGCCAAATCGGGCACTGTTAATCAGATGGAAATCAAGCTAAATCGGGCACTGTTACAAGAGTGAATATCGAGCCGAATCAGGCACTGTTAGAGGTGGAAATCGAGCCAAATGGGGCACTGTTACACAGGTGGAAATCGAGCCAAATCGGGCACTGTTACAGAGGTGGAAATCAAGCCGATGGGACAATGTTACAGAGGTTGAAATCGAGCCAATTGGGGCATTGTTACAGATGTGGAAATTGAGCCGAATCGGGCACTGTTACAGAGGTGGAAGTCGAGCTGAATCAGGCACTGTTACAGAGGTGGAAATCAAGCTGAATCGGGCACTGTTACAGAGGTGGAAATCGAGCCGAATTGGGTACTGTTACAGAGGTGGAAATCGAGCCAAATCTGGCACTCTTACAGAGGTGGAAATCGAGCAATTGAGCCGAATTGGTCACTGTTACAGAGGTGGAAATTGGGCCGAAGCGGGCACTGTTATACAAGTGGAAATCGAGCTGAATTGGGCACTGTTACAGAGGTGGACCTCGAGCCGGATGGGGCACTGTTACAGAGTTGGAAATCGAGCTGAATCGGTCACTGTTCCAGAGGTGGAAATCGAGCCAAATGGGACAATGTTACAGAGGTGGAAATCGAGCCAAATCAGGCACTGTTGCAGAGGTGGATATCGAGCCGAATCGGGCACTGTTACCAAGGCGCAAATCGAGTTGAATCGGGCAATGTTACAAAGGAGGAAATTGAGCTGATTCGGGCAGTGTTACAGAGGTGGAAATCGAGCCAAATCGGGCAATGTTACAAAGTTGGAAATTGGGCCAAATCGGGCACTGTTATATAGATGGAAATTGAGCCGAATCGGGCACTGTTACAGAGGTGGAAATCGAGCCAAATGGGGCACAGTTACAGAGGTGGAAATCGAGACGAATCGTGCACTGTTATATAGATGGAAAGCGAGCTAAATCGGGCACTGTTACAGAGGTGGAAATTGAGCCGAATGGGGCACAGTTACAGAGTTGGAAATCGAGATGAATCGTGCACTGTTATAGAGGTGGAAATCGATCCGAATTGGGCACTGTTACAGAGGTGGAAATCGAGCCATTGAGCCAAATTGGTCACTGTTACAGAGGTGGAAATCGAGCCAAATTGGGCACTGTTACAGAGGTGGACCTCGAGCTGAATCGGGCATTGTTACAGAGTTGGAAATCGAGCCGAATCGGTCACTGTTCCAGAGGTGGAAATCGAGCCAAATGGGACAATGTTACAGAGGTGGAAATCGAGCCGAATCGGGCACTGTTGCAGAGGTGGATATAGAGCCGAATCGGACACTGTTACCAAGGTGCAAATCGAGCTGAATCGGGCAATGTTACAAGGGAGGAAATTGAGCTGATTCGCCACTGTTACAGAGGTGGAAATCGAGCCGATGGGACAATGTTTCAGAGGTTGAAATCGAGCCAATTGGGGCAATGTTACAGATGTGGAAATTGAGCCGAATCGGGCACTGTTACAGAGGTGGAAGTCGAGCTGAATCAGGCACTGTTACAGAGGTGGAAATCAAGCCGAATCGGGCACTGTTACAGAGGTGGAAATCGAGCCGAATCGGGCACTGTTGCAGAGGTGGATATAGAGCCGAATCGGACACTGTTACCAAGGCGCAAATCGAGCTGAATCGGGCAATGTTACAAGGGAGGAAATTGAGCTGATTCGCCACTGTTACAGAGGTGGAAATCGAGCCGATGGGACAATGTTTCAGAGGTTGAAATCGAGCCAATTGGGGCAATGTTACAGATGTGGAAATTGAGCCGAATCGGGCACTGTTACAGAGGTGGAAGTCGAGCTGAATCAGGCACTGTTACAGAGGTGGAAATCAAGCCGAATCGGGCACTGTTACAGAGGTGGAAATCGAGACGAATGGGGCACTGTTACAGAGGTGGAAATCGAGCAGAATCAGGCACTGTTACAGACGTGCAAATCAAGCTGAATATGGCAATGTTACAGAGTTGGAAAACGAGCTGAATCGGACAGTGTTACAGAGGTGGAAATCGAGTCGAATGGGGGACTGTTACAGATTTGGAAATCAAGCCAAATTGGGCAGTGTTACAGAGGTGGAAATTGAGCTGAGTTGGGCACTGCTACAGAGGTGGAAATCGAGGCCAATCGGGCAGTGTTACAAAGGTGGAAATTGAGCTGAATGGGGCGCTGTTACAGAAGTGGAAATTGACCCGTATCGGGCACTGTTACGGAGGTGGAAATTGACCCGTATCGGGCACTGTTACAGAGGTGGAAATCGAGCCGAATGGGGCACTGCTACGGAGGTGGAAATTGAGCCGAATTGGGTACTGTTACAGAGGTGGAAATAGAGCCGAATCAGGCACTCTTACAGAGGTGGAAATCGAGCAATCGAGCCAAATTGGTCACTGTTACAGAGGTGGAAATTGGGCCGAAGCGTGCACTGTTATACAAGTGGAAATCGAGCCGAATTGGGCACTGTTACAGAGGTGGACCTGAAGCTGAATCGGGCACTGATACAGAGTTGGAAATCGAGCCAAATCGGTCACTGATCCAGAGGTGGAAATCGAGCCAAATGGGACAATGTTACAGAGGTGGAAATCGAGCCGAATCGGGCACTTTTGCCGAGGTGGATATCGAGCCGAATCGGGCACTGTTACCAAGGCGCAAATCGAGCTGAATCGGGCAATGTTACAAAGGAGGAAATTGAGCTGAATCGGGCACTGTTACAGAGGTGGAAATCGAGCCAATGGGACAATGTTACAGAGGTTGAAATCGAGCCGAATCGGGCACTTTTGCAGAGGTGGATATCGAGCCGAATCGGGCACTGTTACCAAGGCGCAAATCGAGCTGAATCGGGCAATGTTACAAAGGAGGAAATTGAGCTGAATCGGGCACTGTTACAGAGGTGGTCATCGAGTTGAATCGGGCACTGATACAGAGTTGGAAATCGAGCCAAATCGGTCACTGGTCCAGAGCTGGAAATCGAGCCAAATGGGACAATGTTACAGAGGTGGAAATCGAGCCGAATCGGGCACTGTTGCAGAGGTGGATATCGAGCCGAATCGGGCACTGTTACCAAGGCGCAAATCGAGCTGAATCGGGCCAATGGGACAATGTTACAGAGGTTGAAATCGAGCCAATTGGGGCAATGATACAGATGTGGAAATTGAGCCGAATCGGGCACTGTTACAGAGGTGGAGATTGAGCCGAATTGGGCACTGTTACAGAGGTGGTCATCGAGTTGAATCGGGCACTGATACAGAGTTGGAAATCGAGCCAAATCGGTCACTGGTCCAGAGCTGGAAATCGAGCCAAATGGGACAATGTTACAGAGGTGGAAATCGAGCCGAATCGGGCACTGTTGCAGAGGTGGATATCGAGCCGAATCGGGCACTGTTACCAAGGCGCAAATCGAGCTGAATCGGGCAATGTTACAAAGGAGGAAATTGAGCTGATTCGCCACTGTTACAGAGGTGGAAATTGAGCCGATGGGACAATGTTACAGAGGTTGAAATCGAGCCAATTGGGGTAATGTTACAGATGTGGAAATTGAGCCGAATCGGGCACTGTTACAGAGGGGGAAGTCGAGCTGAATCAAGCACTGTTACAGAGGTGGAAATCAAGCCGAATCGGGCACTGTTACAGAGGTGGAAATCGAGCCGAATGGGGCACTGTTACAGAGATGGAAATCGAGCAGAATCAGGCACTGTTACAGACGTGGAAATCAAGCCGAATGGGGCAATGTTACAGAGGTGGAAATCGAGCTGAATCGGGCAGTGTTACAGAGGTGGAAATCGAGTCGAATGGGGCACTGTTACAGAGTTGGAAATCAAGCCAAATCGGGCAGTGTTACAGAGGTGGAAATTGAGCTGAGTTGGGCACTGCTACAGAGGAGGAAATCGAGCCCAATCGGGCAGTGTTACAAAGGTGGAAATTGAGCTGAATGGGGCGCTGTTACAGAAGTGGAAATTGAGCCCAATCGGGCACTGTTACAGAGGTGGAAATCGAGCCGAATCGGGCACTGTTACAGAGGTAGAAATTGGGCGGAATCGGGCACTGTTACAGAGGTGGAATTCGAGCCGAATCGGTCACTGTTACAGAGCTGGAAATTGGGCTGAAGCAGGCACTGCTTTACAAGTGGAATTCGAGCCAAATCGGGCACTATTACAGAGGTGGAAATCGAGCTGAATGGGGCACTGTTACAGAGGTGGAATTCGAGCCAAATCGGGCACTGCTACAGAGGTGGGAATCGAGCAATGGAGCCGAATTGGTCACTGCTACAGAGGTGGAAATTGGGCCAAATCGGGCACTGTTAATCAGATGGAAATCAAGCTAAATCGGGCACTGTTACAAGAGTGAATATCGAGCCGAATCAGGCACTGTTAGAGGTGGAAATCGAGCCAAATGGGGCACTGTTACAGAGGTGGAAATCAAGCCGATGGGACAATGTTACAGAGGTTGAAATCGAGCCAATTGGGGCATTGTTACAGATGTGGAAATTGAGCCGAATCGGGCACTGTTACAGAGGTGGAAGTCGAGCTGAATCAGGCACTGTTACAGAGGTGGAAATCAAGCTGAATCGGGCACTGTTACAGAGGTGGAAATCGAGCCGAATTGGGTACTGTTACAGAGGTGGAAATCGAGCCAAATCTGGCACTCTTACAGAAGTGGAAATCGAGCAATTGAGCCGAATTGGTCACTGTTACAGAGGTGGAAATTGGGCCGAAGCGGGCACTGTTATACAAGTGGAAATCGAGCTGAATTGGGCACTGTTACAGAGGTGGACCTCGAGCCGGATGGGGCACTGTTACAGAGTTGGAAATCGAGCTGAATCGGTCACTGTTCCAGAGGTGGAAATCGAGCCAAATGGGACAATGTTACAGAGGTGGAAATCGAGCCAAATCAGGCACTGTTGCAGAGGTGGATATCGAGCCGAATCGGGCACTGTTACCAAGGCGCAAATCGAGTTGAATCGGGCAATGTTACAAAGGAGGAAATTGAGCAGATTCGGGCACTGTTACAGAGGTGGAAATCGAGCCAAATCGGGCAATGTTACAAAGTTGGAAATTGGGCCAAATCGGGCACTGTTATATAGATGGAAATTGATCCGAATCGGGCACAGTTACAGAGGTGGAAATTGAGATGAATCGTGCACTGTTATATAGATGGAAAGCGAGCTAACTCGGGCACTGTTACAGAGGTGGAAATCGAGCCGAATGGGGCACAGTTACAGAGGTGGAAATCGAGACGAATCGTGCACTGTTATAGAGGTGGAAATCGAGCCGAATTGGGCACTGTTACAGAGGTGGAAATCGAGCAATTGAGCAAATTGGTCACTGTTACAGAGGTGGAAATTGGGCCGAAGCGGGCACTGTTATACAAGTGGAAATCGAGCCAAATTGGGCACTGTTACAGAGGTGGACCTCGAGCTGAATCGGGCACTGTTACAGAGGTGGAAATCGAGCCGAATCGGTCACTGTTCCAGAGGTGGAAATCGAGCCAAATGGGACAATGTTACAGAGGTGGAAATCGAGCCGAATCGGGCACTGTTGCAGAGGTGGATATCGAGCCGAATCGGGCACTGTTACCAAGGCGCAAATCGAGCTGAATCGGGCAATGTAACAAGGGAGGAAATTGAGCTGATTCGCCACTGTTACAGAGGTGGAAATTGAGCCGATGGGACAATGTCACAGAGGTTGAAATCGAGCCAATTGGGGCAATGTTACAGATGTGGAAATTGAGCCGAATCGGGCACTGTTACAGAGGTGGAAGTCGAGCTGAATCAGGCACTGTTACAGAGGTTGGAAATCAAGCCGAATCAGGCACTGTTACAGAGGTGGAAATCGAGACGAATGGGGGCACTGTTACAGAGGTGGAAATCGAGCAGAATCAGGCACTGTTACAGACGTTGCAAATCAAGCTGAATGGGGCAATGTTACAGAGTTGGAAAACGAGCTGAATCGGACAGTGTTACAGAGGTGGAAATCGAGTCGAATGGGGCACTGTTACAGATTTGGAAATCAAGCCGAATTGGGCAGTGTTACAGAGGTGGAAATTGAGCTGAGTTGGGCACTGCTACAGAGGTGGAAATCGAGGCCAATCGGGGCAGTGTTACAAAGGTGGAAATTGAGCTGAATCGGGGCACTGTTACAGAGTTGGAAATCGAGCCGAATCGGTCACTGTTCCAGAGGTGAAAATCGAGCCAAATGGAACAATGTTACAGAGGTGGAAATCGAGCCGAATCGGGGCACTGTTGCAGAGGTGGATATCGAGCCGAATCGGGCACTGTTACCAAGGCGCAAATCGAGCTGAATCGGGGCAATGTTACAAAGGAGGAAATTGAGCTGATTCGCCACTGTTACAGAGGTGGAAATTGAGCCGATGGGACAATGTTACAGAGGTTGAAATCGAGCCGAATCGGGCACTTTTGCAGATGTGGATATCGAGCCGAATCGGGCACTGTTACCAAGGCGCAAATCGAGCCGAATCGGGCACTGTTACAGAGGTGGAAATTGAGCCGAATTGGGCACTGTTACAGAGGTGGTCATCGAGCTGAATCGGGCACTGATACAGATTTGGAAATCGAGCCAAATCGGTCACTGTTCCAGAGGTGGAAATCGAGCCAAATGGGACAATGTTACAGAGGTGGAAATCGAGCCGAATCGGGCAATGTTACATAGTTTGAAATTGGGCCAAATCGGGCACTGTTATATAGCTGGAAAGCGAGCTAAATCGGGCACTGTTACAGAGGTGGAAATCAAGCCGAATGGGGCACAGTTACAGAGGTGGAAATCGAGACAAATCGTGCACTGTTATATAGATGGAAAGCGAGCTAAATCGGGCACTGTTACAGAGGTGGAAATCGAGCCGAATGGGGCACAGTTACAGAGGAGGAAATCGAGACGAATCATGCACTGTTATAGAGGTGGAAATCGAGCCGAATTGGGCACTGTTACAGAGGTGGAAATCGAGCAATTGTGCCAAATTGGTCACTGTTACAGAGGTGGAAATTGGGCCAAATCGGGCTCTGTTAATCAGATGGAAATCAAGCTAAATCGGGCACGGTTACAAGAGTGAATGTCGAGCCGAATCGGGGCACTGTTAGAGGTGGAAATCGAGCCAAATGGGGCACTGTTACACAGGTGGAAATCGAGCCAAATCGGGGCACTGTTAAACAGGTGGAAATCGAGCCAAAATGGGCACTGTTACAGAGGTGGAAATGGAGCCGATGGGACAATATTACAGAGGTTGAAATCGAGCCAATTTGGGCAATGTTACAGATGTGGAAATTGAGCCGAATCGGGCACTGCTACAGAGGTGGAAGTCGAGCTGAATCAGGCACTGTTACAGAGGTGGAAATCAAGCTGAATCGGGCACTGTTACAGAGGTGGAAATCAAGCCGAATGGGGGCACTGCTACAGAGGTGGAAATCGAGCCGAATGGTGGTACTGTTACAGAGGTGGAAATCGAGCCAAATCTGGCACTCTTACAGAGGTGGAAATCGAGCTATTGAGCCAAATTGGTCACTGTTACAGAGGTGGAAATTGGGCCGAAGCGGGCCACTGTTATACAAGTGGAAATCGAGCTGAAATCGGGCACTGTTACAGAGGTGGACCTCGAGCCGGAATGGGGCACTGTTACAGAGTTGGAAATCGAGCCGAATCGGTCACTGTTCCAGAGGTGGAAATCGAGCCAAATGGGACAATGTACAGAGGTGGAAATCGAGCCAAATCAGGCACTGTTGCAGAGGTGGATATGCGAGCCACATCGGGCACTGTTACCAAGGCGCAAATCGAGCTGAATCGGGCAATGTTACAAAGGAGGAAATTGAGCAGATTCGGGCACTGTTACAGAGGTGAAAATCGAGCCAAATCGGGCAATGTTACAAAGTTGGAAATTGGGCCAAATCGGGCACTGTTATATAGATGGAAAGCGAGCTAAATCGGGCACTGTAACAGAGGTGAAATCGAGCCAAATCGGGCAATGTTACAAAGTTGGAAATTGGGCCAAATCGGGGCACTGTTATATAGCTGGAAAGCGAGCTAAATCGGGCACTGTTACAGAGGTGGAAAAATCGAGCCAAATGGGGACAGTTACAGAGGTGAGAAATCGAGCCAAATCGGGCACTGTTACAGAGGTGGAAATCGAGCCGAATGGGGCCAGTTACAGAGGTGGAAAATCGAGACGAATCGTGCACTGTTATAGAGGTGGAAATTGAAGATGAATTGGGCACTGTTCCAGAGGTGGAAATCGAGCCGAATCAGGCAGTCTTACGGAGGTGGAAATCGAGCAATTGAGCCAAATTGGTCACTGTTACAGAGGTGGAAATTGGGCAAAAGCGGGCACTGTTATACAAGTGGAAATCGAGGCAATTTGGGCACTGTTACAGAGGTGGACCTCGAGCTGAATCGAGGCACTGTTACAGAGTTGGAAATCGAGCCGAATCGGTCACTGTTCAGAGGTGGAAATCGAGCCAAATGGGACAATGTTACAGAGGTGGAAATCGAGCCGAATCGGGCACTGTTGCAGAGGTGGATATCGAGCCGAATCGGGCACTGTTACCAAGGCGCAAATCGAGCTGAATCGGGCAATGTAACAAGGGAGGAAATTGAGCTGATTCGCCACTGTTACAGAGGTGGAAATTGAGCCGATGGGACAATGTCACAGAGGTTGAAATCGAGCCAATTGGGGCAATGTTACAGATGTGGAAATTGAGCCGAATCGGGCACTGTTACAGAGGTGGAAGTCGAGCTGAATCAGGCACTGTTACAGAGGTGGAAATCAAGCCGAATCAGGCACTGTTACAGAGGGTGGAAATCGAGACGAAATGGGGGCACTGTTACAAGAGGTGGAAATCGAGCAGAATCAGGCACTGTTACAGACGTGCAAATCAAGCTGAATGGGGCAATGTTACAGAGTTGGAAAACGAGCTGAATCGGACAGTGTTACAGAGGTGGAAATCGAGTCGAATGGTGGCACTGTTACAGATTTGGAAATCAAGCCGAATTGGGCAGGTGTTACAGAGGTGGAAATTGAGCTGAGTTGAGGCACTGCTACAGAGGTGGAAAAACGAGGCCAATACGGGCAGTGTTACAAAGGTGGAAAATTGAGCTGAATCGGGCACTGTTACAGAGTTGGAAATCGAGCCGAATCGGTCACTGTTCCAGAGGTAGGAAATCGAGCCAAATGGAACAATGTTACAGAGGTGGAAATCGAGCCGAATCGGGCACTGTTGCAGAGGGTGGATATCGAGCCGAATCGGGCACTGTTACCAAGCGCAAAATCGAGCTGAATCGGGCAATGTTACAAAGGAGGAAATTGAGCTGATTCGCCACTGTTACAGAGGTGGAAATTGAGCCGATGGGACAATGTTACAGAGGTTGAAATCGAGCCGAATCGGGCACTTTTGCAGATGTGGATGATCGAGCCGCAATCGCGGGCACTGTTACCAAGGCGCAAATCGAGCCGAATCAGGCACTCTTACAGAGGTGGAAATCGAGCAATCGAGCCAAATTTGGTCACTGTTACAGAGGTAGGAAATTGGGCCGAAGCGTGCACTGTTATACAAGTGGATAATCGAGCCGAATTGGGCACTGTTACAGAGGTGGACCTGAAGCTGAATCGGGCACTGATACAGAGTTGGAAATCGAGCCAAATCGGTCACTGATCCAGAGGTGGAAATCGAGCCAAATGGAGACAATGTTACAGAGGTGGAAATCGAGCCGAATCGGGCACTTTTGCCGAGGGTGGATATCGAGCCGAATCGGGCACTGTTACCAAGGCGCAAATCGAGCTGAATCGGGCAATGTTACAAAGGAGGAAAATTGAGCTGAATCGGGCACTGTTACAGAGGTGGAAATCGAGCCAATGGGACAATGTTACAGAGGTTGAAATCGAGCCGAATCGGGCAATTTTGCAGAGGTGGATATCGAGCCGAATCGGGCACTGTTACCAAGAGCGCAAATCGAGCTGAATCGGGCAATGTTACAAAGGAGGAAATTGAGCTGAATCGGGCACTGTTACAGAGGTGGTCATCGAGTTGAATCGGAGCACTGATACAGAGTTGGAAAATCGAGCCAAAATCGGTCACTGGTCCAGAGCTGGAATATCGAGCCAAATGGGACAATGTTACAGAGGTGGAAATCCGAGCCGAATCGGAGGTCACTGTTGACAGAGGTGGATATCGAGCCGAATCGGGCACTGTTACCAAGGCGCAACATCGAGCTGAATCGGGCCAATGGGACAATGTTAACAGATGGTTGAAATCGAGCCAATTGGGGGAGGCAATGATACAGATGATGGAAATTGAGCCGAATCGGGCACTGTTCTCAGAGGTGGAGATTGAGCCGAATTGGGCACTGTTACAGAGGTGGTCATCGAGTGAAATCGGGCACTGATACAGAGTTGGAAATCGAGCCAAATCGGTCACTGGTCCAGAGCTGGAAATCGAGCCAAATGGGACAATGTTACAGAGGATGAAATCGAGCCGAATCGGGCACTGTTGCAGAGGTGGATATCGAGCCGAATCGGGCACTGTTACCAAGGCGCAAATCGTAGCTGAATCGGGCAATAATTACAAAAGGAGGAAATTGAGCTGATCGCCACTGTTACGAGGTGGAAAATTGAGCCGATGGGACAATGTTACAGAGGTTGAAATCGAGCCAATTGGGGTAATGTTACAGATGTGGAAATTGAGCCCCGAATCGGGCACTGTTACAGAGGGGGAAGTCGAGCTGAATCAAGCACTGATACCAGAGGTGGAAATCAAGCCGAATACGGGGCACTGTTACAGAGGTGGAAATCGAGCCGAATGGGGCACTGTTACAGCAGATGGAAATCGAGCAGAATCAGGCACTGTTACAGACGTGGAAATCAAGCCGAATGGGGGCAATGTTACAGAGGTGGAAATCGAGCTGAATCGGGCAGTGTTACAGAGGTGGAAATCGAGTCGAATGGGGCACTGTTACAGAGTTGGAAATCAAGCCAAATCGGGCAGTGTTTACAGAGGTGGAAATTGAGCTGAGTTGGGCACTGCTACAGAGGAGAAAATCGAGCCCAATCGGGCAGTGTTACAAAGGTGAAATTGAGCTGAATGGGGCGCTGTTACAGAAGTGGAAATTGAGCCCAATCGGGCACTGTTTACAGAGGTGGAAATCGAGCCGAATCGGGCACTGTTACAGAGGTAGAAATTGGGCGGAATCGGGGGGCACTGTTACAGAGGTGGAATTCGAGCCGAATCGGTCCACTGTTACAGAGCTGGAGAATTGGGCTGAAGCAGGCACTGCTTTACAAGTGGAATTCGGGCACTGCTACAGAGGTGGGAATCGAGCAATGGAGCCGAATTGGTCACTGCTACAGAGGTGGAAATTGGGCCAAATCGGGCACTGTTAATCAGATGGAAATCAAGCTAAATCGGGCACTGTTACAAGAGTGAATATCGAGCCGAATCAGGCACTGTTAGAGGTGGAAATCGAGCCAAATGGGGCACTGTTACAGAGGTGGAAATCAAGCCGATGGGACAATGTTACAGAGGTTGAAATCGAGCCAATTGGGGCATTGTTACAGATGTGGAAATTGAGCCGAATCGGGCACTGTTACAGAGGTGGAAGTCGAGCTGAATCAGGCACTGTTACAGAGGTGGAAATCAAGCTGAATCGGGCACTGTTACAGAGGTGGAAATCGAGCCGAATTGGGTACTGTTACAGAGGTGGAAATCGAGCCAAATCTGGCACTCTTACAGAAGTGGAAATCGAGCAATTGAGCCGAATTGGTCACTGTTACAGAGGTGGAAATTGGGCCGAAGCGGGGCACTGTTATACAAGTGGAAATCGAGCTGAATTGGGCACTGTTACAGAGGTGGACCTCGAGCCGGATGGGCACTGTTACAGAGTTGGAAATCGAGCTGAATCGGTCACTGTTCCAGAGGTGGAAATCGAGCCAAATGGGACAATGTTACAGAGGTGGAAATCGAGCCAAATCAGGCACTGTTGCAGAGGTGGATATCGAGCGAATCGGGCACTGTTACCAAGGCGCAAATCGAGTTGAATCGGGCAATGTTACAAAGGAGGAAATTGAGCAGATTCGGGCACTGTTACAGAGGTGGAAATCGAGCCAAATCGGGCAATGTTACAAAGTTGGAAATTGGGCCAAATCGGGCTCTGTTATATAGATGGAAATTGATCCGAATCGGGCACAGTTACAGAGGTGGAAATTGAGATGAATCGTGGCACTGTTATATAGATGGAAAGCGAGCTAACTCGGGCACTGTT